>OZ005655.1:293817776-295140596 GCA_963930645.1 Salticus scenicus | reverse complement strand
CAAGTCAATCGGAGGAATTTAGCGGCCGCTATTGCGGTACATACAAATTCTGCTCATAGGCCGTAATGATAAGAAAAATTTTGGTGTGTCCCTGTACACGAACTACGAATGGAATACACATCAAAAACTATACAGATAGTTCCGTGTGACTCATAAACATGTGTACCAAATTGCAACTCAATAGCGTTATTTTTGCGGCCGCTATCGCGGTACATGCAAATTATTCCCATAAGCCATAATGATAAAAGAAACTTTGGCGTGTCCCTGTACACGAACTGAAAATGGAATACACTCCCAAAACTATACAGCTAATTTCATGGGGCCCATGAACATGTGTACCAAATTGCAAGTCAATAGCTTGATTTTTGCGGCCGCTATTACTTGACAAACACACAGACAATCAGACGGAACCCAAAATCTTTTTGAGTCTCAACAGGCCTCCAGTCTCCACTGACGTTTCGGCAAAAATTGATTTATAATTTGTGAATAGCGCATGATATTACTTTTTGGTTTTTATTTTCATTTTTATTGCCGAAAAGTCAGTGGAGGCCTCCCTGTTGAGTCTCAAAAAGAATTTGGGTTCCGTCTGTTTGTGTGTCTGTGCGTGTTTGTCGCGCGATAGCGGCCGCAAAAATCCCACTATTGCCTTGCAATTTGGTACACATGTTCATGATCCCCACGAAATCAGCTGAATATAGTTTTGGGTGTGCATTACATTTGTAGTTCGTGTACAGGGACACGCCAGAGTTTTTCTTATCATTACGGCCTGTGGGAAGAATTTGTATGTACCAGTACCGGATCTACATTTTTTAAAGGGGGGTGCAGACTTCCAATTTGCCGCCCTCTAAGAAAATTTTTTTAACAAATAAAATACTGAGACTTTTACAAAATTATTTATTTTAGTTATAAAATTATACGCAACTCTAAAGGTTTATTTTCCTCGACTTTATTTCAGTTAAAATGTCATAATTGAGATTGTTGGCTATTTCACTCTCACAAGGAAACATTCAAAAGGTGTCGTCTTCAAAAAATATTGAATATGTGATTCTACTCTTCATAAAACACCGGAAAGTGGAAAAATTATCGGCTGAAATGAATTACAGCGACCACAAAAAATTACCAAAATTAAGCATATTTGGCGATTTCACACTGTTGGGCGATTGATTTTGAGTACTTGGCGGAGAAGAAAAACACGGTTCTGTTCATACACAGCAATTTCGGTCTTAGCGAATTTATCATCTAACAGAGCTAAATCGCCAAAAATACTTAATTTTGATAATTTTTTGTGGTCGCTGTAATTCATTTCAGCCGATAATGTTTTCACTTTCTGGCGTTTTATGAAGAATAGAATCAGATATATATTTTTTTTTCAATATTTTTTGAAGACGACACTTTTTGAATGTTTCCTTGTCAGTCGAAAATATTGCCAATTCCGACAAGTGCTCTTGGGACATTGTGGAACGTAATCTTTAGTTGTGTGTTTTTAATATTTTGTAACAACATTGAAAATGGTTTATGGCATAGATTTGTCTATCTGCGCTCTGTCTCCGGTAAATATTCATGGAATTCTCTGAAACTGATATATGTTATTCAAGTTTACTATGGAATGTTCCCCATTGAAAATGGAATAAATACCACCATTCGTTTGTGTGCAGAGACACATGAAAGAATTCCAAAGCATTGTGTTCTACGAGAGGTATTTCTATAAACCATATTTCAATACATTTATTTTGCACAAATCGTAATGAAATAGACATTTATTATTCCTATGCACAAAAATTGTTTTCTATAAAATATTGTATGATTAACTTTAGAAAAAAAAAAAAAAAAAAAAAAAGACCACACAAAAATATCAGATAAATTAAGGATTATGATTGAAATTTGCTGCAATTGCAGTTTCGCGTTATTTAAGCGTTTTCCACTTTAATCAACGCTTAAGAGTGATTATGATTTGAATTAGTCTATCTGTCTGTCCCTCGAACCTCCTCCAAAGTCCGTAAATATCTTCAGAATTTCTTTAAAATGATCACTCTTAAAAAAATCTTTTCGAGTTCACTATGGGTTGTTCACCATTTAAAATGGTATTAGTAGCGCAGCTGGTTTGTGTACAGGAACACTCAAAATAATGTCAATGCCTTGCATTTTATGATAGGAATTTTTACTGCGCAAATTATAATTAAATTGAAATTCGTTATTAAGATGCTAAAAGAGTTTTTTTTTTTTTTTTTTTTTTGGCAGAATAGGAAATACTTGCCGATAAGATTTATAGAGCTACTCTGAAATATTCAGATACGTTATACAACAGGATACTGCTGGTGTTTCATTTTTCGTTTGTGTTAAGCGTTTTTATCACTTTACAACAATATTTAAGGGTGAATATCAGTTCAATTCAGTGTTGCCAATTTGGCAGAATTTCTGCTAAATTTAACGGATTTTTGACACGATATACGGGAAAAAATAGAGGCTTAGCAGATTGAATTTCACATTGCACTAGTGCTACACTATGGGCAATTGAATTTTTAGCGGATTTTCATGTGTATTTTTAGCGGGGAAAAATTGTGTTGGCAACACTGGTTCAATTAGTCTATGTGTCTGTCTTTCTTCCATTCCGTCTGAAGGCTGTGTGACCAAGTAGCGAAAGTGCATTGACGATTAAACGATGCAACAGTATAGTTAGAAAGTTAATAATCTATGGGAACCGTATGTGATTTTTTGTTCTTGTTTCATAATATCACAGCGTAAACTAGATGAAACAAAAAAGTTGTAAATTCTTTGAACAGTTAACTCCACATAGACGTTTAGCCACGGAGCAGAAAGTAGGCATGTACACCAATAAGTTTAAGGAAATGAGCAATGCACGGTGAAAAGCAGCGTATTATTATTATTATTATTATTCTAGCTTGGACGCATCTGTACGCTCCTGACGTATTTGAATTATCGTAGGACTGACCAAGACAGTCCCTATTGGATAACTTATCGTCCTCTAACTTTTAAATTATGTTCGCCATGCATTCACCACTTTTATCGTCAACTTCAATGAAATCAATAAATCTCTCGAAAATGTTACATTGTCCGAAACTTTCGAGGAAAACTATAGAAAACCTAGAACGTTTTTATTCTTTTATATTTTACAGAATTTCGAATTCCAATTTCCGCTCACATTTCGTACTAAGGATTTTTAACGATATACAGCCCGTAATAAGGCAAGTTTTCGAGAAAACCACGGATAAGTCAGACACAAATGTTTACATAGAAATGTTTATATTTATTAATGTTTGTATCTCAGCTCATAATTAACATAATTTCATAAGTAATATATCATTTTAAAACTTATTTGAACTGGAATTAAAAAGTAGAGATCCCAAATCTCTGCTTCCAGATGACACTTTAATATTTTAAAATTTCAGTATCTCCAATTCTACTTATGATTAAATTACTTATAATACATCATTTGAAATATATTTTATTGGAGATTTTTAACCTGATATAAGCCATTAAATTCCGTGCGGGAGTTTCAGCACAAACCCCAGAAAACATAGAACACCTTTATTCCAATACATCCAATTCTAATTATGATTAAGTTACTTATAATGTATCATTCGAAATATATTTTACAGTCATTTTATTGCGAACTTTTAAACTGATATAAGCTATTAAATTCAGTAAGGGATTTTCAGAGAAAATCGCAGAAAACCCGGAACACATTTATTCTTTTTTATTTTGCAGACTTTCGAATTCCGATACTCCACTCACATTTCTTATTAAGGATTTTTTACGTTATTTTGTCCTCAATTACGCAAGTTTCGGAGAAAACCACGGAAAAGTCAGACAATTCTTTTTATAACAATGTTTATATTACATTTCTATACCAGCTTCTAATTAACAGAATTCCATAAGTAATATATCATTTTAAAAGTTATTTGAATTGGAAATAAAGAGTACTTGTTGCAAATCTCTGTCGCCAGATGGCGCTTTGATATTTTTATAATTCAGTATCACCAAATACGATTAAATTATTTGAGAGTAGATTAGCAGACCGTAGGCCCCACCGGGTTGGGGATTTTCCAGATCAGAATTTTCAATGTTCCTTTACACGGTGAGCGAATAGACTGTTCCAAATCATGAAACGTAAAGGGGTGCCTTAGTCGTAACAGAGCAGAAATTTGCTGCAGTTAAAGTTTTCAAAGATATTTGCACAATGAGCGAGCAAGCTGTTCTAAGTTCTAAAACGGGGACAAGGCGCCGCATTCCCCACCGAGTGGGACTTTGCTACAGTTAGAATTTTCAAAGATGGAGATTTTCACGTGGTAAGCGAACAGACTGTTTCAGATACTAAAACGGGAAGGGGGCGCCGCAGGCGCTACCGAGCGGAAATTTACTACAATTAAAATTTTCAATAAAGCTATTTACACTATATGTCAATAAGCTGTTGTAGGTCCAGAAACGGAAAAAAAGTGGCGCAGGCTCCACCTAATGAGGGTTTCATACAGTCGGATTTTTTAAGGATAGCGAACCAGCTTGTCGCTGAAGGCGGCTAGTTAATAATAAACTAGTATTTTTAGTAGAGACTCGGAGAAAGGCATAATTAATTAGTGGCCAAATATAGAATGACATCAGTTACAATACGAGGAATCGCTTTCCACCTATACTTTTCATTTTACATGGATAAGTCAACTGCTGCTGCCATGCCGCCTCTCACCTACCGCACCCGCAAAGATACGTATATCGTCCTCGTTCAGATTTTAATGCTCACTCACTCGCGCGCGTCGTGCGCACATAAGTAATATTACGTTTTCAGGTTTTCACCCTGTTTTGGTCATACGTCTCGTGTGAGGAGAGGAGAGGAGGGGTTAGGTTGCTCTGAGTTTGTTGCAGACGATGCAATGTACTACGAAAATGGTCTGGAAACGGGTCCAGCATAGTACAAATAGCGAAACTAACTGGACCTGGTGGCTGCCGCCCCTCAGTCTTCGCCGCCCGGGGCAAGTGCCCCCTCCCGCCCCCCCCTGGATCCGGGCCTGGTATGTACCGCGATAGCGGCCGCAAAAATCACACTATTCACTGGCTATTTCGTACACACGTTCATGAGCTCAACAGAGATAGCTGTATAGTCGTAGGTGTGTATTCCATTTGTCGTTCGTGTACAGGGACACGCCAAAGTGTTTCTTATCATTACGGCCTATGGGAAGAATTTGTATGTACCGCGATAGCGGCCTAAAAAATCACACTATTCACTGGAAATTTGGCACACATGTTTATGAGCTCAACATAAATAGTTGTATAGTGTTAGGTGAGTATTCCATTTGTCGTTCGTGTACAGGGACACGCCAAAGTGTTTCTTATCATTACGGCCTATGGGAAGAATTTGTATGTACCGCAATAGCGGCCACAAAAATCCTTCGATTGACTTGCAAATTGGCACACACGTTCAAGATTTGCATAAAAATAGTTGTATTTTTTTTTTTAAATCTATATTGTTTATAAACTGTGTACAGGGACACGCCAAGATTCTTAAAATTACGGCGTGAGGGGTGAATTTCGATTAAACGCATTTTAAAATCATTACTTTGCAATCAACAAAATGAAATTAGCGTACGTGAGCAAGATGCTTAAACTTATGCTGTTTGAAGAAAATATGTGATCTTAGGCTTTCTAATTAATGTACAGGACCTTACAAAAGTGTTCTGACAATGTCACGTAATCATCCAAACTATGTTAAATTTGGAACAATCATTAATGAAAAACACAGATTAAGCTGAATAGTTTTTACTGGTGTATACAATGGTTTTGGTTCGTTTACAGGAACACAGAAAAGAATTTTGTGACATTAGAGCCTATGGACAATTTTCTATTTAAGCGGATGTTAGTGGGTTTATGCTCCATTGAAAAGAATGCAATTAACATACATTGTAAAGATGCTTAAAAGCATGTTTACTCTTGAAAAAGATATGTATAGACTAAATAATTTATTATCTGACCACACAAAATAATTCCGATGACGTACTGTAATCATCCAAATGATGTCAAATTAGTCTAAAAAAATAATAAGTTATAATTAATTAAGTGTATTCTTATTATTCCCGTATATAATAATTGTGGCTGCTTCTCGAGGTTACGTAAAAGAATTTCGTACTATTACGTTCTATAGTCGGTATTTCTTAAAAATGTATTTTAACATGGTTACACGCCCATTAAATATAACGGAATTTTACTGGAATTGCAAAAGCATCTTTTTCGGTGGAAAAGTGTGGGAATAGAATTGATAATTAGTTTACAGAGTTACACAAAATAATTCCGAAATGCTATGTAATTTTTTTGCCTGAAATTTGGTACAAATATTTATGAATTTAAGGGAAATGATACAAAGCTGTCAGTTGTTAAGAACACATATAGATGATATACAGATAGGTATAGGAAGAAAGATACCTCAGGAAAGATACCTCATCTGTTTATGTAGCAAGTCAATCGAATCAACATATACATCATATAATAATAAATAAATAAAAATGACCTGTTGTAAAAATACATGTGTGATGCAAATAGGACGTTGAGGCTCCTGATTTACAGATCCACTAGTTTATTTATTTATTATATTTATTATTATTATTTTAATGAAAATTGATATCGATCTTTGTTTTAAACTATCACAGATCTATGGTTCTACTATTCGTTTTAAAGATATTGATGAGTTGTTTAAAAAAAAAAAAACCGTAACCAAAATTTCACCTCCCGAAGGGGGAGAGGCTGATACTTCTCCCTAGGGAAAAAAAAGATGTCCCTGCATATACAGGGCTATCACAGGCGACTTTTATTATTATTATTACTATTATTTTCGTACCACAATTTGTATAACATAAAATGTATAATAAAATTATGCAGGCAAACTGCAGATTCATCTCATTAAGTATATGTAAGATTTGTATCTATTAGAATATTAATGTAAATGTATTTGTTTTATTATATTTCTTCTGAGTGAATGGCAACGGAAAAAAAAGAGAAAAGGGTCACGTGACTCGTGACCAATAAGTGGCAGTTCTCTTTTGGTGTTCGTTCGAAGCTTCTCGGCTTCGCAGCATTGCTTTTATGCTAAATGTAAAATGTATTTACATTTAATATGTGTGTATTCGTGATTGTTTAAATAAATGTCTTTGTCTTCAAAAAATAATGGCTCGTTCATCAGTCGCCACCATCCCACATATATTATATATTTTATTTTTTCGAAATAGTGGTGTGAAAAGAATGAAAACTAGTTGGCATAGGTGGACTCTGCTCAGTTCCCCATCATATGTATGTTCTCACAAATTTCTAGTACAGAACATATTATATTTATGTTATGAGAAATTAATTTGACCAAAAGCTTAACACTGTAACAGAACGAAATTCCTGCCTAATAGGCTACCCACCGTACAGTTCAATGTATTTATCTTATTCTAATCTATTAATTTATTTTATTGGGGTCAATTTTGTAGTTTACTTTTCACGCTACTATTTCCAGTACAACAATCCCCAAAATGAATATTTATATGGAATATCGCCCAATTTTGCTACGTTGATAAAATCTTAAATTTCGAATAACTTACGAAATTTCCCTATTAGAATATTTGTAGTCAATCATGTTCAAGCAAGAATCATAAATGTTATTTTGAAGTTGTCTGATACAGATTTATTCTCTTCAAAATGGATGTTTATGCTCAATTTTGCCCTATTCAGCCATGTTAAGTAAATCGTAAATTCCAAATAACTTACGAATTTTTTAAATTAAAAAGTTCATAGTCGGGGATGTTCATGCCAGTATCTTAAATGATATTTTAAAAGTATTCTGGCATCTTTACGATGAAAATATCCCTCAAAGTGGACGTTTATGCGAAATTTTGCCCTATTCCCCCATGTTAAGTAAATTGTAAATTTCCAGTGACTTACGAAATTTTTAAATTGGAAAATTCATAGTCAAGGATATTTATACTAGCATCTCATATAATATTTTAAAAATAGTCTGACATCTTTACGATGAAAATATCCCTCAAAAGGGGCATTTATGCGAAATTTTGCTGTATTCTGCTATATAGTAATTCGTAAATTTCGAATAACTTACGAAATTTTCAAAGTAGCTTATTTCTGATTAATGATGTTCATCTCGGCATCAAAACTAATACTTAAAAGCTGTTCTCACATCTTTACGATAAAAATATTTCTTTTCATGCACGTTTAAGTGAAATTTTACCCTATTCTCCCTTTGTTAAGAAAATCGTAAATTTCGAATAACTTCTGAAGTTTTTTAATTAGAATGTTGTGAATGAATAGGGTTCTTGCCAGTGTCATAACTAATACTTTAAAACTGGTCCGGCCTCTCTGCGACCATTTGGTCGTGAGATATCGTGTACACAGACTAACACACTAACGGACTAACAAACTAACAGACACCCTACAGACGGACACCATACCCATTTCCATATTTTTGGATTCCTCACACTTGAAAGCGTGTAAAAAAGTAAAAAAACCAGGTCGAAAATTTTCACGATTACCTAAGTTCCCCATACCTATAGTATGATGGGGAACTAAAAGAGTCGCTGTTGCAACCCTGCATATACAATATTTTTTCTAATTGACTTTTACTTTAATAAGTATTTCGTTTTAATTTCACATTCGAAAGTTAAAAATAATTATCATTATGCACATATATACGAAAATTTGTTCTATACTGACATGTTAAAAATTATATATGTATATATATATATATATGTATAATGTGACGACAGCGTCACCTGTTGCATGACTGATTTTCAACATCACTCAGTTTAGGTATTCACAGTTTAATTAATCAACACCAGTTTAGGTCAAAGTCCAACTAAATACTGATTTGGGTTAAATTCCATTCATTGGTTCATGAGATACAGCGTGCGCAAATGTTTTGACTTATACAGACAGACATTTTCTAAAACTTATCAACTCATGTTCTGGGTATCTCAAAATGTGTAAGTTCTTTAAAAGACGGAGGTTGAAAATTTTCCAAAAAAAAAAAAAAAAAATCGAATACTTTTTTCTTATGTATGTAAAGGAAAATAACAAGTACATGATATTACACCAAACAACAAATGCATGGTTAAAAAATAAAATAAAATAAATAAAAATAATCAGAAAAACTCGCTTCAGTTTTAACTGTTTGTACATTAAAACACGATATTTTATTTCTTTTCATCGCATGAAACCACAAAATTTCGAACTAATCTTTATAATCACCGAAATATTTGTGCTACATATCTATATCTATGATACATAAACAGATGCGTTTTCTCACAAAATTATTTTATTTTATTTTAGGGAGAAGTTTTTTTTTTCTTTCTTCTTTTCTTCCTTTTTCTTTTTAACCTACATGAATGGAGTTGATTCGTAAATCATAACTTTTTTTCAAAACAAACTTTGCAGATTTTACTATGTGGGCCATCTCATGATGAGCGTACATAATATTATCGATAATTTAAGGTTGGTTATTTGTACTCAAGTCTACAAAAAAAAAAACAAAAAAAAACTAGTATGTTGTGTCCACCAAAAGACTTTCTTCTATTTTTTCCTATACTCAGTAACTATATACAAAAAAAAACTAGTATGTTGTGGCCACCACAAGACTTTCTTCTATATTTTCCTATGCAAATTCATTCAGTAACAATATTAAACAATCAGTAACAATATTTAAAAAAAAAAAAAATTACGATTTTTTTCTAAGGTTTTTTTTTTTTTTTTTTTTTTTTTTTGTTAAAAGTAATACATATTCAATCAGTAACAATTAAAAAAAAAAAAAAAAAAAAAAAAAAAAAAATACGATTTTTTTTTTTTTTTTTGTTGTTGTTGTTAAAAGTAAAAAAAATCGATAACTTTGTTTTAAATTATCACAGATTTATAGTTCAACCATTCATTTTAAAGGTATTGACGAGATCTTTCAAAAGATACCCATCTTCAAAATTCCCCCCCCCGGGGGGTACTTCCTCCCCAGAGGGGGAAGCGATGCCCTCCCATGCACAAAATTTCTTTCCTAGTTAAATACTACTATTATCAATAATTCATATTAATTTTACAATCACAAGTTTAAAATAACTCTTATTATGCACATTTATACGATATTTTGTCCTATACTGCCATGTTAAAAATTTAGATAAAATGCGATCACAGTGCCACCTGTTGAGCTATTGATCCCCAAATGTAATCAGCACCAGTTTATGTCGGGGACCAACTAAATACCAAGTTTGGTTAAATTTCGTAAAAAAAAAAAAAAAAAAAAAAAAAAAAAAAAGATTTTTTTTCAGTATTTTTTTGTTAAAAGTAAAAAAAATCGATAACTTCGTTTTAAATTATCACAGATTTATGGTTCAACTATTCGTTTTAAAGGTATTGACGAGACCTTTCGAAAGATACCCATCTTGAAACTTTGCACACCGGGGGGGGTGGGAACAGATGCCCCCACATGCACAGAATTTTTTTCCTAGTTAACTACTACTATTATCAACGAGTTCTTTCGAAAGATAACCATCGTGAAAATTTACTCCCCCCCGGGAGGGGGGGGGTACTTCCTCCCCAAGGGGGGAAGCGATGCCTCCCCATGCACAAAATTTTTTTCCTAGTTAACTGCTACTATTATAAATAATTCTTTTTAATTTTACAATCACAAGTTTAAAATAACTCTCATTATGCCCATTTATACGAAATTTTGTCCTATGCTGCCATGTTAAAAGTTTGCATAAAATGCGATCACAGCGCCACCTGTTGAGCTATTGATCTCCAAATCTAATCAGCACCAGTTCATGTCAGGGTGCAACTAAATACCAAGTTTGGTTAAATTTCATTCATTGGTTCGTGAGATACGGTGAAAAATACGAAATTTTGCGATCACAGCGCCACCTGCTGGGCGATTGATCCCCAAATCTAATCAGCACCATGCCCCGTGACGTTCCAACTATATACCAAGTTTGGTTCAATTTCATTCATTGGTTCGTGAGATACGGTGAAAAATACGAAATTTTGTCCTATACTGCCATATGTTAAAAATTTAGAAGAAATGCAATCACAGAGCCACCTGCTGGGTGATTGATCCCCAAATCTAATCAGCACAATGCTCCGCCAGGGTCCAACTATATACTAAGTTTGGTTGAATTTCATTCATTGGTTTGTGAGATACGGTGAAAAAACGAAACCACAGACAGACAGACATTTTTTAAAAACTATCAATTCGTGTTCAGGACATCCGAAAATGTGTAGATCCGCCAAAAAACGGAGGTCGAAAATTTTCGCGAATCCAATACTTTCTCTATCTTACATATAGAAGAAAAAAAAAAAAAAAATCAGTTTTTTTCGTTAAAAGTAAAAAAAAATCGATAACTTTGTTTTAAATTATCACAGATGTATAGTTCAACCATTTGTTTTAAATGTATTGACGAGACCTTTCGAAAGATACACATCATGAAAATGTACTTCCCTCGAGGGGAGACTTCCCCCCCCCCAGGAGGGGGGTGGCGAGGCTCCCATACATACAAATATTTTTTCCCAGTTGACTATCTCTATTATAAATAATTCTTGTAAATTTCATAATGATTACTGAAAAATAATTCTCTTTATGCTCATTTATACAAAATTTTGTCCTATATCACCATGTTAAAAATTTAGAAAAAGCGGGATGGCAACCCAACTTGTAAGACAATTTTTACCAAAAGTGGATAGGCACTCATTTATGTCAAGGTGCAACTACATACCAATTTGTATGAAATTCTGTGCAGTAGTTCCTGAGATACAGTTGCCACAAATTTTTGTCTCACACACACACACACACAGAGAGACAGAGAGACATTTTCTAAAAATGGTCAAACTGTGTTCTACAGCTCTCAAAACGTGTAAATCCATCAAAAACCCGAAGTCGAAAATTTTTACGAATCCAATACTTTCTTCTATTGAATATAGAAGAAAATAAAAATAAAAAATTTTGGCAAAATTTGATTTGATATGTTTAGCTGATATATATGCCTTTTGGTATGCTAAAACAAAAAGTGAAGTCAGTTTTTGTCCATCACGTAAAGATTTTTGTCAATAGAGGATGTCTACAACACAATTTCTTCATTTTCTTCATTGTCTAGTATGTTTCCATAATTAATCATGGAAACATACTCTAAAAGTTACCACATAATTATATTAGTGGAACAGTCACGGAAGAAATTGTGTCTGTAGACACCCTGAACGGACAAAAATATATGCGTGAAAGAGAAATATTGGCTTCAGTTTCAGTTTCAGCACGCCAAAATAACATAAAGATCAGCCAAAATTATCAAATCAAAATTTTAGAGAGTTATTTTTACTGAAAATCATATTGAAAGTTGCTTACAAAAAGTTTTTTTCTTTTTTTTTTAAGTAATATGTTTAGAAATAAAATAAAACTACTTTGAGTATTGAATTTTGAGTTAAATTGTAATAATTTTTACCAAAGTAAAGGTTTGGAAAGAACTTACTGTTGGGCCGCGAACGATTGATCCCTGGTTGGCAAAGTGCCAGGACGATTCCACTCACGCTCTGGCAGATACAGTAATGAAGAGGGAGGGGAAATTTTCCTATTACTCTTGTTCTTCTGTTATGCGTCGAATCATTAATACTCCTTCTTTGTTTTCTTTTATTTCTTTCTGTATAACAGTTTGTTTATATTGGAACAAATGGATCCTACGTCTGGTACGAGTTCTCGGATTAAACCTCTCCGTAGTGAATCGAAGCGTATTCTACATAATGTCATTAAGTTTTCCGATAAAGAAGCTTTAGAAGGAGAAGTTATTGTTTGAAGAATTTTAATTATTTCTTCAAGAATTTTGATAATAAATATCAAAATGAAAGTAAGTGTCAAATATTTAAAGCAACATCCAATTTTAAATAGTGCCATTTTAAATAGTTTGTTCGTTCGGTTCAGCTTGCACATTAGTCCAGTGAGGTACAACTTTCACATTAGTCCCGTCAGGTACAACTTGCACATTAGTTCCCTCTAAATATAGTGACCAGCGAAGCTGGCAAAGCATTCGTTGATTCACTACCTTAATTGATTTCACATTTCGTCATTTTTGTCGGGGTTATATACTAGTTTGAAAATAAGAATTGACATAATTTTTTATTTAGTGTTACACACTTCAAAAGTTTCAAAATACTGACAAAGCTTTTATTTTTAATTGAGTAATATTTATATTGAAATCTAAAACTATCCTTTTATTATATTATCAGTTTTTCTTTCTTTTAATTAATCATAAAATATTTATGTAACCAGATATTCAAGAATCAGTTCAAAGAAGGAACAGAAATGCAATCAGTGACTTTATACTTCTTTCATACCCATAAACAAACACATCCCTAGGTACTACGGACATTCCTATTTTACCAACCCTTTTCACTCATGCGCAGATGACGCCAGGGATCATCCTTCTGCGGTTTATCAGTACCGTTGAGGTGGAAAAATTTTTAACTCGCAAATATATGTTTTAACAATAAATAAACAAATAACTAATTGGGATAGGTGGACTAATTTTTCGTATAAATATTCCATTTAATGCACGTTTAAGTGAAATTTTGCTCTATTTTCCCATGTTAAGAAAATCGTAAATTTCGAAAAACTTATGAAGTTTTTAAAATAGAATGTCGCAAATAAATAGGGTTCTTGCCAGTATCTTAAATGGTACAGTAAGACCCCGCTTAACGCGGGGGATACGTTCCATCAAAGTAGAGCGTAATGCGAAACAGCGCGCGCACAATTTCAGGGAACTGCTGCGAGCAATTTCGGGGAATCCACAGGGGAAATAAAAGATCGCTGAACCGAAACAGCACTAAATGGAACAGCGGTAAGCGGGGTCTTACTGTATTTTAAAAATAGTCTGACATCTTTACGATGAAAATATTCTTCAAAAGGGATGTTGAATCCCGAACTAAAACTTTTCTTGGAATTCGAATAACTCAAAAGAAAGTAGATACTTTATATCTGACTAAAAAAATTAACTCTCATAGTACTTAACTCTCAAATAATTGAACTCTATTCAACATAAATTGACGCATTACTAAAATAACTCAAAAAGAAGAATACGCCAAAAAATAATGAAGCTAATAACACAGCAACTTTTTCTAAATTAATATTATAATTTTTCTCTTTTTAAACCAGCGCGAGAACTGATACAATCAAAAATAATATCTAGCTGTTGCCAGATTACTAAATCATATCTAAAAGTTTATATCAGTCATTTCCTTACATCCTCCCACCTTGAGTTGTGGGGAGGCACAACTCAAAAACAAATTAAAAAACTACAAGTCCAATCTCACAGGAACATTAATTGTCCGTCCACATCTTGTTCTTTTAATTTCTCGTTCAGACACTACAGGGGTTGTTACACGCTGTTCAGACATCTTTGGTCTTGGCGCAGGATTTTTTACTACTTGTTTCTGAATAATTTTTGCTTCAGACGCTGTTATTTCTAGCGGATATAGACGCTGAATAGGCCTAATTAACTCTCTGTCTGCTGTCTGGAGCTTTACCAATCTCACGACTCCTTCGGTTCCAGGAAGGAGTTCTGTGACTCGCCCAAGAGGCCATTCAATGCGTCTTCTGTTGTCACTTCCAATAATAACCACATCACCTACAGCTATAGTTGACCATCTCTTAGACTTGGGTTTTTGAACAAGTGCACCTAAATATTCTGATCTGAATCTCTTCCTGAGTTCTTTTTGCAGAGCCAGTCTGTACTTCACTCTTTTGTTATGGCTGTTGTGATCCGCAGCATCACAATCTGGAACACCAGATTCCTTTAAATCGTGCATAAATATTGATGGAGTTAGAGGAACAAGTTCAGAATCTTTTTCTGAGACATGTGAGAGGTCGGGAATTCATGATGGACTCACAATCACATAATACTGTGATCAACTCTTCATATGTTAAACATGCTCGACCTAAGATTCTTTTCAATAGATTTTCCATTATTCGTATCAACCTTTCCCACCATTTCGACTTTAGTAGTTGTTGACCAGAACAACCTCTACTAGGCAGGTCAGCAGGATTCAAAGGTCCAGGCACATGCCTCCATTTTTCCTTGGAAGTCAAAACTCTAATTTCTTGGACTCTGTTGTTTACGAAAGTGTTCCAGGGTTCTTCTCTTTTTACCCAGGGGAGCATGGTGGTAGAATCTGTCCAAAAGTAAATTTCTTCATGTTTAATCTCACTCAATATTGTAGATGCAAGTCGAGATGAAATAGTGGCCGCAATTAATTCTAATCGCGCAATTGTTGTTGCTCTCTTGCCACTCGAAGAAACTCTAGATCGTGCTTGTAATTAATAATTGTACTTTGACAGATTCACTAGTTTCTACTCTGATAAAAACTGCAGCAGCATAAGCATATTTGCTTGCGTCGGAGAAAAAATGCAAAGAACATTCCTCATTGATGTCACCACTTCTTAAATATCGAGGAATGCGAACATTTTCTAAGTGTGAAATATTCTTTAGACATTTCAAAAATTCATTCTTGATTAATGAGTCTACTTCTTCTTCCCAGTTTACCTCCATGCTTCAAAGTTTCTGCAAAAGCAGTTTAGGGAATAATGATACTGGACAAACCACTCCAATTGGATCAAAAATCCTATGGGCTGCAGACAATATAACTTTCTTTGTAACTTTCTCGAAGCATAGCTCTTTTAAACTAGCTAAACTAATACCCAATGTATCTGCCTCTTTATTCCATAATATCCCTAGCACATTTGTATCAGGTCTAGCTTTATCTGTGAGGTTCGTGTATTCCCATCCTCTCAAATCAAACTTCCTTTGGGCCATAACGGTTGTGGCCATTTTTATGAATAACTCTAATTCGTCTTTGTTTCGCACACTTGTAACACAGTTGTCTACATAAAAACTGTTCATAAGTAATTTAACTATATTCTCAGGATATTCGTCATTATTACTTTTCAAAACATTTTGAAGATGATATTGAATCACAATACCCAAAAGAAAAGGGCTGCATGATATCCCAAAAACCACACGACAGTGACGATAGTGCTTCAGCTCGCCGTTTTCTCCAAGCCACAAAAAACGTAAATAATTCTTGTCAGAGGGCGAGATACTGATTTGTAGAAATGCCTTTCTTATGTCGGCTACTACACCTATTCTTTCTAGCCGAAAACGATATAACACAGTCGGTATGAGGTTTATGCCACTCTCTAAGCAATCGTTGAGACTACGTGAGCCCTTCTGCTTTGCTGAAGCATCGAAAACTGGTCGGATTCTGGTAGTGCTGTTTTCCTTTATCACAGGGCGGTGAGGTAAATAGTGTGCAGTAAGTTCTAATTCATTTTGAGGCACTAACTCGATTATTCCTTCATCTAACCAATCTTTAAATACGTTTCCATAGAGCTCATAAAGTCCTTCCTTTCTCAAATTATTTTTGACTCTGTCAAGCCTTTTCAGACACAATTCAAAATTGTCAGGAAGTGGAAGGTGGGATTCTATCCAAGGCATATGTACTACAAAACGATCATTCTCAACTTTAACTGTATTTAAAAAACGTTGCTTTGCTGCCTCTTGTAATTCAATAGTTGTTTTCTTTTCCGATGGGTCAGTTATGCCCAGTGAATCAAGAGCCCACAATTGAGAAATGCAAGCATTAGTAGTAAGCATAGAAGTAACTGTTACAGGTATGCTATCATGGTTAGTACGGCCAATAATTATCCACCTTAATTTTGTTTCCAGAGCAGTGACTCCAGATTTTAATTGATTACAGTTTCCAGTAGATAGCTTACCCGCAATATCTTCCCCTATAAGTACCTCAATGGGTCCATCAATATCATCTGTAAGGCGTATACCATACTTGGAAAGTTCTTGGATGTATGGTTCCCGTGTTACAGCTGAAATTGTTTCACAAATTACTGATTGACTCAAAGCATTAAAGTGACAGTTATACGTTTCTAACGAATTGGATAAATACACTGTAAAAACATCGTTTTGGCAAACTGCTGTATTAGAACCTCCAAACAGTGAATGTTGTAAGTACTCTTTTCCATTAGACTGGTACTTCATTTCTTCAGCAGTAGACCGTAAAACATATAACATTTGTGATCCAGTATCTATGATGGCCCTAACCTTACGTTTCATTCCTTGTCCTCTCATGATTACCGCAAATGTCTGTAAAATAACGTTCGGAGTTTTAGACAAACTTGCCAAAGCTTCATCTTGTTGTATCATCTTTGTTTCTGCTTCGTTTTTTTGAGACGTTGAAGTAGATTCCTTGGAAGTACTTTTACATAAAAGCAAACTGTGTTTTTTTCCACATAGTTGGCAGTTGATTTTTGACTTACATTTCTTAACAGCATGTCCTTCTTTCAAGCAAAGGAAACAACAACGTGCATTTTCTACAGCAGTCTGTTTTTCTTCCAAGGTCATTTTTTAAGCTTTTCTGCAATTCCATGATTTGTGATCAGCAGAACAAAATATGCAAGATTTCTTGTTATTCTGTGAAGAATATAAAAGCTCAGTTGCTGTAGAAATACGGGATTGTCACTTTCTTTGGCGAGTTTCTTGGCGATTATCAAAATTGGTTACTTTTACCGAACGATTAAAGCTTTGTGCTGCTATCAAAATTCTCTCTTCACTCTCTACTTCATCTTGCAAAAAGGTAAGAAGACGGTCTAAATTACTTATGGCCTTTGTTGAACCATCGGATTGCCCTTCCTGTGACAACTCTTCTTTAGATCGACGGTTAGCAGATCTAAATCTCTCCCATGCACACAATGTTTCATTAGGTATAGCGGATTCAATAAGCGGATAAAGCATAGCAGCATACTTATCTTTTGTTACTCCCAAAGTCTCTAAAGCTCTTAATTTTGATTCTAATTGATCATACAACTTGCGCAGAACAATTTTCTCTGACAGCAGGTCTCGCACGTAGACTTCTATCAGCAATTCATCCCTGTCATAGCGAGCCTGTAACTGCTTCAAAGCTTTCTCGTAACTTTCTCCACCAGGTGGGAAACTTTTTATTAACTCTTCAGCCGACGAGTTTTTCTCCATGGCTTGTGCTAAATATGCAAATTTATCATGACTATCCAAATTTGGATCCTTATCTATTTTTTTAAATTGTCCCCAAAAACCTAGCCAGTTCTTTACATAACCATCAAATGAGGGTAGTTTAATTTTCGGATAATGCAGTAAAGTATTTGACGAATTATTACAGAGGCTGTTCGCACATTTTTTAGACGATTTTGATGGAGTGTTCTGAAGCATTTTCACTCATATTTCATGTTTTATTTGTTCAGTTTGATAGCCCTTGTTCTTAACTATCATTCTACATCGTAATTTCTATGATAATAATGCTTTTTATAATATCGGAAGAGGTATATTTTTCTACTCCTCTTGAACGGCTTTCCAAAGCCCACAAAGCGTTGTAGGTCGGTGTTTGGATAATGTTGATTTTAAGAGTCGAAAAACACAAAAATCCAACAGTGATAAATCAGGAGATTTAGCAGGAATATCAGTGAAGGGTATGGTTTTAATTCCCGTTTTTTGTTCCATTTTTTTCTAGAAAAGTAATTGCGGATTGTGATGTGTGGCTGCTTGTTTTGTTTTGATTCAGTTCAACGGATTGATAGCATTGTGGATAAAGATCTGGATTTTCATTTTAAAAAATTGGAATTAAAATATGTTCTTGATAGTATTTAGAGCTGATTTTGACATTTTTGTCACATTTATTTTGCTTTTATCTTGTGCTTGTATGAAAAACCAGTGGCAATCATAAATCGTTTAGAAAAACTTTCTTTTGATGCTTTGAACCATGTAGCAAATTTTTTTTCTCCACTTTTGTGATAATAAATTGATCTTTTTTTTATTGCAACCACTTAAATAGACCCAAGATTCAGCTATTGTTGCGACATTTTTCCATTTTTCTCCTGATAAATGCTTTTCATAAAGATTTCACTAAAAACTCTCTTTGGAAAGAGCGGAAACCTATCCTTCCATCCACTGCCTTTTTAAAAGCGCATTTTTGCATCAAAACAAAAATTCTAAATATCAGAAGATAAATAAAACTTCCAAAAATATAACTGTTGTGAAAATAAAATTCTCCATGCAAACGATTTTTTCTTACTGCGAAATAAAATCGTCTAAAAAATGTGCGAACAGCCTCTGTAAAACTATTAACGACTAATAACATTTCCTGTTTCTCATTCAAAAGATCATTTAATTTATTTTCTAAAATTCTCCATTTATCAATATAACATTCTGATTCATCAATTTCTTTATCAATTTGTTCATCTTTTTCCTTAGAACCTAATAAAGCCTCTCTATATTCATATTCACATGTTAGAATCAGTTTAGCTTTTGATTCTATTAATTTTAGTTTTGAAATTTTCTCATCATTAAGTATTGTATTTTCACTTTCACAAAAGTCATTGCACGCAATGGTAAATAATCGTCTATTCTGCTTACGAGATGCTTTTAATTTATCCATATTACAAAAATAAAATTAAATCAGCTTACTTGCAGATATCTTGTCGAACGGACGCCAGATGTTGAATCCCGAACTAAAACTTTTCTTGGAATTCGAATAACTCAAAATAAAATAGATACTTTATATCTGACTAAAAAAATTAACTCTCATATTATTTAACTCTCGAATAATTGAACTCTATTCAACATAAATTGACGCATTACTAAAATAACTCAAAAAGAAGAATACGCCAAAAAATAATGAAGCTAATAACACAGCAACTTTTTCACAGCAACATTTTTCGCATTTCTAGCTTGTTTCCGCGTTAAAAAAGATCCTTATCCGTTAAAAACATGCTTTATCAGGGCACGTAATGGACTTGGCGATGAATTTGGCGACTTTATCGCACCTTGACAACTATTTTGACGACCTTGGTGAAAAAACCTTTATTATCGATAGACCTATTGTCCAAGCTGTAACTCGATTATTACGGAAGTTACTGTAAAATTCAGGATTATAGGCAGGCTATAAAAGGGGTCCCGTTCCGACCACTGGGGTGAGTTTCTCGCTAAGACTTTACGTAATAGAAAGTTCTGCTTGACTATGTCTCTACCATTGAATTGTAGTTTATTTCTGTATGTAATGACTATGGTACCGTTTGTGCTGTGATTTATATGTTGTCAGCTGTTATTTAAGCTGCGTTTTCTGGTGAAACTGAAGTTGATACTGGGTTTAATTAGGCGGCCAAATTTTTTAAACCCAATTTGAGGACAAATCATCGCAGCTTTCTCAAATTGAAAGGCCATTTGAGGACAGAGTTAAATTATGCTTTAATTTGACGACATTTGAGGACAAATTTGTAAATTCGAGAACATTTGTCCTCAAATGATTTTCAAATTGGTAAAAAATGTATTGTCACTGTGTTCTGAACTATCCTGAAAGTTTCAAATGTCTAGCTAGTCGGGAAGTTAGTTAAAAAGCGATTGCAAGATGTGTACTGGTAACGCTGCCGATGGCAGCAGGAACCCTAAAAAGTTGACTAAAAGCATTAAAAATATATTGTCACCGTGTTCTGAACTATTCTGAAAGTTTCAAATGTCTAGCTAGTCGGGAAGTTAGTTAAAAATCGATTGCAAGATTTGTGCTGGTAATGCTGCCGATGGCAGCAGGAACCCGAAACAGTTGGCTAAAAGTATTAAAAAAATGCATTTTCACCGTGTTCTGAACTATTCTGAAAGTTTCAAATGTCTAGCTAGTTGGGAAATTAGTTAAATAACTTTTCTGTCGAATCATATAAACGCTGCCGAAGGCAGTAGGGACCTGAAACAGTTGACTAAAAGTATTAAAAAATGTATTGTCACCGTGTTCTGAGCTATCCTGAACGTTTCAAATGTCTAGCTAGTCGGGAAATTAGTTAAAAATCGATTGCAAGATTTGTACTGGAAAAGCAAACAAACGAACAAGAATCGGAGTTAATAAAAACATGGTATAAAAAAAAAAAAGCTAAGTTCTACATGATTAAAATCATTAGTTGTGGGTCACCTCCAGCATACATATCAATTGCAGCGTTTAGACGCTATCGTATTCACTGATACGCATACATGCATGCCTCTTTATTATAAAAAATGAAAAATGAATTCAGAAGACCTCAAAACTCATAAAAACACAAAAATGTCAAATTTGAATTTTTCCATGATAATATTTCTCGTATGCAATATATGATCGGAATTTAATTATATGCATTCTTCCATCATCCGTAATTTTATAAAGTTAACGAATCGCTCTTTTATTTAATCAGCCACATTACTTTGTTAAAAGTCTGTTTAGCGCGTCCTCTAAGCATTTATTTATTACGAAATCCAAATTTGTCAATTATTTTTTTTATTAATAAACATGTTTCTTGTAAAAGGTTTAAGAAAAAAGTGTGTTTTAATTCATTTCAATCCATTTTTGTAAAAAAAAAGTAAAGAAAGAAAGGAAGAAAGAAAAATAAAAACTGAATTTATTACTATTTAATGCCTTATTAAATGACAAAATTAAATTCATTGAATACGAGCGGCATATCTTGACGAATTCACGAAATTGTTGGGTTAAATATCACAAAGTTGAAAATAACTACCCTGTATATTGACCAAAAAAAAAAAAAAAAAAAGGCACTAGTACAGGTCAGAAGGAATGTCCATGCAAATTTTCAGCTCATTAGCTGCAGAACTCTAGGCTCAATCGCTGTCAACAGTCCCTGTCTTAACAAGGAGAAGAAGAAGAATGTAACCGGCAAATTTCGGGTTTTCAAAGTTATATAACTCAGGCCCGTTAATTCGGATCGACATGCAAATTTGTATGTTTTGTCTTAAGGGTATGCTCAAGGTCTGTGCAAAAAAATCATAGGTCTTGGGCATCAGGGAGCTGAGATACAGGTAGTCGAAAAGTCCGAGATGCTATGTCGACATAATATACACTTGCATCGTTCACCATTGACTTTCCTACTTTGTAAATTTCATTTGTTTTTCTCTTAATGCTTGTTTTAGCTTGGTGGGGCGGAACGCTACCGCGTTCCTTGATATATACATTGAGAAAAAAATATATACCGCCTTCATCTAGAATGAATAAGTGATCATTTTCTAAATCCCTTAACTAGAAATATAGATTTCCGATTTATGTGCATAAGGCACGCCAATATACGAAATGATCGAGAATTTCTAGTCTACACATTTCTAGAGGGTGAAACAACATTCTGAATATTCTGAATCCTTTGTATTGCGAGAAATTCTCGCTAAACCAAGATTATAGTTGCTGATACCCGCCTCTTGTATTAGGATTTATTTACAGGGATTTTTAAATAACTTTGCCCTCGAGAACATAGGCAATTGCTTTAGAATTCTATTAAGGTTTTCTAGAACTCGTTTTCAAAGGGGACTTGAATTTATAAGGATGACATGGAACTATTTTTTCTAGGGTCACAATTTAGATTCTAGATGTCAGTTACAGAATATTTTCTCAGTGTACCAGAACAAATTGCTCAGTACGTATCAGTTTCGTGATTAAAAAGAGTCTCTGTTAATCCATTAATTTCCATTAAAGTTTCCTGTCAGAAAAAAATTAATATCAGTTTTTAATTTTTAATTCTAGTTAGGTTTAAATTTTTATTTTGCCATTTAAAATCAATATTATTCATTTGAAAGTCGTTTCATTCAAATTTGTTAGCTAATTAATTGTCTGACACAAAATTCCCCTTTCCAAGCTTTGAACTTACACTTGTATGTTCATTCACAAAATCTTATAATCACTCACTTCTTTTCTCTACAAACATAGTGTTATTACACATATGGATATTTACCTTCATTCTATTGCACCCCAGCAAGAAAAGTGACGCAACTCAAAAAGGTAGTATTTGAGAAAAATCAACTTACTCCGTCAACTGTAGAAACATTGACTAGCCTAGAATAAAATTAACACAACTGCCTCTCAGCTGGATAAATTGCGAGGCAGATATGTGACGCTTTTCGTGCACGTTGAGATTCATCACACACACTCAATCTTGCCATTTTTGGAATTGGGCCATTGTTCTTGCCAGTGTGCGATATGGGGAACAGTGGTCAGTTACAGGTAAGAAAAATCTAAAATCGTCTGCAAAATTTGACCCCTGACGTACATGTTTGCACATAGGGTGTTTAATGGAGGTAAATTAGCATTAAATTCTATAAATTAAATGTAGGACCGGGTTGGTAGGTTGGATTTTATGTCGCACTAGTGCTGCGCAGATGGGCAATTGGCTAAGATCTGGGACACAGCCCTAGAGGTGGTCCGGAGACATGCCATCACAATTTTGATCCTCAACGGAAGGGATGGATCTCCCGCTCCGGTAACCTCCAGCAGTATAATTTTTGATGGGAACATGGAGGCCATTGCGGCCACGACAGATTTTACGTGCACCAGCCACCATTAGTGTACACGACGGTCTTTGGCCGGCTCGAGTACCGAACCCGCAATCTTCCAATTACGAGGCCGGCGCTCTACCGACTGGGCTACCGCGGCCAAATGTAGGACCGGGAAAAACTGGTCTTAACGGCCCTCTTCACCTAAAAAAAATTCCGATGCCGGCTGAAAGCAGATAAAAAGTGTCCCACGTGGTTTTGACAGGAGGTGGAGAAGATTGACAGATTCACTGACGAATCATTGACTTTTTGGAAGAACAAATCAGAAATCAGCCACGTCTTTATTGCGGTTCTTTATTGCGGTTTCGATGGAGCTTTGTTTTGTTTTGATTCTTTCTTTCTTTTTTTATTTTTGTGTTTCCTTTTTTATTTTATTTTTTTCTTTTCCATTTTCACATGACATGAAATAACTTTCCTCATTTATTCTAATCTATTTATATGTATTTTAATAGAGTAGCCCGATTCGACCAAGTACTTTATACTATTTTCAGCCCGGTTCAGGCTTTCTTTAGTTATACCGGCGAATTACGTAACAGTGAAATTTAATGAAAGAAAATATACTTTATAATTATACTTGAAGTCTGATATAATTAATTCAACTAAACTAGTATGTTGTGGCCACCACATGACTTTCTTCTATATTTTCCTATACAAATTCCCTCAGTAAAAATAATTTATTAAAATTATTATAAAAAAAATTTTTTCTTCCATGATAATGCAGACGATTTCCATATTAAAGAAGTAGTTCCATTTATTCTCAATAAAAAATAATAATAATAATAATAATAAATTACGATTTTTTTTTTTTTTTTCAAATTTTTTTTTTTTTTTTTCGTTAAAAGTAACAACAACAAAAAAAAAAACCGATAACTTTGTTTTAAATTATCATAGATCTACAATTCAACCATTCGTTTTAAAGGTACTGACGAGATCTTTCGAAAGATACCCATCTTGAAAATTTATCCCTCCCGGGCGGGGGGGGGGGACTTTCTTCTATATGTAATATAGAGAAAGTATTGGATTCGTGAAAATTTTCGAACTCCGGTTTTCGATGGATTTGCACGTTTTGGGATGTGCTGAACATGATTTGATAGTTTTTAGGAAATGTCTGTCTCTCTCTCTGTGTGTGTGTGTCACGAATTTTTGGAGGCTGTATCTCACGAACCAATGAACGAAATTTAACCAAACTTGGTATTTAGTTGGACCCTGACATAAACTGGTGCTGATTAGATTTAGGGATCAATCGCCCAATAGGTGGCGCTGTGATAGCATTTTTTCTAAATTTTTAACATGGCAGTATAGGACAAAATTTCGTATAAATGTACATAATGAGAGTTATTTTTAACTTTTGATTGTAAAACTAATATGAATTATTGATAAAAGTAGTTGTTAACTAGGGAAAAAAAAATGTGCTTGTGGGGGCGTCGCCCTCCCCCGGGTGGAGTAAATTTTCCAGACGGGTATCTTTCGGAAGGTCTCGTCAATACCTTTAAAACGAATGGTTGAACTATAGATCTGTGATAATGTGAAAAAAAGTTATTGATATTTTTTTTTATACTTTTAATAAAAAAAAACTTTGAAAAAAAAAATCGTAATTATTATTATTATTATTATTATTTTTTTTTTTTTTTTCTTTTGAGAATAAAATAGACTTTTTTTTTTTTTTTTTGGATATTTACTGTTATACTACTTTTCTGATATGGGGGGAGGGGGGGGGGGCAAAACGTAATTTCACAAAATCCTTCATATCTCAAGCAAAAAAACAGATATCCCTAAAATTTTTGCTTTTAAATATAGCTAATACAAATGTCTAAAAATCGGTTTCTGGAATTTTTCAAATTCGGTCCCCAAGGGGGCAGGGGGGGGGGGGGGCAAAACGTGATTTCGCATAATCCTATATATCTCAAACAAAAAAAAAAAAAATAGATATACGTGAAATTTTTGCTCTAAAATATAGCTAATGCAACTATCTAAAAACCAATTTCTGGAATTTTAGAAATTCAGCCCCCAGGTGGGGCAGCAAGGGGGGGGGGGCTATGGAGCAAAAACAAATAGAAGTACAGTTAGGCCGTTCAAAATTGGTACAAATAGGTTTTAAAGGCCTGCAAGTCGAATTGGGATATTTTCGATTGTGTAAAGTTATTAGGAGGGGCGGGTAGGGGGTGGGGCGGTAAGGGGGGGCTATGGGGCAAAAACAAATAGAAATACAGTTAGGCCGTTCAAAATTGGTACAGATAGGTTTAAGAGGCCTGCAAGTCGAATGGGGATATTTTCGATTGTGTAAAGATATTAGGAGGGGCAAGAAGGGGGGGAGGGGAGGCGGGGGGGGGCAAAAAAATAAAAATAGTGTCAGATCGTTCAAAATTGGTACGTAGAGGTTTTCGATACTTACAAATCGATTGCGGATATTTTTGAATTTGTAAAATTATTAGGAGGGGCGGGTAGGGGGTGGTGGTAAGGGGGGGGCTATGGGGCAAAAACAAATAGAAATACAGTTAGGCCGTTCAAAATTGGTACAGATAGGTTTAAGAGGCCTGCAAGTCGAATGGGGATAATTTCGATTGTGTAAAGTTATTAGGAGGGGCAAGAAGGGGGAGGGGAGGGGGGTGCAAAAAAATAAAAATAGTGTCAGGTCGTTCAAAATTGGTACGTAGAGGTTTTCGATACTTACAAATCGATTGCGGATATT
Organism: Salticus scenicus; assembly: GCA_963930645.1. NCBI lineage: Eukaryota > Metazoa > Arthropoda > Arachnida > Araneae > Salticidae > Salticus > Salticus scenicus. Next base: position 295,114,511 of record OZ005655.1, on the reverse strand, counting down.
TTTGAATTTGTAAAATTATTAGGAGGGGCGGGTAGGGGTGGGGTGGTAAGGGGGGGCTATGGGGCAAAAACAAATAGAAATACAGTAAGGCATTCAAAATTGGTACAGATAGGTTTTAGAGGCCTGCAAATCGAATGGGGATATTTTCGAAAGTGTAAAGTTATTAGAAGGGCCGGGAAGGGTGGGGGGCAGAGGGGCAAAAAAAAAATATATATCAATCAAGATCATTCAAAATTGGTACATCGAGGTTTTCGATACCTACAAATCGATTGCGGATATTTTTGAATTTTTAAAATTATTGGGAGGGGCGGGAAGGGAGGAGGAAGCGGAGGGGCAAAAAAAATAAAAATAGAGATAGATCGTTCAAAACTGGTGCATAGAAGTTTTTGATACTTTCAAATCGATTGCGGATATTTTCGAATTTGTAAAATTATTAGGGCGCTCATATATATGCAATCGCGCACGGGTCTACGCTGCCGAAGGCAGTGGGGACCCGGTGCGACATTTTTCCCGATCAGAGTTTTTTTTTTTTTCCACATGATAAAAATTAATGCAATTTTGAGAATTCATTAATTATAATTATTCATTTAAAAATAGTGACCAGCGAAGCGGGCGTAGCCTGCTAGTCTATTTATATGTATTTTAATAACGTAGCCCGACCCGACGAAGTATTTTATTCTATATAGGGCTTGTTTTAGGCTTTCAGTAGTTATATCGGCGAATTCTGTAACAATGAAATTTAACAAATAAAATATTTTTATGATTAAACTTTCGGTTTGATATAATTAATTTAACTAAAAAATAACAAAGATATATAACATTATAACATTACTGATATATAGAGATGGGTTATCTGCACTCTGGAGCTCAGACTACTGAACGCAGAGCTGGACGGGGTGTGCGACAGGTCGTGACCTTCGGGATCGTATTTCGAAGATCACGGACAGGTGCGGTCGCACAAGTCCTCCAGCTCTGTTTTCTAAAGAAAGTGTACTTGTGTTGTTATTTATACGTGTTTCTTTATACAAGTCAAATTTTTTATAAGTAGTATAATATATAAATAGTGTTGAATTATAGTGCCTACATTTATTTAAAAATCTGGTGTGAAACAACCACACGACTTCCATTACCCACTATTACACGTATTGTATGGAAATTTTGAAGATAATGTTAACAGAAGACATGGAATTGTCCTAATGAAATAGACACCTAAAAATTTTCCGGTAAGGGAAAGTTAATACACGTGTAAAAACATAAAACAGAGTTTGCACAGCGATTTTTTTTTTTTTTTTTTTTAAAGAAAGGGGAAGAAAATTGGCAGAGTTTATTTATTTATTTGAAACACCAAGTTTCGAGATGTAAAACTGATCTGTCTGATCAGGATGACTATTAATTTTCCTGTGATAACCAAGTAAAGCATGAGAAAGGATATCTAAAATGGGTTTATGTAACAATTTTCAAGAAAATCGTTAGAGCCGTTTTTGAGATACCGATTTTTACCAAAGCTTGACAAAATTAATTGTTGGCCAGAAAACAACAATTATATGTAAAAGGATATTTAAAAGAGGGTCAATATGGCAAGTTTGAAAAAAAAAAAAAAAAAAAAAAAAAACATACAGCCGTTTTGACAGGAAAGCATTTGCAGGACCTGAAATTCAGCTATTTGTACAGGGCGCCTATCAATTTTCCTGAACTAACCAACTATATCCTTCGAAAGGATATATAATAGAGTGTTTATACAGCAATTTTAAAGAAAATCGTTAGAGCCGTTTTTGAGATATGGACTTATGGCCTCACTTCCGGTTTCAGATGTCCCACTTCTGGTTTTCCAGTTTTCACCAAAATTTGAAAAGTTTATCTGTACACCAGAACAGTTTCAATTCTAAAGTTTCGTAGTTCTGTCTTTATTTGTTTCCGACATATAATAGCTAGAATATTTTCCACATACATACATACACACAGAGACCAATTGCTAAAAACCACTTTTTTGAACTCAGGAGACCTTAAAACATGTAAATCAGGTGAAATCTCGATATCGAATTTTTGGACCAAATACAATACTTCCATTACCTATGGTAGTCGGGTAATGGAAGTAAAAATAAATCAAATACAAGACTCTTATTAATGTGTCTTGAAACTTTCCAGTCTTGATCAACTTTACAAGTAGCAGCCACATATCAATTTCAAAATACCAAATTTGAATTTCCTGAAGTTATTTAAGTTATGTTGATACAGGGTTGTTCGGTTTTTTTCCATAATCGAAAAAACCTGGTTAAAACCGTCCCAGATAAAATACCATTTCGTCCACTTTTATTCACTATTAATTATTTGCGAGTAGTAAATTAAAAGCTATCTTTATTCTTTCAATTTATATAAAAAAAAAAAAAATTACTTCCATTACCCTACTACAGTATGTAATGGAAGTATTTGTATTCGGTCTGAAAATTCGATATCGAGATTTCACCTGATTTACACGTTTTAAGGTCCTCTGAGTCCAAAAAAGTGGCTTTTGGCAATTGGTCAGTGTGTGTGTGTGGGGGGGGGGGGGGGGGAGAGGATCTTCTGGCTATTATGTATCGGAAACTAATAAAGATAGAACTACGAAACTTTAGAATTGAAACAAGTCTGGTGTACAAATGAATTTTCCATATTTTGGAGAAAATTGAAAACCGGAAGTGGGACATCAGAAACCGTAAGTGGGACCGTAAGTCCGTATCTCAAAAACGGCTCTAACGATTTTCTTCAAATTTGTTACATAAACACTCTATTAGATGTCCTTTCGAATGATATAGCTTGTTAGTTCAGAAAAATTGACAGGCGGTCTGTATAAATAGCTCAATTTCAGGTCTCGGAAGTGCGTTCCTTTAAAACCAGCTGTACGGATTTTTTTTCAAACTCGCCATATTAACTCACTTTTAAATATGCTTTTGTATGTAATTATTGTTTTCCTGTCAATGATTGAGTTTTGGTAAAATTTGGTATCTCAAAAACGGCTTTAACGATTTTCTTGAAAATTGTTATATAAATCCATTTCTTTCTTATGTATTACGTAATTATTAGAGGAAAATTAACTGCTACCCTGTTTAGGTAGGTCAGAAGTTTAGGTAGATCTCGAAAATTGGTGTTTCAAAAAATAACTCTACTACATATATATATATATTATTTTTCCTTATTTTTTACCTCGCTTTATGTACGCTTCGTTTTATATGTCTTTACATGTGTATAAAGTTTATCTTACCAGAAAAATGTTAGGTTTCTACTTCTTTAGGTCACTTTTATATCTTGTGATCACATTATCTCCAAAAAATGCATATAATATGTGTAATAGTTTGTAATGGAAGTCGTGTTGTTGTTTCACACCAGATATTTTATTAATATGTTTGTATAATTAATTTGAATTTTTCAAAATAGACATGGAATAAGCAAAATTTACAATATTTAATAAATGAAATATTTGTATTTTTCTAAGGGTGGATGTAAAGGTATATTTTATATCTTGAATTTCAATCCTCCACTTTTTCCCTCCATTGTTTACAACTGCATTGTCATTTCCTCTCCCATAGACACATATACCTTTTAAAAATTAGTTATTAAGCATGATGAAATTAAATGATTCACATACCTTTCATGCAGCTTTTTGCTTTCCGAAAATACATACGTAAGGAAATCATTGTAATCGTGACAAAATTTTGGCTTTGCGATGTTGGCGTATCTACATGTTTTGAGGTCCCATGAGTTCATTTTTACTATTTTCATGATGATGATGATGATGATGTATGTGTATGTATGTCAGTGATCACAATATCATCCAAATGCTTTTTTTCGAAGGGTAGGCAAAAAAACAGGTTTTTTTTTAGGGAAAAAAAACTTTTTAGGATGATTTTTTTTTTAAATCGTCCTATTGCAACCACTTCGTTTATCTATATATTTATCTGTCTATTTATAATGAAATTTGTCATTTTCCGATGTGTTCGGTAGAGGTTTTCCCGCTTGCAACGTGAGAAGTCCGGGTCCACACTGCCTTCGGCAGCGACTTACCCACTTCTTATCGCTTCCCCAGCGGGTAAGTTCGAAATTATGTGAAATCCCACCAAAGTAAATAATGCGTACACTTGATCCACATCCATACACCAAAATTCGCCAATCTAAGATAATTTAAAGCAAATTCAAAAGGAAAAACGAGATTTTACACGTGTTTCTTGTCCCCCCCCCCCGGGTGATAGGGTAAAGGAGGAATTTTGTAAAATCCCGTTACAATAAGTGTCGGATACATATAAAAAATTTACGCGCCAAATTTAGCGACCATTAATCCCGTGGATTTCCCAAAACAAATTTAGCGCTAAAAGGGAGGGTCTCGAATAAGCTCCGTCGTAACGCCCCCCCCCCCCCCGAAAAAAAAAAATCGAAAATTTTACACACACACACACACACACACAAAGAAAGAAAATGTGTTTTTGGAAATATCCTAAATAAGACACATAGCTTTTTTCATTTGTACCATTTCAGTAGAGCTCTACTAAAAAATCCGGAATTTCTGAAAATTTCCCCCAAAAAACGATTTCTTTCCTCCCTCCTGTCAAGAATTACAAAATCGTACATAATGTTTTATTTATACTCAAATCTTGTTTCCTCGTGTGCAATTTCTTCAGCGTGAAGTAATTTGGGGCCGAGTTATGCTTACAAACTTTTTTTTTTTTTGCTTCCTACCCCCCAGGGTGAAAGGGGGGGAGATTTCGATAAATTCCGTTACTTTAGGGGTCGGATACATATATAAGCAATCCAAGCATCAAACTTTCTGACCCTGACCACAGCTCTCATAAATTTCGCAGGACAAATTTAGCGCTAAAAGTGGTGACTCGAATTTGCCCTTTGTAACACATACCTATTCCCCCCCCCCCTTAAAAGAAAAAAAAAAAAAAAAAAAAATGTGTTTTGAAAATGTCTTAAAGACCCATGGCTGTTTTCAACATCTTTTTTCCATTTTTGTTAAAATTTTACTAAAAATCTGGAATTTGAACAATTTTCCGCCAAAAGTTGATTTCCCTCTTCCTTTCCCTTAAAAATCGAAATTTCCTAAATCGCAATGTTTTATTTATTCCAATAAATCCCATTACTTTAGGTGTCGGATAGATACATATAATCCGAGCACCGAAATTCGTGACCGCAGCTTCCATAGATTTCTCAGGAGAAATTTAGCGCTAAAAGGGTTGTCTCGATTTTGACCCTTCGTAACCCCCTCCTCACAAAAACATCGGAAATTAGGAAAAAAAAATGTGTTTTTGGAAATTTTCTAAGGAAGTCTCGTAGCTTTTTTTAACATCTTTGTTCCATTTTTTTGTAGAGTTCTTTAAAAAATTCGGAAATTGCGAAATTTCTCGCCACCGGAATTTACGAACAAAATTTAAATAAAAGAAATTTTAAATTTTCAGGTTAAAAAAAAAGGGCCTTTTCTAATATGTTATAAACGTAAATTTTTGCTAAAAAATTTACGGGATGAGTTTTTGCACTTGAGAATTAAAATTAGGTGTTCCATCAGCGGGAACACTGCGGCTGAAAGGGTTAATAATCGAAAATTTCTAAATTGCAGATAACGTTTTATTTATACTCATGTCTATTCTTTATATGTTCAATTTCTTTACAGTGAAGTAATTTGGAGCAGTGTTATGCTTACAAACATGTTTTTGACTTTTGTTCCCCCCATCCCGGCGATAACTGGGGAGGGAATTTCGAAAAAGTTGCCAGATTTTAGTTGCGTAAAGACCTAAATTTCTGCCAAGTGCCGTTGAATTCCATCCAGCCATTCTCACGTGATACCCGGACAATAATAGCGCTACAGACATACAGACACGATGACACACACACACAGACAAAATTTTCTGAAGTAATTTTCGAATTTTATGGTGTGTGGAAAGTGAAGATATCGCTTTTTTTTTTTTTTTTTCCTGATAAATTTACAGAGAAAAGTCTGATTTTATTAATATCGATACACAGCTTGATATCCAGTTACTGTAATTTTAAAAGAACGCATAGAAACAGCGTTCATGTTCAGGTACCATACTTAAAATTTCAGCTGTGCTTTTATGTTAGGCGCGAAAATAAGAGCGCAAAATCTTTGAAAATAATAGTGTGATTTCGTCGTTTATAAATAATTTCATAAACACTTGACTCCCATTTCTTGCAAACTTTAATTAGTTTTAGTTTCTTCAGTTATAAAATCAACTTGCTTATGTCCTTAAAAATATTTGTTTCACTCAATTCCTAGACTTCAATATTAATACAACTTATTTTGCTCAGGAATGTAAATTATTCTTCATACCTAAGAGTAAATAAAATATTTAGTTTAATTTGAAGTCTTGTTTTTTTTTTTTTTTTTTGTTTTTTTACTTTCTCTTACCCATAAGGTAGAGAAAATATTGTTTTTGGGTCAAATTTTCGAACGCGAGATTTTGTTATATTTACACGTTTTGAGGTCCCCTGAATACGAAAATCACGTTTTTAGCAAATGGTCTGTGTGTCTGTCTGTTATCAGCATATCTCAAAAACAAATTATGGCAGAAAGTTCAAACTTGGTATTCTAAATGTGTATCATATAGGGATGCTACACTAAGCTTTTCGTTAATATCAAGCAAATGGTTCGTGTACAGGGACAATCAAGATAATTCTAATACATTACGTCTATGGGGGAAATTGCAGGAAAATAGAGTTTAACGTCTATAGACTGCACTAAACCAAATGAAACAAATACATATATTTTGTAATAGAGACAGTTAACTGGGGAAAAAAATTGTGTATGTAGGAGCCTCGCCTCCCCCCTGGGGGGGAAGTCCCCCCTCGAGGGGAGTAAATTTTCATGATGGGTATCTTTCAAAAGAGCTCGCCAATACCTTTAAAAAGAATGGTTGAACCATCGATCTGCGATAATTTAAAACAAAGTTATCGATTTTTTTATTTTTAACGAAAAAAAAAAGCTTTTTTTTTTTTTTTTTTTTTTTTTTTTTTAATTGAGAATAAAATGGACTTTTTTGGATATTTGGTGTTATACTACTTCTCTAATATGGAAATCATCTGCCTTATCATAAAAGACAATTTTTTTAAATAATAATTTTAATAAATTATTTTTTAATAACCAAATAAAATTCTATATAAATGTAGGTGCATTAATGAAACGGGGGGTTGAGGGGGCAGTAGCCCCCCTCACACACAATTAATTATCATACAAAACTCTTCCGAAGCCTAATTTGAATTGTTTAACATAGGTTTACCTATCATCGTTATCTTACTTCTTAATCTCCAACCTGTATTTATAGTATTAAATTTCAGGGTAAGAGAAAGTCGTGTGAGTGACACACCAGATTATTTTTAATAACTACGTATTTTGAGATTCCGTGAATAATTAAACAAAGTTTTTAACAGTTGTTCTTTGTGAGTCTGTTATCAGTGTAACTTTAACTAAATACCGGCAGGGAACTCAAGCGTTATATTTTAAAGTTCATATGAAATTCATACTTGAACAGTTTGATCAATATTGATAAGTTTCAACGAGTGATACGGATTAAAGTTGTCAATAAATGTGATTGAAAGTTATTGTTGAACATAATTTTAAATTTAATATTAGTCGTGAATTCTATAGAAATGTAGATATTAGTTTCAAATGTGGGTTGAGAGCCCTTCCCACAGAAAATTATTTGTCAAATTAAATTATTCGTAAAGCTAGCTTAAATTCTTTTTACTATAGAATTTTATACAGTACTTGATATTTTATTCCTCAATCTGAATTTCTCTTTATAAAATTTAAATGTAGGGTAATAAAAAGTCGTGTGGGTGCCACACCAGATTATATACTTTAAAATAAAATTTATTATTGAAAATCTGCTTAATTTAGTAAAAAGTTTTATATAACTTGTTAAAAAAAAAATTTTGTATATTGTCAATCGTGGCATTATCAGTAAAATATCAGATTTATGTACAAAGTATTCATATAATATAAGTATTACGCGCAATGAAAAACTATTTAAAATAAAATGTGATCATATATGTCCTATAAATAAGTCTCTGAACGATTGCCTTCTAAATTGTTATGTTACTCACATCCGTAATACAGGTGAAATCTATAATAATAATAATAATATTAAAAAAAAAAAAAATAAATAAATAACTGAATAAAAAACCACAACGCCTAGACGTATCTTCACCACAGAAATGTAAACATCTTTTCTTCGAAACCACGAACGAGAGGCGTAGCCAGATAAAGGGTGTGTCAAAGAGGAAAATCGGCACAAATTTGTAAAATTTTTGGACTTTCTTTGCAAATTTAATTGATTTAAAATTTTATTAAAATACAGGATTTTTTTCCGCATTGAATTAAACTCTTTGAGATTGACGCAGCTTTTTAAATTCTGTTTTAAAAAATTGAAAGAGTTTTTTATAAGCCATTTAATGCATCAACCCAAATATTGCAATAAAACAGCTTTCTTAAAAAACAACTGTTATTTTTTCATAAAATCTACAAAAGCTGCGTCAATTTACGAAATGAGAGTAATCCAATAAAAAAAAAACCGCATCTCAATCAATTAATATGTCACTGTTTTAAGTGCAAAGAAAGTTTTACATAGGATAACATTGGATTTTAGAAAAGGAAATGCTGAGTGAAGAGGGCCCTTAAAGGGAGGTTGCCTTTCAATAGAGGTAGACATTTAGAGAAGTTTAACTGTACTATATAATGATTAAACATTTCAATTTTTCCAAGCTGTTCGGAAATAGATGGAAAATGATGTACGGCTTAAATAAACTTGCATGAAACGTTAAAAAGTTAAACTTAATAATCAACGAATAAGACATGAATCTTCTTGTTTAACTAAAACGAGAGTGTAAATATAAGGTTACATCTATCATCATCAACTCTCTTAGATTAGGATCTAAAGTTTGTGGCTCTTTACTGGGTCTTGTTTGTTTTTGATGTGGATATGTTAGTTTAGTAACCACCTGTTTCCATCGCGTGGAGTTTTTTGTGTAATCAGAAGACAAACTGTTTACGTGTATCACACAAAAAATGCGGATAGAACATGGCCTGAATGGATAACCCGCATGTAGGATGAGTGCATCTGTTTTATTTTTTCCCTCGAATTAATGAATACGGGTTTATGCTCCACTTCCGTATAATAAGTAGCAAGATTTTCGTTTGGGGATTTTTAAACTGAAAAGTTCTGCACTTGCTAACTTTAATTCAGGTTGAAGTTGAGTCTGTTTAAAACTGTACAGTTGGATTTTGTTTAGGGGACCGTCTACATATTAAAACTGTCATCAACTTCCTTTTTTTTTCAATAGTAATCCCCATTATATATATATATTTAATTATTTGGATCAAATCATCGCTGAAAATGGTATAGTTTATGTATTTCGCTCAATTTTTCATATAGTTATAAGCTGTCAAAATATGGGGATATTAATGTTCAATGAATATGACAAACATTAATTCATATCTTCCCGAAAAATTACTATATTCAAATTTTCTTTTCTTTTTTTGTACGTTAGAAAGAAGTAACCCAAACATACTCCATATACTTTTTTGATTGAAAAACATTTTTTGAATTATGAAAATTATTAACTAGTGGATCTGCAGATCAGGAGCCTCAACGTCCTATTTGCATCAGGGAATAGAGAAAGTGTCCGGAAATGAGAGAAGTCGTGTAGAGCCGCACCAGATTGTAAAAACGTGAGAAAAAGGGCAGCTTTGGCCTTTCTCACGGTTTTGTGAGGTCTAACTGCAATAGAGACAGTGTCCGGAGATGAGAGAACTCGTGTAGAGCCGCACCAGATTGTAAAAACGTGAGAAAAATGGCGGCTGTGGCCGTTTAGTGAGGTCTAACTGCAACGTTTCCGGCTGCAATCTGTAAGAGACTGTGTCCGGAGATGAGAGAAGTCGTGTAGAGCCGCACCAGATTGTAAAAACGTGAGAAAAACGGCGGCTTTGGCCTTTCTCACGGTTCTGTGAAGTCAAATTGCAACGATTCCGATTGCAATCCTTAAAAGACAGTGTCCGAAGATGAGAGAAGTCGTGTAGAGCCGCACCAGATTGTAAAAACGTGAGAAAAAGGGCAGCTTTGGCCTTTCTCACGGTTTTGTGAAGTCTAACTGGAATAGAGACAGTATCTGGAGATGAGAAAAGTCGTGTAGAGCCACACCAGATTGTAAAAACGTGAGAAAAATGGCGGCTTTGGCCTTTCTCACTGTTTAGTGAGGTCTAACTGCAACGTTTCCGGCTGCAATCTGTAAGAGACAGTGTCCGGAGATGAGAGAAGTCGTGTAGAGCCGCACCAGATTGTAAAAACGTGAGAAAAATGGCGGCTTTGGTCTTTCTCACTGTTTTGTGAGGTCTAACTGCAACGTTTCCGGCTGCAATCTTTAAGAGACAGTGTCCGGAGATGAGAGAAGTCGTGTAGAGCCGCACCAGATTGTAAAAACATGAGGAAAATGGCGGCTTTGGCCTTTCTCTCGGTTTTGTGAGGTCTAACTGCAATAGAGACAGTGCCCGGAGATGAGAGAAGTCGTGTAGAGCCGCACCAGATTTTAAAACAATATACAGTATATGATTATTAACATTTCACATTAGCAAGATAATTGTATGATACATTATTTGTATCACACAAGGATGGAAAGCGGCAGCTGACGATGACGTGAGTTCAAAGATTTTTGTTCACCCAAAATTATCACTTCAAATGGAAAGCGTCAGCTGACGATGACGCGAGTTCAAAGATTTTTGTTCACCCAAAAGTGCTCAACGTGCCTAAAGAAGTTTTCACTTCAAAAACTTTGGCGTGTCCCAGTACGCGAACTACAAATGGAATGCACACCCAAAACTATACAGCTAATTTCGTGGGGATCATGAACATGTGTACAAAATTTCAAGTCAATAGCGTGATTTTTGCGGCCGCTATCGCACGACAGACAGATAGACAGACGGACGGGCAGACGGAACCCAAAATCCTTTTGAGTCTCAACAGAGGGCCTCCACTGACGTTTCGGCGAAAATTGGAAGTCAATAGCTTGATTTTTGCGGTGGCTATCGCGGTACATACAGATTCTTCCCATAGGCCGTAATGATTGAAAATCTTTGGCGTGTCCCTGTACACGAACTACAAATGGAATACACACCTAAAACTATACAGCTGATTCCGTCGGGCTCATGAACATGTGTACCAAATTGCAAGTCAATAGCGTGATTATTGTAGCCGCTATCGCGGTACATACAAATTCCTCCCATAGGCCGTCATGATAAGAAAAATTTTGGCGTGTCCCTGTACACGAATTACAAATGGAATACACACCCAAAACTATACAGCTGATTTCGTGGGGCACATGAACACGTGTATCAAATTGCTAGTCAATAGCGTGATTTTTGTGGCCGCTATCGCGATACATACAAATTCTTCCCATAGACCGCAATGATAAGAAAAACTTTGGCATGTCCCTGTATACGAACTACAAATGGAATACATACCAAAAACTATACAGCTGATTTCGTGGGGATCATGAACATGTGTACCAAATTTCAAGTCAATAGCGATATTTATGCGGCCGCTGTCGCGATACATACAAATTCCTCCCATAGGCCGTAATGATAAGAAAACCTTTAGCGTGTTCCTGTATACGAACTACAAATGGAATACATACCAAAAACTATACAGCTGATTTTGTGAGGCTCATGAAGATGTGTACCAAATTTCAAGTCAATAGCGCTATTTATGCGGCCGCTATCGCGATACATACAAATTCCTCCCATAGGCCGTAATGATAAGAAAAACTTTAGCGTGTCCCTGTATACGAACTACAAATGGAATACACACCAAAAACTATACAGCTGATTTCGTGAGGCTCATGAACATGTGTACCAAATTTCAAGTCAATAGCTCTATTTTTGCGGCCGCTATCGCGCGACAGACAGACAGACAGATAGATTGACAGACACACAGACACAGCCCAAAACCGTTTTGAGTCTCAACAGAGGGTCTCCACTGACGTTTCGGCAACTAGTGGATCTGCAGATCAGGAGCCTCAACGTCCTATTTGCATCAGACATTTTTCAATAGGTCATTTTTATTTATTCCTTATTATATAATAGTATATATTGATTCGATCGACTTATTACCATAATAAGATACATTCCTGAGGGGGGCTGCCGCCCCCCTCAACCCCCCGCTGCATCTCTCTTTGTATACCTATTTGTATATCATATAATGTGTTACGGAGTTGTAAATAATTGAATTTATTTTTGTATAAATTTTTTCAAAGAGGCTTAGTAAGTCGATAAAATGCTAATTTTGTGCATTTCTAGTCGTTTTAGCGTTGAAATAGCCTAATTTTCCGTTAAAAACGCATTAAAAAGCACCATACATGGGAAGAAATAGATTTTGCGCCAAATTTGGCGACTGTTTCCCTCCTTGGCGATTTTTTTGGCGACCTTGGCGAGAAAATCCTTATTAGGGATATACCAAATATGGAAGCTCTAATCTCATTGGCTGATGAGATACGATTATTTTCCAGAACAGTCTGTGTACGATAGAATAGTATAAAAGGAGCATTTTTTTAGCCAAGGCGGCCAATCTCAGATCTGTGTCAGTTTCGTCAAATGCTTGCTTTGCTCTGAGCCTCTTTGAATGAGACTTGCTTTATGTGCTATTGCTAAACAGTTTGTACTGTTGTTCTGCTGTTAACGGCTGTTGTGTAAGCTATGTTTACTGGATGAATTGAAGCTGATACTTGGTTTATAGACCAGTATTTTTCTGGAACTTTCAGTGAATAAATCACTGAATTTTTGCAAGTTTCGCCTTTCATTCTCGGACAACTTACGAACCCCCAAGTACGCAACAATATGTATTCTTAATAAACGACGGTCTTGTATTATTTCCCTGAAATTCGTAAATACCAAATTTCATACAAAAAAAATTACATAGCATATCGGAAATATTTTGCGTAATCTTTAAACTAATTATCAATTCTATGCCCACAATTTTCAACAGGAAAACATGCTTTTAAAATTCTAATAAAATTTCATTATATTTAATGGGGTGTAACCATATTAAAATACACTTTTAAGAAATACCGACTATAGACCGTAATAGTACGAAATTCCTTTATGTATCCCGGAAAAGTAGCCACAGTCATTATAAACGCCAATAATAAGAATAAACCAAATTAATTATAACTCATTAATTTTTCAAACTAATTTAACATCATTTGGATGATTACAGTACATACTCGGAATTATTTTGTGTGGTCCCAAAATTATTTAGTCTATACATAGCCTTTTTTAAGAGAAAACATGATTTTAAGCATCTTTATAATGTATGTTAACCTTATTAAGTTCAATTCAGCATAAACGCATTAAAGTGCGCGCTTAAATTAAAAATTTGTCCATAGGCTCTAATGTTACGAAATTCTTTCGTGTGTCTTTGTAAACGAACCATAAGCATTGTATACACCAGTAAAAACTATTCAGCTTATTTTGCGTTTAAAATTAATAATTGTTCCAAATTTAACATCGTTTGGATGACTAAGTGACATTGTCAGAACACTTTTGTAAGGTCCTGTACATTAATTAGAAAGCTTAACAGCACATATTTTCTTCAAACAACATAAGTTTAAGCATCTTACTCACGTACTCTAGTTTCATTTTCTTCATTGCAAAGTAATGACATTAAAATGCGTTTAAACGAAATTCAAACCATATGCCGTAATGTTAAGAATTTTGGCGTGTCCCTGTACACAGTTTATAAAAAATATAGCAATAAAAATTATGCACCTACTTATATGCAAAGCTGGAACGTGTGCGCCAATTTGCAAGTCAATCGAAGGATTTTTGCGGCAGCAATTGCTGTACATACAAATTCTTCCCATAGGCCGATAAGAGAAATTTTGGCGTGTCCCTGTACACGAACAACAAATGGAATACACACCTAACACTATACAGCTAATTCCGCTGACTCATGAATATGTGTACAAAATTGCAAGTCAATAATAGCGTTATTTTTTGGGGCCGCTATCGCGGTACATACAAATTCTTCCCATAGGCCGTAATGATAAAAAAAAAAAAAGCATTTGCACTCCGGGAGTGCCGACAGAAGTGAAAACGTGAACAATTACGTGTTTATTTCTTGAATCGTCAGGAAATATTTTATTATGCAGGAAATACATTTAAATGAATTGTTTTTTTATTCATTAATATAAACTACTACTACAAAAATTATATTACAATTTCATTTAATGCGCTAGAGACAGTGTCCAGAGATGAGAGAAGTCGTGTACAGCCGCACCAGATTGTAAAAACGTGCGAAAAATGACGGCTTTAGCCTTTCTCACTGTTTTGTGAGGTCTAACTGAAACGTTGCCGGCTGCAATCTTTAAGAGACAGTGTCCGGAGATGAGAGAAGTCGTGTACAGCCGCACCAGATTGTAAAAACGTGAGCAAAATGGCGGCTTTAGCCTTTCTCACTGTTTTGTGAGGTCTAACTGCAACGTTTCCGGCTGCAATCTTTAGGAGACAATGTCCGGAGATGAGAGAAGTCGTGTAGAGCCGCACGAGATTGCAAAAACGTGAGAAAAATGGCGGCTTTGGCCTTTCTCACGGTTTTGTGAGGTCTAACTGGAATAGAGAAAGTGTCCGGAGATGAGAGAAGTCGTGTAGAGCCGCACCAGATTGTAAAAACGTGAGAAAAAGGGCGGCTTTGGCCTTTCTCACGGTTTTGTGAGGTCTAACTGCAATAGAGACAGTGTCCGGAGATGAGAGAAGTCGTGTAGAGCCGCACCCGATTGTAAAAACGTGAGAAAAATGGCGGCTTTGGCCGTTTAGTGAGGTCTAACTGCAACGTTTCCGGCTGCAATCTTTAAGAGACAGTGTCCAGAGATGAGAGAAGTCGTGTACAGCCGCACCAGATTGTAAAAACTTGCGAAAAATGGCGGCTTTGGCCTTTCTCACTGTTTTATGAGGTCTAACTGCAACGTTGCCGGCTGCAATCTTTAAGAGACAGTGTCCGGGGATGAGAGAAGTCGTGTAGAGCCGCACCAGATTGTAAAAACGTGAGAAAAATGGCGGCTTTGACCTTTCTCACGGTTCTGTGAAGTCTAACTGCAACTATTCCGGTTGCAATCTTTAAGAGGCAGTGTCCGGAGATGAGAGAAGCCGTGTAGAGCCGCACCAGATTGTAAAAATGTTATAAAGTGGCAGCTTTGGCCTTTCTCACGGTTTTGTGAGGTCTAACTGCAATAGAGGCAGTGTCCGGAGATGAGAGAAGTCGTGTAGAGCCGCACCAGATTGTAAAAACCTGAGAAAAATGGCGACTTTGGCCTTTCTCACTGTTTAGTGAGGCCTAACTGCAACGTTTCCGGCTGCAATCTGTAAGAGACAGTGTCCGGAAATGAGAGAAGTCCTGTAGAGCCGCACCAGATTGTAAAAACGTGAGAAAAACAGCGGCTTTGGCCTTTCTCACGGTTCTGTGAAGTCTAATTGCAACGATTCCGATTGCAATCTTTAAAAGACAATGTCCGGAGATGAGAGAAGTCGTGTAGAGCCGCACCAGATTGTAAAAACTTGAGAAAAATGGCGGCTTTAGCCTTTCTTACGGTTTTGTGAAGTCTTACTGGAATAAATACAGTATCTGGAGATGAGAAAAGTCGTGTAGAGCCGCACCAGATTCTAAAAACTTGAGAAAAATGGCGGCTTTGGCCTTTCTCACTGTTTAGTGAGGTCTAACTTGAACGTTTCCGGCTGCAATCTGTAAGAGACAGTGTCCGGAGATGAGAGAAGCCGTGTAGAGCCGCACCAGATTGTGAAAACGTGAGAAAAATGGCGGCTTTGGCCTTTCTTACGGTTTTGTGAAGTCTAACTGGAATAGATACAGTATCTGGAGATGAGAAAAGTCGTGTAGAGCCGCACCAGATTGTAAAAACTTGAGAAAAATGGCGGCTTTGGCCTTTCTCACTGTTTAGTGAGGTCTAACTTGAACGTTTCCGTCTGCAATCTGTAAGAGACAGTGTCCGGAGATGAGAGAAGCCGTGTAGAGCCGCACCAGATTGTGAAAACGTGAGAAAAATGGCGGCTTTGGCCTTTCTCACTGTTTAGTGAGGTCAACTGCAACGTTTCCGGCTGCAATCTGTAAGAGACAGTGTCCGGAGATGAGAGAAGTCGTGTAGAGCCGCACCAGATTGTAAAAACGTGAGAAAAATGGCGGCTTTGGTCTTTCTCACTGTTTTGTGAGGTCTAACTGCAACGTTTCCGGCTGCAATCTTTAAGAGACAGTGTCCGGAGATGAGAGAAATTGTGTAGAGCCGCACCAGATTGTAAAAACATGAGAAAAATGGCAGCTTTGGCCTTTCTCTCGGTTTTGTGAGGTCTAACTGCAATAGACACAGTGCCCGGAGATGAGAGAAGTCGTGTAGAGCCGCACCAGATTTTAAAACAATACACAGTATATAATTATTAACACATCACATTAGCAAGTTAATTGTATGATACATTATTTGTATCACACAAGGATGGAAAGCGTCAGCTGACGATGATGTGAGTTCAAAGATTTTTGTTCACCCAAAATTATCACTTGAAATGGAAAGCGTCAGCTGACGATGACGCGAGTTCAAAGATTTTTGTTCACCCAAAAGTGCTCAACGTGCCTAAAGAAGTTTTCACTTCAAAAACTTTGGCGTGTCCCTGTACGCGAACTGCAAATGGAATGCACACCCAAAACTATACAGCTAATTTCGTGGGGATCATGAACATGTGTACAAAATTTCAAGTCAATAGCGTGATTTTTGCGGTCGCTATCGCACGACAGACAGACAGACAAACGGACAGATGGAACCCAAAATCCTTTTGAGTCTCAACAGAGGGGCCTCCACTGACGTTTCGGCGAAAATTGGAAGTCAATAGCTTGATTTTTGCGGTGGCTATCGCGGTACATACAGATTCTTCCCATAGGCCGTAATGATTGAAAATCTTTGGCGTGTCCCTGTACACGAACTACAAATGGAATACACACCTAAAACTATACAGCTGATTCCGTTGGGCTCATGAACATGTGTACCAAATTGCAAGTCGATAGCGTGATTATTGTAGCCGCTATCGCGGTACATACAAATTCCTCCCATAGGCCGTAATGATAAGAAAAACTTTGGCGTGTCCCTGTACACGAATTACAAATGGAATACACACCAAAAACTATACAGCTGATTTCGTGGGGCACATGAACACGTGTATCAAATTGCTAGTCAATAGCGTGATTTTTGTGGCCGCTATCACGATACATACAAATTCCTCCCATAGACCGTAATGATAAGAAAAACTTTGGCGTGTCCCTGTATACGAACTACAAATGGAATACATACCAAAAACTATACAGCTGATTTCGTGGGGCTCATGAACATGTATACCAAATTTCAAGTCAATAGCGCTATTTTTGCGGCCGCTATCGCGCGACAGACAGACAGACAGACAGACAGACAGACACAGCCCAAAACCGTTTTGAGTCTCAATGTAGGGCCTCCACTGACGTTTCGGCAATAAATTCAAATTCAAAAAAATTATGACTACCTATATTATTTTTTGCACGAATAGAACAGGCATCATCAAAAACATGGTTTCCAAGTTCACAGCTTGTTCCTAACATTATTTTTCGAGTTACATTGATATTTCATTTTTTATTGCTGTTAGGGGGCCGTCAATTGTTATAATCTGTATCATCTGTAAGTATATATATGTATACAATCTGACGGAAAACTATTTTAATTTACCTTTATGTTATTCTTGCTGTTTTCTAAGCAACATTTTGATGTTTATTATACAAATTGACTTATTTTTCTAAAATTGTTGCGACGTCGAATGACTTAAAGAATTCAATAACGCTTCATGTGAGAAGCATCACAAGTGATCAGTTACGATCTGCTGTTCCATCGACTTGAAATTTTGCAGGTGAATGAGGGTGGTCACATGGAGCACCTTTCCCTAAATCGTTCTAGGCAGGATTAACAACTGCTCCTCTTGTGCAATTTCGTCCTAATCTGTCCTTGTTTCTGCAAGCTGAACTGTTTTGTTTTTCTCAAACAGCGTACTGTTATTTTTTCCTTACCTTTACTTAATGTGGTTCGATTGCAAGGTGATCAGAAACTAGTCAATAAATGTCAATATAGTTTCTGTATTCCGTTTGGGTCGTTTATTGTGTTAAATTTAAAGTTTTCCCGGAGAAGGCGCCCTCTAGTGGACAATTTGGAACTATTTTATTTATTTATTTTTTTTAATTCCGTAAGCGCATCTCGTGTATAGTCTATATACCAAATTCCGTTGCATTCTGATCACCCGTTTGCCCTTTAGGATGCTGTTTATAGGGGAAGATTAATTATAGTATAACCACCCTGTATATATAAAGTGAAGAATTTAATAACGTTGTAAAATATACATATATAGATAGAAGAAAGTAAAATACAAATCTGTTCTCGGAAAAAAAAAAAATCATTTGAATATATTGAAGTATTTTGATCTGAGTTTAAATAAACTGAATTGATATTACGTTCCGCAATCCGAATACTGGAGAATACGGCATTGTGTTCACTGCTGGTTTTTCTCCTCAAAATCAGATGACCAAGGGACAGTCAAGTACTGGCAATTATGACATATTATGTTCACAATAGTGGACACCCATAAAAACATTATATTCTATAACAAAATCAAAATTATAATACCATAATTTTATTCTGTATACTTGTTTCAATCACATAAAAACAATGAATACAAGAAATAAGTTCGAAATAAACAAATGCAAAACAAACAAAACTTCGCCTACCTTCTTCAGACCATCGAGAAACAACGCTAAGATGACAAAAAATTAGCTCTGTTTACGAAAATATGATCTCATTCTAGAACTGATTAATATCTCCATAATTCAATACATTAATAGGTTGTAACACCAAATCTGAATGCTAATCGAACCTGGGCACGACTAAGAAAGCCTAATGTTTAGGATTTAACTCCAGATGTGGTCACTATTGGTACAGTATCCACCACCAGTTCAACTTAATTAAATAAAATAATGCAGCAAATGATCCACACATTAAGTATGCCCATCCCGTTTTGAAATTCATGAACTGTGCATAGGAAGGGGAGTTTTGTATTTATTTCTGAATTATTTTTCGTATTTGAAAAGATGAAACAGTAGTGATTCTTACATTTTCGGGGGGGAAGGAGGATTTTAGAAATTCTTGTCTGGGAAAAAGGATTGTTTACGCTAGGGACCTAGGCCTGAAAGAAATGCCCTCTGTAGGGGGTCTTTCTAAGAGGTTCTAGTTCGTATCTACACAAGTTTCAGAGAAAAATCACAGACGGGAATCGGAGTTCAAAACTCGGCACTCCCCGTCTATCAGTTAACCTTTTTGTCACTGGTAGTTCGTACTGGAAAGCAGTGGCGGTTCTACATTGAGGGCCAACGGGCACGGCCCCACCTAAATTTTTTCTCGATTAAAATAGTAATAATAATAATGATTTTGTTTTTTATAACTGTTCAAAAACATATATACAAAATAACTACGTCTATCTAACTTTTTCTTAATCTTCTTTCATTATCATTTATTTGTCGATATATTTTTCCAGCTGTCACAAATCACTAATGACTGAGAGAGAGACCGCTACTTTCCTTTTTCTTATCTAATACAGGGGGCCGTTTTCATTCAGCCCGAAATTGGCGTGTTTATTTGTACAGTTTATTCTACTAGAAGATCAGGTTAACATATTTGGCGACTAACTGCTTTACCAGTTTAAGCATGCTGTAATTTTCTCATGGATGGGCCAGCAGATTCCTGCCCTTTGGAACAAAACTATAGGGGAAAAAAACCTGTCTGTTAACCATGCAATTCACGGATAATATTTGGCGACTTCTGCATTACATTTTTTTCCCTCATTGATTTTTCGGTGAATTTTCTAATTTTTTAGAGTTATATATGGCAGTTTAAAATTTTAGTGCTTAAAAAAAGGAGATCTGATAATAGTCAAAAATATTTTCTAGACTAGCCTTTGAGATAAAAGCTTGTATAAGAATTTAAGACCTCTATAACTAAAGTGTTTTGAATTTAAATGAGGGGGGGGGGGATAAAAATAATATGCGATTTTTTTTTTTTTTTCCCTTCAGAATAGTGTATTAAAACTTCTATGTAAATAAATTGTAAAATTTTTAGATAAATAATTATTGGATTTACATGGATAAATGAATTAAATAGCTGCATAAAATTGTGATTTATTATTATTATTAAAGGATTTTTCTTTTAAATGCGATTTAATAGAAACATCCGTAATGTTTCTTTTTTCATTATTTTATTTTCTTTCTTTTTTCTTTTCTTTTTTTTTTTTTTTTTTTTAAGATGGTAGCCCGTTTTATTTCTTTATTTATTGAAAGTTAATTTAAATTATCTAAAATTAAGTGAGAAACATGGTGTTTTTTTTTTTTTACTTTTTTCTCTATGTAATATAGAGAAAGTATTGGATTCGTAAAAATTTTCGACCTCGGGTTTTTGATGGATTTACACGTTTTGAGAGCTGTAGAACACCATTTGACCCTTTTTAGAAAATGTCTGTCTGTCTGTCTGTCTGTCTGTCTGTCTGTGTGTGTATGTGTGTGTGTGTGACAAAATTTTGTGGCAACTGTATCTCAGGAACTACTGCACAGAATTTCATACAAATTAGTATGTAGTTGCTCCTTGACATAAATTAGTGCCTATCAACTTTTGGTAAAAATTGTCTTACAGGTTGCGTTGCCATCCCGCCTTTTCTAAATTTTTAACATGGTGATATAGGACAAAATTTTGTATAAATGTGCATAAAGATAATTATTTTTTAGTAATCATTATGAAATTTACAAGAATTATTTATAATAGAGGTAGTCAACTGGGGAAAAAATTTTGTATGCGTAGGAGCCTCGTGAACCCCCCTGGGGGAGAAGTCCCCCCTCGAGGGGAGTAAATTTTCAAGATGGGTATCTTTCGAAAGGTCTCGTCAATACCTTTAAAACGAATGGTTGAACTATAAATCTGTGATAATTTAAAACAAAGTTATCGATTTTTTTTACTTTTAACAAAAAGTAACTTTTTTTTTTTTTTTTTTTTTTAACGAAATTTAAGCAGACTTGGTATTTAGTTGGCCCCTGACATAAACTGGGGCTGATTAGATTTGGGGATCAATCACTCAACAGGTGGTGCTGTGATCGTATTTTTTCTAAATTTTTAACATGGCAGTATATAGGACAAAATTTCGTATAAATGTACATAATGGGTTGGTTGGTTGGTTGAATGGCTTTTTCTGGCGCAAGGTCCTGTACATAATGGGAGTTATTCTTAACCTGTGATTGTGAAATTAATATGAATTATTGATAATAGTAGTAGTTAATTAGGAAAAAAATCTCGGTCATCGCTTCCCTCCCCCCAGGGGAAAGTACCCCCCGGGGGAGGGGGGGTAAATTTTCAAGATGGGTATCTTTCGAAAGGTCTCGTCAATATCTTTAAAACGAATGGTTGAACTATAAATATGTGATAATTTAAAACAAAGTTATCGATTTTTTTTTTTTTTTTTTTTTTTTTTTACGAAAAAAAACTTAAAAAAAAATCGTTTTTTTTTTTTTTATTTTTTTTTTATTGTTACTGTGTGAATTTGTATAGGAAAATATAGAAGAAAGTCTTGTGGTGGCCACAGCATACTAGTTTTTAATATGTATCTACATTACATTAATCATGACTTTCTAAATTCCAATAGATAAGAAACATGAATATAACACTTGAAATTCTATAATTAAAAGATTTAGGGATATAATTAGCGTAAGCTAAATAATGACTCTGAGACATTTGAATTTAAATTTTAATGATGTGTAGTGTTAGGGTTAAAGCCAGTTGACTAAAAGAGGGTCTTAGACCTGAGTGATGTACTCTCTGTAGAAAGTCTTTCTAAGTGCTACATAGCCCTTTTTATTTGAGTTTTGGAGAAAACCATAGTAAACTCTAAATGTATATGTCGACGAAAGCGATCTGGTATCGAACTTTGCAATTTCCGTCTACTAGCTTCCAGATATTTAAATTTTGATATTCCATTGGTCAGAACATTGCAGAATTTTTCAATTGTGTTTATAAAACTTTAATTTTTGTGATAATTTTATGCAATGTTTTCCATAGTGTTAAATTTAAGATTCGCCATCAAAATAAATAAATAAATAAATAAATAAAAAATAAATAAATAAATAAAAATAAATAAATAAATAAATCCGAAATTTCGTTTTACATCCCATTTTATTAATGTTTGTTTTCATGTTTGAATAATGAATAGTATTAAAGTTAAATTACGCATCATGCGATGAATCGTGCCCCACATTTGAAAATTTGCACGAGCCGCCACTGCTGGAAAGGATGAAGAATTTATATAAGATATACAGTGTCAAAGCTAGGATTGTTGATAATGTTCGGGACAATTCTAAATTTTATCTTTTAAGTTTATCATTTTTCTTTCTTTTTTCATTTTTTCTTTTTTTTTTTTCTGTTTGGCACCTTTAGCTCCTCCTTTTCTTCTCCCCCCCCCCCACTTACTTTCAATGTTTCTCTCAAAGTGGAGGAGGTGGGTTCGAATCTAGATCACGCTCGTCAGCCTGACTGTTTCGAGTTTTTCCCAAAATTCGGATGAATGCGATCTAGGCTTCCTTAGAAAGATCTGCATGGAGGGCACTCTGCGCGGGTAGATTCCTCTCGTTGACAATTGACTCTAAAGGCACATACCACAGACCACACTTCCGCCACCCCCATTCGTCATTTTCTTTCTAACATTATCATTTTTTGCATTAAGAATTTTATGAAGATAATTGCAGGAACATTTTAAATATGCAGTTAATCTAAGCTTTAAAGAAATAAAATACATATAAGTAGCAGAATTACTTTCTCTAACCAAACGATTACAGTAAAAATTAAAAATCCTTTTCCGGTATTAAACATTCCAATTCATCTGTCTCTCTCTCTCTCTCTCTCTCTCTCTCTTTTTTTTTTTTTTTTTTTTTTTTTAACTTTCCGAACACTATAATGAGGAAAGTATCGTAATCATGTCAAAAATCCGAATTTGAGATTTGATGTTTCTATACGTTTCGAGGTCCCCCGAGTCCGTTTTCACTATTTTTACAATGATATATGTATGTGTATGAGTGAACACGCTAGCGTCTAAACGCTTTGTTCGAATAAGCTGAAAGTTAGTACGTATATTGTAAGTCACCACAGTACGAACCCTATTGATTTTGGTGAATCTAGCACTTATAGTTTTTTTACAGGGATACCAGGAAAAATTCTTTATCATTATGGCCTGTGGGACCAAATTTTTAAAAGTGCGATAGCATCTAAACGCCTTATTCAATTGAGCTGAAAATGTATATGAATATTATAAATCACTGTTGCACTAACTAGAAGCATTTTGGTGAATCTGGCATTTATAGGTTTTTACAGGGACACAACGAAAAATTCTTTATTATTATGATCTATGGGTTCGAAGTTCAGTAGCGTTAAATAAAACATCGTGTAATATAGGGAGAAAAATACTCAAAGACTCTATTATGGGTTTCTCTCTTTTGTTTGTTTAACAACTCCTCTTTCTTTACTTTATCTACAAAACTGTTAATTAATCAATGTTCAGAAAGTAGAGTGGAGTCACTCCAGATTTTTTTTTTTTTTTTTTTTTTTTTTTTTTCCAGATTTTACTTTTATTATTTTCAACTTTATGAAGCCTATTTACAGGGAAAGCAACAATTATTATTTGCCGACCATGAATTAATAGGACTTGCAGCTGCACATGATACTTATCATTTTTATCAATAACCGCGCAAAGTATGTAAGTGCCATCATGGCTGGCTCTTTTCCGAAAAATTTGACGAACAAGTCAATGACATCAGCCTCTCTCATCCAAGCAAATAATGATGTTATCCAAGTGACAGCTGCTGTTTTACGCGGGTTTTTATTACTTAGATCTCGAATGTTTGGTTCGATATCATAATTTTTTGGAGATTTTGAAGTTAAATGAAACGGGGAATAGGAATAGGGCCAAAGAGAAAAATTCATTTCGTTTTTCTAAAAAGTTTAATTAAGAAAAATGTTCATGGTGCTCAAATTTCATTTCTTACAATGTATTATACCTATATGTGTATACTCACACATGTATGCAAAATACGTGTGTGTATATTTTAAAATATGTGTGTGTAATTTGTATGCATGTGTGCGTGCGTCTATGTGTACAAAAATATTTATGAGTAATATGTAGGTATAATGTGTGTATATGTATTAAAATGAGCACCGGTGTGTTATGTGCCATATATATATATATGTGTGTGTGTGTGTGTTGTGCATTTTAAAATGTACAATCAGAAAAAAAAAAAAAAAAGCCACACCCGCACTAATTTTGTCACAGACAGTGATTTTCAAAAAATGGTAAAACCGCATACCTGCCAACACCTTAATTAATATTCCGTAGTATTGTTAACCCTGCCTTCTTTTTCACAACAGTATTTTTTTACTGTATTTTCCTTCTTATTTAATCGTAATTACATTTGGAGAAAATTACTTTAAAAGTTTACCGGTGTAAATAAAAGCCGGTGTAAATTTGCCGGTGTTTACCGGTGTAAATTTGCCCTGCTTTCAGTCTTGCTTTTGCCTACAAGGCAGTAGCACGTGTTTTTTTTTTTTGCACCGGATGAAGAAAGGCAACGTCCTTTCGAAACCGGCTGTGCTGGCTTAAAATTTATGGTGTGTAAAGAAGTTTTAAAATCTTTATAATTAGTTTTGGTAAATAAAAGGGCGGGACTAACAATACTACGAAATATTAATGAGGATGTTGGCAACTAAGAAATCGTGTTCTAGATCTCACAAACCGTGTAAATCTATCGAAAACCCGAAGTCGAAAATTTTTACGAAACCATTACTTTTTTTTTCTATTAAATATAGTAGTAAGTAATAAAGGAAAGATAAAAATGTGACAGTTTTTGAAATACCATACAGTAAGTGGTTGATTTTTACATTGTTTACAATTTTTTTAATTTACATTTTTTTAGGACAACTGGACTATTGCTTTCAGTCAAAATAGACCCCTCTTGAAAACAGTTTTTCTTTCTTTTCTTTTGGCAACATATTAAAGAAAATAATAATAAATAAAAGGCTTATTATTACAGTGGACCTAAAAAACAAGTTTAAGAATATATTAAAAATAAAACTAAGAGAAAATGTGCAAAAGAAATTTTAAGCAATAAATACAGTAGCTTAAGGAATGCAACGTGTTATTTTAAGATAAAGAATCCCTTTACATTCATTCATTTTTTATTTATTTTTTGCGCTTTTTGTATATTTTAGATTAATTGAAGAAGCTTTTCCCCTTTTTCCCTGTCACATTAAGTTAAAATAATATTAAAAATAAATCTGAGAGAAAGGTTAAGAAGTGCATTTAGTAATTATTGTTAAGGAATACAATACAGTTATCACATCTTTATATGGAAGAATAAATTGAAAAAAAAAAAAAAAAAGTCCTGTCGTCCTAAATTAAATTCTGTTTTGTGTAGAATTTTATATCTGTTACTTAAAACACAAAAATGAACTTCGGTTTCTTCTTCTTTCGAGTTTTGTCTGAAGAAGATTTTGAATTTTAGATCGTCGAGTGTGCAGTTCAAAATATTTCATGTGTTAAAATTTGGGGAATGAGGAAATAAAAAGTTTGTTATTTTCAATTAAATGTAGACGAACAACTGAAAATTATATTTCAGTTAAGATCTACACGATTTAAAACATGTCTTTAAAAAATACAACTTTTTCTCGCAGTACTAAATATTTCTTTTTTTTTTTTTTTTTTTTTTTTAATTCGATGTTGGTGCTGCCATCTATGATTTATTAATTGAAAGAGTGGAAAGAAAAGCAATAAAAGTGTAAAGTTTATTTCCTATGATAAAGAAACTGCACGATAAAGCAATGAATATCATTAAAAAAAAAAAAAAAAAAAAAAAAAATTATTTGAATAATCAGAAAAATGAGCTAGTGAAAGTATAAATCATTTGTAATAATATAAATCGAAATTTTAAAAAATAAATCTTATTAAGAATTATACTTAAACATAAACTTACGCTTTCGTTTTTGTCGCTTATAAAAGAAAAACAAAATAATAATATTTTCTATCAAAAAGTTACAGTTAAATCTGTAATATCAAATGTAAAACAGTAAATAAAAGCAAGAAAAAACATAAACTGGGAAAGTTTCCTTTTACTAATCGCCAATATTCCCATATTCATAATTATAGTGCTGCCATCTATGAAGAATCGCAAGATTCTCAATTAAATTAAAGGAAAGCACTATTATACCTTCATTTCTTTGTAAAATATTATGAATGTGCTATTAAACTCGTCTGTTGTGAGCCCTGATTTGACACTAACCCATGTTTAAAAAGGATTTTCTTTAAATTATTGGTTTAATGTTAATAGTCGATTATAATGCTTTTTTGTCATGAGTGTAACTCAGATATAGCCAGTGTTGCCAAATCTAACGGATTTTTTTTTTTTTTTCAATAACCACCAATAATTTTGAAAAGTAATATTTGGTATACTTAATATCAACCTTCGAAGTAATTAGGCAAATGTTATGATTAAAAATTATTGGGGATTATTCAATAAAAAATCAGTCAGATCTGGCAATGATTTTTTCACAAACTTTTCATAATTTTCCTTTTTCTTTCTTACTTACTTTTTATTACTTTCTCTTACCCATAGGGTCGAGAAAGTATTGTTTTAGGGTCAAATTTTCGAACGTGAGTTTTTGTTATATTTACATGTTCTGAGGTACCCTGAATACGAAAATCATGTTTTTAGCGAATGGTCTGTGTGTCTGTTATCAGCATATCTCAAGAACAAATGCTAGCAGAAATTCCAAACTCGGTATTCTAAATGTGTATCCTATAGGGATGCTACAGTAAGCTTTTCGTTGATATGAAGCAAATGGTTCTTGTACACGGACACTCAAAAGTATTCAAATACGTTACGTCTATGGGGGAAATTTCAGGTAAGTAGAGTTTAACATCTATAGACTGCACTAAACCAAATGAAACGAATATATATATATATTTTGTAATAGAGATAGTCAACTGGCAAAAAAATTTTGTGTATGTAGGAGCCTCGCCTTCCCCCCTGGGGGGGGGGGGGAAAGTCCCCCCAATTTTCATGATGGGTATCTTTCAAAAGAGCTCGCCAATACCTTTAAAACGAATGGTTGAACCATCGATCTGCGATAATTTAAAATAAGTTATCGATTTTTTTCATTTTTAACAAAAAAAAAAAAAAAAAAAAAAAAAAAAATTTTTTTTTTTTGTGTGTAATATTGAGAATAAATTCAACTTTTTTTTTTTTTTTTTTTTTTTTTTATGTTTAGTGTTATACTACTTCTCTAATATGGAAATCATCCGCATTATCATAAAAGATAATTTTTTTAAATAATAATTTTAATAAATTATTTTTTAAAAACAGAATTATTTTTTAATAACCGAATTAAATTCTATATAAATGTAGATGCATTAATGAAACGGGGGATTGAGCGGGGCGGCAGCCCGACTCACACAGAACTAATTATCATATAAAACTCTTCCGAATCCTAATTTGAATTGTTTAAAATAGGCTTACGTAACAGTACTCGTTATCTTACCTCTTAATCTGCAACCTGCATTTATAGTATTAAATTTCAGGGTAACAGAAAGTCGTGTGAGTGACGCACCATATTATTTTTTTCTTTCTGTCTCTTTGACAGAAACAAATTTGGCAGAAACGTTCACTCTCAGAATGGTTTTAAACAATTCATTTCTTCATCTTGTAATAATATAAGATAAATAAGTAGTAAAGTATAGCAAATCCTCTGAACGAAGAATCCAAGTCTCTTTATGGAACACAAAGTAGGATTAATGAGGACTGTGGGACTTGAATTTCTCTAAATACTCTTCAATAGATTATTCAATCCTCCTAAATAGAATCAAAACTAATCTCACGAACTATTACTCTCTCTTACCCATAAAGTAGAGAAAGTATTGTTTTTCGGTAAAATTTTCGAAAGTGAGATTTTGTTATATTTACACGTTTTGAGGTCTCCTGAATACGAAAATCATGTTTTTAGCGGTTGGTCTGTGTGTGTGTGTCTGTCTGTTATCAGCATATCTCAAAAACAAATTATGGCAGAAAGTTCAAACTTGGTATTCTAAATGTGTATCATATAGGGATGTTACAGTAAGCTTTTTGTTAAGATCAAGCAAATGGTTCGTGTACAGGGACAATCAAGAGAATTCTAATACATTACGTCTATGGGGGAAATTGCAGGTAA
Source organism: Salticus scenicus (assembly GCA_963930645.1). Taxonomy (NCBI): domain Eukaryota; kingdom Metazoa; phylum Arthropoda; class Arachnida; order Araneae; family Salticidae; genus Salticus; species Salticus scenicus. Next base: position 295,086,137 of record OZ005655.1, on the reverse strand, counting down.
GCAGAGTTTAACGTCTATAGACTGCACTAAACCAAAGGAAACGAATATATATATATTGTAATAGAGATAGTCAGCTGGGAAAATAAAATTGTGTATGTAGGAGCCTCACCTCCTCCCCTGGGGGGAAGTCCCCCCTTGAGGGGAGTAAATTTTCATGATGGGTATCTTTCAAAAGAGCTCGCCAATACCTTTAAAACGAATGGTTGAACCATCGATCTGCGATAATTTAAAACAAAGTTATCGATTTTTTTTTTTTTACTTTTAACAAAAAAAAAAAAAAAAAAAAAAAAAGAGAATAAAATGAACTTTTTTTTAGATATTTAGTGTTACACTACTTCTCTAATATGAAAATCGTCTACATTATCATAAAATGTATATATTTTTTAATAATACTTTTAATTAATTATTTTTTAAAACAGAATTTTTTTTTAATAACCGAATTAAATTCTATATAAAAGTAGGTGCATTAATGAAACACAGAACTAATTATCATATAAAACTCTTCCGAAGCCTAACTGGAATTGTTTTAACATAGGTTTACATAACAGTACTCGTTATCTTACCTCTTAATCTCCAACCTGTATTTATAGTATTAAATTTCAGGGTAAGAGAAAGTCGTGTGAGTGACACACCAGATTATTTTTCTTTTATTCCCACGAAGTAAAATGAATAGTTAGTCTGGTTCAGCGGTTGGCAATCTTTTCGACTTCAGGGACCGCTGAATTCCCAATTTAAAATTCCGCGAACTGCTAAAATTATCGATTAAGAAAACGTAAATTTTTGCTGTTTCTAACATAGTAATCGCAGAATGCCCATTTTGTAATTATGAAATAAATCTAATTATTATAAAACATTAAAATTTTTATTTTATTATAAGAAAAATGTAAATATTTATTTTATCATTAGAACGATGTGTAAAACTTACTTTATTGTCATATAAGTTATTTTATTGTAATAAAGAGAAAGAACGCGAACACTTTTTTATTGCTTTTGTATTTTATTGGATGTTTCTTTAAAGAAACCATTTGCTTGATCTCAACGAAAAGTTTAGTGTAGCATCATTATATGATATAGATTTAGAATTCCGAATTTGGACTTTCTGCTATTATTTTTCGTGTGATATGCTGATACACATACACAGACACACACACAGAGAGAGAGAGACTAACCGCTAACAATGTACACTCATTCTCATATTTATAAGGACACTTTATATTTTGAAATAACTAATGTAAAAATAATGTGAACAAGATTATACTAAGTGCACTTAATATATCTAGTATTCTAAAAACCAAAACTGCTATAATTTTTTTAATATGAAACAAAATTAATAAAAAATAATGCAAAATATTTTTTCTCCACGTTTTTAGATGTTCATAATTATAGGGACAATCCAGATTTTTTCGTTTTATTTAACTTACTAGCGGATAAATTACAGTTGACATGCGGATATATTAACTACTGGGCTAAATTAATTCATATATAAGCCTTCAATTTTTCTTGGACGGACATTACTGATAATTCCTCGAAAAAAACGTTCAAGTAGTGAAGTATGATAAATGTGTTTTTTAAGTGGAATGATAATTTCAATCCGCCGAATTTCTAATGAAATTCGAAGGTCTAAAAATGCTGAATGTAATGTGATCAAACGTTAAACTGCTGGTTCGATAGAAGAGCGATCTGAGGCAAAATCAGAGTTGTTTTACAGAGATCGAAGACTCATAATTCCTCTTACTGTTCTACTCATAATGACTGCTGCTGAATTTGCTCGTAATTTTTAACGAAAGGTTAGGGTCCATATTTATGCATGTTTAAAATAATTAATAATATGTTAAAATGAACAAAAAACCTGTAATAATCAATCAACATTTAATGGGAGAAAGAACGTCTGTGTTAAAGTTGAATAAAGACAATATTAAATGGTAAAATGTTGCATTTTCGGATGAAAAACATTTTATTCTTGATTAACCAAATGGTTTTAACAGTTGCTGGCACGATCTGAAGATAGCAAAAGACAGAGCAGATTTTTTAAAGGCAGATATGAATTGGGCATTTTAAAGGTGGATCTATGGTGCTCTTGGGAGCTGCTTCTACTGAAGGCAGAATGAATTTAGTAATTTTTTCTATTATTATGAACATCAAGAGAATATCCGTAAATTTTAAAGGTGGAATTCTCAGATTTTTGTTAGATTTTGGGGGGTAATAATATTTTTTTCAACAAGACTTACATTTTTGCTCCACTTCTAGAACAATAGGAAATAGTTTGAAGAAAAAAACTTCTGTTTTATTGCCTTTCCGTGGCCTAAAAGTTGAAAAAAACTTAACTTATCATATTGGAAAAATGCATGCAAGTGAAAAGCAATTTTAATAGTTTAAATGTATTCAGAATATCATCTATGCTGTATGAAATGGTATTAAAACTGAATATTAAAAGAAAATGTATATATATATATATATATACCAGAGAGAATGTCTGACTGTTTAACCCTAAAAAGAGACCCCATAAAATATTAATTTAAAGAATAACTGAAAAAAATTACTAAAATTCAAGCTGTCCTTATAATTGTGAACACCTGAAAAATCATCTTTTTACCATATTTAAAGTTTTTTAAGATAGAAATACGATAAAACTTTTTAAATATAGTCTATTAATGAAATTCAAATTAATTAAAAATATATTTGTTTAAATAATAGTGTTCAGTGTTTAGTTAATATAGAAAAACGAGTGTCCTTATAATTATGAGGAGTGTAATTTTCAGATTCAGGGGTTCTCAAAATGTACCATTGTAACAAGAGCTCAATTTCTAAAATATCACCCTAAAATAATACTTTCTCTGCCCTGTATATGGGTAAGAGAAAGTAAAAAGAATACTTTTGATAAATTAGCATTGAACATTGGTACTCAGCTAAAACCTGTAAAAGTTTGATTTCATTCTTTTTTCTTTCTGTTTAATTTCTCTTACCCAAGTAAAGAAGAGGAAATATCGTTTTTGGATTGAAGTTTCGAAATTTAATTTTTAACACATTTACACGTTTTCAGGCTCACTGAATCCAGAAATAAAGTCTGTGTGATTATTATTAGCATAGCTTAAAAATAGATATTAGCAGAAAGTTCAAATTCAGTATTTTAAATTTATACTACACGGTAATATTATTTGGAAGTTTTTATCAAGTTCGAACAAATGATCCAGGCATAGGGTCAAACAAAAGAATTTAAATACATAACATATATGGACAGCGGAATTTCTCAACCCTATCTTTTAACACTAGACATAATGAAATCAACATATAGCTTTTCATTATCATCATCATCATCTTCAACATGGCTGAAGGCTGCAAGCTTGTACTATACAGGGTGATTATAATTAAACTTCCCCTATAAACAGCATCCTACAGCGAAAACGGGTGAACGGATTGCAACGAAATTTGATATATATAGAATATACATGAGATGCGCTTACGGAATTTCGGGGGGGAAAAAAATTCCAAAATGTCCACCAGAGGGCGCCTTTTCCGAAAAAACATTAAATTTAACACAATAAACGAACAAAACGGAAGACAGAAACAGTATTAACAATCCAGAACAAGAATTATGAGTAATAAAATGTAAAACCGAGAAAAGCTGTCAGTTCTAGGAAAAATATGTCGAGATTTGCATACTTGCGAAGAAGAGGAAGCTTTACGCAAAACAGATATTACTTAATGTGATTCGATGACAAGGTGATCAGAAACTAGTCATTAAATGTTAATATTGTTTCTGTATTCCGTTTTGGTCGTTTATTGTGTTAAATTTAATGTTTTTCTGGAGAAGGTGCTGGTGGACATTTTGGAACTTTTTTTTTTTTTTTTTCGAAATTCCGTGAGCGTATCTCGTGTATAGTAGAGCCCTCGATTTTAAATCGAGGGCTCTAGTGTATAGTCTATATACCAAATTTCCGTTCACCCGTTTGCACTGTAGGATGCTGTTTATAGGGGAAGTTAATTATAACCATCCTGTATTTTGTTTCCTATACAATATGTTTTTAAAATATTTGATATTCATTTAAAGGGTCCTACAGAAATTTAAATACGTTAGGTTCTATCGTTGGGAATTGTTCAAAAGCATTTCAAGTTGTACTCTTGTTTTATTATTATTATTATTATTGTTGTTGTTGTTGTTGTTGTACTAAATTTAAGTACATTACTTGGTAAGTATACAATTTATAGACAGTATACAGGACTACTCCAAATGAGTGGAATAAGTTTCAAAGCAGGATGTAAGGTGAAAATTCTGTGTATAATTTGATATATATATATATATATATATATATATATATATTGTACTTAATGCTTTATGTATGTAGCTATAATATTTAAATGAGGGAGTTAAAAGTGACGGTAGAAGTCCCTCTCTTAGACAGAAATGTATGTAAAATAAAGCTAAAACTATTTTTGAGTTACAGAAAATATTAAAATGCATATCTTACACCTTAAACTTTAATAGTGTATCTTTTTATTAATGTAGGGCCAGAAAAAATAGTGTGTGTATCTCCAACAGGCATAGGATCACTCTTCTTTTGTTTCTTTATGCACTGATGACGAAACGCTCAGTATTACTGAATCTGCATCAGTATTGCCAGATTGGAGACTTTTTTATTCAACTGTCACCAATAATTTTGAGAAATGATATTTGATATACATAATAGACCATTAATCTTCGAAGTGCTTAGGCAACCATTACAATTAAATTTTAGTGGTGAATATTGAAAAAAAAAGTCCCCAATCTTGCAACACTGATCTTCATTTTTCATTATTCCCTTTGGTATTCTTATTCTTTATGTTGAAGACTTTTTCTATGTTTATTTATCAGACATGAAAATTTGGTTATCTTCATATTTAAAAGAATTCGGTTGTACTAAAGATGAATGCATTATTTCTTGAAATGAAAGTGACTCTTCCTAAGAAGTGTATATTACATCAACTTTTATTTAAACTCAAACAAAATTAAATACAAGGCAGTATTGAAAGCAGTGAAGCAGGCGTAAATACTCGGCCAATGTTCGACGAGATTTTACGCTTGTTGTTCGGGGTTTGCGTACAACTGTGACATCAGATACTTGAAAGAACCGGACTGGTGAATCACTTCACGTGGACTACCAAGCGGGTTTGTCTGGTCGAAACCGAACGGCTTGGCACCGCCCTGGTGCACTCTGCGCATCATGGTGGGGGTTCGAACTTCTTGTGGTGGCTGTGGACTGGATGACCTCTTTTCCTCTTCCTGGATCATCTGAAAAGTCGGGGACAAAGTGATGTCCACAATATTGGACAATTTAGTTCCCGGCTTTGCCGGTGCGAGTGTTCCAGGCGACAGAGGAGCGGCTTGTCCAGGTGGAGCTGGAGTAGAGACGTTTAGTTTCATCCCTCTGTAAAATAAATTAAGATGATATGAAGGAACTACAGCTACTTGAAAGAAAATTTTGAAAACTTGGATGAAAGATCGGAAGAAAAGCAAAGTTTGAGGAGGAGAAATTCACGGAATGAGTTAGTAAACGGTATAATTCTGAAATGTAAAAGTAGGACAGGAATGCTGTAGAAAATTATTATGCAGTCACTCAATGGAAGACAAAGCTATACATACGGTTGTTACTAGCGTAATAATTGAGCAGAAGGATGATTACGAAAAATAAAAAGAAATATTAATTCTGTTAATGATTAGAAGAAATTAACCTATTAAAAAAATAAATAAACTACGATGTGAAAAAACAATCAGTAACAAAAAATAAATTGAGCACAAACAGATGCATGCAAAATATTAAAGAAAAGGAAAAAAAATAAATTAATTAAAAATTAAATAAATGTAAAGATTAATGAATAAAGAGCGATTAGAATGGAAAAATACGTAAAATTTACAAATAGATTAAAAAAAAAAAAAAAAAAAAAATTACATGCGAAATATAAAAAGAAAATATGTAAATAAAACAGAGTTATGAAAAATGTAAAAATCAGCAAAATAATTTTACATTTTTTGTTAATACGCGCAACTCGATGCGTCTTCCCATATTCCAGCCTAGGGGGGAAAATTATGTTTCAAAACAAGAAGCGGACTTTCACAAGAGTACAAATGTACGGGGAGGTAATACGTGTTTTTGAGCATCAACTTACTCTTTTAATGAGTCAAGGCGACACAGTAAATAGTTAGGTAATAAAAGATGGCCAAAAGGACGAAGCTGAAAACAAAGGCAGCAACAGCATTTTAAAACTCCAAAGCTGGAAAAATAAGCGACTGGTTTCGAAAGCAGTAATTTTATAGCTATTCTCTTCATCAAGCAAAGCAGAGCATGCGATCTCCTCAAAAGTAGAGAACAGGTCTGCAAAGAGATTTTTAATTCCTTTTTTTTTTCATAGAAAGTGGACAAAGAGCAGATAATATAAATATATTGGTAGTATTATTAACCCAATAGTTTGTTAGTTTCGCCGTATTCTTATTTTGTCGTTTATTTCTAATCTATATTATGAACCAAAATAATGAAAAAAATGAATTTACTGCGTTTTATGAACCTATTTACCATTTTATTTACAATTTTCATTCTTTTTTATTAATAATTTGTTCATGAATAACAAGTTCATGAATAATATAAAAGTGTTAATATTTCTTTGGAAGAATTAATAAATTGTAACCAGGAGAGTTCATTAGTTTTAAAAACATTTATGCTATAAAATTTGCATTTTTAAATATACATTAATTTCTACTAGTGGAGATCACAACCGTCCATTCCAAGAGATCCCAATCTTCCATGTGCTCGTCTGTTACATATGGTACCATGCATGGTTACAGCGCCTGAAATGCATAGTGTGGAAAGCGACCCATAAATTAGCTCCCTAAAGATTAAGCCTTTCACCAGAAGTCAGTGCGATCGAGTTTATTGCTTGAAAAAGCAAAACTAATGTATTTATTGGTTATTTATGTGCTTAGATCACGTGACTCAGACGAAACTAGGAAAAAACAAGCAATTCTTATGCAACGTTTACGATTTGAGCAAAAAATTCGATCGTAGCGCTATCTGGGAGGCTTAATTTTTTAGCAATATTTTAAGCATTTGGTTGCCACTCTAGGCGCTGTACCATGGTTTAAAGCTCCGCTTTCCCTCTTTACATTTCTGCCACTCCGTTCACGAAATCTCATGTAATTCTATGGAGAAACTGAGTTGAATTAAGTGAGTTTTAGGTCGCACCACTGCTATACTATGGGCAATGGGTGATGGTCTGGGACTCACTCCCAAGAGTGATAACTCCATGAGGAAATTTGCTTTAGAATTACTGATTACCTAATGCATTTTTTAAAATCCCCTTTACACATTAAGAAAATTCACAACCATTAAATAAGTAGGGGAATGTCTCCGGTTGTGGGCACAGTTTTGATTCTGGTTTATAACTTTTGGTAGAGTAGATATTATACAAACCTATGAATACCAATGGAAAGGTTAGCTAACCCTTAGCTAACGTTTGATGAAGTAACTGTATTGATTCCACCAACCAGAAAAAATTTATCACCAATTTTGTGAAACGGTCATTTTTGGTAAAAAAAAAAATATATATGCGTACCCGGTTGTGCGCACAGGTGGAAAATCCGCTAAAAATGGGAAAATAATAAGAAAAACAACCATAATTACAGAAAATAACAAAATGTATTCATTTTGTAAGGATTCAGTGGTCAAAACTGCAACAGAAAATGGCATATGTTCAATTTTATTCGTCATCTTCTTCTTCCTCCAAATCAAAAGTGCAATGCTTGCAAGTAAAATAATTTGCATGTATATTGGCATACTTCAAATTCACCAGCCGACCACACTCGTTGCATTTGATTTGATTGAGTTAACTCTTGTTTGGCATGGTTGCAGGTATACTCTAAACAAATGATACAGAAGTCGATATCATCATCGGATTGTAGATACTCTTATTTTTAGCGCGTTTGGCTGGCAATTTGACAGGTATAGTTGCCTTACTTTTCTAGGCTTCTTCTGGAGGGACATAGATACTGCGAGGAAGTTCGTATTCTCGGGCAGTCGATTTTATGGATTTCTTATCCACTAAGCAATCCTAAATGGCTTTAACCAGCGCATTAAAATCTTTTTCTTTTGGATCGGTTAACTTTTTCGGGGTTGACATGGCTAAAAATGCTTAAAAATACATAAGAACAGTAATAAAATATGTTATGTTGACATAAAAGACCCTATTTGACAATTTGTAAGTAAAACACACGCTTTAAATGAAAAAAGTACAACTATGCTCACAACTGGTTACATGAAAAGTGCCCACAACCGGGAATGACAGTCATTTTTAAAATGACTGTCACTTACAATTTTGAATTAATTCATTTCGACTTATCGCATTCTGAAAATATTCACAAATTACTTTTGTGTTTTTTTTTTTTTTCGATGCTTGACCTAAGTAAATGAGTCTATTCACTTCGGTGTTAGCACAAAAACTGCGCACAATGCAAGTTTGACAGTACTCAAATCCATCATATTTGCTTTCTGTTAAAAGGTATGCTGGGGTGCCCATAACCAGAGAATGCCCATAACAGGAGACATTCCTCTAATCGTTCTCTAAAACAATATATATATATATATATACATATATATATATATATATATATATATATATATATATATATATATATATATATATTTTTTTTTTTTTTTTTTTTTTTTTTTTTTTTTTTTAAATTTCAAAACTTTCAGTTTTTTAAAAATGCAAAAAAATAAATAAGTGCAATTTTTCTTTTTTCTTTTCTTTTTTTTTTTTTTTGTTCATATTTTAGCTGTAAAATGAAATAGAAAAAATTTAAACAATGAATTTTAGAAAGGAAAGGTACTAATTTAACGGTTGTGAATTTTCCGAATATGAATACGGAATTTAAAAATAGGATAAGTGCACCAGTGACTGACACTTTTAGAGCAACCTCTGATGTTTTTAATGTTCTAGTCATCAGAAAATATTTTTAGAAATCTTAAGTTAGTACATATGGTATGAAAGACATTCAGAACCACATAATATGTTAAAATATATACATTTTAAAACAATTACTTTTTCTTTATGAATTTTTATTTGACACCCACTCAATGTTCCAGTAATTGACACTGCCAGTTTTTCATTTTATTAGTAACTAGCAGGCAACGCCCCCTTCGCTGGTCCCTATTTTTAAATGAATCACTATAACTACTGAATTCTCAAAATTGCATTAATTTTTATCACGTGAAAAAAAAAAAAAAAAAAAAAAAAAAAAAAAAGAGAAACAAAATCTGATTAGGAAAATTGTCGCACCGGGTTCTCACTGCCTTCAGAAAAAATTCCCAAAATGCTCTAACCCTTATTTCTATTATTTTCCCTCTTCGCCCCCCCTCCCGTCTATCCTAATAATTTTAGCAATTCGAAAATATCCGCAATCGATTTGTAAGTATCAAAAACCTCTATGCACCAGTTTTGAACGATATATCTCTATTTTTTTTTTTTTTTTTTTTTGCCCCACCCCTTCCCACCTCTCCCAATAATTTTAAAAATTCGAAAATATCCGCAATCGATTTGTAGGTATCGAAAACCTCTATGTACCAATTTTGAATGATCTAACTCTATTTTTTTTTTGCCCCTCCGCCCCCCCCCCCTTCCCTGGCCTCCTAATAACTTTACATTTTCGAAAATATCCAAATTCGACTTGCAGGCCTCTAAATCCTATCTGTACCAATTTTGAACGACCTAACTGTATTTCTATTTGTTTTTGCCCATAGCCCCCCCTTCCCGCCCGACCCCCTTCCCGCCCCTCCTAATAATTTTACAAATTCGAAAATATCCGCAATCGATTTGTAAGTGTCGAAAACCTCTATATACCAATTTTGAACGACCTAACACTATTTTTATTTTTTTGCCCCCCCCCCCTCTCCCCTCCCCCTTCCCGGCCCTCCTAATAACTTTACACTTTCGAAAATATCCCCATTCGACTTGCAGGCCTCTAAAACTGTCTGTACCAATTTTGAACGGCCTAAATGTATTTCTATTTGTTTTTGCTCATAGCCCCCCCCTTCCCGCCCCTCCTAATAATTTTACAAATTCGAAAATATCCGCAATCGATTTGTAGGTATCGAAAAGATCTATATACCAATCTTGAGCGATCTAACTCTATTTTTATTTTTTGCCTCCCCCCTCCCTGCCCCTCCTAATAACTTTACACAATCGAAAATATCCTCATTCGAATTGCAGGCCTCTAAAACCTATCTGTACCAATTTTGAACGCCCTAACTGTATTTCTATTTGTTTTTGCCCCATAGCTCCCCCCCCCCCCTGCTGCCCCACCTGGGGGCTGAATTTTTTAAATTCCAGAAATTGGTTTTTAGATATTTGCATTAGCTATATTTAAGAGCAAAAATTTCACGTATATCTATTTTATTGTTTGAGATATATAGGATTATGCGAAATCACGTTTTACGCATGTGAAATCACGTTTTGCCCCCACCCCTTTTGGGGACCGAATTTTGAAAATTCCAGAAATTAGTTTTTAGACATTTGTATTAGCTATATTTTAAAGTAAAAATTTTACGGATATCTGTTTTTTTGTTTGAGATATGAAGGATTTTGTGAAATCACGCTTTGCCCCCCCCTCCCCCCTTGGGGGGCGAATTTTGTAAAATCGCTTCTTAGTGGATGCCTACGTCATAGAAAGAACACTGTCACAAAATTTCATGCTTCTAGGTCCAGGGGTTTGGTCTGGGCGATGATGAATCACCCCCTCACTCACTCAGTCAGGAAGAACGATTTTATATATATAGATTGGCCCCCTATGTTCCAGTGTTTGACAATGCTAGTTATTCGTTATACCAGCTATTAGCACCCTATGCTCCAGTGTTTGACATAAAATGTTAAAATTCTTATATGTAAAATATATGATTTTATTATATTTCTTATTTATTAATTATTTCGGGATAGATGTCAACCGCTGGAGCATGCCAATCACTGGAGCACCTACCCTACATTAGATGAACAGTAATTCTATAAACAAATTTCTCCAACGGGTAAATTGTAAGAGGGAAAGAAGATCCTTAACAATATTTTAATTTACAACATGTTTAATATGTTAATAGTTAACTTGCTTGTAATCGTTTCACAAAGCATGTAGGTACATGCATATACATGTATAATCAAAAAGAAAAAACTCTATAAAGATAAAAATATTCAAAGGGGAATATATGTTGACATTGGGGACAAATTTTATGACGAAAAATTGCGAATTGTAGAAGTCTTCTTTGGTGAGTTGTTCTTCTTTTTAATTAAAGTTAGTACTCAGAATATTTTATAAAGTGCTGTATAAATGCTAGGACAAATGCTTAACTATACACGAGCTGAAAAATCAATTCACTATGCAGTCAATTTTACTGACTGTCACTTTTTTTTTTTTTTATATATAAATAAATTTTGATTATGGAGAAGAAATATTAGATCAGGTCATTTTCCCATTCTCATCTAAATTGTTCAATTTATTTGATCTTTAAATTTATAGTTTAATATCACTCTACAAATTTGCATTTGATATTCTATTTTAAGAAAGTTATTGATGTCGTTTTGTTGGATAAGATCAACTGTTTACTCGAGTGCCCAGCCTGGGGAATACGTCCCATGACACCTTTCTTTGGGGGCAAATCCCATTTCCACTAAAAAAAATTCCCATCGATAAGCTTCATATTAAGAATGAAAAAAGCACACTTATTTAATTTAGAAAAATAACCCATTTTCTTAATAGCCACTCATTTTCGTAAACGGTTGATTACTTCACTGATGATTTGGTGTGCGTATTTGTGGGATAGAAGTCTGCACTGGCTGCTTGAAATTACATGTCTGGCCACAGCCCGTAGTATAAATAAAAATATCGCCCCAGACCCAGCCTGCCCCCCCACCCCAATGGCATTGTATCTTAGCACAGCGACAGCCCTATCTGAAGTAAAAGTAAAAATTTCGCCCCGACGAGCAGGATAACAATTTAGGACGGGATCAGATCGGACCGACGTAAAAATATAATTAAAGCAATAAAGCAATAAGAAGTTAAAATTGAAATATGTCTTCTAGAGACTTTTAGCAGTTTCATTCACAACGCCTGTATGTTTTATCTATAAATATGAAAGCATTTCATAATTTGTGACTGATGCAAGATTTTATTGCAATTGTGCCTGTGTATGTATTTTTTTGTGTGTATGGTGTGGATACGCTTGCGTGAATTTGTGTACGATGCCCTATGTGTCCGTCTTTTTAAGTGCTACTATGTGGGAAAGCATTCTATCCGACTTTATGTCAGGGTTGCAAGTAAAAATGCTTTTATTGCCGACTGGACGCAGGGATCAATCAGTGAAATCACTCGATCAATCAATTGTGGACCTGTATTTTATCCCACATGGAGTAAAATATAGGCTCAGGATGGCCGAACCGTCGAATATGGTTTGACGTTCTCAACTCCCATAGACCCCATTAGTGGCCAAGAGAGTCTGCCCTCAAAGCTGATAGACGTGAAATGACAAGTTCAATCTCAGATCGCGCTCGTTGGTCTAGCCGTTCCGACTTTTCTGTGTTTTTTTCTGAAACTTGCATAAATACGGGCTAAGACCCATTAGAAAGACCACTACGGAGAACCCTTCAGGCCTAGGACTCATAGGCAACTGACCTCAACTTCAACACCACATCACCATGAACTCTCACAGAGAAAGAAAACTTTCGTCAGAAAACAAAACAACATTTATACATCCTTACAAAGCATATCTACAGACGTCCTCTATATTTTAGCAGACACTTCTCCGATACTTATACATATTTATAACAAACTTCGTCAGTGTAATATTTAAAAAGAAAAATCAATACTTCAACTGAATAACACATCGAACACAAATATAACGTCCAATATTCACAGGGGCCAAGTCGCCTGTTTTTTAAGGCAGATCTAATACCAGAAATTTTTAATAATTGTTTTCAGCTTATTTAATCATCGAAAATGTATGTGGCATATGCCTTTAAAAAAAAAAAAATAGTGGTGATAAATGTGATTAAAAAATTAGAAATTCTGATAGTTATAAATATTCCATCTAATATTACCGAGCATATTTAGTGTTTACTCACACATATATACACTTCATGCACGTATACAAGCGCAAGAAGACGTGCACGCATACACTCGGACACCCACAAGCACATGCATGCACACATGTAGACAACTACACACATTCGAATGAACACACTTACGCAATAAAATCCTACATCACCTCATTAATTTCGAGACATATTCTTCATATTTATAGGCATAAGAAATAGCTATTATTGGCGAAACTACTAAAATCTGTAGAAGACTGATTATGGTTTTCAATTGCTTATTTTTCCCCTTTTATTTTCTTTTCTTTCTTTCTTTCTTTCTTTTTTTTTTTTTTTTTTTAAAGATATATTGTTATGCAATGACAGCTACCCAACAAAAATCAGATGAATCTCAATAATAATCTATTTAAAAAAAACTTTTAAAACCCAAATTCTTATTATAGCGTATCATATAAATCTTTTCGAAGTTAGAATAAAATTTAATTTGCAAAAAAAAAAAAAAAAAAAAAAGTAACTTTTTTGTTTATTAACCAAAATTGGGGAAATTTGAACTGTGTTAAGAAAAGAGAAATTATTTCTTAAAACTCACAACAGATGGCACACACGATTGCCTATAAGTTTTGTGATTTCATTTTCTCATTAAGGGCCAATATCTGCAATTTAATTATTCGTTTGAGGCACCTTTTTATTATTATTTTAGTTTATTATTATTTTTTTATATTATAACTTAACATTTTACTGATTTGTTTAATGTTTATGTGTTTTTCCTAATCATTTTTATTTTGTATTGTTAATTGTTTCATTGACATTTTAGTGAATATTCCGCCCAATAGAGAGCGCTTGTAGTCCACAAAAACTCTTTTTTGCTTCTAAAAAGAGATGTAAGAAAAAGGCTTTTTAAAAAAACTCTTCAAAAATTCTTAGAATACTGTGTAGTCAACGATAAATTTTCTTTTATTAATTGACATCTTTTCTACTAATTGTCTGCAAAAATTAACACTCCGAACCTTCAGGGTATCGAACGCGGGACTACCGGATTACTAACATGGCGCTCTTACCAACTGAGCCACAGAGAGAGAAATGAAAAAGCTTGTATTTACCTTAAAATAGAGCAGCATTTTTTATTTGGTTGAGATTCACAAACATACCGTAGTAAATGATAGTAAGGTACATAAGAATTTGGGAAAAACATACTGAAAACCGTCGTAGTACTGTTTATTGAATAAAAATGGACTTGATTATTCACGGATTTTTACTTTTTTTTGGGGAATCTACTATATACCACGTAATCTAAAAGTGTATAAATACTTACGCATTCGAAACTCCTGTCTGCTCTTTTATAGCTTCGTTGACATTTTTCTGAGAATAAAGCCGCAGCGGCGAATTAAACTGATGGTGCACCAGTTGTGATGAATCGTTCAGGGGTCGCTCGAACTGGAGAACCATGGGAGCAGTCGAGAACCTCGTATGCCTTTTACTGTCGATTCCGATCGTCGAATAGGTCGGTGTGGGATATTGATTTATATTTACGGGCTGAAAGGGAAAAAAAAGTACTGATTATTTCGTCGTATTACTTGTAACAAGCGTTTTAGATTACAGATACAACATTATTGCGTTCATGGAGGACTATTTTTTTTCGTATTTCCAGAAACATTAAGTAGAGTATTGTCTCGAAAATAAACTGATGGTCAGATAAAATATCTTGTAAACTTTGATGAAACTTTTCTAGTTTTAACTTATATTTAGTGGCAGCTCTTGAGTGACGTTTTGGGAGTGTTACATACAGGTGGCTAGAAACAGTCCGTCATCATGAAAAGCTCACAGATCTGATTGAGTGTTGAAATGTCTTCATCTCTATGTTGCTTTTCAAAAGGAGCGAATCAGCCACTAAGATCAGTAAATATTCCATTGTAATGTACTCTTCCTGGATGCTTATATGCAGTACGCCCAAAACGTCCTTCACCAGCTGTCACTGCTTATATTGGTCATATAAAATGAATCATTACAAAAAAAAAAAAAAAAAAAAAATTATACAGACACGACATTATTTCATTATTTAAAACATGAAAATCTGACATTGACAGATTTTAATTTAGTGCCAGAGGCCTACTGCTAAACTTGTTAATATCGACAAATTCTTCTTTAGTTAATTCGTGACGATCTAAATTCCATGATAAAGTTTCCATTAAATCAAACCAATATGTTTCAGCTGCAGATACTGTAACAAATAACGTTGGAAGTCCAAACTGTCTTATAGCCGCAAAACAAAGTTTTTTCTCTTTTTCCCAATGAGGGGGAGGTGTGCCTTGGGGGGGACTCATGTCAAAGGTGTGCCTTGAGGGGGGACTCATGTCAAAGTTGTACCTTGGGGGGACTCATGTCAAAGTTGGGCCTTGGGGGGGACTCATGTCAAAGTTGGGCCTTGGGGGGACTCATGTCAAAGTTTTACCTTGGGGGGGACTCATGTCAAAGTTGGGCCTGGGGGGGCACTCATGTAAAAGTTGTGCCTTGGGGGGACTTCATTCAATAAATCCCCATTCAATAAACCGACTGAAATAGGCCCTTAACACTATTAAGAGTGACGTATAAAAATTCGACAACGCTGTACCGACTGAAATAGGCCTCTAGCACTGCGACTCATGTCAAAGTTGGGCCTGGGGAGGACTCATGTCAAAGGTGTGCCTTGGAGGGGGACTCATGTCAAAGTTGTACCTTGGAGGGGGACTCATGTCAAAGTTGGGCCTTGGGGGGACTCATGTCAAAGTTGGGCCTGGGGGGGACTCATATCAAAGTTGGGCTTTGGGGGGACTCATGTCAAAGTTGGGCCTGGGAGGGGCACTCATGTCAAAGTTGTGCCTTGGGGGGGACTTCATTCAATAAATCCCCATTCAATAAACCGACTGAAATAGGCCCTTAGCACTATTAAGAGTGACGTATAAAAATTCGACAACGCTGTACCGACTGAAATAGGCCTCTAGCACTGGGACTCATGTCAAAGTTGGGCCTGGGGGGGGGGGGACTCATGTCAAAGTTGTGCCTTGGGGGGACTTCATTCAATAAATCCCCATTCAATAAACCGACTGAAATAGGCCTTTAGCACTATTAAGAGTGACGTATAAAAATTCGACAACGCTGTACCGACTGAAATAGGCCTCTAGCACTAAAAAAAAAAAAACTATTTCAAAGTTTTGAAGCAATCAGTTTTCACAGACTTATGGTTGATATGAAGAAAAAAAAATTGTGCCCCCCCCCCTCCCCCATTAATAACTATAGAAGAGCTAGACAAAATTTATTTATTTTTTATTTTATTTTTTTATTTTTTATTTATTTTTTTTAATGTTTAAATCATTGACGACGTATGCAGTCCAATAAACTTCTCAGACAATATTTAAGTTATGAGAAAAATTTATTGATAAGTAATATAGTTGATTGAAATAAAATATACATGCACTATTTTTTTTAAGACTATTCCATTTTACAATCGCTTGTAGAAACTTTCTGCAAAAATATTTGAAATATAGCATCTGACATGTAATGAAGATATTGTAACAGAATCCAGATCATCTTGATGCTTAAATAATTTAAGAAGTAACATTGTAAAACTAGAATGTTGTGGAACCACATGACTGACCTGTCAGTCAACCAACAGTCATGAACCACATGACTTTCTTCTATATTTTCCTATGCAAATTCACTCAGTAAAAATAATTTATTGAAATCATTATTTAATAAAATTATCTTCCATGATAATACAATACGATTTCCATATTAGAGAAGTAGTATAACACTAAATATGAAAAATAAAACTTAATTTTATTTTCCATATTACACTAATTTTTTTCCCGTTAAAAATGACAAAAAATTGATAACTTTATTTTAAATTATCGCATATAAATGGTTCAACCATTCATTTTAAAGGTATTGGCGAGCTCTTTTAAAAGATACCCATCATGAAAATTTATTCCCCTCGAGGGGTGACTCTTCCACCAGGGGGAGAGGCGATGCTCCTACATATACAAAAAAAAAATTCCCAGTTGATTATCTCTATTATAAATATTTCTTGTAAATTTCATAATGATCATTAAAAAATAATTCTCTTTATGCACATTTATACAAAATTTTGTCCTATACCACCATGTTAAAAATTTAGAAAAAGCGGGATGGCAACGCAACCTGTTAGACAATTTTTACCAAGTTGATAGGCACTAGTTTTATGTCAAGGTGTACAGTCGGCAACAAATTTATTCGAGCGCTAGCAATATTTCCCATAGAAAAAAGGTACACTTAAAACTGTTTTGTTAAAGAAATCCTTGACGAATCATGTTCTTAGACTGAAAAAGAACATGATTCGACAAGGATTTATTTAACAAAACAGTATTAAGTGTACTTTTTTTATACAGGAATTATTGCTAGCGCTCGAATAATTTTGCTGTCGACTGTAATTACAGATCAATTTGTATGAAATTTTGTGCAGCAGTTCCTGAGATACAATCGCCACAAAATTTTGTCATACACACAGACAGACAGACATTTTCTAAAAATGGTCAAATCGTGTTCTACAGCTCTCAAAACGTGTAAATCCATCAAAAAACCGAGGTCGAAAATTTTTACGAATCCAATACATTGATATTAATAATTACCGCATTTATATTAAAATCAAATGCATCCTTTTTAAAAATGTTCCATGTTGGTCGGGAACGTCGACTTTGAACTCTGTGTTTCAAAACAAACAAAAATGGCTAAATGATATTTAATATGAAGCAATTATGAAAGCTAAATATCTCCAGACTTCGTCGTCATGCACAGGTCAGATTACGATTTGTTATGTCGAAGCGTATGAACTGAATAGCTGCCATATTAAAAGACCCCATCTTGTACAGGATACAATGACTAATGTAGCTATTTTAAATAGTACATGTCCTCATAAAATGCCAGCAGAAAACTACAAGATTGTATCATAGATTCACTTTAATGCTTGATAATTTGCTTGAAACATACTGGATCTCCAGACGAACGCGAACACACGGGTAGTTGCTGGAAATAATGGGAATTGGAATTCGTCTGGTACAATATTACTTTGTAACGTGCATTCGATTTCTATTTATATTTGTTAGCTGATATTTTCGCATTGCCATCATTAAGAACTGATTTTCGAATAACTAGAATATGTATGCCTTTTTTTTAGTGCTGGAGGCCTATCTCAGTCGGTACAGTTGTCGAATTTTTATGCGTCACTCTTAATAGTGCTAAAGGCCTATTTCAGTCGGTTTATTGAATGGGGATTTATTGAATGAAGTCCCCCCAAGGCACAACTTTGACATGAGTCCCCCCCAGGCCCAACTTTGACATGAGTCCCCCCCAAGGTACCCCTATTTCAGTCGGTACAGCGTTGTCGAATTTTTATATGTCACTCTTAATAATGCTAAAGGCCTATTTCAGTCGGTTTATTGAATGAAGTCCCCCCAAGGCACAACTTTGACACGAGTCCCCCCCAGGCACAACTTTGACATGAGTCCCCCCCAAGGTACCCCTATTTCAGTCGGTACAGCGTTGTCGAATTTTTATATGTCACTCTTAATAGTGCTAAGGGCCTATTTCAGTCGGTTTATTGAAATGGGACTTATTGAATGAAATCCCCCCAAGGCACAACATTGACATGAGTCCCCCCCCAAGCCCAACTTTGACATGAGTCCCCCCAAAGCCCAACTTTGATATGAGTCCCCCCCAGGCCCAACTTTGACATGAGTCCCCCCAAGGCCCAACTTTGACATGAGTCCCCCTCCAAGGTACAACTTTGACATGAGTCCCCCTCCAAGGCACACCTTTGACATGAGTCCCCACCAAGGCACACCTCCCCCTCATTGGGAAAAAGAGAAAAAACATTGTTTTGCGGCTATAAGACAGTTTGGACTTCCAACGTTATTTGTTACAGTATCTGCAGCTGAAACACATTGGTTTGATTTAATGAAAACTTTATCATGGAATTTAGATCGTCACGAATTAACTAAAGAAGAATTTGTCGATATTAACAAGTTTAGCAGTAGGCCTCTGGCACTAAATTAAAATCTGTCAATGTCAGATTTTAATGTTTTAAATAATAAAATAATGTCGTGTCTGTATATATATATATATTTTTTTTTAATCTAGATTTCTGATGTATAATTAGAATTCTTGATGGATGAAATCAGTTGGGATACGTTTACAGTCCATTTTTGTTTGCTGGAACTTTATTTGCAATTGGCATGCGTCAAATGTGCTTAATTTCATCACAATAAGTTTTAAAAAAGGAGAGGATTGTTTTAAGTTCACGACCGAAAACATATCGTCTACGGTGGTGTTCGTCTTATAGTGTAACGACCTATTTTGCTATGAATCATACGCGCAGACTCATTTCTGATTTCGGAAACAAACACTAGATTTATCGTAAAACATTTTTAATAAACATTTAAATGACTTCTTTGTAGGAATAAAATTACACATTAAATAAAATAACAACTTTCAGCTTTATTTTTAACATCAGAGATTTTTTTTTTTTTTTGTTAAGTTTTCTAACATTAGTTGCAAATTGGTCATTATGCCATTTTATAATCACTATATATACAGTCGAACCTCGTTAATATGAATCTCAAGAGGAATAAAAAACTTGTTCATGTTATCAGTACAGCGTCTAGAATAAACAGTGTGGAAAGCAGCGAATAAAATTGTACTAAAACAATTAAGCCTGTCACCAGATGTCATTGTAATCGAAGCTAGTGTCACGACAACAAAACCGAGACTCCGTATTAGTTAATTATATGCTTAGATCACGTGATTAAACTGGCGAAACTGGAAAAAGCCAATCAGGTCTTCGATTTGAGCAATAGCTTCGATCACAGCGACATCTGGGTAAGCTTAATTTTTGTAGCATCATTTTAACATCATGGTTATAGGCGATTGCCACACTGTTTATTCTAGACGCTGTACTATCAGTAACTAACCTTCACATAACTAAATTAATCTTCATTTTGACGGCGATTGTGGAAACAGTTCATTTTAAAAGTAATTCACGTTAACAGTGTTCACGTTAACGAGGTTCGACTGTATATATTGCAAAAATATTTTTAATATTTCTTTCTAGCTATTTCTAGCTTTTATTACTTTCATTTTGAGTCATTCAGCTTTGGAGAGATCTCTATTCCTTTGATAGAGAGAAAGAAAAAGAAATAAAAATGAATTGTAATCTTCAATTTACAAAAATCATCAAATTAGATTTTATTTAATCTCACCTTTGAGGTGGGATAATTGCTGGAGCCGGCTCTTCCTTTTAACCAATTGGAATCGTGCGTATATCTCAGATACGATCCGATGGGCACGTCGTGTCGTGTTTTAGGCTTTGGTTGGATTAGGGGGAAGGTACGATGACCCTGAAAATTAAACATAGATCTAAATAAAATGAAAAAAACGAGCATTACACCTAGTTTATAAAACAATGTTTACCACTTACACAAAATACGATACGCATCAATGCATATTGTTTTAGCTATAAAAAAAAATGTTATAGGCTTCCTAAATTGATGAATTAATTACTTCTTGTTGCTTCCTGTGATAAGTTTGAAAATGTATATATATATATATATATATATATATATATATATATATATATATTGTTACAAGGGATTAAGTTTTTTCCCCTGCATCGTTTGTATTATTGCAGTGAAAGTACGTTTTACAGGTAAAATAAAGAAAAAGAACCAGTTCATTCACTTTTGGTGAGGTCAGTCTTGGCGAAAAACTTCGCGTTTTGAAGACGAATTTGGCGACTGGGCGACCAAATTTAGGAAAAATTGTAGTTTAGGGTTTCTGAAGTTTCAAAGCTGTCTGATGCACGGAAGACGAAATCTAGAATTTTACATGGGATTCTAGATAGAATTTCCGCCAAATCCTATTGCCGAAAGGTATAAAAAGGAGTGAGTTGACTTCTGGGAGAAAATTTGTAATCATTACGATTCAGAGTTGTTCAGAGACTTATTCTGAGCGATTGCACATTGAAGATTGTGCACTGAGCGTCTGAATTTTGTTCGTTAGCTAGTGAAAATCGTGTTTTGATGTTTTTTGATGTTATTTGCTTCAACAAGTGATATTTCCTGAACATTCGTCTAATAGTGACTTTTGCGGCATGAGTGACAGCTTCATTGGATTGTTTTCGATAATATTCATTGTAATACAGGTTTGTTGTACGGATTCCAGAAGTTACGCAGAATAAAGTGCATTCATCGATTAGAACCTGCTTGTTTCTTTACGAACTACTTTTTTCATCCAAGAAAATCAACAAGCTTTTCGTAACGATATAATATAAACATTAAGCACAGAGTATTGTTGAAAGGAAAATTTTAACTAATTGATTTTTAATAGCGGTTAATTTACTATTCTATATTTTTATAATGAACTGAAACTCTCTGGAACTACAGGTTATAGTGGCTATTTATTTTAAGCCTTAAATTGAGTTATTGATGCATAATATTTTACATTAAACTTAATCATTATGTTGGAGAGCGCAGGTGCAGTAAAACGATCTTCTTGGTATCCTGGGTCCTGAGATTTAAAGTCCCACATGGAATTTTTATATCCTTGATTTGTTATCATTTAAAGAAAAAAAATACTTAAATGTCTTTAAGTCCTCATAATTTAATTTGTTTTCTTTTTCTTTCTTTCTTCTTTCTCCCCCCCCCCTTTTTTTTTAGTGCTAAATATCAGAATTACGTTTATAGTTCAAAGACCTTGGTACCTTAGGCCATGATTTTTAAAAGCACCCCCCGAATTTTTTACATTTATTTAATTTACGCTTTTTATATATTTAGAAAAAAATAAGTTTTTCTTTTTTTCCTCTCGCTCCAAGTTAAAATAAATAAATAAGTAAATAAATAAAAAATAAATCGTGTGAAAAAAAAGGAGCGTATATAGTATGGGACACTCTTGGCGAACTTTGAAATTTGGCACCAAAGCAGCTTGGACGTTCCTCGCCAAGGTCTTTGCATGTGCAATTGCGATAGCCATTTTAATTCCTTGCCAAAATGGAAAAAAGAAGAAAAAAAAATTAAATGTCGTCAACGGAGTCCTATACTAAAGCTGTACCAAATTGTTTTTAAGAGATGAATATAGTAACCATTGCTAAAACACGCAATACAGCTACCGCATGCCTTTATATTGAAAAACAGACCTTTAAAAAAAAAAAAAAAATGTCCTGTCGTACTAAAATAAATTCTATTAGAACCTAATTTTATACCTATTACTTAAAAAACAAAAATAAGCTTTATTTATTTATTTATTTATTTTTTATTTAGTCCTCAATGCAATATCAAATACCTTTCCTTAAAAACAATTTCTGAAATAAAAACTTCTGAACTCAAAAGTGAAAATCCACTTTCAAAAATTTTGACTACCTGTCAGAAATCCGATTCCCTTAGAAAAATGGAATTTAAAGACACCCTTACGGCACAGAAGCAAAATTATTTCTAGAGCTAACGATCACTTCAAAGTCTTATCTCCTTATGCCAGGTGATTTTTCACATTGCTTATTTTTGCGAGAATGGCTGAACTGTCTAGATGCCGGCGACCTGTTATTCTTGGCACAGACAACGCGAACGGCTTGTGAAAAAGTATACATTAACCGCAGTTAACGTCAAGTGTAAAAGTCGTAATTTAGACGCCAAAAGGAAAGAAATTGGGTTTTTCAGAAAGTTATATATGTGTGAAAAGGAGTAAAATCTTTTTTTTTTTTTTTTTTTTTTTTTTTACTAAAAATGGAACAGGTTGACAGTGGCGGATCCAGAACTTGACTTTTGGGGGGGGGCTATGATTTTTCAAAGTGTTATTCTAGACCAATAAAAAATTTACAATTGCAATATTCAATTGTGAATGTCAGTGTTTTGAGGGGGGGGGGGCTTCAGCCCCTAGCCCCCCCCCCTTAAATCCGCCACTGCAGGTCGATGCCAGTTAAAATATATGACATATATCGAATCCACGATTGTAATGAAATGCTCGCCCTCTGGTTGGCTAAGGTGAAATTACAATTAACATGAATAGCTTTCGGCTTTCGTCGAGACGTCATTGCTTGCCGATGTTTAGTTTCACATATACTTATTGAATAAAAATGAATAAATCCGGTAAAAAAAGATAACACTTACTGTTGCGTGCTATAGTGTAACTCCAAAGGATCAAGAAATCCAGAATTAAGCTTCCATTTATTTCCAAATGACAAATTTAAAATTTCAGTTGCTTCGGCTAATGGAAGTAAAGAATTAATCAGATGATTTGAAACTAATATTTGTTCAGCTTCAGTTAAATATCTACTTCCGATCGAACTTTGAATAAACTGAAATATTTTTTCCAAAAGCAATCAATTTTCCATGATGCAATGACGGAGAAATTATAGCACGAATATTAAGTAGTAACACAAATAGAACAATAATAAATACACGTGGCTATTATATTTACTAACGACAAAAGCTGAAAAAGCGCCATCTATCGATCATCACAAACGCGAATAATTAGTTGACTATACTAAAAACATTTTGTGAAAATGGAAAATATTTTTCCAAGAAAGATGTTTTAAACGAAATTAATTACGGTAGATGTATACCACCGTAACTTTATACGGCAATTTAAATAAGTCCAATGCATAAATATAGTAATTTATACAGATCTATCATCACCATGTTATCAACTGAAGATATCTGATGCCGAAAAAAAGCTTTGGCATCAGCCATTACTGGCGATTAAATTTGGCAATAGTAATAGAATAGAATGTTGATGAATTTTGAAAATCCCAAAATCGTGCACGGATTTTAATTATACTAATAAATATATGAAAGGAAATGGGATAAGTTTCATCAGTAAGTTACATTTCACTAATTCTATGTTACAATTTCCCAGTAATGGCCGTACAGTCGGTAACAAAAGTGTCCGAGCACTAGCAAAAATTCCTATGTAAAAAAAGTACACTTAATACTGTTTTGTTAAATAAATCCTTGTCGAATCCTGTTCGTACACTGACTAAGAACAGTATTCGACAAGGATTTATTTAACAAAACTGTATTAAGTGTACATTTTTTACATAGGAATTTTTGCTAGTGTTCGGAGACTTTTGTTACCGACTGTATACGTGTAATTTCCTCATTTTTACTGTACCGGTTAAATGCATACATAATATAGCTTATACAATAGTCATTAACTATTATGCAATTTACAGAATGTCCCAAAATATCTCTACAAAGGTCAAACGTTATTTTTTCGGGGAATACGAAGTGAAATGGGGTGATTTTTTTGGGGATATTTACATAACATTATGGTTTTTTCTTGAATGTGTCTGGTTCTACTTTTGCAGGATTTTCAACATGAATACTTGCACCTGTTACCAGCGGACATTCGTCGTTGAAGATATACAGTCGGACAGCTAACGATTCAATGACTGAGACGAGCACTTCAGGTCAAGTCTGGTGTGAAATCTGGATCAGACAGGCCCACTATAAGAAACACAGTGTGAAATTCTGGAGGTAGATCTTCGTTTGCTTCCCTACAAAGTTCAGATCAGACAACCACCCACACTTATGCAAATGGAAAATCTTCAGATATTTGCTGAGACAATGCTCACCAAATTCCAGACAACAGAAGATTGTTTTTCAGACGAGGATAATTTTTTTAATTGATGTCAAATTGGTAAATAGGAGGATAAAAAATCTCCTCATTGTGCAAATAATGCATGTCTGCACTCATAATGCGTGGCAGTGTAATGTACCCTGTCCAGCATTGATATTATTGAACTAGTATTCCTGGATGGGACTATGACGACTGAACAATACAGACAAGTATTTCAATCCTGTCTTTCAATGTGTCTGTGGTTTTGATCTTACACAGTAGATCTTTATGAAAGATGCTACATGTTCGCATTAAACACATGCCATCTTCAATGTTTTGCATGAACATTTTTGGGAAAATGTCATTGCACACGATTATCCAAAGCTCTATGGATATGGCTTAGACTTGTCCCCCTTATTCCCCAAAAATGAACTTGTTGGAGAAAGAATTGTTTTATTCAAAGAATTCCATGACTTTCTTCGGACTAAAAATGAGCAACGAGCATGAAATATGGGCCGTCTCGGCATACGTTTCATGAAGGTGGTGACCAATTTTGTTGTCCATTTGCGAAGGACGATTGTGATGGATGGCAAAGGCATTGAAAATGTAGTTATATAAATTTCAGTCCATGTACATTGTAATATTCTTATTTTAAGCTGTGTATTTCTTTATTTACGTGTTCAATATAACTTTATTTCTGGTAGATATGTTTTAAGGCACTCTATGTATAGCAGTTATTAATTTTTGACAAACAATGCTTTTTTTTTATAATTCAGATTCTTCTCCCCTCAAAAAAGAGTAAGAGATGAATTTAGATTAACATGCACAGTAACACTAATTCATATGCATATGTATTTAAAATGAAATCGAATTTTTGAAATTCAATTTTTATCAGTTAAAAAAAAAGCACTTACTTGAAAAATATAAAAATCATATGATAAAGCTTACGAGAATACTTAAGATAAAACTTACTTGATGTACAATAGCTTCTTTTTCTTTTTCCTTTTCTTGGTAATATTCAATCATTTCAGAATCGGCAAGCGTTTTCGGGGAATGAGAGAAGTATCCCCCCAAAGGAGTTATATCCGGAAGAGGGGTGGTCGGCAGTGGCGAGTAGCAATATTCCTTGATGGGCTGGCTGGTCGGCAGTGGTCTCTGCGTAAACTTGGGCGGAGACATCGGCGAAAATTGTTTCGCCGGTGTTCGGGCAGCTTCGGTCTCTCTCAGGAGTTTCGCATAAGGATGCATCCCACCGGTCGGTACAGGGCTCGTCGGGGACACTGGAGGTTGGGGGGCTCCTGGTAACCTATGAATAAAAAATACTACACTCACATAAGGGCAATAAAAATAAATAGTATTCCAAATTTTATTACGTAGCATTTTACCTTAAATGTCTAGAGATTCTGCAAATTGTCTTTCTAAGAACAAAATGCATAAAAATACTAAAGAATTATATTTTTAGAATTCTTAGTTTTTGAGAAAAATGCAGGAGATAATATACATAAATTATGCTTTATTAGATTTATGAAAATTATTATTTATTAAAAAAACCAAAGAATCATAATATTTTGAATGCATAGTTTTTGCGAAAAATATAAACGATCGATGTACATAAACTAAGCTTTGTTCAATTTGTCAAAATTAATACATATCAAAAGTCATACTTTTATAATCCTAAGTTTAAAAAAAGAAAAAAAAAATCATAAATTAAGCTTTATTGAATTATTGAAAGTTAATACTCACCATATTTCAAATTTGATTGGATTACAGGATAAGTATATCCATTCCAAGACTTTTTTCTAAATTTTTCTATAAAAATTCGCGCAGTAGAAATTATTTATTAAAATTGTTATTTATTAAATGATTTTCCATCATCAATGCAGACGATATTATAACTCTCAATGTCGAAAGAAAGTCAGTTTTTTAAACTCTACAGATAACATCTGAGGGAATGTTTTACAATAATAATAATAATTATTATTATTATTACTATTATTATTATTCAAAATGAAAAAGTCGATACTTTTGTCTTAAATTATCGCAGATCTATTCCTCAAGCACTCGTTTTAAAGGTACTTACGAGTTGTTTTGGAAAGTACTCATATTGAAAATTCACATCCTCTCCCCCCTTCATGGGCGAAGCGATACTTCTACAAATACGAAATATTTTCCGGGTTAACTATTACTATTACCATTTTTATTTTCAATTTCACAATAATTGTATAAAAATATTGCATTGTTTGCAAATAATTGCATTGGTTGAATTGGTTAAAACTAATTTTCATCGTGTACATTTATGCGAAATTTTGAACTATGCTACCATATAAAAAAGTATTGTAAAACGGGACGACAGTGCCACATATTTATTGACATACATCAAAAGTTTATAGGCACCAATCTATGTCAAAGTGTAACTAAATATAACTTATTATGATAATATAACATTCAGTCAGCTATTTTACATCGTTATGCAAACAGTTTTTGATAAGCAAATCATGGTGATCCTTTGAGATGTCAGATGGACCTGTCAGATGGATATCATGCGGTATTAGAAGACAGGAAGATACTGTCCTTTTTTTATAATAAATTGAAATAGATAAATTTTTAATAAATTTTAATTAATGATGTAATCACCCTCGTTATCAACAACCTTTTGCCATCTAGTGTGCAAGTTTTCAATGACTTATCAATAAAAATCAATTGGTTTTTGAGCAAAATATATGGAGATCGCATTTTGGACATTATCCAAATTTTCAAATATTTTGCCACTAATACAATGTTGTAGTAATCCCTAATACATTACATTTTTCCAGGGTTCATCTTGCGCAGTGCGGTCTTGCATTATCATGTTTCAGAATAACGCTTTTTCTGTTGACAATCGCTGGGCACCTTTTAATTAGAGATTGTTTTACTCGATTCAATTGTTTACAGTAAAGGTCTGCATTCCCAGTGTGTCCAGACTCCCGATTTTAGTCCTTCAAAATGAACAACTCCGGGAATACTTCACCAAATACGCAGAAGCGCCTTTTTAGGGCGTAAACCTGGTTTAACAGTACTTTGTGGCAATTTATTCACTGAGATTATTATTTATATTATAATTTATTCACTTAGTGGTTTTGGATCACCATAAAGGACCCATTTTTCACCTGCCATGAACAAGCGATAAAAAAATAAATAAAATAAAAATAAATAAATAAATAAATAAAAACGCTTTTATATTGTGTCGCTGAAGCAATAAGTTGCATGTTGTCGATCAGTTACAGTCGGTAACAAAAGTGTTCGAACACTAGCAAAAATTCCTATGTAAAAAAAGTACACTTCATATGGTTTTGTTAAATAAATCCTTATCGAATCATGTTCTTAGACTGACTAAGAAGAGGATTCGACAAGTATTTATTTAACAAAACCGTATGAAGTGTACTTTTTTTACATAAGAATTTTTGCTAGTGTTCGGACACTTTTGTTACCGACTGTACCTCTGTTTTCCTCGGGCAGGATTATGCGAGACCCAAACACCTGCTCTGCTTACTTTACCAATCAGCTGCAAATGTTCTTGGATGGTGGAACAAGGTTGGTTAAGAACGTTTGACAGTTTCTCGATTGTTTGACACGGATTTGCTTACGTGAAATGTCTAAAGAAATATTAAAATGACTTAAGTTGATGGTCTTTCTGATCTATACGAGTTCAGAAAAATCAAAATTACCGGATTTGAACTTTGAAAACTTTTTCATTTACGAATGTTTAATGCACATGGATAAACATCGCAGATGTTTTTGGTAGCAACTGTTGCATTATTACCCTTTTGAAATTCAAAAAGCATACAATGCCGGCTATGCTATACACTAGCCTCTTGTGGTGTTCGGCTGGTCCTTTTACCATAAACTGAAAAAAGAGAAAAGCTGTAGTTATTCACTAGTAAACAAGCCACTCTAACCTTGAAACGCCTTTGGCACGAGCACTGAGCTGAAGAACAACTGGAGCAAATGCTTCCAATACCTTTACACAGTGTTCGTGCGTGCCAGTTTTTCTGCAACCATTTGCCGTTCAGAGTCAAACCTTGCACGGCAGGCAACATTTGTCGGGTCGTCTATTACTATTATACGCTTTAAAGAATTAAAATTTAAAACTGTCATATCATGTTTAGCATATTTTTGTTCGAACAGACAACCTTTACACAATTTTACTTTGAAATATAAAGATATCAAATGCTTTCTGCCATGCAACGCTCGGAAGACAAACCTTTCAAAAAACGGCACGAACAACCGGTCTAGCATTTCCTCCAGTGGTTCTTCAGCTCAGTGGGCACGATTTCAAGTACATAATGAGTTGATTAATAGTAATCGAATATCGACATGCGCAAAAACGACATTACACATTCCGGAGTCTCTAATATTTAATTAAGTGTTAATTCTAACTTATATCAACAAAAAAACAATTTTTTACATTAGAAAATAGTCAAATCATCAGGCACATACATTTTATTTGCAGAGGTGCATAAAATACTGTGAATTAAAGCCGACTGTCTGAACAAGGGTATTATGCCTAAGGATGGAATACCTTCCACTGAGATCTTTATAAAATGTTCTAACCCATTTGATGCTTGTTTGAAACAAAACTTGCTACTACAATAACTGCAATTATAAGGTGATGAAATCTGTTACAATGATCTGGTACTTGGTTAAAAGAAAACTTTGTACTATAGTAGTTGCAATCATAAGATTTTGGAATCGATTACCATGATTTGGTGCTTGTTTGAAACAAAACTTGGTACTACAGTAGCTACAGCCGTATGATGGTGACATTTTTACTTTCTCTTACCCATAAGGTAGAGAAAGTATTGTTTTGGGGTCAAATTTTCGAACGCGAGATTTTGTTATATTTACATGTTCTGAGGTCCCCTGAATACGAAAATCATGTTTTTAGTAAATGGTCTGTGTGTCTGTTATCAGCATATCTCAAGAACAAATTATGGCAGAAAGTTCAAACTTAGTATTCTAAATCTGTATGATATAGGGATGCTACACTAAGCTTTTCGTTGAGATGAAGCAAATGGTTCGTGTACAGGGACACTCAAAAGTGTTCAAATACATTACGTCTATGGGGGAAATTGCAGGTAAGTAGAGTTTAACATCTATAGACTAAACCAAATGCACTAAACCAAATGAAACGAATATATATTTTTTGTAATAGAGATAGTCAAATGGGAATTTTTTTTTTTTTTTTTTGTGTATGTAGGAGCCTCGCCTGCCCCCCTGGGGGGGATGTCCCCCCTCGAGGTTTCTTTTTCTTTTTTTTTTTTTTTCTTTTTAATACTGAGAATAAAATGGACTTTTTTTGGTTATTTAGTGTTATACTACTTCTCTAATATGGAAATCGTCTGCATTATCATAAAAGATAATTTTTTAAAATAATAATTTTAATAAATTACTTTTTAAAAACAGAATTATTTTTTAATAACCGAATTAAATTCTATATAAATGTAGGTGCATTAATGAAACGGGGGGTTGAGGGGAGCGGTAGCCCTCCTCACACAGAATTAATTATCATATAAAACTCTTCCGAAGCCTAATTTAAATTGTTTAACATAGGTTTACATAACATCGTTATCTTACCTCTTAATCTCCAACCTACATTTATAGTATTAAATTTCAGGGTAAGAGAAAGTCGTGTGAGTGACACACCAGATTATTTATCAAAATTTGGTGCTCTTTTTCAACAAGAAGCACCAAATCGTTGTAGAAAGTTTCTCCATAGTACGATTGTATTGTAACAATTGTAGTATCAACTTTTGGTCCAATCTAGCACGTTGCATCTACTCCAGTACCAAATGTTTTTTCAACTTAATATACAATTTTTTAACAGTGTGTACTTTGTTTTTGTTACACGTCCTTTGTTTGTTCCTATATTACCTGCGTATGAGCAGTGACAACCTTGTCCCCGCCGCCTTGATTAAGTCGTACGCTTCCATGTGCGTCATATTGTTCGTGTCGTGGCCCTGTATCTTGAGTATCGTGTCACCTCTTTGCAGCTCGCCTTCGGAAGGACTTCCCAGGAACACCTAAAATGGAAAGAATTAAAATTATTTATTGATAGATTGATGTTGTCTTCTACTCTATTTAACCCTTTCCTTCCCCGTGATTCCAATTGGAATCATAACATTTCAGATTTTCTTTCTTACCATCTAACACTCCCGCTGATTCAAAATGAACAATATTAAAATCTATATACATTTTCCCTTCGAAAAATACCTATTTTGGATGACTTCACTATCTTTGTTGATAATTGAAAGTATATTTTACGCTGTTCTAATAATAATATCGGAATCAGTTTCCTGTTTTGGGCAATTTAACTAAATTAACTGTTTGAAATATTTTTTATTTTATTCTTTAATGTTTACAATATGTATTTTAATTAATTGCAATATGTTATTCTCCAAAATATTGATATTTTTATTTATTGAAAAGTTATGATTTTTAATGGCATCAGTGATTATATTAAACATAAATAAACATCTATCAGTTGCTTTGTTTAGCTATATTAATTCGTACTCTGCTATAACTCCTATTTAAAAAAAATATTTATGTACATTACGTTTGAAATAAAGTTATGACTAAATATATGATTTATTGTTTTATGGAGGGAAAAAGTTGGGAATGAAAGGGTTAAAAGAGCAGCAACATGAGAAAATTTTGGCGAAATAGTGGCTGTTAAAAATGATGATTGAAAATTTTATAAAAATACTAGGTTTTTTTGTCAAATTTATGAAATATGGTATAGCTTGAAAACAAAATACAAGAAACACATGCACAAAATGTTGTAAAAATAAATACTAGCATAAATGGTAGATAGCTCCAATATACCAAATATCCCCTCATAAAAAATATTACCTAGAACATGGAATGCAGCCTCTTATTTATCGTCTGTCCGTCGAATTTCCAAAACCTACGCCGAAAACAACAGTTGTGAGAAATGGACTTAACCCATTAACGCCCGAATTAATTTTGCAAAATATTATTAGCTGATTATTTCACTTTTACATTAATATAGCCAATTGACAGTAAAATATATTAATTTAAACAATTCTTCTGATAGTTTTAAATTTAAAGCCTATCCTCATTTACTGACGTTTAGTGTTCTAGCGAGAAAACTTCGAGATAAAAAAACTTTGAGGTAACAGATTAATTTCCTATTATATGTTGACAAAAATCTCGAAGGTAAAGTATTATATTATATATTATTATTCAACTTGATTTAAGTTAGTGTACCTGCGCAAAAAGCAAATACAGGTGCGACGAATGAAAAATTATAAAATGACTATCCAAATTATGAAATAATGATTGATAGTAGGCACATAAAACTTTCAGGGATCATTTAGAGTGACGTTATAAACTGTCACTAAAAAGCAGAAATCATTCCAAGAAGAAATCATTCCATACGTGCCATTTTATTAGCTGTCCTCAAATGAGGACACTGGGCGCTAACGGGTTAAAGTGAGAAAAATGAATTTATAGTTAAATATATATTGTGTTGAAATTTTGAATTGTATTTTATAATCAAATATTATCTTTAACAACATTAAATTAAGTACAAATTTTTAATACTTTATAAGAGAAAATAACGAATTTGAAAGAAATGTTCAATGTTTAAAATCCCATAGCCGAAGAACTATACTTGGGGAGGTCTGGAAGAGATGCACCTATTTTAGGGTTATTTTAGTATTTTTCTAATTATTAGTCCTGAAAGAACACTCTGTTTTTGAAAGTTTATACAAAATTATCTAATTAAAAAAAAAAAAAAAAAATATTTGAGTGTTTCCTAAATAATAAAATAAATTGTCCCTAATACAATACATATATTTCTGATTTCTAACAAAAGTATTATCTATAGCAGTTTTCATGGAACAGTTCATTTGAATTACTTGAATAATGAAAAACAAAAAGTCTTATTGCCTATTGATAAATAGTTTAAAAAAAAAAAATCGCTGATAGACTGCAATAGTGGCACAAAAAAAAAAAACATTTTTTTTAACAGTAGAAGCATTTTGTTGTGGAGCTCTAAAAAAAACATAATATAAAAATTTATTCTTGCAAAGATATGCTATGAAGAAATCAAAGTTTCAACACAAAGAAAATTTTAGAGAAAAATATAGATATTTCACTTTTCCAAGAGATGAAAAATTTTCAATATTCAAAATATTTTCAAAAGTTTCGAGACTAATGTTCTTAATCATTAGTTTTTGAATAAGTATTCGTTAAGCCATAAATTTTAATATTCTCGAAAGTTCTTAAAATATTTTGAATATTTAAAAATTTTCATCTCTTGGAAAAGTGAAATATCTATATTTTTCTCGAAAATTTTCTTTGCGTTGAAACTTTCATTTCTTCGTAGCATATCTTTGAAAAAATAAATTCTTTTTTTATGCTTTTTAGGATTCTACAAAAAAAAAAAAAAAAAAAAAAAAAAAAAAAAAGCTTCTACTGTTAAAAAATATATTTTATTTTTTACTTAAATTTTTATTTTGTGCTTTTTAGTTATGAAAAAGAGCTCCTAGAAACAACTAATCCAAAATTCTTAGGATACTGTGTAGACACTGAAAGATTTTTTGTTATTAATTGACCCCTTTTCTTTTAATAGTCTGCAAAAATTAACACATCGGCCCCTGGAGGATCGAACCTACGACCATCGTGTTATCAGCATGACGCTGTCACCAAATGTCAAAGAACAGTCAAGAAAAGTCATGTAACATGCTAGCAGAATCTAATAAATACTTGCACAAGAAGAATATTGTTCTCAAATGCTTTGTAAAATATTTTGAATATTTAAAAATTTTTATCACTTGTAAAGTGAAATATTTATATTTTTCTTTAAAATTTTCTTTTTGTTGAAACTTTTATTTTTTTAAAGCATGCCTCTGCAAGAATAAATTTTTATTATACGCTTTTTAGGGTTTCACAATAAAAAGCTTCCTGCGTTAATTTTTTTTTTTTTTCTTAAATTTTTATTTTGTGCGTTTTAGTAACTAAAAAAAAAAAAAAAAGCTTCCTAAAAGATATTAATAAAAAATTCTTAAGATTACTGCTTTGACAATAAAATATTTTCTTTTATCAATTGACATATTTTCTGTCAATTATCTGCCAAAAAAGTAACACATTGACTTCGAGGATCGAACCCCTTGATCGATATCGATCGATCGAGGATAGATCGATAAGCATCACGTTCTCAACACGACGCTCTGGCCAACTGAGATAACGAGCAATGAGAAAAAACACAAAAATTGCGGTAGCCCAGCCGGTCGAGCGCTGTGGAAGATTGAGGGTTCGGTACTCGAGCCAGCTAAAGACCGTCCTGTACACTAATGGTGGATGGTGCACGTAAATTCTGTCGTGGCCGAAATGTCCTCTATGTTACCATCAAAATTATACCTCTGGAAGTCATCAAAGCGGGAAAGCC
This sequence comes from Salticus scenicus, assembly GCA_963930645.1. Classification (NCBI taxonomy): domain Eukaryota; kingdom Metazoa; phylum Arthropoda; class Arachnida; order Araneae; family Salticidae; genus Salticus; species Salticus scenicus. Next base: position 295,051,975 of record OZ005655.1, on the reverse strand, counting down.
ATCACCTCCGTTGAGGAATAAAATTGTGAGGGCATGTCTCCGGACCACCTCAAGGGGTGAGTCCCAGACCGTCGCCAATTGTTCAATTCGCAGCACTAGTGCTACGTTAAAAAAAAAATAATCAAACCTAAAAGGGGCGATTAAGGGAGGCATACTATTGTAACAATTGCTGCTATCATAGATCACAAGTCGGATCGTACTGTCCGCAGCAAAAGTATCCGAGCACTAGCAATAATCCTTGTCTGAAAAAAGTACATTTAACAGTGCTTTGTTAAATAAATACTTGTCGAATCATGTTCTTAGACAGATTAAGAGCATGAATCAACAAGGATTTATTTAACAAAGCAGTATTAAGTGTACTTTTTTAAGACGGGGATTATTGTTAGTGCTCGGATACTTTTGCCGCGGAGTGTACGATCCGACTTGTGATCTACGATAGCTGCGATTGTTACAATAGTATGTCTTCCATATTTATATTTTCGGGGATATAATAAATTCATATTAACTTATTAACACTTTACAGATTATTAAATGCATTATAAGTTAAACATTTTTTGAAACTAGTAGTTAAATATATTAAACATTTCATCAAGTTATTTTTGAATAATGTGAATTATAAAAAAAAAAAAAAAAAAAAAAAAAAAAAAGATGGCAAGTATATGGATTAAAAGAACGCAAAGATGACAAGTATATGGGTTGGGTTAAGTGAATTTTGCGTCGCACTAGGGCTACTTTATGAGCGACTAGCAACGGTCTGGTGTTTACCCCTAAGTCTAGTTGGTTGTTTGGATGGATTTTACGTCGCACTAGTGCTGCGAATTAGGAAATTGGTGACGGCTTAAGACTCACCCCAAGAAGTGGTCCGGAGACACGCCATCACAATTTTTATCATCCATGGAAGGGATGGTTCTCCCGCTTCGGTGACTCCCAGAGGTATAATTTTTGATGGGAACATGGAGGACATTGCGGCCACGACAGATTTTACGTGCACCAGCCACCATTAGTGTACACGACGGTCTTTGGCCAGCTCGAGTACCGAACCCGCAATCTTCCAATTACGAGCCCGGCGCTCTACCAACTGGGCTACCCCCCCCCCCCCCCCCTCCCTAACTCCAGAAACATGCCATCATAATTTTGATCTTCCACGAAGTGGATGGCAAGTACATGGAACTGATATTAAAAATGGAATTATCATAATGAGTGAGAAATGCTTTTTTCTCACAAGATTTTTTAAAAATATTTTTTTGCTTTGATCTTATGTATTCAAATGTTTTCGTACGATTTTTGAATGTTATAGTAATCAGTCTAAAACTATCAATGCAACGTCATATAAAATAAATTCACATTTTCTTACATTATGTATAATTTAATATCAAAGATTGCATAATTCTACATTCGAAGTAAAATAAAAATGTGAAAGATTTTGAAAAATGTGTTTTAACCAGTTGTTCAACTGAAACTTGGCAAGAGAAATGGGGAAAAAAGAGAAAGAAAAAAAAAAAAAAAGAAAAAAAAAACGGGCACTAAAAATATCTTTTCTATCATCAATTCTAAAATTAAAAATAAATTTATTACCTACAGAATTCAGCCATTAATTTTGTTGTGATAAAACAGTTGAAACAGAAGATGCTAGCTTCTAATGCATAAAAACTAGCTTTAGAGTTGTATATTATTCACATTTTAACTAGAGGAAATTGATATTTTTGTGCTTATGTTGTTTTTTTAATACCAAACAGGATTTTTAAAATTTTTTTTGGATCAGCTTTTACATTTTTCTTATTTTTAAATGACTTTCTAATGAATGATTATAAAATTAAAAGCCAAGAACGATAATTTGCTCTTGGTCGATTGTAAGAATTTTGGAGACATACGTGGCTTATCTCAATTTTGTGCTTTTATGACTGCTGCAAGTTGATTTTATTGCTTTTACGCACTTTTGATTGTGCTTCCCCTACTATGTTATTTTGCTCATTTTTAATGTTACCTTTTCGTTCCTATGCAAATCCAATGTTCAACATGTGTTTTTTAATTGCTTTTTCCGCGTTTATGTTTTCCCCCGTGCAAATACGGTGGATGCAATACATAAACACTGCTGGTCATTAAATTTGCAACACCAAGAAGTAACGCGTATATAAGAATGATATTTATTGGGTACATATATTATACAGTCGGCTGCAAAATTATTCGAGCACTAGCAATAATCCTTACCAAAAAAAAAGTACATTTAATACAGCTTTGTTAAATAAATCCTTGTCGAGTCATGTTCTTAATCAGTCTAAGAACATGATTCGACAAGGATTTACTTAGCAAAACAGTCTTAAGTGTACTTTTTAAATATAGGAAAGTTTGGCTAGTGCTCGAATAATTTTGCAGCCGACTGTAGCTGGAAGAACAATTGATTAAATTTTCAGGAAGTTTTGAGTAATGTACTTCGGCGAACAATAACTGCACTTATCTGCCTAGGCATTGTATCGAACACCGATTGGATGACGTTTTCGGGTAAAGCACTTCGTGAAGCTTCAACACAATGCAACAGTTCATCGATCACAGTTACTGATGAGTAGTGGCGTGCCAATCACTTTTTAACGATTAAACAGTCATTTTCATTGATACGAGATCAGGAGAGCGCGCTTGCCAATGCAATAGTCGAACACATTCTGAATCAAGGAAGGTCCGGACAATATGGAGAACTCACGGTTGTGCATTGTCCTGCTTTAATGTTGCGCTACGGATGTGTGGAATATAGGGCGACGGGCCTTAACTCATTAGAAATGTAATGGCCGCTATTCAGAGTGCCGGGAATGAGAGCAAGAAGTAGTCGAGACGTGTATCCAATGGGACCCTATGTCATCACTGCAGGTAATAGACAGCATCACGATGTCGAGTGTCAGCTGGAAATGTGCATTATTCACGAAGTCGTTAAATACGGATTATGCAATCTTGATGCTATAAACAGGATTGTGAAAGGCGACGTCACGCCATTCCTTGTCCAGATTTGTCGTTGATCACACATTAACGGCACTCATAGCATTGATATAGGTTTTAGGGTTTATCAAAATTTTGGTAGCCTCATACTATGTTACCAGCCGGTGTGATGGTATGTGGTACCATTGGATACACGTCTCGATCACCCTTGTTTTCATTCCCGCATTCTGAATAGCGGCCATTACATTTCTAACGAGTTAAAGCCCATCGCTCTGCTCTATATTCAAGGCATCCGTAGCGCAACATTTAAGCAGAACAATGCACAACTGCGAGTTGTCCATAATGTCCGGACCTTCCTTGATTCAGAATGTGTTCGAGTGTTGCTCTGTCCATTGCGCTCTCCTGATCTCGCATCAATGAAAATGACTGTTTAATCGTTGAAAAGTGATTGGCACGCCACTACTTACCAGTAACTGTGATCGATGAACTGTGGCTTTGTGTTGAAGCTTCATCAAGTGCTTTACCCGAATATGTCATCCAATCGCTGCCTAGGCAGATAAGTGCAGTTATTGCTCGCAGAGGTCGCTACTTTATGAACTGTTTTCTCAATACATATTACTCAGAACTTCCTGAAAATTTAATCAATTGTTCTTTCTACTATAATATATGTGCCTAAAAAGTATCATTCTTATATTCGCATCCCTTCTTGGTGCTGCAATTTTAATGGCCAGCAGTGTAATAAGTTTAAAACTGCTTCATGCATACTGCACGTTTTTATCTGTTAAAATCTAGCCATAAAAAAAAAGCACTCTATTAAAATAAATGAAAATGTATGATATTATTTATTACAAAAATAAATAAATAAATAAATAAATAAATAAATAATAATAATAATAACAATAATAATAATAATAATAACATAAAATTTAATTTTTTTCTGCAATAATTGTAACTGAATATATAAACTAACAATGGAGCAGCACTTCGTTATTATCGCGTATCATTTAAAAATTTAAAATACCTTTTCATCACTTACTTTTTATTTATTATGCATTGCAATTTTTTTAACATAAATAAATTTTCGTATCATTTTATGTTACAAGCATTTAAAAATATAACTTTTATATTTACTTGTTGAAGAACTTCATTAAAATTTTTAAACTAAAGAATTTTGAAAAATTATGGTTATAATATTTGAAAAAGAATGGAAAAATTTTGGTTATAATTTTTTTAGAAAACATTCTCGTTTTTCGTCACTTTATGTATCTTTTATATGCCTTATTTAAATATTAGTGTACAACATTTTTTAAATGATCGAGTATTTTCCCTTTTAAATGAAGAAAAACTAGTATGTTACGGTCATCACAATATATATATATGTATATGAAACTCATCACTATAAGGATTTTACATGTGCAGTGTTAACTAACAGATGCTGAGATACAGCGATTAAAAAAAAAAAAAAAATCACAGAAGCCGAGAAATACCAGAGAAACCTGCTAATATACACTGAAATACCCACTGTGCACAGGGAATGTATATCACAATATAACTGCAAATTTGTGACTTACAAAACGATAAAATGTATGGTAATATTCACATTAAAATCTTTTTCAAGTGTTTAAGACCGATTCGTGATCCTTTTGCGTCTTCTTATTTTATTTATTTATTTATATTTAATATTTAAATTGCCCCTTTTTATTAAAAAAATTACAATAAAAAATAATATTTTCAGGTATGTAGTTTTTTTTCGTAAATTTATTACACTTCTCAAAACAACGTTGTAACAAATTAACTCACAGAAAAACTTGAAGATTTTGGTTGATTTTATGAGATCTGCTGTAAATTCTTATCAAATAAAATTGTTGAACTTAAAAATTGTGTGTGTGTGTGTATATGTATAATAGAGGATGATTCAAAACCCAACAAACTTATAAGGAAGGTAAAGCACATCATAAGAATTTAAAATTTCACAGGAACCCATGAACACAAATATCATTTTAACCTTTTAAGAAATGCATGTTTGATTGATTTTTAACAGTAAAATACACAAATGGGTGCGGCTTTTGAATATTGGATATTTAATGTTTATGTTTTCATTAACATAGGTGATATAGCAATATATATCAATATGATATGTGAATATTACATACAATATAACGCTTAGTTAAAAATGCAGTTTACAAAACCACGCCCATATGCAAGTTTATTGTTAAAAATTAACTAAAATCATTCAGTTCTGAAGGGGTTAAAATGACGTTTGCATTTATGAATTCCTATGCAATTTTAAATTTTCTTTTATATCTGTTACCTCCCGTACAAGGCATCTCTTACCTCCCGTACAGGACAGCTGATTGACCGCGATTGCATAAAAATAAACATTTTAACGGAGTTAAAAGCAGAAAAAGTAGAAAATAAATTAGAAATATCGGTCTGATTTTTTCCAAATTTTGTGCCAAATTACAGGGGCGATTTTTTGAATCCAGGGTCGCAACAATCTTATTGATGTGACAATTAGATTTTTTTTTAATTAACTAAAGTGTGTAATTTTAATGGAAACACTTCATTTCAGTTCAGACGCATCGTAAACTTTTGTAAGGGATGGAAGAGGAAATGATTTTGCCTCTTTTTAAGAAATCACGTGATGCTGTAGTGGGCATGAATATTCCGATTTTCAAACTTTTTCATATTTTAACCAAATTACACAGAAATTAAAAGTCTGCCAGGACGACACACGGTTAGCCTACAGTTGAATTTTCATAAAAATCGGACAATAAACAAAAATTTTACAATATTATTACGAATTGAAATTGATTTTTACTTCGTGGTTATCACGTGACTGCCAGAAGATGTAAAATTAATTTTTTATTTTTTTATTTTGCTGACTTTCAAATTCACGCACGCCGTTGAAATTTCGTACTAAGATATGTTCAAGGGTGAAGAATGTATTGTGAATACTTTCGAAAGCGCTAAATAATTGGGGGGGGGGGGAGAAGGGGAACATGTGGAAACAGTTTTTTCTGATCATTTAAAATTGGTGCTTAAATCGATTAAAATTGGTGCTATTATGTTTTTGGGCCCAGGAATCGATTGAAGATATTTTCGAACGTCTAAAGTTTTTAGGGGGTATTATTGGGCAGCAGATTGGGGGGAGAGGTAAAAAATTAAATTAAGGGTAGAGTCTTGAAAATTGATATTACTAGGCTTTTGGGTGCAAAGAATAGATTGCGGATATTTTCAAAAGTGTCAAATTATGAAAGGAAGGGCAAAAATTTTTAAATAGAGATAAAGCCTCGAAAATTGGTATCTTTACGTTTTGAGTGTCAGAAATCGATTTCCAATAATTTCGAATGTGTAACGTTATTAGGGGGCATTACTTGGATAACAGAATTTTTTTTTTTTTTTTTTTTTTTTGGGGGGGGGGGGGGGGGCAAACGTTTTTAGATTGAGATAAATTGGTATTTTTAGGTTTTTGAATGTGAAGAATCGATTGCCGATAATTTCGAAAGTGTAAAATTATTAAGAACACAGAAACGAGGAGCACAGGGGCAAAAATGTAGAAATAGAATTAGAGCATTGATAATTAGTAATATTAGGTTTTAGGGTGTGACAATTTGATTGCAGATATTTTCGAATGTATAAAATTATTGGGGGGCTTGTGGGAAGGGCAAATTTTTTAAAATAGATGTAGAGCTTTGAAAATTTGTATTATTAGATTTTTGTGTATGAGAAATCAATTGCGAATACTTTCGAAAGCGTAAAATTATTAGGTGGCATTGGGCGAGCATAACACGCGCAGATATGCGCTGCTGCAGGCAATGGTGACCCGAACCTATGATTTCACCGATGAGAAAATAATATTTTTCGATTTTCTGTATGTCATTTGACAAATAAAAATATAGTGATTCTTTAAGAGGGTCGAACTTAAGCGGGCACATGCTGCGCGCACAGACCTGCGCTGCCGAAGACATTGCAGACACGAAGCGAGTTTTTCCCAATCATTAAATTTTTTAAATAGAGGTAGAGCCTTGAAAATCAGTAGTTAGATTTTTGCGTTTGAGGAATCGACTGTGAATACATTCGAAAGCGTAAAATTATTAGGGACGTCGTCGAGCGCTTATAGCGTGCGCAGGTATCCACTGCCGCATGCTGTGGGGAAACGGACATTTGTGTTAGCTATATTTTAAAGCAAAAATTTTACGTATATCTGTTTTTTTTTTTTTTTTTTTTTTTTTTTGAGATATGAAGGATTTTGTGAAATCATGTTTTGCCCTGTCCTCCCCCCCCCCTCGGGGGGCGAATTTTGTAAAATCGCTTCTTAGTGGATGTCTACGTCATAGAAGGAACATTGTCACAAAATTTCATGCTTCTAGGTCTAGAGGTTTGGGCTGGGTGATGACGAATCACCCACTCACGCACTCAGGACAAACGATTTTATATAATAGATTATGTATTATTATTATTACTAGTTGATACCCGTCAAAATTTGGCGGATGATGTGCAACTAAAATCTCTTCATGGCATAAAGTTTAAAACACCCTTGCTTTAATATTTCACATTGCTCTTAACCGGTTTAAAACCCCCTGTCCAATTTTCCATATTTGTAAAACCACTTGGATATAATCGAAAATATTAACTTATTGTTTTCTAAAGATAAACTGCAAATCGGAATAAAGTTAAAATTTGTTTTACTCTGGAATAGTATTATAACACTTTGTGAGGTATTGCAAAGTTAGCGTAATGCTACAAACGAAGTTCGCACTTTATGAACAACACGTGAATGTGAAGAAGGAGAAGGAAGATTGTTTTGAGTAAGTGAGTTGCGTGCGGCTTAGAAGAGGTAGCGGAGAGTGAGTAGAAGGTTAGTTGTTAGTTGGAGGTTAGTGGGTAGCTGCTTGGAAGGAAGTTAGTTGTTAGCGGCTATAGTAGGAGATAGTAAGTCTAGTAGTATAGCGGGTAAGGGAATCCTCCCGCTATCGAAAGATTACTAAGTCGTGAGAGTTCATGAATTTAAATGAAGTATTTTAGATTGAACAGCGGAACGGCCCCCGGCTCACCGCTCGAAGAGCGGTGTTGAGCTAGAAGTATTTTAGATTATTGGTGGTTAATTAAGTAAAGTTAAAAGTATTTATGAAGGCTGCCCTTTAAGTTATAAAAGTGCTAAATGTGATATAGTCCAACGCCCACCTTTTTCTTTAAGCTCAAAATAAAAGCTCTATTTTTATTTTATAAATCTGACTTTGTCGTTATTTCATTATCTAATTCAGTAAAGTCAAATAAGCATAATTCAAGTCTCGTTCTCAAAATTTCATTAAGTAATTAAGCTAAAATCCTAAGTTAAAGGATCATGACGACCTCTCGTTCATCACAACTTTATTCTATCAAAATAGTATATTTCAACAAAAGTATACTTTTAAAAAATAAATAAATAAATAAGAATGAATTTAATACTTTAGCAAATTAATTTGCTCATTAAATTTTTAATAATAAATTATACTATGTAAATTTTTACTCGTATAAAATATCAATATTTTGATGTTATTCTTTTCAAATTATTTTTACTCTAATATAGTATCGAAATGAAATATCAGAAATTATAATAATTTGATAAATAATAAATAAATAAATAAATAAATAAAATAAAACCTCCTTTGACTTTAAATATTTATCTCCATCTTTTCTAAACAAAGTTTTCAACTGATGAAAGTTAACTTTTAAAGAACAATAAACTTTGATAATTTGTTAATTTTAGATTTTTAATTTAAAAAATTTTCTTTTTTTTTTTTTTTTTTTTTTTTTTTTTTTCTTTTAAGAAATGGGAAAAAATAATTTTAAGAATATGGTATAATATATTGACATGGCAACAAATGGCGCCACATCCAGTGTACAGAAATTTTCGGCGAGCGAAAATGCATACGATGATAACCGATACGCATTCGCGAATTGCTTTGTTTTTAATAGGTATACTTCCTTGGAAAATATGAATTAATCGTGTGAATTATTTTTATGATTGAGCCACGGAGTAATATTAACTTTAATTAGGCGTTTGCCATAGACATATCAATATTAATGTCGTCTGCTTGATCTATCATCGGTATTCTGCATACAAAGAAAGGGATATTCCCGTTCCCAATTGGTTCAAAATTTTCTTGCGCATGCCCAGATCGTATGATTTTGGTTTTACAGAATAGGCTTTGTGTTTTAATATTATAGATTATATTATTTATTTAACTTTAAAAAAAATTACAAGAAAGTTAACTTGCATTATTTATTATGATTTTAGAAGGACATGACGTCATTAGTCAACAAAGAAATTTATTTGAAAACATTAATAATTAACATTTTAAAAATTACTGTAAATAAAGTTTCTAAAAAATGGTGGCAAGTTCTAATAAATTAAAATGAATGGAAAAGGCCAGAAAAAGCTTGTATTTAATAAAAGAAATGAAAATTTATAAACAAATTTTGTAAATAAATTTTGTGACATAAATGTGACTATTAAAAATTTCTTAAAATTATAAAAACAATATATCGAAAGATTCTATTATTTAAGAGCCAAAAATAAATAAATAAATAAATAAATAAATAAGCATATATTTTTATAACGAAAAAAAAAATGCGAATATATATTTAAAAATAATTAAAATAAAATTGAGAAAAATCGTTCTAAAGAAATGGAACAGCTTAGGTGCAAAACCCTTGGAGAAATTTGAAATTTGGCACCGAAATACCTCGGACATTTCTCATCAAGATCTTTACTTACGCGATTGCGATAGCCATTTTAATTCATCGCCAAAATGACGACAAAAATTTAACAGCCGCCAAGGGGCTGCCATGCTAAAGTCATACCAAAAAATTGTAATAAAAGAATATAGTAACCGATGCTGGGGAAGGAAACATAGTTACTGCATGACTTTATTTGGAAGAATATATTAAAATAAGATATGTCGTACTAAATTAAATTCTGTTTTATACAGAATTTTGTATCTATTACTTAAAAAAATAGGCTTAAGGTTTTCTTTTTTATTATAATTTAAATTTATTTCCACTTTCTGGTTGATCACGTTCACGGGACCAACAGACGATACAAGAGTATTTTTTACTTCCATTACCCGACTATCGTAGGTAATGGAAGTATTGTATTCAGTCAAAAAAATTCGATATCTAGTTTTTACCAGATTTTCATGTTTTAAGCTCTCTTGATCCCCAAAAAGTGGTTTTCGGTCATTGGTCAGTGTGTAAAAAAAAAAAAAAAAAAAATGCAGATTAAATTTGGGTGTGTATCGGCCGATGAATTACACTGCTATACCACAGTTAGTTATATTTTAGCTTCTATGATTTATAAATACACCAAACTCCATATGTGAGATTAAAATTGGGAAAAAATATGCGTATTTAATTTGGGTGTATCAGATGTATACATTTGATGATATCAGATGTATTCATACGCTGCTGTTATACATTTTCTGCGATTCCAGATAACTATATCTCAATATCTATTGGTTGAAATTATACCAAACTCCAAATGTAAAAATCTTTAATTTGACAAGCTCTGTTAATAAATATTTTGTTTATGTCAATCCGTAGGGCGGCTCTGTTACGTAGAAAGATATAGAAGAAAATTTTGTGATAATCACAACGTACTAAATTTAGTTAAAACAAAATACATTTTTATTAGATTATTGAATATAAATAACAGTATACGTAATTTTAAAAGTATTTGGCATTTATACAAATAAGTTCAGAATATTTGTTGCTGCTCTTTTTTGTCGCTTTTAATAAAATAGGGTTGTTATAGAACAAATTGAAGAAAAAAGAAACTTGTGAACATACACTGACATTGTGAACTAACATACAGTCTATTACTATATGTTAATATAATATGCATTATTAATGTATGGTTTGTTAATATGGTAATGATTATATTTTGAAATTATTCTAAAAGGTAGAATATCGAGGAGAGCTTCTTCTTCTTCTTCTTCTTCTTTTTTTTTTTTTTTTTTAAATATCCGTAATTTTAGAAATCCTGAAATTAAATTATTTATAAAACCAGTTTTCTCAGAATTAGAATTCGATATATGTTCGTATTTTGTTATTAATATATATATATATATATACATATATATATATATGTATTTAATAAATACTTTTTGTTGGAAAGTGTTAAGAATGATATTGACTTACACTGAAAGAAAATGTTTGCATTTCATACGTTTCTACTAACATTTTATAAATGATATGAATTTGATAAAACTATTTAATTTATCAACTAAGCGCGACTTTTTATCTGATAATAAATTATGTAAGAGCAGGAATTAAACATTTTCTGAAATTATAAATGCGTTGCACTCTTAAAAATATATACGCCAGTCATAGTGAACGCACACTTTCGAACTTAGAAGTTCTTGTCAAATATTTGAAGGAATACTACATGGATTATCTTAGTACTTTAGTAAAAAAAAAAAAAAAAAAAAAAAAAAAATAGCATATAATATTATTACATATTCCAGTGAAAGTTTTGTCCCGAAGATAAAAAGGGTACCAGTTACAAGTTAAAGGTAAAATATAGGGGAGAACCCGTGTACCTAGGGCCATCATGTACCTAGGTTCACCTCACTGTGTTTGAATAATATTTAGTGTTAAGTTTTAATATTCAGTTGGACGAGTAACAACACCAGTTTCTACATTTACAATCACTTTGAAACCATTCAGAAGAAAGTTTTTACAAGTTACATGTACAAAAAGAATTTACATGGTTTGAAGTAAAATTTTGCAGCTCATCTCTTTTGCTATTTTATAAAAGACAGTCAAATAATTTTATTTCTATTGTATAATTTTCCTTGTTATATTGAGTAATAAATAATATACTTAATTACCCCTCTCTGTGTGTGGGTTTTTTAGTGGAAGGTAATTTGAATGAAGTTACCGAAACTTGTACCTAGGGCCACATAGCTGAATTGTACCTAGGGCCATGGATGGCCCTAGGTACAATTGCAATCTATTGCAATCTTATTCTTCATGTTGTTACAATTTAATCGAAAAACTTTTATAATTAAATGAAGGATAATGCTGTATGAGGAACATTGCTTCAACCCACCACCAGTCATAAGCTTCAACCGTTGGACAGAGGTGTGTTTGAACCTTATAAGATATACTACAGTACAGCCTGTAGTAACTGGATGCTGGCAAACTCTAAAAAAACAATCACTATATATGTGTTGCTGAAAATGTTGACAATTGTTCTATGCATCGGTCTTTACTCCTGTGAAAATTCTATCAGGTTTTCGTGTAACTGGCATATAGCCAGCGAATCAAAACATATTCATTGGCCAGGAAACCATCCCATACTGTAATCATAAAAGAAAGAAATCCAAACAAGCATTAATCGAAAAAGCATATATATATGTGTGTGTTTCTTGACGTATAAAACATTAGCCCTCGTCAGCTTGTTTTCGAGTTATAAACTCTGAAAGTTCACTAATAATCGGTGAAACCACGCCTAAATCGATAACACCCCGCCTTACTGAAATAATAAATGAAATCCAAAACAAGCAGAAATTGAAAGGGCATAGACAAACTTGTTCTTTGATGCATTCATCAGTTGCCTATTTCAGCTTTGAGATAAATTCAGTCGAGATAAAAATGCCTAAAAATTCGCTAAAATAGAATCTAAATATTTATAAAATTCATGGTTCTAGCAGATTTTGATGAGACTCCTCCCACTCTTTTCTCGTTACTAAATTTTTACTCAAACTTAAATATAGATTTCTCGAGAACGGACTTATGAGGGGTACGGTTTGTGCATAAAAAATCATGATATATTATGCCCACTCGAATTAACATAATTTAATTGATTTTTATTATTATACTATTGGGGGTGGTTTCCTGGTGAGAGCGAATATTTAAATTCAAATGTGGCTGAGAGACAAGCTCCCTCCATAAATTTCCAAAAAAAAGATTTTCTTACGGAAGAAAGTGAACCAACAATGATGGAACTGTATGTTCCTATTTCATGTCCTGTTGAAATTTCGAAACCTTCATTATCTAACATATTTTCGTGTGCCATGCTTGAACAGGTACAACTTTTTCTGAAGCAATACCTCGTACAAAAACTACTCAAAGAAAAGATGTGGCCGTAAACCAGGAAGATCTAGAAATTTAAGAAACATTTCAGAAAAAAAAAAAAAAAAATCGAAAACAAAATATGCTATTAGAATATATTCCCCCCCAAGAAAAGAGTGAAAAATTCTGTTTCTCAAATTAAGGCTACATCATGATAATTATCATATGATAAATAAATGTGTTACTTGATACTGTTTCTTTTGTAAAATGTATGTTTATATGTTTATTTTCTATTCATTACAAAGTGAAATCTAATTCTAAGGGAATGGCCCTAGGTACAATGAGGTCTGGCCCTAGGTACGTTGAGGTTTGGCCCTAGGTACAATGTGGTCTGACCCTAGGTACAATAAGCCTGATGTACCTAGGGCCATGTGTGAAATTTATTTAAAAACCTTCTGTTTGTCGGAATTTATTATTTTAAGTGTTTATATTAATCTCAATTAAAAGAAATTAGTTCTAAAGATATGTACATATCAGTTTCATGATTTTTAGCAGGTCAGGGCTCTGTTTTTTGGAATTGAAAAAATGTGGCCCTAGGTACAACGAGGGTGTTGTACCTATGGTCATGAGTGAAGTTTATTTTAAAACCTACTATTTGTCAGGATTTATTATTTTACGTATTTATATTAATCCTAATTGGAAATAAATAATCTTAAAGATATGTAAATATCAGTTTCATAATTTTAAACAGGTCAAGGGCTCTGTTTTCGGCCATTGAAAAAAAGCGGCCCTAGGTACACGGGTCTCCCCTAATGTTTGAAATCACCTATGAAAAATAATGTTTGCAATGTGTCGTAACTGTAGAATATAATTATGTTTCTTTTAATTATATATTATATTAATTTATATGATAAAAGCACGTATGGGGATATGAAACTTTCTTTAACAACGAAAAATTTTCGCACATTTTTTTGTTTATAATATGCAGGGTTTTCAAACTAAGGCAATACCATTTTTAGAGAACTTGACATACTACATTAGACACAAAATACTGAAATCCGAATTTAAAAAAACATTACATATCTGAGGAAATATTAGCAGTTTTTTTTTAAACTGTGCATGCGCAAACGTTAACAACATTTCTTTTACATAATATATTTCCAAAATGCATAGAGTTACTCAAGAAAAAAAAAAAAAAAGTCTGTAGAAGTGTTGAATTTCATGTACTTTTGAATTGGAATTCAATTGAAATAGCTTTTAAAAGAAAACAAAGTGCGTGAAATGACAATGGCATACACATAGCTGCCAAATTGTACTTTTTTTTTCACACCACTATTTCTTTTTAAAAATTTTCGTCATGTTTTATCTCAGAAAACTGCTAAAACAATTATTTAAAATTTCTATTAAAAATTTCCAGGGAAAAAAAAAACGTACAATTTGACAGCTATGCATACAGATGTTTCACACATCAATCCATAAATGATATTTAAACACCTTTTAATTGCTTTTGGGGTTGTTCTGTGCAGTTTTTGAATCATGAAGGATTTTGAACCTTTTAAAATACGATTCATTGACAACGATTCATTAAGGATTAAAAATGAATTTACACAATGGGATTATTGCTTAAATTTCACCTAATAACAGATTTTATGGGGTAAAACTGAAAAAAAAAATAAAATAAAATAAATAAATAAAATAAAATAAAATAAAATAAATAAATAAATAAATAAATAAATAAAAATAAAATAAATAGTAGTAATAATGTTTTTTTTTTTTTTTTTTTTTTTTTTGTGTGTGTGTGTAATTTTTGCTTTCCTCTATATAAATAAAAAGAAAGTATTGGATTTGTGAAAATGTTCGACCTCTAGTTTTTGATGGATTTACACGTTTCGAGATGTTCTGAACACGACGTGATCCTTTTTAGAAAATATCTGACCATGAGTCTGTGCGTATCACAAATATTGTGGAAGCTGTATCTCACGGACCAGTGAACAAAATTTAGCCAAAATTAATATTTAGTTGGACTTTGACCTAAATTAATGCTGATTATATTTTGGGACCAATCACATAACAGGTAGTGCTGTTATTCCACTTTTTTTATAATTATAATATGGCAATATTGGAGGAAATTTTGTATGAATGAACATAATGAAAATTATTTTTTAAGTTTTCAATGTGCAATTAAAAATATATTTGTAACAGTAACAGTCAACAAGAACCTTTGGGGGGGGGGATATGTAGGGGTATCGCTATCCCTACTGGGGAAGATGTACCTCCAGGATGTGTGTGAAAATATTCATTAAGGGTATTTTTTTTTTAACTCGTCAATACTTTTTACTTTCATTACCCTACTACCGTAAGTAATGGAAGTATTGTATTCGATCCAAAAATTCGATGTCTAGATTTCAACTCATTTACACGTTTTAAGGTCTCCTCAGTCCAAAAAAAGTGGTTTTTGGAAATTGGTCTGTGTGTATGTGTGTGTGTGTGTGGAGAATTTTCTGGCTATTATATCTCGGAAACTAATAAAGATAGAGCTACGAAACTTTAGAATTGAAACAGGTCTGGTGTACAGATACATTTTACAAATTTTGGTGAAAATTGGATCCGTATCTCAAAAACGGCTCTTACGATTTTCTTCAAAATTGCTGTTTAAATACTCTATTAGATGTCCTTTCGAATGATATAGTTGGTTAGTTCAGGAAAATTGATAGGCGCCCTGTATAAATAGCTGATTTTCAGGTCCTGTGTACCTTTCAAAACGACTGCATGATTTTTTTTCAAACTTGCCATATTAACCCTCTTTTAAATATCCTTTCGCATGTAATTATTGTTTTCTGGTCAACAATTAATTATGCCAAGCTTTGGTAAAAGATGGTATCTCAAAAACGGCTCTAACGATTACCTTGAAAATTGTTACATAAACCCATTTTAGATATCCTTTCTCATGCTTTATTTGGTTATCACAGGAAAATCAATAGTCATCCTGATCAGATAGATCTGTTTTAGATCACGGAAATTGGTGTTAAAAAAAAAAAAAAAAAAAAAAAAAATCGCTATGTAAACTCTGTTTTACATGCCTTTACACGTGTATTAAATTTCGGTAAATTTTTAGGTGTCTATTTCATTAGTTCAATTCTATGTCTTCTGATCTCTATCTCCAAATAGTGCGTATAATACGTGTAATAGTGAGTAATGGAAGTCGGGTTGTTGTTTCACACAAGATTTTTTTTTTTTAAGCATTTCCTCAGATATCTTTTGTATAGTATAAAATTGATTTTCTTTAGACTTTAGATTGAGAGTTCAACTCCTTTCTAATGAGGGCCATCTGCATTCATCTTGGAAAAAAAATGTTGATAAATAATAACTCTAATAAATGGTATGCATTGAGCGAATTTATGCGGGAAAATATTGAAGAAAATTTTATCATGGCCATAACATATTAGTTTGTCATTAAAGCTGAAAAAACTAGGAAACAGTGCATAAAAATCACGTTTAATTTTGCAATCGGGATGATTCGTAAGTGACTAAAGTGTCTCGAAAAAATTTAATTATTATTGTGTGTTTAGTAAAAAGTGTTAGTTTTGCTTTATTACTATTATTATTATTATTGAATAGAAGTTTTTTCGTGTTTTAATAATTTAAGTCTCATAAAATATTATCATAACATCACTATTTCTATTAGCATAACAGGACTACTGCTTTCAGCCCAGACATTTCGCGTCGAATCCCCAAAGCGAAATACGTCAGAATTTGGAACGTACGTTGCAGAACAAATTGCTTTACTGCAGAACAATTGCAGTTATTTAAAAATTAGAAAGAGGGTGAGATTGTGAGCTATGGACTTATGAATGGACATTTTTTAAATCCTATTTTTATCAGTCAAACAATTTATCAAAATACACTTCTTAGTTGATTGTATTGTGAAATCTCTATCCAATCTTGGTTTAATTTTTTCTTTTTATTTCCATTACCCCAAAACCGCAGGTAATGGAACTGGAAGTATTGTATTCGATCCAAAAATTTGATATCGAGTTTTCACCTGATTTACACGTTTTAAGGTCTCCTGAGTCCAAAAGAGTAGTTTTTGGCAATTGATCAGCGTGTGTGTGTGTGTGTAGAAACTTCTGGCTATTATATCTCGGAAACTAATAAAGATAGAACTGTGAAACTTCAGAACTGATACAGGTCTGGTGTACAGATGAATTTTCTATATTCTGGTGAAAATTGGAAAAACAGAAGTGGGTCATCGGAAATCGGAAGTGGGACCGCAAGTCCGTATCTCAAAAATGGCTCTAACGATTTTCTTCAAAGTTGCTATATAACACTGTATTAGGTGTCCTTTCGAATGATATAGTTGGTTAGTTCAGGTAAATTGATAGGCATTCTGTATAAGTAGCTCAATATTAGGTCTCGCAAGTATGTTCCTTTAAAAACGGCTGTACGATTTTTCAAACTCGCCATATTAATTCCCTTTTAAATATCCCTTTGTGTGTAATTATTGTTTTCCGGTCAATAATTGAATATGCCAAAATTTGGTAAAAGTTGGTATCTCATAAACGGCTCTAACGATTTTATTGAAAATTATTACATAAATCAATTTTAGATATCCTTTCTTACGTGGTTGTTACAGGAAAATTAACAGTCATCCTGCTTAAGGTAGGTTAATTTCATATCACGGAAATCGGTGTTTCAAAAAATAACTCTACCAATTGTTTCTTATTTTTAACTTACTATGTAAACTTTGTTTTATATGTCTTTACACGTACTCTACATTCTACATGTTTCTCACACCGGAAAAATTTTAGGTTTCTACATGATTAGGTGAATTTTATGTCTTCTAATCATATTATCTTTTCTGATCCAAAAAATGCTTATAATTTGTGTGGTTGCTTCACACCAGATTTTTTTAAAAGTACAAGTTTCAGTAAAAATTATTTTTAAATGTCAATTTATAATTATTTATTTATTATTATTATTTTGCTACTATACACTTATATTACAGTACATCGAATTGTAAGATACGTAATTTTTATAAGCGTGTCAGTAATATCCTGAGAGTAAAATTGTAAAACACATACGTGCCCTGAAGAATATTTTTAATAATCTGAAAACTTATTGCAGAACATTAAAAGATAATCTGCCGCGTCGTCATCATTTGTTATGTTTCCTCTTGAATATGTTAGGTTGTTTTCCTCCTTCACAACAAGTTAAAAAATATAAAATTAAAATTGAGGTAAGACCTTCAAAAGAAATTTTGATAAAAAATATAGTAATCATTGCTGAGAAACGCAACATTGTACTTTAAGGTAAAAAATCAGTTATTTATTTTATTATTATTATTATTATTCATTTATTACGTTTTTTATATATTTAGACCACTTAAAAAAGATATTTTTTCCCTTTTCCCTCTCGCGACAAGCTAAAATAAACAATATTTTAAAGAAGTTCTAGAAAATGTGTGTGAAAGAAATAGAACAGATTTAGAATAGGATCCCACTGGCAAAATTTGAAATTTGGCGCCGAAATAGCAGAGACGTTTTTCGCCAAGGTCTTTACTTACGCAATTGCGATAGTAATTTTATTTTATCGTCAAAATGGCAACAAAGTTTTAAAAGTTGACAAGGGGAGGGGGGTCCTTTACAAATCTGTACCAAAGAAATTTTAAGAAATGAATGCAGTAACCTTTGTTAAGGAACGCAACACAGTCATCGCATGCCCTTATATGGAAGAACAAACTAAAAAAGTCCTGTTGTACTAAATTAAATTCTGTTTTGTATAGAATTTTATATGTATTACTTAGAAAACAAAAATAAGCTTCGGTTTATTATTATTATTATTATTATTATTATTATTATTATTATTACAGACGTGTTAAAATAAAACAAAATTACAATACTTTTAAATATATATATATATATATATATATATATATTTTTTTTTTTTTTTTTTTTTTTTTTTTTTTTCTTTTTGCGGAGTTATAACACTATATATTTTTTTACAGCTTATCAAACGTCATTTTGCTATAATACAGCTTTTTGAGTCAGAATAACCTTCTATTAGTTAGGAATAATGAACACACCTGTACCAGTAAAATGAAAATTAAGGGAGAACTCTACTTTTAAAATTCTTGCCTTGGAATCTAATCAATTCACCCATTTTTATGCGATACAGTGAAATTATAATTTTCACATGGAAAAAAAAAAATAAAATAAAATTCCTTGTTAGCAGAAGAATGGAATGAAAAATTAAACCTTCATTTTTATTCATAGTTACTTAGTTCTATATTTGAATTAATACGGTTAAACTAAACTAGAAAACTTTTCAGCTAATGAATAAGAATATATCTTAACTATCGAATTCAGTATTCATTCCAATCTACTAAAATTTTATATAATATAAAATACACAATAAATTGACACACAGCATATCATCTTCAAATAGTTTTATGGAATAAGTAAGTTAGCTATGATACAAGATCTACTGTTTATATATATATATATTGCAGGTACTATAATAAAGTTTCAACCATCATTTAATCACTTTCATTAAATAATTTTTCGTAACGTTGTTCTTTGTTTTTTAGAACTGGGTTAAACAGCTTTCTAAACCACTTTTTCCCACTTCTCATAGAAGACTTCATTTTAGAATTTTTCTTTTCAGCTGTTTTAGAACAATCCGTTGTAACTGAATTTTCGCTTGAATCAAGACCATGGGAGGATATAGGGTTCATCCAGAAACTCTCCTCTTCAACATTCACTTCTTTATGGAGCAAGCTATTGGATAGATGACTGCAAGATTGTTCTTCAACAACCATATTATTACCATTAAGATCACTGGAAGTACTTTTATTTGATATGTCTTCACCTCCAGTTTCTTTCGAAGAGATATTGTTTATAGGAATATCATTATTTTGTTCTTCGTTTGCTAGATATCTTTCGGAGTCGATGCAAGAGACAAAAACAAATAAATCTGACGTGATATTTTCCCATTCTGATTCTGATACTTGGTTCTTCTGTTCGTCCTGAGAATCGTCATCTTTAATACTTTGGCAGGAAATTGAACTGATGGCTTTGAATTCTGCTTTAGCACAGTCTTTTTCTTCGTTGTCAATTACTTCTTGTTCTATGCTAACAGTTTCTTCGTCTACCACATCTTCAGTGTTCTGGGCACGATCTTCCTCCTTTAAGAACGGGTGCTGTAATGCCTGTATAGCAGTCGGTCGCTTTTCAGGTTCAGTATTTAACAGTGATTTTACGAAATCGCGAGCATACACCCGGTCTTCCTCCGATACCCAAATATAGCGAAATGTTTCATCAAACCTCTCATTAAAAGACCTTTCTGTTAAAGCTTCGGTTATAACTGCCTCTAACTGTGAGTCAAAAGGGTACATTCTGGTAACGACATCTAATCGACGCGAGATGTAGTTATTTGTCAAAGCATCGAGGACTAATAGACCAAAGCTCCACATGTCATACCGAGCACCCTCGATCTTAGTTCCTTCTTTTTTGCTAAAGCATTCAGGAGCTCGATACTGAATAGGCGCACACAGCCTGCTCAGATGTTTTCCTGCGATATTTATGCCGGAAAAATCACATACGATAGCAACATCTTCTTTAGATATCAACACGTTATCTGATTTTAAATCTAAATGACAGATTTGTTTAGAATGGAGATAGTCTAGTGCTGACAGTATTTCAGTGAACCATTTCTTAATTCTACACACTGCATTTTTGTCTTTCTTAAACTCGTGAGTCTTAAGCAGTTGGTGCAGACTGGTGGGGTGCCTCGGTGTTACGTATATCTTATAATCTTGATATTTAGGCCATATGACTTGGATCGTTGGCAATATATTCGGATGATGTAATAGAGGCCACAACTTTTCTTCCAGTTCCCACGATCTTTTATTCGGAATTACTTTCACGGCAACATCTTCATCATCTGGCGACGTGGCTACAAAAACACTGGCAAAGCCCCCCTTAGCAAGTGGTTCTATATTAGAAAAATTGTATTTAGAGAGATAATTGGTGGGGGATTGTTGTTGAATAGACGTATTTATTTTACATAATAAAGAATGAGCCTGTTTAAGCATTTGCATCTTAGTGAGAAAGCGGAAGAAGGTAGGAATATTACAAAGAAAACAATTATTGAATGAAATTATTCACTTTTCGTAAAATTATGAGTTATGTATGTATTTGGGAATATTATTGTAGACAAAGTTTGAGAATTAGTTCAGAGCATTGTTACCAGCCGTTTAAAAATATTGTTAAAAGAATTTCTAAAATATCCTTGTTGCAACAGAAATTGATTGTTACGACTTACCTTTTAATTCAGCATTGATATAGTTTATATATGATTGCTGAATTTTGTTTTAGTCACTTCATCCCGTTATTTAAGCGACCAAGATAGAATGCAGTATAACCAATGAGATATTAAACTGACCGTCACCGCCCATTTATTAATAATTAAACTCGATAAGTTATAAAATGCTTTAATAAACTCAATATATATACTTTCTACATAATTTTTTTTGACAAAAAAAAAAAAAAAAAGAAGAAGAAGAAGAAGAAGACATTTTTTTTGTTTTATTATCACTTGACACCCCCCCCCCCCCCCCCTCCATAAAAAAAGGTATTGCAAGTTTGAAAGCTTTGTTTGTTTGTGCCTGTCTCTCCATGGCACTGTAGCTTTTAAAGAATACACCGGTTTTAATGCGTTTATTATTATTATTATTATTATTATTATTAGAGTGCTCATGTCATCTGCATAGTACTCTGTTTGATTGATTTCTTTAAATTAATTAAAATATGTTTTTCCTGGCCACTTTTCATTGATAGTTTAAAATTTACGCGCTGGTAATCTTCCAATTTCCAAATCATGTTAGATAAAATCTGCGAGACGAAATTTGTTCTTTCAACTACTTTTAATTCATGTTAAAATATAAATCAAGTTATTTTAAAATATAAATCACGTTATTATTAAAAACATAAAATGACCTTTTCAAAAAAATCGCAAATTTTAAATTGATTTTGATAAAAAAAAAAAAAAAAAAAAAAAGATTTTTTAGAGAATTTCAAAAAATTACTTAAAATGTGATATATTTTAGGCTATTTTGCATCAGCATTTTAAAAATTGCGATCTGTTAATCTTTCATCTTCCAACTCTTGTTAAGCTGAGAGGCTGGTAGACGAGAAAGTGCTGGGTTCGATTCCTAGGCGCACTCGTCGGCCAAACCATTCGAAGTTTTCCGTGATTTTCTCCAATACTCTTGTAAATACGGGCTAGGACACTTTAGAAAGACCTCTACGAAGGGTATTCCACCCAGGTTTAAGACTCTTGTGTAGTCAATTGGTCTTAAAATGTACACAACCAACAACAGATCAAATCATGGAACAACTTCAGTATAACCCCACAACGATATTTGGCGATTTTTTGTTGGCGATTATGGCTAAATCATAAATTATAAATGATAAAATCATAATCTAAATCATAAATCATAAAACATTAAATCATAAATCCAAAATAAAAAACATATAGGCTGCCATATTATATCCCAAACAGTCCAGAACGACATCGTTATCGTTCAAAACGGCGCCAAAGAAAAATCGCCAAATTCAGCTGTGGAGTTATACTGAAGTTATACCCAAATCATGTCACATGGCGAGTATTTTTAATTAATTTATTTATTTTACTGGGGTATTTTAAAGCTTTCGCGAATTTTTAATGGATTTTTACACACTTGCACAAATTGCTAAAATAGTTAGTTCAAAAATTGCTAAAATTTTATAAAGATAAATGATATTTAATTAAACTCAAAGCCAGTCCTGAGTTGACAGTTTATAATTTGCGAATTATCATTTCTTCCAACTGAAAATAACAGATTATAGAAAATAAAACAATATTTAATAAAATTCAAAGTCTTTTTTTTTTTTTTTTTTTTTTTTTTTTTAATGAAGCTATCTTTACCAGGGCAGCGTTGCTAGACTATGTGACTTTTTTTTATTCAGTAGTCACCAATAATTTCGAAATGTGATATTTAATATACAAAATAGACGAATCAAATTGAAAAATCATCCATTATCTATATCAAATATCACTTATCAAAATTATTGGTAACTATTGAATTAAAAGTCTGGCAACACTCTACTAGTGTGGCGACAGACTAGCCTAGTTCCCCTGATTCTTACACCAGTATATTTATATGATAATTTTTCACTTAATTATTAAAAATTCCGAAAGAAAAATACTGGTTAAAGAATCAGGGAAATAATTTGGTCTGTCGCTACGCCATTATTTTAAAGAGGGATCTTTTAGATTTTCGGAACACCTTTACTTTGGTTTGTAGAGAAATTAAAACCGATGCTATAGTTAATTAAGTATAGTTATATAGAATTTTTTAAAAACCAGACTTAGAGCTTACAAAATAAAGCATATTTATGAAAAAAACATGTTGGCGAATTTAGTTTGGACGAATTTTCATTTTGTGAAATATTTATAAAACAGAGTTTTTTAATAAATTAATAAAGGAAAATATTTAATTGCATTTTTACTTTCTTTTACAAATATTTTAGAGAAAATATTAATGTTACATCGAATTTTCGAATTTGAATTTTTGTTATGTTTACATGTTTTGAGGTTACCTGAATCAAAAAAAAAAATGTTTTTTAGTGGTTATCTCAAGAAAAAACTGTATCAAAAGTTCAAACTGTGTAATCTAAATCTGTATCATATAGAGATACTAGCAGTATACATTTCGTTGAAACCAAGCAAATGGTTGTGTACAGGGACACCCAAGACCAAGAAGATTCAAATACATTACGTCTATGGGCGAAATTTATGGTAGATACAGTTTAGCATTTATAGTCTGCATTAAACAAAATGAAACTAAATTAATACATATTTTTAAAATGCATAAAATCATCTTTCATAAATAGCACTGATTATAATAGCCCATTCGTATGTAACCATTCGTTTACAGGGTTATCCAAAAGAATTTAGATCTATTGCGGCTACAGTTATAAATTATACGGAGTGCATTTATGGTTGTGCTATGTGTTTTTCATATAGGACTAAATTTAAGTATACAATATGGTGTGCGCAATATTTGCAGACATATACTCAAACTTAAGACAATACTTTCTATTTTATTGAATGTAATAGATGGATGTGCTTTACTTACATTTTAGCATGTCCAGAAAAATAGCGGAAAACGGTAGACAAAGTGTTTTTTGAAGTTCAATTTTCAGCATAATTGTTTTGTTATAATTACGTGTTTTCAGGTGACCTGTATACGGAAGTCAAAATTTTAGCTGTTAATCTGAGCGTATGTCTTTTATCAGCATATCTTAAAAACAAATAATTGCAGACGATTGAAATTTAGTATTTTAAAGATCACATTAGGTTGCCTTAGGATCAAGACTGGCAAGTTTCAAGAAGGGTTGTGGGTGAGAATTGTCTTAACTACTTGGAATAATTTTTTTTTTAATTTCATAACAGTCATTTGTTTTCTTTTTAAAAAATAAATGTGGGTACTATATTGGAGCAGACGGTTGAGGAGAGGGGAGAGTACGCTCTCCCCCCCCCCCTGGAATTATATGTCAAATAGAACTGTTCTGAAATTTAAAGTAGGTTCATATACAGTATTTGTTATAATATTTTTCAATTTGCAATGTCTTTATAGCATTGAAATAACGTGTAAGCGAAAATTTTGTGAGTGCCCCACCAGAATCGACTGAGAGAATTATAGTTGTTTGTATGTATAAATTGTGTTTTCTATTATTACGCGTAAAAGTTATGAAAGGGTTCTGTACATATTTATTTTGTATCTCCTATGTCTGTTGTAAAGTCTTTATTAAAGAAGTTTTTTTTTTTTTTTTTTTTGTTAGACCGACGCATTTGTAAAGGGGTCTGAGGGTTACCGAAGCTTAGGAGTCGTTTTCTCCGTGTAGGATAAAAATTGTGAAGAAATGCCTCCGGAACCATCCAGTAGAAGTAAATTTCAGACTATTCCCAGCTGTCCACTGCGTAAACTAGAGTGCGACATTAAGGTCACTTGACCTCGACTCGACTTGAAAAATAAATTGAAAAAATCTTGTAACCATTGTTTCGGATTGAAGTAATACTATGATTTTGGATCAGCCGGGGGAAAAAAATGAAAAAAAAAAAAAAAAAAAAAAAAAAAAAAAAAGTAGGCATGAGTGCTTTTTTTGGGGGGACGAAGGGTCGTGTTATTTCGATTAGGAACAACTGTTTCAATTTTTTTTGCAATTTATGGTGTTTGTACGCAAAAATTTATGCATTATTTTACAACACTGTTTTTTTTTTTTTTTTTTTCGGGGGAGGAGGGGGGGGGGTTCTTCAGACACATCGCGTCGTCATCATTTGCTTTGTTCACCTTAAATATTACATGATGGTATTCTCTTTGGTAACACGTTAAAAAAATATCAAATTAAATTTAAGCTGCGATTTTTTTTTTTAAATGATTGTAGTAACCGCTGCTAAAGAACGCAACTTAATATTTTAAGGTTAAAAAAATAGCTATTCATTTTATTTTGTTTTACTTATTTATTTTTTACGTTTTTGTATATTTAGACCAATCATTCCCCCCCCCCCCCCTCTCGCATCAAGTTAAAAAAAAAGTATTTAAAATACAATTGTGAAAAATTGTATTAATGAAATAGAACGGCTTCAGTACAGGTCTTCCTTAAGAAAATTTGAAATTTGGCACGGAAGTAGCTAAGACGTTTCTCGCCAAGATCTTTACTTAAGCAATTGCGACAATCATTTTAATTCATCGCTAGAGTAGTAACACAAATTTAAATATTGCCAGGGGGGGGGGGGTCTTTTGATAAAGCTACACCGAATAAATTTTTAGAAAGGAATGTACCGTTGCTAAGAAACACAACTTCATACTTTAAAGAATGTTTTTTTTTTTTTTTAACTAATTTGCTTTTTTAATGCTTTTTCTATATTTAAACCAATTATTATTTTTTTTTCCTTTTCTCCCTCTTGTATTAGGTTAAAAAATAATAATAATATTAATTAGTTAATAATATTAATAAATAACAAATATAATATTAATAACTTACCTGCGGAGGTGATTTTTTTTTTTTTAATAATTGAAAAATTGCCTATTTATGTGCATTATATGATAGAATATAGTAAAAAACAGTGAGTAGCCTGAAAAAAGTATGCAAATTTTAAAATATTTTGAAATTTAGGCACAAAATATGCATAAAATTCGCCAAAAAAAAGCACTTTTACAAAATATCATAAGTCAAATTTAAATGAAGATATTTTTATTCTGTAAATTTTATTTAGATTATTGAAAGGTCCTTAAGGGAGTGAACTACTCTCAAAATTATTTCCATGTTATTTAATATTTTAGAGACGATAACATTTTTACATGCTAAAAAAATCATGAATTTACATGACAGTTCCTAACTTCTATCGACAAAAAATACAAAGAATAATTTAGCTAGATTCATTGTCGTAGTTCAATCTCTAAAACAACTCCTCTAGAATATTTTGTCAAAGTTTCATAACGTTTCAATTATAACTTTTAGAGTTATGATGTTTTGGGATAAAGCAAAATGCTAAAAATCTCATTTTGAGAAAAAGCAGAAAACAGATTTAAAAACAAGATTTTACCTATTAAACAAAAAATAATTTTAATAAGTTCCTGATTTATTTCAAAGCTTTTTATTTTCCTTTTTAAATTCATTTTATATTCAGTAACAAATTTTGATGCTTATATTGAGTAAAACAGTTATGTAAACAAACATTTACGGGTCATTTCCGATTGCAAAAACTGGCGAGTGACTAATATTAAAATGTGTGTAACTCAAGTTCTGAGCAAGATAGAAACAAAATTCAAACTGATTTAGAAAGCTAAAATGTCAGGCTTTAATACTAACCCAAAAATAGAAAATCGGAGTTCTGACCGAAAATTACATTTTAAAGGTAGGCAAGCACCTTAAAATAAAATTCAGAAAAATCGTTTTGAAAAAATGGAGCAACTTTAGTATAGGACTTCTTTGTCGAAATTTGAAATTTGGCACCAAAGTGTCTCGGAGATTTCTTGCTAAGGGGTTCTGTACTAAAGCTGTACCAAATAAATTTTAAGAAATAAATGCACTAACCGTTGTTATGGAATGCAACACAGTTACCGTATGTCTTCATATAGAAAAATACATAAATAAAAAAAAAAGCCCTGTTGTACTAAATAAAATTTTGCTTTGTACAGAATTTTTACATAAAAAACAAAAAAAGGCTTCTATTATTATTATTATTATTAATATAATTTATAAAAACGGATTACAGATGTTTAAAACTCTTTATTTTACTCTATTTACTACGGAAACTTAAGAAAAAGTACCATATAAACTTATTACAATTGTACGTGAAAAATAAATAAACAATTATCAAATACTGATGTAAATATCAATGTTTATATTAATAAAATAATTATAATAATAATAATAAACTTTCTTTTTAAAAAAAAAAAAAATATTTAAGTATTACTTTTAATAATAAAATATTTTATTAATGTAAGCAAATATGAATTTTTAGTTATGAATCGATAACAGTTTAACATAAATTATATTGTGTGAGGTGCTCCTGATTGTTTTAATTGAATAATTTCTACATAAAACTTTTCTGAGAAAAAAGATTTTTGCTAGATTAACCTGTTAGTAGTCGTTATAGTCAGCGCCACCTATTACAGATTGCGCACTTTTTATTTAACTCTCACCAATAATTTTAAGAAGTGATGTGATCGACGTTCCTTCGAATTTATTCGCGTTTTATGTATATCAAATGCTACTTCTAAAAATTTTTGGTGGCTGTTGAATAAAAAAATCTGGCAACACTGAAGGATGGGCGGCAAATCGACCAACTAGCGACTACTAACGGGTTAATTAAATGATAATGGGATGATAAAAACTAATTTATGACGAAAGATTTTTTAGCATATCTTGAAATAACTGATATATTTTTGACAAGCAGTATCAATTATTTTATATAAAAGTCTCAAGTATTTATGAATAAGATTTGAAGAAATGTGATTTTTTTACCCCGCTAGTTTATAAAAATAACATTTTGGTAAAAATTGCTGGGATACATTTTTTTCAGATGGGAATTAAAATTAAGTTGTGTATAATCTACACCACCGTCTTTCAAAGGATTAAGACTGAAATTCTTGAAATTAAAACATAATTTGCATATGACGAATAAAATTATTTTAAAATAGTGGTATTTAAAATTTGTATAAGATGGTAACTATGCGATCCCATCCCTCAGAGCAACCCTCCCCCACACCGCCTTTATTTTCAGTATGAAATCAACGAACTGTCTAAAATCTTCAATGCCCATTCCTTCAAGGTCAGCAATTTTTCTATAATTTATAGGAAAATTAAAGTCTACCTTTTAAGAAAATAGAAACTGTAATGACCCCATCTCCAACACAGATAATTTTTTTTTTTTTCTTTCCCACGTCGTTTAGGTTCTGTTATCTTGTGTTTACAACTTCTAAACGTCATATATTGAAGAGAATGTGCCATTTGGATAAGAATATAAATTTCAGAACTGGAATAACAAAATTAAATAAGTTAATTGAATATAACGTAGAAATGTATTGGAAAAATTCCTCGATCTGCTTGAATTCCTTTAATGTAACTATTTAAAAAAAGGAAAAAAAAAAAAAAATCTTATGAAATTCATAATTACTGATCTTCATAAATAAATAATAAAATAAAGTAGAATAAAAATAAATAAATAATATATGTGTTTATTTCCGCAATGAGGGCGCCACTCGTGCATTTCCGTTGACACAATACTCATCGCCCTTCATTCATTGTTTTTCCACGCCGTTCCAGCGATCGCTCAGAGGTCAGGATGAAAAGGAGGATGCGGAGAAGAGATAGTTGGAGGAGAGCGCGGGGCGGGATTGTGAACTGGGAGACGCTGACGCGCCAACTTTTGTTCCAAGTTTCGAGTTTCTCCCGGCAGAATTTGGCGGCAATGAGTGCGGGGGCGTCCTCTATGATGTGTAGACCAAAATAGGTCCTCCTTCACCTACACTCGTTGACAGGAACGCTGGATACTAACACTGCATTTTCCGCGAAAGAAAATAAATTCAAACAGGATGTTTAGGTTTAGCAATAATTACCAACTGTTTGATTTGTTGGAATCTATAGAGTTTCTTTTGCGTAGCTCCAAAAAGGCTTTTAAAAAAGAATTGGTTTTCAACTTCAATACGCAACTCTTTGTGGATTGTAGTGCATTTTAAATCAAAATAGTTTATATATTATAGGAAAACTACATAAAGTCTTTCATTCTTTTCCTTTCTTTCTTTTCTCTTTTTTCTTTTTTTATAGTTCATTGCCAGTCTGTTTGATTTCTAATGTTTTCGCATTTGTATGTTTAAAAAAAAAAAAAAAACTTTATACTAAAATTTATGTTACATCCATTATATGAAATATATGTTTCATAGTTTTTAAAATGCGATATAATTGTGAAAAAGCTTAAGATAGTTATTGAAATGGAGTAGGTATAAGGTAAGTTAGTTATTAGAATAAACTTTTTTAAAATCGTTTTATTATATTTGTCAAACTGATAGTAAATATAGTTTTTAAATATATATATATTTTTTTATTATTATTATTCGAATGATTAAAACAAATATTTATTTATTTTCAACTAGCCGCCTTCGGCGACCATCTAGTTCGCGATCCTTGAAAAATCTAACTTTTAGAAACTCCCGCTCGGTGGCGACTGCGGCGCCTTTATTTCCATTCCAGGTCTTTTCCATTCCGGCGCCTTTTTTTCCATTCCAGCTTATTGACATATAGTGAAAAAGCTTTATTGAAAAATTTAACCACAGTAAATTCCCACTCTGTAGCGCCTGCGGCGCCCTCTTCCCGTTTCAATATCTGAAACAGCCTGTTCTCTCACCGTGTTACGATATTCAAAAATTCTGACTTTAGCAAATTCCCGCTCGATGGCGCCTACGGCGCCTTATCCCCGTTTTAAAACTTACAACATCTTGCTTGCTCATAGCGCAAATAGCTTTGAACATTTTAACTGTAGCAAATTTCCGCTCTGTGGCGACTAAGGCGCCGCTTTACGTTTCATGATTTGAAATAGCCTGTTCGCTCACCATGAACAGGACCTTTGAAAATTCTGATTGTGGCAAATCCCCAACCCGGTGGTGCCTACGGTCTCCTAATCTTCTCCCGATAAGTAATTTAATCATAATCAGAAATGGAGATATTGGATTATTAAAATATCAAAGCGCCCTTTGGCGACAGAGATTTGCAATATGTACTCTTCAATTTTAATTTAAATGACTTTTAAAATGATGTTTCACCAATGAAATTATATTAACTAGAAGCTGAGATACAAAGGTAATATAAGTGTTGTTATAAAAAAAAATTGTCTGATTTTTTCGAGGTTTTTCTCGGAAACTTCCGTAACTGCGGGCTAATTCGTGTTAAAAATCCTTAATAAGAAATGTTAGCGGAGTATCGTAATTTGAAAGCCTGCATCATAATTAGAATTGGTGATATTGTAATAAAAGTGTTATGGCTTTTCTGTGGTTTTCTCTGAAACTTCCATACGGAATTTAACGGCGTATATCAGTTTTAAAAGTCTGCAATATTTCAAATGATGTGTTATAAGTAATTTAATCATAATTAGAATTCTAGGTATTGAATTATTAAAATATCAGAAATTTGCAACATATACTCTTCAATTCCAATTCAAATAACTTTTAAAAGGATGTATTACTTATTAAATTATGTTAATTAGAAGCTGATATACAAAGTTACAAAGTTTTGCTTTCGTGATTTTTTACTTTTTTTTATTTTATTTTATTATTGTAATAAAAATCTTTATACAAAGGATTTCCATATAAAAGTTTCCATTGTGAAAGGTAAATGTTTACATTTTGCCTCTTTAGCGTTTCACACACAGGATCTATTTTTACTTCAAAGAATTCATTTTATCGCCTTGCGGGCGGGTGCCGACGACGGCGGATGATTTTCACTTACAACCGAAAAACTCATTCAGCGTTCGGAATAGGAATAGAGAGGGGGAGAGGGAGGATACGCACATGAAACAAATATCGCATACATATTTGAAGAGCTGAAAGACGAGAAAATATTTTTAACTCCTCCAAAATGAAACAGAAAACTCAACAACATCGCTGTTTTCTGCCAGGTCTTTTTTGCTGTCATTACATATCTTTAAGTAGATCTTTTCAGTCTTCAAAGTAGTAATAATAGCAGTATTAATAATAAATAAATAAAAATAAAATGATGATAAAGTAAGGAGAAAATGTAGTTTCAATAGGTGGGAAAATGCGTACTTTTAACCAAGGCTGGAGCCAGGAAAAAAATTTCGTAGAGGAGTTCCATGTTGAGTGATAAAAATGAAGTATAATTGAAACATTTTCAACAAATCTGCAGTATTTCTAATTTCCCTACGCCATCCCTTGTAAGGACTTTGTTTATAATATTTTAAAGAGAACAACCAGTTTTACATAATTTTACGGTCTCGCCACCAAATTTTTATTACTTGAATTGTAGAAGAAGTGTTTTACAGTTATTTTCAAAGTAACAGTCATGTACAGGGACGTATTGACAGACAGAGTGAATAATGAATATTATTTATTTTTTTACCTAATATAAAACTGTTTATTGTCTCATACTGCAATCTGAATTTAAAGTTTAGGGCCAAATGTTTATCTTAGAATCTAGCTATTTTTATTTATTTTTAAATATAATGTATATATATATATATATACATGGTGATCAATTTAAAAGAGTACCCGTTAGTTATTCTTATTACCCTTAAATATGACGTATGGGACAACTATTATAACACTGAACTATAAGTGTTTGAACCTTGTTTAAGGGGGGGGGGGACAATTTCCAACACTGTTGGACTGTTACAACTTTATTTGTGAGGTAAAACAGAAATGGAGACGCACAATTTTTTTAATGCTGTAATAATTTTATTTGTGAAAAACAAAATTTAATTAAAAATTTTTACATTATCATTCCTACATTACATTTACATTGACATTATCATTTTTACATTATCATTTCATAGTCTTTTCCAGAGAAGTCCTGCAAACATCGATGAATTAAAACAGATCATAACTGAAGAAATCTCGTCAATAACACCAACAATGCTGCGAAGTGTGTCAAAAACTTGGTTCGACGTGTTCATGTTTGCATTCAAAATGGTGGCGAACCATTTCAACATTTTCTGTGAGGAATGATAATGTAAAAAAATTTGAATTAAGTTATGTTTTTCAAAAATAAAATTTTTACAGGATTAAAAAAATTGTGCGTTACCATTTCTGTTTTACCTAACAAATAAAGTTGTAACAGTCCAACAGTGTTAGAAATTGTCTCACAAACTTAAACAAGGTTCAAACAATCCTACTTCAATGTTGCAATAGTTGCCACATCCGTCAGATTTAAGGGTTTTATGAAAAACCCACGGGTGCTCTTTTAAACTGATCACCCAGTATATATACGTATTATCTACCAATAAGTATTTGGACATTTTCGAATTTAGACATTTTGTCAAATTGTCAAATATCTAGAAAAATTCTTTAGAAATTATACTGAAACTTTGGGAGTATAAAGGACATGTTATACCTCGTATACTTCAGCAAATGTTTTGTCCTGAAGAGAAAAAG
Organism: Salticus scenicus; assembly: GCA_963930645.1. NCBI lineage: Eukaryota > Metazoa > Arthropoda > Arachnida > Araneae > Salticidae > Salticus > Salticus scenicus. Next base: position 295,019,277 of record OZ005655.1, on the reverse strand, counting down.
GGAGCCAGTAAAAATTAAATGTTTGGATCACCCTGTAAAAAATAATGCATGAAATGCGTTTTGACTATAGCATGTAAGTATGAGGATTCTTCTCATTATCTAAATAAAATTTTAAGAGGCTACCCCATATATTCATAGAGATATAATGGTGTCTTTAAAAAATTGCAAATATAATTGCCACTTTTTAAATTATAACACGTAAGGTATTTGACACGGTGCAAAGCCATTTTTTGGAAACTTGAAATACTACATTAGACACAGCATATTGCCATCAGAATGCAAAAATGCTAAACATCTTATACGAAATATGAGCATTTTTACTAAAGAATTTTTAACTAACTATGCGCTAGATTTAAAAAAATTTCATTTGCAAAATTTAACAGCCAAAAGTATTGAGCCACTTATATGAAAGCCCCAAACAAATATCATGTAAATTCAAAACGTTATGAGAGATAGAAGGAACAGAATTTCGGTTCCTCTCAAAATAAAAGCTCAATTATAAGGGGTTTAACTCGCATTTTTATTTTGATTCAATCAATATCGTTATACAATGTTTGCTGATTGTAAATAAATACTGTTAAAACTCCTATCATTTTCCTTTTTTTTTTTTTTTTTTTTTTGAGAGAGAGAGAGAAAGAGAGGAACTGAAATTCTATTCATTTTATCTCTCATAATTTTTTGAATTTACACGATATTTGTGTGGACACTGAGAAAAAATATATATACTGTTTTTATCTAGAACGAATAGGTGGTCCTTTTCTAAAGCCCTAAACTAGAAATATAGATTTCCGTGCTAGGAGTATAAGGCACGCCAATAAACCGAGAAAAAATTCTGTAACTGACATCTAGAATCTAAATTGTGGCTCTAGAAAAAATAGTTCCATGTCATCTTTATAAATTTCTTATAAAAATTTTCCTTGTCCCCTTCGAAAGCGAATTCTAGAGACCTCCTCTATTCTTGAGCGTTTGCCTATACTATCGAGGACAAACCTATTTGAAAATATCCCCAAATAAATGTGAATACAAGAAGCGGGTTTCAGCAGCTATAATCTTGGTTTATGACCCAATTCTAGAAAATCTAGCGAGAATTTCTCGTAATACAAAAAAACTTAGAGTATTCAGAATATTGTTTCACCATCTAGAAATGTGTAGATTAGAAATTCTCGGCCATTTCATCTGTTCAGTTTATTGGCGTGCATTATGCGCATAGCTCGGAAATCTATATTTCTAGTTTAAGGGCCCTCTTCACTCACCGCCGCTGGAAGCCGAACCTAATGTTATTCTATAAGAAATTTTTCTTTACAAATAACTTATTAAGTAATACATATTTTTAAATTCTGTTTTCACATTCTGAAAATTCCCAGCTATTAAATTGACGGACCTTTTTTAAAAAAATTATTTTTTAAATTTTTTATATTTTACTTCGAAGCTGCAAAATACGAATTTTCAATAGGTGAATTTTTTTCATTTTGCAATTTCAAAATAAAATATTAAAAATTAAAAAAATACATTTTTAAAAAAGGTCCGTCAATTTAACAGTTGGGAATTTTCTGAATGTGAAAACAGAATTTAAAAATATGTATTAGTTAATAAGTTATTTGTAAAGAAAATTTCCCCATAGAATAACATTGGCTCGGGCTTCCGGCAACGGTAAGTGAAGAGTGCCGTTAAGGATTTAGAAAATGACCATTTATTCATTCTAGATGAAGGCGGTATACTTTTTTTCTCAGTGGAGTATTCATATAAGTAGCTCCTTACTTTTGGTTATTAAATTATGCATATGAAATTTTTAAAAAGCTTGCGTTTGCGTAGTTAAAAAATTTTCCGTAAAATTATTCATATTTCGTAAGATATTTAGCGTTTTTGCATTATTCTGATTGCAGTAGTACACGGTGTCTAATGCAGCGTGTCAAATTTCCAAAAAATGGCTTTGCAGCACGTCTAATACTCTACGTATTATAATTTAAAAAATGGCAATTTTTTAAAGATATCATATCTCCATGAATATATTCTGTAACCTCATGAAAATTTATACAGATAATTAGAAGAAGCCCCATAATCACATGCTTTCATACATTACTTTTTACAGGGCCATCCAAAACATTTTGATTGTTGTTTATTTATTTTTTTATTGGTCCTCTATTTCTCTTTGGGACAAAACTTTTGCTGAAATATGTGAAGTAAAACATATTGTTTATATTCCGAAAATTTCAAGATAATTTCTAAAGAATTTTTCTATATATATATTTGTGTGTATAAACCGTTTTAAAACCCTACATTACATAGTAGAAATATTATAATTAATGCAACCAAAATCAGGTAAAAAATGCCATGTAAATAAAAGTTTTTATTAGTAAGCTAGAAGAATTCACTAATACATAAAAAGAATACACAAAAATAAACCGAGAGAATACCTGAACCAATTATGAGTAAAAAATGCCAATAGGAATAGAAATATGATCATGAATTATGAAGTAGTATCGTCAAAATAAAGATTCAAACCTCGAAAGAAAGCAATAAACGAAAAAAAAAAAAAAAAAAAAGAAAGAAAGAAAGAAGACAACTCTTCTTCTTATCAGGAGGGCAGGGTGAGATGTTAACAAAAAATAGGAGTAATATTTTTTAAAAATTAAAAAAAAAAAAAAAAAAAAAAAAAAAAAAAAAAACTTTTCTCGATATCTGCCCAAGCTATTATACTTATTCTGAAATAAGACCGAAATAGCGAAAGAAAATCTAGTTTACATCGATATTTAAATTAATCAGAATAACAAAATTAAAAACCCCAAACTTTCACAGATTTAAGGAAAGAAAAAAGTTTTTTTTTTTTTACATTAGAGTTTTTTTTTTTTTTTAGAACTTTTAAATTGGCAAATTATCGGCTGACAAGTTTTATTTCATACTGTGATAAATTGAAAACAATTTTCTCCAATCAGAAGAATAGAACCATAACTTATTTTAGGAACAATTATTTATTATGTAACATTAACAGAATGAAAGAAAGATATCGGCAAAAAACTTTCAACGTATTTTCCATTGTAATATACAGCCGCCAACTTGTACTTTTTTTTTCTGCTAGGAATTTTTAATATGAATTTTTTTTAATACATTTTCTAGAGGTTTTCAACGATTAAATAAGGTAAGAGGTTTTACTCACATAAAAGGGTATGAGAAAAATTTACAAGTCGGCAGCTATGTTGTTATATACGCGGGTAAGATGTCAGTTACCATCTTCCAGAGCAAAAAATGAAAAAAATTAGAATTTGTAAATGTTTATATACCAAATGAAAGATACTAGGATAAAGAACACTGCGAAAAAAAATATACTGCTTTCATCTAGAACGAATAATTGGTCATTTTCTAAATCCCTAAACCTGAAATATAGATTGCCGAACTATGCGTATAAGACACGCCAATAAGCTGAATAGACGAAATGATCCAGAATTTCTAGTCTGTACATTTCTAGACGGTGAAACAATATTTTGAGTATTCTGAATATTCTGAATCCTTTGTATTGCCAGAAATTCTCACTTGATTTTCTAGAATTAGGTCATAAACGAAGATTATAGTTGCTAAAACTCACCTCTTGTGTTCGCATTTATTTGCAGAGATTTTTAAATAAGTTTGACACCGATAATATAGACAAACGCTCTAGAATTCTAATAGGGGTTTCTAGAACTCGCTTTCCAAGGGGACTAGAATTTATAAGGATGACATGGAACTATTTTTACTAGAGCCGCAATCTAGATTCTAGATGTCAGTTACAGAAATTTTTCTCAGTAAAAATTTTGATTATCCGAAACTTGCATTCTAGAGTTATATGAGAACAAACACACGTACGTTTTGATACTTCAAACGGAAGAGTCAATAACGTATAGGAAGGTCGTGGTGGGGTTACTGAAGGGATTAAAAGATTAAAAAAAGACTGAACGGAATATAGTCAAGTACATTGCTACATCAGAAAATCGGGCATTTGCCCGAGGCCTCTCCACAATTATAGAGCCTCAAATTGTTAAAAATTTTTAATGTGATTTTACTTCTACCAATCTTTTGTTTTTATTTAAATTTACCTATAGGGATATGGGTCAAAATTTGTGAGGTTTGCGTTGATGCAAACTCCATCTTAATTAATGAGTTAGATAACTAAATGGATAAGTAAAGAGCACGAGACTTGAATATAAATTATAAATAAGACTTTTATTTGAACAAATTAATGGGAGGGCGGTCTGGCAATCGAGATAACTCAGTCAGCGTATTTAATTACTTTATCAAAATATATGTATCAGAAATTAAATTAGATAATTTTAAATATCTCACCCCAGCAAACAGTCGAAGGTGTAGAGACGGATGCACTCTTTTACTCCACTACTGTGACTGCACTGTGGATCAGCGGATTTCCTGCTGATCCAATATTACGTTCACGAATGCTAGTAGATACGCACATCAACACTCATCCAACTACTTAACCTTCACACAACTCAACCTCCACTACTCCACACCTCAATACTTGCCAAAAGAAGAATCTTCATAATCTACACCACAATCTACCCCTTTTACGAAAACCATCTCCATCTTATATACTATTTCCTACCAACTTCCTTTCTCTTCATTTCAATCAATACTTTTAAAATCGCTTCCACAGCACCATGTCGACACAAAACTGATCCGACCAAAACTTTCGCCGAGTCACTAGCGTCGAAGCGATTTAACCGTCCCAACTTTATACTTTGCTGGATCCAGCTTAATTTCAAACAAACTGTAGTGACGTTCTATAGTCTCAACCTCACAATTTTAGAAACTGCGAAATTTTCGCTTATTGATATATTATTGTTTTTTCTACTTTTAGTGCCTGTGTTTCCTATTGCCTGTTCATGAAAAATGTACTATTTTAAGTATTATACATTTCCTTATCGTGTATAAAAAGTGAAGTAGGAGGCGGATGGAGCAAATAATACCATATAATTTTAATATAGCTCCAATAGTAGAAGTTCAGCTTTACTGCTCAAAATATGTAGTATACATTAAACTTACGAAGATAGGAGAGATGGGAAGAAAAAGTTATGTCCAGAAACTGTATGATGTCATGATCAGCGCCTCTATCCAATTTTTGATTTGAGAAAAATACTTTCTTTCGATATACTACAGTTGTAGTTATTGGGATTCTTACATGTTATTCAAAAAACAGTAAATCATACAAAAATCAGAAAGATCTCGTGGATATTTTTGCTTACAGATTATACATAAATTAAGCTTCTCTTATAGGATGTGGGCGAAGGAGAAACACAAGTGCAAAATATGTTGTCTTGAGAGAATGATTTTAGCAGCTATTTGTGCTGCGAGTAATTGATGTTGTTTGTTTTCTAAGGTACTTGCGTAACAAAGACTGAGTCTGAAGAATGAATTATTCAAAGTTTATTCTTAACTTTGGAAGAATCAGTTTCAGTTCTAATTATAATGTGGTGAGGAAATACGATTAGTAATATTTTCATCTAATTTCCACGTTTGGAGTAAGACGTGTAATTTTATCTTTTTAACACTTTTCAACAAAATTTAAAAGTATTCATGATTTCAATTTGTTGATCTGTCTGTCCGCATTCAGCCGCCTGCAAACATTTTCATAATTTATCCAAAGTGGTATCTGTTAATCAAATTTACTGTAGCATGTTCCTTATTGAAATTGGTATAAATAATAAGGCTGGTTTGTATTATATACTGGGACAGATGTACTGCGTTTAATGAAAGATATTTTTATTAATCATATTTAAATACGCATGTACTGCATAAATCATAATGAAATTGACATTTATTTTTCCTATGCATGAAAAAAGGCTTTCTACAACACATGGTATGATTAGCATTAAGGTTTACAAGCCATACAAAAATATTCAAACACATTTCGAGCTATAATTGGAAGTTGACGGAAATTATTTTTCGTTTGTGTTAAGCATTTCACTTTTCAGCAACATGTAAGAGTGAATATGACTTCAATTAATCTGTCTACATTTCTGCCCATGCTCTAATTTCCGCTAATATTTATCGAATGATTTGAAATTAGTAAATTATTCAAGTTCAGTAAGGCCTGTTCTGTATATATAAAATAGTCTAAATAGAGCAACTGATTTGAGTACAAAGTCTCGCAAAATATTTCCGATGTATTACAGTCTAAGAGAGCTATATTTTTAAAGCATATTTTAATAACTTTATGCAACGTAACTAAATTAATACTTTTAAGATTCAGAAAATCCTTTTTACTGTAGAATAATTATGATTAGTGTAATTGATTGGTTTACAGGGCCTCACAAAGTTTTTTTTTTTTTTTCTTTTTTTTTTGATTTATTATAGGATATAAGAGAAAATTATTAAATGTAAATTTTCGTTATTGTAGGGTTTGTACATCATATAGGGTGTTCATACAAAATTTACATGCTATACAAAGATGCATAAGAATAATCTTTTCAATGCTTTTTCTTTTTAAATAAAGCTTAGATATGATTTTGTGTGATTTTTAATTTCCTGTTTTTAGACAATATACTACAAAGGTGATCATTACACGAGGGCTACATAAAAGCAATTTATTATATGGTTTTATTTAAAATAAATTAAAATATATTGAAAAAAATTTGTTAGTTTCCTTCCTTCCCAATTAAAAACAAAATCTTTTCCCACTCTTCTATATTCAATAGAAGAAGGTATTGGATTCTTAAAAATTTTAGACTTTCGGCTTTTGAAAGATTTACGCGTTTTGAGAGATTTCGAACACGATTTCACCATTTTTAGAAAATGTCTGTCTGTCTCTATGAGTGTGTGACAAAAATTTTGTGGTAACTATATCTCCGGAACTAATGCTCAGAATTGTATATAAATTTTTATGTAGATGCACCTTGACCTAAATTAGTGCCTATCAACTTTTGATGTCAACTGCTCAACAGGTAGCGCTGCTATACAAAGATTTCCGCAATTTAAGGGGAGGCTATATCTCAGGTTCTGTTGAGTATAATCAAACAAAAATTGATATATAAGAAGGTCATTATGAGACATTAACGCTTATTTAATTTGAATTCTTATCGGACAACAGGTGGCGCTACTTTACAGCGATTTCCGCAATTTAAGGAAAAGCTATATCTCAGGAAGTACTGCAGAGAATTACATATAAATGTATATGTACATGCACCTTGACATACATTAGTACCTATCAACTTTTGGTGTCAACCGCTTAACAGGTGGTGCTGCTACACAGCGAGTTCTGAAATTTAAAGAAAGACTATATCTCAGGTTCTGTTGCGTATAATCAAACAAAACTTGATATTTGAGAAGGCCATTAGGAGATATTATGCTGATTCAGGTTGAATGCTTATAGGCCAATAGATGGCACTGCTGTACGGGAAATGTCCTCGATAACGGGAGAGCTATATCTCAACTTGTATGGAATATCACTGTACGAAACTTGATATATGAGATAACCATTATAAAAACGCATTTTTTACGATGTTATTTATAGACAATAAAACTGGTTTTCTTTGGCTACTTAGTGTTAGTTTTCTCTAAAATGAAAATCATTTGCATTCATCATGTTAGATGATTTTAATAAATAACAGTTTTAATAAATTATTTGCCCTTACTGAATTTATATAGGAAAATATAGAAGAAAGTCTTGTGGTGGCCACAACATACTAGTTTAAGATGTCATGACCGAGGCAAAATGCTTTGAAAGTTTAGCGATGCAATGAGTACTTATACAGTTGGAACGTGTTTATGATGTATGAGAACCGCATGATTTTTCTTTCTTTTTTTTCATGTAAAATAGGGAAGAAATTTAACAAGGATTTATAGTATTCAAAATATTTCGTACGAAATTTCAAATGAAAGGAAAAGTTCTCTCATAAAATTATTAAACTGGCTTATATATAAAAAGGACTTTTAAAATTTATTAATATTGAGTATACAATTTCTTAAATTAAATTCCTAGATTAAATAGATATTTATATGATAAAGAAATTAATAATCGTGATAAAAATTTTGATGAATCAAAAAAAGTAGGCTTCAAGGTTAAGAAAAATTTCCATATAAAAGTCCGAATATAAACTTTATGTAGAATTTCAGAAAAAAAAAAAATCTGTTGCACCCAATAACAAATTTTCTTTCTTTTCTTTCTTTTCTTTATTTGTTTATTTTTTAATTTTCACGTAGATTTCATAGTCAATTAGTTCTTTAAACGCTTTTTAATAACAATTAAAAATGAATAACTAGCACTTCGATTGCCGGTGTCAATGGAACTCAATTCAAACAAAAGACGACCGAGAAAAAGAGAGGGAGAGAGAAAATACAAAAATCTCATCCAAATGACACATCCCATTACGACATCTTGAAGGTGCACAGAAACAAGGCAGTTCGCTGTTCTCCATCCTCCGGGTGACTCAAAAAAAATCTCCAACCACAATGCTAGCAGAATATTTTTAGAATCATCCCAGAAAACATTTGTTCCTGACCTTCGTATGTTACGTTCGTTTAAATCTATTATCCTGTTGCCAGATTTGCTTTAATGCATGCTGGAAATTAGATGAGGAGATTTAATGGATGTTTAATTGCAAATATGAATATAAGAATTAAACTGCGTATCTGTAAAAATAAATTCTAAATGTTAACGAAATAGTTGTGAAAGCTAAAATTATTATTAGTAGAACGACAGGTCGTACTATTTCTTACAGACAGTGGAATTTGAAATCGTTACCATTTTTTTACCATGTTTTCATTAACTCGCTTTCTTGTTTGTTTGTTTGTTTCTCCAGTACAAATCTTACAATCGATTTTTAACTAACTTCCGACTAGCTAGATATTTCAGACTTTTAGAATAACTCAGAACACGATGACAACGCAATACCTCGAAGCCTGATTTTCGAATTTTTGATTAGCTTACTTTTAATTAATTAAAATATGAAAATAATAACCACCTAATAGCTTTAAAATGAGTACAGTTATATGTCATACAAGTTGAGACACAGTCTTCTCGTTATCGAGGAAATTTCCAGTATAACAGTGCCATCTATTGGCCTATAAGCATCTAACTTGAATCAGCATAATGGGGTACATTGACTTCGTACATCTTAGTTTTCCCAACACAGGTTATATGGCCCTCTCACATACCAAGTTTTGTTTGATGATACGCAATAGAACCTGAGATATTGCCTTTCCTTAAATTGCAGAAATCCCTTTGTAGCAGCGCCACCTCTTGAGAGGTTGACACCAAAAGTTGATAGGCACTAATTTAGGTCAAGGTGCATCTACATATAAATTTATATACAATTTTGAGCAGTAGTTCCGGAGATACAGTTGTCTCCCTCTCTCAGACACACACAGACAGACAGACATTTTCAAAATACGGTAAATTCGTCTTCTAGACCTCTGAAAATGTGTAAATCCGTCGAAAACCGAAAATAACTTTTTTTTTTTTTTACAAATCCAATACTTTCTTCTATTGTAATAAGCGGAGATGTTAAAAAATCGAGACTAGAAGTGTTATGTAAAATTACAGAGAAAAATAAACAGAAATGCTAAAAAAATCTATTTTACATTTTAATGAATAATGTTCTTTTCATTAATCATTGGTGAGAATGTACTTGTAACTTAGAATGCTTTTTCTAAAGAAATTAAGATAAACAAATAACCTGAATAGACGAAATGATTGAAAACTTCTAGTCTATACTATTCTAGATGGTGGAACAATATTATGAATATTATGAAACCTTTGTAATGCGAGAAATTCTCGCTTTATTTCCTAGAATTGGGTCATATACGTCAAAATTATAGTTGCTAAAACTCGTCTCTTGTGCACACATTTATTTCGAGAGATTTTTAAATAAGTGTGTCTCCCCCACGATAATATAGGAAAACGCTCTGGAATTCTAATGCAGGTTTCTAGAACTCGCTAGCACAGGGAATTAGAATGTTAAAAAATGACGTGGAACTATATTTACTAGAGCCACAATTTGCTTTTTAGATGTCAGTCACAGAATTTTTTCTCTGTGTATAATCAAAATCTGTGTATAATTGACCTGTGTATAATAATTACACAGGTCGACATGTAAAATTTTGATTTTATAATTTTGGCTGACCTTTATGTTTTTTGGGTGTGCTGAAACCGAAAATGAAGCCAGTTTTTCTCTATCACGTGTATAGAATTTTGTCAATACAGGGTGCCTGCCTATACAATTTCTTCCATTACTCTTCCACCAATATAATTATATAGTAAGTTTTATAGCATGTTTCCATGATTAATTAATCATAGATGCCTATTTTTGTAATTGTGAAGTACGAGTGCGACTTAAAACCATATCAACCAAACGATTGTTATGATGGTATATGTAAGAAATCGTGTCGGCAAACACCCTGTATTGACGAAAATATATACGTGATAGAGAAAAATGGGCTGCATTTTTGGTTTCAGCATATCAAAAAACATAAAGTTTAGCTGAAATCATCCAATCAAATTTTGTCAACTTCATTTTTGTAGGCCCGTATTATTAGTGTATTTTTACGCATATCATATCATAACTGTTCGTTGTGGTGTCTTCGTTGTGGCCACCAGAAAAATTATACAAATACATGCAATACAAATTACTTATTAAAATTATTTTCTGTGAGGAATGCAGATAAATGTTATTATAGAAAAGTATAACATTAAAAGTTCAAAGAAAATCAATTTTACATGCACTTAAAAAAAAAAAAAAAAAAATGTTTTAAAATATTACAGATTGTACAAAATATTGATGAGTTCTTGTAAAAGATAACCACATTAAAAATTTTCACATACACATACACTTTTTTTTTTTTTTTTTTTTTTTTTTTAACATTACTATTGTAAATATATAACTTATTTTTCTTTATTAAAGTTAAAAATAATTCTCATTATATACATTTATACGAAGTTTTATCCTATTTTGCTACATTAAAGCTTATGAAAAAATAGGATGACAATGCTACCTGTTGAGCGATTGTTCCTAAAATATAATCAGCGCCAGTTTAGATCAAAGTCCAACTAAGTATAAAGTTTGTTTAAATTTTGTTCATTGGTTCGTGAAATACAGTTTACAAAATGTTTGACAAGAACAGACAGACATTCTATAAAATTGACCAAATCGTGTTCAGGATATCTCAAAACGAGTAAATTCGTTGAAAACCGGAGGTCAAAAAATTTTACGAATCCAATACTTTTTTCTTATATTTGTAGAAGAAAATAAAAATGCTCTTCACAACGGAAACAAATAAATAAATAAAACGGAGATTTATTGAATCAAAAGCGCCAAAATATCGTTTAAGTATGAACTTCGAATGTACCAAGATTCGACCCCTAAAATATGTTAATAGCTCATAAAATTGTGTTGAATTAAAAAATTGCGTTGAATAAAGTAAAAGGAAAGTTCACCTTGGCGGAAAAGAAAGGGAAAGGAAAGTTTACCAAGGAAAGGCCTTGGAATAGCTCAAATAAGTGTGAAAATATCTTTTATAAGGTTTTTCTCAACACGAATATTTTTCAGAATTTCATGTTTTTAAAATTATAGTTACATCTTAATTTTAGCCAAATTATAGTTGCGATTCCTGATAGACATTCAAATAATTTGCGCACGAATTTTAATTTTGACTTTTAAGAAAAAGTTTAAACACAATTTAAGTTTTAAAAAAAATCTGAAATTCGCCTGAAACTTTAGTATTCAAATACAATTTTTAAGTTAACTTTACAACGAATCTATAAAATAATCTATATAATATTTCTCTAACGTGGACCAGTTTCAATTATTTTTTGTTGAAACTATACGATACGTGAGGATAAAAAAAAATAATATTTATACATGAACAATATTTAAGCACGTGGACTTAGCTCAATGGACTAATGAGAAAAAATGACGACATTTGTCTGATGAGATTATTTTACGAAAAAAAATGTATTTTTAACAGTTGTTTCTTCAGAATCTTTGGAAGCGTCATTTTAAACCTAGCAATATTTTAAAGATAGATACAGAATATGAACTTTTGTGTCATAAACTGACTAAAATGCACAATCATAAAGAAATATAATCAAAATAGGAATGATTTTATTTATTTATTTAAGAAAAAAATATTATTAAAAAGTCATCGCCAACAGGACGACAAAAATTTAAAAAGCGTCGTGGGAGTCTTATATTAAAATATTACTGCCTGTGGAAGTATGAAAATTGGGTATTGAACCATGAATTTTATTTGGAAACCTTTCTTTGAATGATTTTGGTTTCACTCTTGTACAATATTAATTTGGTTTTAATAGTAATTTGGCTTCTGGTAAATTAAAATTTTAATTAGGTGGTGAAATTGTATAACATTTATGAGTTTCAAATTTTAAAGGTGAATAAGAAAAGAAATAAAATGCAAATATTTCGCACGGGTTTGCTAGTGTATAAATAATTCCAGAGTATGTTTTTAAAGTAAGCAACGAAAATTAAATACTAATAATTAATTAGCATGGATCATTCAAAAATTTTTTAAGAAATTCAAAATTTTACAGTTTATTAATTTTAAGGAAATTTTAATGTTACCTTAAATAGATATTTTACAATGCACATATATGCAAAATTTCACAACTTTAATACAGTGATTAAAAAAAAATCTTATAACATCCACCTTCCCCTTAAGTTATTTTAATAATATAATATGCAAGCAGTAACCAATAGATGAAAAAATGTATTAAAAAAGCGTAAGCAGCAAACATTTTTTAACTCATAATTATTTCAAGGATTTAGTGATAGAAATCCTTTATTCCATGGAAAAGTTATGAAAAATGCGATTTTCGAATAACGATAGAAGAATACACATATATTACTACTTTTTTTCTATGAAATTTTAAAAAGAGGGCTTTTACGAAGCTTTTACATAAATAAATGCTAGATTTAATTTAACAGCCAATGCTTCTTATAGCATAGATTCTTGTATTTTTCATATTTAGAAATATCTTTATGAGCTGCTAAAGCAATAAAATTCATAACTTTATGAGTAAAATTATTATCCTATGTTCAACTTGTGTGTATGTTCATATGAATTCATTCATATGTGTATGTGTATGCATACACGCACACATACACATACACATATATATAAACTAATTGTAATTTGGACAGTATAAATAAAATTAAAAAAATTTTTAAATTAAATATTTTGATAATAACCTGATTGAACATTTTCTTTCTTTTCTTTTTTCTTTTAATGCAATTAAATTGGTTAGCAAGCCGCATTTTCATCCATTTATTTTTACTACTTTCTAACGTATATAACGTTAAATTGAATTTCGTTGTACATTTTATAAGATTATTACAAATAATATATTTTTCTAGTTATTTAAAGTATATTCTTGAAATGTGTTCACCTAAGTTTAGCTATTAAAATAAACTTTTGAAACATGTCGATTTTTTTTATTTTTTTATTTATTTTTTTTAATAAGTCAGTGAAATAATTTTGCCATCTTTTGTTATCACTGGACATCTTAACCCATTAACCGCCAAAACTAGAAATAATGATTTCTTTCTAAACACAAACAGTGACACTCCTTATTTTGAATAATATATAATAATAATTTAAAATAAAATTATGAAAATTGGTCTTATTTTACTAAAAATAGAGTGTTAAATTTGTACAACTTCAGTAGAATAACAGTATAAAATGAATACAAATAAATGTTTATGGAAATTTTCTTGAGGGAGCTTAAAACAGCAAAAACTATACAGATGACTATAAAAGTAATTATTTTATTATGGGAATTTTTTTTTATGCAAGTTATGTAAACTCGTTCGTTCAAATATGAAAATTTTCAAAAGTTTTGGTTTGAAAAGTGTTCCAAGTTTGAAATTCATTTTTCAACATAAAATTATATTTCAGATCAATTTTTTTTTTTTTTTTTTTTTTTTTTTTTGTAATAAAATAAACACCTACTATTTTCTTACTTAAAAACAGTACTTAATATAAAGTATCTTTTTTAGTTAACTGCTAACCGCAATTATTTCTGGTGTTGCGTGAACGCAACACCATCGGGTAATGAGTGCAATGATAAATGAAAGAGAAATAGAATCAACATGATACTTATCAGTTTTTAAATATTTTTTCATACTTATTTGCTGCAATGTAAATTTACTGATTAATCTACTTCCTTTTATTGTTCTACCCTCAATAAATGAACCATTTCCATATCATCCAACTACTTGTCTAACGTTTTATTAAATAACATGGAATCAATTTTAAAATTTTATTGAATAAATCTGTCTAAAAAAATTCTTAAACAGGAGATTGTTAAAGATATGCTCCTTTGCACATAATACAGGGAATGATATGCCTGCAAGCTTCAAGATATAACTGTACAAACTTAAGAATAAAACTTTATATATATATATATAGATAGATAGATAGGTAGATAGATAGATAATCAGAACGTACAGTAGAAATATAATATTATCAGTACTTACAGTTGGAATTTAAAGAGTATTTAATATCAGTATTTAACCAATTAATATGATCAAAAACAAAGACCACCCAAATCAAACCAAAACAGAAATAAAGTCAAATTTAAATGAATTAAAGCAAGTTGGAATAAGAAAACAGCATTATTTGCATTCTAACGTTATCAAGGGCCTGGTAGAATGACAACATGCTAAATAAATGAATGTTTTTCTGTCACAAAGATAGCAAAAGCTAAATATTTCTTTATATATATAATTTAAAAACGAAATTATACATTAAAGTTTTGTATTTGAATCTGTAACAAAAGTACTCTGTAATTGAATCTGTAATTTAATTATTTATCTAACGCTTTATTAAATGTCATACATTTAATTTTAAAATTTTACATAGTATAAAGCTGTCTCAATTTTTGAACGGGAGATTGATGAAATTACACGCCTTTGTAAGAAATGATATACGAATTATAAACTTTCAAGATATACGTCTACAAAGTTTAAAAAAAAAAAAAAAATCTAAAACGAAATAAATTAACCCTTAAATCACCATATTTAATTTTGTAAGAATAGGCTTATTATTATATACATTAAATTTTGTCGTAAGTATTTACGTATATTTATTTTTATTACATACAAACTATTTGCATAAAATTTTAGGAGTTGGGATAAAGTTTTATATAAATATATGAATGAAGAGCGCTGAAATATGGGTAATGTAAATAAATATAGTAAATGTGTAAATTTTATGATATATTTCTTTTATTGCTATTTTACAACTAAGAACAGATATGCAGACCAAAAAAAAAAAATATGTTCTATTGAATACACACAGTCATTAGTCTAAGTCATTAGTCACAATCATTACGTCCTGGTATGAAAGAGTTAGTGAAGTAACGCAGATACGTCCTGGTGCTTAAGGGGTTGAATAAAATATCTGCACTCACCCTCTGGATGACCATCGGAAATCCGATGTCCTTCCCTCCGTGGAGTCTGAAACCCCACGGGGTCTGAGGTCCATCCCTGTTGAGGGTGACGGTCACTAATCCAGCGGCCATGGGGGTGAGCACGTTTTTAGTGCCAATCCATGGATATGTAGTACGTAACCTCTGTCGTCTGCCTTTCCTCGCACGGTAAAAGCGTACTTCCTACGCCGAATACCTTTCTCCGTTTTTGCGTCAGCGGTTTTGCATGGCAGACACCGGCAAAGAGAGAGAGAGGTTGTTCCCAAATTTAAAAGAGAGTGAGAGGTCCCGTTTTTTATTTATTTACTTTTAAAAGAACAACAGTCTCTCCTTTCCCTCTTCGACTTTAGAGCATAGTTAGAGTCTCAGACATAAAACACGGGTTGGAAGATTGCTTGCTCTGTTTAAATATGCAAGATATCCAAAATATATTGGACACACTTATGTATAAAATACACAAATGCGTGCTGTTTTATTCTTTTACTTTTTTTCCCGTCTCTCTCTCTCTCGACTTCAGAGCAGAATTAGTTTCTCACATAAAATAGGTGCTTGAATCATCTTGGAGATTGCTTGCTCTGTGTAAATATACATGGTGTCTAAATTTATTGGACTCATTCATATGTAGCGAAGAACAAATTTATGCATTTTATTTATTTATTTTGTAGTGTCTCTTTTCTTCCCCCCTTGGCTTCAGAGAAGAATTTCTCACATAAAATTTCAGCTTGAATTATATTGGAGAATTGCTTGCTGAGCGTAAATATACATATAAATATCCAAACCTATTGGACATTTTAATATATAGGGCGGAACAAATTCATGCTGTTTATTTATTTATTTCGTTTACAGTCCTTTAGTTTTTTTGCTCTCGATTTCAAAGGTTTCTCACATAAAATACCTGCTTGAATCATCTTGAAAATTGCTTGCTCTGTGTAAATATACAAGGTATCCAAATTTATTGGACTCATTCATATATAAGGTGAAACAAATTTATGCTGTTTATTTATTTATTTATTTTATAGTCCTTCTGCTTTTTTTCTCAGGTCTTCAAAGCAGTTAGTTTCTTACATAAAATACCGGCGTAATTCATCTTTGAGATCGCTATCATCTATTGGACGCATATTATATATAGGTATGAGGCTGAATGTGCACTCTTGGGATATAGCTTGAATCATCTTGAATCTCTGTGTAAATGCACAAGGCATCCAAATCTATTGGATACATTCAAATATAGCATGGAACAAATTTATGTTGTTTATTAATTTATTTCATAGTCTGTTTTCTTCCCCCCCCCCCCCTGGATTTTAGAGTAGAGTTTTTTCACATAAAATACCAGCTTGAATCATTTTAAAAACAATTGCTTTCTTTGTGTAAATAAACAAAGGTACCCAAATCTATTAGACATATTTGTGCATGAGGTAGAAAAATTATGCTGGCTTATTTACTTATTTTTACAGTCGTTCTGTATTTATTATTTTTTTTTTTCTCTCCTCGACTTCAAAACAGTATTAATTTTTCACATAAAATACTTGCAGATAACATATTGGAGATTTCTTAAGCTAAGTAAGTATGAAAAATATTTAAAATATATTAGACACGTTTACGTACCAAATTACATAAATTTATACTATTTCTATTAGTGTTATTATTCTGACAAACATGTAAAAATTATTATTAGAAATAATATGAATTTTGATTTTTTTTTTTTTTTTTAATTATTATTATTCTTTTTATGCATGCAATAACTAAAAAAAAAAAAAAAAAAAAAGGAAGAATTTCACATGTTGATACACATTACCTTTCATTCATTAGGAATAGTTAGGAGAGTACTTTGTAGAAGTTTTCAATAAAGTTTTAAAGCGTTTTTGACTTCCATTCTTCTGTTTGCTTGTCTGTTTTTTTTTGTTTTTTTTTTCGAAAAATATTTCTAGAATTCTATAAAACATTTTCTAACTGTATTTACCTGTCACATTGTAAATATTGAGTCATAAATATTTTTTCAGCATCATGAAAGTACAGGAGATACAAAATACAACTGAAAATGTACTTCCAAAAATTTTCTGTGATAAATCGGAATATTTTTGTGTGTCCCTGTAAGTGAATCACTGTTTTTAATTCTATCATTTTCTATAGCAAAACGTCCTTTATTGTATCGTAATAATGCGAGTTATTTTCAAATGCACAGCGTAGTATAAAGATTGTCTAATGTGCTTATCATAAATAAGTTTCGCTTCATCTGTGGTCGAGTGGTTCTGCGCTCCAATCTGATAGATGGGAAATGCCAGGTTCGATTTCAGGTCACACTCATCGACCTAGCTGTTCGGAGTTTTTCGTAGTTTTCTCCGAAACTCGCGTAAATACCATATAAGACCCCTTAGAAAGACCCCCTTTGGAGGACATCCCAACTACTGGCTTGGCGCCAAGTGTAGTCAGTCGGCCTTTAGTCACACAACAACATAAATACGTTTCTTAGATTGTAATTTTTCGAATTATTTTGTGATTTTTCGAATTACTCTTGTGATTTTTTGAATTATTTTGTGATCCTTTTATACAAATCAATTGATATCTGCATTAAGAAACACAAATTTGCCTATAAAAATGGTGATATTCGATAAAATTTGGTTAACAATGCAGCTGAAACAGATCATATATCTCACTTCGAAAATATTAAAATTTTAATTTCAGGATGTAATAACTATCATTCCCATATTTTTTTGGGGCTTACTAATATTCCACTCTCTGCAGTTAATGACGCATGCGCAATACAGTCTGAATATTCAATAGTTGTATGTAAGTTGTAGCTTGTTAGACGAAATGCATACTGATAAGGTGCTAGGATTATATAGCGCAAAGCTTCTGTGTTTTTTTATGGGGTATTAACTTATATTCTACTGTGCTTTTATTTTAAAAATGTCTTATTCAATTGTTTTAACAATTTTAAACCAACTGTGCTACATGTATAATATTTTATAGGATGCATTTTGACAGTCAGTTAGAAAAACCTGAATAATATAAGTTTTATGGAATTCTGAAATATTTATGGAAATGAAAAATGCGGTCAGTAAGGTACAGTCGGTAACAAAAGTCTCCGAACACTAGCAAAAATTCCTATATAAAAAAAGTAGAGTTAATACTGTTTTGTTAAATAAATCCTTGTCGGATAATGTTCTTAGACTGACTAAAGAACATGATTCGATAAGGATTTATTTAACACAACAGTTTTAAGTGTACTTTTTTAGGAATTTTTGCTAGTATTCGGAGACTTTTATTACCGACTGTAGATGAACCGATATCATAAACAACTTTTAGGATCGTTAAAAAGCGATAAATAGAGCTTTCATATTATGCTTATAAAAAGTGAAAGGAAAAATGTACCAACAAGTTGAAAACGTATTTAATGAATAAGAAAAAAAGTTTTCAACAGGTTGATTTTTTTTTTTTTTTTTTTTTTTAAGTGCTACGCTATGGGCAATTGGCGACGGTCTGAAACTCACCCCTAAGAATGGTCCGATGATATGCTGCTATCACAATTTTGATCCTAAACGGAGGGGATATCTTCCCCCTTCGATGACTCCCAGAAGTAAAATTTAGATGGGACATTGCGGCCACGACGGATTTAACGTATACCAGCCACCATTAATGTAAACGACGGTCTTCGGCTGGCTCGAGTATTGAACTCGGAATTTTCCCATTACATTCACGGCACTCTACTGCCCGAGCTACTGCGACTGTTTTTCACAGGTCATCCCATTTAATGAAATACTTGAGAAATGAACGTCGATTCACCAATGGACTTCTATAGTTCCGTTTATTAAAACGAGCTTTAAAAACACTGAACCGATTTTTTAAAAAGTCCCGAGAGAAATGCGGTAAAATCGACACTGATATGACGGTACCAAGAAGCAAATTATTTTCATGGGAAAATTCGAGTTAGAGCTAATCCTCAAGAAACATTATTATTAGCTGGAAACACATCGCCACAAAATTTACAGAATTTGTAGATAAAAATTAGCTGTCAACATCAGCTAACGAACTTCTTGTACAAATAGAAAGCAGTTAAAAACTAGTATGTTGTGGCCACCACAAGACTTTATTTTATATAATCTTATACAAATTCATGCAGTACAAATTATTTATTAAATTCTTAGTTAATAAAATTACTTTCCATGATAAATGCAGACAATTTTTATCTCGGAGAAGTATAACACTGAATGTAGAAAAAAAAATTGCACCGACATTTATAAAAAAAAAAAAAAAAAAAAAAAAAAAACGATAAATTTCTCTTAAATTGCCACAGATCTAGAGTTCACCCTTGGGGGTAGGGCGGTGGGTACTTCCCCTGGGGTGGGGGTTGGGGGTGAAAAGCGATGCTCCTACATGCTCACTCTTTTTGCCCTAGCTTTCTACTACTATTATCAATCATTCATATTAATTTTACATTCAGGCGTTAAAAATAAATCTTATTATGTACTATTCTGCGAAATTTTGTCCTATACTTCCATGTTAAAAATTTCGAAAAAGAAATAGGATTACAGCGCCACCTGTTGAGTGATTGAAACCAAATATAATCAGCACTAGTTTAGGTCAAAGTTTAACTATATACCAAGTTCGGTTAAATTTCGTTCATTGTTTCGTGAAACACGCCGTCCACATAATTTGTGATACACACAGACAGACATTTTCTAAAATCTGTCAAATCATGTTCATTGCGTCTCAGAACGTGTAAATCCGTCGAAAACTGGAGTTCCAAAATTTTGATGAACCTAATACTTTCTTCTTATACACACAGAAGAAAGTAATAAATATGAATTTAATAACCAATAGCGAGAAAACAAACTAAATCTTGTGAAAAAATAAGGGTGGTGAGCTGTACACAATCTGACTCCCGATTATTTAATGTTATTTTAGAACTCGTTATCTTATACCCCTTTAGCGAGTTAGAAAACATAGAGAGTGAATAATATCTCAAAAATACTTATGTGAGTATTAAACTCACTGAAAATTGGCCTGTGTTCAAAGGAGAAGGTTGACGAACCATTTAAGTTAAAAACCATTAATAACAGAAAATTCCTTTTGTTTCTGTCTATCATTATTTAAGAGGAAAATGAAACGAATAACACGATGCTCTGTTACACCTAATCTAAAAAATTTAATTCTTTGTGTGTCTTTAGTTTCTTTTGAAAAATGAAAACATGCCCTATTTTTTTTTCTTAATTGTATGTAGTCTAATGGAAACATGTGTTCATGGGTAAATAAAGGTAACTAAAAATTGTGAAGGTAACTTTTAATAGATTAATTATAAATTACAAAATCTAAAAGTTAAAAAAAAATAGTAACTATAAACTATTTATTAAAGGTAATTATAAATTGTTAGGTAACGATTAAAAGGTAACCATATAAAGTGTTTATTAAATAATAGCAGGCTTTGTCCTCTTTGCTTGTCAGTATATATAAATTTTAAAAATTGAATAAATAAATAAATAATAAAAACTAAAGACAATTACACTGAAACCACTCAAAACGTAGTTCTGAGTTGTCTTTGCTTTTGGCAGCGTCTTTCACGCCCGAACTTTGTCCAGTCCGAGTCTCTATTGCCGTCGATAGTGCCTTACCCGAACACTTCAGTGTGTGTTTATAGAACGACAGATGGTGCTGTTATAATTAAAGAACAGCGATTTTTAACAGATGGCTATATCTCAGTATCTGCTGAACGTTTTAGTTTTGCTACTATGTATTAGCGAAATCTAGTAACACTTTTTTTTTCTACCCTCGCCCTCTTACAATAAAATTATCAGTAAAATAAATTTTTAATTATATTGCTTATAATTATATATTATGGAAAAAAATGTAAATTCACGTTATAAATTTTAATTTAACTAAAATTTTAAAGAGTTTAATCCTTTATACGGTTGCCATTTGATTACGATAGAAAAAATAAATTAAAACGACAAAAAACATTTTACTTCGAAAAGAACTTTTCTCTCTCCACATAAACAGTGGTTTCCAAATCGCATCGAACGAAATGAAATCTCACATTTCATTTCATTTTTAAAAAAAACTAAAAATCGCTTCGCTTGAAAAACGATGTAACGAGATTAAAAAAAATTTTCTCAGTCCCTAAAAAATTTTTTCACTGGAAAAGATTTCTCACTAGGAAAAAAAAATCGAAGCAATAATTCCGTATTAAAATTGTGATTGTATGTAATCTATATGTAAATCACGTCATGTTATTAATTAAACAAGAGCGGGAAATCTTCCGTTCCACATAGATTATTAACACTTTGTGCTCATTGTCTTGCTTAACTTTCAATGTACTTTACCTATGTGATTATACAACGGACACACATACGGACAGAAAGACAAACAGGTATAGAATATTGAATTTATAACCACTCCTAAAAAATGTTGGAAAGTGTTTAAAATGCTTAATAAAATCGAAAATGCAATTCAAGCAAATTTTGGTTATAGTCTTTAATGTATCTAAATATTTTTATGTGACCCTGTAAATCTTAATGCTAATCATATTATATTCCGTATAAAGGATTTTTTTTTCCCTTTTCTCTCTCTCTCTCTTTTTTTGCGTGTGTGTGTGTGTGTGTGTGTGTTTGTATGTGTGTGTGCGCATGTATAATAAATGTGAATTTCATTATGATTTGTGCAAAATATAAGTATTAAAATATAGTTTATAAAAGTGTCTCTCATCGAATGCAGTGCTTTGGAACATTTTCTGGTGTCCCTGTATACAAATCAGCGGCGGTATTAACCTTATTTTTAATTGTAAACGCGTCCCATTGTAAAGGTGAATAACATATATCAGTTTTCAGGGATTCTTTGAATATTTACGTGAGTTAGAGCGCGGACATAAAGACTGACAGGAATAATAATAATTATGACTGTTCCTACCCCCTTGTTTTCAAGTCAAATGACAAGAATTCGAAATATGAAAAAATAATTTCGCTTTTTTTCTGTAATACTTTGATTATTCCTGATATCGGGACCAAAACGTGGGAGCAAAATGGTGGGACAAAGATGGCGGGACTAAAATTTCCTCGTGACCAAAGTGTCATGTACTCGGTCCAAGCAACTCCTCTGCCATGTTTTGTAGCTTTACGTTCAGCGGCCTAAGCTCCGAAGCGCGCGCATACACACATTACACATTCCTTTATTTACATAGATTATTTTTTATTCGTTATAATTTAAATACTATGTAACTTATAAATAATATTATTTTCTTATGCATTTCAGTAAATGGAACAAAAATTGTTATGAAATTATTTTGAAATACTTGTAGAGAATCAAAGTGGGCCATGATTCTCTAATGTAAATTTTACTAAAACTTAAATATAAACTTGAATACTTAATCACTTAATAAGGAGAGCTCGAGACAAAGTTTAAATACAAAATAACAAAGTTTATTAATTCTCAATTTCAAGGAGGCGTTGAGCGAACTCGAGCAAATAAATGACTTCAGGGACTAACTTTAAACAAGATAAAAAATAGGAAGTTGCTTTATCTCACCCACGCTGATCCTTTTGACGACTGCTCACGGCTCCTTATCACTTTTCTCACTTTAGAGCGTCGAGCGGATTCCCGAACACGACAGCCTCTTTTATTTCTTTACTTCACCAAACTACACCTCTCTACCATCATTCGCATAAAACTATCACCATCAACATTTCTCTTAACTCCACACTAATCAGCTACCCCTTCATCACCATTCCACTACATCACATCCTATATCTATATCTAGCAATTCACTATCTTTCCTTTTATACTCCATTCAACAACTCCCTTTCATTTCATTTCAATCGAAACCTTTAAACATCTCTTCTACTCATCTAACACCGAGATCCTAATTATTTTACTGCTGCACAATGCTGACATAAAACAATCTCAACCAAGACTTTTGCCGAGCTACTGGCGACGAAGTAATTTAACCGTCCCAACTTTTGGTGACGGTCCATAGCTCGACCTCACATACTTTTACACTGAAAGATATTCTGTAACTGACATCGAGAATCTAAATTGTGGCTCTAGAAAAAATAGTTCCATGTCATCCTTATAAATTCTAGTAGTCTTTGAAAGCGAGTTCTAGATACCTCTATTAGAATTCTAGAGAGTTTGCCTATATTATCGAGGGCAAAGTTATTTAAAAGTCTCTGCAAATAAATGCGAATACAAGAGGCGGGTTTCAGCAGCTATAATCTTGGCTTATGACCCAATTCTAGAAAATCAAGCGAGAATTTCTCGCAATATAAAAGATTCAGAATATTCAGAATCAGAATATTGTTTCACCATCTAGAAATGTGTAAATTAGAATTTCTCGATCATTTTATCTATTCAGTTTCTTGGCGAGCTTTATGCGCATAGCTCGGAAATCTATATTTCTAGTTTAGGGATTTAGAAAATGACCACTTATTCATTCTAGATTAAGGCGGTATATTTTTTTTCACGGTGTAATTAATTATTAAATGGTAATAAAAGAATTAGCTACAGGGAAAGAACACGAACATGTTATATTGCTTCGATATTAGAAGAAACTCAGATGAAAGATTTAAAAATGGTTGTTATTTCCACCTATAAAACAATATTTGCTAAATCTAGTAATATGTATATTATATTGTTAGAGCACTGCATCGGGTCGGGTTAACCAAATGTTTTCTCTTGTGGGTCGAGTTGACTGATCTATTTTTCATGCGGTTCATGTCAGGTTGACTGAATTTTTCTTCCTGCGGGTCGGATTTAGTATTCAACGAGTCAGGTCGACTTGAGAAAACCTTTCAAAATATTATTACCATAATAAGTAGAAATTTATTTCATATAACTCTTCAACTGTTATAAACATACTATTATGTCTATGATTAAATATACGCGTACCCAAATTATTAGAGTAAAGTAAACAAACATATCCGACAAAAGCAATTAAAATTAAATTTACAAAATTAAAGAATACGTTTTTATTGAAATGTTCCAAAGCCCCGAAAGGCCCAAAATACCTATCTTTATAGTATTAAAATGCAGGGCAAGAAAAAATCGTGTCAGTGACACACCATAATATTTACATCTTTAATAAAAACAAGTAATATAAATAATTTAGAATTAAACAAAAATCATTTTTAAAAAATCTCCCCTAACAGGGCTCGGACGTTAGACCTTTAGGTTCGTAGCCCGGAGCTTTACCTCACAGCCACAGCGTTCACGTAGGGGAAGCCTTTTTTTACAATATAGGTTTTTGTTGGCTTCCAGAGCGGTTACAAACATACATACAGGCGTGTTTAAAAGAAGCATCAAGTTATCATTATTATTATTAAGATTATAAGCATTAAACAATACACAATAAAAACTAAACTTGATGCCCATTTTTGTATACTTGAAGTACACAACACATATAAATGGTTAAAAATTATTAATAATACATTTTTCCGATTTTTAATTTTTGACTTAGTGCATAAACAATTACATTTTTAATTCTTTTTAAAATCATTTACTAACTGAGAACAATAAAAATGTACATTATTTTATAACTAAAAAAAAAATTGCATAAATTTTAGATCAATTATTAATTTTCGCTTAGTTTTTGTGTTTCCGTAAAAAAAAGTCGGGTTTCGGGCATAAAGAAAGCGGGTTTGTTCGGGTGCGAGTCATCAAAATTCTCTATTGCGGTTGAAGGTCGGTTTTCGAGACGCGTTCGAGTATAAAGAAATCGGGTTTGTTTGGGCGCGAGTCATCAAAATTATCTATTGCGGTTGAAGGTCGGGTTTCGAGACGCGTTCGAGTATAAAGAAATCGGGTTTGTTCGGGCGCCAGTCATCAAAATTCTCTATTGCGGTTGAAGGTCGGGTTTCAAGACGCGTTCGAGTATTAAGAAATCGGGTTTGTTTGGGTGCGAGTCATCAAAATTCTCTATTGCGGTTGAAGATCGGATTTCGAGGCGCGTTCGAGTATAAAGAAACCGGGTTTGTTCGGGTGCGAGTCATCAAAATTCTCTATTGCGAGTTCGGGTCGGTTTTCTGGTCGATGAGAAATTTTTTGTCAGGTTTGGTTTGGTTAAAAAATTATCTTTCAGTTTCGGGTCGAATAAAATCCGATCCATGCAAAACTCTGTAGTTAGATTGTTTAATGGGAAATTATATTTTTGATGTACATTTGAAAATTTCGGATATTCTAATAAATTTAGAACAATTGTTTGCTAAGTATCAAATGCAGATTGAAACATCAAAGCGATAACTGTGCCTGATATAATTCAAAATTTTGTGTAAAAGATTATCCTATTTATCCTCTATCTCAATTAGAAATTTCTGAATTCTAATGTTGTATAAGTATGATTCAATCGGAAAATACTGAAGTTAAAATTAACATTAATATAATCAGGGTCAAATTAAGACAAAGTAGTGCCCAGGTCCTGATTCAGTTAGGTGTGTCCCTCCCCCCCCCCCCTCCTCCAGTTTATGTAAGCCATTGAAGAAAAAGAAAAAGGGCATAACACGAAACATATAATTGTTTTTGTTTGAAAAAATAAGTTGCAACTGCAGGGATCAGGTAAAAACAAGGGAGTTAAAGTCGTACCCTGATTTAAAGTATAATTTGTATTCATTGCATTTTAAGGATAATATTTTAAATTGATAGTGATTTATACTGAATAAATAATGAAAATAAATTTATTTGTAATTACCAGGCATGAAAGTGTAAACTAACTTCAAAAGCTGAATTATATGTAATAGAAAGTTACCACAATAAAAACATGTATAAATACACAGAATAAAATGTTACCATAGGAAATTCTGAGAATATCTCGTTATAAATTTAAGTGCATTTTTAGAATAAAATCTAGAACTATGCTACAATGTTCATAAGCAGATGCAAATATATAATTATGCATCCACATAGATTTAACAGAATGCAGTGTTAGTGACATGACAACTTGAGCATGTGCACTAATTACATGCACAAA
The DNA here is from genome assembly GCA_963930645.1 of Salticus scenicus. NCBI lineage: Eukaryota > Metazoa > Arthropoda > Arachnida > Araneae > Salticidae > Salticus > Salticus scenicus. The sequence goes on along the minus strand of OZ005655.1, from coordinate 294,992,902 downwards.
ATAAGAGTAATAATAAAATATAAGTTAATACATGGGGTCTGAAGTTAGCATTCGCAGTTACTACTTGCAAATACAATGAACTTATTGGGCCATCTAGTTTGTAATGTTTAAGTCATAGATATAGCAATTTATATATAGATCTATCATCTCATTGTTATCATGCAAAGATTTTTGATGCCGAAAAATTTTTTTGGCATCAGCCATATAGTGGTATTGAAACCATTGAAACTAGGCAATTGTAATAGAACAGAATAGAATGTTGATGAATTTTCAAAATGTCGAAATATTGCGTCTTTTAATTCTTCTAATAAATTTATGAAAAGAAATGGATAAGTTATCATAAAAGTAAATTATATTTCACTAAAATATGAAAAATATAATTTTTATAATCAGTTGCTTTGTTATTATTATGAAATAAAAACTGACTTGATTTTTAATGGAATACGTTTTTTAAAGTTTGATATTTTTTAAGATTTTATGTTAGTAAGTAATATAGAATTTTCAAAATTCCTTTAAATACAGTTAGCAGCGGCGTAGGTAAAGAACGTTAGCTTTAGTATATAAAAAGAGTTTAACTTTAAATATTAACTAAATTAATAAATGTTAAAAGAAAGAAAGAAAAAGAAAAATGAACTTGAAATTGTATCTGCAGTTTTTCATTCACTTTTAGTACATAAATTATTCATAAATTTTATTTTCTAAATTATCTGGGTATATTCACTCGGAGAACGACGGCCATATTGGGGACTTTTCTCTGAGTAAAAAGGAATCACCCCCCCCCCCCCCCCACACACACACACAATGATCAATCTATGTCTTATTACTATATCTATGGTTTAAGTCCCTGTATGTTATATTACAGTTTCAAATCAAAATTCAAAAGACTTTTCTGTACTATATAAATTGCTTCTAAAAGAAGTAAAATTTAGAAAGTAATTAATTATAAGCTTTTTAAAAGTTTGAAACTGAAGTTTTTTTTTTTTTTTAAACATCTTCATTTTATTAAGCAATAACAATTTAATATAAACTTGTTACCGGGCAAGACTATTTTGGTGCCCCTAAAATTATGGTGCCCATGTCCTGAGACCCACAGGACCGTGCGTTAATCAGGCCCCTGAATATAATTTCTAATAAAACATTAAAAATTGCAAAGAATGTCTATCAAGCTACCAACTGGCGATGTACTAGAGCAGAAGTATCCAACCCGTAGTTTCTTGCGGCCTGCGAGGAGACTAACGATATTTAAAGTTTAACAACTTTGTTTAAGACATTAAAGATTAATAAATCCTTTCTGACTTTTCGAAGTGAAAATACGTTTCAACGATTATGGTAGCTAAAGAATCTCTTTGTTATAATGAAATATTATAAGATTCGTTAATCATTCTTTTTATTATACTAATTAATGTATAGTCATAAATTTTTCACGATTCCATTGTTAACATATAAATGGAAATATGTTTAATTAATGTATTCTGATCCGAGTCATTACCCTTCCCTTAACGGCCGTCTTCACTTACCGTCGACGGAAGCCCGAGCCAATGTTATTCTATGGGGAAATTTTCTTTACAAATAACTTATTAACTAATACATATTCTTAAATTCTGTTTTCACATTCAGAAAATTCCCAACTGTTAAATGGACGGACCTTTTTTAAAAATGCATTTTTTTAATTTTTAATATTTTATTTTGAAATTGCAAAATGAAAAAATCTCAGATATTGAAAATTCGTATTTTGCAGCTTCAAAATAAAATATAAAAATTTAAGAAATAATTTTTTAAAAAAGGTCCGTCAATTTAACAGCTGTGAATTTTCAGAATGTGAAAACAGAATTTAAAAATATGTATTAGTTAATAAGTTATTTGTAAAGAAAAATTTCCCATAGAATAACATTAGCTTCGGCTTCCGGCGGCGGCGGTGAGTGAAGAGGACTCTTAACCGGATAAAAGTATATGCATACATGATTCATACAAGAACTCCTGTCTATGAACACAGTGGTGCGGGCCGCCAGGGGCATAATTCAAAAATCATGGGAGGGACTCAAAAAGTTTCATTTTAAAAATAAATGAAAATTATTCTTAAGAAAATCCATTAATAATTAAATCTTAATTAATATTCACTAATTATTTGTATTAATTAAAACATATCCCTAATTATGAACATTTATAGTATTTTAATTTAGGCTTTTAAATGGATGTTTCTTCTATTTGCTATTAAAGGGAAATTTCGTAGTTTGAGTCCCCTGAGCCCCTCGCTTTCCTACGCCCCTACGGCCCGCCTGAATAAAATAGATGCTCAATGCGGCCCACCAAGTGTTTGGGGTTGGAGATGCCTGTACTAGAGGACAGCTGGAACACTTCGTTGAATATAGGACTGCGTTATCACGTGAAATGTGACAGTTTATTGATGATCGCCTTTACACGTGAAAGCCATTCAACAAGTGTTACAATATTTTTTTAAAACAAGTATATAACCCCTCCTTTTAATTTAAGTTAAGAAACAAAAGCATCTTCTTTTTTTCATAGACGTAAACTGGAATTTATAAATAGTCGATTCTTATCTATTCCCTAACTCCCGTCACTTTTGGCACGGTCGCAATTTTTATTTTATTTCACATACTATAAGCCGCTAGCTTTTTTTTTTTTTTTTTTTTTCCTGTGGCAGACGCCTGTCTGAAACAGACATTCATCTTCGGTGTACCGGGTATTTAAAACACTAGCCAAAAAACTCGAGAAATGATCGGAATCATTCTCCTCTGTGAAGTGATGCTAATAAATTATTTCAAATCATTCAGTTCTGAAATATGCGAACTGAATATAATAAGCAGGTTTTATGCCCCAGAACATTTAATGTAAAATCACGGTAAATACTTATTTATTTAATGGTATAAAAAAAAATATTCACATGTAGTTTTATCATCAGCAAATTATATTCTGTTAATGTCTTTTTTAAAACGTTAGCAAGGGGGTTGAGGTTGAGTTGTTTCTACGTTCACTAGTGCTACGCTATGGGTACTTAGGAACGGTCTAAGACTCATCCCTGAGGGTGATCTGGTGACATATATTGATCCCTATGATGCCCTTCTTCCCAGATGTTTAACTGAGAAACAGGGAGGAGATTGAAACCACGGCAATTACACTTAGGTTTCTTCAAGGCGTTATGATTTATTATTATTTTATTTTATTTTTTATTTTATTTTTATATTATTATTATTATTTTAACTCCTGGTGCTTCACTCTGAATAATTTCTGCTAACGCGGAGATTGTTTCAGAGACTCGAAATTCTAAATTTATTCCTTTTTGGCCCTTTCATTTCGGAAAATCATTTTTATGTTCTATTAATTTTTCGTTGGAGGTAAGCATTGGTTGCGAACAATTGCAGGTATTCCGAAGCACATCGTTGACTTGACTTGACCACGGCGGATTTTATGTGCATCAGCCACCATTAATGGGCTTGATGGTCTTCGGACGGCTCGAGTAACGAACTTGAAATCTTCCAACTAGTATCTCGGCACTCTACCGACTACGTCCCCAATTAGCAAGGAAAAGGGGAAAACACTCGGGAAAAAAAAGATCGTAAATTACTTTGTTAAGCTAAAGTAATAAAATATTTCATACCACTTAGTTCTGAAATATGAAATGTAAATAATACATTATAGAATGTTTGATTGACGTAATTATCATAATTTTTTACAGTAAAAATTCTCAAGTTCTTCTTTTTTCTTTCTTTCTTTTCTTCAGTTATTAAATAGCTGATTGCTTTCTGAACATTTTGTTAATGAATATGATTTTGAGCTGATTTACAACTTGACAACATCAGATCTCGGGCTCGAATCCCGGTTCAGGCAGGGACGTTTGTGGCGTCCTAATAAGTGTTAAAATTAAAGGACTTTTCATTGTGAATATGTAACATGTATCATTCGAGACAAAAGTCATTGTTACTATAAGTCTCAAAGCTATAAATAAATAAATAAAAATAACTACAACTTGACAGCTGTAACAGACACTAAGTATTTGCATTTAAAAAATAGCATTAAAATTATCTATAGATTATTTTTAACCACATTAAAATTTTCACAACAGACAGCCACATTTTCATTGTCTTTTTTTTTTTTTTTTTTTAAGTCTTTTCAACGAAATGATGTGTCAAAATCTTATATATTTTGACACTACAATCGACATAAGCATTCATAAATTTATCATGTAGATCTTTTACCTTATATATTTTAATTTATACAAGATCTGATTTTTATAAAGTGTAAAATTGTAAGTATAGAACTATAATCTAATGCAACTTCTTTTGAAGTAAATTTCTTTTAATTAACACAGTAAAAGGAATAAATACCACCCTAAATAAATAATCTGGTGTGTCACTCACACGACTTTCTCTTACCCTGAAATTTAATACTATAAATACAGGTTGCAGATACGAGGTAAGATAACGATGTTATTTAAACCTATGTTAAACAATTCAAATTAGGCTTCGGGAGAGTTTTATATGATAATTAGTTCTGTGTGAGAGGGGCTACCGCCCCCCTCAACCCCCCCGTTTCATTAATGCACCTACATTTATATAGAATTTAATTCGGTTATTAAAAAATAATTCTGTTTTTAAAAAATTATCTTTTGTGATAATGCAGACGATTTCCATATTAGAGAAGTAGTATAACACCAAATATATAAAAAAAAAAGTCCATTTTATTCTCAATATTAAAAAAAAAAAAAAAAAAAAAAAAAAAAACTACGGTAGTAGGGTAATGGAAGTAAAAAGGAATTTAATAAATATAAAGTAGTCAGTAAAATGTTAACAGGTGGGTCGCCTTGTGTGGCACTGGGTGTACCCTGTTCGTTCTGGAATCAACAAAAATTTTTGTTTAAATAAACAAATAAATAAATAAAAATAATAATTTTAATGATTTAAATAAGTATTAGTTGAGTCGAAAAACGTCGGTTAAAAAAACAAAATAATTTAGGTTCTAGCAACAAAACTTTTGCTGAGGATATATCAATGATTTCTTTTATTATTATTATCATTGCAATTGAACTTAGTTTTTAAATTGGGAGTAAATATTAGGTTGCATAAAAATTTTCAAAGTTAATTTATTATTATTATTAAACAGAAATTTTCATATATAAAAATGAAAATTTACTATAAAAAAGAATTGAAAAATTGGTGTTGAATGACGAAAAAGATGAATTTTGTTAAAAAGATACTATAAAATATACAAAGACGCAAAGGTTGTTTCGGATCTCCATAATCAAGCACAATCAGGCAATAAAAGTAGGCACAAGTGATTTATGAAAGCACCAACAGCAACATTTTTTGCGTGCTTGTGTATTTTATGGCGTTTTGTTTATAAATTTCTTATTCTTCATGAAACACGAATACAGTTTTTATTTCCTCAAAAATAGAAACCCGGTGATCACAGCTTTCGAACTTTATTAGTAGATAATCTAAATAAATAAGATATAAATAATAAATAAATAAATAAAAACACACTTTTATTTCAAAATATACTGAAAACTCTAATTCAGCGTATGGGAATAATAGACCTGTATGCTAAAGTTTAACTCAATCGGATGACAGGATATGGGTTAAAAATTAAAAACAAATTTTGAACTGGAGTTGGGGCCCAGGCCCTCAGGCCTCCTATATCTGTTGCTCCATGAGTGTGTATTAGGAAATTATAGATGCATGAAAATTTTCAATTTAACCAAACGACAGGAAGTGGAATAAAATTCGAAAATCAATTTTGAACTAAAGTTGAGGACCCAGAGCTCCCAGACTCCTCCCCATAAGTCCGTTATCACTTGAGTCTATATTGCCATCGGAGTTAAAAATGTATGCAACATTTCAGCCCAGTTGGATGATAGAAAGAGGGTGGAAATCCCGCTCTTAGATTTGAACCACGCACATGAATAAATAGTATTCCAAATTAAATAAAACCGTGTAATAAGAAAATAAGTATTAAATACACGGTTCGCATCCCTAACAGCACATCTCATCCACAAGACATCCTCAGGATATCCTATGGATGAAGGTACGTCTACGGGACATCCTCTGGATGTACTATGGATAAGGGTGATGTTAGGGATAGCACTTTCCAATTGTATTTACGTCCTACATTTTTGTTTGTTTGTTTCCGTAACGATACATTACCACTTTCGCGACCGCATGTTTTTGTCTTTTTGGCAGTAAGGTGCGCCTCCCTAACCGCATATTCTCTCCAAATGACATCCTCAGGATTTCCTGTGGATGAAAAGGATATCTATGGACATCCTACGAACATTTTAAGGATGTATTATGGACAAGTGTGTTGTTAGGGTCTTTGGGCGTTATTCTTCTCAGCTACAATATTTCAGAATAAAATTTTACAGATTCACATTTATATTATAAATGGATATACACTGTAATTATACTCTTCCGAATCAAAGCATTTATATTCCTAGTATATTGATATTACAAATATGAATATTGAGTATATTTTTACGAAATAAATAACGTACAAATTGAGAAAGAAACTCCCACTGGTGGAGTTAAAGATTTTCAAATGACGTGAATCTACGTCAGTGATCGCGAAAGGGTTAAAATAGGTTTTGTTATTAACACAATTAGGGTGAAAGAAAGCTCACCAAAGCTGTCTTTATAGCTTTACTACTAAAGAAAGAGCAAAAAATTGATTGAATTTGTGTAGTCTTATATATCAGGGCCTTTTTATCACGCGATACTGAGCACTCTGAAATTTTAAGGGCACCAAAATTTCATACATGATCACAAAACTACGTTTACTTATGCAATGTTTTTTTGTGTGACTTTCTAATTAGAGACTTGCAAACTGCACCAGAATTAATCTATATATATATCTATATATATATATATATATATATATACAGAGGCTGTTCGCTCATTTTTTAGACGATTTTATTTCGCCGTAAAAAAAAAAAAAAAAAAAAAAAAAAAAAAAAAAAAATCGTCTGCATGAAAAATTTTATTTTCACAACAGTTGTATTTTTGGAAGTTTTATTTATAGTCTGATATTTAGAATTATTGTTTACATGCAAAATGGCTCTTTTAAAAAGGCAATGGATAGAATGATACGTTTCCGCTCTTTCCGAATAGAACACGCTGCAGAACTCTTTATGAAAGAGAAAAATGGAAAAATATTGTAGCAATAGAAGAAACTTGGGTCTATTTAAGTGATTGCAACAAAAAAAAAAGATCAATTTATTATCATGAAAGAAGAGAAAAAAATTTTGCTACAGGGTTCAAAGAATCAAAAGAAAGTTTTTCTAAAGGATTTATGATTGTTGGTGGTTTTTCATAAAAAGGCAAGATAAAGGTAAAAAATGTTGACAAAAATGTCAAAATCAACTCTAAATACTATCAAGAGCATATTTAAATCCAATTTTTAAATGTGAAATTACAGATCTTTATCCACAATGCCATCAGTCCGTTGAACTGCATCAAGACAAAGCAAGCAGCCACACATCACAATCCACAATTGCTTTTCTAGGGAAAAAATGGAACAAGAAACGGGAATTAAAACCATACCCTTCACTGATATTCCTGTTAAATCTCCTGATGTATCACTAATAGATTTTTATGCTTTTGGACTCTTAAAATCTGCCTTATCCAAACGTCAGCCTACAACGCTTTGTGGACTTTGGAAAGCCGTTGAAGAGGAATGGAACAAAATACATCTTCCGATATTACAAAAAGCATTATTATTATGGAAATTACGATGTAGAATGATGGTTAAGAACAAGGGCTAACAAACTGAACAGTTAAAACACGAAGTATGAGTGTAATTTTTTCGGTATACTCCATCAAAATCGTCTAAAAAATGTGCGAACACCCTCTGTATATATATATATGTATGCATAATCCATTTGATAATAATAGAAAAGAATGAGAACGAAGAATAGTCAGTCAAATAAATCACCACAGAAATATACGCAGGCCAAACAAAGCAACTAGTTATCTTAAATTGATTTAATTTTTAAGAATAATAATATTACTTAATTTATTGGACTAGAATACCTGATGAAATATAATATGGGCCCGTGTATTTTGATGCTGAAGAAAAGAAGGATTTCTTTAGGATAGTATTTTAAGGGGAAATAATAGAACTTTTATTAGTGAAAAGAACCTTTTTGTTTTGAGATGAGAAAAAGAATTTTGAACCAAAGCAAAATAAGATTGAATTTTAACAGAAAAGCTCAAAATGCTATAAGACATTTTCAAGTGCTATCCCCATAGCATTGAGCAAAGAAATGTAGGTTTTCTGTATTTGATAAGCATTTTAGCAAAATATCAAATGATAGCACGAACCTATATATATATACATATAAAGTGAAGAATATAATAACATTATAAAATTTAGCAATTAATAGATACATGATAATATCACCAACACACACATAAAAGCTATTGTAATATATACATATATATCTTCCTAGTAATAATAATAATAATAATAATAATAATAATAATAATCCCAAGTTTCCCGGGGATAACACTGAAAACTGTTGTCATAACTTGAACAATGTATTTGAATAAAGGAAGTAAAATTTTTTCCATGGTTTCCTTTCGTACACTTTAACTGAATAAAATAATGAATGAAGAATAATTTAGCGGAAAAAATTGCATCACGATTGAAACATTGTATTGTGATAGACAAAATAACAATATTTTATTCATGGTTTGCATATTTTTGGAACATTCATTCATTAATTCAAGTGGTAAATTAATCGTAGGAAATGCATTGCTTTTTTTTTTTTTTTTTTTTTTTTTTTTTTTACAGAAATATCTTATTAATTAAAAAAAGAAAAAAAAAAAAAAAAAAAAACCTCAGTATCGTGTTATTTTGATCGCAAAAATCAAAGCTTAGAAAACTTCACAATTTTCCAGAATTAATTCATCAATAAAATAAATCTTGAATAAAAAAAAAAAAAAACAATTTCTATTTTAAGAATAAACTCTTTTCGTTTCTACGCGGAATTTCAATACATTAGAGCAAAGTATTACTTATTAAATGTATATCTATTTCAGCATAGCGTATATAGTTTCTACTACCGCAGAAATCAAAGTTTAAATAATTTCAAAATTTTCCAGAATTAATTTCCCCATAAAACAAAGCTTGAATAAAACAAAACAATTTTTATTTTAAGAAAAATTTTTTTTTCGTCGCTATGCGGAATTCTTATATGTTAGGGTAAAATATTAATGATAAATTAAATATGTAGCATTCGGTTACGTTACGAGAAATTAATGATATAAATAAATAAATAAGTAGACACACAGTTATAAAATTTGAATGAAAGGGCTAGCGATGTCATTTTTAATTTCTTGGAGCCGCTTTTCTCTAAAATCATATAAATGTTATCATGTAAATGATGAAAACGTGTAAACTAATGTTGAGTAATTTGAACTAGAAAGGAGAAATGAATTTGGAAATACGTATGCAAAAACCGAGCACTATACAGTCTCAGACTGACAGGTTTGTTAATACTTTTCCGAGTAAAAAAATACATTTTCTTTTTAAAAACTTACTAAGTGATTTTAAATATTTTTCAAATGAATCACCGCGACTCCCGTTCTGATAATAGAGAGTTCGGATGAAAAAAATGATAAAGGAGCAAAAATCAAACAAAAACGCACCTCTTCCTCTTTTGTAAGTGACCAGTCCTCTGCTCCCATTGGTTGCGGCCAGAATTCAGGACGTACTTCCGCGTCTTTGCCTCTCCGCATCCCAAAAGGATCGGCCGATAGGACCTCGGATGCACGAAGATCCAGCGCAGCCATCTGGCCACTGATCTTAATTCTCCCAGAAACTTTTCAAAGAAGAGTTTCTTTTCTCTTTTTATTTATTTATTATTATTTTAGTTTCTTAATCTAAGGCAGGCGATGGTACGCGTGAAGGGGCTGGTATATTTTTTGCTCGAGATCTGAGAATTTGCTTGCCCAGAGGAAACAGCTGACGACAGTGGTTTTTTTAAAACTTTTTCAGGCTAGTGATTCACTTTAGTCTCGATAAAAAATTTTAAGAAGCATTATTAAAATAAATAAACAAAATAAATGAAACTATGGTATTTGATTTACATCCGATATGTCAGTAAGGCCTCTCTGCTCAAAGTTTTTGCTCTTTGTATACACCGTGGTAAAGTAAAAAAAAAAAACAAAAAAAAAACATCCGATTTATCAGAATTGGTACAAATGTTTATGAGTAACGTAGAATTAATTGTATAGATTTTAAAATATAGGACGTTTATGAATCGCGTACAGGGACTGACAAAAGAATTCCGATACATTGTGGTCAATTAATGGCAATTTTGCACTGAATTCAACATAAAGAAATTAACTTTTATCACTAAGATACTTAATTGTATAGTTTCTGTAGAAAATAATGTGTATAAAATAAGTAATTAGTTTACAGAGCGGTAGAAAAGAATTCCGAAACGTTTTGCATATGTATATAGTAACTACTAGATGTGTTTTTTTCGGTATTATTATTAGTAATATTAAGAACAGAAAGTAAATAAACATCGAAAGGATTTTAGGGAGCGGTAGCCTTCCCGTAGATAAATGCATTTCATTATTAATTGACTAATCATATTTAATATAAAATAAATAAACATCGGACGTGTAACAATAGACAATTTGCACGTTTTCTGATTTTATTCTTATATAATAGAAAATGAAAAGGTAAGAAAATAAATACATACATTTTCTTTATTTGAAACCTAATGACTGATTTATAACAATTTTAACATCGCACTATTTACTCTATCGAGAAAACGCAGTATAATATATCGTGACGTCACTCTTTATGACAACAAACGGGAGTAATCGTTGTTTACATTCGATTTCGTGCTTTGCTTTGCTTCTTGAATCCGTGAAATAGGTTTTATATGTTATAATAATGACGTATATTAAAAAATCGTAGTATAAATATTGTATTGTACCATTTTGCACTAATACAACGGCTAATGCTTCTCAAAAGTTATTCGTTAGCGTACCACAGGATCCTATTAAACGAAAACATTGGACAACCGCCATGAAAAGAAAACAATTGAAAATAATGATATTAGAAAATGGTGATAATGATATTAAATGATTATAAGATGAAAAAGAAATGCTCAGAAATCACATAAACAATCGATAATTACGAAAGTTGAAACGAATTGCTGCTTACTAACCAGGCTAACAAAATGTAAACATTGAAGCATCATAAAGTGTGACGTCAGGCAGCGTTTAGAAGTCACGTGATTTTTGGTTTTTTAAATTAATGAGGACTTTTTTTTGCATTTTTAATAAACTTTTTGAAATTTATAGGCCTAAAACTACCAGAAAAATAGGATTTTTTTCAAATCCACTATGTGCACAAATTCCTCATTACTCTATTTCTATCACTCAGTACTACGTATATTATAAACTCTTTTTTTGCAAAAACGTGGTCAGAAGACATAAATTGACTTAATTAATCGGGATGCCTATCAATTTTCCTGTAACAACCAACTAATAATTTGTAACGAAATGGCGTCTGAAAAGAAATTTACATGTCTAGTTTAAAGAAAATAGACAAAGAAGTTAGTTTTAGCATACTCACTTCAGAGGCATAAAATTAATCTACATAATCAAAATCCTACTTTTAGTTTTTTGTCGCAGCAAACATTTATATAAAAATGTTTATAATATAATTATTTATAATATAATAATATAGAGAAAAACAAAAAATAACATTTATATAATACACCAAATATCTTCTTAAAAGTTATATAAATGTTGCTCAAGAAAAATTTCTGATGTCAGGTTTTTAATTTTAAATAACACATGCGGATGGACATCTAAAAAAGGTGTTTATACAGAAAATTTGATGAAAATATTTACTGATGTTTTTGGATATACCGACATTCTTTCCAGCTTCTACTTTTCTAACTTTCACCGAAGCTTGACAAACTTATTTCTACATCGAAAACCAAATACATACGAAAGGAGAACTAAAACAAAGTTTTCGAAAAAAAATTACGGTTGATTTTTTTTTTTTTTTCTTATTCAAATAACACTCACTTCTGTAACCTAAAGTTGACCTACCTAATCAATACATCTATCTGTTTTCCTATATTATAAGACTAAAAAAAAATATGAAAGGTCATCTAAAGAAAAAGGAGGGGGGGGGGGGGGGTTAATACAGTAAATTTCAAGAAAACCATTAGAGTAGTTTTTGAGACACTAATTACGTCTTTTGAAAAGTCTTGTCATTTTGAAATGGCAAAATGTCCCCGATTTTTACTTCCTTAGTATAAGGAAGTATAGTAATCCCGATTTGCGAAATGGATTTTGTATTTCGCACAGTTCAAAAGTGAATGATCGTAGAATGTTGCAAATTTATATGTGTGACAGTTATGATGTCTAGTTGTACACATGCAACTTCGGTTTTAATACAAGTTCCCGTTTCAAAGATATCAACAACTTTGCATGAATTTTCGTAACGTCTGTAGGTAAGTATGTGTGTATCTCGCACAACTCAAAAAACGATTAGACGTAGAACGTTGCAAATTGGTATGTAGGTTTGTTATGACATCTAGTTGTGCACCTCCCTTTTTGGACTTTCTATGATTTTCCGTTTTGAAATATTTAGGAAAATTATATTCATAATGACCAAAAATACAAAGTTTTTGTCTATTATATGTTGCCTATTATCATAGAGAATTCAAAAGAAGCTAATGATAGAGCCAGTAAGGATATTGTTTTGAAAGTTGAAGACATTTTTGCGTGTAGAAACTTATGCTTAAAGACATAAACAGGTTCTTGTCGAAGAATGCATTTTATTTAATGTATATTCAGCCCGTAGATAGAGCCCGTAATGTATCTCGCATAACTCAAAAAAGGTTGGACATAGAACGTTGTAAATTGGTATATACGTTTGTTATAACATCTAGTTGTGCCCCTTCCTTTTTGGATTTTCTACGATTTTCCGTTTTGGAGATATTTAGGAAAATTATATTCATAATGACCAAAAATGCAAAGGTTTTGGTCATTATATATGACCTACCCTCATAGAGGTTTCAAAAGAAGCTAATAATAGAGCTAATAATGATATTGTTATGAATGTTGAAGACATTTTTGCATGTAGAAAGTTATGCTTAAAGACATAGCCAGGTTCTTGTCGACGAATGCATTTTGTTTACTGAGTATTCAGTCCGTAGATAGAGCCCGTAATTTTATTGTTATGAAAGTTGTCGACATTTTAGCGTGTAGAAATTGATTCTCTAAGAGAGAAGTAGGCTCTTGTCGAAGAATGTATTTCATCTAATGAATATTTAACCCGAAGATAGGACCTGTAATGTTACTGATTAAAAAAAGTTGCCGACATTTTAGCGTGTAGAAAGTAATTCTTCAACAAATGAGCAAGTTCTAGTCGACGAATCCACTTTATTTAATTAATATTCAGTAAACAGTTGAACAATTCTCTTTTTTGTGCTACAAAAATTAATATTCTTGAAACAACCCAATGAAATGGTCAATTTTACTGCAGAAATCAAATATATACGTTGGTAAATACACTGCAGAGCATACATTTCGCTCAATCAGGAACAATCGAACATTTCGAAGTCTGAATGGAATTTGAATTCATCGAAAGTGGTTTACGGAATTTTCAAGGTAGTTCTGCGCGAGAAACCAATGCGTCACTACAAAATTTTCAGAACTAGATTCTTATTGAGGTAAAGTTTCCAAATTTTGTAAATCCTTTACTACCATTTTTCGCCACATTTGAATGCCTAATTTGACGCTAAGTCAAAGGCCACCTTTGTGGAAATGTAAAAACTTTCATCTGTTTCCACTTTTAGTGTAATACCGTGTAGAAAGTAACACGTAAAGATATAGATAAGTTCTAGTCTACAATCATCAAGAACCATTCTTATATATATATATAGTCTTTATAGTGAGTCCTATATAGAACTTTCGAAGAATGTACAGTCGGTAACAAAAGTGTCCGAACACTAGCAAAAATTCCTATGTAAAAAAAGTACACTTCATACGGTTTTGTTAAATAAATCCTTATCGAATCATGTTCTTACACTGACTAAGGACAGGATTCGACAAGGATTTATTTGACAAAACCGTATGAAATGTACTTTTTTTACATAGGAATTTTGGCTAGTGTTCGGACACTTTTGTTACCGACTGTAGTTCTGCACAATAAACCAATGAATTTTTCCAGAATATTCCAGAACTCTGTTATTATTGAAGCTAGAGTTTCCAAACCTTGGCAACCCTAAACTAAATATTTTCGCCAAATTAATTCGCCAAGATGCCAAATTCGATGCTAAGACCAAAAAGCTACGCTGGTTACTAATTTGAGGTATGGCGAGATTAGCGATAAAATTTTGCGGCAAATGCTGTTTCAGGATAGCCAGAAACCCTTTCTCAATTTTTACCAAAGAGAATAAAGCTGGGTCATCTATACTCGAATGATTTTCATTGTACTCTATGCTGTGCATTTGCCAATGAGACATTCAGTAACAAGCCGTTGGGTACTATTCCTGAAAAAACTACTATATTTGTCTCGGCGGCATATATAATTGTATTATCGTGACTTTTTTGGTTCGAGTAGCAGTTTTTTTTTTTTTTTTTTTTTTTTTTTGTTAAAGGAATGTTCGTGAACTGGAACCTGCCTGTTTATTTACGAATCAGTTTCCTCACAACAAAACTGTCAATGTTTTCATAAAACATGTATATTTGTATGGTTGTATAAGGAAGTCATGTGGTGTCCACATGAGATTTTTTTAAATAACATCTATATAATACAGTAATCGCCGCTTAATAAAATCACTGGTTAACAAAAATCAGCCGCTTAATAAAATCAGCATCGCCGCTTAATAAACTCAAAAATGTCTCCTCACCAGCCATAAATATCATTTATACATCCATTTTTTTTTTTTTTTTTTTTTTTTTTTTAAATAGAAAAAGAATTTAAAGCACAAGAAACCCTTCGTTATCGCTCATTGTTGAAGATTTTACACTTGCAGCCCAGCACAGTTACAAATTAAACACGCCCCATCACTTATCTCCGTAACAATTTCAAGGAACGTATTCTTCAAAGCGCAGTAATGAAATAGAAAATTGACTTGAAATGATTTTTTTTTTTTTTCTAATTATTAGAAGGCAATTTCTAGTTCTTATTTTGAAATTACTATCATTCATGAGGTTTAAACGGAAAGATTTTAAATTTATAAGAAAAGCGTGAACTTTTGGTTAAAGTAATGACGATATTCCTGTAACGAAAGTGCACGGGAACTTCGAATGCATTTACTTATATCGAAGAAATAATTAGTTAAATTCTTTTGAAGTTTCTTTCGAAATTCAGGGAAATAATACCTTTTCCTTGAGTGCAGGAACGTTCGCCGGATATAAAAATCAGCTGCTTAATAAAATCACTTTGGCTCAGAAAGAATGTGATTTTAATAAGCGGCGGAAACTGTACACCAAATACATTCTCAAAAGTTATATAAATGTTGCCCCAAAAAAATTTTCGATGTCAGGTTTTTAATTTTAAATTAAAACGACACAACTTTCCGGTACACCTCATAATTCCTTCCTCTCTCTCTCTCTCTCTCTCTCTCTCTCTCTCTCTTCTTTCTTTATTTTATTTCTTTATTTTTTTTATTTTTCACCAAAAGGATGAGCTCCATAAAAGAGCTTTTTGGCTCTGGTAAATTTCAAGCTCCTGGTTCATGATATGTACAGATGGACGATTATAAATTAAAAATGATACGAATTAATTCCATAAGTGCAGCATAACGGCTATTAAATACGGCATGATACTTTCAAAGCAGAAATATCCAGTGGTGTCGTGCCCTTAGCGACCGTGCCCTTAACGGAATGGATGAAAGGGAAGAAGGAGGAATAGAATAAGCCGTGCCCTTAGCGGAAATAAGAAGGTGTGCATGTGGAAGATAGAAATATGTTATTCAAATGCACAAAATAATATTTTCTATAGAATGTAGTATGATTAGCATTAGAATTACAGAGTCAGACAAAATTATTCAGTTACACTGAGGGTTATTATTGGAAATTTTCTAAAATGCATTTTCTTTTACATTAAGCGTTTATTCGACCATTTTTTAAAATGTGAATATGATTTGAATTAGTGTATTTGTCTATTCTACTGTCCGTTTGTCCGCCTCCAGCGCCCGTAAATATTTTAAGAATTTTTTATTTTTCTTCTATATTCAATAGAAGAAAGTATTGGATTCGTAAAAAATTTAGATTTCCGGTTTTCGACGGATTTACACGTTTTGAGTGGTCTAGAATACGATTTGATTATTTTAAAAAAATGTCTGTCTGTCTCTGTGTGTGACAAAAATTTTGTGGCAACTGAATCTCCGGGACTACTGCTCAGAATTGCATATAAATTTACATGTAGATGCACCTTGAACTAAATTAGCGCTATCAACTTTTGATGCCAAGCTCTCAACAGGTGGCACTGCTATACAACGATTTCTACAAGTTAAGTGGAAGCTATATATCAGGTTCTATTGCGTATAATCAATCAAAACTTGGTGTGAGAGAAGGCCACCATGAGACATTATGCTGATTCAATTTGAATGCTTATGGACCGACAAGTGGTGCTGCTATACAGCTATTTCTACAATTTAAGGGAAAGCTATATCTCAGGAATTACTGCACAGAATTGCATATAAATTTATATGTTGATGCACCTTAACCTAAATGACTATCTGTCAACTTTTGGTTTCAACCGCTCCACAGGCGGCGCTGCTATACAGCGGTTTCCACAATTGAAGGGAAGGCTATATCTCAGGCTCTATTGCGTATAATCAAACAAAACATGATGTATGTGAAGGCCATTGTGAGATATTATGCTGCTGCAATTTGGGTGCTTATCGTCCAATAGGTGGCGTTGTCATACTGCAAATTTCCTCGACAATGTGAAAGCTATATCTCAACTTCTATAGCTCATAACTTTACGAAACTTGATATGTGACATAACTATTATAAAAATGCATTTTTTAAGATGTCATTTATAGACAATAAAACAACTCTCTTTCTTTGGATATTTAGTGTTAGTTTCCTCTAAGATAAAAATTATTTATTTGCACTTAGTGAATTTGTATAGGAAAATATAAAAGAAAGTCTTGTGGAGGCCATAGCTTACTAATTTTTACTTTCAATTTTTTTTTTTTTTTTAATAATATGTGTTATTCAAATTCATTATTGAATATTCCCTACTTAAATGGCTCCAGCAGAACATATGCCACTGGTTTGTGTACATGAACATCCAAAAAATACCAATGCATTGCAATTTATGGGAGACATTTTTCTAAATCACATTTAAATAATTTCATCAAAAAATCATAAAGAAATTCACATTTATTGTTATTATGTTAAGAAAATGTTTTCTATAAATTATAATATGCTTAACCTCCAGATTTACATAGCTACCTAAAAATGTTACAATACATTAAGGGATGCAAATAGGAAATTAAATGCAACATTTCTGTTTGAGTTAAGCATTTTTAACACTTTCCAACAAAGTTTCAGTGTCATTATGAATTCAGTTATTCTATATGTCTGTCTGTCTATTGTGTGATAATATAGACAGAGAACATAGGATGTTATACGATACAATGAGTAAGCACAATTGGAAAATGCTGATAATCAATGTGTACCTCCTGATTTTTTGTTTTTGTTTTAGTTTTAAAAGATCTAATGCTTAATTATATTTTCAAAAACATAATAAAATCGTAAAATGGCAGTAATGTACGTTTTCGTATGGAGTACAGTCGGTAACAAAAGTGTCCGAACACTAGCGAAAATTCCTATGTAAAAAAATCACACTTCATACGGTTTTGTTGAATAAATCCTTGTCGAATCCTGTTCTTAGTCAGTGTAAGAACATGATTCGATAAGGATTTATTTAACAAATGAAGTGTACGTTTTTCATATAGGAATTTTTGCTAGTGTTCGGACACTTTTGTTACCGACTGTACTGTGATTCATTAAACTTTATATGGTTACAGATCACCGTTCCCTCAAATAACGGATATTCTACAGTACGTATACAGTCGGCTGCAAATTTATTCGAGCACTAGCAATAATCCTTGCCAAAAAAAAGTACACTTAATACAGCTTTGTTAAATAAATCCTTGTCATGTTCTTAATCAGTCTAAGAACATGATTCGACAAGGATTTACTTAGCAAAACAGTCTTAAGTGTACTTTTTAAATATAGGAATTATTGGCTAGTGCTCGACTAATTTTGCAGCCGACTGTACTTGTTTTTGCGACAGTTTACTTCTGAAGCAAAATACAGCGAGTGCTAAATGCGGATAAAGTGTGGAGGAAAACTGAAGAGTTCTTTTATTTATTTATTAATTTATTTTGAAATTTATTATACATTTCCGCTAAAGGAAAAGGAAAACTTCCACCATGGAGCGGCACATCTCACGATTTAGTGCCATAGACATGTATTTACCGTCGCCACTGAGTTCAATAGTGACCACGGGAAAGACACATCTACCCGCAGGGGAAAAATGCATCTTAGGCAGGCAGGCGAACCTGACTGCCACTATCTAGCGATTCCGCATCCCGGGCGACAGGCCCGGGGATCAAAGTGGAAGAGTTCCCTAATTTATTTAGAAATCAAATTTTTTACAAATTTTGGATCAAACACATATTAAAACCAAAACACTAAAAAGTAAAAAAAAAAAAAAAAAAAAAAAAGGCAAGCCAGCTGCCAGTGAACGATGCTAAATCTTATATTTGATGGTGGAAAAGTTTTGAATTAGAATGTTGTAGATATCTTTTAATTTATTGTAGTTGTTTGTGTTTAAAAGAACTGTTTGCATGTTTTTACGAATTGTGTGGTTTCTGTTGAATCTGAAATTAATTGGGATTAAATTGCATTTTTCAAAGAGATAATGAAAAGGGGATCCTATTTTACTGTTGTTACATTTGCATTTATCTGATGTTAATACTTTAATTTTGTGTAGAAATGTAGGGAAGCTGCCATGGCCTGAGATAAAATATGTAACTATTTTATTTGGACTGATAAAACTTACTGCTGTTACGTTAACTGTGCTTACGTTATTAAGGACTGAAAACGTATCCCTACCCTTATCGCTGTGCCCCCATTCTCTTTGCCAATCTGTGATAATTTTATTATTAATGGATGATTTTACTAGTGAAGCTGGAAGAGGAAGAGAGATCTGTTCATCGAAGATGTTTTGTGAAATAACCTGTTTTGCAAGTGAATCTGCCATTTCGTTGCCTGCCGTTCCCACATGCGCCTTTGTCCAAGTTAGGATTATTTGCTCTTTGTATTGATCTATGCTTTCATATAGTTCTCTAATAAGTTCGTATTTTGGATATGGTTGATTTAGGATTTTAATTGTTGATTGATTATCTGTGAATATTATTGGGTTTAAATTTTTGTAGGATGAATTTATGAGCCATTTAATTGCCTGTATTACTGCCAAGAGCTCAGCCTGAAAAATTGAATTTAGGTGGTGAAGTTTAATTTGATATGTGTGAATAATATTGTTTTTGTAGTAGACTACAAAAGCGCATGAGGTCCCGCCAGGCATTTTTGATCCGTCTGTATAAATTTGTAGCTCTGAAGATGGTGGGTTCTCTATTATTTTAATTTTGTTATGTTTATAGTAGTTCGGAAAAGTGAAGGTAGGGATGGGAAGCATTAAATTTTCTTTTGAAATATTTGTATTTTGTATTTGTATAGATGAGGTTTCATGGAGAATGTTATATTGTCTGAATTTGTTTGCTATGTAGATCGTGATCGGAGGGACACCAGCCAGGACACAAAGGGCGTCACTTGAAATGCTTTTGAAGGGTTTGATAACGCTCAAGAGAGCGAGACGTTGTGCAGACTTGAGGTTTCGTACCCCGTGGCAATTTAGGTCCTCCCACCAAATCTCGAAGCCATACTCAATCTGTTTTTGAAAAACTGTTAGATACCAGATTTTTAAGATGTCTGATTGAAGACCCCTATCTCTATTTCTTAGATATGATAGGCCACTAGTGCTGTTTAAAATTTTTTCTCTTATAGCTTGTAGATGAGGGATCCAGGAAAATGATTTGTCAATTGTTAGGCCTAAGTATTGAAGAGTATTTTTAACAGGAATGCTTTTATTGTTCAATTTAAAAATTGGTGTTCTAGAAACGAAAACCCCAGTGCCAAAAACTATTGAGGTCGTTTTGTTCGTTGAGAGTTTAAGTTTTAAATTATTGCAAATGTTATTAAAGATGTTGATTAAATCGTTCGTTTTATTTTCTAGTTTGGCCCTGGTGTCTTCTCCAACCAAAATTATAAAATCATCTGCGTAGGCTATTATGTTATTATCATGAAGTTTGAATTGTTTGAGGATCCGGTCTGCGACGAAAAGCCACATCATCGGTCCAAGGCAAGACCCTTGAGGGCACCCCCTCCCGACATCCCGCCATTGGATCGACCCCGCGATCTTCACTCCACAGACCCTATCTCTGATGAAGTCTAACAGGATTAATTTTAAGTAGTTTTGAATGGGTAAGGCCCCAATGATTTCAGTGAGAAGCCCCCAATCCAGGGAATCGAAAGCCCCTTGAATGTCGAAAGAGACTGCACAACAATATTTGAATTTCTCCTGAATTTCTGATTTTAGTTGTTTGAATTTTTTGATCGCTGAGATGGTGCCCCTTCCTTCTCGAAAACCATGTTGTGATTCGTCAAAAAATTTTGAGTTCTCCAGAGCTGTCATAATTCTATTTTTTATGATTTTTTCTATTAGTTTGCCTAATGTGGGCAGAAGAGTGATAGGCCTATAGGAGTTGGGATTTGTGTGATCTTTGTTTTTCTTTGAAAAGAAGATGACTAGACCTCTCTTCAGGATCGTTGGAAAGGACCCAAGTGAGAAACATTTATTGAAGAAAGTTATAAAGAGAGACGGGTAATTTTTGACAAGATTTTTTAGTAATTTTGAATCTATTAAATCAACCCCAGGGGCCTTGTTTGGTGGTAGTGAGTTAGTGCAGTAGTGTAATTCTTTTAGGTGAATTTTTTCATCGTTATTAAAGTCATTAGTTAAAATTTGTGTGCTGTGAAGTGTTCTTTGTAATGACGGGTAGTGAGATTCTATGAGTGTGTTAATAACTTCTATGTAAGTATCTGCAATATTGGATGTTGAGAGTTGTGTGTATACTAAATCAGTATGTTTGAGATTTTTTCCCCTGATAATTTTAAATATTTTCCCAAATGTTTCTTTGTGTTTTTGACAGAATGTAACCCAGGAATCCTTTTTCGCCTTCAACAAGTTCTTCCTGTACCTCGCTCTTTCTCTTTTGTAAATTAACTTGTATTGCTCGTTATCAGGGTTTTTCTTTGATCTTTTGTATAGGGCGTTAACTTTGTTTCTCTGAATTTTGAGGGATGATGTGAACCAGGTAACATTAACTTTGTATTCTAATTTTCTTTTTCGCAATGTGGCATTCATTGTTGAGGTTATTATGTGTATTAATTCATTAGTCCATTCGTTTAATTTCTCATAATCATTGCGCGCCTAAGGGAATCCAGTAGTGTTATTTGATGTGTTTTAAAGTTGTTATTAAAGTTTTTGAAATTCGTGTATTTGGTGTTGTATCTGAAGTCATATTTTTTCTCTGGTTTTAAGTTTAATTTGAATCTAATGTAAACATGGTCGCTTTGTGAATCATTATCATGATCTGCAAACCATGTGTCGACGAAAGGGAGGATCCCTGGGCCACAAAGTGTCAAGTCAGGATTACCGTAAGAATTGTGTATGTTAAATGTATATTCGTTTGATGGATCATTGATGATTGTTAAATTGCATGTTGCTAGGAGATTTTGAATAACAAGGCCCCTGGCGTCATTTCTAGTGTAATGCATAGATCTTAAGTGAGCATTGAAGTCCCCCCCAATTAAAAATTTATCCAGAGTGTTGAATTTAGCTGTCCATTCTTGAAGATCATTTTCCAGCTCCTCGTGAGATCTCGGTGGGGAGTATTGTGATCCTAAAGTTAAATTTCCTTGATTTGTTGTTAAATTGATGAACACCGAGTTTTGGAATTTCTCTATTAATATACTGTAAAATAGCGGATTTACTACAACTATTGCAGCATTAAGATTTTTAGAGAGGAAGGAGGCCCAGCCTTGTGGGAGATGGGTAATTTTTTGATATTTTATATTAGGGTCTTGCATTAAGATAATGTCGATTTTATTTGTGTCTACATATTTTATCAGATTTTCTATGGCAGCCTCACTCTTATTTAAATTAATTTGCAGGAAGTTAATGGAATTTGTATTATTGTTATCATTAGCATCATTTGAAAGCTGCTGACTTACCTTTTGTGATTGAGTTGGTTGTGAATCAATATGTATAGTCCCTGCCATGATAGTTCGAGTTCATGAAATAGTCCTGAAATTGTTGGTTGAATGGGAGTGGGAAATGCTGATAAAAGTATGGTGGTAGCGAAGGTGGTGGAGTTAGATTGTTGCTGAAATCTGTGTTGGCTGTCCTGCTGACGGATGTTTTGGGCTGATGAGAGTGTGTAGATGTCGTGACTGATGCTTGCGGGCGAGAGATGTAGCTTGATGTTGGTGGCGGGTGAATAGATTGGGCAAGTGGTGATGATGATCCTCTTGTGTTGTTGTAATAGGAGCTTAAGAGTTGGTCTTTCTTTTTCTTGTAGATGGGGCAGGTAGCAGCGAATGCGTAATGTCTATCTTCGTTAATGCTGTGCCTTCTGCAGTTTATACAGGCACTGCGATCTGATGTGCAATTGTCTGTGTGATGAGGTCCTGCACACTTTGCGCATGCCTCAACGTGTGATGAGCAGTTTGACTTTGTATGATTGAATGCTTGGCAGCGTGTGCAGCGTGCGATGTTGATATATTGCCGTACTGCAATTTTGGTATACAGGATGGTGAGCGATCTTTTTGCAATGAGAAAATTGACGAGGGCTTTGTCTCCCTCCAGGAGCCAGTGTTGAGTGTCTTTTGATCTGCTATTAATTGGTTTGAGAATGTTGAGGTCATTGCTGTTTATATCAAGTTCTGTTAACAGTTCTTTCATAAGGTCTTCCTCACTTATGTCTGT
Source organism: Salticus scenicus (assembly GCA_963930645.1). Classification (NCBI taxonomy): domain Eukaryota; kingdom Metazoa; phylum Arthropoda; class Arachnida; order Araneae; family Salticidae; genus Salticus; species Salticus scenicus. The sequence continues at coordinate 294,969,772 of OZ005655.1, read as the reverse complement.
GGGCACATTCATAAGCAGTAGTTTTTCCCTTTTGGGGGCTGGATTTATCAGTTCTACTTTTGTGCCGTAGATCTCGGAGTTTCTGAGAAGCTTGACGAAGTTTTCCATGTTTGCTTGATTGTTAAAGTTATAAATTAGGTTATTGTTCTTCGTTTCCTTGATATTTTTTATTTGTGTGTGAAATTCATTGGATTGCGCTGTTTTGCGTAATGCTTTTGAAATATCTGTTTTGTTGGTACCATCGAGGGGATGAACTATTACTCTTAAGTTTTCTCGCTGGTCTCTTGCAGGAAGTGGTGGGAAGTTGGTTTCGTAGGATGATGATTGATTTCTTGCAGGTTGGAGATGTTGACCTTCCAATACAAGTGATGAGGTTGCGTTTGATTCTATAATGTTGGAAATTGAGGATTTCAGGATTTGTTCCGTTGCTTGGATTAGCTGTTGTTGTGTAGAAATTATGAAGGGATCTTGTTTGTTAGATAAAGGGATTGATGGTGGATCTGCCAAAAGTTCTAATGAGGCTGTAAGAGATCTGATAATTTTGTCCAACAAGGAAAGGTGGTTGTTGACTGGTGTTACTTTGACATGTTTGAGAGATTCTGTTTTATAAGTCTCAAGATCTGTCTTCCCTTCTACAAGGTTTTTTATATTGTTCGAAAGGGATTCTTTTATGGATTGCAAGAGTTCCTCTGCAGTGGGGGACGTGGCAGTCAATGACGAGTCACCCATCAAGGGTGTCATGGCTTTAAATGATTATGATGTACCTATTGGGAGAAAGCCTGGAAGGTGTCCCAGGAAAAGCACAAGTATAGAAAAGAGAGCACAGTAATAAAATACAAAAATTAAGAATAACGTTCAGAAAAGTGGATGGGGTTTTCCCAGTCACACCATGTCCAAGAAAAAAAAATAAAATAAAATAAAATAAAAATAAGTTTATAAAAATTAAAAATAATTAAAATGCTATTTATTTGTTTATTAGTTAAAGAAAAATTTAATTTTGATTTTTATTAGTTTCTTGTGTGTTCCTTAGATTATGTGCAAGTGAAAAGAGAGAAGAGGGAGGGAACAAAAAAAAAAAAAAAAAAAAAAAAAAAAGAAGGGGGGGTTGTCTGAGCTCAGGAAGTGAATTTTAAGTTTAAGATTGTGAAGTTAATTGTTAAGGTAGGGTTTTGGTGTCGATGCTAGTTGTGAGTAAGGAGTTAATGAGCAGGGGGGTGTTGATGAATTAGACGAGTGAATGGACTATTGAAAAGAGACCTAGGAGAGAAAGTGGTTGTCTGCGAGCGAGAAGGTGATTATTGTTTTAGTGATGTAATTAAACAGAAAATTAAAAACTAGATTAAATTAAAGTTAAATAAATTAAATTTGAATTTCGCCTTGAGTAAATTTCTTAAGTTAGTACTAAAACCTCAAACCCACTGTTAGTAAATGGATGTACCTTCCAACAGCAAAGTGTGACTGGTATTGAAGTTTTACGTTTGGTTATTTTAGTTGTTAAGTCTTTGAACGTTGTGTTAATTGTTGAATTGTGCGTTAAGTTAATTTACAGCTGCGAGCGAAAAGGTGTTTGTTTACTTTGGTGTTCTAAAAAAAAAAAAAAAAAACCTTAAGATTTGCCTAGAGTATTTACTTAAAATGAAATCTTAACCTATGATAAGTTAACCTTAAGGAGAGAGTGTGCCTAAAGTTGTGATGAGTAAGTAGATGTTCCTTAAAACAACTAAATGTGAGTGTTATAGAGGCTAAACGTATCGTTATTTTAGCTGGAACAGTTTTGGAGGGTAGGATTAATAGTTTAATTGTGCGCTACCTTGACTTTCAACTGCGAGTATGAGGGTGTTTGTATGATTTGGTGATGACTATAACAGTTTTGATTTCGATCAAATTTAAAATTCTAAACTTAAATCTTTTCCTAAAACCTTTGATAGGTTTATCTAGAAAGGAAAAGCGTGCCGAAAGTTGCAGTGAGTAGGTAGATGTTTCTTACAACGACTAAATCTGGGTGTTCTAGAGGCTTTACGTTGTTATTTTAGCTGGAAAAGTTTTGGAGCGTACTGTTATTAGTTTAATTGTGCGCTACTTTGAATTTCAACTGCGAGTAAAAAGGTGTTTGTTTGATTTCGTGTTGTCTATAGCAATTTTGATTACAGCCAAGTTTAATTTTCTAATCTTAAAACTTCATCCTAAAACTTTTAATGTATTTTAGGAAAGGAAAAGAAAGGAATAAGCGCGTGCCGAGAGTTTCAATGAGTAGGTAGAAGTTCCTTATAATGGCTAAGCATGAGTGTTCTAGAGGCTTTTCATTGTTATTTTAGTTGGAAAAGTTTTGGAGTATAGGGAATTTAGTTTAATTGTTCGCTATGTTGATTTTAAACTGCGAGAAAGATGGTGTTCGTTTAATTTGGTGATGTCTATAACAATTTTGATTTCCAAACTTAAATCTTAATCCTAAGACCTTTGATAATTTTACATAGAATCACTGAGCTAGAATGAATGTATGGAAAGCGTGCCGAAAGTTACGGAGAGTATGTAGATGTTCCTTACAACGACTAAGTGTGAGAGGCTTTACGTTTGATTAGTTTTGCTGAACAAGTTTTGGAACGTTAGGTTAAGGTTGAATTTTACAGTAAATTAATTTACCACTGTGAGTAAGATAGTGTTTATTTGTTTTGGTGATGTGAAAGATAATTTTGAGTTCCGCCAAGTTTATTTTTCTAAACTTAATACTTAATCCTAAAACCCTTTAAAAGTTAACCTAGATAGGAAATGCGAGGCGAAAGTTGCGGTGAATAAGTAGATGCCTTACAATAACTAAGCGTGAGTGTTATAGAGGCATTACGATGTTATTTTAGCTGGAAAAGTTTTGGAGCGAAGGGTTTTTAGTTTAATTGCGCTCTACCTTGATTTTTAACTGCGAGTAAGATAGTGTTTGTTTGTTTTGGTGCTGTCTATAATAATTTTGAATTCAACCAACTTTAATTTCAAAACTTAATTCTTAATCCTAAGACATTTGATAAGTTTACCTAGGAACACAGAGCTTAAATGTATGCAGGGAAAGCGTGCCGAAAGCTGTAGAGAGTATGACAACGACTATGTGTGAGTGTTGTTGAGGTTTTACATTTGGTTAGTTTTGCTGAAAAAGTTTTGAAACGCTAAGTAAAGTTGAATTACACAATAAATCAATTTACCTCTGTGAGTAAGATGGTGTTTATTTGTTTTGGTGATGTCAAAGATCATTTTGATTCCCGCTAAGTTTAAATTTCTAAACTTAAACCTAAAACATTTAATAAGTTTACGTAGATAGAAAAAGCAAGCTGAAAATTGCGGTGAGTAAGTAGATATTCCTTGTAACGATTAAGCGTGAGCGTTATAAAGGCTTTACGTTGTTATTTTAGCTGGAAAAGTTCTGGAGCTTAAGGTTTTTAGTTTAAATGTGCGCTACCTTGATTTTCAACTGCGAGTAAGATGGTGTTTGTTTGATTTGGTGGTGTCTATAACTATTGATTATCGCCTAAACTTAAATCTTGATCCTAAGACTTTTCATAGATTTTTGGAAAGGAAGAGAAAGGAAAAACGTGCAGTAGGTAGGCAGAAGTTCCTTATAACATCTAAGCGTAAATGTTCTAGAGGCTTTACGTTGTTATTTTAGTTGGAAAACTTTTGGAGTATAGGGAAATTAGTTTAATTGTTCGGTAAATTGATTTTAAACTGTGAGAAAGATGGTGTTCGTTTAATTTGGTGATATCTATAACGGTTTTGATTTCAAAACTTAAATCTTAATCCTAAGACCTATGATAATTTTACCTAGAAGCACTAAGCTAGAATGAATGTAGAGAAAGCGTGCCGAAAGCTGCGGAGAAATGTAGATGTTCCTTACAAAGACTAAGTGTGAGTGTTATAAAGGCTTTACGTTTGATTAGTTTTGCTGAAAAAGTTTTGGAGCGTTAGGTTTAGGTTGTATTTTGCAGTAAATTAATTTACCACTTTGAGTAAGATGGTGCTCATTTATTTTCGTGATGTGAAAGATAATTTTCATTTCCGCCAAGTTTAGTTTGCTAAACTTAATACATAAACCTAAAACCCTTGATAAGTTAACCTAGATGAGAAAAGCGGGGCGAGGTGAGTAAGTAGATATGCCTTACAATGTCTAAGCGTGAGTATTATAGAGGCTTTACTTTGTTATTTTAGATGGAAAAGATTTGGAGCGTAGGGTTTTTAGTTTTATTGCACGCTACCTACCTTGATTTTCAACTACGAGTAAGAAGGTGTTTGTTTGATTTCGTGATGTCTATAACAATTTTGATTACCGCCAAGTTTAATTTTCTAATCTTAAAACTTTTGATGTATTTTAGGAAAGGAAAAGAAAGGAATAAGCGCGGTCCGAGAGTTTCAATGAGTAGCTAGAGGTTCCTTATAACGACTAAGCATGAGTGTTCTAGAGGCTTTACATTGTTATTTTAGTTGCAAAAGTTTTGGAGTATAGAGAATTTAGTTTAATTGTTCGCTATATTGATTTTAAACTGCGAGAAAGATGGTGTTCGTTTAATTTGGTGATGTCTATAACAATTTTGATTTCCAAACTTAAATCTTAATCCTAAGACCTTTGATAATTTTACATAGAATCACTGAGCTAGAATGAATGTATGGAAAGCGTGCCGAAAGCTGCGGAGAGTATGTAGATGTTCCTTACAACGACTAAGTGTGAGTGTTATAGAGGTTTTACGTTTGGTTAGTTTTGCTGAAAAAGTTTTGAAACGTTAGGTAAAGTTGAATTATGCATTAAATCAATTTATAATTATATTGAGTAAGATGGTGTTTATTTGTTTTGGTGATGTCAAAGATCATTTTGAATCCCGCTAAGTTTAAATTTCTAAACTTAAACCTAAAACATTCAATAAGTTTACGTAGATAGGAAAAGCAAGCCGAAATTTGCGGTGAGTAAGTAGATATTCCTTGCAACGATTAAGCGTAAGTGTTCTAGAGGCTTTACGTTGTTATTTAGCTGGAAAAGTTTTAGAGCGTACTGTTATTAGTTTAATTGTTCGCTACCTTGAATTTCAATTGCGAAAGGATGGTGTTTGTTTGATTTGATGATGTCTATAACAATTTTGAATTCTGCAAAGTTTAAATTTCTAGACCTAAATCCTATTCCCAAAACCTTTGAAAAGTTTATGTAGAAAGGGAATGCATGCCGATAGCCGCGGTGAGCGCTGAGATGATTAAATTCTGCGAGCACGTATATGTTTCGCCTTTATGGTGACATTAAGCGATTTTTTATGTATTTTATTTGTTTCGCCAGGATGAAGTTTGTACTTAATTATTATGTTTAGAACCTACTTTTTGCTTAGCTTTTAAGAGTAAAAGTGTCTTTTGTAAGTGTGTTGATGTTCACAACAGCAACCATGTGTGTGTAAGAAAGGATTTACCTTTGATTTTATTCAGTTAAAGATTTGGAGCGTTGGTTGAGGGTTTATGTGTGCGCAGAGTTGATTAGTGTCTGTGAGTTAAAAGATGTATGTTCATTAGCAAGTATGGAAATCTCCAATATGAGAATGTACATTTTTCTTTAACAAAGTACTAACTTAACATTTTACTATGGGGAGTAAAAGTGCCCATTGTTGCGGTGAGTACGTAAATGCTCCCAACACAAACACCATTTGTCTAAGTAGTTAGTTGCAGTTAGTGGTAATAAATTATTATCTTTGGATGGTTGTCTCTAATTACTGAGAATAATAATTATTATTTTTATTTTTTATTTTATTTTATTTTTTATTTTTTTAAGTTTGATTAATTTATCGTGAGTGAGTTGATGTTTTTTTTTTTTTTTTTTTAAACTCTGTTTTAAAACATTTCTGTTTTGGTTAAAATTCGTTAGTTCTGGAAATTCGGAAAATACCAGGAAAAGATTTGTTATAAAATTAGTGGCAACCACCCAAGAGTATTGATTTAAATTTGAGAAAGGAGGGGAAATCATTGCTGGAGGAAGGGAAAAGTGACTTGTGCTGAACTAGAGCTATCATATTAGGGAAATTGGTAGGGAAACTTTTAATTTTTTAAACTTTAATAACTTTTGTTTTAATTGTGCTAATTGCATGAGGTCAGTTTTAAAAGTTAGATCTAGGTTAGTAGCATCAACACCAATCGCAGGAGAACTTTGAGAAAATCATTAAATACTTAAAATTATTGAAAAACATGACCTAAGTGAGCGGTCTCCATCGGCCATGTTAGGGAAGATTAGGGAAACGTGTTGTTTTTAAGTTGTGATCTTAGCAGTTACATTTTTATTAATTTCTTTGGTTCTAATTATCTTAATTACAGAAATAAGGTATCAAAATAACGCTCAGACATTCATAAATAAAATGAGACATAAAGTGCGACTGGTACTTACCCCGTTCCAGGTGAAAATTAGCCTGCCATGGGAGCTAAGAATAGCATAACCTTACTCAAAGTTTCGACACCGTCTATCATTTCCGCTAAAGGCATGTATGCTAAAAGCACGCCACCGAGGGGGGATAACATTGCCAAAGAAGGTAGATAGTTTCTAGTTTCTCTGACATTGCCGCTAAGGGCACGGGTTTATAGATTTCCGCAAAGGGCACGGTCGCTAAGGGCACGGCCCCTATTCAGTTGATCGCGCGTATGAATTTTTTTTTTTTTTTTACCTAGTTATTTTATAAACGTATGTATTTTAAAATTTCAACAATATTATTTATACTCTTCTAATAATTTTTTTTTTTTGCGCAGGTACCCAAAGTTTCACAATTTTGCATTTTTGGCAAAAATTCTTCCATTTTGGGACTTGACTCTTTTTTTTTTTTTTTTTCCTTCAGTGTGAGCGCAAAGGTACAAAATTTTTTATCTTGGTATATAATTCATATGATTCTTCATGATATATTTGAATTAGAAAGTGCTGAGCGCATGCGCTAATGTAAATAAAATAAAAATAAAAATAATAAATAGGTCAAGTGTCTAAAAATAGGGAAATCTTTGCCAAAAATGCAAATTTGTGAACTTTTTGGTCCTTGCAGAACAAATATTTACTAGAACAGTACAGATAATGCAGATAAAAACTTAAAATACCTATGTTCTAAAATAAATAACTCTAAAAATTTCATACGTGCGATCAATCTAATATTTCTGCATTGAATGCGTTATGTCTATTTTTTATCAATTATACTAAACTTTTCGAAGTAATTCACCTCAATTTTTATTTATAGTGGTCTAACTATTCTTATAATGAAAGGGTAAATGTTCATAAGAGGGCTTTTTCCCATGAAGAATTTTAAGAAATTTATGTGACCCGAAAAACCCTCAATATATATATACGTATATTTTTTCATTTTATTATAATAATCAAAATTCTTATTTTTTGTTAGCATCTTTAAAATCATTTAATCTAAATATGAACGGAGAGTTTAATATTTAAATAAGGGGGCGTCCATTAATTACGTGAGGTGTTCAGGGGAGGAGGGGGGGGGTCAAGCCGAATCTCACCCAATCTCACAGGGGAGGGGGGGATTTTTTTTCCCGAAAAAAAAAAAAAAAAAAAAAAAAAGCGAGAAAATTGAGTTAAATTCTGTTTAAGTATTTTATTGTTCAATTTTATTACTGTGATTCTAGAATACGATCCATGCAATCTTAAAAACTAGTCTTAACTAGACTTCAATAAAAGTAATAAAGCAAATTGTGTTTTTTGAAATAAATCCAACGTAAAAGTACGAATTTTGGAAAATCTCACGTGAGATCAGGGGAGGGTAGAGGGGGGATCAAGCCAAATCTCACGAAATACCACGAAGGAGGAGGGGGGGGGGGTTAAAAAATCACCAAAACCGTCTCACGTAATTAATGGACGCCCCCTAACAAGACTGAAATTATAGAAAAAAGAATGCATGTAAATATTTTTTCAAGAATTAGAAACATTTTAGTAAATGTGCATAACGTATATATTAACGTTTATTATTAGATGAGTTTTATGCAAATTTAAATATAACACAAGAAAAGGCAAATTTAATTATTATCTATAAAATTTTTGCAAAAAAATTAAATTATTTCTTATTTTTAAATTTATTTTCATTTCTCATATATGTAAAAAGCTGGAAAAATATTAAGGCCACATAAGATATTATTTAAAAAACAGATAATAATCTAAAAACTTCGCCTTATTTTCAGTTAATTGAATCATTTTTGAGATTATAAATGTAAAAAAACTTTAAAGTCTGGGGGGGAAAAATTCAAAATGTTTACAAATACACATTGAAATTTTATGCATTTTCAAATACAATGTAATGAATGACAGTTTTAAATAAATCTATAAAAATATTGCAAAATTAAAATTACTTTTTATTTTACAATTCATTTTTCACTTTCTCTTACCCATAGGGTCAAGAAAGTATTGTTTTAGGGTCAAATTTTCGAACGTGAGTTTTTGTTATATTTACATGTTCTGAGGTCCCCTGAATACGAAAATCATGTTTTTAGCGAATGGTCTGCGTGTCTGTCTGTGTGTTTGTTATTAGCATATCTCAAGAACAAATAGTAGCAGAAATTTCGAACTCGGTATTCTAAATGTGTATCATATAGGGAGGCTACACTAAGCTTTTCGTTGAGATGAAGCCTGGTTCGTGTACAGGGACACTCAAAATTATTCAAATACATTATGTCTATGGGGGAAATTGCCGGTAAGCAGAGTTTAACATCTATAGACTGCACTAAATCAAATGAAACGAATATATATTTTGTGTAATAGAGATAATCAACTGGGAAAAAAATTTTGTGTATGTAGGAGCCTCGCCTCCCCCCCTGGGGGAAGTCCCCCCACGAGGGGAGTAAATTTTCATGATGGGTATCTTTCAAAAGAGCTCGCCAATACCTTTAAAACGAATGGTTGAACCATCGACCTGCGATAATTTAAAATAAATTTATCGATTTTTTTCATTTTTAACAATTTTTTTCAATGTAATATTGAGAATAAATTCAACTTTGTTTTGGATATTTAATGTTATACTACTTCTCTAATATGGAAACCGTGTGCATTATCATGGAAGATATTTTTTTTTAAATAATAATTTTAATAAACTATTTTTACTGAGGGAATTTGTATAGGAAAATAATGAAGAAAGTCGTGTGGTGGCCACAACACACTAGTTATTTGTTGTTAGTGGATGTGCTTTACTAATAATATTTTGCCATTTCCAGGAAAGCTGTTCGGGAATTGAAATAAATTCCTCATAGAGATATAGTAAATAATGTATGTTTTAAGCTAATATTCATCGCTTGTTTTTTGTACATTAATGAAACGGGGGGGCCCACACAGCACTAATTATCATATAAAACTCTTCTTAAGCCTAATTTGAATTGTTTAACATAGGTTTACACAACAGTACTCGTTATCTTACCTCTAAATCTCCAACCTGTATTTATACTATTAAATTTCAGGGTAAGAGAAAGTAGTGTGAGTGACACGCCACCAGATTATTTGTTTAATACATGTACAAACTGGAAAAAAATGATACACATAAGATAGTATTAAAAGAACTACTAATAATCCAAAAATTTGCCCTTGTTTTCAATTAACTGAATCATTCTGAAGGTCATTGATTTAGAAAGTTTCTTCAAAGTGTCTTGTGGTATGCTTTTCCAGCTCTTTTCAATGGCCATTTTCAGCTCACCTACGGTGTTGTAAGTTTTCCCGTTTCCATAAATGTCACTAACCAGATTGCCCCATAAATTTTAGCAAGATAATGCACCAATACACACATCAAGCTCCACAAAAGACTGGCTTCAACCTAATTATGTACAAGTGCTTGAATGCCCACCAAGAAACCCTGACCTGAACCCAATAGAAAATTTATGGGGCATTCTGGTTGGTGACATTTATGGAAATGGGAAAACTTATAACACCGCAGGTGAACTGAAAATGGCCATTAAATAGAGCTGGAAAATCATACCAAAAGACACTTTAAAGAAACTTTGTAAATCTATGATCACGAGTATGATTCAGTTAATTGAAAAGAAGGGCAAATTTTTGGATTAGTACTAGCAGTTCTTTTAATACTATCTTACGTGTATCATTTCTTCCAGTTTTCTACATGTATTAAAGAAAAAAAATGAATTGTGAAATAAAAAGTAATTTTAATTTTTGAAATATTTTTATAGTCTTAATTAAAACTGTCATTCATTACAATGTGTCATAAAATTTCAATGTGTATTTGTAAATATTTTGAAATTTTTTCCCAGATTTTTGAAATTTTATAATCTGAAAAATGATTAAATTAACTGAAAATAAGGCGAAGTTTTTATATTATTTACTGTTTTTTAAATAATATCTTATGTGGGCTTAATATTTTTTCCAGTTTTTTACACATATGAAAAAAGTAAATAAATTTTTAAATAAGAAATAATTTAATTTTTTGCAAAATTTTTATAGATATAATTTAAATTCCTTTTTCTTCTGTTATATTTAAATTTGCATAAAACTCATATCAGCGGTTGTGAAACGAATTAAGTCTTTCGCTTGGCCTTAATACTTTTTCCAGGGCTGTATGTCTACGTATTTTCACTTGTTGAAAAATCGTGATGAATAATTTTTAACCGAAATAACTATTTTATTTTTTATTATATATATATTTTTTATATATTAAGAGCCTTTGGTGATCAGATACTCTCCTTTCTCCTTCCCCATGTAATCCAATGGGATTTTTGTTACTTTGTATTACCAGTATATCTCGTTCAAAAATAAAGTTTTTCAATTCCTGTTTTTTGAATTTTTATTCTTTAGGCATGTCACTTTTTATAATAGGAAACTTTTTTTTTTTTTTTTAAGAGTTAAATATTTCTTTTTGAGATTAAAAATTAGACATTTAACTTTGCTTATTGAAATAAAATATTTAAATTTATATTTTTTAAATTGTTTCATGAAATAAAAGGTGATACGTCAAAGAATGGATTCAAAAAATAGAATTAGAAAAACTTTAATTTTGAGCGAAATATCTCGATAATACAAAACAATAAAAATCGTTACTGGATTTCATGGGGAAGGAGAAAGGAGAGATTTGACTACCAAGGACCTTTGATGACCTTTTCTGATAAAGTATTTACTGATCAATAAGTGTAATAACCTTTAAAATAACAGAAAAAAAAACAGAGAACTAAAGAATGGCCCATTAGTTACAAACGAAAAAACTTTATTTGCTTTGTACAATGAATGGTGATAGTAATGAATAAAAAGATATATTTTACAGCAAATTACACCAATATTTACATAATTTTGGTTCTTCTTTTACATTCTGTATTAAAAATGCAAATGCACACAAAACAAATACACACAAGTTGTCGTAACATTTTAAGTATAAACATGAAATAAATTATAAGAAAAAATTAATATGACTTATCTTCATTTTGGTGTTTTCTTTTACCCTCTGAAATATTTTTATTTGGTTATTTCAACATAATTTTCTATAAATACCAGAAATATCAAACTATATACTTTTTGGGAAAAAATTTGATTAACTCCTAGTTAATTAAAGAAGTTATGCACCTTCTTCGTACTTAATATTTGTCAAGTTCATTACTATATACACATCATAATAAGAGGTATGATTTTATGTTTACAAAAAGTTATCTGAAGATTTCAGGCTGTTTTGAAAATAAAACAGGAAATCTCCTTTGTGATTTATTTAAAAGATCTGAAAGACTTTATAAACCATTTTAGGGTTTTATCTTAAGCTCATGTTAGTTCTTAAGAGTCGGATTTGATTATATCCTTGATTAAATTAGTTGCCGCTTCCACTATTCTGCTTTCCATTTCTTCTTTATCTTGCGCTTTAGGTGCATTAGATCTTTCTTCTTTCGATTCGACCTTTGGCACGTTGAAAATTATTCTACTAACACCGTCTCCATGTTGTTGCACGATTTCTCGCGGCCCTTGAGAAACAATGTACCCCCTTTGTTCCCCGAGGTTGGGAAATTCTACACCATCAAATGAATCTTCAGTGCTGTCCATTTTGAAGAAACTGTCATCATTCTTCAGAAACCGAGGTAAATTTCTCAAAAATTTAGGATTGGTATCTACCAAGTCATCAAATGAACCAGGTAGTTGTTTTGGCGGCCCAAATTCTTCTGGTGAGCTACTATACGAATCTTCTTTAAAATCGCTTTTGTAACCAGAATCGTAGTTTTCTTCTGATACTGCAGAACTAGGTCCATAACCAGAATCAGGGTTGGATTCATAACTTGGACCTGAGTTTGGTCCGGAACTAGGTCCATACCCAGGATCAGGATTGGATTCGTAACTTGGACCTGAGTTTGGTCCGGAACTAGGTCCATATCCAGGATCAGGATTGGATCCAAATTTTATATATGAACCTGGTCCTGAATTTTTGAAGTAATCACCTTCTTTAACATTTGAGCCATCTGCAACAAATAGGTTGGGATTCTCGGCATTAGCGACTATAACTTTAGCAGTCGGGGATATTCCATATTTCTTAAAAAATTCTTCATCGATTACTAAAGGTTCATCCTTTCCGTAAGTGTCTTTATAACCTTCTATATTGCTGATATAATGATGGTCTTTACTCTTTTTCACTGGTTTCCCACCTTCCTCGTAACTATCTTCATTATTATCACCTTGATCATATGCTTCTTCCTGTCGGTAAGGTCCTTGTTGATATTGTTGAGGTGCTTCCCCGGAATGAGAATCAGTTTTACTATAAACAGGGGCGTTATAAGATTGGGGTTGTTCAACTGGTCTCTGATATGTCCGAGGTCTACTTTTTCTGGCAGTATTATGATGAGGATCATTGGCGTAACTTGCAGGATATTCCGAATTAAAAGGTTTGTAAGATGTCTGATAATTTGGATAGCTTACGTGTCTTCCCTCGTTAGGTTGAATCTTTTCTTGCCGTCCGTAGTTGGCTGAGGGATTTTTATTGCCGTCCATTTTATAATCACTCTCTGAAAAAGATTCAGAGAGGGAAATATATGGTTTACTTTCTTTGCTTACCATAACAACTGGTTCCTTTCCTGAAACTGGGAGTTTTGCTCTTCTTTCAACTATAACAGTAGGTTGATCTGGTGAACGTGCATATCTAGAAGATTCTCTGTAAGGTCGCTTATAAGATGATGGTATTTCTCTCTGTTTGGCATTTGTTTGGGGAGATGCTGCTTCGTAATTGTATTGATTAACTTGTTTCTCAGTTGGTTTGAGAGCAGGTTGTGTTCTGTCATAATACTGAGGTGAGGGAGAAGCTTCGGAAGGACCATACTGAACTGGGTATCTTTCATAATTACGCTGAGGCGTTTCTTTTTGATCTCTTGAAGACTGATGTTCAGGAGAATTGCCGTACTCAGAAGTAGAATGACCTCGTATTCTATACCCACCTTGTTCTCTTCCACGCTTTGATGATTTTCCATATCGTGTATTGGAATGCTGCCGACTGTTATCAGGTTTATTGTTTTGTTCTGCATTGGAATACTGTGGTTCTTCAGACGGAGATTGATAAATTTGCTGATAAGGTTTATTTTCTGGATCTTTTTCACTGTATTGGTGACCATATTTATTTTCATCATAATTGTCAGATGGTTTATTTTGTTCTCGGTAGCGTTGATCTTCGTCAGGTGTGTATGCAGCTTGATCATAACTATCTTGATCTTCTTCATAGTTTGGAGGTGCATATTGTTGAGGTCTATCTTTTGATGCAGGCGAAGAATACTGAGTTTGTTTTCCCCTAGTGTATTTTGTTCTTGGTCCGGAAGAATGCTGAGAGTAATGCGGTTCCCGAACTGGTGGTTTTTGGTCTCTCTCATAATCTGATGGTGGATAATCTTTTTCAGAACTCTCTGAATAGCTTCCGGGTTTTTTATTTGTAGGTTCTTTCACTTTATACACTAAAACACCCTTCCCCTTATAAGGGGTGCCATAATTCTTGTCGTAGTTTTCCTTGTGAGACATTACAGTCGGAACAATACGGGTAATTTTTGACCTGTTGGGTGTCATCGTTTTAGAAGTAGACGTACTCTTAGATGTTGTATAACTGCCAGAAGATTCTGATTTACTATTTGTATTTGATGGATAAGTTTTAGAACTATAAGTACCTGAAGACGGATCACTCTGACTTGAATAAGCCTCAGATCTGTCGTCGTCATAGTAACTATGAGGTGGATTCCTATAGTCTAGCTCAGAATTCGAGGCAGTTTGTTTTGCTCTACGGTATGTTTCTGGGGCATATGGTTTTTCTTCACTGGAATAGGACCGATCGCTATTTTTATTGCAGTCATCCCCTGGATAATGAACGTCTTTATAATTTTTTCCAGGACTTCTTGAAGCAGGCACATCATCAGCGGGTATAAGTCTCACTGGTTTAAGAGTCAATATGTGGCCTTTGACATTAAAAGGAACGCTTGGTACTTGAGCACCCAATCTTTGAACAGCCCCATTAGCTCTACCATCTGGGTAAATGGGTTGATACCCAATTTCTGCAGGTTGATGTCCACCATGTGATTTATACGGCATAGAAGCCGCTGCTAATAAACCTCGATTTAATAATTGTGGTCGATGAACTGATCCTGCTGTTTCGAGATCCTCTTTTGGCTTTGTTCTTAGTAAATCTCCAATATAGAGAGAAGATATATTCTTTGGCTCAACTTTTGCACTGCCCGAATTCTGTTCAGGTGTGGAATCAGTGCTGTTTTGGGCATTCACTGCCAAGATACAAAATGCTATGAAGTACCACATCTTAGATCTGAAAATAAAAGAAATTTCATATTAGTTGAACAATATTTGTTATTTATAGCTTTTGTTTTCAAATATGTAATTAAAATTGAGCTTAAAAAATATACGTGCATATTATTAAAAAGAAAGGGACAAACGTACGATGGAAATAGTTACTAAAATATTTTAGAAAATATATTCATTAGTTTCCATGCATCTTTAATTCTGGCACAGAACGTGAAAATTACTCCGTTTTAATCTAGCAAATAAATTACACTACTTGCAATAAATATTACTTTTGGTTTTAAAATTGAGGGATTATTAAAATTTTCGTAAGATTAAGATTACTTTTTTTTTTTTAATGTTAATATTGCTTTCCGAGCATTGGGAGAATTCTTCTTCTGTCGACTTTTTATGTACTCCTAGAAATGACAATGATAAATATATATATATATATATATATAGTAATGATTAGTCAAATAATCTATCTGTGTTTCCCTTCCTTGTATTTATCCCGTTGTTCATCAGCGCCTAATCTGTTGTCTAGTCTGACGCCAGTTTAGAATATCAAAAATATTCTCTTTTAAACAGACATTATGAAGTAATCTTTCCTTCCTAAAGAGCTATTATTATTTTAAAACTAAATAATGAAATTTATTATTGATGCATTAATTAAAGAAAGAAAAAGTTGTAAATATCAAAAAACACAGCGTCAAAATTCGATCATTAAAAATAATCTGGGCCACCGAATAATTCAATAAGATTTTTAAAAATAATTTTAATTTAAGATCGTATGACATTTGATTTATATGCAATTGGTTTGTCCAATAAATACTTTTAATTATTGTAGTTCTTAATTATGTTTAAAAAAAAAGAAAAAAAAGATTAACCATACATTTTTTGAAAATACAATATATATATATATATATATATTTGTAAATATAGTTTTTAATAATCATCGAATTTTAAAGATTTTAAATTATATATAAGGTTTACTCATTTGTACAATGTTTATATACACATAAACACATGTATCATGAATGATAAATATAGTGTATGTTTACCAGTAACTTTAAATAAATAATAACAAATATAAAAAAAAATAATCAATAAAATTTTCTTTTCGTATTGTTGAAGATATAAATATGAAATATTTAATTTAAATCAAAAATTTTTAAATATTTTATTATAACATTTTTGTTATTTGTATGTGATTTTTTCAAAGTTTTTATTATGTGCTGATCTTCGTAAATGGGGGATTGCGTACTCGAACTTGAAACGGCCTTACGCCATCATGTACATTAATGGCGACTGGTGCACGTTGAATCCGTCGTGGTTGCAATATCTTCCATGTTCCGTAAAATTACCTCTGGTGGTTACTGAAGCGGAGGAGCCACCACCCCCCTCCCTCCCTCTGTGGAAGGACAAAATTAAGACGACATGTTTCACTAAGGAGGGCGTCCCAGATTTTCCACAAACACCCATTGCGTTGCTCTAATAAGACACAAAACTAACTCAATCTCAATATAAAGGCTATTTCATGTTAAATATTAAACATTAAAATTTAAATATTTTTGAAAGATTTAAAATTTGAAAACTAAATTATATATAACTAGTTTTATATATTTTATTTGTTACGTTTTACAGGCACGATGATGTTGAAAATCAAAGTCATCATAAGCAAAACTAACATCCGATACATGGAAAAATAATTGAATTTTATGACCTAAATAAATTTATACCCCGCGAAAAAAAAGATAGGTACAAAGGACTTTTCTTTGATTTTTCATAAAATAACATTATCTAAATTGTGCTTATCATTTATATTATCATAAAATAACAGTATTCCCGGACTCATTTTTGTTTTAAGACTCATTTAGAAAATTTTTAAGACTAAAATTTTTCTAATTTAAGACTACACTCCGCGACAAAAAGAGAGGAACAAAGGGTTTTTTTTTTAATTTTTAATAAAATAACATTATCTAAATTGTGCTGATCGTTTATTTCATATCAAAAAAATATTAAATATTTGAATCATATTCAAAATAATCATATTCAAAAATTAAAAAAAAAAAAAAAAAAAAAAAAACCTTTGTTCCTATCTTTTTGTCGCGGTGTGTAGTCTTAAATTAGAAATATTTTAGTCTTAAAATTTTTCTTAATTAGTCTTAAAACAAAAATGAGTCCGGGAATAGTGTTATTTTATGATAATAATAAATGATAAGCACAATTTAGATAATGTTATTTTATGAAAAATCAAAGAAAAAACCCTTTGCACCTATCTTTTTGTCGCGGGGTGTAATTTTAAAACTTATTGAACAAATAGCTCTTGTTAAGTTATATGAATGTTTTAGCATCTAAAGGCCTCATTCTGTTTAGAGATTTAAAAAAAAAACTGCGATTCATGACAAGCCATCTTGTGGAAAGAGCTAGATATACACTATCATTCTACTAAAATAGGAGAAATTATATATATATATATATATATATATTAATTATCGAAAATTCATATCTGAGGCGGCAATGTCATGGTTAGTCTAACACCACTAATTTCTTCTGAGCATTTTCTGTAATGCAGAGGAGTGGTCGGTCCAGAATTCTTACTTATACCTAGCACAACTTATTAATTTTAATTGCATCAAACATTCGTTGAATCTTATTCCTATTTAATAAGTTTAGGAGGTTACAGGATGATACACTGTTAAAAAATTCAACAGAAAATTCTGTGTAATGTATTATCTTAAGTCTTACGTACAATTACAGAGAAAAATAAACGGAGATGTTAAAAAACTTATTTTATACATTCATGTTAATGACTAATATTAATTTAATTTTCTAAAGTAGAAACAGTCATTTTTAATTTTAATTAAAAATTAAATAATAAAATTAGGTAAAAATACTGAATAAAGATTGAGAATCTCAATTAGTCACTTTTACCTAAGAATTACTGTAAATTTACAGAGACTCTAGATAAATATTTACATTAAATTTACAAAAATTTTTAACAGTGTACTTTTTACTCAGTATCAGCGTTTTATCTGAACTCTAAAAAGCGTAAAATCTACGATTTTATTTTTGCAATTTGTAATATCAATGCCTTCAACAATACTGTAAGAAATTGTATAGCTTTTGTTGTGTGGCTATATATACACCTTATATTGGCTTATATGTTATAAATGGTGTGATATATTGGGTTTTTGCTATTATTTAAAATCTATTATGTATGTTCAGGTAAGAAAGTTTCTATCTCTTTTAACCAAAACGAAATCTTGAATTCACACCGAAATAAACTTCTCATTTAAGTACACTTGTTGTAACACATTATTCGTGTGTTAAATGACAATTATAAATGACAATTATAAATGTGTTTAAATGACAAGTTTAGTCCGGTATGAATGTAGGATTTTATTTTCGTTAAAAAGGGCGGAAATTTTCATGCCTGGTACATTTACATAATTCTAATATACCTTTCATCTATTTCTTTATAGATTTTAGTAAGTAAACGACTTATAGCGGTTTTTTTTTTTTTTTTTTTTTTTTTTTTTTTGACGCAAAGAAAATTTCTTTTTCACGACGACGTACTATAGACTCAAATTATTTAAAATGCGCTAATATTAAAATTCTAAATTCGATTAAGATATAAACTGGCAAGCATGTTATGAGTTATCAGGGCAATAACAATACAGATTTGCATCATGAGTCCTTACAGATTTTTTTTTTTTTTTTTTTTTACCACTATACAAAGCAGAATTTCTATACATTGTGATCAGCGGCTCAAACTATTTAAAGTTTACTTTAGTAATGTTAAATTGTTAAAAACTTTAAAGAAAAGTAAGTAAATAAATATTTGCTATCGCGAGTTTACCATTTATAATTAAAAAACATAAAAATGCATGTCTTTATGCAAAGAATAAATACACAAGAGCGTCGATTTGTTGCACAAATAAATTAAAAATTAAAAATTTAATACAACTGTTTTGGGTTCTAACTCACAGACTCTTCTTCAGCGCATTTTGCTTTTACCATTCTGAATTACCATTTACAGTGTTTTACAGGGACGCTCAAAAATATTTGGATACATTACGATCCATTAAAACGACATACAAATAAGTGAGAAATACGCAAACATGATTTGCTCTTTTGTTTATTTAACAACTTCTCGCATTTAAATTTACTTAAATAACCGTTAATTACTAAATATTCAAAAAGTCGAGTGGAGTTATTCCATATTTTTTAAAACATTTCATAAATACTAAATCAATTATTTTCACAGAATCAGGTTTGTTTTTAATATCATATGTTTATATTATTATTATTATTATTTTGGTACTACTGGAAGTGGTTCCTTATTTTAGTTGCAATTGTTTGAATATTTCAACCTTTGAATGTGAACTATAAGGATACGAAGTAAAATAAACTTTAAAATTGACTTTGCTCATATACATGTAGAATTCTGAAGGCATAGTAGCTTTTTGAATTAAAATTCCAAAATCATGTTAATAAATTAATAAATAGGGTAAGTGCACCAGCGATTCACACTTTTAGAGCAATCAGAAATCTTAAGTTAGTACATATGGCATTAAAGACATTCAGAACCACATATATGTTAAAATATATACATTTGATAACAATTATTTTTTTTTTTTATGAATTTTTATTTGACACCCACTCAGTGTTCCAGTAATTGACATTGCCAGTTTTTCATTTTATCAGCAATTGGCCCCCTATGTTCCAGTGTTTGACACTGCTAGTTATTCATTTTACCAGTTATTGGCCCCATAGGTTCCAGTGTTTGACATACACCCCGCGACAAAAAGATAGGAACAAAGGTTTTTTTTTTTTAATTTTTCATAAAATAACATTATCTAAATTGTGCTGATCATTTATTATCATAACAAAATATTATCATATAAAAAACATATTAAATATTTGAATCATATTCAAAATATTCATATTCAAAAATTAAAAAAAAAAAAAAAAAAAAAAAAAAAAAAACCTTTGTTCCTATCTTTTTGTCGCGCTGTGTAGTCTTAAATTAAAAAAATTTTAGTCTTAAAACTTTTCTAAATGAGTCTTAAAACAAAAATGAATCCAGGAATAGTGTTATTTTATGATAATAATAAATGATAAGTACAATTTAGATAATGTTATTTTATAAAAATCAAAGAAAAAACCCTTTGTTCCTATCTTTTTGTCGCGAGGTGTAACGTGTTAAAATTCTTATATGTAAAATATATGATTTTATTATTTTTCTTATTTATTAATTATTTCGGGATAGATGTCAATTACTGGAGCCCCATAAATTATGTTAGTAAGTTACTCATTCGTATAGCATAAAATTTAGTTATCAGCCGTTGACCTGCTTCAGAATTTTTGATGAAACAGGTGCTGTGTCTTCCGCTCTTTTAATAGTTTTAGTGAGTATCACTTCTACTAAAGTTACTGAAGAGTGACTTCAGACAGGTGAGAGTGAAATTTACGGTAGAGCGAGTTTTTAGCTAAAGGCAATAGTGAATGATCTAGTAACAATCTTGATGAAGTGACACAAAGTGAAATTATAACAATACTTCCTATATTTTCTAAGTAAATTTTATTTAATTTACGTGTAATTTTTTGAGATAGGGAAAAACCCAGTAATTTGTTTGAAGCATTATTTCCCTATTTATTTATTGATTAGCATACTAAAACTTCTATTTCTTATTGATTGATTCATTAATAGATCTACCTGGAGTTTAAAGGGAATTTTTATTAAACTACTACTGATTTTAAGCTAATCAAATCCATACTGTCTGCTTTTTTCATACTTTTATAAAAGCCCGTATGTTTCGTATATGTGTAGAATTTTAAGATGTTCTAAATTAGATATTTTAAAATTAATTTTTTTTTCCACCTTCAGATATATATATATATATTTAAAGGTGGAAAAAGTAATTCAATGCCTTAAAATTACATAAATATAAAATATAAAAGAAATTCGACCTTTTCACCCTTCCCTCCTCCAAAAAAAAAAAAAAAAAAAAAAAAAACGATACTGTCCGTTTCGATACTGATGATTATTAATTTTCTTTTCTTTCCTTTTTCTTTCAAAAAAAAAAAAAAAAAAAAAAAAAGATGAAATTCTGGCAAAAGCAGAATTTAGTTTAGGACGGAGGACTATTAGTTTTTTTTTTTAATTATAACATCGCTTTCAAATTATTCAATTATATTTTCGATTTCGATAAATGTCCAACTATCGTAAAACTGGTATCGTAAAAATCCGTAGATTGAGACTAATAGTCCTCCGTACTAATAAAGGAAAATAAAATTGGGAAAACTGAATCAAAGTTGCCATTTTTAGCTGATTTTTTACTTACACCGTTTTTTCGCTGATATAGATGTTAAAACTTGATTTGTTTATTTATTTTCCCCCACAAAGGCGTGAAATTTAAAGGACTTCTGATTCGCATATGCTTTAAAATTAAATGGTGTTGTCTACTTTTCTAAGAAAGATGTAAGATGATGTATATGGTCAAATCAGAAGTTGAAATTATGTTATATAAAGTCCATAATTGGTAGATTTGTATTCAGGTGCGATTCCTTTAAAGAGTAATCCGTTAAAATTTGGGATGTAGTGCAAATATAAAAAATGGAAAATACCATTTTATTTTGAATCATTTCAATAAAAATGTTTTTGAAGGGGAGATGTACTTTTTCTAATTTACTGCACAATGACTAAAATTTAATTTTACAAACTTATTCGAGAACGATATAAATTAATAGTTTGATAAACTTAAACTACATTATAAAACTATCAATGACTTGAAGTATAAGAGCATCCTCTGTTATGTTTTATTAATTAAGAAAAATTGCCTTATTGGCAGATTTTTGTTTTTAAATCCTCTAATATAAATGGCCTTCAGGAACTAGTAATGAATACAACCAATTGGATGAAAAAAAAAAAAAAAAAAGAACTATACAGTGAAGCATGGATAATCCGGAATCGGCGGGAAATAGACATTGCCGGATTATGATTTTTTTCTTTTTCGGATTATAGGTGTTCCGAAAATGTATATCGAGTATATCATAAATATATCATAAATGTATCGAGTATATCATAAATGTATATCATATCAGTCACTGCATCTAAAGAAATATTTTTCAAAAAATGTATACAAAACCTTATCCAAAACGAAAATAATTAAATTAACGTTTGAAATAAATTGAAAATTTTAAAATAAGAATTATAAAACAATAAAACAGAGATCGTTTATTTTTGCACGAATAATAATAATAATAATAATAATAATAATATTAAAACTGGATAGATAAGGAATTTGACATTGCTGCATTCTATTAAATATGTCCGTCAATTTCTTTCTTTCTTTTTTTTTTTTTTTCCAGCTTGTTATTGACTGATTAACATATTCACGTTCACTAGTTGGTTATCGTTGATAAAATCATAATTTTCAAGTCCTTCTAAAAACTGTTGACCGAAATTTCGGGTGGTCGTGTTTATTTTGACTTTCGGTATCAGGAATAGGAACGATCTCTTTTATGAATAACTTTTGGATTTGCCATTAAAATTTCGTTGTTCTTTTTTGGAATTTTCACCATCATCTTGATTAATCTGTAAAACATTCACGCTAGTCCGTAAATCAATAAAATTAAATGAAAATCCGTAAACTTTACTAACGATCCATAAAAGTCGACAAGCATACTGCGAATAAGAGGTTGAGTACTACGGCGATTTACGGGCAAAAGTACAAAAAAAAAAAAAAAAAAAAAAATCCGGATTATGGGTACTTCACTGTATTTTCTTCTATATTCAATTAAAGAAAGTATTGGATTCTTAAATTGGATTCTTAAAAATTTACGCGTTCCGGATTACATATGGGAAATAAGTACGCTGTCATTTAAAAATTGCAGCTCTTACAGCTTCAAAACTGATATTTAAAAAAAAGTAATTCATTATTCTTTAATATTAGACTGTTATTTTGTTTAATATTAGACTCTTATTTTAAGACAAAAGCAATCGAATGATATCGCGTTGTGGAACTTTGCAACGTAATATCTTTAAATCTAATAACTTGATGTATAGAGTGTCCTCACAAAAAATGAACAGTTTTTAGAGCTCTTTTAAAAAAGTATAACATCTATGCAGTATCTTTTTTTTTTTTAAATCATCAGTTTTTACTAAAAATATGGCTGACTTTCATCACCAAAGTAGTTAAATCTAGACCAATCAAAAATTGGAGTGGTCCACCCGGATGTGTTCCGCCGACAAATTCTTTGCTTTATTTATATACATGACAACTGCTCTTATTTCTGTGTATTCTTTCCTGACGCACTTGTTCGTGATTTTTTTTTTTTTTTTTCTTCAATTTTTGAGGCATTTGTCATTTTTTCTGTGACTGACCTTTCGCTAAAAAGAATTATTTAAGAATTGAATGTCTTTTTAAACTTTACATAGTTATTTATTAAAATAAAAAAAAAAAAAAAAAAAAAAAAAAAAAGTTATAGCCATGAGTTCAATTCCTGTGATTTAAACGCAAACAGTTTTAAATGAGGTCATTATTGTTATGGAAAAAGGAGAAAAAATCGTATTAAAACAATATAGTGAAGAAAAAATTTAATAAGTAATCACAAACCACAGAAAGCAATTTCTTTCTTTCTTTTCTTTTTTTTTTTTTTTTTTTTTTTTTTTGTCATGGGGTCATCAACTCAATTCATTTAATTAAAATTAAGGAATTTCTTCAGTTGTTAAATATGACTATATAGTCTCAGAATGTCGTAAGGTATTGTTCAAATATGAATCTTGAATATTTTTTAATGACACAATTTAAGTAAACAGTCTAGAAATACGAAAATATTATCCTTGATCTAAATATACAGAGATTTTTTTTTAAGTATCTATCTTGTAATATCTCTGAATAATCCACTAAAGTATAAGAAACAAAGAATCAGTTATTCCTTCAATCATTTTATTTTATTGTAAAAAATGATAAATTACGTAGGTCACCAAAGTATTTCATTAAAAAACCAATGAAACGAAAAAACATATATTTGCAAAGATGAGTAATGATGGCAACATTGTTTACTTTAAATTTCTAATCATTAGTATATTTTTTTAACTAAACCATTTTAAAAAAGAAAAATATTTAAATGAAAAATTCGTCCCTTCGTCTTAATAAAAAAGGTCATTGAGATATTGCTCGCAATTTTTTTTAAGATATTGACGTTTACTCATACAGTATTAAAACTCGAACCATGGAAATTTCAAAAAAAATTATTTGAATTACGAAAAAAATGTACAGTAATAATAAATTCTTAAATCGACCAAAAATTTATTCACATTTTAGTTCCCTATCGAGCTATAGATGTGGCAAACTTAGGTATTCGTGAAATTTTTCAACCTCGATTTTTTTTTTTTTTTTTTTTTTTTTTTTAAATATTTTTACAAATTTTCAGGTGCGAAGAATCCGAAAAAAAAAAAAAAAAAAAAAACTGATATGATGTCCGTTTGTAGGGTGCATGTTAGTTTGTTAGTTTATGTACACGATATCACAAGAACAAATGATCACAGAGAGGTCGGATTAGTTTTAAAATATCACTTATAACACTGGCAAGAACCCTATTGATATGAAACATTCTAATTTAAAAGCTTCGTAAGTTATTATTTCGTAAGTTAATTTACAATTTTCTTAATGTGGAAGAATTGGGAAAATTTTTCCCTAAACGAGCATTAAAGGGATATTTTACCATAACGATGTCAGATGTTCTTTTTACATATCAGTTATAATGTTGAAAAGAACATAATTAACTATAATAATTCAACTTTGAAAACTTAGTATGTTATGAAACACTTTCCAGGTTAATTCAAAGTGAAAATGATAGTATGTTAGTCAACTTTATAAATACTTTATAGAAGATAAAAGTAGTTGGCATAGATGGACTCTGCTCAGTTCCCTATCGTATATATTTTTTCTCATAAATGCTATTCGTGTTAAGAGAAATGAATCTGGCCGATCGTTTGACTTGGTGACAGACCCACATAAGCTACCTACCGAACATTTCCAAACATTTACGTTATCCTAATTTGTTAATTAGTTTCATTAAGGTTAGTTTCATATTGTGTTTCATTTATTTATTTATTTTTTAATTCCATACTATTTCCAATGATGCAATACTAATCCCAATAATGCAAGTTTATAGGAAATATTGCTCTATTCTGTTCTTAAATTTAGAATAACTTGCGGGATTTTTAATTTAGATTATTCGTAGAAAGTTAAGTTCAATCCAGTATCCTAAATGGTATTTTAAAAGTGATTTAGCATCTTTATGATAAAAATATTCTTCAAAATTGATGTTTATGTGAAATTTTGCCCTGTTCTGCTATATTAGGAAATTCGTAAACTTCAAATTACTTACGAAGTTTTCAAAGTTGAATTTTCATAGTTAATCATGCGCATGCAAGCATCATAACTGGTATTTTAAAGCTGGTCTGATATATTTATAGTAAAAATATTCCTTTAAGTGAACGTTTAAGTGAAAATTTGCCCTATTCTCCCATGTTATGAAAATTGTAAATTTAGAATAATTTACAAAGTTTTTAAATTAGAATGTTGCATAGCAATAGGGTTCTTTCCAATGTCATAAGTGATATTTGAAACATGTCCGGCCTCTCTGCAATTATTTGTTCTTGAAATATCGTGTACACAGACTAACAAAATAATAGACCCCACCCAGACCCCAAAATAACGGACTTCAAGATAAAAACATCCCTACTTAGGCCCAGGAAGCACAAATACACACCATCTCGGCCACTGGAAACATTACCCTCTCTACTGAAGGCAATGTTGTGTCTCTTTCTTTTCCCTTCCCTTCTACCCCAAAGAAAAGCAGTTCCGACTTGTGACAGTGACACCTGTGACATTACATTACCTTCTTTACAAACATTAAAAAGCAGATTTCGGAGTTTTCTCTGGTTTTTCTTTAAGCTTCTGTAAATTTGAGCTAGAAGACTCCCCCCCTCCCCTCCTCATGAAGGGCAGTATTCTTCGACCACTTTTCATGAAACCATGGAAGTATCTGCGCAAGTGCTAACTCAATGAGTCCAATACTAAAATAGGGGTGACAGTCATCTGACTCAGAGAAAACGAACAATAACACAGAGCGCGGAACTATTGGGTGTTTTCCAAATTTCAAACTGTCGGTCAAGCTGGCATCCCTCCAACATTTTGGACGCGTCCTCTCCGCTAGTTTTGGGATATTGGGCTGCACTGTACCCCCATGCTCCATGCCCAGGTTCCTAGCCACCACATCTCCATTCTCTAGCATAAATTTCTTAGAAAAATCACAGACAGATTGAGTCTGGTAGTGGAAAAATAACTCTGACACACTTACACACTGACACCCTACAGACGGACACCATACCGAATTTGTGATTTTCGGATTTCTCACACTTCAAAACGTGTAAAAAACTTTAAAAAAAAAAAGAGGTCAAAAAATTTTCACGATTACCTCAGTTCCCCATACCTACAGTATGATGAGGAACTAAAAAATATATGAGTAATAATAGGTTAATGTACTTACTATTACAAACAAATTTAAACCACGTAACGTTTTTTATTATTACTACGCATGAAATGCATAAGCAATTGCAGGTATCAGAAAATTGATTTTCAATTGTAAAAGGTTCAGTTACGTATCGCTCAATCTGTTTAACTAAGCCTCAAACGCAAGTTAACCTATTGTTTATTTTAAACTCGATGACAGGCACGTAATTACTTCGTTGGAAAATCCTTAAGGAAAAGTTCTGGATCGGAAGAAGATTTTTCCAATTGAATGGATTTTGCTAATGAGTCATGTTTGTAGATGGATGCCATTCTGTAAAAGTTGTTATCGATACTCTTCCGGCTCATTATAGAATTTTCCAAAAATACCAAACATGACCTGATTTTGAAAAAAAGAAAGAAAGAAAAAAGCATAGCAAGAACTGTTTATGTTTTGTAATATAAAAGGAAGTGATTTTTCTTGAAAGGGAAATTGGTAGGAATGAGTTCTACTTTCTGAAATTAAAAAATTACTCTCTTATTAATTATAAAATGACTTTTTTTTTTTTTTTTTTTTTTTTTTAACAGCGGTCATAAACGTTATTATTTAAGGGAATGATTGACGTTGAAAACCGTTCTTTGAAATCAATTTCTTAGAGTTATGAAATTTTGCATGTGAAATGTATTAAAATTTCTCAAAAACCATTAAAATTAAAAAATAAATAAAAATCTAAATTTTGGGGGGAATTTTTTTTTTTTTTTTTTTTATGAAATTTTTTAAAATACTCCGTGCGACCGATTTTTACTTCAATTACTCTATTACCATAGCTAATGGAAGTATTCGGTGCACAAATTCGATGCCGAGTTTTCACCTTATTTACACGTTTTAAGGCAGATTTTTGTTTTCACTAAAATAAAAAATAAAAGCTCCATCACGTCCTTTTTACTTTCTCTTACCCATAAGGTAGAAAAAGTATTGTTTTTAGGTCAAATTTTCAAACGCGAGATTTTGTTATATTTACACGTTTTGAGGTCCTTGAATACGAAAGTCATGTTTTTAGCCAATGGTCTGTGTGTATGTCTGTGTGTGTGTCTGTGTGTGTGTCTGTCTGTTATCAGCATATCTCAAAAACAAATTATGGCAGAGTGTTCAAACTTGGTATTCTAAATGTTTATCATATAGGGGTGCTACAGTAAGCTTTTCGTTAAGATCAAGCAAATGGTTCGTGTACAGGGACAATCAAGAGAATTCTAATACATTACGTCTATGGGGGAAATTGCAGGTAAGTAGAGTTTAACGTCTATAGACTACACTAGAACAAATGAAAAGGAATATATATTTTTTTGTAATAGATATAGTCAATTCTGGGAATTTTTTTTTGTGTGTATGTAGGAGTCTCTCCTCCCCCCTGGGGGGGAAGTCCCCCCCTCGAGGGGAGTAAATTTTCATGATGGGTATCTTTCAAAAGAGCTCGTCAATACCTTTAAAAGGAATAGTTGATAATTTTTTTAAATAATAATTTTAATAAATTATTTTTTAAAAACAGAATTATTTTTTAATAACCGAATTAAATTCTATATAAATGTAGGTGCATTAATGAAACGGGGGTTGAGGGGACGGTAGCCCCCTCACACAGAACTAATTATCATATAAAACTCTTCCGAAGCCTAATTTGAATTGTTTAACACAGGTTTACATAACAGTACTCGTTATCTTACCTCTTAATCTGCAACCTCTATTTATAGTATTAAATTTCAGGGTAAGAGAAAGTCGTGTGAGTGACACACCAGATTATTTTTTTTTTTACTTTCCGAACATACATATAAGGAAAGTATTGTAATCATGTTAAAAATCCAAATTTGAAATTTTGATGTTTTTATACGTTTTGAGGTCCCCTGAGTCCGTTTTTACTATTTTTACGGTGATGTATGTATGTATGTGTGTGTGTAAGTGAACACGCTAGCGCTTAAACGCTTTGTTCGAATGAGCTGAAAGTTGGTACATATGTTGTAAATTACCGTAGCACGAACCTTATTGATTCTGATGATCTAGCACTTATAGTTTTTTTTTACAGGGACACCAAGAAAAATTCTTCCTATGGGGCCAAATTATTAAAAGTGCGATAGCGTCTAAACGCCTTATTAAACTGAGCAAAAAAATTATGCATGTGTTGGTCACAGTTGCACAAACTGTCTAGATTTTGGTGAATTTAGCACTTACAGTTTTTTTACAGGGATACAAAGAAAAATTCTTTATCTTTATGGCCTAAGGGACCAAATTTTTAAAAGTACGATAGCGTCTAAATGCCTTATTCAATAGAGCTGAAAATTTATATGAATATTATAAGTCACTGTTGCACTAACTATAAGAATTTTGGTGAATCTAGCATTTATAGGTTTTTACATGGACACAACGAAAATTTCTTTATCATTATGATCTATGGGCTCAAAGTTCAGTAGCGTTAAATTGAACATCGTGTACAGTCGGTAACAAAAGTGTCCGAACACTAGCAAAAATTCCTATGTAAAAAATGTACACTTCATACGGTGTTGTTAAATAAATCCTTATCGAATCATGTTCCTACGCTGACTAAGAACAGGATTCCACAAGGACTTATTTAACAAAACCGTAAGAAGTGTACTTTTTTTACATAGGAATTTTCGCTAGTGTTCGGACACTTTTGTTACCGACTGTACTATGTGGAGAAAAATACTCAAACACCCTATTATAATTTTCTCTCTTTTGTTTATCTAACAACTCCTCTTACTTTACTTTATCTACAAAACCGTTAGTTAATTAGTTAATGCTCAAAAAGTCAAGTGGAGTCACTCCAGATTTTTTTTTTTTATTTATTATTTTTTTTTTCAAGTTCATAATCTCAGACATCTGTTTTTAGGCTCTTTGTCAGTAAGCGTCAAAGTTCTTCAAACTTTATATTAAGTAATGGAGAAAATTATCTCTATTATTATTATTCATTAAACAATGCTTATCTTTAAATTGCGTTTTCACATTCAGAAAATTCATGACTGTTAAATTTTATCTCGTATTTCAAAAATTGAATTTTTAAAACTTTTAATGTTTTATTTTGAAACTGTAAAATGCGAAATTTCGCAAAGTGAAATTCTTTGCTTCAATCATTAGTTTTGAAGTTATTACAAATGAAAAAGGTATATATAAAAAAAAATTTCCGTGGTGCAGCTTTTTTTTTTTTTTTTTTTTCTCTCCCATATACGCTCGATTCAAGATAAATTACTGCAGATTTCCACAACTCTAAAATTGATGTGTGAAAACAGTAGTCTCCTGTCGCACTAATAGTGTACTAAATGCTGAAACACGTTTATTAATATTTCTTTTAGAAAGATACTAATTATATTATGTAATTTTATAAGATGGTAATTTTTTTCCCCAAATAAGAATTTTTTATTTCTATTAATCCGTTTTAAAATAGATATTTTTAATTGGTACTTTATTTTGCGCTAGCCAATTGCTATCTTTAATTTGCAATATTTACATTGTTTTATAAGAAAATTCAAATAGATATACGAATAAAACTATATATTGACAGACTTTAAACAGTTTTGAAACTGATATACATTATTCAGGTTCTTTAAACTATATTTCCTGTTGAAAATAGTATAAATAGTATTACTGGATTTGTAAACAAAGACTCGCAAAATAATTCGGATAACTAGTCTATGAGCAATACTTTTTTATAAGGTTAATTTTAAATAAAAGCGGTATTTCTTAGGGTAGGGTAAGGGCACCAGTGATTGACACTTTTAAACCACATATATGTTAAAATATATACATTTGATAACAATTTTTTTTTTTTTTTAATGAATTTTTATTTGACACCCACTCAATGTTCCAGTAATTGGCACTGTCGGTTTTTCATTTTATCAGTAATTGGCACCCTATGTTCCAGTGTTTGACGTAAAATGTTAAAATTCTTACATATAAAATATATGACTTTATTATTTTTCTTATTTATTATTTCCGGATAGATGTGAATTATTGGAGCATGCCAATCACTGGAGCACCTACCCTATATTAATTTCTTCAACTAAATCAACACCTATTTAAATATTTTCATACTACAAAAAGTATTACGAAATTAACATACCTTATTCAGACACACAAAAAGAAATTTTTTATAGAATATGTTATTTTGAACATTTACATACTTGCCAACATCCTAATTAGTAGTCCGTAGTGTTGTTAGTTCCGCCCTTTTTCTCACACCAATAAATTTTTAGAGTAATAGTCTCCAAATGCAATTACGATTAAATATGACGAAAAATACTCTAAAAAAGATACCGGTGTGAAAAAGAAGGCGGGGCTAAGAATATTACAGAATATTAATTAGTATGTTGGCAAGTATGACATTAATGGCTAGCTTACAAGACCACACAATGTTGTTATTGGTGTTGTCGTATGCCACTCGGAAATTCCGAACCCCGGTAGTAGAACTATCCGGTTTTAAGGCAAGAGGGGCTGCGCCTTCCGTTATTAGGAGAGCCGCATAGAAAGGAAGAACAACTTTAGCTCCAGAAGCTGTTGAAAGATGGCAGCACCAGCCAAACAATAGGAACTCGAATTTTGATCCGGAGCTGGACCGAGATAAACCCATGTTCCGGTACCCCCAGAGGTATAATTTTTTATGGGAACTTGGAGAACATTGTGACCACGACGGAATTTAACGTGCACCAGTCGTCATTAGCGTACACGACGGTATTCGGCCGGCTCGAGGGCCGAACCCGCAGTCTTTCGATCACGAAGTCGCTGCTCCTACCGACTAGGCTACCGCGGCCTGACCACACAATAACAATTAGATATTATTTGATACATAGGGTAATTGCTCAAAGGTTTCTGTTGTGCTATGGATTTCCTTTTCTCCCATTTTTAACACTTTCCAACAAAGTTTAGAAGCGTTTATGACTTCGGTTTGCCTGTGTATACCCGTTTTAACTCCCGCAAATACTCATGGAATTCATTGAAACAGATGTATGATATTCAAGATAAATTGCAGCGTATTCCCTATTGAAAATGGAGTAAATACCACCACTGGCTTGCGTACAGGGACACCCGAAAGATTTACAAATCATTACGTTTTATGAGAGATATTTCTATAAACCGTTTCCAATACTTTATTTTGCACAAGTCATAATGAAGTTGGCATTTAGTATTGATATGCATATAAGAATTTTTTTTTTTTTTTTTTTTTTTTTTATGGAATATGATACATTTAGCGTCAAGGTTTATGGGACTACACTAAAATATTCAAAAGTATTAAGGGCTAAAATTGGAAATTGCTACAATAAAGTTTTCGTTTGTGTTAATTTTTTTTTTTCTTTCCAGCAATATTTAAAAGTGATTATAAATTCAATTAGTCTATCTGTCTGTATTTCTGTCCTTCTGTCTTTACGCTGTGTGATCGCGAAGACAAAGTATACTGAAGGATAAACAATGCAACGAGTACGTGGATTTGGAAAGTGTTAATAACCTATGCAAATCGTATGATTTTGTGTTCTTGTTTTACAATGCGAAATTTTTAGCACACTATAGGCTTTTGGATTTTTTCTTTTAAAAGTAAATCTACAGAGATAATTTAGGAGAAATTCTTTTTTCTTTATTAATTAAAAACAAAATCTATTTTAAGCAATTATCTCAGAAGTAAATTTTGAAGGTTAAAATATGTAATTTTGAACTACCTTAAGAAAGCATTTTATAATCTATAAAAACTGCATGATTTTTCTTTTTGTTTGAAGTCTAAATTATTTGAAACAATTAATTTTTTTAGATTAATGGATAATTTCTAGTGAACTCAGTATTGCATGCATTCATATGAAAGAGATAAATGTATTCATTGTATATGAAAGAATACCAACCAATAATACCTAAAATTCTATAAATCTTAAAGATAATACATCGACTTTTTACATGAGAAAAACAACCGAATAAAATTTACATTGTGTAGTTGATATTAAATAGCAGTCAGCGAACTATACATTGAGGTGATTCCGATTTATTTTCTTTCTTTGTTTGTCAGTCGTATGAATACCTAGGAAGTGTTTTCAAGCATAACCAAGTAAGCTCACAGAAGTTTTCTTTTCTTACGGGCGTTTCCGTTTGATCCAAGCACCACAATGTCTTCGTTGATATTTTTTTATCAGCGATCTGAATAAAAAATTCAGTAAAATAGTCTATTTATACCAATTTACAAAATAGGTTTTCAGATATCTGTCGGTATCATGTAAAATGAATTTCTAATACACACCATTTCATAAATCCCGTATTTATTCTAACGATTTTTTTCCCTATTTATAATCACTCTCATGAAAGTATCTAAAGTATGCGGAATCTATTTTGAGCGGACGTGTTATCTCGTGTGTTATATTGTTTTTCAGAGATTTCTCATAACGTGAGAAAATTTCCTGCGTTACAAAAAAGAAATGAGGGTAAACAAAACAGAAAAATATTTGTAAATTGGTTAGTTACAATTTCCTTCCCATTTGTGACCAGTAGAGCCGAAATAGTTCTTTAATATATTTCTTTGTTGTTCTAAAAGTAATTTCATTTTGATTTTTTTTTACTTTTTGTATGAAATTTGTTGTTTTCCTGATACGTATGTGTGTATATATTTTAACATTTTGTTGTTTTGATGGGGCAGTATTGTTATTTTCTTCCTTAAAATGCCTACTGTGTTGTTGGAAGCATACGAATGAACGTGTGAAATTTCGAATGGTTTTTCTAAGAAAGAAACTTTAGAAAGCGTGTGAAAAACTTTGAAATATTTTGTAATCAATTATTTTTCTGAAGACTATTTCTCTGTGTGGGAGGCAATATATTTTAGAGTAGTGGAACGTATTTAATTAATATATATCGAATATTTTGAAACAAAAATGACAAATCGTAATATTA
The DNA here is from genome assembly GCA_963930645.1 of Salticus scenicus. NCBI lineage: Eukaryota > Metazoa > Arthropoda > Arachnida > Araneae > Salticidae > Salticus > Salticus scenicus. The sequence goes on along the minus strand of OZ005655.1, from coordinate 294,936,612 downwards.
TTAAAAAAAGTTTCTTTAAAAAAAGAAAGAAAAAATCCCATTTAACAATGGTACATTTCCTTGACACTCTTACGGGATTATTTTCAGTTGAAAATACCAAAAATTTACATGTATTATCATTATTATTACTATTATTAATTTAATAATGTTTTTAGTGTTTCTTTATATAAGGTATATAAAACTTCTCATGAGTGTAGCGCACCTGAAATAATGACAAATTGGCGTAGTGTATTTTGAGAAAAATACAAAAATGGGTGAAGTTGAAAATATCATTCAAATTTTGAAATATTTAATAAAGAGTTTTAACAATTTTCTCACGTCTACGTTTAAAAGAAGAACGGAAAAGAGGGAATTTATGAAGCAGTCAGAAAATAGACGATCTAGAAATAACTTTAATTATAATTATGCACCTATAACAGGGGATAATAAGAATCTTGAATTTAAAAAAAAAAAAAATGCTAAATGCGATGATTTTTATTTCACAGAGATTTTAGTTTCGTCCATAATTTGAGTTAAAATAACTCATTCTAGCAATTATTTAAAAAATTTCAAAAGTTATATTTGTTATTGTAGTATTATTAAAAAAAATAAAGAAAAGATAGAAAGAAATTAAATATATTTTGCAAAAATTTATCCGAAACATTAATATGTTGATTTTTAATAAACGGGGAGAAAAGGTTAGTGTAAATTTTTGGAATTTAAATAATGATAATAATAATAATAATTTTAGTAATATATAATTGTTTTAAATTCATTAACCAACTTTTCACCTGATTTTCTGAAAAAAAGAAGATATATATAAGCAAAGTTGAGAAATTTTCCTTTTATTGATTTACCCGTTTCCTTATGTCAAACTAATTAATTAAATAATGTTTCATTAAGTTGAGTAAAACTTTTTTAAACGTGTTATGCACAAAAAATAATTTTACTCATTTTTTATTTTATTTATTTATTTATTTATCAAAAATTAATGTGTTGATCCGATTTTTAAGCATTGGCTGAATTTTCTTGCCAGTGGATAATCTTGCATGCGATTCTGCTGATAAACTTTGTAAAATAATTCTGAAGTTCTTTAATCCAGAAATTTTCATGAATAACTAGGTCATAATTTTATCAAAGATGCCGTTTGAAGTCAACGAAACTTAAGCTAATAATAATAAATACACAAATTAAAGTAATTGGAAAATGAAATTGGTATTCTGCATATTCATTGGATTATCAAATCTGTTAGAGAAAATGCATTGGTATTCTGTATGTACTTCTATAACAGATTTGATAATTCCGCCTTCAATTGTTATTTCTGTCGCTATAAAAGAAAGTGTTACCTAATTTATTTCGGATGCATGATTTTACAGCGTGCGTGTGCGTGCTATCCCATCATATGAGAAAGTGTTTCATAATACTTGATTAAAAGTTTGTAAATGACAACAACCCTTTTATCGCAGATTATGTCATTATGTAATAGTTTTTGTGGGCTAATAATAACATTAATAATAATAATAATTTATTCTAATTGGACGTTAATCCAAACTTCTGGTATTACGTGTCACATTATTGTTTTTAAGTTACCTTTCTGTACAAAAGTATAAGATATAAATTAACAGTCAGTATCTAAACTTAAAGTCAGATAACGTTTCAAAATTAATTACAGTCAAGCATGAGAATTGCATTAAATAGTACAAAAAAAAAAAAAAAAAAAAAAAAAAAAACTGTTTTTGAACGAAAAATACTAAGCAAATTATAAAAAAATTACTTTTATATTTATTATTATAACTGTACAAAATATTTATTATCTGCATAAATATATGTATATAAACCAATTTATTTTCGATAATTTAACAATTTATTAATTTAGCGTGTCTCTATGGTGTTTGTTTACGGAGTTTTTATTATTATTATTATTATTATTTAAATATCAAATGTTTTTATGTCTAAAATGGAATTTTAGGAATTCTTGAAAAATCAAATTAGCCTGTGTCGATAAAAATCTGAAGCAATGTACTCTTAAAACAATAATCTCATAAGGTTGTAATTCTGAGTTTGTAATAATTTGATTTCATTTCCAGCTTCACTATTATTTTAATGTATATTAAGTATTGTTAGACATTACATATCATTCATAACGAAATGTGTTTTTTGTGGGGGACGAGGGGACAAAGGAAGCTGGAAAAGGTTATGAATATTGGAATTTTTCTAAGAAGAAATTGGAATTTATTTTCCTTACATTAAAAATAGTATTTAAAGGTTCACTGTGCAAATCTGTTTGGATGTCTATGAAAAAGGATCAGAAAATTCACGTGCCAAACTTTTCCGTATTCATGTAAAATTTAAATAGGGTAGTCCTAGGGTTTTAAGCCATTTTAATTATGGACCTTTCTAAATATTCGATAATGATGTATTTTACCAGGAGAATTTTTTTTTTTTTTTTTTTTTTTTTGTATTGCTAAAATTAAAAATTGTATTTTAAAGAAGAACATATTGACATTTTTTTTTATAAGATTAAATAATAACTTTATGGATTTAAGAGTTCACTTTGTATATTTGCCTACTAAAAATTAACGATATTATTTAACAATTCAAGGGAATACTTTAAATTTAAAACAAAAAATTTTGTCAAACAAAATTTACGTAATATTTTTATTAATTTGCTCAAACGTGTGACTTTTTTAAAAATAGATATAATTTTAATTAACAGTAATCTGAAATATTTTTATCAAAGTAAAAAAAGAAAAATAAATAAATTAATAGCATCTGTCTATATTTTAAATTGTATTGCCAATAGTAAAAAACTATAAATAACTATAAAAAACTAAATATAATTCGTGGTCAGGATCCCCCATCCAGGATCCAGAGAACAGAAGCCTCCAACGTCTTATTTCCATCGCTCACTACTCAGCAGATCATTTTTATTTATTTCATATTATTTAAAACTAGCAAACGCGTGTGAATTTTTCACACTTTGTCTTTTCTTATTTACCTTTAAAATTTGAAACTCATAAACATTATACCAAGTTCACCACCTAATTAAAATTTTAACTTACCAGAAGCCAAATTATTATTAAAACCAAATTAATATTATACAATAGTGAAACCAAAATCATTCAAAGAAAGGTTTCCAAATAAAATTCATGGTTCACGACCCAATTTTCATACTTCCGAAGGCAGTACAGTTTTAATATAGGACTCCCACAACACCTTTTAAATTTTTGTCGTCATGTTGGCGATGACTTTTATTAATTTTGGTATATTTTTTTGTTTAAAAAAGTAAAATTAAATTAAATTAAATAACTCCTATTTTGATTATATTTTTTATGATTGTGTTTTTTATTCAGTTCATGACACAAAAGTTCATATTCTGTATATACCTTTAAAGTATTGCTAGGTTTAAAATGACGCTTGCAAAGATTCTGAAGAAGCAACTGTTAAAAATACATTTTCCCGTAAAATAATCTCATCAGACAAATGTCGTCATTTTTTCTAATTAGTTCATTGAGCTAAGTCCGTGTGCTTAAATATTGTTCACGTATAAATATTACTTTTTTGTCCTCGCGTATTTTATTAATTACACCACTATCGTATCGTTTCGACAAAAAATAATTGAAACTGGCCAACGTTAGAGAAATATTATACAGATAATTATTAATATATAAACACACATACTTATATATGATTAAATCGTTATATAAGCAGATACATTTCGGATATATTCCTTTGTAATCATAGCCCTTGTAACTCATAAATAATTGTACCAAATTTGAGGCCAAATGATTGCTTAATATATCGGAATTATTTTGTGCGGCCCTGTAAACATTCTAATAACATATGTTTATTTAATTACTTTTAATGAAGTGTAAACATGTTAAAATGCACTGTTAATAAATATCGTCTATAGACCGTAACGGTACAAAATTCTTTTATGCTTACTTGTACAAAAGCCACAGACATTATATCTACACCAATAAACACTATACAATTAGTTCCTTCTAACTCATTAAGATTTTAACCCTATTTGACATGATTTGGATGACTACAGAATGTCATCAGAATTCTCTTGTGTGGTCCTGTATATAAATTATTTAGCCTATACATTCGCTTAAAAAAAAAAAAAAAAAAAAAAAAAAAAAAAAACTTGCTTTTAAGCATATTAATGATGCATTTTAATTCCATTATGTTGAATGCAACATAAATACGTTAAAATACACCTAAATAAAATTTTGTCCATAGGCTCTAATGTTACGAAATTCTTTTGTGTATCTCTGTAAACAAGTCACAAACATCAGCATATATAGTTACGCTCATCAGTGCGTGACTCTGTCACGCTTTAGGCTTAAGAGATTTCCTTGGACTCTGTGTGTGAACGCAAGTTGCCACCTAATGTTCATACTTTAATTAATTTAAAAAATCTAATGGTCCGATCGATAAGCTGTTTAATCCGACGGATTTAGAAAAATCGCCCCTTTTATTTGGTACCATATTTATAACGATTTTTCGATTATATATTTTTTTTTAATTAACCAAAATATGAAAATAGACATAGCTTTAAAATAGACATTTAAATAATTGTTGCCATTTTCTTTCAGCATAAAATAAAATATGCTTTCATGTTAAAAAAAAAAAAAATATATATATATATATATATATATATATATATATAAAATATTAAATATTAAATTTGCTCATGCATATGAAAAAATGACGTCTATAAAATAATAATAATAATTTTAAATTTTAAAGGTAACGAAGAGATAAATAAAGTTCGCACGGGCTTGCTAGCAAATGAATTATTTGAAGTGAGAAATAAATAAAATGAAATAATCATTTTTCAACGGGCGCCTTAGTCGCCCCACAATTAACTAGTTATATATAACAGGAAAAACTATTCAACTTATTCTATCTAGCGCATAATTTCTTTTCGAAATTTGACATAATTTGGATAATTATGTTACATTGTCTTAACATTTTTGTAAGGTCTTGTGCTTTAATTATTAAATCTAAGCACATTTTTTTTTTTTTCTACATAAAATATGTTTTTAAACGTCTCAGTAATGTATGTTAATTTCATTTTGATGAATGCAGTGCGGCTGCTTTAAAATATGTTAACCGAAATTCTGTCCATAAGCCATAATAGGTAAGAAATATTTTAGTATGTCCCTGTACACGAACTGTAAACAGTATAGATGCCGAGCATTATGCAGCTACTTTTGCATGGCGCGTGAATATGTGTACCAATTTGAGAGTCAATCGGGCGAATTTTGCGGCTGCTATCACGGTACAGACAAATTTTGTCCATACAGCATCATAATAATAAGAAAAACTTCGTTGTATCCCTGTACACGAATCACAAACAGAATAGCCACCCAAAAATATTTTGCTTATTCTGTGTGGCTGATGAACATGTGCAACAAGTTGTAAGTCAATTGGGTGACTTTTGCGATCCTACATACAGACATGTATACATGCAGAACCTAAAAAAGTTTTTAGTCTCAACAGAGGGAGGCATTCACTGACACGACGCTTCGGCAAAAACAAGAGGTAGCAGCAAAAACAACATATTTTCACCTGCTAAAAATAATTTTCTTTTTCTTCATCCTCTTCTTCTTTTTCTTCCCTTTTAATTTTAAGTGTTGTTCATTTACGTTCATATTTTATCCACAAACTCTCTTTTTCCCTCAACTGTATAGATTTCTTAGAATCGGTTTTGTATTCATTATTCCAGTTCCAATTTTAACTCTTTTTCATTTTTAACCTCCACCTCCCCTCCCCCACTAGCCTTTATTGCCAACACTATGGCAAGTATAAACCATTTTTATTACCGTCACTTTTAACATCGTAATTACTTCTAAGGAAATTTAACTATTGTAATTTATTCTTATTTTAAGTTCAATACTATTAAACTATTATTTATTATTTAAATTTATTATTTAATTAATAGTAGTAAAATTTACTGTAATAACTTTATTTATTGTTTAGAATTCTATTTTGATTAAATGTTTTGAACATAATTTGATGGCCTATTGCAAGAGCCATGAAATTTTAAAAAGTACTTTAATTTTTATAAATATATTTTGCCCTGATGAGCTTTTCAAATGTATAAATAGTGTTAATTTCTTCAAATTATGGCCAAAAGTAGCAACTACATATTTTAGACCATAGCCTCTTTAACTAGATGCCTGTCGCGTAGCTCGGAAACATAGCAACAGTTGAAGCGGTAGACAGCGCCACCTGGTACAGATTGCACGATTTTTTTTTTATTTAACTGCCACCAATAACTTTAAGAAGTGATATATGATTTATATAATCGACATTTCTTCGATTCAATTTGCTTTTTATGTATATCATATCCCTCTTTCAAAAATTTTTGGTGGCTGTTGAATAAAAATGTCGCACAATCTGCACCAGGTGGCGCTGTCTACCGTTTCAACTGTTGCCAATTTTTCGAGCAACGCGACAGGCATCTAGTTTAGGAGGCTATGCTTACACATGATAAAATAGAAAGTTTGAAAATCTTTATTTTATTTTATTTTTAAATCCCTGTTAACGGAATTCAAGTGCTAAAATTTTAATTTTGAAAACAAAAAAAAGATGTTTCATTCCATAAAACTATAAAGGGATAGACTTTTTTTTTTAAACATATTTTTAAAAGATTCCTATCTTAATAAATTTCATTATTTTTATATGTGAAACAATTTTTAATGCTTGAAACATTAAACATTCGATTTTTAATATTTGTTTACGTTTTAATTTCTTTTTCTTTTCTTTTCCTGAAATGTGTCCCTCTGATGAAGAGGAGTCTGATAAAATATTCTACCCTAACCAGTTGTTGTGTGTTTTTGCAATTTATGGGGTTTGCTTACTGAATAATTGATTCATAATTAACATCTAGTTGATAACACTTTCCATTGGTTGTACTTTAAAATGAGTTAAATGAGTCATTCAAAATTGATTATGGGTGTTTATGCATAATAAATAGTAACTTTTTCCTTTTAATAGAACCAAGCACAAATAAATAAGTAAAACAAGATAATAATACTAATAATAATAACAGTCTGTTTAAAATATTAAACTAAAGAATATAATTGTTATTGAAAATTCCTAAGAGATGAATTTCTTACAAATGTTAATATCAGTTTTTACATATATAAGAAAAATTACACTAAAAATAAAGTAGAAAATTTTATTAAGATTTCCGAAAAATAAAACTGAAATAAATAACAATTTAGCCACGATTAACTTTGTATAAGAAGATATTTATAAGAAAATGTGTAATTGAAAAAAACAATTAAGAAGGTTTATATTTCTTTATTTCTTAATTTAAAAATATGAACCTAATGTCAATTTTAGCTGTTAAAAGAAAATTTGGTGACAAGATAAATATAAATTCAGGGACTTAAAATAAATAATTATATAAATATATGTGTGTAGAACAAATGAATAATAATAAATTGCATAAAGAGCTCTAAAAAAATTACTATATTTGTATTTCATTAAAGAAAGATAGAATTTAAGTTGCGAACTTATACGTTAAAGTTGTGACTTATTTCATGTTTATTTATCTTAATCACAAAGCATTATTTCGAAGATTTATATATATATATATATATTATATAGGAAGCTATTTTTTATTAATATTTTTTAAACTTTTCTTTATGAAATCCTTACTTTTCTGATTTAATCATTTATTTATTTATTTCGATTTGTAATTAAATAAATTTGTGTTAAGTGAGATTTCACTTGATATTTTCTAGGCATAATACAAATACAAAACGTCATGCAAAGTGATAAATTTATACAACTACTTATATTTGTTTTACAAAGTTCAGAATACATACACATTTTCAATAAACAATAAATAAATAAATAAATAAAATAAAATAAAAGTTTTTTTTTCTCCTTTTTAGATAGATTACTAATTATAAAATTTAAATTTATTTGAGACTTCATTTTAAGAAGCTAAACATACTAATAACATCTAATCAAAAAATTTTAGTCTTAAAATATTGTATCTTAAAGAATATATTCCTTTTATCAAGAACATATATAAGTGAGAGTCTTTATTATTATTATTATTATTATTAGTTTCAATTTAGAAAAAAGTGAAATAAATAAATAAATAAGTGAAAAATAATTTTGGAAAAAGAACCTTCCTAAACTACCTGAAACTTAAAATTGTTATGGAATGTGGGTTATTCTATTTTTTGACTAAGATTTACTTATTTATTTATTTATTTATTTTTTAATTTAATTTTCTTTGTGATATATATATATATATATATTTAATCTTTAAAAAATTAGTAAAATAAATATATATATAGTAGTTTTAATTAAAAAATTACTTTTAGCATAAAAGAAATTAATCATGAATTAATTAATAAAATAAGTTAAAATAAGGTCTTTTTAAAGCTTTTATTTTAAATTACTTTTAATATAATCATCTTCAATTTACATGTGCTTAGGGTGGAGGTACTCCTTTGAGAAAAAAGAAAAATAATAATAATAAAATAAAGAAAAGGCTAAATCCAACTTCCTTTTCAGAAACTGTTATCTTTTATTTTAAACTTTATTTCAAAAAATGAAAATAAAAAACTAAAATCATTTTTTTTAAATAACAATTAGCAAAATTCTAAATTTAATCGAAAAATGAAAAGGATAAATTAAGCTTAACTTTATCTGATGAATAATTAATCAAAATTAAAATAATAATAATAATAATAATTTAAATAATATTAATAAATTATTAATAACTAATTAATAATAATACAAATAAACCTAAATTAATTTCTTTTAATAAACAATTTAATAGTAAATTTGCTTAAAAGGCTAAATAAAATATAAAATCAAGCTTTCTTAAAAAGAGAGAAAAAAAAAAAAGCTATCGTTAATTATAGATTTAATAGAATCTCAGCTTTCATCCGAGAAACAATTATCTTAAACAGTAAATTTATTTGAAAACTGTAGTTAATTAGTTTATAAATTACAATATATATATATATACGAAGGATTTCAGAATATTTTTATTATGTTATTATTTATGAACATTTAATAATAATAATTTTAAAAAAAAGAAAGAAAAAATAAATGCAATTATTTTCCTTTAATATAATTAATTATATGCAATATAATATGCATATTATAAAGGTAAACGTATTTTTATACATATAGTTTATTTAATAGCTTGAAATAAACGTAATTCAAGAAACTTTATCTTAAATTATTAAAATGCTTGATGGTCTTTTGGATGTATAAATGTTTTATAAATTAAATTAAGACAAAGTTTATAAAAATGGGTGGATTAAAGAAAGTTACAAAGTTCTTAATTTTTTTAATCATTCACAGTTTTTTAAAACACATAGAATATTGAAATTATAATCACAAAGATTCAAATAAAATGAATTTAAAATTGAGAATGATGATAAAACTTTTATTATCCGAAAAATATTTTCAATCAGTTTAATTCTGTAAAATATTATGCAATATTCTAAATGCAAATATTTGAATTAAAAAATAATTAATATGATTTTACATTTTATTTAAAAAAAAGAGAGAGAGAGAGAGAGAGAGAAAGACTTCAGATAATAAAAAATAATAAAAAGAAAAGAACATGAAATTAATTCGTATAAAATAAATTCTTTAAAATCCCTTCTCTTCGTTAAAAGAAAAGAAATACAGAATCTAAATAACATGGAAAAATAGATGAAGTAAATAAAATAAAATAACTAAACAATATTAATTTATGTCCCATAATCATGAAATTACATTTTTGTTATTTTAATTTATTTTGTATTTTAATTTCTATTATTCACATTTAACTTCGTTTCAAAGCTTTTAAAGAAAGATTAAAAATTATTAAAATACGAAGAAATAAAAATAAACTATGCACCAGTATTATAAAAAGATAACAATTCAGAAAATAAATATAATAATGTTAATAAAGGAAATGATTGTGCAAGCATATTTCTAAAAGTTATTGATGTTTTATAATCAACATGTACCACACTAATGTAGGATTATTAAAATTTATTTCGCTATATTTTTAGTTTAATCACCAAAAATCTATATAAATGCAACTATAGTACGGCAAAACGATTAAAGAGAAAAATACAAATCGAAACCGAAACTTACTGAGTGCCTCTCAGAAACCCGTCTTTTTCTACCATGTTGTTACTCCGACAAGTGTTTGAGTACCATTTGAATCAAAGGGTTGTTTCGCTGTTTCTTTTTAAACACGGAAAGTTTTTGTTTTTACTTCCCGGCATGCCTCGGAGTGGCCGTGCAAGGGAAAAAGTAGCACTAATGACCACTGGGCTTTGAAGAAGAAGGGACATTCTTTGCTCCACCTCTATTCTTCGAAAATCAAAATCTACAGAAATTTGAGGAAATGTCAACATTGTTTTGTATTTAGTTCTGCTGTTTGCTTCTACAATAATATTTAACCACAATTTTTAAGGATTTCTGTTCATTCCTATTAATAGATAAACTCGGACATTTCTAAATATGTAGGCGTCGTCATTCCATAAAAAATGTTTTTGGCACTTTATATAATAGAGGAAAAATAAAAATTTATGTTTAGATGATTAAGGGGACAGAGCACCTTTGATTTGTCACCATTGAATGCTTCATATAAAAACTTATATTTCCATTCAGTACTACAAACAGAGCCTGACTAAGGCAGGGGCATACGGGGCAGTTGCCCCGGGCCCCCACATCAGAGGGGGCCCCCAAATCGAATAGAAAGTTTATTTTACGTTTCCTTCTTTCATGAACTTTTTATTATCAAAATATCAGTACAGTGTAAAATCAAACTTAATTGAGTCATCGTAATTGCGAAAATTTAGCTGAATTCTCCCCTAATGTCAGCAAGGATATGAATTTTTCGCAGCTGGACGACAAAGTTAACAATAAAAAATAAAATGGATCTATAATGATGTGAAAATTTTAAATACCTCCATAAAGTTCGGTTCTTCATTACTGAAGTAGTGATGCAGAGGGGGGCCTCTCAAAGAAGTTTTGCCCAAGTAGTGAACCAGAAAGGGGCCCCCAGAGACGTTTTTGCCCTGGGCCCCAATTAGGCCAAGTCGGGCCCTGACTACAAATTGAACTATATTAGATTTATTATATGAAATATATATTCAGGCAACAATTCTTATGGTTTTTAATATATTTTTTACAGATTTGAAATCCTTAAATTGTGTTTTCTCATTTTATATTTTTTTTTATGAATTCAAGATCTTATAGAAACTAAAAAAAAGACTTATTATTTATATTTTTATTTATTTATTTATTTATTTATGTTTAATGGAACCTAATTAAAAGAATTAGGGATGTATTTTGCAATATTTTAAAAAGTAAAAATATTAAAAATAAAAATATAACAAAAATCATGTTTATTAGTAAATTTTTACACGGACATGAGCTTTATAATTTCTTTCCCAAAAACTAATTAACATATTTCAAAGATTTAACTGTAATTCTTTTAAGTAGATTCTACTAAGCCCTCCAAAAAAGTATTAAATCTTTCCTTAAATATCTGAAGAAATGTTAGCATTTTGAAGATCACGAATTCCTGAAAAAATGTATAGACTGAGAAAACACAATTTAAAGATTTCACATACGTAAAAAATTCACCCAAACCCATAAATTTGTTGCCTAAATATATATGCCTTACTGAACAAACCTAATATAGTTCAATTTATAAATATTAAATGGAAATATAAACTTTATGCTTTTTATTCACTTGGCACCACTTAAAGCGCCAAGTGAGAATTGTAAAATGCTTTCATATCGGCTTGCGTATTCTTTTAAAAAACAAAATTCAATTTCTGCGATGGCACATAAGGTATTAATTAAAAACAGTAAAATAAAAATTTATTTTCTTTATGGCAAATACCATCGACACTCCAATTTTACTTATACAATTTAAGATAACAGACAATTTATATAAAAGGAATGTTAAAAATGTAATCCAATTGGAGATTTGAATCACACTAGGATTAATGAAGTTCTTCAAGTTATGCTTTTATTGTTTATATTAGAATTCAGTACCGAATTTTTACTTTCCGAACACTATATAGTGAGGAAAGTATTGTAATCCTGTCAAAAATCCGAATTTGAGATTTTGATGTTTCTATACGTTTCGAGGTCCCCTGAGTCCGTTTTCACTATTTTTACGATGATGTATGTATGTGTGTATGTGTGTGAGTGAACATGCTAGCGTCTAAACGCTTAGTTCGAATAAGCTGAAAGTTGGTACGTATATTTTAAGTCACCATAGTACGAACCCTATTGATTTTGGAGAATCTAGCACTGATATTTTTTTACAGGGACACCAGGAAGAATTCTTTATCATTATGGCCTATGGGACCAAATATTTAAAAGTGCGATAGCATCTAAACGCCTTATTCAATTGAGCTAAAAATTTATATGAATATTATAAATCACTGTTGCACTAACTATAAGCATTTTGGTGAATCTAGCATTTATAGGTTATTACAGGGACACAACGAAAATTTTTTTATATTCTCCAGAGATGGCCACCAATAGTAGAATTCATTTTTAATTACTTTAGCATTCTTCGTTGAAGAAAGAAAAAATAGTGGCAAAGAATACGTTTAATGCGTAATTTTAGATCCTTTCTATAAATTGAGCAGGGATAGAAATCAAGAAAATTCAGTCTCTGGTCCACAGGACCAGTAATTTTAAGATTGTTACTGGACCGTACTTATTTCCACTGGTCCGTTTATCTATTCTATTGCATTTTTAAAAATTGTAAAATTTTAATAATTGCCGTGTAAAGTAAATTTAGATGGCAAATACGCTAATTATTATTATTATTATTATTATTATTATTATTGTAAATTAATTAAAAATTACAAATGAAGTTTTATATAAATAAAAAAACTTATGCTTTAATAAACGAGTTAAATATCACATATTTACCACAAAGTATTACATTTAAAGTAAAAGTAAAAAAAAAAAAAAAAAAAAAAAAAAAAAAAAAAGTTAGTAAAGTAAAATTAAATGAAAAATTACAGGGGAGAGATGATATTAAATATTTAACATTATATTGACATTAAATATTTAAAGTGAAGAAAAAAAAAACGTTATTAAAGTAAAATTAAATGATTATAGAGAAGAGGTGATATTAATAAGAAAGAACCGCAGAAATGGCGTTTTAAATTATTACTTACAAAACTTTGAATAAACACCATAAAATTCAATAAACTCGCAACAATTGTTTCGGGTTGAAAGAGCACACGACCCTTCATCAGACGAACAAAGTAAGCACGAGTTCTGCAGAGTTGCCGTAGAGTTCCACGAGTTGCCGCTTTGACTGCAGCACTCGTGCCTACTTTGTTCGCCGGGTGAAAGGTCGTGTGCTCTTTCAACCCGAAACAATTGTTGCGAGTTTATTGAGTTTTATGGTGTTTATTCAAAGTTTTGTAAGTAATAAGAGGTGATATTGACAATTCTAATAAAACACTGCACTTACTATTGTCGTAACATAACTATTTTATGACAGATTTACAGGCAATTTTAGACAAAAGTAAAAAATAAAAATATTGAAAAGCTTCACTGCTCCGGCGAACCACTTGAATATATATTTTTCTCGTACGTTGAATATATTTGTGATCCTGGACCAACGGACCACTGTTAATTTCTGGCCTTGTTGAGTGTCTTCTTAAACGTTTACAATCTGATTACATTGATTGAATAAAAAAAAATCATTAGAAAATTAATTCTGATCTGTATTGACTAGAAAATTGTTCGTTAATAATATGCAGCTGTTTCAATATTTTTAAACAATTAATGTATTTCTATGGGGGAAAAAATAAAATCCAAAGAATAATAAAAATAAATCATTTAATATATTACACAATTTAAAAAACCTTTTGAAACGTACCACGCTAATAAACCATTTGGTACTTTATACAATCTAGCTTAAATATTAAAAAAATTAAAATCTAATAAAAACGAAAAACAATCTGTTGCTTCCAATATATATAAAATTATCTGGTAATAACTTATAAAAAATCATGATAAAGAAACCTTAAGAACTCCCCTTTCCTTCTTCGCCTCAACTGGCAGATTTAACGTACGCGTCCTTTTTAAAAATTATCTTCAGTTTACTTTATACGTATATGTTATAATCATTACATTCTTCTCTATCCCACAGAAGGAATGTATTGGTTTAAGTTTCTATGGATTTACATGTTTTGAGAGGTTCAGCAGATGATTTGACCATTTTTAGAAAATATCTATCTGTGCGCGTGACAAAAATTTTATGTCAGCTATAGCTCAAGAACTAATACTCAGAATTTCATACAAATTTATGTATAGCTGCACCTTGAAATTAGTGTCTGTCAGCTGTTGGTGAAAATCGTCCAATCTGTGGCTCTACCATCTTTTTTTTTTTTTTTTTTTTTTTTTTTGTTAAAAAAAAACTTTTAAAATGGCAGTATAGGACAAAATTTCCTACAAATGTGCGTAGTGCAAATTATTTTTAACGAATCATTATAAAATTATAATATATATATATTTATAAAATAAGATTTATTTCTTTTATATTTCTTTTTTTTTATTATTATATATATATATATATATATATATATTTTTTTTTTTTTTTTTTGGGGGGGGGGGCAGCTGTAAGAGCATCAATCCCCTCCACGGAAGGAGGGGGAAGAAGAGTACCTTCACCGGGAGTATAAATTTTCATTATGAGTATTTTTTAGAAGAACTCGTCAATGCCTTTAAAGCTAATACTCGAACTAATTGTAATAATTTAAAACAAATTTATCATTTTTTTCCCACTTAAAAAAAAAAAAAAAAAAAAAAAAAAGAAAGAAAGAAAGGAAGGAAGAAACGCAATAAATAAACTTTAATAAATAATAGTTTTAATAAATGATTTGTATTGTAGTGCGTGAATTTGCATAGGAAAATATAGAAAAAAAATTTCTGGCGGCCACGACATATTGTACTTTTTGCGTATAATCCGCAAGTCTGCTAAATGAGTTTCACACAAAAAATTTTAATTAAGAGAGAAAGTTTTTTTTTTAAAACATGTTTTGTGTTGATCAAATATAGGGCCGCGGTAGCCCAGTCGCCAGAGCGCCGGCCTCGTAAGTGGAAGATTGCGGGTGCGGTACTCGAGCCGGCCAAACACCGTCCTGTACACTAATGGTGGCTAGTGCACGTAAAATCTGTCGTGGCCGCAATGTCCTCCATGTTCCCATCAAAAATTAAACCTCTGGGGGTCACCGAAGTGAAGAGCCATCCTTTCCGTGGAGAATCAAATTTGTGATGGCATGTCTCCGGACCACTTCTAGGGGTGTGTCCCAGACCGTCGCCAGTTGCCCATCTGCGCAGCACTAGTGCGACGTAAAACCCAACCATCCATCCATCCTTGACTGTGGAATAAATATTCTCGTGTAAAACTAATTTAGTAGACCTGCGCATTATATGGAGGAAAAACATGGTGTTAGTAATCACAGTTGTCTTTATTCTTCTTTCACGATCGGATTTCTTTTGTCATTAAGGTATGCTGTTTTTAAGGTTATCCGAAACTACGGCTTTTTTTACAAATAAGAATTTAACAAAAAAAAATGTTTTAAATCATTAAATTTTTGGAGTTTTAATTGGAAACATAATAAACAATATATTCAATTTTTCTTTTCTCTACCCCCATTTTAAAGATTGATAACTTTAACTGTGACTCTATAGAGTGAAATGCAAATCAGCCATCTCGCAAACGGTCGTATTTCTCTTTTTATGATTTTATTGGAGTTCAAACAATCTGTTTTGAACTATTTTGAAAAAGGAGGTGTCAGATATGAAATTTTTTCTAAGGCATTAAAGTGTTTTGTTAGGATACTTTTATCTATTCCCTTAACTTATTGCTAATATAACCTTAATAATATGATATCATGTCGGCACATCTCGAAATTTGAATCTTTTATGATACGACTATTTCTGAAAGGGGCCGACGATGTATACATGCATCTGAATTCGATTTGATAAATGACTAATAATACGAAAACAAATTATTTTAGTTTTGGGAATTAGAAATTTGTAGTTATAATGCGAACTTTCGTTAAATTTTAAATGTTCTTATTCCCATTACATAAGACTTTTATGGCATTTATGAGTGCTTCTGAAATTTAACCGTTCAAATTTTCATCAAAATATTTCAAATTTTAAGACTATGCAAACTACTTTGTGTATAACTTAATAATACACTGATAATAAACTTAGTAAAATAATAATAACATACTAATAAACAAATAAAATCTTAATAATATAGTAATAAATAAAGTACATTGTATAAAATCAGTAATTATTTCAGTAAGTTTTTATAGTTTTTCAAAGAACTAACCAACAACATTGAAAATAAATTAATAAAATATTTCGTATAAATCAAAGAAAAATAAAAGGCACTTCATGTTAATTGTTTTTAAATAAATAAATGCCTGATTGGTAATTTCGCTTTTATAATTAAAAAAAAAAAAAAAAAAAAGTTAAGTTAACTATTTTTTGTTCATGATTACTTTTTAAGTAAATCGCTCAATTGCTAAATTTAAAACCGTAATAATTCCTTATTCACAATTTCTCTCTTAATACATTTCTTAATAATTCCTTTTAAAAAATGACATTATCTTCATCTAAGTTGAGATTTAAGAAGTCCCCTTTAAAAATAATCATGTCAGGAAAAATCATTTATTTATTCATTTATTTATTTAAAAGGAAACTTAATTTGGTTTGGCGCTCTACAATTATTATAATTTTTTTTCCCCAGTAGAACTAATGAGAGCGGGGGCTATTGCTCAACGCTGATTTCGTACTGTTGTGAAGATTCGTGCATTAACCGGGATTCAAACACGCCACCAATCAACTGAAGAACAAAACGATAAACATTCAGTTTCCAGATGGGATTTCTTGTTGTTGTTGTTGTTGTTGTTGTTGTTGTCGTTGGCTCTAACTCCAACAGTATCACTTTTTAAAATAAAGAAATTACTATCTTGAAATTCTACTTCGGTTGATTGGTTATCTGCTATATAAATGCCTCGTAGATTTTGTTTAATAATCAAAATTTGATCCATTCGAAATTTTTATACATCCCCTTAGAATTGTAATTTAAAAAAAGAATGCAGCTTATCCTTCTTCTTTAAAAGTAACTCAAACAGAGATATGATAAATACCGATTAAATTTTCTTTATCGGACATATATATATAGTCACTGAACCTCTCCGTAAGGAAAAACATTATCACTTGGATCGAATCCTAAATAAAAGTTCACTGCCATTTAGATTTCAATTAAAAAATTATGCATTCAGGATAAAGTGGTTGAAAAGCCGGTGGCAGAAAATTTTTCTTCTACGCTCTTAAGATTATTTTATCTTAAGCGGAAAAAAAGAAAAAAAAAACTCGTAACCGAAGTTTTGATTGGGTGGTTTCCTTTTTAAATGTCTTGAGTGAGACTCGTGTGTTATTTGTTTGTTCAACTTATTTACTGGACAATAGCGAAAAGTTGACTATTGTCCAATGTCCATTGTCGTCTGTAAGTCGAAATAATTTCCTTGATCCATAATAATGGAAAAAAAAGGGATTATTCGATAAATTTTCGAAAATTTTGCATGCACTTTGCTCAATAAGATTATTTTTTATGTTTTCTTTTTCTTTCTTTCTTTCTTTCTTCTTTCCTTCCCTTTCCTCTCCTTTTTTTTTTTTTTTTTTTTTTTGAAAGAAATCTAAACACATGTGTTTTTTATACTCAGTGGTTGAAAATTTTATCAAGCTTTTTAAACTCAATAAATGGGGGGGGAGGGGATGCTCTAAATTTTTTATACTTTTAATGAAATTTCTTTAATTATATTTGTTTGCATTCAGCTTTTATTTTAAATTTTCGATATAAGACATAATTTGGATTGAGATATTTAAATGAATGAAATTATTGTTATTATAATTTTTGGCTCTACGATTTTTGGCTATTGTTATTATAATTTTTTTTCTGTTTGAATTTATTATCTATCAACTATATATATTTTTTGATCTTATTAATATTATCTTATTATCTTATTATATTATCTTATTATCTTATTATCTTATCTTATTATCTTATTATATTTTTTGATCTTATTAATATATATATATCTATATATCTATATATATATATATATATATGTATGTATTTACTATTTGTTTTAATCATTTTAACTATTTTCTTTTTTTCCCCCATATTAGCTAAATGTTTTCATCATAATTTGGCAGTTTGTAGCGATGACCGAGTAAGAAAACTGCCAAATCTCCAATTGACGGTCCGTATATAAAATTATTATTATTTAGATTTATTTTATTTTTAATTAATATTTATTTATTTTAAATCATGGATAAAATTTATTTTTTTTTTTTTTTTCTTTTCATTGCATTTGCTATTGTGATCATGACGCTATTTTTTTCTGCTATAAATCATCCTTCCTCCATTATTTTTATTCATTCCTACAAACCAAGGATAAAACTTTAATATTTTTTTATTTATTTATTTCAATAAATTGATTTAGCAATATTCCTCAAAACCAAGATCCCTTCCGTGGAGGATCAAAATTGCGATGGCATGTCTCCGAACCACCTCTAGGGGTGAGTCCCAGACCGTCGCCAATTGCTCATCTGCGCAGCACTAGTGCGACGTAAAACCCCACCAACCAACCAACCTCAAAACCAAGAACAAAAAGTTTTTATATTTATTTCAATAAATTGTTTCAACAATGGCATCAGTTTCGAGCGAGAGTTTTGGGAAACTTAAAAATGTTTTAATAAAAAAATTAGAATCATTATATGTAAAGAAAGAAAGAAATTTGTAATAGCTAAATAAGGAAAGGAAATACTTACTTAGATTTCTTGAAAAGTGCTGTTGTGTGTAAAAAATGAACAATAAAGACTCACAGTCAAAATATTTGTACAAATTTCAGACTGAGGTTGAATCTTGCAAAAATAAAAACTGTAAGAGAGTGCAAAAACTGCAGCTATAGAGATACTAAACTTTGCAAAAATACCAAAAGAACGACAAAAAATGCTTATTGAAGAAGGCAATTCCTTCTTCAATCTAAATTACTCTCAACCATTACCATAGCAAAAGCTTTATTGTTAGCAAACAGGGGAGACTAAGTTATATAATGAGCTGAACCGTCGGTTGAATATGAAATCAACCAATCAGAAAAGAGAAACAAGATGGAAAACGAGCATGAAATGAATATAAAATGAAAAAAAATGTACAAATTGTAAACGTTGTAACAAAATTTAAAAGTGAACCAATAAAAAGTAATCAAAGTATAAATTAGTAAATAATTCTTCAAGAAGCAAATAGGATTACGAAGATAAAGGCGATTGATCAAGTGGAAATAAAAGAATAAAATTAAAATGTATTAAAATGTCGAGTAATAAAATTAATTTAAATCGATTCATTTAAATATATTAGTTAAGGACTCATTGATTTAAAAAATCAGTATTTTGTTTATTTCAGTGAATTTTTAAAAGCGGCTGGTGTAATATTAAAATAAGTATATCTATTCATAATGCCCTGAACATACACCGCTATCTACTATATGTTTCAATGTTTCTTTCAGTTTTTATTTATGTAGTTTTTTCTCCCAAATATTACAAATACTAAGTTGATTACATTCTTCCTGTAGTTAATTCATTCACCAATTCTTACGATTTTTTCACACCAGTATTTTTTAATAAAAATTCTTCTTTACTTAAAGATCGAAATTCTGCAATCAAATAAGATGAATATAGCTGTTTTATAATATTGGAGGGGAAAAAATCGAAATAATTGGCATCTATGGTATGGGAATTAAGGCCGATTGTCTACATGAAAGATCTGGACTCGAAGGGAATGTCCACTGTGACAGTATTTCTAAGGAATCACGGCCCGTTTTCACCAGAGTTTAAGAGAAAACTGCAAAAAAATTCCGAACTGTCAGGGGCGACGAGCACTAACTGGGTTCAACCACGGCATTTTCTGACTACCAACTCGGCTACTGGTAAAGCTCTAATGTGACATTTTCGTTTCCAAACGCATTTTTTTTTTTTTTTTTTTTTTTTTTTTTTTTTTGAGATTACACGTAAATTAAAAATTAAGTAGATTATCCTTCTCTGCTGACACACACACAGTTGGCAATGTCTCACCACGCTTAACAATGCGTTTTGATGCGAGCCCATCCGGGTTGGTTCGTAATGCAAGGCATTACAAACAGCTGCACCACATGAAGACACTGATTGGACATTAGGCCTATGTCTTGGTTGGTTCCTCCAAGCCATAATTATTGATGTTATTTCTAGAGTTAAGAAGTTAAAATGAAGCTGGGTTGGGCACCTTGCGAGAAAAAATGATGATAGATGGATCGCCAACAAAGTCCTATTTTGGATACCGAGAAATAAGAAAAGACCGAGGAAGAGACCACTGTGTTGTTGGAGAGATGAAATTGTGAAGTTTGGAAGAGCAGAATGGAGAAGAATTGCAGAAAACTGGGGAGATTGGAATCACCTAAGAAAAGTCTTATTCTGCAGTGGATTGATAAAGATTGAAATTGATGATATATATATATTCTACTAACTAAGAAAACTCAATACCTTTTTTTTTTTTTTTTTTTTTTTTTTTACAACCAACCCGATGGTGTTCTATAGAGGAATTTTTCTTCTTCTTTTTCTTCTTTTTTTTTTTTTCCTCTTAAGGAATTATTCATTACTAAACGTAACTTTTTAAATTCGATTATCATATTCCGGAACACGTTTCATGGTTTTTTGTATTCCAAATTAAATATGCACTTAGTTCATTTTTTGAATTGTCTAGCTCCATAATAAAATATCAAATTCATCCTCCTTTTTTTTTTTTTTTTTTTTTTTTTTTTGCATTTACATCTCTTTTGTGAGGATTAAATTGTGATAAAATGTTTCCGGACCATCCCCAGTGGTCACAATCAGACCGTTACTGATTGCCTAGTTCTAGTGGCTGCTTAGTTCTGATGCAACATTAAACTCCTTAACCCATAGCGTAACATAAAGTTTTGGATATTGATGAAAATAGATATTGTTTGTTCTTTAAGTAGAAGAGTAAAATTAACTTGAGTTTTTATGTTACTTATTTATATTTAAAGTCATTTCCTTAGAAGACCTACCCATCAGGAATTGAATTTAATCAACTGAATGGTTTAAAAAACGCTCAAAACTTTTGTGTTTTTACAGCAAGGCTGTAGAAATGAAGACTACACCATATGTATGTATATATATATATATATATATATATATATATATATATATATATATACTAAGCTTATTTTTATTTTTTAAGTAATAAATTTAAAACTCTGCCCAAAACAGAAATTAATTCAATACGATATGACTTATTTTAATCTGTTTTACCATATATAAAGACATGTAATAACTATGTTTCACTCTCTAGCATCAGTTACTGTGTTCATTTCTTAAAATTTCTTTGGTAAATCTTGTAGTCTGCGGGAAGCTGAATTTGATTCTGGGACCTGAGGCATAGTAATCAAATGTCTTACCTCTGAACAAAATATTAACAAGTTGTTTATTGGTAAGCTTTGATTATTTATCTGAGAAATGGAATTAATGGCGCCGCTATGAACTTTAGCATTGGTGCCCCTCAGCAACTTTTAAATTTTTGTTGCCATTTTGCTGAAGAATCAAAATGGCTATCGCAATTGCTTAAGTTAAGAACTTAGCAAGAAACATCCGAGCTGCTTCCCAAGTAGCACATAAACGTTCTCTGAACGTCTAATAACGGTTACACTGGTTCAAACACCGTGTTTCGTGTCAAAAGAACGTTCTACTCGACGTTCAAAAGCAGTATTATTCAGAACGTTCTAAAAAGGTGTGTTTTGTACCATTCATAAAACGTACAATTTCAGTTTTATAAAAAACGTTAAGGGAAACACCGTCGTAACACGTTCTGTTTCAGTACAATTATAACGAATATGACAAAGTGCTCTATTTTCCGTTATAATGCATAAAATTTTTGACAACAAGACAGAACTTGATTTTGTTGATACAATTTATAATAATATTCATTGGGAAATAAAAATGAAGAGGTGTTTTTTTTTTTTAAACATAATTTTAAATTATAATTATCTGATATTTGCAATTGAATTTCTCTTCGCGAAAACTCTAATTAAAATGAACGCATAATCATGTAATTTTGTTGACATACTCTATATAAAAATTATTATTTGATTGTTATATTAGTTTGCTGTATTAGAAAATAATTTGGAATAAAATGGAAATATTTAATTCGATCAAGTATTTCGATATTACACTTTTGCTTAATTTATATGTTTTTAGAGTACAAAGAAATGGTTTTTGCAATTCGTCAGTGTATATGTGTATACACGCGATTTAAATGCCCTTTCGTATGTATTAGTTGGTTAGTTAATATATATATATATATATATATATATATATATATATATATATATATATATATAAGCCTTTTATATGAATATGGAAATTTTAAACCTCGCAAGTGCGCAAAAATGGTTCCACGGATTTTCTTCAAACTCGCCACTTTACCTTTCATCTAGATCTACATTCGTATGTAATTTAAGGTTTACGGTGAAAAGGTTATTTTGTAGAAAATCGTAAGTGAGAATATATATAATTCTATCAAAAAGGGCTCGAACGATTTTCTTCAAATTTGCTACATAAACCCTTTTTAGATGTCTTTCCACGTATATTACTTAATTACTACAAGAAAATTGACCAGCATCCTGATTAAGTAGCTCGGAAATTGGTGTTTCAAAAAAAGGTTTTATCTTTTTTTTTTTTTTTAACTTGCTATGTAAAATCCTTTTTATGTGTTTTTCACGACGCATGCATTAGGTTTTTCTACAGGAAAATTGTTATATGTCTAATATGTTAAATCCAATTTATGTATTCTGACCGCACTATATGTAAAAGAGCATATAATAAGAGTAGTAGTGAATTATGGAAGTCATATTGTTACAAATAAAATAAAAAAAATATTTTAAAAATTTTACACTATTCATGATTTTTTTTTCAAATTTCACTTCATTATTTTGTTAAAAAAAATCGTCAAAAATATTTTAATATAATTATATACACATATTATACATTTGATGATGAAAAATTCTTTGATTTAGAAGTTATTCAAATATTGAACTAATTACATACTAAATGTTATAATATTACTTGAATCTACCAATTTATTATTTTTATAACAATCTATCTTTTACAAAATATTTTAAAAATTAATATAATTTGAAATAATAAAATAAATTTGAATTATATATATATATATATATATATATATATATATATATATATATATATATATATATATATATATATATTAAAGGATTAATTTTTGAATGTAAAATTCTAGCTATTAGAAACGTTGGCTGAAACAGGAAACTCATAATTATTTACATTATCGCAAACCGCAAAAACATCTGCTGGTAGAGAAATGGTTGTAATTTAGGCGTGTATTTCGCTTCTTGGCGATTTTCTCACTTGTTATTTTCCCCTTTTGCTTTTAAATAGCAAATGGTCAATTTTAAAAGCTTAAATTTTACTATTAAAGAACAGTTTTTACTAGAGATAGGTCAGTAAATATAAAACTGTAATCTCTAATAATGTTTAAATTATAAACTTTTATTTTTATTAATCTGACATTAGTTTTCACTTATTAATAACAAAAAATATATAAAATTATGCAACGTAATTCTCAGTGCAAAAAGGTATTTTCATTTATTTATTTCTAATTAATTAAATAATGAAGTTTTATATATATATATATATATATATATATATATAAGTTTCATATATTACATATATTACATATTTTAGATTTTTTTTTTTTTTTTTTTTTTTTTGCTTTATAAAGAAATAAAATTTTATAATTCTTTTTTCTACATCATTCTTAAGAAAAATAATATAGATTATTAGAATATAGATTAATATCTTTTGAAGAATTACTTAAAATGTATAACTTCAGCAATGAATAAAACTTGATACAACGTATTCCCACTTTCATTACTTTGTATACCTTCACTCGCAGTTATTAAGCAAATTTAATGCATTTCTGTAAAAATGTTTGTTTTGCACTTGGAAAAAAAATAAAAAAATAAATAGATTTTCAAAACAATCTGTAGAATTTTAATCTTCTTGCTATTAATTTGATTTGAAATCAAACATCAACTTAAAAATAACAACTTCATAAACAGCTAATCGTACACTTTTTACGATTCCATGTGCTGCTATTCATTTTTACTTTCCGAACACTATAGTGAGGAAAGTATTGTAATCATGTGAAAAATCCGAATTTGAGATTTTGATGTTTCTATACGTTTCAAGGTCCAATGAGTCCGTTTTCACTATTTTTGCGATGATGTATGTATGTGTGTGTGTGTATGTATGTGTGTATGTATGTGTGTATGTATGTGTGTATGTCTGTGAGTGAACACGCTAGCGTCTAAACGCTTTGTTCGAATAAGCTGAAAGTTGGAACGTATATTGTAAATCACCATATGACGAACCCTATAGATTTTGGTGAATCTAGCACTTATAGTTTTTTTACAGGGACACAAAGAAAAATTCTTTATCATTACGGCCTATGGGACCAAAATCTTAAAAGTGCGATAGCATCTAAACGCCTTATTCAATTGAGCAAAAAATTTATACACATATTATAGGCCACAGATACTCAACCTGTATAGATTTTGGAGAATCTAGGACTTATAGTTTTCTTACAGGGACATAAAGAAAAATTCTTTATCATTATGGCCAATGGGGCCAAATTTTTAAAAGTGTGATAGCGTCTAAACGCCTTATTAATATAAACAAAAAATTTGTAAACATGTTATAGGTCACAGTTGCACACACTGTATAGATTTTGGGGAATCTAGCACTTACAGTTTTTTTACAGGGACATAAAGAAAAAATCTTTATCATTATGGCCTATGGGACCAAATTTTTAAAAGTGCGATAGCATCTAAACGCCTTATTCAATTGAGCTGAAAATTTATATGAATATTATAAATCACTGTTGCACTAACTATAAGCATTTTGGTGAATCTAGCATTTATAGGTTTTTACAGGGACACAACGAAATATTCTTTATCATTATGATCTATGGGCTCAAAGATCAGTAGCGTTAAATAAAACATAGTGTAATATATGGAGAAAAATACTCAAAACTCTATTAAGATTTTCTCCCTTTTGTTTGTTTAACAACTCCTCTTTCTTTACTTTATCTACAAAACTGTTAATTACTCCATTTTCGGAAAGTCGAGTGGAGTCACTCCAGATTTTTTTAAGCGGTAATGGATTAAAGAAGGATTTTTTTTTTCTTTTAACCCGTTAGTAGTCGTTAGTTGGTCGATTTGCCGCCCATTCTTCAGTGATGACAGATTTTTTTATTCAATAGCCAACAAAAATTTTTAGAAGTAGCATTTGATATACATAAAACGGGAATAAAATCGAAGGAACGTCGATCACATTACTTCTTAAAATTGTTGGTGACAGTTAAATAAAAAGTGAGCAATTTGTAATAGGTGGCGCTGTTTATAGCGACTACTAACGGGTTAATAATAACTGGTTATTTAACTGGTCATTTAAAACGCATAAGACTATGAAAATGCGCATCAACAAATTTTCAATCATATCGAATATTTTTAAGGCCCTTTACATCAATTACAGTTAATCAACCTCAGTTTAATTTATTTAATCAGAAATATGTATGTTTTTTTTTTTTTTTTTTTTTTAATGATTATTGCAGCGTACTATTTTAGAATTTAACTAGTAAAAATATCTCTTTCAGACCATATTTATTCGAATTATTTTTTATACTTTTACATAAATTACTCGTACCACATGCAAGATAATTAATAAGGAATTTTCTAATAAAACTAAACACCTGATCGACACATATTAATTTCAATGAATTCTAAAACTATTTATGAAAATGAGAACGCAGGCAGATTGATACACCATTCTACAGACAAACAAAAGTTATTAATTCTTTTCAACTTTATTTGAAAATTTTAAAAACGCATAACTGATAACTCAACAGAAATGCACTTCGATCAAATTCCATTCATATTCAGGATATTACAGCGAAATTTTCAGGATGTTTTAGAAAATATTCGTCATAGAACGCAATATATCCTAATTCTTTCGTAAATCCTTGTATAAAATCTAGTCGTATTTTTATACTATTTTCAATAAAGAACATGACATAATCAGCTGAATAATAATATATCAGTATATCAGATTAAACTTATTTTTAAAATAATCAAGGAAAGGAAAGTGTAGACAGACAGATGAACCGAAATCTTAAATACTGTTCAGTTTCCTTGGAAGGTGTTAAAAAAGATACAGCGTTAATTGTGTTAAATAATACTTGCGCTGTACGATCCCAGATATGTGTTTGTGTGTGTTTATTTAGCAATACACAAGCCATTATTATTTTTATTTTTTAACATTTCCCAGCAAAGTTGACAAGCTTATATGATAGCGGTTTTTCTATCTCTTGATCTGCTTCTTCGCGCATTAATTTTATAAACATTTTTAACATGCTCCAAAACCTATATATATATGTATATATTTCAATTTTACTATGCCTTGCTCTTGACTGAAAATGGTATAAATAGCACTAGTGCTTTAGATGCGGTGATGCCTGAAAAGAACTCTGATATATTATGGTCTACCAGAGATATTTAAGTAAAACTTATTTTATTATATTTTTATACAGCGTAAAACATAAGAAAACATATATTACATACATACGTTCACTTATATTACATAATTAATGTAATTCATATGCCTAAATGCATGCTTTGTATAAAATGTGGCATAATTAGCATAATATTCACTTCACGACAAAAAAAAAAAAATATATATATATATATATATATATATATATATATATATTAAGGTGCATTGGGGGATATATGTGAGAATTTCTGAGTTCATATTTAGTTCTTTTACGCTTTTCAACATTCTAACAAAATCAAAAAGCGTTTAAGATTTTGGTTTGTTTGTCTATCTGTATTTTTGCTCATTTATTCAGTAAATAATTTTAGAATATTATATTTTTGATAGGTTGTTCAGGTTTACTTTGGCTCTATCATTATTGAGAATAATAAAAATAGTACTGTTTTATGCACAGAAAATCAGAAAACAATTCCGACACATTAGGGTCTATGGGAGGTCTTTCCTTAAAGCATATTTTAAAAATTGTATATTTTGCACAAAATAACAGAATTATCATACATTATTCTGCTGTAAAATGCAGTGTTTCCTGTGGAATATAATTAGCAAAATTAATAAGTTTATAGGGCTTTACAATCGTTTTCAGATACATTATGAGATATAAGTCGAAATTGCGCATGTAAATTTTCTGTGTTGTAAAGGTTTTTTCGCCCTTTCTTTTTTCGTTGGTATTGTATGTAGAACGTATGGAAACTTTAGACGATATACAAGCTTATAAAAAAAAATAATGATCCACTTCATGCTTTCCCTTTCGTAATAATAATAATAATAATAATAAAGGTATAAAGCAAGCTTTTATGAGATTTCTTTCTCCGTAATTAAAAACACTATACAGTTTAAGGCATCATCATTGAGGTAAATTTCACTTCAGATTGAACGATATAACGGATAAAGTGTACTTGGAAAGAATTTTCTAATTTATACGAACTGCAAAACTTTTCTCTTTCATTAATTAATAAATTAGTAAAACATGTGTGATTGCTGCAATAATTGAATAAAATTATTTTTTTTTTTCAAATTACATAATGCAATAGTTATGTTTCATACCGTTTAAACAGCTTTTTCGATTAACCCATTATTTGCTAAACTAATTTTCAAATTTCTTCTTAATTAGTGAGTTTTATAAGTTTTAGTAAAAACTATTTAAGAATTATAACAAATTTCAAGAAATTAAGCATACTACCGCAGATCGTCTTATTTTTGGGACAGTGGCAGAATGCATTATCTAAAACTATATTTCCATTATCATATTGTCTAAAACTATTTAAAAAAAAAATAAATAAAAGTTACGTCCCAAAAAAGGGACAATAAAAAATAATGAGTTAAAGTAATAAAAACAAAACACAACAACAAGAATAAATATAAATTTCTAAATATTCCATGTGAATTTAAAATATTCAGTCTGGAACAAATAAAAAAGCTAACAATTTTATTATGTTTCTTTCTTTATGATTATAGTTTTTCTATGCAATTTTTATTGATTTTCATTAATAGCTTTCTTTCATAAAAATAACAGTGCGTGTAATTCATTTAAGCAAACCATATATATTATACAAACCAATTAAACAGGCCTTTAGTATTTTAACTACGATCAATTAAAAAAAATTTATTAAAAATTTTTGAAAAAAAAAAAAAAATACATAGACAAAAAATAAATTAATTCCTTTTTAAAAATAAAATTAAAATAATAATAGTGTGTTTTGTTAAATCTCGCCAAACGCCAAATCGCTGCCGCCGAACTTCCTGTAGGTTGCCAGACTATGTTGCAAGCCAAAGTGCAAAGTCAATGGCATATGGCAATTGGCAATGAGTGTTTAACATAACATTACTCGACACGTTGAAAAAAGACAGCTACAGAACACAGATAAGTCTCATTTTACATTATATATATACATCAAAATCTAACAATTCTATTAAGTATGTAAAAAATTCTCGAAAACTGTTTAAATTTAAAGCCAAATTAACCTAATATTTTTTTTTTTCAAATTTTTCAAATATTCCATTTTGGGTTTTTTTCTTTTTTCCGTTAATTTTATATTATTATAGTTTAACGATAAATATATTTGAGTATTAATTTGTAGTAGAGTGATAAGTTTACTTCTTAAAAATATTTTTGTGTTTGAGAAATGAAATTTAATTTTTAGCATTTGAGCATAAAAATATTTTTAAAACATTAACTTATTAATGAATCCATAAAAAAATAAATAAATAAATAAATAAATAAATAAATAAATAAAATCAGATATGTTTAGATGTTATTACATTATAGTAAAATCAAGGGATAATATTAAAAATTAGTTGGCAGGAAGTTCTTAAAAAAAAAAAAAGAGTACGTTTCTGGAATTTTATATTTTATATTGTTTTATTTCAGCGCATATAGATGGAAAATTTATAATTTCGTAAGTCAATAACTTGGATAAAATTTTCATACATATGCATTAAAATATAATATTGTTAAGTACATTAAAATTTCTCGAAATCTATTTAAATTTACAATAGCAAAAAATTTTTTTAATTTTAGTCTTTTGAAAATATTTTAGATGTACCTCTTGACAAATGTTTGTTTTAGTTTTCCATCTGTTGGGCATTATACTAATTTTGAAATAGAATCTATACACGTTTAGGTAAATTTATTCATAAGTTAATGTTTTAAAAATATTTTTATATTTAAATGCTGAAACTTGGGAATAAATTTCAGCATTAAAAAAAAATATTTTTTTAATTTTATCTATGAATGATTAATTAATAGTTAGAAATGTCTAAATTCTGTAACTAAACATTAATAATGCACAATCGATGGAAAAATAAAATAAAACTTTGTTAAGAGGAATCTTAAAATGTTAACAGTGTCTTTAAATGTTAACAGTGTGTTTTAACAATGTCTTTGTTAAAATCTACATTTAAAGTATTAAAAAAACTTTGAAATTAAAAAAAATATTGTCATTGTCAATTTAAATAGATTTCGAGAAATTGCTTTGTATGTAATAATATTATACTTGAATACATTTATGTAAATTTGCATAATACTATGACAGTTTACAAAAACAAACAAACACACACACATTCACACACACACACACACACAAAAAAAAAAAAAAAAAAAAAAAAAGAAGAAGAAGAAAGAAAGTAAAGAAAAAGAGAAAAAAAATAAATAAATAAAGTACACACGTCACACAATTTTGAGGGAACATACGACCCTTAGAACTTCAAAAAGCATCGATTCAATTATAGTCTTTTTTAAAGTAAATCATTGTTAACTAAGCTTTATTGACCATGTCTAATTGTTACCTATAAGATTAATATGTATTTTGGAATATAATTTAAATTCTGTGGTGAATTATTTAATAATTTATGTGTTAATAATAAATGTGTTTTTTTTTCACCTTGCACGCAGGATACCTCTAAAACTATTTAATATTTTTTCTTGAAATTTTCACAGATTATGTAACATATCAGATCCTTCAAACTGAACCTAAATTTGTTCCAGTATAGGTTAAAAAAAAAAAAAAGTTCAAAGATAATTTATTTTTTAATAAAATCTAAGTATCACCTGTATAAAAAAAATATGGAGGGAGGGGGGATACAAATTCAGTTTAAAGGATCTGATATTTTACATAATCTGTGAAAATTTCAAGAAAAAATATTAAATAGTTTCAGAGATATCTTGCGCGTAAGGTGAAAAAAAAAACACATTTATTATTAACACATAAATTATTAAATAATTCACCACAGAATTTAAATTATATTCCAAAATACATAATAAACTTATAGATAACAATTAGACATGTTCAATGAAGCTTAGTTAACAATGATTTACTTTTAAAAAGACTATAATTAAATCGATGTTCTAAGGGTCGTATGTCCCCTTAAAACGTACAAAGAACGTTCGAAGAACGATTCAAAGAACGTTTTAAAACGTTCAAAGAACGATTTTAAAACGTTCAAACAACGTTCAGGACGTTGCAAAAACGTATATGAAGAACGTTCTGAGAACGTGTCTGTAGAAACAATGGTGATGTTTACACGTGTGCAGAACGTGTTTTGTACCGTACTATTCGACGTCTTCAAGATGGACAAATAGACGTCTATAAAACGTTCAAGCTGAACGTTCATAGAACGTGTTAGTAGAACTATTTTTAAACGTTCAGAGAACGTTTCCGTGCTGCTTGGGTTCTGTGTCAAATTTCAAATTGCGCCCGGCGGTTCTGAAGTTCGATAATACTGAAGTTGTATTATTTCTTTAGCACGATTTCTTTTTTCAATTTTATTTTAATTATTTAAAAGAAAAAACTGTTTACACATTCAGTTTTTCCGACATAAAAATAAATATATGCATTTGTTTATTTATTTATTTTTGGCACCAATTTATTATTTTTTATAAGGGTACATGGAACATATCGACAGATTAAATTAACCATTTTTTCCACAAAAGATTCAATGATTTGTGTTTTACTTAAAAATACAGATAGAACAGAGAGTTTTTTTTCCACAGTTAACATGTACATTATAGCCCATATTTAAAACAAAAGAAATTAATTAGCTGAATAAATTAGATTTCTAGAAATAATTAACTTTTTATATGTCTATATGAAAATTTTTTAACAATATGTCCATTCGGTACACTTTTCTAAAATTCTATTTAAGATAGAGAGTTGAAATTTTCCAAAATTTGTAACTAACTTATTTCTATAAAAATACCCAACAATGTAAATCTGGGTGGAAAATTTTTGGAATTAATGAGAAATATGTTCTCAAAATTTTTAGGATTTTCAAGGTTATTTATTAATATATATATATATATATATATATATTAGCATTATTTCTTTTCAACCATACTTAAAATTGCTACTTATTATTCTCAAATAGTGCATTTTCTGCTACCATACTAAATTTTAAGGTGATAAACTCAATAGATTTTTAGAAAAGTGTACCAAATGGACATATTGTTAAAAAAATTTCATAAAGTCATATAAAAAGTTAATTATCTCTAGAAAACTAATTTATTCAGATAATTAATTTCTTTTGCTTTAAATATGAGCTATAATGTACATGTTAACTGTGGGGAAAAAAATCTCAGTTCCATCTGTATTTTTAAGTAAAATACAGATCGATGAATCTTTTGCAAAAAACTGCTTCATTTAACATGTCGAGATGTTCCATGTACCCTTAACATTTTACAACAAAGTTGAAAAATGTTTATGACTTCGGTTTGTCTGTCTGTCCACGCTCTAACTACCGTAAATGTTGATTAAATTTATTGAAACTGATGTATATTATTCAAGTTCACTATCGGATGTTCTGTATTGTAAATGGAGTAATACCATCATTGGTTTGTGTACAGAGAAACCTGAAAGTATTACCTATCTGTCCGTCTGCCCGCCTCCAGCAGCGTCCATTAATATTTTCAGGATTTTACTAAAAGTGATAAATGTTATTCAAATTCACCATGAAATGTTCCCCAGTTAAAATGGCAATAATAGGCCCTTACATCTAGTTTATGCACAGAATGACCCAAAAATATTCCACTGCACTGCAATTTAGGAGAAACAATTTTATAAATCACTTTTAGATAACTTTCTACAGCAAAAAAAAAAAAAAAAAAAAAATGAAATGAAACTGACATTTGTTGTTAATATGTTAAAATAATGTTTATAGTATTTATGTATAGAATATGATATGCTTAGCCTTCAGATTTACTGGGCTATAATAAAATATTCATATACATTAAGTCTGCAATTGATAATTGCTGGAATTGCAATCCCGTTTGTATTAAGCATTTTTAACCCTTTCCAACTATGCTTAAAAAATATTATGAATTCAATTAGTCTATCTACCTCCTTTCTGTCTTTTGTTCTTCTGTCTGTCAGTTGTGTTACAACGTTGGCAAAGAGACCATTGAAGAAGATTAAGCAATACAGCGAGTACGCTCAGTTGGAAAGTTTTAATAATCAATGCATACTGCATGATTTTTCATTCTTGCATTTTAAAAATTTTTAAAGTTAAAATGGAATTTTTATTTAACAGATTTTGAACCAATTATCCGATTAGACGAAAAAATACGGCGTTTAATATGTTTTGCTCGGATTAATAAATCTATCAATTTTTGATAAAATAAAATAAACCGGACTAAAAATCCTGACAAGCTTACAGTGTTACATATTTTAAATAAAAAGAATAATATCTACATGTTCATTCAAGGTAATCGCGATAAAAATTAGTAACAACAAAAAATTGCAGACTGAAAGATATAGTACGGTCTATCATACTTAATAATAATAAAAATAAATTACACAATTATGGAAAAGGAAAGTTAAAAATAATTTTCAAACTCAATTCGTTAATTCATTATTTACATCAATTTCCGATATCATTATCTTTTATATTCGGTGTAAGATTTGTTCTTTATTGTTGAATTATTCTGCAAATACTTTAAGCCACACAAACTCACCTTTTTATAAATCATTCATGTACGATTTTAAAAGATGCAAACTTCGTTTTCTGTTAATCTGCGGAAATGATTTACCTTGCCTATAGCTTATTTTTCTCCGTAATAAATCAGTTCTTTAAGGATGCCGTTTTGCAAATTCAAAAAAAGAAAAAAAAATTAATTTTTCCTCATTTTATTTTGGAATTAAACAGATTTATCGGCATTCATTTGATTAAAAGAAAAGTGACATATCTGTCAATGGCTCTTTTCATGGAAACAAGAATAAAATTTATGTGTATGTATATATATGTATGTATACAGGTGGGGCAACTGAAGTGTAACATAGATTGTGTATAAAGAAAAAAAATTTCTGTTGAAAACCTTTTTCATATAAAATGACCTTACACTTGAAACGTCATAACATTATACAGAAATTTCAAAATAACCTCTTCTATTTTTAATTAATAACTTAAAACGCTCATTCATACTTTTAACTGCGGCACTCATCATGTCTTGTAGAATTTCGTTCCATACTTTTCTCAAAGCTTATCTAAGTGAATCTAAATTGTTGTATCTAGAAGAACAGACTTTATTCTCCTATGTACCGCAGAGTAAATAAGGTAATTAATTGAGATCAGGCCTGTAAGGGAGCCATTCGGTTGCCTTTATAAATGAAGGAACATTTTTCTCTAACCGCATTTGGGCAGTACCTGCTTTATGCGAAAGTGCAGAGTTATTTTCAAAGTGAAAGTCATTTTTCCAAAATGAGATTGGTCCCATGACGTTGCACAACCTTCCAATATTAATTCTTGGTACTTTCGAGTATACATTCAGAAACAAAAACAGGAGGGATACGACCAATAGCAGTTACTCCGAACTAAACCATAATAGAAGCAGTTTTTTTTTTGTCTTCAACTGACTCTTAACAGGCCTAGATTTACAGAGTACTTTGTTCTTGAGCAAACTCTATCGTTTTGTTTGTTGAGATGTTCAACAGTGAATAATTCCTCATATGAGAACACATTCTTTTTCAATTTGCAACGCGCAAGCCTCTGATTCAGCGCTCTTGCTCTTGTGACTCTAATTTTCTTTTGCAGTATATTTAGAAAATGAGCTGTATATTTTTTATAGGGTCGCGTATTCAACTTATTTTTAATAATTCGTGAACCTCTTCTCGGTGAAATGTCCATCTCAGCAGCCATTTTCTTTGCTCTCCAGCAATGCTTTCTCTTCAATTTTTCTCACACTTTCTTCTCGTTCACTGCAGTCACAGCTATAGGTCTGCGACCGCCCAGTGGCGGATTTAAGGGGGGGGGGGGTAAAAAAACACAACACTGACATTCACAATTGAATATTACAATTGTAAATTTTTTATTCGTCTAGAATAACACTTTGAAAAATCTTAGACCCCCCCCCCAAAAGTCAAGTTCTGGATCCGCCACTGCGACCGCCCCCATGTTTTTTTTCTTACAGATTCAGGCTCTGTACAGATTCAGGCTCACTTTCTTGTTCTATATATCAAAGTTCTGTTGGCGTTTTCCTGTTTTAACTCTTTTTTTAATAATTCACACGATCTTTTTCCCAAAGAATAAAGCATTATTATCATCTTCGTTTTTTCATTCATTTTTCAAATGTGTTGTTAATACTGCAAAAGAATTTCTTTCAAAGAATTTTTCTTGCTGTAAAAGAGTGCAGCTTCAATATGAATTAATACGATCCTATTAAAAGTAAAATATAAATTAGATTTTGTTAAAAACAACAGTGTTACACTTCAATTGCCCCAACCTATATATAGAAAGGGGGGGAGGGTAGAGAGGGAGAGAGAAGGGAGGGAGAGAGAGAAAGATAGATAGATAAATAGATAGAATGTTACAAGATTGTAGAATGCAAGAAAAACAGATGAACAAATGCCAAATTATCCTCAAGTACCAATAAAGGTGTCCAAGAATAGTTTAATGAAATATGTGGAAAAAAAAATAAAAAATCCAAAATACTCACATTTTAAGGAATCATAAATACATGCATTCACTAATTAGGAACTGAGTTATAATAAAGATATATATGTATATTAAGTAATTGTGAGAAACCTTGACCTCTGATATAATTCTTTAAATATTGATCTTAGCAAATTAATAGGGTTTTGCCTGCTTCTGTAATCATTATATACCTATATATAATAATAGAATCATTGTTTTTTATCACTTTATAATAATAATAAAAATCCTTTGAAATTCCTCAAACCTTTGCTTCGGATCATTGCTTTCTTTCATCAACATCTTCCCTCTCCCCCGCATTATGATTATATGCTATATAAGATATACGAGTCATGGGACCCACCGATTCGGGTTCCTAACCCGCTGCTTCAATTTGGCTATTCATCGGACGATAGATGGCTCTGATATTATTCAAGAACTACGATTTTACAAATGGCTATATCACAGATCACAGCATTTACTAAACATTTTAGTTTTGACCCCATGTATTAGCGAAAACTGGTAACACGATTTTTCTTGCCTTTGATCTGTTATAATAAAATTATATTATAAAAAAAGTGAAATACATTTATAAGTAAAAAATATGTATATATAAAATTTATTTTTAATTATAATATTATTAATCATATTATAAAAATTACAAATAAATTCAATTGTTACAAATTTTAATTGGATTTAAAATTAAATACGTTTAATCTTTTGAACTATATTAACATTTGATTCTGATAGAAACAATAAATTAACTGATAAAAGGCTGTTCCTTTTCAAAGGAATTTTTATCTCTCAAAATAAAGAGTAGTTCCACATATGGCAATGATTAAAATGAAATGTCACATTTATTTAATTTAAAAAAATATAACGATCGCATCGTTTATGAAAATATATTACTAGATTATTAACATACCAGTATCTCAACAATCGAAGAAGTACTTCCATATAAAAATCTCAATAATATAAATTGTTTAAATTATGTATAAACTATATTTAATCACTTGATTTAATAAAAATGAATTAAACAAATAAAAAATACACAGTAAAGTAACCGTTGCTAAGAAATGCAGATGACTGAAATGAAAGAACACAAACTTTGAATAAAATTTCAGAAAACGAATCAGAAAAGTCAACAGAAGAAATCGAGAAAAAAAGAATTATTTTAAAAAAATAATATTCGAAAATCTAAAAAATCTCGATGCATGCTCCAGCATGTACCCCACCATGCTTCAAACGAAACTCCCCCTGACCCCTCTGCTAAATTTTCTAACTTTACGATCGGTACTTGGATTCCAGAGCACACACAGACACTTTTCTTTATTTATACAGACTAGAAGGCTTTGTCTGTTTCGCTATATTTAAATAAATTTTCAAAATTTTCAAAATTAAAATGAAATAAAAACAAATAAATAAATAAAAAATCATTGAAATCGCAGAAAATATCGCTTCGGGTTCCCTGTATACCATGATACTTTTTTCCCTGAAGAGCTTAATTGAGGTATTGAAAAGGGATTTAAGTCAGCTTTGGTATGTTGACATACCACTGGGACTTTTAAGACACACTACAGAAACTTTGTATATAACCTTTTTAGAGCATAAAACAAATTTACTTACTACTAAGTTTTTTTTTTTTTTTTTTTAATGAAGGCTATATAAATAGCGAAGCTCAAAAAAAAAAAAAAAAAAAAAAAGTTAAATTTCTTCCATTGATTCGTGGGATACAGAGTTCAAAATATTTTGATAAGATACAGCCACACAGATAAACACACAGACAGACAAACATTTTCTAAAAAGGATCAAATCATGCTCTGTACATGTCAAAACGTGTAAATCCCTCGAAAAACTGGAGGAAGAAAAATTACGAATATAATTCTTTCTTCTTATGCATATAGAAGAAAATAAAAATTAACGTTATCTATTTTATGGTTTAAGATAAAAGGATAATATCAATTTTTAAAAAAATCTATAATCTCTTTGAGGGAAAAAAATACATTTATATCTAGTTTTTGTAGTTATTTACAGAGATGACAAAAGGAAAGGAATCAATTAAATCTGAAAGAGGTCAAATTCAAGCTTTAAATTAATCAGGAATGAGTAGTAGATTTAAATCTTAAAAGGTAAATATAGGAAGATCTAAAACTGGGGTCAACAAGTTTTTGAAATTAAAAGATAATTACGGAAAATTAAATGCCGATGGTTGCCGAAGTCTAAATTATTTAGTCTTATGCCGAAGTCTAATTTATATAGCCCTATATATAAATTGCCGAAGTCTAAAAAAAAAAAAAAAGAAAAGAAAAGAAAAGAAAAGAAAGAAAGAAAGAAAGAAAAAGAAAGAAATTTTTGAGATAAGTATCGCTAAAAAAATAGAAAATAGATAGTCCAGACGATTGAAGTATTATTAGCATTTTAGACAAGAAAAAGAATATTTTTTCCAAATATTAAAATGAGAGAGGCATCCATAACGGCTTGGAAATGCTCCTCTTCCTCTTCCAATGGCGTTGGCGCTATTGTTATTAATTAATTTATTTTTATTTTTATTTTCCCAGAAAAGAAGGCATACATAAAGATTTTTACTGATCATCTTTTTTCATCTGCAGTACATTCAGCAGAAGAAGCATGGATTTTCCCACAAGATAGTCAACCTGGCCACACAAATCATAGGACAGAAGACTGGATATGTTCTCTGTGTCTAAAATATTATAACTTTAAAATGGCGTGTGAGAAATCCTAATTTAAAATCGTATGCAAATTTGTACGGTGATATAGCAAGACGGTTTTATAATAACGAAGAAAGTGTATCTCAAGAACTAAGATCAACGACTGAAGACCAATAGTTCAAGACAATTCCTGAACTTGGGCAAAACTTAGACGCGTCCATGAAAAACAGGATATTTGAAGTTAAAGATAATGGAAGGTATTCAAATTACTAGAAATTTGATTTGTTATTTTATTGTGCTATTTTTATGAGCCTCAAATAAAAATATAAATTTAAAATAATCTTATAGAATATAATTTAATATAATATAAATTTTATTGGCCTTATACTGGCCCAGCAAATTGAGTTATATTGAAAACTATTGATCTAAATGAGTTAATTACTACTTGTATTTGGTTATTACTACATACACTAAATATACTTACTATAATAGCTCTATATATTAATTATAATATGCATTACACTAGTTTCTAAAAGTAGTTGTCGATAACTTTTTTTTTTTTTTTTTTTTTGAAATTTTTGAGTTATATTGAAAACTATTAAACTGTAAGGGTTAATTACTAGCTAAATTCCAAAGACTAAATAGTGTATTTTTGTATATTATTACTTATTTATTTATTTTTAATTATAAAAATGTTCAAAGGCAACCTTATTATTTTTTAACCCAATAAGCGTTAAGCCCATCTTTTTCCGGCATGTATAGTCAAAATAGAAGGCTGGTGTAGTTAAATTTTGAAATATATGTTGCTTTTTTCAAGAAAATCCGATTATTAAACATGCAGTATTGAATTCTTACATTTATACTGTGCATAGTATTAATTTTATGAATCATTAAACAGATATACCGAAAAACGGGGTATACCGAAAAACGCTGAAAGGGTTTAAACATAGTGGAAAATATTTACTTTCAAAAATTTGACTTTTCAATCAGAAATTTATTAGAGATTTTCAATACTTTCTCCTATCTTTAAAATTTTTACACACTCTGAATATGCTTAAAACGGTGGTAGTATTCAGATTTCTTTGTCATACTCAGAAATTGAAACGATATGCAATTCGAATTCCGTGTCTATTTTTATGAAAAAAAAAAAAAAAAAAAATCTCTCACACTTTCTCACGGAACTGAAAGTGATTATAAAGAGAAACATTACGAAATGAAGTGTAACTCATGTAGAACGAAATTTCGATTTGAAGGAAAACTATTACAGCTAATTTGAAAGATAATGGTCGATGTTACGATTTTGTAAAAGGTTTATTTGTTAAAATTTTTCTCATTCTGTTTGTTTAGAAACATTCAATTTTTTTTTTTTTTTTGTTTCGAAATGTGTTATCAGAACATTTTGTTCAAACGCAATTTTCTTCATGGAAGAAGTAATTGCGTTCGAAGTTATTTAACAATAATGCTTAAAAATAGTCTAATTTGCGTAAATAAGCTACATCATTTAAAAAAAAAAAAAAAAAAAAAAAAAAAAAAAAAAAAATCTAAAAAAATTCTTTCTTTACACTATTCCTTCTTTTTTTAATCGATTTCCATAAACTTTTGGATGTACCTGAATTCATGGGCCAAACTTTTAAGTTAGGTAAAACACATATAAAAAAAGTATTTTTTGTACAGCAATAAGGGGTCGGAAATGAATATTTTAAAGGGGGTATTGCTTAATGTCAGGCAAAAGTGTTTCATACTATTGCGTATTAAAAATCTCAAAAAAAAAAAAAAAAAAAAAAAAAAAAACCGAATTCGAAAATTTTTACGAGACCAGTACTGTCTTCTGTTGGAGATAGAAGAATGTAAAAATCAGATATCCACGAGACTGTTGCTTTAAAATGTAACAAATGCGAACGCCTTAAAACCAGTTATAGAAATTTCAGGAATTCGCAAGGGAGAAGGGGGGGGGACGATTTTCCATATATCCTTTCATATATCAAAAAAAAAAAAAAAAAAAATGTATATATATATATTGTTACTTACAGGAAAATTTACTTTGTTTGTGGTTTTAATTTAAATATTGCAATTATTCTTTCTAAAGTTAAAAGTTTACTATTTCACACCTTAGTTGTATTTTAAATTCTTTGTTGATTACTTTGTAAATTGTCGGCCATGAACAATTTTTTTTTTTTTTTTTTTAATTAATCTATCCCTGTTTCAGAAGCAATTTGCACTATAATTTTCTTTACAGCTAGAAGAAGCTCTTGACAAAGATGCGACTTTTATTATTATTATTATTATTATCGTACCACTATTTTCATAGCATAAAATTTATAATAAATTCATGCATTCAACCTGCGAAAATATATTAAAAATTTTACTTTTTCGATATAGTGGTACGAAAATAATTAAAAATAAAATAAAATAAATAAATGAAAAATAGTCGCCTGCGGCAATCTTGAAGATATAAATTTTTGGGGGTAAATTTCAAAATTATTTAATCTTCATTTCTTAATTTAACTATGCTTTTTATACAAAATGTAAAGTTCAGTTGTGATGTTATTATAAATTGTTTATCTATATATTTATAATTCTTTTTTTCATAAAGTCGTATGAATTTTATGTTTCTTATTGATATTTATATCATCATGCTAGTAAAGCTTTTGAAGGTTAAGCGACTTAATGGCTGAGTGCAATTTCAAAATGGGATATAATCGTCATTTTTCTCACATTTTTATAAGACAACTGCTTGAAGTTATCAGAAATCAACATAAATGAATTATTTAGCTGATAGTTTTTCCGTTTGTTGAAAGGTTTTGGCTTGATAACATTCCAACAAGATGCTGAGAAATCCATCATATCAGAAAAATACATGTTTCTTTCATCGATATGCTCTGTCTGGCATCCATATTTTGACATCGCATTATAAATATTAATACTGGATTTTAAATGTCGACTATTTACATTAAATCAGTATTACTGTTACATATATATATATATATATGGGGGGGGGGGAAATTACACTGTAATAAATCATTTAAGAATTTGCTTTCCGTTTCCATTTTGTCACTTGAATAATCAGTTTGATTTAATATACATTATTGTCGTGTAGATATTTCAAATGGAAATATTAAACAGATCTTTTTTGTTGTTGTAAAAATAGGGCATAAAAACTTAATCGTTTTAATATTCGGATTTCCATATTACATTTGCAATTTGCTTATTAACATTGGTTTAATTCGGTCACAAAATCCTCTTAAATGGAAATTTTAAATAATGAAAAATTAAATAATATAAATTAAGAAAATAAATAATTAAATACAGGAAAGAAGTTATATCGCTCTTATTATCTTAATTTAAATTGTATAACGGAGAGAAACCTCAAAATCTTATACCTACCGCACAGTATTGCTGCAGAAGTATAAATACCTGTCCTCAAATAGAGAAATCCCTCATATAACAAAGATGAATAAGCAAATAAATAGCTCTCAAACATCGTTTGTAGAGAAACTTTAGTTTCATTGTTGAATTTGATTTTTAAAATTTTGAAAGGAAACAAAAATGCCACAGAGCATGTCGTTCAGCATGTTGTTTAAAATCGGGGATGGGGGGGGGGGGGAGGGGAGGGCCCACACACACACTGACCAATTGCCCAAAAACCACTTTTTTTTTTTTTTTTTTTGCTCAGGAGACCTTAAAACATGTAAATCTGGTGAAATCTCGATATTGAATTTTTGGACCGAATACAATACTTCCATTACTTACGGTAGTCGAGTAATGGAAGTAATAAATCTAATGAGGGAAATGCGCCCTATACACCCAATGAAAAAAATTGTAAAATTTGAACATTACATCATAAAAAGTCTCTGAGAAATTAAAGTAAAAATACTGACTTAAACCACTTTCTTTCAATGTGAAAACATAAATTTTCATTGTTACACACACACACACAAATGTATTCATCGATATAAATGTATTTCATCGTTTATGAACAATTTATAAGTAAAAACAATTATGAGATAAATAAATAAATACGTACATTTAGTAATATGTGCAAAACTTTGCATAAACACCATAAAATGCAAAAAAGTCGCAACAATTGTTTCGGGTCGAAAGAACACACGACCCTTCGTCAGGCGAACAAAGTAGGCACGAGTGCTGCGGTCAACGCGGCAATGCATCAGTGTCACATACATTTGTGTTTTAATTTGCGGTTAAT
Organism: Salticus scenicus; assembly: GCA_963930645.1. Lineage (NCBI taxonomy): Eukaryota > Metazoa > Arthropoda > Arachnida > Araneae > Salticidae > Salticus > Salticus scenicus. The sequence goes on along the minus strand of OZ005655.1, from coordinate 294,894,540 downwards.
CAGTGAATAACATTGTTTAAAAAACTTTTAAGGGCAATTTTATAATAGAATGCTGAAATTTCGTATATGATCTCATTATGAGACATTCTTACTTAATGTAAATGTTTTTATTTGAGATTCATTCAAACGTACGTGTACATTTTGAAAACCTTGAAAATAAAAAAATGTGTATCAATTAATAAAAAATACCTTTAGAATAATGACGTCAATTTTACCCTGCAAGTTTAATTTTTCACAAAGTTTTATATCAACTTTAATATTTACGCGTGAATTTCTTTTCATTAAAAAAAAATAAAAGAAATCAACTCGTAAACTTTTTTTGGCAACAATTAAAAATCAAAATAATGTATTTTTGTCTAAAAAAAGGCTTCTTCAACTTTTTCGATACTGATTATTATTAATTTTCCTTTCTTTTTCTTTCAAAAAAAGAAAAAAAAAAGATTTTGATGAAATTCTGGCAAAAGCAGAATTTAGTTTAGTATGGAGGACTATTAGTTTTTTAATTCAGAAATTTAATTCATCAACCTGAAAATTAATTTCTTATAGAAAGGAGTAGAAGGCTGATTTTTACCAACTATGTGAAAAATACCAGAACCGGGAATCGAAGCCCGGGCCTTCCGCTTAACGCGCGGATGCTCTAACCACTGAGCTACCCTGGCTGATAACCAGCTCGGCACTTCTCACATAATTTACGTTGGCAAGGAGGCAAGGTAACCGAGTCTGCATTAAAGCAGCTATATCAAGTGACAAATTTGAATATTCAAATTTGTCACTTGATATAGCTGCTTTAATGCAGACTCGGTGACCTTGCCAACATAAATTATGAGAGAAGTGCCGAGCAGGTTATCAGCCAGGGTAGCTCAGTGGTTAGAGCATCCGCGCGTTAAGCGGAAGGCCCGGGGTTCTGGTGTTTTTCACATAGTTGGTAAAAATCAGCCTTCTACTCCTTTCTATAAGAAATTAATATTAGTTTTTTTTTTTTTATCCGTAGATTGAGACTAATAATCCTCCGTCCTAATAAGTAATAAATGTATATTAATTTAAAAATGTATATTAATTCAAATGCTTTTAAACTTCCGGTGAGTATTGAAAAAAAAAAAAAAAAAAAAAAAAAAAAGAAAGAAAGAAAAAAAAAGAAAGAAAGAAAAGCATTTGTCAGCACTTTTTTCTAACACATCAAGTAATTTATTTAAATGCATTTATTAATCAACCGCACTTTGCAGGAAAAGATAAAGAATGGAATATGAATGTGAATTGAGACTCATTAATATTAAAAGTAAACTTTAAGACTCTACCAAAAGAAATAAGCAGAACTTTATCCTGTTACATAGTGTCACGCGAATTCATATATTCCTTACAGTATTCTTCACTGGTCAGGAACTTTCGGTAATTTTGCATATTTAATAACTCTTTTTCCGGTCGAATGCGTTTCTAAAGTTTACAACCCTTCTTTACAATCATAGATGAAAATACAGAAAAATAATTGGATGAGTTATAACTTGTATTCTGTTTTAATTTATATAGGTGAAACAGTTTTACTAATTTTTTTAATAATGAATGGCTATTCTTATAAATTTTGTTTTGCCTAGTTTCAGAAATGCAAGTTTCAAAAATGCAAGAAAATAAATAATAGAGTAATAATTTGTATTGTATTTTAACTTACGTGACAAAAACATTATTATAACTCTCAAATGATCAGATTTCTAAAATCATCTCAATGCATAAAATGTATTCAGATGACTAATACGTGAAGTAATATAATGCATGAATCATAACACTTCATGCACATCTGAAACATGAAATATTATGATTCTGCAACTACAGAATGTTAACTCCTCACCTTCACACAAATGTGATAAATCCTTTAAAGTAGATTGCTATACTAATGTTATTCTTTTATTTGTTATCATTTGAGTAATCGATTTAAAGCAAGTTGAACATATGTTTTTAATACATTTTTAGCCCTCATAAATAGTTTCAGTTGTTAAATTTGCTATTTTTCCGCACCACGTAGTAGATATTTGTTGAACATTTTTCTTTTCTGAGTGCAGTTCCTGAATGGTCTATGTATACTGTTTATAGCAGAATCTTAATTATACCTTGAATTCTGCTTTAGCCCACCCTTACACACATACACACCAGCGGTCTAGACTTTTTACGACAAACATGGTCTGCAGATTACTGAAAATGTGCAAAGTATAAACAAATGTGATAAATGTGCAAAGTGTAAAGCAATCGGAAAGTATAAACTTTCCCTCTAAAATTAAGAAAAACCCAAAAATGTTTGCGAAAAAATGTCTGAATTTCCAGTTTTACTTTTTTTTTTTTCTAAGAAAAAGAGAAAAAGACACAAGAAAAAAAAAATCTGGAGTGTCTCCACTCGACTTTCCGAACATTGAGTAATTAACAGTTTTGTAGATAAAGTAAAGAAAGAGTAGTTGTTAAACAAACAAAAGAGAGAAAACCATAATAGAGTGTTTGAGTATTTTTCTCCATCTATTACACGTTGTTTTATTTAACGCTACTGAACTTTGAGCCCATAGATCATAATGACAAAGAAATTTTCGTTGTGTCCCTGTGAAAACCTATAAATGATAGATTCACCAAAATGCTTATAGTTAGTGCAACAGTGATTTATAATACTCATATAAATTTTCAGCTGAATTCAATAAGGCGTTTAGATGCTATCGTACTTTTAAAAATTTAGTCCCATAGGCCATAATGATAAAGAATTTTTCTATGTGTCCCTGTAAAAAACTGTAAGTGCTAGATTCACCAAAATCTATACAGTTAGTTCAACTGTGATCTATAACATGTGTACAATTTTTTTGCTCGGATTAATAAGGCGTTTAGACACTATCACATTTTTAAAAATTTGGCCCCATAGGCATAATGATAAAGAATTTTTTTCTTTGTGTCCCTGTAAAAAAACTATAAGTGCTAGATTCTCCAAAATCTATACAGATTGAGTATTTGTGATCTATAGTATGTGTATAAAATTTTTGCTCAATTGAATAAGGCGTTTAGATGCTATCGCACTTTTAAGATTTTGCTCCCATAGGCCATAATGATAAAGAATTTTTCTTTGTGTCCCTGTAAAAAAACTATAAGTGCTAGATTCACCAAAATCTATAGGGTTCGTACTATGGTGACTTACAATATGCGTACCAACTTTCAGGTTAATCGAACGAAGCGTTTAGACGCTAGCGTGTTCACCCACAGACATACACACATACACACATACATACTCACATACACACACACATACATACATCATCGTAAAAATAGTGAAAACGGACTCAGGGGACCTCAAAACGTATAGAAACATCAAAATCTCGAATTCGGATTTTTGACATGATTACAATACTTTCCTCACTATAGTGTTCGGAAAGTAAAAATCGTTATATTGGCAAGTTTTATTATTTAATACCAAAATCTAAATGTTCTAACTCAATAAGTTTTTAAGCTATCTTATCTTCATGTTGTAGGTAGAAACTTCTGAGATACCTGGATGCAAAACAGCTACAAACTTACTAATCGCCAATTTTTAGAAGCACTGCAATTATAGTGTGATGAAAAGCCTAAATTTCAATTTATCGATTCACGTTCATATGAAGTCTATAATATTTTTATATAATAATATATGGGGGAAGAACAAGGATTTTAATATGAATACTGATAAAACCTATGTGGGGATAAAATTTGTAGCATTAATAAATTTGTTTCTATTTCTGTGTGAAAAGGGCCCCAAAATGACGCTGTGCTTTCCCTGTCTTCAGATGTCAATCAGGCCCTAGCGATTGACTCATGTTTATGCTGGGAAAATTAAGGTGAATATTTGTTTTTTTCTTCCTCTTTAGTACTGTAGAACTTGAATTATTCGAAGTTAAAGGGACTAAAAAAAATTCGAAATATCCAAAAATTCGAATTACATATACTATTTTGTCAAAAAAAGTGATAAATTAAAAAATTAAAACTCTAAGATCAAAGATTTAACACATAAATTTTATATCTAAGAATACCGCTACATTACCCATCCCCCCCCCTCCATTAAATCAATATTTTTTACGAGCTTAATTATTCAACACTTTTTAAAAAATAGTAAAATATTTTTTATTTCTTTTTTGAGTAGAATCTTTGTGTTATAGCATATGACCTGATACAAAAATAGAATCTTCTACATTACACATGACTTTCAATTCACAAAAACCTCGAAGCTCATACATATGCACCATATCTTCTGGTGCACTAGCTAGGGGCTTCTATTGTATTTCCTTATCCTTCTTTTGAAAGACTATACAAATTGATAATACACTTCAGATGAGTAGAATCTCGGGAACAAACTTTACTGTAATATTTTAAAGGTAATCATATGAAATATTCGAAATCGAATTATCCAAAATAGAATTCGAATTATCCACGATTTTTTAACATTATTTTAATACAAAATTCAAGGGACCATGTAAAATATTCGAATTATCCAAAATTTCGAATTAAACAAGTTCGAATTATTCAAGTTTCACTGTATATACTAATTTGCCAATGTGTTGAGACTTTTATATAAACTGTCCATCAATAACAGCTAATTGTAATATTTTCTATGAAACATTACTCTTCAAAATTAGTGGTGATTATTCAATAAGAAAGTTCCTTTTAAAGGTTGGCAGCACTGTTTTGATCTTGCTAGATAATTCTAGCTTGCTTCGAAAAGAGTGTTGTTTATGGATAAATACTCCCAAATAAAAGGCAAGAGAAAGGGGTTTTAAAATTTATCGTTATTATGGGATTTTCTGCTTATAAATTCTTATTTCGAAATTAATTTTGTTGAGACATAATGGGAAAAAGACATTCGGCAGCAGAGAAATAGAAAAAAAAAGAAACTAAATCCTCTTTTTATTTTTTAAGAATGGTTTTATTTTTGCAAATTTCAGTTTCGAAATAAGTTTTGTTTAACAAATACGGTTCTTTTACACTGTGGCTTTGACAACAAATGAACATTCATATTCATAATTTTTATCCCCCTCTGTCCCGTTTCACATATTCATTTTCGACACGTTTTTGACGTCAAGTTCTTTGCCAGAAAGTAGCACAAAAAGGAATGCGAGAAAGAAAAAAAAATATATATATATATCAATCTATCTTCAATCTCATCAAACAATGTTTTAAAATTTCCCTTTTCTCTTTCTGTAAGTCATAGGTTGCGTCATATTTTAGATATATATTTTTTTTCCTGTTGTACTTAGTATGAAAGAATCAAAAACACCACACACACCCATGTTGACTGATAAATCTTCAAGATACGGACTGTAGAGGATTGCTTTCATGAGCGTGTGTGTCACCTAATTTTTCGTTTTTACAGTTTTAATTCTATTCTTTTCAATTGCGGATGCCGTCGAAGCGTGACGAATTGGATCTCGTGAATAGATTTCTGTGCTTAAGAAGAAAAAGATCGCGAAATGAATAGTTCATCCGATTGTAAAAGGCAGACAGAACACGATATACTTTTACTTTCAAAACATTTGCGTGCAATAACGGAACGGGAAATTTTGTCTTTGTATATTTTTACTCAATACTGTTCAATCTCGTACATAGCGAAGAACGGATCAGCATAATTCCCTTGTTAAATCTGTCTCCGGACAAGCAGTGATGCCAGATGGTCGAAAATTATTTCCCCAAACAGATCTTCAAATTTCCCCAAATCAGGGGGTTTTTCTTTTTCGAAAAAATCCCCAACTTGATTTTTTACTAAAAAGGGAAAAAAAATTTAAAAAAAAAAATATATATATAGATATATATATATATATATATATATATATATATCAGGCAGATTTAAGCGCAGATTTTTCCCCAAATGAAGGCAATTTTTGAAAAAAATTCCCAAATAACAATAAAGTTATTGAAAGTCCCTAGTCGTAGGGATAAATCATTACAAGCCAATGTGACAGAAAGTTGAACTCCCCAGATTTGTCCCCAAAAAATTTAGAATTCCCCAAAAAAGTCCCCACAAACATTTGGCCCCCAAAATTGTCCCCAGTAGCCTCAAAAATCCCCAGAATGGGGACAAAATCCCCAATCTGGCATAACTGCGTCCCAGACCGTCACCAATTACCCATAGTGTAGTCTGTAGTGCTAATGCGACTTTAAACCCAACCAACTAACCAACCAACTCTTGTTCAATCCGAGTGCTTTAAAAAAGAGTCACCCAATTCGTTATACACGTCGTCTAAAACAATTGGAAAATAATTTAGTGAGGAAGAGATTTTCGGGAATTTTTTGCAGAAAGAGCATGGAGAAATAATATACACTAAGCGACAAAAAAAAAAAAAAAAAAAAAAAAAAAGCCGCACTGCAGAAAAATTGACTTATACCTTTTGGGTTAAAAACTAATAATTGCAATGAATAAAACTGTTATGTTTGTATAATGCGGAAGTCATAACATGATACTTATGCACATTTTCGATTTAATAATTCGTTTTATTACACTCTACGAAGCATTTAATAAAAATCTACACAAAATTTTCTTTTTAAACGTAATATAATAAACATATATTTTGTATTCTATCATGATTTATTATATGAAATAAACAAGTGCTATTTTAATGTGTGAAATAAAACTATTTATTTGTTAGGTCTAAACAATTAATAAAAATATGTATTCTGGATTGGATAATTCCGCCTTTATATGGAATTACTGCTTTAATGGGCAATTGCATAGTACTTTAGAGTTTTTTAACATGAAACTCAGAAATTTCACTGTGCTGAATATCATAAATATTTTTTGCTAGTTCTTTCAAAGTTGTAGGCTACAAATTTCTAATCCCCACCCTCTTTTATAGACTAAAAATTTTCAAGCGGATTGAGATTAGGACAATTTTCAGGTCTAATAAGGAAGAAATCCTGCGATATTCTTTGTGAGATTTAATTTTAAGTAAAAAAAGTTATGATAACTTACAAAATTATAGATGCTCATGAGAATGGATAAGTAATTTTAACAACTTGAATCAAATAAATGTATCACAAGTGCCATATAACAAGGTGCTTTATCATCTTGAAATGCTGATTATGGAAGAGTCTGAAATACCCCCAAAGTAGTCGGTCAGGTATCAATTTTTTAGTGGCCAAGTTTTATTTCGGATAAATTGATCCCTTGAACATGAAAATTTGCCAGACTCACCGAAAAATTATGCATTTTCGTATCGTAATGTACGAGGAATATGTCATTGTTTTAAAAGTGCGATTTTCATTAAGTCAGTCACATTTTCGTGATCAGATCTGCTCATTTCTGTCAGTTCGAAATAAGTTAAACTTTAATCATCAGAAAGAACAACTTCAACCCAATAATTTATTGATCATTTTTTAATTTTTTTAACCTTTTAAAGTCTTGGTTTTCTAATTCTTTTCGTTAAGAATGTATTTTTTTCAGATTTTCTGGAAATTAAACCTGCTTTGTTTAATTGTTATTTCACTGTATTTAGATAAATTATGTTACTAAACCCTTTTTCTGAATCCCTTCAATGTTCTAAATGTAGTATAAACTGATTTTTTAAGCTCTGGCTTTTTAACTTGCGGTCATCTCGACTGGATGAGTAACGTGGCCGCCTGAGGACAAATATGCAGTTTAAACAGTCAAAAAATATTATATCTTGCTTAAAACCAGATCGCTAATATTTTGTTAACATTTAAGCATTTTGACATCCCAAGTATTAAAACATTTTTTTGATTTTCGCTCTAAAATTAATATTTTTTATGGTATCGTTAATTGCCTTATTCTTGCCATTTTTGAAATACTTTCTAAAATTAATATTTTCCGAACAATTGCATCTTGTTTTTAACATTTGGCTCAATCCTAAATTGCACGCGGAACACAATGTAATAAAATCTGTTCAAAAATTTACTTTTGAAACAATAAAATTAGCGATTACAGGAAGAAAAATGGAAAATATCCAAGTGCGGCTTTTTTTTTTTTTTGTCGCTTAGTGTAAGTGGAGATAACACGTCCGAAAAATTACAAAGCCGAAACTGTAGCTACGGAAGCCATTAGCATTATACCATTCGAGACGAAAGTCGCTGTAACTATAGATCTCAAAACTGTCAAATAAATACAGTCGGCAGCAAAATTATTGAAGCACACATTAACATTTTTCATACTTTTTTTTTTTTAATTTGATCGCTAATTTTTATCATCAATTTACTTTTTTAAATTTTTATAAACAGCATAAGATTAAGATCATGATTCAACGAATATTTACTTAACGAAACAGCATTAAATAGGAATTATTGCTAGCGCTTCAGTAATTTTGCTGCCGACTGTAAAATAACACAATACCAACCAACGTTTTGGTAGACTCAACAAGTCTCTTGCGGTAGCTTTGACTGCTATTGCGGCAACCATCTTTGGTAGACAATAGTTAACTTCAACGTCGTATGCCAACTCCCTTATATCATTTCTCGAAGGGAGATACAGGCTTGCATCTTTAAATGAGTCTAAGAGGTATTAATTAGGGGTGGGAATCGATTAATAGTTTTAACTGGATTAATCGTAGTTCATTAATCGATTAATTGGATTTTTAATCGGTTTTCATTTTTCTTTATATAAATTTATTTCAATGATGAATAAAGCTCTCATATTGTGTACATATATATATATATATTGGTTATATGGCAGATGCGTACATGACATTTGCGTACAAGCTGAAATTAATGACACTTGCGTACAAGTCCAGGTGTTCCAAATGTTACAGATTTGTTTTCGAAAAATCAAGTGGCATTTCCGTACAAAATTTGTTTTGCTGTATTTTTCGTTTGTAACACAAAGGGGTTGTATCCATATGTTAAACATGAAGATAAATACTTTTATATAAATACGTGAATTTTCTCTTATGCATGTAGTCTTACGACTGACAAAGTTATGAGCTTAAGACATATAAAAGTTACAAGCTATAATAGCCGTATTTACTTTCTGAAACGACATTCAATTATTTATTCACTGAGTCAAGATCAATAAAGGTCCTTATAAATGCTATTAAGATCTTTAAAAATATTTTTATTTCTTAAATACTTTTTTACTTTTTAACAAGTATGAATTTTTTGTCTCCAATAAAGAAAAAAAAAAGTTAAAAAAAGGTCTCTCTTCTTTTTAACAATAACGAATTGAACCATATTCCAATTCCTGAAATTATTTGTCGTTCACCTATATGCCTCTCTTTCTCCCCCCCCCCCCCCCCAAAAAAAAAAAAAAAAAAAAAAAAAAAAAATGTGTGTGTTTAAAAATGAAAATAATCGATAACTTTATTTTAAATTATCGCAGATCGATGGTTCAACCATTCGTTTTAAAGGTATTGGTGAGCTCTTTTAAAAGATACCCATCATGGAATTTTACTCCCCTCGAGTGTGGACTCCCCACCCCCCTTCCCCAGGGGATGAGGCGGGGCTCCTACATACACAATTTTTTTTTCCCAGTTGACTATCTCTATTACAAAAAACATATATTCGTTTCATTTGGTTCAGTGCAGTCCAACGAAAAGCTTTCAGTAACATTCCTATATATATGATATACATTTAGAATACCGTGTTTGGGATTTCTGCTACTATTTGTTATTGAGATATGCTGATAACACAGACAGACAGACACACAGACCATTCGCTAAAAACATGATTTTCGTATTCAGGGGACCTCAGAACATGTAGATACAACAAAAACGCACGTTCGAAAATTTGATCCTAAAACAACACTTTCTCGACCCTATGGGTAAGAGAAAGTAAAAAGAAAAGAAAAAGAAGGAAAGAATAGAAAGAAAGAAAAAGGTTTTAATGTTTGTATCATATGGATACAACCCCTTCATGCAATGATCCTCAATTAAAGCGAAAGATACGTTGTACGCAAGTGCCACTAGATTTTTTGAAAACACACCTGTAATATTTAAACCACCTGGACATGTACGCAAGTGCCACTGTTTTCAGCTTGTACGCAAATGTCATGTACGCATCTGTCACAACACCATATATATTATTCATAAGTTTGAGTGATTTTTTTTTTTTCACAAATTTTTGTCTAATCAATTATATCTGTTTCATAACTGAAATTTAAATCAATTTTCAGAGTAATAATTGGTGACTTTAAGTGTTAATTTTTATATAAATATTTTCACTTATTCAATTTTATTTATTTATTATTATTATTATTATTATTTAATAAATTAATTTTTCGATTCATTTTGAAAGAAACATTAAATGAATTTACACATATTTTAGTTTTATATTTGCAGGCCTTGTCCATCTCGCTTGTCACTATTTTTAAATGAATTCTCAAAATTCCATATCATTATCATAAAAATCTCAAATTCTTATATTTTAATAAATTAAAAACACTTTAAAAACACGTTAAAAATATATTTATTAAAAATATAAAAAAAACTTTCAAAGCTTTTCGCCTACATAAAAGAAGGCATCATCAGGGAATTTGGTTTTACACATACTTCAGAGCAGTTATATGTACTTTTGTATCACGTGGCTAATAGTTAAGTCCTTACATAAAATATGTTCAACTGGAAGTCATAGATAGATGCTGGAACTATTACATGGTAATGAGATGTTACACTTGGACGCTGGAGCTATTGCAGGATGAGGGGGTGCTACACAGATTGGAACAATTTCAGGATGAGGAGGTGCTACACTTGGAGGTTGGAACTATTGCAGGAAGAGAAGGTGCTACACCCCTTGGAATGGTGCTACACTGGAGTTTGTTTATCTTATATTTTAGTTCTTCTTTGTCACTTCGGACAAAGAATGTTATTTTCTGTTTCTACTTCAATAGTTACTATCAGTAATTCTGAGCAGACAATAAACGTTTGAAGATGCTGTGAAACTCTGTTGACATTTCCCCCATCAGAGGGATAGTGAAAATCTCAATCCCCCTCCTTTTTTTTTTTTTTTTTTTTTTTTCAATCTTTAGCATTTTTATTTTTTGAAAGCTTCTTGTTTCTGAGAATACTATTATACCTTAGCCAACACTTTCTGTAGAAGGCTGAAGACAGGTGGTGTTGCTCCAGCATGCACATGAAGCGGCATTTTGTTTAATAACTGTCCTCCCTCTTTTCTCTATCAACAAAAATGCAACAACTTCTTTTGAGAGGTTTTATTTTTATTTATTTATTTATTTTATTTTTATTTTATTTTTATTTTTCATTATTTGATGGATGTTTCTTAGAATGTTTGTTAGCAAAATATGTGAAAAAATATTTTGTAGGCAGAACAATATTTTTAGTTTAATTCGTAGTTTGAAAATTTTAATCGGATTTTGAAAATTTTTAATCGAATTAATCGATCCGATTAACTCGATTAAAAAAAATTTATCGGGACTAAGCATTGATCAATTAACCGAATCGATTAATCGGCACAGCCCTAGATTAATAAAAAGATTGTTAAATTTAAAAAATAATAGTAATTAAAATTAAAGTTAAAAAAATTAAAAATTCTGTCAAAGACAGAATTTAGTTTTGTCCGGAGGACTATTAATTTCAATCTGTAATATATATTTTTTTTAATTTTTAATTTACTTTTAATCTCATTTTTTGACCGTAAAACTGGTTCACGTACTTTTTAAAAGAACTGAAATGAATTCAAATGAAGTGTTGCCAACTAAATTTCACATTTCAGTTAATTTTAAAAAATCTAATAGTCTTGTCGAAAAACTGTTTGCACCGCTGGATTCAGAAAAATCACCCCTTTCATTTGGTGCCGAATTTGTAACGATAGGACTGATATTTCTAATTTACTTTGGTGTAACACAAAACTGGTCTACAGAAACTCTAGATTGAAACTAATAATCCTCCGTCTTTAAAAAAAAAAGTTTATAAATTTGATGGTCGAACTTCACTTCCAAACATCCCACTGAATTTCGAACAATAATGATAAAATCAAAGGTCGTGAAGGAAGAGAGTGTTTCACCGATGACTATAAAGTGTATCCCTATCCATTTTTGCTTCGTTAACAGCGTGAAAGAGGTTAATTACTCTTTTTCCTACCTGGAGATAAAACAGAATTTACTACCGAGAAAAAAGAAATCTTAAGGGGATACACCACAGATCGTCAAGGTCAGCCAAAGCCTATGTTATTCTATGGGAATATTTGAATTAACATTTTGTAGAATTAACATTACCGGATGTATTTTTTTCAATTCCGTTTTCCCATTCACAAAATTCACAAGCGTTAAATTTGGACCTGTCTTCCAAAAGACTATTTTTTACATTTTTAATAGTAATTTTTTTTTTCTTTCTCATTTAAAAATGCGAAAAATTAACTAATTGCATTTTTCTCATTTTCTTAGCCGTAAAATGAAATATTAAGTTTTTAAAATAATCTGGTGTGTCACTCACACGACTTTCTCTTATCCTGAAATTTAATACTATAAATACAGGTTGGAGATTAAGAGGTAAGATAAAGATGTTATGTAAACCTATGTTAAACAATTCAAATTAGGCTTCGAAAGAGTTTTGTATGATAATTAATTCTGTGTGAGGGGGGGGGTACCGCCCCCCTCAACCCCCCGTTTCATTACCACACCTACATTTATATATAATTTAATTCAGTTATTAAAAAATAATTCTGCTTTTTAAAAATAATTTATTAAAATTATTATTTAAAAAAATATATTTTTTATTATAATGCAGACGATTTCTATATTAGAGAAGTAGTATGACACTAAATATCCAAAAAGAGTCCATTTTATTCTCAATATTTAAATTTAAAAAAAAAAAAAAAAAAAAAAAAAAACTATTTTTTTTTTTTTTTTTTTTTTTTTTTTTTTTGTTAAAAGTGAAAAAATCGATAACTTTGTTTTAAATTATCGCAGATCGATGGTTCAACCATTCGTTTTAAAGGTATTGGCGAGCTCTTTTGAAAGATACCCATCATGAAAATTTACTCCCCTCGAGGGGGGACTTAAAAATTTTCCCAGTTGACTATCTCTATTACAAAATATATATATTCATTTCATTTGGTTTAGTGCAGTCTATAGACGTTAAACTCTACTTACCTGCAATTTCCCCCATAGACGTAATGTATTAGAATTCTCTTGATTGTCCCTGTACACGAACCATTTGTTTGATCTTAACGAAAAGCTTACTGTAGCATCCCTATATGATACACATTTAGAATACCAAGTTTGAACTTTCTGCCGTAATTTGTTTTTGAGATATGCTGATAACAGACAGACACACACACAGACATACACACAGACCATTTGCTAGAAACATGATTTTCGTATTCAGGGGACCTCAGAACGTGTAAATGTAACAAAATATGGCGTTCGAAAATTTGACCCAAAAACAATACTTTCTCTACCTTATGGGTAAGAGAAAGTAAAAATTGAATTTTTTGGAAAACGAGTAGTAAGTAACAGTTTGACTGTATATGTTCTGAATGTGAAAACGGAATTTTAAAAAAATTCGTTAGGTGATGAATAATTTTGTAAACAAATTTCGCCATAGAGTTACAAGGGATTTCGTGACTGGAGACGGGTAAAACTGATAAATTTACATGATATAATAAATTTATGCTATCAAAAATAGACCTTTTTAACTTTTATGTTCATTATTCTTAGAAAATTATCTTTGAAATCACAAAGAACTGAGAATATTAAATCTAAAAGATTTAAAAAAAGATTTCTGTAGCAATCGTGTCTAGACATAAATTTTTCTTCCACAAGAAACGTGATTCCAACTACCTATACAGCTTAATTATAATTATCAAAGCAATTAAGACCGTATTTCAGCATTAGGCATTTTCCTGAATTGAAAGTTTTTTTGTCATTTAAGCCATGTCTTCTTAACCTGATTTTATAGATTGTCAAAACATTTGAAGAGTGTCGATGCCTGGAGCCATCTTCGCTTAAAAATGGAGATGGTTGTGAAGCATGGAGAATCGTTTTTCGTTAAATATTTTATGTGTATCAGCTACTACTTCCTTCCTTCCTTCCTCCTTAAAAAAAAGAATTAAGATGAATTGTGGGAAAATAAAGAGACAAATTCCTTCACACAGCTTAAAGAGAATATCAGGCCTAAAATTGCATTTCTTATAGATTACAAATATTTTTACATTGTTATCACCCAAAAGTCACCACTTATCCTAATTTTAATAAATTCCTACTAGTTGTGAAAAATTCTACTTTCAAAACTAGTAGATGAGGAGAAGTACCGTGTTTGAACGAAAATAGCACTCTTTTGCGTAACCATTTAAAGTTTCCCGTGGTTTTCTCCAAAATTTGCGTAAATATGTGCTTTGAATTCCTTAGAAAGACCCACACAGACAGTATTCTCCTCGATCCTAAGCTTTTCGCGTAGACAACTAGCTGTAAACTAAAAAATAAGCTAAATTAAGTAAAATCCATACTGCACTGCTTCAGAGATACATACCCTCAATAAATAGAGAAATTCCTTATATACAAAACACGAATACAAATTCGGACGAGGTAACAGGAGTCAAATAATGCTTGTAAAGAAATTTTAATTCCATTGCTTTAAACTTTCAAAAGACAGCCTGGAACTTTTTAGAAAGACCTCTCCCACCCGTATGGAGGACGACTTCCCCAATCCTACTCATAAAAATTTTCAAATTTACTTGACACACTCTCACAAAATATTATTTACCTGCGACAGGAACATCTATGGCAAATTGGACAAGTAAGTAATTAAGTACACAATAAATATTCAAATAAAATGATGTATCAATTTTAAACTGTCTGTACACGCATAAAAACCACAATATCTCTTAATTTCAGTCATAATCTGCAAGTTATATGGAACTAAATCTAATATAAAATCAGTACTGTAAAAAATTTTTGTTACATCAGAATGTGACCATAATACTGCCGGTTGCAGCATTTCAACGAACTAGTAATACAAATACTTATTGATCTTAACTTCTATACAGGGTGTTCAAAACACATTAACCTCACCTTTAATTTCTCAAATATTGATATTATACCTAACAAGCTACAAAGATGCGTAAAGAAAGGCACAGGAATTCTAAAAATAAAAAGGACCAACATTAAATACTAAATAATACACAATCACAAGATTTCAATTGTCAATGAAATTCTTCTCTTAATTTATCAATATCAGAAAGAAATGTTCTTTGACTGGGTAAGAAGTCATGCGGGTATGCAAGAAAATGAATTGCTAGACCAACTAGCCAAAGAAGTGACCCAGGATGTAAGCCCTACAACTCTCTTAGCCGTAACTCCACTCTCACAGCTAAAATACAAATTTCTCCAAAAACTATTAAAGGACTGGCAAAATTTGTGGGACACCTCGGAATAAGAACGATTTACGCACATGTAACCTCTATATGCCGTATATATAATCTTTGTTTCCCCACTTTATTACTTTCTTCTATATGTAATATAGAGAAAGTATTGGATTCGTAAAAATTTTCGACCTCGGGTTTTTGATGAATTTACACGTTTTGAGAGCTGTAGAACACGATTTGACCATTTTTAGAAAATGTCTGTCTGTCTGTCTGTCTGTCTGTCTGTCTGTGTGTGTGTGTGTGTGTGTGTGTGTGACAAAATTTTGTGGCAACTGTATCTCAAGAACTACTGCACAGAATTTCATACAAATTGGTATGTAGTTGTACCTTGACATAAATTAGTGCCTATCAACTTTTGGTAAAAATTGTCTTACAGGTTGCGTTGCCATCCCGCTTTTTCTAAATTTTTAACATGGTGATATAGGACAAAATTTTGTATAAATGTGCATAAAGAGAATTATTTTTTAGTAATCATTATGAAATTTACAAAAATTATTTAAAATAGAGATAGTCAACTGGGAAAAAAATTTTGTATGCGTAGGAGCCTCGCCACCCCCCGTGGGGGGGAAGTCCCCCCTCGAGGGGAGTAAATTTTCAAGATGGGTATCTTCCGAAAGGTCTCGTCAATACCTTTAAAACGAATGGTTAAACTATAAATCTGTGATAATTTAAAACAAAGTTATCGATTTTTTTTACTTTTAACAAAAAAAAAACTTAGAAAAAAATCGTTTTTTTTTTTTTTTTTTTTTTTTTTTTTAAACGAAATTTAACCAGACTTGGTATTTAGTTGGCCCCTGACATAAACTGAGGCTGATTAGATTTGGGGATCAATCGCTCAACAGGTGGCGCTGTGATTGTATTTTTTCTAAATTTTTAACGTGGCAGTATAGGAAAAAATTTCGTATAAATGTACATAATGAGAGTTATTCTTAACCTGTGATTGTGAAATTAATATGAATTATTGATAATAGTAGTAGTTAATTAGGGAAAAAATTTGGAGCGTTGCTTCCCCCCCCCCCTCCCCCACCTAGGGTGGGTGTGTGTGTAAATTTTCAAGATCGGTATCTTTCGAAAGGTCTCGTCAATACCTTTAAAACGAATGGTTGAACTATAAATATGTGGTAATTTAAAACAAAGTTATCGATTTTTTTTTACTTTTAACGGAAAAAAAAAAAGAAAAAAAAAAAAATTTTTTTTTTTTTTTTTTAAATATTGTTACTGCGTGAATTTGTATAGGAAAATATAGAAGAAAGTCTTGTGGTGGCCACAACATACTAGTTTTTATATTGAATGTCAACGGAGATTAAAAATCATTATTATGTAAAATAATGTTTTAAATAGAACAGCATTAAAAATATATGTATATAATATTGTTCTTAAACTATAAAAGTATAAATTTATTTTTCTGAAAATGATGTTTTAAATGTAGCAACAGCTACATATACACATTAATTCCAAAAGTAACACACAATTATAACTTAGAGTCTTATTTTTATTTCTATCAAATCATGGTCCAATTTCAAATCTATTTCTTCGAGATAAAAAGAAGAAATTCATCCTTTACACATGCAAAAAATTATTCACATCTCAGCATTACATCCTGTACTGCATTGTGACTTCGTTCTTTCACCCAAAGAGGAAAACATGCAAATTTTCGAAAAAATCAAATACTTTATTACAATTTCACTTTTTATATTGCCTGATTTAGATTTACTAAGGGTCCGGTAAGTTAACTACTAACCCAGTAACTTACAGAAAGTCGAGTCACTGCAAATTTTTTAAACTGCAAGCATTTTGTTAAGGGGGAAATAACCTTAAGAAAGAAATAAATAAGTAGATTACACATTTGCAAGTTCATTCTAATAACATATTTTAAAATTATTGATTATTAAGACAACCAAAAGCAACGGAAATTGTTCGTCTAACACTCTCTACCGATTACCGTTCCAGACGAACGATTCGCTAGAACAATCTTCTTTATTCTGATTTAGGAAAGAAAACTAGATGATCGGATTTAACAAAGTCTTCTTTCCCGTGTCATAAACATAATGGATGGGAATTTAATTTCACTTTCG
Source organism: Salticus scenicus (assembly GCA_963930645.1). Classification (NCBI taxonomy): domain Eukaryota; kingdom Metazoa; phylum Arthropoda; class Arachnida; order Araneae; family Salticidae; genus Salticus; species Salticus scenicus. The sequence continues at coordinate 294,877,159 of OZ005655.1, read as the reverse complement.
ATAAGGAAATTGAATGGATGAATCCGTATCATCTTATTACTTCACTTCGAGTTTTAAGGGAAATGCGTAAAAAGGTGTGATGCAAAACAGAGAGATTTGTTAAGAGGAAATTAAGATGAGCCTTTAATTTGTTGATACAACAAAAGATATATGTTTTTTACTTTCTTCTATATGTAATATAGAGAAAGTATTGGATTCGTAAAAATTTTCGACCTCGGGTTTTTGATGGATTTACACGTTTTGAGAGCTGTAGAACACGATTTGAAACTTTTTAGAAAATGTCTGTCTGACTGTCTGTCTGTCTGTGTGTGTGTGTGTGTGTGTGTGTGTGACAAAATTTTGTGGCAACTGTATCTCAGGAACTACTGCACAGAATTTCATACAAATTAGTATGTAGTTGCACCTTGACATAAATTAGTGCCTATCAACTTTTGGTAAAAATTGTCTTACAGGTTGCGTTGCCATCCCGCTTTTTCTAAATTTTTAACATGGTGATATAGGACAAAATTTTGTATAAATGTGCATAAAGAGAATTATTTTTTAGTAATCATTATGAAATTTACAAGAATTATTTATAATAGAGTTAGTCAACTGGGGAAAAAAATTTGTATGCGTAGGAGCCTCGTGAACCCCCCTGGGGGTGAAGTCCCCCCTCGAGGGGAGTAAATTTTCAAGATGGGTATCTTTCGAAAGGTCTCGTCAATACCTTTAAAACGAATGGTTGAACTATAAATCTGTGATAATTTAAAACAAAGTTATCGATTTTTTTTACTTTTAACAAAAAGTAACAGAATTTTTTTTTTTTTTTTTAACGAAATTTAACCAGACTTGGTATTTAGATGGCCCCTGACATAAACTGGGGCTGATTAGATTTGGGGATCAATCACTCAACAGGTGGTGCTGTGATCGTATTTTTTCTAAATTTTTAACATGGCAGTATAGGACAAAATTTCGTATAAATGTACATAATGGGAGTTATTCTTAACCTGTGATTGTGGAATTAATATGAATTATTGATAATAGTAGTAGTTAATTAGGAAAAAGTCTCGGTCATCGCTTCCCCCCCCAGGGGAAAGTACCCCCGGGGGGGGGGGGGGGGTAAATTTTCAAGATGGGTATCTTTCGAAAGGTCTCGACAATATCTTTAAAATGAATGGTTGAACTATAAATATGTGATAATTTAAAACAAAGTTATCGATTTTTTTTTTTTTTTTATGAAAAAAAACTTTAAAAAAAAATCGTTTTTTTTTTTTTTTTTTTTTTTTTTTAAATATTGTTACTGCGTGAATTTGTATAGGAAAATATAGAAGAAAGTCTTGTGGTGGCCACAGCATACTAGTTAAAACATGAAACCAGCTTAATGAAATCAAGCTAGCCGAAGACCGTCGTGTACACTAATGGTGGCTGATGCACGCAAAATCCATATTGGCTGTAATGTTTTCCATGTTATAAAATTACTTCTGGTGTTTGACACTTTTATGTAACGGGGTCGCGGTAGCCCAGTCGTTAGAGCGCCGGGCTCATAAATGAAATATTGCGGGTTCGATACTCGAGCCGACCAAAGACGGTCGTGTACACCAATGGTGGACGTAAAACTCAACCAACCAAACCTTTATGTAACGCATTGCGAATAAGACAAAAAAATGTATTTTAAGCACATCTTTTTTTTAGTTATTTAAGGGTATTTTTTAACGATATAGGCAATAAAAATCATGCATTCACCATAGTCTATAATGACGATTTTGTGAGGTGGTTCTTCGACGTACCATCGGTACGTAGAGGTCTAAAAAGGTATTCAGACCTTTAAAAAGTATAAAAACGTATTTACTTTTTGTGTTCCTTATATTTATTCTAAGTAGATTGATGGGAGATTCTTGCGGTAATATAGGAATTAATTATAAAGAAACGTGAAAATTTTGAAAATATACCAGTCATTCCATGTCAAATCAACACACACACACAAAAAAAAAAAAAACAGCATTTTTAACCTAACCCCTCAAATTTTTATAAAATTGGGCTCATTTATTTGTCCTATTGAGAAATTAATGTATACCAATTAATTAGTGCCTATCTCTTTTGTTTTTGATATACAGGGCTGCAAAAATGGGTAAAAAATACAAGTTTCCAAAATTATTTTAATACAAATGTACCTAAAAGATGGGTATCATTAGAAAGCTTATAATATAGGCTTTTAAATGATATATCACATGTATATATTTTTAAAAAATTTCACTTTAAGGTCAAACATTTGTCCTTTAAACATCAATACCTCAAAAAGTATACATTTAATTTTCATTTAAATATTATATGTTATTTTTACGTTTATTATCTATAATTATTGTAAGTTTCAACATGGAACGGATTTTTTTTTTTTTTTTTTTTTTTTTTTTTTTTTTTTTGTAAAACGTACGTTATGTTGGTATGGAAATACTGGTAGAGTTGCATTTTAATTTATAACTCCCCTGGCCGTACCATGTTGAAACTTACAGTAATTATAGATAATAAACGTAAGATTAACATATAATTTTTAAAAGAAATTAAATATGTACTTTTTGAGATATGGAAGGTCAAAGGTCAAAATGATTGACTTCTTAAAATGAAAAATTTTAAAAATGTATGCATGTGAGATATCATTTGAAAGCCTGTATTATAAGCTTTCTAATGATACCAATCTTATATCTTTAAGGTAATTAGGGGTAACAAAATATGGGGAAAACTTACGTTATGTTAGTATGAAAATACTGATTTAATGTTGCACATTAATTTATAACTCAGTATCCCATGGCCGTCCCGTGTTAAAATTTGCAACAGTTATAGATAATAAATGTAAAAATAACACATAATTTTTAAAAGAAAATTAAATGTGTACTTTTGGGGGTATTGGAGGTCAAAGGTCAATACGTTTGACCTTAAAGTGAAAATTTCTTTAAATGTGTACTTGTGATATATCATTTAAAAGCCTGTATTATAAGCTTTCTAATGATGTCAATCTTTTATCTCTAAGTTAATTAGGAAAGATAATATGGGTACATCTGTAGTAGAATAATTTCGGAAATTTATATTTTTTACCCATTTTTGCAGCCCTGTATATCAAAAACTAAAAGAGATAGGGATTAATTAATTGGTATACATTCACTTCTCAATAGAACAAACAAATGAGCCGAATTTCATAAAAATCTGAAGGGGTCAGATTTTTAGCTGTGTTGGTTTGACATGGAATGACTCACCAAGAAAAAGCAGCAACAGCATTCTATAAAATCCTTTCTTGGACAAAAAAAAAACGGCTTTATGTAGCGTCTAGTACCTTTTAGTGAGATTGAAGTGAGATATACGAGTTCTATTCTTATAAATACCTTTGACATTTCTTCCATAAATTCGATTTTTTACGCTATTTAAACTAATGGCATTTTAAAATACCATCGGAAGACAAAGGAATAAAGAAGAGGATCAAAATTATGATGGTATGTCTCCTGACTTGCCCTAGGGAGGAATCCCAAACCGTCGCCAATTGCCCAATGCATAGCTATACTGCGATATGAAACCCAATGTACTGCTTTAACTTGTTCTTATAAGAAAAGACAAAATATATTTTTTAAAGCATGAAACCGATTTTTAGTTTTATTTCCAAAAAATAAGTACCGTAATTTCTGGTAGATACCCCGCAGGTTGTATAATCCAGTTTTGCACCAGAATTTTCAAAATAAATTTATATTTGTACGAGCTCTTCCTTCGAAAAAGTGTGGAATTCTCTATTAAATAAAATTTCTGGTGGAGAAATGACACATCTTACCTGCGGGGTATCTACCAGAAATTACGGTAAATAAATAATTGTATGTATTTTTAAAGTGAATGTTATCCTGAACAACTGTTTGTTATTCTTTCCGTAAGACGCAAAATTGTTGATACCCGTTTTTTAATCAGAAAACTCATGATTTGATCCCAGATTACCTAAAGTACACCATTCTAGATTAATAATGTAGTAAAAGCCCCAATGGTGTCATTTCTAAAATTTTTCAATGAAGTTTTAGTTTAGTTTTCCGTGCGATAGCCGGACCTATCATCGGCTGAGTGGTTTTGCGCTCAAAGCTGGTAGATGGGAATTGCCAGGTCACGCTCACCTATTTAGCCGTTCGGAGTTTACCGTGGGTTTCCCCGAAACTCGCGTAAATACGGACTAGGAACCTTTAGAAAGACCCCCCATGGAGGCCATTCCATCTATAAGCCTAGGACCCTAGCGTAGTCAATTGGTCTTAACCCTACAGTCAACCAACCAATCATCTTGCGATAACCGCTAAACCGTCGATAAACTTATAAAGCTTCATTTCTATTAAAAAAAAAAAAAAAAAAAGAGAGATAAGTACATCATATTTGATATTTAGAAATTACAGTAGTAATACTTTTACTACGTCAATAGATCGTAACATATTATAGATCGAGAGGTAAAAGCAATTTGAAAGAGAGAGAGAGAGAGAGAAAGAAGTAACCAGACCAAAGGTCGGACCATAGTCCCTGGTATAACACGCCGATAATTAAAGAGCTCAGATAATCTTGTTGATGTCTGGCCGGCTCTTAAAAGTTTAGTTAGCTTATGCGAAGAATCCAGACTCGATCCCTAACCTGATAATTTTTCCTGTTCGTAAAAAGTAATTCGTTCTTACCTTATTAAATTATATTACGTACATATGGTTGAAGTTTTAGAGTAGTATTTGGAAAAACAGTTTTCAACGGTTAGTAAAATAAATAATGTTCAGTTGGACAATGTGTTTGTAAAACGTTTCAAGTGCCTATTGTCACAGGATTATGAATGATGAGAGGAAATTGTTGGTGACCGTAATTATCTTTGAAAATAGTGAAATTATTAGAAATAATTATCAGGTTCTAAATTCTCGTTTATTCTTTCGGGTTGTAACAAATACAAGACAGAGTTTGCCATGTAGAAAGTTTAAAATGTAAATTTACAATGAAATTTAATATTGCTGCTGTGGCCTTTATAAGTGGATAAAATGGATATCCATTTTTGAATGTAGCAAATGGAGTTTAAACGAATCCATTGTTTTAATTTCAATATATAACCATACTTCCATTTTTAACAATTTCCAACAAAGTTAAAAAGTGTTTGTGACTTTGGTTTGCCTGTCTGTCGGTCCGTCCATTCTCTAATTCCAGTAAATATTCATAGATTTATTTGAAATTGATAGATGTTATTTAAGTTTACTATGTGATATTTCCTATTGAAAACTGGGTAAATACCACCACTGGTTCGTTCACAGGGGCACCCAAAAGAATTCCAAAGCATTGCGTTCTATGAGAGGTATTTCTATAAGCCAGATATTAATACCGTTATTTTGCACATATCATAATAAAATCGACATTCATTATTCATATGCACGCACACAATTTCTGTAAGAAATAATAATTTTTTTTACAGAATAAAGCATGATTAGCGTTAAGATTTACAGGACTAGGCTAAAAGATTCCATAAGCAATAATCCATTCAGAAATTCGCCCCATCAGTGGCGCTGAAAGCTGGTAGACGGGAAGTGCCAGGTTCGATCCCAGCTCACACTCATCTACAGTCGGTAACAAAAGTGTCCGAACACTAGTGAAAATTCCTATATAAAAAAAGTAGAGTTAATATTGTTTTGATAAATAAATCCTTGTCGAATCATGTTCTTAGTCAGTCTAAAAACATGATTCGACAAGGATTTATTTAACAAAACAGTATTAACTCTACTTTTTTTTATATAGGAATTTTTGCTAGTGTTCGGACACTTTTGTTACCTACTGTATCTAGCCGTTCGGAATTTTCCGTAGTTTTCTCCGAAACTCGCGTAAATACGGGCTAAAACCCTTTAGAAAGAACCCACGGAAGGCATTCCACCTATAGACCTAGGACCCTAGCGTAGTCAATCGACCTTAATTCACACTCACAATCACAACCGTTCAGAAATTTAATACTGTTTAGTAATTTTCTAAAAAAATATTCCCATATCATTCTTTAAAATGCAGCTTCTATGTTTAAAAAGGAGGTATTACAACTATTTTGCTTATTTATTGTTTTTTTTTTTTTTCCAACCAAATCTGAAACCAGACTATTTATTTATTTTTTCTGCATTTTATTTTCGTCTCCTCGGAGTTTTTCACCTTTCCTTTCGGACGACAGTGATGGGTACCGTTCGCGAATAGTTTATTTTCATCTTGTTATCGAGGTTTCTTTGCCTCATGTAATTATTCAAATCGAACTGATGATCCAACTGAACTGATGACGGGGCAAGGAAAGCCCTTTTTCTGCATTCTTATTTTTCGAAGATTTACAAAAAGGGAATGCGTCGAGAGGGTTTGTTGAGGAAAGATCTCGATCCACTTCTTCTGAGTGTATTATTTTTCGCTCTAGAGTTCCGAAGTAATAAGTTCATGTATTTCCCATACAATGGTGAGGAAATGCAAAGCAAAGAGTAGAATCAGCAGAGTGGAACCAGACGAGCAATTATTGACAGTTTCGTTAGGGGAAAAGCCTTAGAAGAGAGCGTAATAGTGAGATAATTTTAATGCATAAGATCACCCATTATTCCTCAAACGATTACACTGTTCTGCAAAAGAAATTTTTTTTTTTTCGAGGTCTGATACCATTCTTGCTGATTCTTATGTAAAAAAACACCCTGAATCTGAATAGGACTCCCATTTCGCCCAGTCACCCACCGTTTTCTATAAACACCTACCCCTCCCTCAATTTATTTCCCTGTTCAATAATTTTATGACCATGAATTTGATTTGAAGAATGAAAAAGAATTAATTTAACACCTAAAAACAAAAATATATAAAGTTTAAAAAATAACATTAATAACAGATTAAAAAAATATAAGATGCGCAATGCATAATTTCAGTGGCAACCCCCCCCCCCCCTCCCAAAAATTTTCCCTTGTCGCAGATGTCCATGTTTTATAATTTTCAACTCTGTAGCCCCTCAGAAGATATTTAACGGTTAAAATAATCCTCCTTCCTAAAAATCAAAGTTATAGCCATAAAATCACCAAAAAATGATAAAAAATAGGAGGCCGTTCCTAAAAAACGGTGGGTGATAGGGCAAAATGGACGTCCTATTCGGATTCAGGAGGTCATTTTACATAAGAATATGCTGAAACGGTATCAGAGGCAATTTTCATGCCGAGCAGTGTTATTAGTCAACTATGTTACTAGATAAAGCATAAGTAGAATATGGTACCTTTTTACTTTCCGAATACATGCAAGATTATAATCATGAAAAAATTAGACTACGAGATTTAGTATATCTATACGTTTTGAGGTCTCCTAAATTCCTTTTTAATATGTTTACGCTTATGTATGTGCATTGTGTGTGAGAGAACTCGATAGTGTCTAAACGCTTTTTCCGATTAAGCTCAAAGTCAGTACGTATGTTATAGAGGTATAAGATTTCCATGAGTATGGAATTTATTTATTTGTTTTTATTTATTTTCATTATTATTATTACTATTTTACTTATTTTTTTATTTTTTTATTTATTTATTTATTTATTTATTTTTTTACATGGGCACAAAAATTTCTTTATCATTTGGTCCAACTCAAATTACTTGATGTACGCTAGCGTCTAAACCTTACATTTGATTAAGGTCAAATTGGGTAAGCATGTTACAGGTCATCGTCGGAAAAACTCGACTCTTCTCATGAGTGCAGGATTTATAATTATTTTTACAGAAATACAAAGTAAAAATTGTATACATTGCGGTCTATGGACACAAAGATTGAAGTTCCTTTTAATATTGTGAAATTGTTTAAAACGTAAAATTGATATATGCTACATTATCTAGATAATGTATGATTGTTATGGGAAATGGTGTGCATATTACTCTAAGTTCTTTTACAAGAAAGTATGAAATAATTTAAACATACCACTTCCTACTGCTATTAATCATATGAAGGTGATTGAATTATTGAAAAGAGATTAAAACTGATAAAATTTTTCTGTAGAATGGTCACTACTAAAAATTGCTTGTTTAAAATTTAAAGCTTTTAGAGACGATCACAAAAGAATTAGGATACGTTACCGTTCATTGCAATACATATATACTCACTTGACGAGAAATACTATTAAAACACCTTTTTTATATTTTTCATTTTTGTTTATATACTGAATTGTTCACTGATTCAAATTTTTTCTAAAAGCATGGTAATTATTAAGTGCTTAGAAAGTCGAGTGAAGCCCCTCCACATTAATTTTTAATGAGTTGTATAATTTTTTTTTTTTAAGACAACCCTTTAATTGTAGCAGATGAAACATTGTAGGCATACACTTTCTCTGTGACTTGCTTCCCACAAGCTGTCACACAAATAATATCTGTACTGATAAAGTATAAAAAGGATTTAAGTCCATAGTCTTGATTTTTCAGGAGACGAAAAATAAAGTTAAACTAACTAAAAACTAATCAGCAGATTCGATTAGGAAAAAGGGATTATGTTGGTGGTTTATACCCTTTATACCATTCAGTGATTGTCAATCTTCATTTAATAAAGGGGAAAAAATTGAATTAAATATTTTATACCAAAGATTAATGCTAAATTTCTAATTTGAATCTTTTTTTACCAATGGATTTTCTCAGACTAAATGACATGGATTTAAACCCTTTATACCAATCGATTGAGAATTTTTTTCTGAGTCTGACTATGTACTTGACTCAAAATCGACATTTTTGGACTTAAATCCTTTATACTTATCAGTACAGATATTTACTTGGGACTGCATTGTTTACAGCTACAACACTACTCATTTACGCTGTGGCCAATTCATATTTTCATAATCGAATTTCTGAATTGAATCTATATATTAATAGGCTAGCATAAAATTTGTTGTCCCTTTTTAACATATTAATTATGGGAGTAGAGTGTTGAAAATGGTATCATTCGAAAGGTATAGTTAGCCGGAAGGTGCGAATACAAATATTATTTTCGTACGATGTCAAGAAGGTATTTAAAAATACGTTTATTTTTTATGCATTTTCCCCCATTTTTCCTTTTATACACGTATTGCTTTACATTAAAAAATACCTAAAAGTAGAAAGTTGTTAAATCTGGCAATTTCATAAAGTTCAAATAAAACCATAGACACAGTAATTTGTATAATGTAGCATCACCATACGCAAGCGAAGTGATGACGTCACTGTCTGTCCATGGAGCCATGAAGAAGATTTTCTGTGTTAATCGAGTTATTTTTTCTGTAAAATTGATAAAATTTTAATTTAAAATCACATAACTCCAGAAAAAAATGGCAAACTTCCAGTTTCGAATGTAAACATAAACATTTCATTTCAAAGGGTGATATTTAAACAATAAATATTCAACTAATATACTAAATAAAAGGAAAATGGATTTGTTACTAACTGCTGCATGTATAAGTAGACGATACGGAAAAAATTCCGATTTCCGTTTTTTGCTGAATTTACATGTTTTGAGCTTTCTTTACGTTTTAATTAACTGAAATTGGCTACTTAGTTTTAAAAAAAGTGTCTTTATTGCTAGCTTTTGTGGGTAGAAGAAGCAAGTAGAAGATACATAAAAACTTTTGATTTCCGGTTTTCGATGAATTTACACGTTTTGAGATTTCCTTGCATTTTAATTAAGTGAAATTGACTACTTATTTTTATTTTTTTAAAAATGGATTTATTATTCTTTCCTCTGCATATATAAGTAGAAAATATAAGATTCAGAAAAGTTTTAGATTTTCGGTTTTCGATAAAGTTACACGTTTTAAAATTTCCCGAACTCAATTCGACCATTTTTGAAAAATATCTTTTTTTTTTTTTAATTCAAACTCTGTACTTTATGAACCAATCGAATTAATTTAACAGAATTTGATACTTGGTTGGGCCTTGGTTTGACATGGTACCTATTAGCTTCTGGGCTGTATCACACAACAAGGGGCGTTTTCACGTTGCGATTTTCTCTCATTTCAGGAAAGGCTAACATCTACAGAGAGAAATAGTTATATTAAGTAAAACTCTGCTGATTCAGTTAGAGTGAATATCGGCAAACAATTGCCGCAGCTGTGTTACAATTGCATTCCGTTTAAGACAAGTCAATAACTTTGCTTTGCCTCGCTTTGCAAAAAAAAAAAAAAATGGTCGAGTTTCGACCACTGGGCGATACTAGTATCTATTGAAGTAAATGTTTAGGAATTATAAGGCTTTTTTCTGGTTGTGTATGTGTGTGAGAGTGTGTGTGAGATTTTTTTTTTAACTTTTATTACAGCATGTTCCATGGCAAATAATCATATTAAATACATTAACGCAAAGAAAACACACATTTCAATTACATAACAAACTCAAATAATAGCAAAAAAAAAAAAAATCTGGAGTGACTCCACTCGACTTTCCGAACATTGAGTAATTAACAGTTTTGGGAATTGCTAAACAAACAAAAGAGAGAAAACCATAATAGAGTGTTTGAGTATTTTTCTCCATATATTACACTATGTTTTATTTAACGCTACTGAACTTTGAGCCCATAGATCATAATGATAAATAATATTTCATTGTGTCCCTGTAAAAACCTATAAATGCTAGATTCACCAAAATGCTTATAGCTAGTGCAACAGTGATTTATAATATTCATATAAATTTTCAGCTCAATTGAATAAGGCGTTTAGATGCTATCGCAGTTTTAAAAATTTGGCCCCATAGGCCATAATGATAAAGAATTTTTCCTGGTGACCCTGTAAGAAAACTGTAAGTGCTAGATTCACCAAAATCTATAGGGTTCGTACTATGGTGACTTACAATATACGTACCAACTTTTAGCTCATTCGAACAAAGCGTTTAGACGCTAGCGTGTTCACTCACAGACATACACACATACATACACACATGCTTACACACACACATACATACATCATCGTAAAAATAGTGAAAACGGACTCAGGGCACCTCGAAACGTATAGAAACATCAAAATCTCAAATTCGGATTTTTGACATGATTACAATACTTTCCTAACTATAGTGTTCGGAAAGTAAAAAAAAAAAGTAAGTGATAAAAGTAAAAAGTTTAAAGGAATGCTATTTAAAAAAAAAAAAAAAAAAAAAAAAAAAAAAAAACAGCCAGGCCTGAGTAAAATTTGAAATTCTGGAGATCACGACACTCCATTTATTATTATCAATTTGACTAGTTCCTATTTCTAAAGATCGAGTTGAGGGCAGAAGAATAAAATATGTTCTACGCTTTGTATTTGATCCTGATCACAGGAGCACTGACAAGGAAACATTCAAAAGGTGTCGTCTTTAAAAAATATTGAAAAAAATATATGTGATTCTACTCTTCCTAAAACACCAGAAAGTGAAAACAAGTCCTTCCGGCCCATTCGGAAGGGTAGGTTGACTTCTTTTTCTTATCAAGTAGCCGCCATTTTGATAGAAAATGGCGGCTACAAATTATTAATGGAATTGGTAGAAATATTGATGTGGACTATGTACATATGAAGTTTTAAGTAAATCGGTTCATAAATAGCTTTTTATGTGATTTTGAAATTGTCAAGTGGCCGGAATTTGGAAAGAATAGGGCGGGCCAAGTTGACAAGCAAATCTATCAAATGCATTTGTGAGATAAGTCTACTGTACATATTTAGTTCGAATTAGTTCAGGATTTCGAAAGTTATCGTGTTGAAAAATTAAGTGGCCGTTACTTGGATCAAAAGGGCGGAGTCCAGATGCTCAGTGAACTAATCTAAGACATTTGTAAGATAAGTCCTCTGTCCAAATTTGGCTCGAATTAATTCAGTATTTCAAAAGTTATCGCGATAAAAAAAAATCTCAAGTGGTCGTAACTTAGAAACAAAATTGCGGAGCAAGTTACCTTGCAAGAAAACTTATCCAATATATTTCAACCGTATGCTCACTGTGCAACTTTGAATCGAATCATCAGTGCAGTATTTCAAAAATTATTGTTATGGCAAATTTTCAAGTGACAGCCTAAGTGGCCGCAACTTGGAAACAAAATGACGGAGCAACTTGCCAGCGAAATCATCCAAGATATTTGTATGATAATTTCACTGTCCAGCTTTGGTTCAAATTAATTTAGTATTTCAAAAATTATCATGATAAGAAATTTTCAAGTGGCACCGTGATTTCAAGTGGCCACCACTCGGAAACAAAAAAGCGGAGTGACATGCCCAGCGAACTTATCTGAATTATGTGAATGATAAACCTACTACCGAAATTTGATGTGAATTGATTCAGTATTACAAAAGTTATCATAATAAAAAAATTTCAAGTGGACGCCACTTGTAAATGAAATGGTGGAGTAATTTAGCTCGCGAACGTATCCAAGATATTTGAACCGTAAGTTCACTATCCAACTTTGGTTTAAATCAGTTTAGCATTTTAAAAGTTATCGTGAAGGCACATTTTCAATTGGCCTGATTTCAAGTCGTTGCAAGTTGGAAACAAAACGTCGGAACAAGTTGCCCAGTGTACTCATCCAAGATATTTATATGATAAGTTCACTGTCCAACTTTGGTTCGAATTGAATCAAAATTCAAAAAGTTATTATGATTATAAATTTTCAAGTGGTAGCTTGATTTCAAGTTGTCCCGCTTAGTTTATAACACCAGCACTTTGTTAAAAAGGGTGGATAAAGTTCATTAATAAACTTGGTTCATACATTACACCAAAATTCAAGCAAATCCGGTCTTAAATACGATTTTTGCAATGTGAATTTGAAATTTCAAGCTCGCCTTGGTTTAATGTATCCGTCACTTTGCTTAAAATGGCGGATAAAGATCATTAATAAACTCCGTTGGGACACTTACATGGTCTACTAGCAGGCTTTGCCCGCTTCGCTGGTCAATATATTGAAATGAATCCTCAAAACACCATATCATTAATAATAATAAAAATCTGGTGTGAAACAACCACAGGAATTTATATAGGACGCTTATCAAGTTTCCTAAACTAACCAACTATACCATGTGAAAGGACAAGCAAATTTGAAGAAAATCGTTAGAGCCATTTTTGAGATACGGACTTACGGTCCCACTTCCGGTTACCGATGTCCCAATTCCGGCTTTTCAATTTTCACCAAAATATGGATAATTCATCTGTAATTCAGACCTGTCTCAATTCTGAAGTTTTGTAGTTCTATCTTTATTAATTTCGGAGATGTGATAGCTTGAAGATTCCACATATACACACACACACACATACATACCATGGCTGCCTGCGATTCAATAGCGGCTGTCCGGACAAGGCGAAAAGACCGTACAGCGAGAACTTACATATTTTACCGCTCTCGGTTTCGCCTGATTTAAAGGTCTAGCTATAGGAATAACATTATACAGAAGCATTTGTAATTAACGCTGTAAACTCATTAAAATGCCGAAACCTTTTTAAAATATGCATAATAATTAATATCAGGGCATGTAGAATTATATGTTTGTTTGTCAGAATGTTTTCACCACAAAAAGAATATAATAAAAAAATCGTTTCTTCATCGCTAATTTAAAGGTCCGGTCATAAGAAAAACATTTTATACATGCATTTGCAGTTCACGCTAGAATCTCATTAAAATGTTGAAATTCTTTTTTGAATGGGCATAATAATAATATCATTGCATGTAGAATTATACATGTTTGTCAAAATGTTTTCATCATAAAAAATACAATAAAAAGATCGTTTATTCATCGTAATATTCGCGCCCTTTAATGATGATTTGAAATACTAATGCCTAATAATAATTTTTTAGAATCATTCCTTTGTAATAAACGAATTAAAGTCAAAAGTACTATTATATATATATTTAATGATGAAATAGAGTGCATTTTAGTATTTTTCTGTAAAATCAAGGGAGTTTTTTTAAAATCGTGTCAAAGTATGAGAATCTTGAAACATCTGACACAATTTTATGGTGATAGTAAATGTTTTAAATATATATGTTTGTTATTTACTGCATTACAGTTATGAAAATTTGCGTAAGTATATGAAAATTTCTTGAAAACTATCTAAAGAAAAAATATATATATATATATATATATATATATATATATATATATTATTTTATTATTATTTTTTAAATGCTGCCTGCTTATTAATTTATAATTTATTTCACTGGATTTTGCATTATTACAGATTTTTAACAATATTTTCTAGACATACTTTGATATTACTTTGTGTTTTTTTTTTTTTTTTTTTTTTTTTTTATGTAATTGAATGTTTGAATGCTGAAATTTAATTCAAATCTTTAACATTCAAACATTAAAATATATATATATATATTGATGAATACATCATGCTTAGATTATATTATTAAATTGCGGTAGATGGGATGTGCCAGGTTCGACCCAGGCTTCAGTTTCTCCAGGACCCGTTAGGAGTTTTCTCCAAAACTAACATAATTAAGGGGCTGGGTCTCCCCCCCCCCCTTACAAAGACAACTACGAAGGCCTAGAACTCAAGTGTATTAAGCAGCCTTAAGTCACACAACCACATAATTTTAAATTGCAATACTTTAAAACCGAAGGAAGTAAAGAAAAATTTGTTAGTAGAAAACATTTTTTAAATATTAAAATTTTTAAATTTTATTTAATTTAAATAGTCCTAGTAAAATTTTAATGTACGTAATATTGTTTCATTGCAATACCAATGCATACAGATTTTTTATAATTCTGAGACTGTGAAAAAAAAACTTATAGTGACTGAATTTAGGGGACCTCAAAACATATAGAAGCATTAAAATTTCAAAATCGGATTTTTGACGTGATTACAATATTTTCCTCAAATATGTATGTACGAAAAGTAAAAATTATTATAATGTCCATAATTTGCCTTTTTCATTTGTGTACTATTTTAGGATTGTTATCTTATATATATTATAAATGTGAATGTCTGTGAATTTATTTGACTGAGTTTCACGCCAAAACTGCTCGACGGATTTCGATGAAATTTGTAATGGAGATAGCTTATACCCTAACTTACAAAGTTGGCTGCCTTTTATTCCGAAAAAAAAACTTTGTTTTTGTGGTTTTTATGCATAAAATAGCAATTTTGTAAGCTAATAATAGCAAAAAATTAGCCATTTAAATTTTATCTATAATTTAATTGTTGCCAAAAGAAAAAAAAAAAATCTGATGTGGGCACCACATGACTTCCTTATACACTTTTAGAAATATACATAATGTTAGAAAACATTGACATCGGACCCGAAACAGTTGGCTAAAAATATTTAAAAAAAAATGAATTATCACCGTGTTCTGAGCTTTTCTGAAAGTTAGCTAAAAACCGATTGCAAGATTTGTACTGGTAACGCTGACGAAGGCAGCAGGGACACGAAAAAATTGGCTAAAAGTATTTAAAAGAGGAATTTCACCATGTTCTGAACTATTCTGAAAGTTTCAAATGTCTACCTAGTCGGGAAGTTAATTAAATAAATTTTTTGTTGGACCATATAAACGCTGCCGAAGGCAGCAGGGACCTGAAAGAGTTGGCTAAAAGTATTAAAAAGATGCATATTCACCGTGTTCTGAACTATTCTGAATGTTTCAAATATCTAGCTAGCCGGGAAGTTAGTTAAATAAATTTTCTGTTGAACCATGTAAACGCTGTCGAAGGCAGCAGTGACCCGAAACAATTGGCCAAAAATATTTTAAAAATGCATTGTCACCGTATTTTGAGCTTTTCCGGAAGTTTTAAATGTCTAGCTAGTCGGGAAGTTAGTTAAAATCGATTCCAAGATTTGAACTGCTAACGCTGCCGAAGGCAGCAGGGACCCTATACAGTTGGCTAAAAGTATTTAAAAAATGCACTTTCACCGTGTTCTGATCTAATCTGAAAGTTTCAAATGTCTAGCTAGTCGGGAGGTTAGTTAAATAAATTTTCTGTTGAATCGCATAAACGCTGCTGAAGGCAGCAGGTATCGGAAACAGTTGGCTAAAAATATTTAAAAAATGCATTGTCAACATGTTCTGAGCTTTTCTGAAAGTTTCAAATGTCTAGCTAATCGGAAAGTCAGTTAAATTGCAAGATTTGTCTAAACCGTTTTTGAGTTATTACCGTTTTTTGATACATTATAGCCAAAACCTATGTATTTTTGTCATTATGAACCTAATTTTCCTAAATATCTCTGAAACGGAAAATGGTACAAAGTCCAAAAAGGGAGGTGCACAACTAGATGTTATAACAAACCTATGTACAAATTCGCAACTTTCTACGTCCAACCGTTTTTGAGTAATGCGACATACACACACACAGACACACACATACAGACGTCACGAAAAATCGTGTAAAATCTCTTATATCTCTAAAACGAGAGCTCGTGTTAAGATGACACTTGCAGGTGTGCAACTAGACATCATGAAAGTCACACGTATAAATTAGCAACATTCAGCGATCATTCGTTTTCGAGCAATGTGAAATACAAAATCCATTTCGCAAATCGGGATTACTATACTTCCTTATACTTTGTATAAGGAAGTAAAAAATACGAGTTTATTCTTTTTTTCCAACAGGAAAATAAATACATTTATCTAAACGTGAACAATAAAAAATAAAAAATAAATAAATTATGCATCTCACAAAAATTGACGTCATTTTTAATTTAAAATTTCTTTTACACATTGATAAAGTGCTAATATAGTTTACGATGCTAATATATGTTGTACTAAAATCAGTTTTATTTATAGATCCTCCTGGCTGATTTTTTAAATTGTTGCGTTGAAGTACACCGAACATTTTTCGCCAAGAGGTTTAATTTAGCAACAGCGATTTTAATCTAGGTAGTTCAAGAAAAATATAAAATTTATAAAATATTACAAAACGAAAAAAAAATAAACTGAAATAGTAGTCACATAAATGATCTATTTTTATCTGAGTAGATAATTTTATAGAAAAAAAAAGTGCAGTTTTAAAAATAGAAAATTTATTTTATCAAGCACTATTTTAAACCTAAACTAGTTGGCATAGGTGGACTCTGCTCAGTTCCCCATCATATTTATGTTCTCAGAAATTTCTAGTGCGAGACATATTACTAGTGGATCTGCAGATCTGGAGCCTCAACGTCCTATTTGCATAGACATTATTCAATAGGTCATTTTTATTTATTCCTTATTATATAATAGTATATATTGATTCGATCGACTTATTACCAAAATCAAATACATTCCTGAGGGGGGCGGCAGCCCCCCTCAACCCCCCGTTGTATCTCTCTTTGTATACCTATTTGTATATGATATAAAGTGTTACGAAATTGTAAATAATTGCATTTATTTTTGTATAAATTCTTTCAAAGAGGTTTAGTAAGTTGATAAAATGCTAATTTTGTGCCTTTATAGTCGTTTTAGCGTTAAAATAGCCAAATTTTCCTTTAAAAACTCATTAAAAAGCTCCTATAAGGGAAGAAATAAATTTGGCGCCAAATTTGGCGACTATTTCCCACCTTGGCGATTTTTTGGCGATCTTGGCGAGAAAATCCTTATTAGGGATATACCAAATATGGAAGCTCTAATCTCATTGGCTGATGTGATACGAGAATTTTCCAGAACAGTCTGTTTTCGATAGAAAAGTATAAAAGGAGCATTATTTTCGCCAAGGCGGTCAGTCTCAGATCTATATCAGTTTCGTCAAATGCTTGCTCAATGGGCTCATGAATATGTGTATAAAATTGCAAGTCAATAGCGTTATTTTGGGGGCCGCTATCGCGGTACATACAAATTCTTCCCATAGGCCATAATGGTAAAAAAAACTTTGGCGTGTCCCTGTACACGAACTTACAAATGGAATGCACACCGAAAACTATACAGCTAATTTCGTGGGCATCATGAACATGTGTACAAAATTTCAAGTCAATAGCGTGTTTTTTGCGGCCGCTATCGCATGACAGACAGACAGACAGACGGAATCCAAAATCCTTTTGAGTCTCAACAGAGGGCCTCCATTCACATTTCGGCAAAAATTGGAAGTCAATAGCTTGATTTTTGCGGTGGCTATCGCGGTACATACTGATTCTTCCCATAGGCCCTAATCATAAAAAATCTTTGGCGTGTCCCTGTACACGAACTACAAATGGAATACACACCTAAAACTATACAGCTAATTCCGTTGGGCTCATGAACACGTGTACCAAATTGCAAGTCAATAGCGTGATTTTTGTGGCCGCTATCGCGGTACATACAAATTCCTCCCATAGACCGTAATGATAAGAAAAACTTTGGCGTGTCCCTGTACACAAATTACAAATGGAATACACACACAAAACTATACAGCAGATTTCGCGGGGCACATGAACACGTGTACCAAATTGCAAGTCAATAGCGTGATTTTTGTGGCCGCTATCGTGATACATATAAATTTCTCTCATAGGCCGTAATGGTAAGAAAAACTTTGGCGTGTCCCTGTATACGAACTACAAATGGAATACATACCAAAAACTATACAGCTGATTTCGTGGGGCTCATGAACATGTGTACCAAATTTCAAGTAAATAGCGCTTTTTTGGCGGCCGCTATCGCGCGACAGACAGACAGACAGACACAGCCCAAAACCGTTTTGAGTCTCAACAGAGGGCCTCCACTGACGTTATCGGCAATAATGTTAAAAGAAATCAATTTGACCAAAGCTTCATACAGTGACAGAATGAAATCCCCGCCTAATAGGCTATCCACCGTTCATTTCGATATATTTATCTTATTCTAACCTATTAATTTATTTTATCAGGGTCAATTTCGTTGTTTAGTTTTCATGCTACTATTTCCAATGCAATAATCCTCAAATTCATATGTATATGAAAAATTTACAATTTCGCTATGTTGATAAAATCGTAAATTACGAATAATTTACGAAATTTTCCTATTAGAATATTTGTATTCAATCATGTTCAAACAAATATCATAAACGTAATTTTGAAGTGTTCTAACGTATTTAGGATCCTCAAAATGGAAGTTTATGCTCAATTTTGCTTTATTCTGACATGTTAAATAAATCGTAAATTCCAAATAACTTACGAATTTTTTAAATTGGAAAAATCATAGTCTATGATATCCATGCCAGTATCCTAAATATTATTTCGAAAGTGGTTTGACATCTTCACGATGAAAATATCCCTCAAGATTGACGTTTATGTGAAATTTTGCTCTTATTCAGCCATGTTAAGAAATTCGTAAATTTCCAATAACTTACGAAATCTTTATATTGGAAAATTCATAGTCATTAATATTCATGCCAGTGTCCTAAATAATGTTTCAAAAGTAGTCTGACATCTTTACGATGAAAATATCTCTCAAAATTGACGTTTATGTGAAATTTTCCCTTATACTGCCATGTTAAGAAATTCGTAAATTTCCAGTAACTTGCGAAATTTTCAAAGTAGCATATTTATAGTTACTGATGTTTATTCCGGCATCAAAACTGATATTTTAAAACTGGTCTGACATTTTTACAATAAAAAGTTTTCATTTAATGCACGTTTAAGTGATTTTTTGTCCTATTCTCCCATGTTAAGAAAATCGTAAATTTCGAATAACTTACCAAGTTTTTAAAATCGAATGTTGCAAATGAATAGGGTTCTTGCCAGTGTCAAAAGTAATATTTTAAAACTGATCTGACCTCTCTGCGACAATTTGTTCTTGAGATATCGTGTACACAGACTAACAAACTAACGGACTGACCCACTAACAGACTAACACACTAACAGACTAACAGACTAACAGACTAACAGACACCCTACAGACAGACACCATAGAAATTTTGTCATTTTCGGATTCCTCACACCTGAAAACGTGTAGAAAAGTCAAAAAACCGAGGTTGAAATTTTTCACGATTACCTAAGTTCCCCATACCTATAGTATGATGGGGAACTAAAACCATTAATAAAATAAACAGAATATGAAGGGTTCTTATATGTTGACGAAAAGGTGTCCGATAAAACGCTTTCTATTTTTATGCAAGAAATTATACCAAAAAAAAAAAAAAAAATCGCTAATATGGCGACAAAAATTCAAAAGCCGCCAAGAGAGAGATATAATAAAGTTGTGTAGCACGATAATGTTTAGTTATTTATTTTTTTTTATATATATACCAATCACTACGCTAATTTAACATATAAATAAATGAGCTGCTGTGTGTGACTGCACTTGCACGCTGTCGGGCTGAAATATTTGATTAATTCAAATTAATATTTAAATAACTAAATAAAGATATGTTTAATAGAAATCATAGCCTTGGCGACAAACTTGGCGAGTGGGCGACCAAATTTGGTGAAAAATGGTAGTTTAGGGTTCCCGATGTTTCGAAGCTCTCCGACACACGGGAACATAGACCTTGAGCTTACCAAGGGATTCTCGATGGAGTCATCTCCAAGCCCCATCGCCAAAAGTTAGAAGTAGGTGTGAGTCGATTTTTTCGAAAGAGTGTGTAGTCACTGCGATCCAGAGTTATTCAGAGACCTATTCTGAGTAATTGCACTTTAGGGATTGAGCTCTAAGCGAAGGGACATTTTTTCGTGAGTGAGCGAAAATTTTTGCTCTGGTGTAGTTGATGTTATTTGCTTTACTCCTGTGGAACAAGTGACTAATTTTTGGACTGTCCCAGAACATTCATCGAATAATGACTTATACTGTACGAGTAACAGCTTCAACTGTTTCCATAATATTCGAAGAATTAACACCAGCTATTGGACTGTTTTCGGAAATATTTGTTTTAATAATAGTTTTGTTGCACTGATTCGAGAAGTTCAAAAAATGTTTGATATTGCCAAGGAGGCCCCATACTAAAGCTGTGACGAAAATAGTCGCCAATCGAAATATATTCAGTTACAAAGAAATAATTTAAATATAGTGCCCAGCGAAGCGGGCAAAGCCTGCTAGTTCCCAAATAAAGATTTATCATTCTAGTATATGTTGAGAAGTTAAAAAAGTTATATAAAACTATGTTAGAAAATGCTTTTAATTATAAAGAAAAATCTAACTATGAGAATTTGGTATATCTATACGTTTTAAGATCTCCTGAATTCATTTTTAATTTCCAAACATATACTATGTAAGAGAAAAAAAAAAGAAAGAAAAATTCACTGTAGATTTTTGGTATATTTATACGTTTTGTGGCTTCCTAAATTCATTTTTCTGTTTTTATAAAGATATGTGTATGTGTCTGAGTGAACACAATAGCATTTAAATATTTTATCTGATTACTATATTTCATTGCAGATGTATAATGATTATATATATGTGTGTATGTGTGTATGTGTAAAACAGTAATCAAAAAGAAAAATTTTAAAAAAAGAAAAAGAAAGAAACACAAATTATAATTTTTTTAAAGGAAATTTTTAGTTTGAGTACAAAGCATAGATATTAAAAAAAAAAAAACTGTTTTAATTAGTAGAGATAATATAATTTTTTGTCTATCCCGTATTTATGCAAATATTGGAAAAGATCGCGAATAAATCAGAATGGCTGGATCGACGATCGCAACATGGCTTTGAACCCGGCATCTCCCCTCTACCAGCTTAGAGAACAGAGCCTTTCGGCCTCAAATGCAGCAAAAAAATAAGGGAAAAAATTAAGAATTAATTAGCAGGGAGCATCAAAACACTTTTTTCCCCAAAAATTTTTTAATATTTATTTATTTATTTATTTATTTTTTAATAATTTTCCAGAAATGTCAATATAATAATTAGTAGTGATTTTCACTGCATATGTATTATAAAAATATCTAAGAAAATTATTTTTTAAAAAATTTAAAAATTTACATAATGGAAATTTTTAATGTGCGTACAAAATGTAGATATTATTAAAAAATGAAATAAAATAAAATAAAAAATATTTTAGATACTAATGTAATAAATACTTAAAATGATTTCGAATATGGATTTGTGTTTTCAATCACAATTACAGTGGTAGACATATTTTATAAGACACCTGACAAATAGTGAAAGAAAAGATTCAGAGCTTAAAAATGTTTTATCAAATACGTCAAAAACATAAATTTATTCTGTTATCATGTATAATTATTTTATAACAATGATATTTTTATACAATTTAATGAAAAAACTTAAAAACATAATGGACAAAATTATAAGACACCAACCGTTTTTTCCAAATACAGTGGTCAACATAATTAGCAGACACTAGTGGTGTAAAAGAAAATCCTCTAACATGGTTATTCAATATTTGGTGAAGCCGCCATTGTTTTTTATAACATGAAAGATACGATTCGGCATCGGATCTATCAATTCTAACAAAATATCGCAAGACAGTTCTTCCCAAGCCCATTTTATAGCATTCTTTAGGTCTTCGACACATTATAAACTGCCTCCCATTTCGGTAAACCGCACGAGCTAAAATCCCTCACATGTTTTCGATGGGATTTAAGTCTGGGGAGCGAAAAGGCCACGGGAGAACATTGATACTTTGCTCTGAAAGCCACTTTTTTGTTTCGTGTGATGCATGAATCGGCGCGTTATCGTGCCGGAAAGTGTAGTTTTCACCACAATGAAGTTCACCGTATATGGCTAGTTGATCTTTAAGAAGATTCTTATACTTTTCGGAATTCATTCTTGAAAGCACAAAAACAATATCCATTTTCACTTGAGCCGAAAAACCAGCCCAAACCATTACTGAGCCTCCACCCATTTGGCGGCTCATTAGTACATGAGGAGACTTCCGTAAATCATGCCAATAATATTGAAACCCGTCAGGACCATCCAGGTTAAACTTTCTTACATCAGAAAATAACACAGAGTACCATTTGGAGGTCCAGGCCATAGTTTGTTTAGCGAAGTTTAGACGCTCCATTTTGTGCCGGCTTAGAAGCGGTGGTTTTTTCTTCAATTTTTTATGTTTCACATAGGAAGCCTTATGCAACACCTTGCGAATTGTTCTCCTTGAACAATTCATTTTCAAAGCATTTTTAATGCCTGTAGTGGTCATCTTATTCTGTGTAGCGAGAGAAAGCACATGGCATTTGTCTCTCGAGGACAAGCAAGGAGTAAGAAACAAGCAAGGAAACCAGATCTTTTAATTACCGATCCATTAATTCCTCTTTTCAAAACATTTCTAATTGCACATCTAGAGCGTTTAATAACTTTTGAAATATTATTAATTGAAGCACCAGTTCCATTTAATCTCCAAATTTCGCGAATTTCACTTTCTTTTAATTCTGTACCTCGTGGCATGTTTGTAAATGCGGGAAGTCGGTTATCGTCTGCTTTAGTTAACTGCTGACGTCATAACAGCGTGCAGAAAATTTGCATATTGCACATTATTTTCGAAAAAAAAAACAGGTGTTTTAATTAAAATGTTAGGGTGTCTTATAATTTTGTCCATGGTATTTTTTTTTTTTTTTTTTTTTTTTTTTTATTGAACTCTATAAAAATATAATTTCTGTAAAACAATTACGTGTGATAACAGAATAAATTTATGTTTTTGACGTACGATAAAACATTTTTAAGCTCTGAATCTTTTCTTTCACTATTTGACAAATTAGATAGGTGTCTTATAATTATGTCCACCACTGTATTAAATATTCCTTAAATACAGTTCCCTCTTATGATTATTATTATTTGGCTTATTTCAAAGAGATTTTTATGTCTATAATTAGTGACTTTATATATATATAAAAGAAATACAATATCTTTTTTTTTTTTTTTTTAATTTATTTTAAATTTGTTAAAATATTTTTAGTAGAAAAGTTTTAAATAGCTGAACTTTCTGGAATAAATGTAGAAATAAATAATTATTTATCTACAAATAAACTTCTTAAAACATTCTGCATGTATAACAAACAGTTTTGTGCATTACAAGACAGTTGTAATAAAAATAATTCGTTAAATTGTCGAAAAGCTTTGTGTGCAAGTAAGTACATATCGTAACTACGAGACACGTAACTAGCGCACCAAGCGTAGAAGAGGGTAACTATGCCTTGTACGGTGTTTCTATTGTTCAAGTTCGCGTCTGGACAGCCGCTATTGAATCGCAGGGAGCCATTTACATACACACACATTGACCAATTGCCAAAAACTACTTTTTTGGACTCAGGGAACCTTAAAACTTGTAAATCGGGTGAAATCTCGATAACGACTTTTTGGTCCAAATACGATACTCCCATTACCTACGGTAGTAGGGTAATGGAAGTAAAAAAATCGTAAAAAAGAAAAAAAAAATCTTTGAAATTAGTCAAAAACTAAGTTTAAGTTCCCACTATTTTCTGTAGCGGTATTCCCGCACGCCACAGTCGATTCTGGGGCCCCATTGCAGTCTCTTACCTGATTTACTCTCCCTCCCTCGCGGTTAAAGTTGAAAGTTTTGCAAAATATCATCAAAGCGCATATTTCGTACAGTCGGTAACAAAAGTCTCCGAACACTAGCAAAAATTCCTATATAAAAAAAGTACACTTAATACAGTTTTGTTAAATAAATCCTTGTCGAATCTTGTTTTTAAACTGACTAAGAACAGGATTCGACAAGGATTTTTTAGTTAACAAAACTGTATTAAGTGTACTTTTTTATATAGGAATTTTTGCTAGTGTTCGGAGACTTTTGTTACTGACTGTACACTTAAGCAACACCCACACACCAAAATTCCCCATTCTTAGGTAATTTGGATAAATTTAAGCTTGAAAATGTTTTTTTTTTTTTTTTTTTTTGTCTCGCCTACCCCAAAGGGAGGGGGGAGGGGGGGTAAATTAGCAAAATTACTTTATATTGTATGTTCCATACACATATCTAACCAACACATCAAAAATTCGAGATCCAGAAATTATTTAAAGCAGAGCTATGTTTTAATTTTTTTTTTCCTATTCGCTCCCGCTCTTAAAGGGGGGAAGGGAAAGGGAATTTTGCAAAATATCTTCATAGTATGAGTTAGATATATATAATCAACGCACACATAAAAAATTTCCAGCCTAAGATAATTTAGTGCATAGTTACACATGGACACATATTTCTGCCTTCCCCCCCCCCAAAGGGTTTCACAAAATCCCTTTGTAGTGTGTAGTGTGTGTTGAATATGCATAAGCAATATCCACATCAAAAATTACCATCCTTAGATAATATGGAACAGAATTACGCATAAAAACATGTTTTTTGCCCTCCCTCGACCCCAAAGGGTGTGTGTGTGTGGAAGGGGGTGGGGGGGGGGGGTAGAACGGAGTTTCAAAAAATTCGTTTTTAGTGTGTCTGAGTACACATAATCAATCAACATATCAGAAAATGGCTTTTATGAGATAATTTGCAGCAAAACTACTCTTAAAAACGTGTTTTTCCTGCCCCCCATCTTTAATAGGGGGGAGGGGGATTTCGCAAAATCCCTTTATAGTGCGTGTTGTGAACCCATAACATTTTTAAGATAGTTCGAAGCAGATTTACGCATGGAAACATGTGTTCTCCCCCCCCCTCCAAAAGGGGGGGGGCGTAAGGTGAATTTTCACAAAATCTCATTGTAGTGTGTATCACGAGTAAGCATAACCAATCGACCTATCATAAAAAAGGCTATCCTGAGATAATTTTGAGCAGAGTTATTCTTTAAGGCGTGTTCCCCCCCCCCCCTTCGCCCTTAAAAGGGAGGCAGGAGGAAATTTCATAAAATTTCTTTATAGTGCGTGTTGGGAACGCATAACTTACCCATGCATAAAAACTAATCTTACTGAGATAGCTTGAAGCAAAGTTATGATTGGAAACGTGTTTATTGATTAAGCCCCCCCCCCCACGTCCCCAAGGAGGTAAGGGGGATTTCGCAAAATCCCGTTACAGTGGGTGTTGGATACACGTAAGTAAGCCACGCACTAAAATTTGTGATCTCAGCTTCTATATATTTTCCCCGACGACTTTGCCCCCTCGTAACACTCATCCTTCCCCAAAATCGAAAATCGAAAAAAAAAAAAAAAAAAAAAAAAAAAATGAGTTATCGGAAATATCCTCACGAAGACGCTTGGCGGTTTTTTTTTATATGTTTTTGCTATTATTGGTGGAGTTCTACTCGAAAATCTATATTTTGCTAAATCTGCCTTCTGAAATCGTTTCCCTCCCCTCCACTTTAAAAATCCAAAATTCTCCAATCGCAGAAAATGATTTTTTTTTACTCAAGTCTAGTTTTTCCCATTTGAAATTTCATTCAATGGAGGTATTTCGCAAAATCCCGTCTTAGTGGGGGTCAGGGTCCTAAAACGAACTTGGTCTTGAAAATTTGTGACTCTCTCTCGCATAGAATCGTCATGGTAGTGTTGAGTCAGTGAATTAGCGAGTCTACTCTTTTATATATACAGATTTGTTTATATTTTTTATGGACTATACTTGGCTTAAGGTGGCTGTCACAAAAAAAAAAAAAAAAAAAAAAAAAAAAAAAAAAGGGGTTCCTTGGCGAAAAATGTTCTATCTACTTCAGCATCAAAAGTTAAAAAAATACCCAGGATTATCAATAAATAAATCTCTTTAATATAGATCTGAATTAGATTTCAATTTACAATTATTTAATTTTAATAATGACGTCATTTTGTCATGTGCCTGAGCAAATTTAATATTTAATACTTTTTTTTAATTACTATTCGCGTGAAAATATATTTTACTATATGTCGAAAAATAAATTAACTCGTAAACTTCTTTGGCAACAATTAAAAATTAAAATAAATGATTTTTAATCTTTATTATGGAAGAAATGTGTATAATATATAAAAGATATATCATAGACACCGTTTTGCTTCTTCCCCCTCCCCTTGGGGACTAAATTTCTAAAATTCCAAAAATTGGTTTTTAGTAATTTGTGTTAGCTGTATTTTAAAGAAAACATTTTACGGATATCTGCTTTTTTTGTTTGAGAAATAAAGGATTTTATGGAATCACGTTTTGCCCCCTGTCCCCCCTTAAGGGCTGAATTTCTAAAATTTCAGAAATTGGTTCTTAGGTTTTTATGTTAGCTAGATTTTAAAGGAAAATTTTTACTGGTATTTGTTTTTTCCATTGATATATGAAGGTTTTTTGTGAAATCACTTTTTGCGCATGTAAAATCGCATTTTGCCACGTACCCCCTCTTGTGGACCGAATTACTAAAATTCCAGAAATTGAATTTTAAGTGTTTGTGTTAGCTATGTTTTAAAGCAAAAATTTTACGGATATCTGGTTTCTTTTTTGTTGTTGTTGTTGTTTGTTTGATGTATGAAGTATTTTGTGAAATCACGTTTTGCTCTCCCTCCCTCTCTTCGGGGGTGAATTTTGTAAAATCGCTTCTTAGTGAATTTCTACGTAACAGAAGAAACATTGTCTCAAAATTTCATGCTTCTAGGTCCAGGGGTTCGGGCTGGGCGATAATGAATCACTCACTCACTCAGGACAAACGATTTTCTATATATAGATGTATACATCAAAATTCAAACAAATTCAGAATACGTGAATTTGAAAATTTTAAGTGGTCTCCACTTGAAAACAAAATGGCGGATCAGCTTCACAAACTCATCAAAGATATTTATAAGATTAGTTTACTGTCCAAATTTTGTTCGATTTGGAGTTTTATTTCGGAAGTTATCGTAATTTTAAATTTTCAAGTGGTAGCCTGATTTTAAGTGGCCCGCTTAATTTAGGATATTCACCACTTTATTAAAAATAGCGGATAAAGTTCATTAATAAACTTGGTTGAGACCATTACATCAAAATTCAAGCAAATCCGGTCTTATTTACGCTTTTAACAATGTGAATTTGAAATTTTCAAGTGACCTCCACTTGAAAACAAGATGGCGGAGCAACTTGGTTAACTAACTCATTCACGATACTTATAATATTTATAAGATAAATTCGCTGTCCAACTTATTTCAGAGTATTATTTCAGATGTTATCGTGATTATAAATTTTCAAGTGGTAGCTTGATTTCAAGTGGCTTCGCTCAGTTCAATGTATCCACCACTTTGTTAAAAATAGCCGATAAAGTTCATTAATTAAACTTAGTAGAGACACTAATATGGCCAGCGTATACATAAAAATTCAAACAAATTCGGAATACGCTTTTTAAAATGTGAATTTGAAATTTTCAAGTGGTATCCACTTGAAAACAAAATGGCGGATCTACTTGGTTAAAAAACTCATCCAAGATATTTATGAGATAAGTTTACTGTCCAAATTTGGTTTGATTTGAAGTACTATTTCGGAAGTTATCGTGATTTTAAATTTTCAAGTGGCAGCCTAATATCAAGTGGCCCACTTAATTGGGGATATTTGCCACTTTGTTAAAAAAGGAGGATAAAGTTCATTAATAAACTAGGTTGAGACCTTAATATGATCTGCATTTATATAAAAATTCAAGCATATCCGGTCTTAAATACGCTTTTTGCAATGTCGATTTGAGATTTTCAAGTTGCCGCCACACTTCGACTAAGATCACTGTACTATCAGCATGTAAAATTTTCATGAAATAAAAATCTCTCTCTCCTCCACCATCTTTTGTTAACGAATTCATGATTTATGGATACGTTCTGGGCTGTCCTCTATTTATATGTTTTAATATCTCAATAAAAACATTCACGGCTTTTGAAATTACTGGATTGAGATTTATTTTTTAAAATGTCTCTTGTTTTGACTTTTTTTTTAGAGGACTGTGGCATTTCAACGCCACCCCCCCCCCCCATAAAAATATGGATGCTCAGTTCTATACTTAAATTAACTGCAAATATGACGATTCTTGAATATGTCACTTAAGTTAATGAATGTTTTGCTACTCCTAGAACGAAAATAGATGTCTAGCAGCAACTACCATTTCTCAGACTGATAGTTAAAATAGGTTTGTTAAAATTAGTCAACATGCAAAAACCCAATAATTTCTAAAATCCCAGATAATATTACTCGAATTTGAAAAAGTACTTATTTACAATGTTTTGCCAAATTCAAAAATAGCTGATGTATATAGAAAAAATATTTTAAGGGATACCAGCTTAAAATACGAACATTATGAATTGTGTAAAACTTGTAAAGATTTATTAGGATGTGATGATCTTCCAATTCAAAGACAACACTGAATTCAACATAAGCGAAACCGTTTTGCATACACTTTATCTAGCAAATCTAAATCTTTATGAATCTAAAAGTGTGAGGAAATGCTTATCTTCTGAGCAGGAAAAAGCTGAAAACTACATTGACAATAAAACAATAGCTCTGTTCAATTTTTATTCTTTAAAATTAAAGACACGCGAATATATACACCGTCATTGCTAATAAATGACGTCATTAAGAATTTTAGCATTGTCTAGGTATAGAATATTTTTAGAAAACTTTCGGAAAATTATAAATGGGTTGACTAGTTGCTCAGGTCATTCAATATCAATAAAATCTTTTTTTATACTTGTGAAAGATGTAAGGTCAAAATTTCATTGTAGACTGAGATTTGATAAAGTTCAAAAATTAGCCCAAGCCCCACATTTTTAATAAGAGAACATGAAAATAATGTATAGAGGAATGCGATTCTTATTTGTATAATTCACTACAGTGTTTTTAAATTACAAGTTATAATATTAATAAAATTGTAACAGTGAAAACCTGTGAAAAACAAGTTGAATAAGTACAACTAATATATTTGTTTTATGTTTACAATTTCATTGTAATATTTATTCTTCTTTCCTATCATCCTATCGAACTATTAATCACATGGTGTTCTAGCAATGTCAGAAATAAAACGAGTCTAAATGTGTGTTTATTTAAGGGAATATATAAGCCCGTAAGTTAAGCCATTGTCTTACACATCTAATTAAAAGCGAATAATCGCAACCTCATCATCATAAAAGTTAGAGACTTAAAAGTTTCTGAAGAACACGATTTATTTAATTTCAGTTCAAAATGCTATTCATTGAAATCTGACATTGAAAGCACTGAAAAGAAGTCACATCATCTAAGCAATAATAAAGAAAATAATAAAAAAATAATCTGGTGTGTCACCCACACGACTTTCACTTACCCTGAAATTTAATACTATAAATACAGGTTGCAGATTAAAAGGTAAGATAACGAGTACTGTTATGTAAACCTGCGTTAAACAATTCATATTAGGCTTCTGAAGAGTTTTGTATGATAATTAGTTCTGTGTGAGGGTGGCTACCGCCCCCCTCAACCCCCCGTTTCATAAATGCACCTACATTTATATAGAATTTAATTCGGTTATTAAAAAATAATTCTGTTTTTTTAAAATAATTTATTAATATTATAATTTAAAAGAAAAAATCTTTTATGATAATGCAGACGATTTCCATATTAGAGAAGTAGTATAACACCAAATATCTAAAAATAGCCCATTTTATTCTCAATATTGAAAAAAAAAAATGCGATTTTTTTTTTTTTTTTTCCCCTAAGTTTTTTTTTTTTTTTTTTTTTTTGTTAAAAGTAAAAAAAATCGATAACTTTGTTTTAAATTATCGCATATCGATGGTTCAACCATTCGTTTTAAAGGTATTGGCGAGCTCTTTTGAAAGATACCCATCATGAAAATTTACTCCCCTCGAGGGGGGACTTCCCCCCAGGGGGGAGGCGAGGCTCCTACATACACAAAAAAATTGTCCCAGTTGATTATCTCTATTACAAAAAATATATATTCGTTTCATTTGGTTTAGTGCAGTCTATAGACGTTAAACTCTACTTACCTGCAATTTCCCCCTTAGACGTAATGTATTAGAATTCTCTTGATTGTCCCTGTACACGAACCATTTCCTTGATCTTAACGAAAAGCTTACTGTAGCATCCCTATATGATACACATTTAGAATACCAAGTTTGAACTTTCTGCGATAATTTGTTTTTGAGATATGCTGATAACAGACACACACACACACACACACACACACACACACACACACACACACACACACAGACCATTTGCTAAAAACATGATTTTCGTATTCAGGTTACCTCAAAACGTGTAAATATAACAAAATCTCGCATTCGAAAATTTGACCCTAAAACAATACTTTCTCTACCTTATGGGTAAGAGAAAGTAAAAATGCAATTTAAATGACTTGCAATCGCAATGATTTGAACTCTAAAATATAAGTGACTCGGACACGTGACTATCGATTAATAACACAAATCTGAAATAATTCCCAAAATATTCATCATACAAATTTTTGATAATGTATTTTTTTACATATTGTAGTTTTAAAAAAAATTCTAGTAATTAGAGAAAATTTTATGCATCAAGTGCAACATTTTGTTTTTTGCATCAGTAATGTTGCATCTGCAATTACATGTGTGCGATGTACGAGTTAATTTAGATTAGTTTTAAACGGCAAAATATTTCAACTTTGGGCAAGTAATTAAATGCCAAAGATCGCTTTCATTTTAACACGCTTTTATTAGCTTCACCTGTATGTACTGTCCGTTTTCGTAAACCATGTCTACCTCTCGCGGAACGATCCTACTCGGAAAAGGGGTGATGCGTTGAATGAGATGGGCACTTAGCCAAATGCGCTTTTCGTTCTACACGTGTTCGTTTTCTTTTTATGAGTCTTCAATATTTATTTTACCTTTTTACGCGAATTTAAAGTTTAATTTTTAATTTTAATTAACAATATTTTATTTAATGTAATTTATATGACAATATGCGCGAAAAATAAAAGGTGTAAAATAATCATGATAAAAAAATCTAATGATTTGATTTAAATACGATTTTCTGTAAATTTCTGTAAAATAGAGATCCAAAAATATGGTATTTTTATTTTAGCAGTATAATTTAAAAGAAAAAAATATATTACTTTTACTACAGGTAAAGTCTACTGTAAACGTTGTTCTTTTTCTCTTCTTTTATTAATGAATTATGTAAATTTTACCTAATTTAAGTCATTTTTAATTAATTTACTACTATAATCAGTGCATGAAACAAGTGTTCAGGTATGACAGATATAGTACGAATTTAGAGATCAAGTAAGCAAATAAAAATAATTTTAACTGAAAAAAAAAAAAAAAAAAAGAAGAAGAAGAAAGAAAACAGGCATTTACTTTTAAGTTTACGGATTTTATTTTGCATCGAAGAATAAAACTGATCTTCTACACTTATTTAAAAATTACAAGGGGGAAAAATCAGAATTTTGCCTTTATACGAATATAACGAAGAAGTATCGCCTCAAAATTCAATAATGTCCTGAAAAGAAAAAAAAAGAAAAAAGAAACCGCAACTTATCTCTCACTCGTAAAATGTAAACATTCTCTCATCTTCTACGCTTCTACCCTATTTTAACAAAATCAATGCAGACCTCACGCATGCGCATAGGTGAGCAGGGTCACAGCTAACGAAAACAAACAATATGTATGTATGTTTGTATGTATGCTTGTAACCGCTCTGGGAGCAAACAAAAAATATATATTGTAAAAAAATACTTTCCCTACGTGAACGCCGTGGCGTTGAGGTAAAATTCAGCGCTACGAACCTAAAGGTCTAGCGTTCGATCCCAGTCAGGGGAGATTTTTTAAAAATGGTTTTTGTTTAATTCTACGTTATTTTAATTAAAGATTTAAATGTATGTAAATATTACGGTGTGTCACTCACACGATTTTCTCTTACCCTGAATTTTAATACTAAGATAGATATTTTGTGATTTTTAGTTCACATTTCTATAAAAGCGTGTTCTTTAATTTTTTAAAACTATAATATTATTATCATAAAAATTGAAATTCCCGCATGCGAGTAATTACCACTTGATATGAATGAGTCAGACGTAGAAGGTTTTACTACGTTTTAATTTGAAATGCTGTACAAGTAATGACAAGATTATAAGTAGCAAAAGAGGTAATACCATGAAAGCGATTTTTAAAAGTTTTATTTGTATTACAAATAACGTACATCATTACCAAAGTAATTCCAAATCTACTTGCGTATTTCGAAGAACAATAATACATAAACATCAAATGAAGTAACATCGTGAAAGAGATATTTAAAGGTGTTATTTTTATAAACATTTGTATGAGGGTGTGTTGGTGTTTAGGATTAAGGCCGATTGACTGCTGTAGGTCCTGGGTCTGAGGGGGAGTGCCTTCCGTGGAGGTCTTTCTAAGGGGTCCTAGCCCGTATTTACGCAAGTTTCGGAGAAAACCACGGAAAACTCCGAACGGCTAGGCCGACGAGCGCGACCTGGGATCGAACCCGGCACCTCACGTCTACCAGCATTGAGCGCAGAACCGCTCGGCCGCTGGTGGGCCCCATTTGTATGAGGGACATTTATTCAAAATGCATAGTAGTAAAATGCAAATTAAAATAATTTAAAATAAACAAATTAAAATACATAAAAAAAATGCACGTTTCGTGCTAATTTTTAGCACCTCACCAGTATGTTTTACGTCTTCCATCAAATAACTTACGATTACTTAAACAAGGAGTTCAAAAGAGAATCGCATATTCGGATGCTACACTGCAAGAATTTTATTTGAAATAACATCTAACATATCTAACTGGCTTTGAAACTAACGTACGTATTTTGAAGATCAATAACACATAAACATCGAAACAGATAACACCGTGAAAGCGATTTTAAAAAGTGTTATTTCTACTTCAAATAATTGATTTAATTTCAAATCAACTTATGTAGTTTGAAGAATAATTGCACAAAAAAATCAAAAGTGGTATCTTTCTAAAACTGATTTTTAAATAATTGTTTTTTTTATACTAATAACATACAGATTCACTAATAACATACAGATTTGCAAGTTTAATTGCAGACCAACACATATATTTTGATGAAAAATGATACATGATAATCAAATAATAACATAACAATGAAGTAGTTCATAAAATGTTTGTCAGAGAGATTCTTCACCATGCATTATTATCTCTTTGCTTTTCTTAATTTTCTTTAAAACTTGTGTTCCTTTCTTGGGACCTACAAATGTCTCGCCTAGAAAAAACAGAAAAGACAGAACGTAGCCCGTCAATAGAACTATAAATGCAGGAGCAACATCGATAAGTGTTAATTTCCTTCTACTGGTATCCTTTTCTACAGAAGCCTTTATAAAAGAATCCTGTAGAAATCGCATTTGCATCAAAAATTTGAAATCATTCATATATTTAGAATGGAGTCCTGAAGCCATAACTTTATGTACGAAAGTGTCTGTTAACTTTTTACAACAAAAGTTTTTACGCATCAT
Source organism: Salticus scenicus (assembly GCA_963930645.1). Classification (NCBI taxonomy): domain Eukaryota; kingdom Metazoa; phylum Arthropoda; class Arachnida; order Araneae; family Salticidae; genus Salticus; species Salticus scenicus. The sequence goes on along the minus strand of OZ005655.1, from coordinate 294,843,082 downwards.
CAGCGCAGTCATAGCTTCCAAAAAATGATCTTCAGATATGAATTTTGTACCATCATTCAATAGCTCAATAACATCCGTATGTGATACGAAAGCAAGATTTTTATTGCTTCGTCCGGAGATTAGAAATTCCCATAATTCGTTAATCTTTATGTTACTCTTCTTGAGGCTTTTTCCGATTATTTTCAATTCCAGACGATTAGATTCTAAAAGCATGGGCCAAGTTATTCCAGGATTTGTTACGCAATGATATTCTCCCTTTGAAACTGCTGCAGCCAATTGTGACACGTCTTTGATTCTAGTGACAGGAGGAATCGTGAGAAATGACAGAAACACAGAATCGTAAGCGAGGCAAAGGAACATCGCCCCAACAACCCAAGAGTAAACGAGTAAGTTTTCTGCCAATGACGAAGGACTTAAAATCGAATTTTGCCTTAATAATATTGCTAAAACATGGAGCAAAATTTTATCGAGCGAATTTTTCCATTTTAGAACGTAATGCACAACCGACATGATAACCAAAGCTATCACGATACCTGTCCAAATCGAAGGAGAAAATGCTTTTAAAATGCCGAATATCTGCGGCTTGTATTCTGGTTTCTAAGTCATGAATGTAAAATGAATAAATTTAAAAGGATAAGTGAAATCCACAAACTGCGTCACCATCTCGTCCATAATAAATGTCATTGCCTGAATATCAATTTTTGATTGATTTAATAATCCACATATGCCTGCCATAGTGCCATTATCCAGCAATATACAACTAAGTTCATTAACGGGACGAAAAAGAACTCTGTCGATTTTTTTTTAATGTTTGAGAAGGTAGTTTGCAAGCGCTTTTGCTATTCGAGCGAAGGGTTTCCAATAGATATTTGGACTGCTTAAGTCTGAATCTAAAAGAAATTGTTCGGTATTATTTGTGTTAGTCGAAAGTTCGGCTATACTTAACCCAATAATTAAAATTTGTGTAGCTTTCATACTCTTTACTTTTAACTTTTTTTTCTTTTTTTAAAGATTTATATATAAATAAATCAATGTCTGTGTGTCTGTGGAAAAAGGCCAAGGACGTAGCCAAGGGCGGTAACTCGGACAATCACGTGACTCGACACGAGATGTCTGTGTGCACCACGGAGTTCGATTTTCGAGCTTTTGATTATTTTTTTAAAAATTAATTAAAATATTAAATTAATAACTTTATATTTGCTTTAATTTTATCTTGAATAACGCAATAGTTTCAAAACATTGAGTAAAACTTGACACATTTGTTAATTCTATTTTGACCTTTTGTAATCTCAAAACAAACTTTCAAACTTTTTTATTTTATTTTATTTACTTACTTCTTATATATATATATATATATTTCTATAAAAAATAACCTTTCGGATAATAGTTTAGACAAATGTTTGAGAAAATACATCTGTCCATTAATAAATCTGTTATTTTTATATAAGTCTGCTTATATGTTTTTCGATTACAGGGAAAACAAGAGAGGAATAATAACAGCAATATGATAGGGCATTTGATTGATTTAAAATTCATTCACAAAGTATTTCATCATTGAATTATACGTTTCAATAAAATTACAAAACAGAATATTTTTTTTTTTTTTTTTTTCAATTTTTCCCGTTGTTGTAAGATAAAATAAAAAGTAAATGTAAATAAATTGCAAGGAAGGAAACTTAAATCAAGTAGTAATAATTCGAAGTAAGAGTTATCAAATCTAAACTGCAAGTCCTATTTTCTATTCTGTGTATAAGAATGTATTATAAATGAATAGTGGAAAACGCTAAGCCAGTTTTCAAATTAGTTATCATGGGATGCGTGCCAATATTTCGAACACAGAGATAAGATTTCAACGGAATATTAACGTTACATATATTTCAATATTCAAATGGTTTATTAATTGTATTTTCGCGTCAATTAGTTCAAAATCGTAATTACTATAAGAAGTATGGAAACATGTACAATTACGATGTTATCTCGCGTAGTATGTAGGTATGTACAGATGTACGTCACAAATGCATTGATGAAATCTCATCGGACCACAATGCAGTTTATCTATCCTCTTCTCTTCACCTAAGTTACTTCTTAAACAAATCAAAATAAATCAAAGTCATACTCAACTGTAAAAATAGGGAGCGTTTATCTCGTAAAACATTTCGAAAAAAAAATGCAAAATCTTTCTCGCTTTTCTCTAACAAATATTTAAAAACTGAGACAAGGATTCCTCTCATAGAATATATTTTTGTTGTTTCTAGCCAATATTTTTATGTGCCTGGTACCAGTTATAGTTGTTAATTTTCTGCATTGCTTCAATTACAATATATGAATATTTTTATAAAACGATTTTAGCATTTCTCTTTCAAACTGCAATCGATTTAATGAAAGTATTTTTTTTAATTGTGGGCGTGATTTTTTTTTTTTTTTTTTTTTTGATAGCGAATAATTTAAAAAGCTTTTATCTCTAATGATATAAAATTGTGAAATATTACTCTTTTGTGAATGTTTAATTTAGTTTTAGCAGAACTTTCCGCACAACATACTCTTTTCAAATTTAAAAGGTTTGTTATACAAACCCTTTGGCCTTTTTTTTTTTTTTTTTTTTTTTTTTTTAATTATGTAAACTACGGCAATTTCAAAATTGCTTTGATTAGTGCCTATGTATTCCATTACGATTTACAGTGCGTGTCGAAATGATAGGTCCACCAGTAAAAACGAAAGTTATGTTGGTAAAAAAGGTTTTATTGTGTACAAAGTACTATTTTATAAACTACATTACTTCATTCAATGTAAAATAATACATGAATAATATACAAACAATAGGAATAATAAGGAAAACAAAAATTACATGAAAAAGCTGTTTCAAAAAGATAGGTCCACTGAACCAAGCATCAAATTAATGTTAAATTAATAAGAAATTTTTCCACCTTGTTTCAGAATAAGCTCATAAATCCTATTCGGCATGGTTTCTACAAGTTTTTACAAACACTTTTTCTCGATTTTTGACCATTCGGAGGAAATAGCCTTTTTCAAGTCTGCAGTACTGTTGTATTGCCTTCTGCCTGCATACACCGCTCTTGCGAGTATACCCCACATGTTTTCTACCAGACTGAGGTCGAGGCTGCAAGGTGGCCAATCGATAACATGTACACCAATATCCAGAAACCATTCGAAAGTGGACTTTGCAGTGTGCACATGAGCATTGTCCTGTTGGAACATGAAGAATGGGCCCCCAATGTGCTCTGCTTGTGGAAGAAAATATTGTTCAAGCAGCTGTTGGTAGCCTGCAGCATTCAAACGATTGTCTACAAATGCTATATCCGTTTTTCCTGCACCTCCGAATCCATCCCATACCGTAACGGAACCACCACCAGCTTGCCTCTTCGAGAATATCTGTCTATCGTTACGCAGATCGTACCAGTAGTACTGCCAGCCATCTGGACCATCCAGGTTGAATTTCTTTTCATCACTGAATATCACACGATGCCAATCTTGTTTCCAGGACATCACTTCATGTGCGAATTTCAATCTCCTTTCTTTGTGCTTTTTAGTCAATTTCTGAGCCGCTTTCCTCTTCACGTAAACTATATTGCCGAACTTCTTTACCACTCTATGGACTATAGATTTTGATATTGGAGGGTTTTGTTGTCTGGTCACAGTGGATAAGCCCATATTTCCAGATTTTAACTCCTTTGCGATAGTCCTTCTTTGTCGGGATGTCACTTTTGATGGGCGGCCAGATGATTTTTTACTGCCATAAGCATTTCTAAGTCGCAAATAATTGTTTACAATATTATGTGATCTGTTTAAAAGTTTTCCTATTTCTCTATTCGATTTTCCACACGTTTTAAATGCATCAATTTTCCCCTTCTCAACCAGCGAAAGACTGCAACGGCGACCCATTTCGTTTGATTACAACGTGATGTTCAAATCTGTTTAAATACCTCCACAGCAGCCAGCATAATCCCGCAGTAAGACTAAGCAACCATATTTATGCAAATTTTTTGGAAATAAACGTGATTGGTGCAAAATTTCTGAAGAAGGACCTATCTTTTTGAAACGGTCTGAAAATGAAAATTTGCATAAAATAAAAAGGAATTATTTATTTTTAAGAAATTTCTTTATAAATAGTTATAACAATTACTGATTAATTATCTCTACCGAAAAAGTGATTCTTATTCTCAATTAAGAGTCGAAATTTTGAAAATTGCGGGTGGACCTATCATTTCGATACGCGCTGTATTTACAGAAGCATCTTTTTTTTTTTTTTTTTTTTTTTTTTCTTTTTAAGCCAGAACATTTGTTGGCGTGCACTTTTATTTGGAAGACTATAACGCATTATTACATTTAAAAAAAAAAAAAAAAAAAAAAAAAAAAACCTGCTCTTTTTCTTTTTTTTTTTTTTCAAATCAAAATAAATGGAATCAAATGGTTGTATTTTAAAAACAGATAAATAAACAGCTAAAAAAACAAAATATACGAAAAATAAATATTTAAAATATTTGCTGAAACGTCAGTGGAGGCCTCCGTATTCAGACCCAGAATATTTCTTGTGTTTAAATGTGTGTGTACTTGTACGTACCTGCCGCGGTAGCAGAGAAAAAAGAAAAAAAAAAGAAAACATTCGTTTGACGTGAAAGTTGGTACAAGTGTTCATGAGGCACATACAGTTAACTGTATCATGTTTGTAGATAGTATACAAAGCGCTCCAAAATATTTCGTATTATAACGGTCTATACACGGAATTTCTTTTACGCAGATTTTAATATAGTTACGCAGCGTTGAACATAACGAACTTAATATGCATTATTAAGATGGTCAAAGCATGTTTTCTGTAGAAATACTGTGCATAGACTTAATAATTAATCGACAGGGCTACACAAAAGAATTCCGACATGCAATCGTCCAATTGATATCAAATTTGATTCAAATGCTTCTCTACGTGGAATTAGTATATATATATATATATATATATATATATATATATATTTATATATATACTAGCAGGCTACGCCCGCTTCGCTGGTCACTATATTTATATGAATTTTCGAAAGAATTGAATTAATATTTATTTTTTTAAACCACTTATAGACAAAAACTTAAAAGAAAAAAAAAAGAAAGAAACTGAAATTGCTCCAAACCTCGCTTTGGGTACTCGCTCAAAGAATATTCTTTGACTCGCTGTCTACGGCAGCTCTTTTCCCGCCCGTACTGCATCAGGTCTAGGTTTCCCATGCCTGCAGAAAGATCTTTCCCGGGCACTTCAATCTGGATATATATCGAAGACAGGGGGGATCTGCTACTGTTTAAGAACTACGATTTTAAAGATGACTGTATCTCAGCATCTATTAAATATTTTAGATTCGATCCATGTATTTTATAGCCCATGCTTTTTACACTATATTACGATTTGATTCCGACCAATGTAATAAAATAAAAAGTAGATTAATATATATATAAACAAATAAATTTTAATCAATTTAATCCTTCTTACTATGTAATATACTACCTTACTACCATTTTTCCCGATAAATACTGCAAATTAAAAAAAATTAATAAATAACAGTTTTTTCTTTTAAAGGAATTAATTAAAAAATGAAAAATGATGAGTTGTTCTAGTATAAAAAATTAAAAAGCTACAAATACGTTTTTAAATTTAAAACTAATTATACTTAATTTTTTCTACTGCATTACGGTTTCATTTTCAATAAATATAACAACAACAAAAAAAAAAAAAAAAAAAAAAAAAAATCCGCCTTTAAATGAATGTATTAAATATAAATAAGTTGCGTAGTAGCTGTTGCTAAGATACGCAGACGATTGAAGCAAAAGAATAAATCTATGAAAAATGAAACAAAGAAGCCAATATTTAAAATCGGAAAAACATTAATTTAAAAGGTTCAAATTCGAAATTCGAAAAAATCTCGATGAGGTGCACACCTGCAGGGTCCCAGGTACCTATATGCCAAATTTGGAAGCTCTGCGATCAGTAGTGTGAGCACAAGAGCGCAGACAGACAGACACACACACACACACACACACACATACACACACACACAGAGACACACACACACACACACACACACACACACTTCTCTTTATTTATATAGATATATATCATTCTATTTTCACATGTTACTTAAAACTAAATAAATTAAATAAATACAACTTAAAAATTTTGAGGTGTTCAATGTCTTGACTCCAAAGAGGCAGATCGCAGATGCAGAATATACAAACTAGTAGCTATAGATTACGTCTACATGATAGTACATGTACATTTTAGTTTTAATTTACCTTTCATAATCTTATATGGTAATGCATGCGCGTAGCCAGATGCCGCTCACGCACACACATTCAGTATATTTAACAAAAACATATTGAAAACAGAAAAATAATAAATAATAAAAGATTTGAAGGTTAAAAGAAAAATTGTTATTACTAATACCAATGATTCTATGAAATAGAAAGACACTTTATTAAACATGGTGGTAAAATATATTTTAAAAAATAATCTAAATTGTTCATAAATCCAAATTTACTTGCACATTTCTCACAAAAATTTGCAAAGTAATTTTTCTTGGTAAACAAAAAAAATAAAATAAAATTAATAGTTTGTTTTTTCTGCAAGGAAAAGCAGGAAAAGAGGCGATAAAATGATTTAGTTTATTTAAACTCGTGGCCTTAACAGAGAGTCAAGCTTCTTTTTGTCTTTTCTTTTTAATGAGCATTTTTTTTTTAAACATTCTCTTGCCCATACATGTTGGAGAATGTAATGTTTTGCGGTCAAATTTTTGAATATGAAATAGTTTTTACAATAGTATGTCTTGAGGTCCGCTCAATTGTATGACCAGGTTCTTGTGGTTAGTTTGCTTGGGCATAACTCAAAAGCAGATATTGGCAGGAAGTCTAAAAATCGTATTCAATTTACATCATAATGATCCGTATAGTATGACATGCAAAGAGTTAAAATACATTATTGTTTAAGCACAAAATTTCTAGTTGGTACATATCAGCAACATTTTTAAAGGGAACTAAACATAATGAAACTAACATATTTTATTGATACAAAATAATTTTCGTATGAAAGATTGTAAGAAAAGTTATGTTCGATTAAAGGCATTCATACCAAATTATATTGCGTCCAGTAAAAATGTTTAAAAATGATAATTACTTTCCGTTACCATGAGTTACAGAAAGTATTATTTACGGGGTCAAATTTTCGAAACTAAATATTTGCGATAATATCAGGTTTTGAAGTTCTTTGAATACAAAAATAATTTTTTTAGTAATTGTTGATTTGAATGCATGTCTGGTATCATAATAACTTAGCGGGTAAATTTTTTCCGATTACACTGGTCTGCGAAATCGTACTTTTCAATTTTTTTATGTACTGCGTTGGGTGTCTCTAATGTGTTTTGATAATCTGAATACAGAAATTATTATTTTTTTTTTTTTTTTCTTATCACGTAAGAAATTTTCACAAAGTAAGGATGAAAATCGGAAGAATTCGTCTAGAAGTTATAACAAATTCGAAACAATTTATATAAAAAATGCATTGAAATAGGCTATTATTTACACATTATCTTTTAAATGTATTTCTTCACATCGAATCTCCCTTTAGAGCATTTTACCCTCTGCAAGGCTTGAGCGTCTTGTGTGTGTGTGTGTGGGTGGGGGAATTCTCGATGCAACATGCAACAATATTCTGCTGACATGTTAAAAATGTATTGTCTCTGATACCTGCTTTCCATTTCTTTGATGTCTTGATGAAACAGCTCTCCTTGTTCTTCACTCGCATCACCCAAATTTTCAGGGAAATAATTTAGATCTGAGTCGAAAAAAATGGAGCTTTAAGCTCAAACAATTCCCTTTTTTTTTTTTTTTTTTTTTTTTTTTTTTTTTGCAAAACTGTACATGAGGGAAATTTTTAAATAGGTTTTCCTTAAACAGCATCCAAAAATATATCAGAAAAACATATCAACCTGAAGAAAAAAATTTCTTCGTCGGCCTCTCTTATTTGCTATTTTTAAAAAAAGACAACACTGGAAAGTTCAAATTGGTATTGTAAATCATATCATAATCAGACTTTTCTTAAAAAATTTACTGTGGGTGAAAGTTCTTTGAATCATTTTAAAAATATTTTTAATTTAAGCCTTAAATGTTTTAAGAATAAAGGTAAAGTAATCAAACAGAGGGTTTTGAAGGATGCAATAGACATGCCTCTCCTTCACAAAACTACATGCCAAAAAAAATTGTTTCTGAAACAATTTTCAACTTTTTTAAAGCACCGCAGAAATACTAATTTGTCAGAAATTTATTGAAGTTCAATATTTAGGTAATTGATCAGTGATGTCTTTAATTTTGGCTTCAGTCATTTTTTTATAAAATGACCAGATGCTTTCTATTTCAGACGTTTTGTCAAACATTTCAAAAGTTACTTGAATTATCTGTAAATTCTACGATGTAAAGAACGTGTTATACTACTTCTTATATTTCAGTGAAAGTTTTGCCCTGAAAGCAAAAAGGAGACCAGTAAAAATATTTAACAAAAAAAAAAAAAAACTGATTTTTTGTAAACTTTCTGTAAAAAGTAGTGCTTGAAATGCATTTTGATTATAGTATTTGATTATGGTTTCTTCCATTTCAGCTAAGGCTCCTATATATACGAGCTGGCGCATCAGGCATTTTGTCGCCTTAGGGTTGCCACATGTACCCAGCGCGTTTCTCTGATAAACAAACGACAAACATTTTTTTTTAATCGTCTTACGTTACTTTAGAGAAACTTGTTTTATTATATTTCATAATTCTAGCTAAGAAAACTATGATATGGAAGTTTGTTTAGCGATAAACTACTATAATCATTCAAGAAGTGAATATAAAGTGTTCACAGACCTTCTATTACTGTGTATTTGAGTTTTGGCGACATTTTTGTAAAAGAAACAGAAACCGCCCTAACAACACATCTTACCCCAGTACATCCATAGGATATCCTCAGAATAAAATGGCATCCTGAGAATGTACTGTGAAAAAAATGTGTTTTTAGGAATATTATTGTTGCTTATTGCTCTTAGCTTGACCGGATTAACTTCAGATCAGGATTTCTTAAAATCATTAAGGAAGCGATAAGGACGCCAAGCGGGAATGCTGTCCCCTTCGGAGGCAAAAATATGGCGGTGATGCGTCGACCTATTATTTTATTTAGGGGCTCTAATTTCAGCCTATAGACAATAACGATAAAGAATTTATCTTCGTGTGCCTGTTAAAAAAATAACTGAGTGCTAGTTTCACCAAAATCTACGGTGACCTGTAACGTACGCACCCACTTTCAACTCATTCCAACAAAGTATTTAGACGCTGTCGTGTTCACTTGCACACAGACATGCATCCTGAAAAATCATGTAAAGTATTAGATATCTCTAAAAAAGGCGCTCGTTTCAAGACTAAAGTTGGAGGCGTACCACCAGACATCATGACAGTCACAAATATAAATTTGTAACATTCTACGACCATTTGTTTTTGAGCTATGCGAGATACGACATCCGTTTCTCAAATCATGATTACAATACTGTCTATACATATGTATGTTTGGAAAGTAAAGTGAAAGATTTTTTATACGTAAATCCAGAAATTAAGTAATTTATTGTTTAAGTTCAGTTAGAGATTGGATGTTTTCTAGCTTGCAAATGAAACAAAATGTCAATGTATGGCTTGCCTTAAATTTAATTAAATATAAGTACTTCCATTTCTCAACTACCGTAGTAATGGAAGTATTATATTCGGTCCATATATTCTAGTTTTCCCCTCATTTACACGTTTTAAGGTCTGCTGAGTCAAAAAAAAGTAGTTTCTGGCAATTAGTGCGTGTGTATGGATGTGGGGAATCTTCTGCGACTATCCTATCCCCGAAACTAATAAAGATAAAAATACAAAACTTCAGAATTGAGACAGATCCAGTGAACATTGGAAAACTGAAGATGGGACCGTAAATCCGTATCTCAAAAACGGCTTTGACGATTTTCTTCGAACTTGCTATATAAATACTTTATTAAATATCCTTTCGAATGATTGGTTAGTTCAGGAAAATTGATAGGCGTCCTGTATAAATAACTCAATTTCCGGTCTCGCAAGTGCGTTCCTTTAAAAACGGCTGTACAGATTTTTTTTCAAACTCGCCATATTAACTCACTTTTAGATATCCTTTTGTATGTAATTGTTATTTTCCAGTCAACAAGTATACCAAGTTTCGGTAAAAGTCAGTATCTCAAAAATGGCTCTAACGATTTTCTTGAAAATTGTCACATAAATCCATTTTAAATATCCTTTCTCATGTATTAAGTGGTTATTGCAGGAAAATGAACTGTCATCCTGCTTAGGTAGGTCAGTTTTAGATCTCGGAAATTCGTGTTTCAAAAAACACGAATGTAACTCGCTATGTAAACTTTGTTTTATATGTCTTTTACACGAGTATCAAGTTTCTCTGACAAGACAAATTTTTGGTTCTATTTCGTTAGGTCAATTTTATGTCTTCTGATCACATTATCTCCAAAAAAATGCGTATAATACGTGTAATAGTGGGGTAGTGGAAGTGGTTATGTGGTTGTTTCACACCAGATTTTTTTTTTTTTTTTTTTTTTTTTTTTTTCTATAGAATCACTAAATTTCAACTTAATTGGTGATTTTTAGACATTTTTTATAGCGATTAAATTCTGTTGAAAAATTGCTTTTTTTTTTTTTTTTTTTTTTTAAGAGTTTTTTCATATTTTAATCAAAAATTACGAAACTTATCTGACAATTGTAAGTATTGTAAGTAGAGACGGAACTCGAATACAAAATTCAATTGTGGATTTATCAGAACTAAGGCAGGAGAACAGGGCTATTCACTGTATACTAAATTTGTATGCTCGAATTAATTTAAAGCACCTTGGCTAACAGCGAAGATAAAGTGAGTGTATATTATCTTCACTAGTATTTTATCTTTACTTTAATCGAAGCAAACGTCTCTCGGCTTCCGAAATCTTCAGCCGCCAGCAACTTTAAATTTGTCTTCGCTTAAATACTATCATCTGATAATCAATCTGCATACCTTCAAACACAAAATTTTCAAAATAAGCTCCAATCTAATAACTTCTAAAAATTTTAGCCGACCATAAAATCTTAAAAAAAAAAAAAAAAAAAAAAAAAAAAAAGGAAAGAAAGAAAGAAAGAAACTTCATGGAGTAATTTTCAAACAAGACTAGTCCCATTGGCAGCGCTAATAACTGGAAAGCCTTTCCGCAAAATGCTTAAAAGGGCCCTTCTATAAAAAAAAATATAATAATAGTAACATCTGGAGGTTTTCATTCACCTTTAGTAAATAAATTATTCATAAATTTTATTTACTAAATTATCCATGTGTATTCCTGAGTGTGATTTACTCGGGGAAAGGCAGCCATTAGAGTGACTTTTCCCGAAAAAAAAAGGCCTGACTTTTTCCTTCTCGCTGATCAATCTATGTCTTATTACTATATCTATGATGATCATGAAAAGTGTATAAACTGAAAATCGTCTGCATATTTGGAGATTATACGATACCACAAAACATCTGCTGCGTAAGATAAATAATTTTTGATAATTGTCAATGAAGAGTAAAATGTAATTCCATTTCTAAACACCTGGATACTTTCATACTTTCATTTTAGAAAAAAAAAAAAAAAAAGGCTAATGTCAGTTATCCTGATTTGGAGTGCTTGAAACTTTTTAAGTCCTAGGTTTTCGGTTTCAATGCAACAACGCATAGTTATGTTTTTCATATAATGTATCCAGTTTCACCATAGATATAGTAATTTACATAGATCTATCATCCCATTGTTATCATTCAAAAATTTTTAGCCATATAGTGGTACTGAAACTATTGAAACTCGGCAATTGTAACAGAATAGAATAGAATGTTGATGAATTGTCAAAATGTTGAAATATTGTGTCTTTTAATTCTATTAAATTTATGAAAAGAAATGGGGTAAGTTATCATAAAAGTAAATTATATTTGACTAAATTATGAAAAATACTATTTTTATAATCAGTTGCTTTGTTATTATTATGAAATAAAAACTGTTTTGATTTTAAATGGAATACGTTTTTTAAAGTTTGATATTTTTTAAGATTTTATATTAGTAAGCAATATAGAATTTTCAAAATTCTTTTAAATATAGTTAGCAGCGGCGTAGGTAAAGAACGTTAGTTTTAGTATATAAAAAAAATTTAACTTTAAATATTAACTAAATTAATAAATATAGTATAAAAAAAGAAAGAAAAAGAAGAATAGAAAGAAAGAAAAAGAAAAATGAATTTGAAATTGTATCTGCAATTTTTCATTCTCCTTTAGTACATAAATTATTCATAAATTTTATTTTCTAAATTATCTGTGTGTAATATTCACTCGGAGAAAGACGGCCATATTGCGGATTTTTCTCCGAGTAAAAAAGAATAATCCCCCCCCCCCCCCAATAATCAATCTATGTCTTATTACTATATCTATGAGTTTCACTGACCAGTTCTCCTTGAACTTCAGTAGCTTAATCGGACATAAATATTTAAACTATATTCATCCTAATCCTAAATTTCAGTTTCTAATTTACTTGAAAACTTTTTTTTTTTTTTTTCTCCAGTAGAATCACGATTTTCTTCAAGATAAACTGCAAGATGCGTAATTTCTAAACTGGAACATTTTTGTGACTAGAGGAATTTTCTCTTAACGTAATCAGATGTATTTGATCAATAGGCTAAGTGCATTTCACTGTTATCCGGCTGGTTCTGCCAAAATTTCGCAGTTCTGGGAATCGTATATAAATTAAAATACGTATTTGAGTTTTGACTAAAAGAAATATTAGACCAAATTCTATTTTGTCTCTCTGTTCCTTGCACTTTAAATGCAAAACAAAGGTGAATTTGATAGCGTTCTAGCATTCTGCTCCAAAAAATATAGTTGTCTTGCAAAATTTCGCAAATGAAACTGATTTCTGAGTAAAATTTCACACATGGCTTTAAAAAATACAGCTGTCGTTATGTAATGAGAAAGCATTTTTCGTTATCCGGGTATCACTATTCGCCAAATTTTAAAGGTAAGATATTTTTAAAATATTATATACATATATTTCTAAAGAAAAGAATATCTTAATTAAAGAAGCAATACATACATTTTTAAATTTTCCTTACTTTTATAGGTAGGTAGGTTGGTTGGTTGGGTTTAACGTCGCACTGGTTCTGCGCAATGGGCAGTTGGCGACTGTCTGGGACTCACCTTCAAGTATGTCCGGTGACATGCATCACAATTTTGATCCTCCACGGAGGGAATGGCTCCCCCGCTTCGGTGACCCCCATTGACTACATACCCCGGACTAGTAAACTTTTTGCTCCCACCAATCCACCAATTCATTCGCCAAACCGACATTCCGCTTCCACCAAAGCATATCTTAAGAACTGCCCATAGCATAGCACTAGTGTGACGTAAAATCCACTCCATTTCATATCTCTGTTACTGGCATTCTAGTTCAGTGGTCTAAGTAAATATTTGTAGGAAATTGGTTTATGTTAATGATTGCATCGTTCAGATTGTTAAAACCTTCTGGCAACAGCTTTGTGATTATCGTGTGTCTGCTTATTAGCATATTTTAATAAAAATGTAAATATTTACTTTTTGCGTTTTCAACGGACAAAATAACTTATGAAATTTTAATGAGTTCGATGTTTTTGCAATAAAATAACAGTTTACGATGTAAAGTTTCAAAAATCAAGAAATTTTTATACTATTAAATTGAAATTATTATTGTACTGCTCTCGTAAAACTATATAATATGCATAGTATTTGATATCTATAAATTGTGTATTTTGATGTACTGTGTGAATTCCACCCGCATAGTCTACATTTAGAGCATTCTGATAAAGAGTACGTACAGATTTACATCTGACTGATCTACGCAAGGTAAGTGATTCATTTTTATTTAGTATATTACCAGCATCCATTTCTTAAAATAGATTATAACATTTCTTGTTTTTATGCATAATATAATATATTATTGTTATTATTTTATGAACGTTTATATATATTGGGGTCCCGTTTATATATATACCCATACATATATTTATTGAGGAATAAAATAATACCTTTTCAGTTACAACTTTAATAGAGATTTCCAGTTGCGACTGACAAAATGTGCAGATAATTTTTGTTATATAAAGGACATTATAAAATGAATTAAAATAACTACAAAAACTAACAAAAATTTCATCAAGCGAAATTAGTACAATTGTTCAAAGTTGCAATTTTTTTGTTAAAAAAAATATTCCTCATCATATAATTTTCGTGGTATTTTTACTTTCCGAACATACATATGTAAGGAAAGTATTGTTATCCTGTCAAAAATCCGAATTAGAGATTTTGATGTTTCTATACGTTTTGAGGTGCCCTGAATCCGTTTTTACTATTTTTACGATGATGTATGCATGTGTGTGAGTGAACATCATAGTGTCTAAATTGGTGAATCTAGAACTTATAGTTTTTTACAGGGACACCAAGAAAAATTCTTTATCATTATGGCCTATGGGGCGAAATTTTAAAAAGTGTGATAGTGTCTAAACGCCTTATTAAACTGAGCAAAAAATTTATACACATGTTATAGGTCATAGTTGCACGAACTGTATAGATTTTGGTGAATTTAGCACTTACATTTTTTTTTACAGGGACACAAAGAAGAATTCTTTATCATTATCGCCTATGGGACCAAATTTTTAAAAATGCGATAGCGTCTAAACGCCTTATTCTATTGGGCTGAAAATTTATATGAATATTATAAGTCACTGTTGCACTAACCCTAAGCATTTTGGTGAATCTAGCGTTTATAGGTTTTACAGGGACACAACGAAAAATTCTTTATCATTATGATCTATGGGCTCAAAATTCAGTAGCATTAAATTAAACGTGCACTATACGGAGAAAAATACTCAAACTCAATATTATAATTTTCTCTCTTTTCTTTATTTAACAACTCCTCTTACTTTACTTTATCTACAAAACCATTAATTACTCAATGTTCGGAAAGTCGAGTGGAGTCACTCCAGATTTTTTGTATAATGATAAGTTAACATATTTTTGCAGTTTTATCAATTTTAAATAATATACAGGTCTGCACAAAAGCAATCTATTGTATACTGTTTTCTTTAAAAGTAAAGCTGCAAAAAGGATTTTTAAGTTTAATTACGTTGTTTTGATAATAATAAATGCATAATTTATGGTGTAATGAAGGAATTGAAATGTAATAAAGTCTAAAGGATATAACGGATAAGTATACTTTAAAAGTGTTTTTAATCTGTGCGAACTGCATAATTTTTCTTCCTTGTTTGGTTTTTATGTAACTAAAGAAAAGCGTTAAAGAGATAATTCAATTTTGAAACTAATATTTTTTTTTTTTTTTACACTTTTACCAAGCTAAAAGAAAATATTTATATATTTATTTTTAATTTAATGTTATTTATTTTATTATTATTATTATTATTATTATTATTATATGGAAGTAGGAACCGGAATGGGAATTCTTATAAATGTTATTGTAATTTGTCAAGATATTAACATTTGTTCTTGAGGTTGATTACAGCACGTTTCGCATCGAAAATTGTGTATGTAGCATGTATGGTTTGTTTATCAGAATATACAAAAGGAGTGTCTTTACACGATGGAAGCGGTAATTTTCGAAACAGATATTGTCGGCTTATTTTGAAAATGATAAAACATAAGAAAACAAATCTGAATTATTCATGTCAGTGAAAATGTTAACATATTATTTGTTTATCAGTAGAACTACACGAAATAAATTTGTACATTAATTTTTAAGGTCAGAATTCCCTGGAAGTCATTCATTTATTTTGTGCATGTATAACTGAAATCCGTAGATCATAAATAACTTTTAGGATGAGTGTATAGGTCATTTACAGGGAATACAAAAGTATTTGTATTCGATGTAAATGTTGTTCTAATTGTGTTTTTGTTTTTATTTTTTGGGGGGGTAAAGATATTTTATTATGATACTAGGAAACCCGTGAGAAATATTCGCATTTTATTTCTTTTCTTATTCACCTTTAAAATTTGAAACTCAAATGTTATACCAATTTCACCACCTAATTAAATTTTTAATTTACCACAAGCCAAATTATTAATAAAACCAAATTAATATTGTACAATAATGAAACCAAAATTATTCAAAGAATGGTTTCGAAGTAAAATTCATGGTTCACGACACGACCCAATTTCAATACTTCCACAGGCAGTACAATTTTAATATAGGACTCCCACGACGCCTTTTAAATTTTTGTCGTCACGTTGGCTTGGCGATGACCTTTTATTAATTTTGGTATATATATATTTTTAAATAAATAAAATAAAATAAACTAATTCCTATTTTGATTATATTTTTTATGATTGTGTTTATTAGTCAATTTACGACACTAAAGTTCAAATTCTGTATATATCTTTAAAATACTGCTATGTTTAAAATGGCGCTTGCAAAGATTCCGAAGAAACAAATGTTAAAAATACATTTTTTTTTTTTCGTAAAATAATCTCATCAGACAAATGCCGTCATTTTTTCTTATTAATCCATTGAGCTGAGTCCACGTGCTTAAATATTGTCCATGTATAAATATTATCGTTTTATCTTCGCGTATCGCATCGTTTCGACAAAGAATAATTGAAACTAGTCCACGTTAGAGAAATATTATATAGATTGTGTATACGTAAAGTAGTTTAAAGGGTCATACAATGAAATTACAATGCATTCTGATGATTCATGGACATTGTTACTCGGAAGTACAGAGAAACATCTCTTACAGTCCACCACTATTGAAAGGCACTGAAGAATACCTTGAAATTGATATACGCTGTCTGTTTTAAGACCAATTGACTACTCGAGTATCTAATGCCTAGGATAGATGCCCTCTGTGAAGGATTGGGGACAAAATCTCGCGTGGACAAAATATCGCCTACATAAATGAATGAAAAGCACAAAGGAGTTGGTAATCATTAATAACGGTGAATAAAATTTCATGACAACACATACCTTAGTCAGAGCACTGGCATACACACAAACCCACCACAAAAACTTTAATAAATTTTGCTTAAAAGAGTTGAAAAGTCTATGTTTATTAACTTTTCTTTTAAAAGATTAGTCATAAAGAATTTAATCTTGCTTATCTGGTTTAAAATTTTTAATTAAGGTTTGTGAACAGTGTGCTTTGATGTACAATATTTTTAAAATGTATTTTGAATGGTGAAAAGGAAATGATAAAATAACTTAAAATTAAATATAGATAAAATAATAAAATTTCATTCTGTAATGTATTTATTTATTTTAATTAATTAATATTAATTTTTGAAGCCCTGTAGCCTTAACCAGAGATCACACGTGACAGAAATACAAATTTTGAAATAGATCGTATTATTTTTTCGACTCGATATTATGTCTGGATCCCCCTCCGAGGGTTGTCTTCTCCTAGCTCGTATTAATGTGAGTTTCGTAGAGAACGACTGAAAAGTCCGAACAGTTTGGTCAGCGAGCGCGACCTGGATTCAAAACCGGCACATCTCGTTTATCTCTTCGAGAGTGGAACTTAGAGGCCACCGGTGGGACAAAATTGATATATGATATTCAAATTTACTGTGGCGTGATACCCATTGAAAATGATATTAACAGTACTGGTGGTTTCTGACATGAACTTACTTAAGATTTCTGAAGCATTACAGTGAATGAGAAATATTTTTTCAAAGCATACTTTAATATCTTTATACTATTGTACTTTATTGTCATTTTCCAACAAAAATAAAAGTTTTTTTTTTTTTTTTTTTTTTTCTATGACTTCCGTTCGTCTGTCTGTCGGTCTAATTTCGTAAGTATTTTTAGAATGCCTTGAAATGTATATATTATTCACTGTATTGTTACTTTCTTCTATATTCAATAGAAGAAAGTATTGGATTCGACAAAATTTTCGACCTCGGGTTTTTGATGGATTTACACGCTTTGAGAGCTCTAGAACACGATTTGACCATTTTTAGAAAATGTCTGTTTGTATGTCAATCTGTGTGTGTGAGAGAGACAAAATTTTGTGGCAACTGTATCTCAGGAACTACTGCACGAATTTCATACAAATTGGTATGTAGTTGCACCTTGACATAAATTAGTGCCTATCAACTTTTGGTAAAAAATGTCTGACAGGTTGCGTTACCATCCCGCTTTTTCTAAATTTTTAACAGGGTGATATAGGACAAAATTTTGTATAAATGTGCATAAAGAGAATTATTTTTTAACAATCATTATGAAATTTACCAGAATTATTTATAACAGAGATAGTCAACGGGGAAAAAAATTTTGCATGTGTAAGAGCCTCGCCTACCGCCCTCGAGGGGAGTAAATTTTCATGATGGGTATCTTTCAAAAGAACTCGCCAGTACCTTTAAAACGAATGGTTGAACCATAGATCTGCGATAATTTAAAATGAAGTTATCAATTTTTTTTCATTTTTAACAATTATATATATATATATATATATATATATATATATATATATATAATATTGAGAATAAAATGGACTTTTTTCGGATATTTAGTGTTATACTACTTCTCTAATATAGAAATCGGCTGCATTATCATGGCAGATAATTTTTTTAACTAATAATTTTTATAAATTATTTTTAGTGAATTTGTATAGGAAAATATAGAAGAAAATCATTGGGTGGCCACAACATACTAGTTTTGATTAGAAATGGTGTAAATAGCCCTACCGGTTGGTTTGTGTACAGAGGTTGCCAAAACAATTCTGAAGCATTACAGTTTCCGCGAGGAGAGTTTCTGAAGGACAATTTCAGTTTGGATTACACTCGTCCAAAATAAATAAATAAATAAATAAATAAATAAAAATAAAATAAAATAAAGAAATGAAATACACGCCACAAAAAATAGGTTTAACATATTGTAATTATTATTATTATTATTTTTTTTTTTCTAATGCAGGATGGGAATTTCCCCCCCAATTGTTTCAAATGCTTTTAGAAATATGCATAAAATTTTGTGTAATAAAATGGCCTCGTTTTTCATCCTATCTCATAATCATCTACAGAGGCTGTTCGCACATTTTTTAGACGATTTTGATGGAGTGTACTGAAGCAATTTCACTCATATTTCGAGTTTTATTTGTTCAGTTTGATAGCCCTTGTTCTTAACGAACATTCTACATCATAATTTCTATGATAATAATGCTTTTTATAATATCGGAAGAGGTATATTTTTCTACTCCTCTTGAACGGCTTTCCAGAGTCCACAAAGCGTTGTAGGTCGGTGTTTGGATAATGTTGATTTTAAGAGTCGAAAAACACAAAAATCCAACAGTGATACATCAGAAGATTTAGCAGGAATGTCAGTGAAGGGTATGGTTTTAATTCCCGTTTCTTGTTCCATTTTTTTCTAGAAAAGCAATTGCGGATTGTGATGTGTGGCTGCTTGTTTTGTCTTGATACAGTTCAACGGATTGATGCATTGTGGATAAAGATTTGGATTTTCATTTTTAAAAATTGGAATTAAAATATGTTCTTGAGAGTATTTAGAGTTGATTTTGATATTTTTGTCACATTTTTTTGCCTTTATCTTGCGCTTGTATGAAAAACCAGTGGCAATCATAAATCCTTTAGAAAAACTTTCTTTTGATGCTTTGAGTCATGTAGCAAATTTTTTTTTCTCCACTTTTGTGATAATAAATTGACCTTTTTTTATTGCAACCACTTAAATAGACTAAAGATTCATCTGTTGTTGCAACATTTTTCCATTTTTCTCCTGATAAATGCTTTTCATAACGATTTCACTAAAAACTATATTTGGAAAGAGCGGAAACCTATCCTTCCATCCACTGCCATTTTAAAAGCGCATTTTTGCATCTAAACAAAAATTCTAAATATCAGTAGATAAATAAACTTCCAAAAATATAACTGTTGTGAAAATAAAATTCTCCATGCAAACGATTTTTTCTTACTGCGAAATAAAATCGTCTAAAAAATGTGCGAACAGCCTCTGTATAGTTTAAAATAATATCAATGTATTGCATTGGAGATTTCAAAAAGATTAAAATATCTAAGAGGATGAATGTGGAACGTTTTCCGAAGAAACACATTATCAAATAATATAAATTCAAAATCCTCCCATAAAAAAATAAACTTTCTTTTATTAAAAAAAAAAAAAAAAAAAAAAAAAAAAGTTTGCATCGGAAATATTTTTTTCGTCCAATTTGTTTTTTGAATTACACAAAATGCCTATGAGTTCATTTTTGTCATTTGAATCGGCTATTTCTGAATAACTTTTCTCGATAAGATCTTTGCTTGCTACATCAGGGAAGTACGAGTCTGACGTTTTAGTAAATCCACGTTCCATCCCATGCTCGCTTGGCACTAGTGAGACGTAAAAACCCAACCAATCAACCCATGCTCGCTTGAACTATAACTAGACCAAATTTTAACTCGTCACTTTAAAAACTTAAATTCCGTGCCCTGGCATAGAATATAATGAAATTGACATAGTTTTTGAAATGCAAAAAGTTGTTTTCTGTAGAATACAGCAAAATTAGCACGAATGATTGTTTTACAAAGCCTCAAAAATTGTTCAAATATACATTATTGGATATAAGTATAGATTCCTCAATGTAAATTTTCCGTGTTTTGAGAATTTAATTATTAATTTTGGTGTATATAATGTGATGCCTATGGAAGTTTTTACTACATACACAGAAACGCATGTACAGTTTTATTTTTATTTTCATTATTATTAAGATAGCTTTTCTCAGAATTTTTAATCCATAATTAGAAACAAAGCAATTTTTATGTCCTTGTGTTTTGCAGGCAAATATATAAAACTATACAAAAGAAATCTATTACATGGCTTTTTAGTTCCGCATTATACTATAAATATGAGGAACTAATGTAGGTAATCGTGAAATTTTTCGACCTCTGTTTTTTGACTTTTTTACACATGTTCAAGTGTGAGGAATCCAAAAATATCAAAATGGGTATGGTGTCCGTCTGTAGGGTGTCTGTTAGTTTTAGTCCGTTAGTGTGTTAGTCCGTGCATTAGTCCGTTAATATGTTAGTCTGTGTACACGATATCTCCCGAACAAGTGATCGCAGAGAGGTCGGACCAGTTTTAAAGTATTAGTTATGACACTGGCAAGAAACTTATTCGTTCGCAACATTCTAATTAAACAAACTTCAGAAGTTATTCGAAATTTACGATTTTCTTAACATGGGAGAATAGGGCAAAATTTCACTTAAACGTGCATGAAAAGAAATAATTTTATCGTAAAGGTGTAAGAATAGCTTTTAAATATCAGTTTTGATGCCGGGATGAACATCACTAACTAGAAATATGCTAATTTGAAAATTTCGCTAATTATTCGAAATTTACGAATTTCTTAACATGGCAGAATACGGCAAACTTTCGCATAAACGTAGGTTTTGAGAGATATTTTCCTCGTGAAGATGTCAGACTACTTTTGAAATATTATATAAGATACTAGTATAAACATCCTTGACTGTGAATTTTCCATTTTAAAAATTTCGCATGTCATTCGAAATTTACGATTTACTTAATAGGGCAGAATATGGCACTATTTTCCATTTTGGGGATATTTAGGAAAATTTTAATCATAGTGACCAAAAATAAAAAGGTCTTGGCCATTATACATGACCTAACATCATAGAGATTTCAAAAAAGCTAATGATAGAGTGATTAATGATATTATTATGAAAGATGAAGACATTTTTGCGTGTAGAATATTCTGCTTAAAGACATAAGCAGGTTCTTGTCGACGAATGTATTTTATTTAGTGAAATTTCAGCCCGTAGATACAGACTGCTATTTTATTGTTATGAAAGTTACTGACATTTTAGAGTGTAGAAATTGATTCTTTAAGACAGAAGTAGGTTCTAGTCGATGAATGTATTTCATATATTGAATATTCAGCCCGTAGATAGACCCTGTAATGGTACTGATAAAAAACGTTGTCCACATTTTGGCGTAGAAAGTAATTCTTCAAGAACTAAGCAAATTTTAATCGACGAATGCACTTTATTTAATTATTATTCAGTAAACAGTTGAATACGTCTCTTTTTTGTGCTACAAAAATTAATATTCTTGAAAACAATTCCATTTTACGACAGAAATCAAATAAACATTGTTAAATACACTGCAGAGCATAAATTTCGCTGAATCAGGAACAACCGAATATTTCGAAGTCCGAATGGAATTTGAATTCATCGAAAGTATTATCAGTGGTTTAAGGAATTTTCAAGGTAGTTCTGTGCGAGAAACCAATGCGTCATTACAAAATTTCAAAAACTAGACTCCTATTGAGGTAAAGTTTCCAAATATTGTAAATTCCGTAATACCGCTTTTTGCCCCTTTTCAATGCCTAATATGACGATAAGTCAAAGTCCACCTTAGTGGAAATGAAAAAACTTTCATGTGTTTCCACTTATACTGTAATACTCTGTAGAAAGTAACACGTAAAGATATAGGCAAATTCCTCGTCTAAAACCATCAAAATCACTCTTCTTTTTTTTTTTTTTTTCAGTCTCGTGAGTCAATTATAGAATTTTAAAGAATTTAGTTCTGCGCAATAAACCAATGAAATTTTCCAGAATATTCCAAAACTCCGTTATTATTGAAGTTAGGGCTTCAAAACTTTGGCAACCCTAAACTACAAATTTTTGTCAAATTCATTCGCCAAGATGCCAAGTTCGACGCCAAATCGCAAAATTCGATGCCAAGACCAAAAATCTACGTTAACTACTAATTTGCGGATAAAATTTTGCGGCAAATATTGTTTCAGAATATCCAGAAGCCCTTTCTCAATTTTCACTGAGTTGATTATTTTCGTACAATTTTCTATTTCCCGCAGCTAAATTTTGCAAAGAGAACAAAACTGGACCATTTCTAGCTGTGTTTTTGCCAATGAGATATTATGTAACAAGCAAGTAGAACTGAAAAAACGAATCCCTGAAAAAACTACTATATTTGTGTCTACCTTATATACAATTGTATTACCGTGACTTTTTGGGTTCGTATAGCAGTTTTTTTTTTCTTACTCTTCTAAGGAATGTACGTGAACTGAAACCTGCCTGTTTACTTACAAATCAGTTACCTTACACAAAACGTCAATGTTTTCATAAAAATATGTATATACCTATGGTTGAATAAGGAAATCATGTGGTGTCGGCATCAGATTTTTCTCTTTTATATTTCATTATATGAAATTCATTTTACTGCTAACATAAACATTATTTATGGATATACTGTAATGTTTCTTATAAATAAAATCCAAAAATATTCAATATTTCACAATTTAATTATAGTCCATTAGAGTTTAAAGATGCACAAGTTATCTTTATTATTACTATAGTTACTCATATATTGTAGTACTTAAAAATATTTTGGAATGCTATATAACGCTCTCTTCAAAAATTTCTACAAATGCTCATAGAGCACCTTTCTTAATATAATGAGATTATTTTTGTCTTTGATATGGCGATATATAACATTCCCTTTACTGCTGCTTATTAATTTTCACGATATATTGTTTAATGCTTCATATAATTCAAATAACTCAATATTGAATTTTTAATAATTCAATTGTAATTCTTTCCTATGAGTTGAAATGAAAAATGCTCAGGCATTTTAATTATGACTATTGTTACTCATATTTTGTAGTATTTAAAAATATTTTGGAATGCTATATAACGCTCTCTTCAAAAATTTCTACAAATGCTCATAGAGCACCTTTCTTAATATAATGAGACTATTTTTGTCTTTGATATGGCGATATATAACATTCCCTTTACTGCTGCTTATTAATTTTCACGATATATTGTTTAATGCTTCATATAATTCAAATAACTCAATATTGAATTTTTAATAATTCAATTGTAATTCTTTCCTATGAGTTAGAATTTAAAAATGCTCAGGCATTTTAAATATTACTGTATGGTTATTCATATTTTGCAGTATTTAAAAATATTTTGGAATGCTATATAACGCTCTCTTCAAAAATTTCTACAAATGCTTATGGAGCACATTTCTTAATATAATGAGACTATTATTATCTTTTACATGGCGTTATATGACATTCCCTTTACTGCTGCTTATTAATTTTCACGATATATTGGGTAATGCTTCATATAATTCATATAACTCAATATTGAATTTTTAATAATTTAATTGTATTTCTTTCCTATCAGTTAGAATTTAAACATATTCAGGCATTTTAAATATTACTGTATGGTTATTCATATTTTGCAGTATTTAAAAATATTTTGGAATGCTATATAACGCTCTCTTCAAAAATTTCTACAAATGCTTATGGAGCACATTTCTTAATATAATGAGACTATTATTATCTTTTACATGGCGTTATATGACATTCCCTTTACTGCTGCTTATTAATTTTCACGATATATTGGGTAATGCTTCATATAATTCATATAACTCAATATTGAATTTTTAATAATTTAATTGTATTTCTTTCCTATCAGTTAGAATTTAAACATATTCAGGCATTTTAAATATTACTGTATGGTTATTCATATTTTGCAGTATTTAAAAATATTTTGGAATGCTATATAACGCTCTCTTCAAAAATTTCTACAAATGCTCATAGAGCACCTTTCTTAATATAATGAGACTATTTTTGTCTTTGATATGGCGATATATAACATTCCCTTTACTGCTGCTTATTAATTTTCACGATATATTGTTTAATGCTTCATATAATTCAAATAACTCAATATTGAATTTTTAATAATTCAATTGTAATTCTTTCCTATGAGTTAGAATTTAAAAATGCTCAGGCATTTTAAATATTACTGTATGGTTATTCATATTTTGCAGTATTTAAAAATATTTTGGAATGCTATATAACGCTCTCTTCAAAAATTTCTACAAATGCTTATGGAGCACATTTCTTAATATAATGAGACTATTATTATCTTTTACATGGCGTTATATGACATTCCCTTTACTGCTGCTTATTAATTTTCACGATATATTGGGTAATGCTTCATATAATTCATATAACTCAATATTGAATTTTTAATAATTTAATTGTATTTCTTTCCTATCAGTTAGAATTTAAACATATTCAGGCATTTTAAATATTACTGTATGGTTATTCATATTTTGCAGTATTTAAAAATATTTTGGAATGCTATATAACGCTCTCTTCAAAAATTTCTACAAATGCTTATGGAGCACATTTCTTAATATAATGAGACTATTATTATCTTTTACATGGCGTTATATGACATTCCCTTTACTGCTGCTTATTAATTTTCACGATATATTGGGTAATGCTTCATATAATTCATATAACTCAATATTGAATTTTTAATAATTTAATTGTATTTCTTTCCTATCAGTTAGAATTTAAACATATTCAGGCATTTTAAATATTACTGTATGGTTATTCATATTTTGCAGTATTTAAAAATATTTTGGAATGCTATATAACGCTCTCTTCAAAAATTTCTACAAATGCTTATGGAGCACATTTCTTAATATAATGAGACTATTATTATCTTTTACATGGCGTTATATGACATTCCCTTTACTGCTGCTTATTAATTTTCACGATATATTGGGTAATGCTTCATATAATTCATATAACTCAATATTGAATTTTTAATAATTTAATTGTATTTCTTTCCTATCAGTTAGAATTTAAACATATTCAGGCATTTTAAATATTACTGTATGGTTATTCATATTTTGCAGTATTTAAAAATATTTTGGAATGCTATATAACGCTCTCTTCAAAAATTTCTACAAATGCTTATGGAGCACATTTCTTAATATAATGAGACTATTATTGTCTTTTACATGGCGTTATATGACATTCCCTTTACTGCTGCTTATTAATTTTCACGATATATTGTGTAATGCTTCATATAATTCATATAACTCAATATTGAATTTTTCATAATTTAATTGTATTTCTTTCCTATGAGTTAGAATTTAAACATATTCAGGCATTTTAAATATTACTATATGGTTACTCATATTTTGCAGTATTTAAAAATATTTTGGAATGCTATATAACGCTCTCTTCAAAAATTTCTACAAATGCTCATAGAGCACCTTTCTTAATATAATGAGACTATTTTTGTCTTTGATATGGCGATATATAACATTCCCTTTACTGGAGCATATTAATTTTCACTATATACTGTGTAATGCTTCTTATAAATCAAATAACAAAATATTGAATTTTTAATAATTTAATTGTATTTCTTTCCTATGAGTTAGAAATTAAAAATACTCAGGCATTTTAATTATTACTGTTGTTACACATATTTTGTAGTATTTAAACATATTTTGGAATGTTATATAACAATCTCTTCAAAAATTTCTACAAATGCTCAAATAGCACCTTTCTTAATATAATGAGACTGTTTTGTCTTTATATGGCGTTATATGACATTCCCTTTACTGCTGCTTATTAATTTTCACGATATATTGTGTAATGCTTCATATAATTCAAATAAATTAATATTGAATTTTTAATAATTTAATTGTATTTCTTTCCTATGAGTTAGAATTTAAACATATTCAGGCATTTTAAATATTACTAGGGTTACTCATATTTTGCAGTATTTAAAAATATTTTGGAATGCTATATAACGCTCTCTTCAAAAATTTCTACAAATGCTCATAGAGCACCTTTCTTAATATAATGAGACTATTTTTGTCTTTGATATGGCGATATATAACATTCCCTTTACTGGAGCATATTAATTTTCACTATATACTGTGTAATGCTTCTTATAAATAAAATAACAAAATATTGAATTTTTAATAATTTAATTCTATTTCTTTCCTATGAGTTAGAAATTAAAAATGCTATTATTACTATTATTACTCATATTTTGTAGTATTTAAGCATATTTTGGAATGCTATATAACGCTCTCTTCAAAAATTTCTACAAATGCTTATGGAGCACATTTCTTAATATAATGAGACTATTATTGTCTTTTACATGGCGTTATATGACATTCCCTTTACTGCTGCTTATTAATTCTCACGATATATTGTTTAATGCTTCATATAATTCAAATAACTCAATATTGAATTTTTAATAATTCAATTGTATTTCTTTCCTATGAGTTAGAATCTCACGCATTTTAAATATTACTATGGTTACTCATATTTTGCAGTATTTAAAAATATTTTGGAATGCTATATAACGCTATCTTCAAAAATTTCTACAAATGCCCATAGAGCACCTTTCTTAATATAATGAGGCTATTTTTGTCTTTGATATGGCGTTATATGGCATTCATTTTACTGTTGCATATTAATTTTCACTATATTCTGTGTAATGCTTCTTATAAATCAAATAACAAAATATTGAATTTTTAATAATTTAATTGTGTTTCTTTCCTATGAGTTAGGAACTAAAAATGCTTAGGCATTTTAATTATTACTATTGTTACTCATATTTTGTAGTATTTAAGCATATTTTGGAATGTTATATAACGCTATCTTCAAAAATTTCTACAAATGCTCAAGGAGCACCTTTCTTAATATAATGAGACTGTTTTGTCTTTATATGGCGTTATATGACATTCCATTTGCTGCTGCATATCAATTTTCACTATATATTGTGTAATGCTTCTTATAATTCAAATAGCACAATATTGAATTTTTAATAATTTAATTGTATTTCTTTCCTATGAGTTAGAACTTAAAAATGCTCAGGCATTTTAAGTATTACTATTATTACTCATAATATCTAGTATTTAAGCATATTTTGGAATGTTATATAAGGCTCTCTTCAAAAATTTCTACAAATGCTCATAGAGCGCCTTTCTTAATATAATGAGACTATTTTTGTCTTTGATATGGCGATATATAACATTCCCTTTACTGGAGCATTTTAATTTTCACTATATACTGTGTAATGCTTCTTATAAATCAAATAACAAAATATTGAATTTTTAATAATTTAATTGTATTTCTTTCCTATGAGTTAGAAACTAAAAATGCTCAGGCATTTTAATTATTACTATTGTTACTCATATTTTGTAGTATTTAAGCATATTTTGGAATGTTATATAACGCTATCTTCAAAAATTTCTACAAATGCTCAAGGAGCACCTTTCTTAATATAATGAGACTGTTTTGTCTTTATATGGCGTTATATGACATTCCATTTGCTGCTGCATATCAATTTTCACTATATATTGTGTAATGCTTCTTATAATTCAAATAGCACAATATTGAATTTTTAATAATTTAATTGTATTTCTTTCCTATGAGTTAGAACTTAAAAATGCTCAGGCATTTTAAGTATTACTATTATTACTCATAATATCTAGTATTTAAGCATATTTTGGAATGTTATATAAGGCTCTCTTCAAAAATTTCTACAAATGCTCATAGAGCGCCTTTCTTAATATAATGAGACTATTTTTGTCTTTGATATGGCGATATATAACATTCCCTTTACTGGAGCATTTTAATTTTCACTATATACTGTGTAATGCTTCTTATAAATCAAATAACAAAATATTGAATTTTTAATAATTTAATTGTATTTCTTTCCTATGAGTTAGGAACTAAAAATGCTTAGGCATTTTAATTATTACTATTGTTACTCATATTTTGTAGTATTTAAGCATATTTTGGAATGTTATATAACGCTATCTTCAAAAATTTCTACAAATGCTCAAGGAGCACCTTTCTTAATATAATGAGACTGTTTTGTCTTTATATGGCGTTATATGACATTCCATTTGCTGCTGCATATCAATTTTCACTATATATTGTGTAATGCTTCTTATAATTCAAATAGCACAATATTGAATTTTTAATAATTTAATTGTATTTCTTTCCTATGAGTTAGAACTTAAAAATGCTCAGGCATTTTAAGTATTACTATTATTACTCATAATATCTAGTATTTAAGCATATTTTGGAATGTTATATAAGGCTCTCTTCAAAAATTTCTACAAATGCTCATAGAGCGCCTTTCTTAATATAATGAGACTATTTTTGTCTTTGATATGGCGATATATAACATTCCCTTTACTGGAGCATTTTAATTTTCACTATATACTGTGTAATGCTTCTTATAAATCAAATAACAAAATATTGAATTTTTAATAATTTAATTGTATTTCTTTCCTATGAGTTAGAAACTAAAAATGCTCAGGCATTTTAATTATTACTATTGTTACTCATATTTTGTAGTATTTAAGCATATTTTGGAATGTTATATAACGCTCTCTTCAAAAATTTCTACAAATGCTCAAAGAGCACCTTTCTTAATATAATGAGACTGTTTTGTCTTTATATGGCGTTATATGACATTCCATTTGCAGCTGCATTTCAATTTTCACTATATATTGTGTAATGCTTCTTATATATCAAATAGCACAATATTGAATTTTTAATAATTGATTTGTATTTCTTTCCTATGAGTTAGAATTTAAAAATGCTCAGGCATTTTAAATATTACTATATGGTTACTCATATTTTGTAGTATTTAAACACATTTTGGAATGTTATATAACGCACTCTTCAAAAATTTCTACAAATGCTAAAACAGCACCTTTCTTAGTATAATAAGACTATTTTTGTCTTTGATATGGCGATATATAACATTCCCTTTACTGGAGCATGTTAATTTTCACTATATTCTGTGTAATGCTTCTTATAAATCAAATAAAGAATATTGAATTTTTAATAATTTAATTGTATTTCTTTCCTATGAGTTAGAATTTAAAAATACTCGGGCATTTTAATTATTACTATTGTTACTCATATTTTGTAGTATTTAAACATATTTTGGAATGTTATATAACGCTCTCTTCAAAAATTTCTACAAATGCTCAAAGAGCACCTTTCTTAATATAATGAGACTGTTTTGTCTTTATATGGCGTTATATGACATTCCCTTTACTGCTGCTTATTAATTTTCACGATATATTGTGTAATGCTTCATATAAATAACTCGATATTGAATTTTTAATAATTTAATTGTATTTCTTTCCTATGAGTTAGAATT
Source organism: Salticus scenicus (assembly GCA_963930645.1). Taxonomy (NCBI): domain Eukaryota; kingdom Metazoa; phylum Arthropoda; class Arachnida; order Araneae; family Salticidae; genus Salticus; species Salticus scenicus. The sequence continues at coordinate 294,812,964 of OZ005655.1, read as the reverse complement.
TAAACATATTCAGTCATTTTAAATATTAATAAGGTTACTCATATTTTGCAGTATTTAAAAATATTTTGGAAAGCTATATAACGCACTCTTCAAAAATTTCTACAAATGCTCATAGAGCACCTTTCTTAATATAATGAGACTATTTTTGTCTTTAATATGGCGTTATATGGCATTCCTTTTTACTGTTGCATATTAATTTTCACTGTATATTCTGTAATGCTTCTTATAAATCAAATAGCACAATGTTGAATTTTTAATAATTTAATTGTGTTTCCTTCTTACGAGTTAGAAGTAAAAAATGCTCAGGCATTTTAAATATTACTAGGGTTACTCATATTTTGTAGTATTTAAACATATTTTGGAAAGCTATATAACGCACTCTTCAAAAATTTCTACAAATGCTCATAGAGCATATTTCTTAATATAATGAGACTATTTTTGTCTTTGATATGGCGTTATATGGCATTCATTTTACTGTTGCATATTAATTTTCACTATATACTGTGTAATGCTTCTTATAAATAAAATAACACAATATTGAATTTTTAATAATTTAACTGTGTTTCTTTCCTATGAGTTAGAATTTAAAAATGCTCAGGCATTTTTATTATTACTATGGTTATTCATATTTTGCAGTATTTAAAGATATTTTTGAATGCTATATAACGCATTCTTCAAAAATTTCTACAAATACTCTTAGAGCACCTTTCTTAATACAGTAACCGCCGCTTAATAAAATCGCTGGTTAATAAAATCAGTCGCTTGATCTGATCAAATTGCCATGACTGGAATCAAATAAATACAAACTATTGTTGGAACCGCCGCTTAATAAAATCAGCATCGCCGGTTAATAAACTCAAAATATATCCTCAGCTTCCAAAATTATCATTTATGCATACTAAAAAAAAATTCATTTACATTGTATTTTTTATATATATATATATATATATATAAAGAAATTAAAATGCCCGTTATCGCCCATTTGTCAAAAATTTTACACTTGCAGCATAATTACAAATTAAATATGCCCCATACAATTTCCCTAACAATTTCAAGGAACGTATTCATCAAAACGCAGTAATAAATTACAAATTTGATTTGCAATTGATATTGTTCATATATATCTTTTAATTATTAATTATTAAAAGACAATTTCTAGTTCTTATTTTGAAATAGCTATAAATTAAGAGGTTCAAATGGAAAGATTTTAAATTTATATGAAAAGCGTGAACTTTTGGTAAAATAAAATAATGATGATTTTCTTTGAAGGAAAGCGCATAGAAATTTGGAATACGTTTAACTTACTTATATCGGATGAATAAATAATTATTTATCAAAAAATAATTAATATAGTTTACTAATTTCATTATTTGTTTCCTTTTGAAATTTCTTTCCAAATTCAGGGAAGTAATACCCTTTCCTTGAGTGCAGGAACGTTCGCCGGATATAAAAATCAGCCGCTTAATAAAATCACTTTGCCGCAGAACGAATGTGATTTTAATAAGCGACGGGAACTGTATAATGATACTATTTCTCTCTTTGATATGGCGTTATATGGCATTGATTTTACTATTGCATAATCATTTTCACTTTTTGTGCGAGTAATACTTCTTATGAATAAAATCTAAAATTATTAACTTTTTTATAATTTTGATTATATTTTTTTTGTACGAGATAGAGTTAAAAAAAAATTCTTATGTGGACACCACATGACTTGCTAAGATAAATATATACATACATCAGAATATACCTATTTTTATTTAAACTTTGACAGTTTTGTGTGAGATAACTGCTTCGGAAACAAACAGGCACGTTCAGTTCACGAGCATTTCTTTAAAAAAAAAAAAAAAAAATCTGCTACTCGAACCACAAAGAATACCATTATATATATGACGTCGAGACAAATATACTCGTTTTTTGGGGGGGATATTACTCAGCGGCTCGTTACAGAATATGTCATTGGCAAATGCATAGCTTAGAGTACAATGAAAATCGTTCGAATACAGATGGTCCAGTTTTATTCTCCTTTGCAAAAATTAGTGAAGTGAAACAAAAAATTTTACGAAAGTAATCAGCACGGTTAAAATTGAGAAAGGGCTTCTGTCTATCCCGAAACAATATTTGCCGCAAAATTTTATCGCTAATTTACCCATACCGCAAATTATTAACCAGCGTAGATTTTGGGTCTTGGCTTTAAATTTGGCGATTCAGCTTCGGACTTGGGGAACGAATTTTGCCAAAATTTGTAGTTTAGGTTTGTCAAAGTTTGGAAGCTCTAACTTCAATAATAACAGAGTTCTGGAGTAGTTTGGAAAAATTCATTGTTTTTTTGCGCAGAACTAAATTCTTTGAAAGTTCTATAAATGACTCGCAAGACAAAAAAAAAGAAGAGTGATTGCTTATGATTGTAGACTGGAATTTACCTATATGTTTACGTGTTACTTCTACACAGTAAAATTGGAAACATATGAAAGTTTTTTTCCTTTTCACGAAGTTGGACTTTGACTTGTCATATTAGGCATTCAAATTTGGTGAAAAAATTTTGTACGGAATTTACAAAATTTGTAAACTTTACCTCAACTGGAGTCTAGTTCTGAAAATTTTGTAATGACGCATTGGTTTCTCGTACTGAACTACTTTGGAAACTCCTTAAACCACTGATAATACTTTCGATGAATTCAAATTCCATTCGGACTTCGAAATATTCGGTTGTTCCTGATTTAGCTAATTTTATGCTCTGCAGTGTATTTAAGAATGCTTATTTGATTTCTGTCGTAAAATGGATCGGTTTGTTGAATTGTTTAAAAGAATAATAATTTTTGTAGCACAAAAAAAGAGATTTATTCAATTGCTTACTGAATATTAACTAAGTAAAGTGCATTCGTCGACTAAAACTTTCTAATTTCTTGAAGAATTTCTTTCTATATGCCAAAATATGGACAACGTTTTTATCAGTATCATTACAGGTTCTATCTATGGGCTGAATATTCAATAAATGAAATACATTCGTCGACTAGAACCTACTTTTGTCTTAAAGAATCAATTTCTACATTTTAAAATGTCTACAAATTTCACAACAATCTACAGACTGAATATTCATTAAATAAAATGCATTCGTCGACAAGAACCTGCTTATGTCTTTAACAGAACTTTCTACACGCAAAAATGTCTTCAACTTTCATAACAATATCATTAATCACTCTATCATTAGCTTTTGAAATCTCTATGATGTTAGGTCATATATAATGGCCAAAATCTTTGTATTTTTCGTCAGTATGATTAAAATTTTCCTAAATATCTCCAAAATGGAAAACCATGTAAAGTCCAAATAGGGAGGCGCGCAACTAGATCTTATAACAAACTTATATATCAATTTGAAACGTTCTACGTCCAACCGTTTTTAAGTTGTGCGAGATACATTACGGGTTCTTACTACAGGCTAAATATTCATTAAATAAAATGCATTCGTCGACTAGAACCTGCTTATGTCTTTAAACATAACTTTGTACTCGCCATAATAACTTCAACTTTCATAACATTATCATTACACGCTCTATCATTATATTTCTCTATGATGGAAGTTCATATGTAATAGATCAAATCCTTTGTATTTTTGGTTGAAAGAGTAAACTCACTGATTCACTCACTGACTCAACATGGTTGTGGCGATCCTATGGGAGATAGAGTCACAATTTTTGGTGAGCAGGTTGATTTTAGGTCCCTGACGCTCACTAAGACGGGATTTTGCGAAATACCCCCCCGTTCCCCCCCCCGGGGGGGCAGAAGGCAAAAACCACCTTTATAAGCATAACTCGGCTCCAAATTGCTTCACGGTGAAGAAATTGCATATGGGGAGACTAGACTGGAATAGAAAAATTTATTTTCTGCGATTTTGAATTTTGGATTTTTTAGGGGGGTAGGGGGTAAAAATGAGATTTTCGGGGCGCATAAGGCAAAAACACATTTATAAGTACAACTCGGCACCAAATTACTTCACAGTGAAGAAATTGCAGATGGGGAGACTAGACTTGAATACGAAAAAATTATTTTCTGCGATTTTAGAATTTTTGATTTTTAAGGGGTGAAGGGGTGAAAATGATTTTCGGAGGTGCAGAAGGCAAAAACACCTTTATAAGCATAACTCGGCTACAAATTGCTTCACGAGGAAGAAATTGCAGATGGGAAGACTAGACTTGAATACAAAAAAAATCATTTTCTGCGATTTTGTAATTTTGGATTTTTAAGGGGGAAAAGGGGTGAAAATGATTTTCGGATGCGCAAGAGGCAAAAACATCTTTATAAGCATAACTCGGCTCCAAATTACTTCAAGATGAAAAAATTGCAGATGGGGAGACTAGACTTAAGTACAAAAAAATCATTTTCTGCGATTTTGGAATTTTGGATTTTTAAGGAGGGAGAGGGGGTAAAAAGGATTTTCGGGGGGAAATTTGGCAATATATGGATTTTCGAGTAAAATTCTAGCAGTAAAAGCTCAAAGATAAAAAAAAAAAAAAAGCCAAACGTCTTCTTGAAGGTACTTTACGAATTTGGGGGAAGGGGGAGTTACGAAGGGGCAAATTCGACCCCCCCCCCTTTTAGCACTAAATTCGTCCGTTGAAATCTATAGGAGCTGAGGTCACAAATTTTAGTGTGTGGCTTATTTACGTGTGTCCAAAACCCATTGTAACGGGATTTTGTGAAAGCCCCCCCTTTACCCCTTTGGGGGCGTGGTGGGGAATAAAAGAGTCAACACAGCCGTGGCAATTCTATGGGAGATAGACTCGCAAATTTTGGTGAGCACGTTGGTTTTAGGACCCTGACGCCCATTAAGGCGGGATTTTGCAAAATATCCCACCCGCTCCCCCTGGGGGGGGGGGGGCAGAAGGCAAAACCTCCCTTATAAGTATAATTCGGCTCCAAATAGCTTCAGGGTGAAGAAATTGCAAAGAGAGAGACTAGAACTGAGTGCAAAAAAAGCATTTTTTGCGATTGGAGTTTTGGATTTTTAAGAGGGGGGGGGAGGGGGTATAAACTATCTTTGGAGGCAAATTTAGCAAAATACGGGTTTTTGAGTAAAAGTGTTCCAAAAACAGCACAAAGATATAGAAAATCGTCAAGAGTCTTCTTGAGGATATTTCCAAAACATCATGTTTGTTTTTTTGTGATTTTCGATTTTTTTTTTTTTTTTTTTTTTGGTGGGGGGAGTTACGAGGGGGCAAATTTGAGCCCCTCTCTTAGCGCTAAATTCATCCGGGAAAATCTATAGGACCTGAGTTTACAAATTTTAGTGAGTGGCTTACTTATGTCTGACACCCACTGTAATGGGGTTTTGCGAAAGTCCCCCCTTTTCCCCTTCGGGGGGGGGGGGCAATATAAACACGTTTCCAAGTATAACTTTGCTTCAGATTATCTCAGTAAGATTAATTTGTGTATGTGGGCTGTTTATGCTTTTCCAACACGCACAGTAATGGGATTTTACAAATTTTCCCCCCTTTAAAGGCGGGGGGAGACGAAAACACGGTTATAAGAGTAACTGTGGGGGGGAACATGTATTCAGTTAAGAGCGGGCCGGGCGGGGGGGGCTAAAAAACACGTTTTAAAACATAACTTTGCTTCAAATAATCTTAGAATCCCGATTTTTACTTTCCGAACACTATAGTGAGGAAAGTATTGTAATCATGTCAAAATCCGAATTGGAGATTTTGATGTTTCTATACGTTTCGAGGTCCAATGAGTCCGTTTTCACTATTTTTGCGATGATGTATGTATGTGTGTGTGTATGTGTGTATGTATGTGTGTATGTATGTCTGTTAGTGAACACGCTAGCGTCTAAACGCTTTGTTCGAATAACCTGAAATTTGGTACGTATATTGTAAGTCACCATAGTACGAACCCTATAGATTTTGGTGAATCTAGCACTTATAGTTTTTTTACAGGGACACAAAGAAAAATTCTTTATCATTATGGCCTATGGGAGCAAAATCTTAAAAGTGCGATAGCATCTAAACGCCTTATTCAATTGAGCAAAAAATTTATACACATATTATAGGTCACAAATACTCAATCTGTATAGATTTTGGAGAATCTATCACTTATAGTTTTTTTACAGGGACACAAAGAAAAAATTCTTTATCATTATGCCAATGGGGCCAAATTTTTAAAAGTGTGATAGCGTCTAAACGCCTTATTAATCTGAGTAAAAAATTTGTATACGTATTATAGGTCACAGTTGCACCAACTGTATAGATTTTGGTGAATCTAGCACTTACAGTTTTTTTACAGGGACACAAAGAAAAATTCTTTATCATTATGGCCTATGGGACCAAAATTTTAAAAGTACGATAGCATCTAAACGCCTTATTCAATTGAGCTGAAAATTTATATGAGTATTATAAATCACTGTTGCACTAACTATAAGCATTTTTGGTGAATCTAGCATTTATGGGTTTTTACAGGGACACAGCGAAAAATTCTTTGTCATTATGGTCTATGGGCTCAAAGTTCAGTAGCGTTAAATAAAACATCGTGTAATATATGGAGAAAAATACTCAAGCACTTTATTATGGTTTTCTCTTTTTTGTTTGTTTAACAACTCCTCTTTCTTTACTTTATCTGCAAAACTGTTAATTACTCAATGTTCGGAAAGTCGAGTGGAGTCACTCCAGATTTTTTAATATGTGGGCTAGATATGTGTATGCAACATGCATTATAAAGGGATTTTGTGAAGTGTGGCGAGTGGGAAAACTGCTATCGAAGGTATCGAGAACTTTAACTTAGATTTTGAGTGATTTCAATGATTTTATTATTATTATTATTATTAAGGATATGGTATTTTGAGACTTCATTTCAATATAATGACCAGCGAAGCGGGCAAAGCCTGCTAGTTATGAATATAATTTTCCTAAATATCTCCAAATCAGAATATCAGAAAATGTCCAAAAAGGGAGGTGCACAACTAAATTTTATAATAAACCTATATTCCAATTTGCAGCATTCTACGTCTAACCGTTTTTTAGCAGTTTCTGCAGGTTATAAATGATTGCTTTCTGCGTATGTTATTTATTTTTAATATATACATCCGATTTGTATGTTTGACTCGCCATCTCCCCCCCCCCTTGTAAATTTCGTTGAGATAAGGACAGATATAACATAACCGGATTAAAATACAAAAAATTAAAAAACACCCTGGGTCAGCTGGGGAATCGAGCCCATTCTTTTACACTTGAAGACGATTAGCGAGGGTGACATACTCACTCGGCCACGGAGTGTCTGCATTCAGCATAACAATTATTTTTAAAACAACAAGATTTTGCAGTTCGTAATTCTATAAAATTCTCTATGAAATTCGTTGCGCAGCACTAGTGCGACTTCTAAAACCCAACCAACCTTATGAAATTCTAATGCATATTTTCACAAAATTGTTTATATTATTATTCATAAAGATATATAAAATAAATTCCCAGAAATTTAAAAAGCCATAAAGTAGTAGTTATGCACATGTTTTTTCAATTTTAAATAATCCCCTCCGTGAAGGATCAAAATTGTAATAGCACGTCTAAGGATCATCTCTAGGTATGTATTGCAGACTGTCGCCATTGCATAGCTGTAGTTCGAATTACAACTTAAAACCTACTCAACCTCAGATATCTTAAATATTTTAATTTTGATTTATTTATTTGAGTATAGATTTGAATCAACTATTCTAATAATCAAATGTTCAAACAAACATTATAATTCATATTGGTTGCCAATTGCCCATTGCGCAGCACTAGTGCGACGTAAAACCCAGCCAACCAAGCTATAAATCAGATTAGTTTTTAAATCATCTGCAAATTTATATAAATGCACACGACGAGAGCTTCAGACATTAATTTACTCCAGATTATGTATAAGCTGGAGTAATGTAAAATGAACTCTGAAATTGAAATTGCATTATTTTAAATAAATGCAATACTGAAACATTATGTAAAATAATTGAAAATATTGGATCTAACATAAAACATAACGTCACTTTTTCCAAACAGAAATTTCTAGATTTCAGAAGATATCTTGAGTGTTGGTGGGTTTTAACGTTGCACTATAGCTACGCAGTGGGAAATTAAAGAGGGCCTTATATTCACACTTAAGGATGTTCCGGAGACATGACATCTTAATTTTGATCCTCCGTGGAGGGGATAGCTTCCTTGCTTCAGTAACCCCTAGAGCGATAGAAAATACTACCCTCCTATACTTAAGTTCTTTGGCATCATTGAAGGAAGGTTGATGCGATTTTCGATAACTTTTTCCGTATTTGGCGTTCAAAACGTAAAGTTTAAAAAATTTTTGCGGCGCTTTCCTGTTGCGATTCAGCAGCTAATTTTTTTTACCAGTGAATTAAGTGCAACGTAAACTATATTCTGTCATCTTTTGAAGGAAATCGGTGATTAACACTTGAAAGAGTTCTCTTGTAGGAAAATGATTCGACAAGGATTTATTTAACAAAACAGTATTAAATCTATTTATTTATTTGTTTGTTTTTGTTTTTCAAATATATAGGAATTTTCGCTAGTGTGCGGATAGTTTTGTTACCGACAGCATGGTAAATGACATTTGTTAAAAATTTTTAGAGTACCTTTATGTGTTGAGCGTGTTACATTGAAAGGCAATTGGCGAGGGTCTGGGACTTAATACTCTGATGTGATTTGTTGGACACTTTTAGAGTACCTTTATTTATCGGTTGAATGGGTTTTGCATTGTTCAAGTTCCGCACTATAGGCATTTGGGGAAGGTCTTGCGCTAACCAGTAAGAAACTCATTTGACTTTTTTTCACATTTTAAAAATATTTTACATATTGGTTCAGTAAGTTTAATGTCGCATTAGCTTAACAATGTATGTACTGTAAAATAAGGCAACGTACTCGTGTTTTAATTTTTTTTTTTTTAATCATTTTCATGTACAATGCATGAGAAACATTTAACTACATTTCTGAGAAATGGTCGATGGTTTGGAACTCGTTAAGATATTGGTAACTGTTTTTTTTTTTTTTTTTTTTTTTTTTTTTTTTTTGGGTTATTTTGACTACCTTTATTTATAGGGTGAGAGACATTTACATCACATAAGTGCTGCATTAAGGGCAGTTTGCTACGTCCTGTGACGTTCTGGAAAGTTTTTACAGTAGAATTTTTAAATTAGAAGGGCCCTCCGTGGCCGAGAGGTTATGTCATAACACTGCTAATCGCCTTCGAGCGTAAGAGAGCGGGTTTGATTTCCGCGATGGCCCTGGGTGTTTTTCCATTTCTTCGAATTGTAATTGTGTCATGTGCTATCTGTAATTACAGTCGGTAACAAAAATCTCCGAACACTAGCGAAAATTCCTATGTAAAAAAGTACACTTAATACAGTTTTGTTAAATAAATCCTTATCGAATCCTGTTCTTAGTCGGTCTAAAAACAGGATTCGACAAGGATTTATTTAACAAAACTATATTAAGTGCACTTTTTTTACATAGGAATTTTTGCTACTGTTCGGAGACTTTGTTACCGACGGTACAGGTTTAAATTATATTTTTATTTTTCTGTTGAGTAGATTTTATGTCGCACTAGCGATACGCAATTCGGATAGTCGAAGGTCTAGGAATCGCATTTGCAAAACTAGATTTGACATTTGTTAAAAACTTTTAGAGTACCTTTATGTATCGGATGAGGGGATTTTGCTTCTGGTTAATCCTACACTATGAGCAATGGCGACAATATTTGAAATCCTCTGAAAAATTTTAGAGTACTTTTATTTATCATTTGAATAATTATAGTTTGCCAGCATTGCTGCAAATTCATTAATTTTAAGTTGACCAGATGGGATGGATGGATGGTTAAGTTTTTACGTCGCACAAGTGGGGCAATTGGCGACGGTCTGAGACACACACCCCCAGAGGTGGCCCGGAGACATGCCATCACCATTTTGATCCTTAACGGAAGGTTGACCAGATCGGAGAAAAGGGCTGAAATATGAAGGATGTCCCCAGAAAATGGGGACATTTGGACAGCTTGTTAATTTGCGGAGGCCTTTAGTTTTAACTTTTTAGAGTATCTGCATTTATCGGTTGTGTGTGTTTTGCGTGTCCATACTTCGACATCATTCAAAATGGGTGATGGTCCTAGACTAACCACTAAGGCATGGTACTTACCGTTAATTAAACGCAATGTCCTCCATCCTCCCGTCAACAATTACTTTTTCGCAACTCTATTTCGATGTAAAACCCAACCAATCAACTGTTTATAAAATTTTAGAGTAAATGTAGATATCGGTTGAGTAGATTTTACACCGCTGTAGTCCTACATTATGGAGAACAGGATATGAATGTATATTTACAGTTTGTTAATATTTTTTAGAATACCTTTATTTGTTGATACATTTATAGGTAATTCCGCATAGGATCAAAATTATGATGACATGTCTTAGGGCCACCTCTATGGATGAGTCCCAGACCGTCGCCAATTGTCATTGTGCAGCACTAGGTAGACGTAAAATCCATCCATCCGTTTATTAAATTTCAGAGTGTGTCACAGATTATTATACAGATAGGACGCTACCGTACAGTCGGTAACAAAAGTGTCTGAACACTAGCAAAAGTTCCTATGTAAAAAAAGTAATCTTAATACTCTTTTGTTAGATAAATCCTTGTCGAATCCTGTTCTTAATCAGTCTAAGAACAGGATTCGACAAGGATTTATTTAGCAAAACTGTATTAAGCGTACTTTTTTTACATAGGAATTTTTGCTAGTGTTCGGACACTTTTGTTACGGACTGTATATTCTTCTGTAACCGGAATTTGACTGCAACGACCCTATTGTTAACGGCTGTAAATTTCTCGAGCTCGCCAGCTTACGCAATCGCTCGTCTTATTTTTATTGTATCTATGTTCATATCGTAATATTAGTGCAACGCCCAACATCCAACCGACTAACCATTTATTGATGTTTACGTTTGGACTTTGTTATTGTTTACGAATTTGATTGTCGAAAGCAATTTATTTTAAGAAGCAAGTACTAAATATTAAGCAAATAAATTTCGAAAATATACATAAACCAGAAATATTTTTTTTCATTTTAAAGCATTTTGTATTATTTACACCAAGCAATGTTAAATATTTAAGATTTCATACCATACTGCTATTTCAGCATTACAGTTTGTTATATTAATTTCTACTCTTGAACACGAATGTGTTTGGAAAAATTTATTTTCAAACATAATAAAAATTAGTTTTATTTCTTAGAAAATAGCTGTGAATGTTATGATTTTGTAAATTTAAAAGTAGTAGAAAAAGTGAATGAAAGAAAACTGCACATACGTTTTCGTTGGCAATTTTATTATTGTTTACAAACTTGATTGTCAAAAGCAATTTATTTTAAGAAGCAAGTACTAAATATTAAGAAAATAAACTTTGAAAATATACATAAAATAAAAACATTTCTTCATTTTAAAGCATTTTGTATAACTTAAACCAAGCAACGTTAAATATTTAATGATTTCATACTGCTATTTCAGAATTACAATTTGTAATTTTTATTTGTACTTGAATATGAATATGTTTCCCAAAGCATATTTTTAAACATTATAGAAAATAATTTTTATTTCTTAGAAGAATAGCTGTGAATGTTTTGACGATAATTTTGTGAATTCAAGAACAATAGAAAGTGAAGAAAAATAAAACTTCCCATACTAACCTGCTACTAACTACTCGCGAAATAGAAAAACAATTTTCGATCAAAGATGCTATTCATGTAGACGTAACACATGTAGTTCCCCTCTGTTGACACTAGTGGTGCTACTATATTTCTGGTTCGCGTTTTAGCTTCACTGTCCTATCTGTATGATAATCTGTGGAGTGTATGTAGATATCGGTGGAGTAGATTTTACATCGCATTAGTGCTACATTTTGGAGAATCGACAATCAAACTGTTTTAACAGTGGATGATACCATAATTGATATTTCTTAAAAACTTTTAGAGTGCCTTTATGGGTTGAGTGTTTTACATTGAAAGGCTATTGGCGAGTGTCCGGGAGTTAATACACTGATACGGTAGTTGGGATTTGTTGGCCACTTTTAGAGTACCTTTATTTACCGGTTCAGTGGATTTTGAATTGCTTAAGTTCTGCATTATAGGAATTTTGTAAAGGACTTGCGCTAACTAATAAGAAACGTGTAAAGACTTTTTTTACACATTTTCAAATTATTTTACATTTTGGTTCAGAAAGTTCAATGCCACATTAGCTTTACTGTATATGCGCTGTAAAAAAAGGCAGCATATACATGTTTTAACTTTTTAGAAATCATTTAAAAGTAGAATGCATTGATCACTAGTGCTACATTTCCGGGATGAAGTCAGTGGTTTGGAACACGGTATAATATGGTATCTCGTATTTTTCTTTTTTTCTAATTTTAGACTACATTTATTTATAGGGTGAGAGGATTTTAGATTTCACAAGTGCTACACTATGGGCTGTTTGCTACTTCCTGTGACATTCTGGAAATTTTTTAGAATACTATTTTTAAATTAGAGGATTTTTATGCTTCAGTTCCAGTGAGTTTTATGTCGCACTAGTGTTACGCCATCAGGGTAGTCCAAGGTCTAGCACTCTCATGTGGGAAACAGGATTTGACATTTGTTAGAAACTTTTACATTACCTTTATATATCGGATAAGTGGATTTTACTTCTCATTAAACCCACACTATGGGCATTTGCGATAGTATTTCACATTTTTGAAAACATTTTAGACTATCTTTATATATAAGTTGTGTGGGTTTCCCGTGTCCATATTTCTACATTATATAAAATTAACGATGGTCTGGAACTCGGCCATAAGACACGGTATTTACCGTTTATTAAATTTAAGAGTACATGTAGATATCGGTTCAGTGGATTTTGCATTGTTTAAGTTCAGCACTATAGGAATTTGGAGAAGGTCTTCATTTATCGGTTGTGTGTGTTTTGCGCGTCCATATTTCGACATCATACAAAATCGGTAATGATCCTGGAGTAACCACTAAGGCATGGTACTTACTGTTAATAGCAATAACATGTGTCCTCCATGTTCCTATCAAAATTATACCTCTGGTGATAACCAAACCCTCCCTTCCGTGGAGGATAAAATTATGATGTTGTGTTTCCGACCATGTGTATGGGTGAGTTTCAGACGGTCGCCTATTGCTTGTTGCGCAGCACTAGTTCGGCGTAAAACCCAACTAATCCACTGTTTATTCAATTTTAGAGAACATGTAGTTATTGGTTCAATAGATTTTACACCGCTATAGTCCTACACAATGGAGAATGGGCAATGAACGTATATTTACAGTATATGATGCGGTAACTGATATCTGTGAAGATTTTTTAGAGTATCTTTATGTGTTGATACGTTTATAGGTAATTCCGTAGAGGATCAAAACTGTTATGGTATGTTTTAGAGCCACCTGTATGGGTAAGTCCCAGACCTTCGTAATGTCCATTGCGCAGAACTAGTTTCACGTAAAATCCATCCATCTATCTACCTTTTTATGCATGTAGATAACGGTGGAGTAGATTTTATATCGCATTAGTGGTACACTATGGAGAATCGGCAATAAAGCTGTTTTAACACTGGATGTTGCCGTAAGTGATATTTGTTAAACATTTTTAGAGTACCTTTATGTGTTCACAGTTTTACATTGAAAGGCAATTGGCGAGGGTCAGGGCGACCTCTATGGATGAGTTATTGACCGTCGCCAATTGCTCATTGTGCAGCACTAGTTCGACGTTAAACCCATCCATCCATCCATCCATCATATTTTAGAGTGCATGTAGATATCGGTGTTGTATCGCCAATAAAACTGTTTCAACACTGGTTATTACCATAAGTGATATTTGTTAAAAAATTTCAGAGTGCGTTTATGTGTTGAGTGTGTTACATTGAAAGGTAATTGGCGAGTATCTGGGACTTCATACTCTGATACGGCAGTTGGTTGGCCACTGTTAGAGTACGTTTATTTATCGGTTGAGTGGATTTTGCACTGCACAACAGGAATTTGGTTAAGGTCTTCATTTATCGGTTGAGTGTGTTTTGGCGTCCATAATTCGACATCATGCAAAATAAAGGGATTGTCCTAAACTAACCACTGAGGTATGGTACAGGGTCGTCCGAATAACATGATAGAAAGTATTTTAAGTTCCTGATTGCAAATGTATTGATGCAAATATAATTCTTCCATATTTATAATAGCACATATAGTGACATTTCAGTTGAATGCTTAATTACCGGAAATAAAGATTAAGCAATATAGAATCACAGACCTTTTAAGATCGATTATATATCGTAAGAAAATTTTATGAGAATACCCGATGTAATGTCCCCGTTCGACGGGCATGTCGTTCAGAGTTCAAAAAGAAAATGACACTTAGTGAAGTGATAATCGCGCAGTAAGTTATAGCACTCTACAGTCGCAGTGATTTTGAAGCCGTCAGATGACTGATGTTGTGGTCCTAATCTCCCACTGATTTTCATTGTTTACAGGTTGATGGACAGATTTGAATCTACAGGGAGTGTTTAGGATGCAAAAAGAAAGGCGTCGGGACGAAAATCAGCTGTTGTTACTGACGACATCAGGGAGCCTGCACGCGCATACTTTGAGGATCAGCCAACCACTTCCACTCGACAGGCGGCCCAACAATTAAGCATATCCAAAACATCATTACAAAGGCTAATGAAAGCAGTAGGATTGTGTCCATACAAGATCCAAATGTGACTGCCGCTAAAGGGGGGGGGGGGATACTGTGCGGCGGAGAGATTTCGCAAACTACATAATCGAGTAAATTAAAAATGGTTCCATCAGTGAATACAAGATCTGGTTCAGAGATGAGGTCCATTTTCAGTTGAATGGTTTCGTGAACAAACAAAACTGGCGCCACTGAGGTACGGAAAATCCTCATCTCAGCGCCATCTCTTCACTGCATCCACAAAGGGTCACGGTGTGGTGTGATGTGCCATATCGTCGAAGCAGATAATTGGTCCGATATTTATTGATGGTATGGTCACAGGAGTGAAGTATCGAGAGTTGCTAGAGCGTCACTTTGGCCTTGATGCTGGCCATCTCAACAAGACAAGCCGGTACTGGTACAAGCCAGATGGGGCTCGTCCCCAAAAACCTTCTGACATCTTCACGTGGCTTGAAACGACGTTTGGTGAGTGTTTGATTGCATTGGATGCAGAGAAATTCACGGGGCACGGGATAGAGTGGACCCCCATACAATCCGGACCCAAATCCGTGCGACTTATTCTTATGGGGTTACATCAAGGTTAGAATCTATAGAAATAGCCCTGATTCACTGGAGGACCTAAAATTATCTATCAGAAGTGAGATTGATGTACTTGGTTAAGACATACTCCAGCGCATTATGACAGAGTTTCGGAACAGGCTTTATAACACTATATTCGGGGACGGTAGACATTTTAAGCATCTTGTATATTAAATGTCATTCATATCTGTATTCAATAAAATATGCATCATTTTCTCGCATGTTGTCTTTTTTCCACAACGATCGTTTACTTTCTATCATGTTTTTCGGATCACCCTGTACTTACCGTTAATTAAACTTATGTGTCCTCCATGTCCCTATCAAAATTATACCTCTGGTGGCAACCTAAGTGGGAGAACCTTCCCTTCCGTTGAGTATAAAATTTTGATGGCATATTTCCGACAATATGCATGGGTGAGTTTCAGGCGGTCGCCTATTGCTTGTTGCGCAGCACTAGTTCGGCGTAAAACCCAACTAATCTACTGTTTATTCAATTTTAGAGACCGTGTAATTATCGGTTGAGTAGATTTTACACCGCTATAGTCCTACACTATGGAGAATCGGCAATGAATGTATATTTACAGTATATGATGCGGTAACTCATATTTGTGAAAAAATTTTAGAGTACCTTTATGTGTTGATACATTTATAGGTGATTCCGAAGAGGATCAAAATTGTGATGACATGTCTTAGGGCAAACTCAGTGGATGAGTCCTAGACCGTCGCCAATTCTCATTGTGCAACACTAGGTCGACGCAAAATCAATCCATCCACCCATCCATCCGTTTATTTAATTTTAGTGTGACTGTAGATATCGGTGGAGTAGATTTTACATTGCATCAGTGTTGCACTAAGATGTATCCGCAATAAAACTGTTTTTACACTCGATATTACGTAAGCGATAATTGTTGAAAATTATTAGAGTACCTCTATATTTTTAGTGTTTTACATTGGAAGGCAATTGTCGAGGGTCAGAGCGATCAGGGAGACCTCTATGGGTGAGTCATAAACCGTCGCCAATTGCTCGTTGTGCAGCACTAGTCCGACGTAAAAAAAAAACCATCCATCCATCAAGCTTTAGAGTGCATGTAGATATCGGTGGAGTATCGCTGTAAAACTGTTTTAACACTCGATATTACCGTAAACGATATTTTTTGAAATTTTTCAGAGTACCTTTATGTGTTGAGTGTTTTACATTGCAAGGCCATTGCCATGTGTCAGGGCGACCTCTATGGAGGAGTCCTAGACCGTTGCCAATTGCTCATTTTGCAGCACTAGTTAACGTATTCATCCATCCATCAAATTTTAGAGTGCATGTAGATATCGGTGGTGTATCGCCAATAAAACTGTTTTAACACTGGTTATTACCATAAGTCATATTTGTTAAAAAATTTCAGAGTACGTTTATGTGTTGAGTGTGTAACATTGAAAGGCAATTGGCGAGGATCTGGTACTTCATAATCTGATACGGTAGTTGTGAATTTATGGCCCATGTTAGAGTACCTTTATATCGGTTGAGTGTATTTAGCATTGCTTAAGTTCTGCACTACAGGAATTTGGTGAAGGTCTTCATTTATCTGTTGTGTGTCTTTTAGCGTCCATATTTCGACATCATGCAAAATGGGTGATGGTCCTAGACTAAACACTAAGGCATGGTACTTACCGTTAATTAAACACATGTGTCCTCCATGTTCCTAACAAAATTTTACCTCTGGTGATCATTAAACAGGGGAGCAGCCCCGTCTCACCGCTCGAAGAGCGGTGTTGAGCTATGCTAGGACCGAAGTCCACGTGGGCTGTCCCGAGACGTTTATTGAAAAACGAAAGAAAAAAAAAAAATTACAGAATTCATCGCCAGGTTTAGATCCTACCCGCGACAATGGGCGATTGATCTTTTGACTTTTCTTCCGAAAGCATCATAGTTGCTTGTTTGCAGGGGTGAATTTATTTTTGCTGCATTATTTGGTTTCAGGTTGACCTTTGCTGCACTTCTGACGCTACAAGAGGGTAATGGGGTAGTGGGGAAAGTTAGCGTTTTGCTGGGTACCGAGAAGCACATTAGACAACTTGGAGAGTGGAGAAAAAAAAAAAAAAAAAAAAAAAAAAAAAAAAGGGAAATAAAATAAAAATTTAATGAAATAGATAGATAGAGAGAATTATTTAATTTATTTAAGTTAATTCTTTAATTTATTTAAGTTAATTTTGGGACCATGATTAGTTGGTCGTTATTATTAGAAGAGTTACTTGGGAGATTTTTAGTCTGTTCGATTGGATATATCCATTAAGAGGGAGTAGATGCTATTGAGTTTATGGATTAGGATTTTATTGGTTAGGATGTTTGGAAGCCAGTTTATTGGCCTAGGGGTTGGGTTTCTAAGATGGAAAACCTCTGTAAGGGGGCATGAGAAATAGTAGTGATCCGGCGTTCCCTCCTCTCCACATGGACACAGGGATGAGCGCCGGCAATGAAATCTATTTAAGTAGGAGGGGAAAGGGCCATGGCCACTTAAAAAGGCTGAGATGGGTGGTGTTAGGGTCCAGGTGTTTGTGCTAACATTTGGGATAAGATTATAGGTATGCCTACCTTTTTCGGAGGTAGACCATAGGTCTTGCCATTTTTGCATGGTCAGATTTTTAATTTTTCTTTTGACAAAGGAGGGGGGGGGGGCTGGGAGAGAGACGTCTATGACTTCCGACTCTGTTGCGGCCTTTGCAAGAGAATCAGCTATTTCATTGCCGGCTACGCCCCTGTGGGCTGAAACGTGAGCCAGGGAGCAGTTACAGTTTAGGGTGCTAAGGGAGTTTTTTATTTCTATTACTTGAGGGTGTCTGCTCCTGTGTCGAGCTATGGCGAGCAGACCTGAGAGACTATCGCTGAAAATGCTTATATCTTGATATTTTGCCTCTGAGATCCAGTTAATGCCTTTTTGTATTGCATATAATTCCGCTTGGAAAACAGAGTTGTAGTCTTCGATTCTGCCCGCCCACTGATGGGTCACGACGCCTGAAGCTAGGACGCAGAAAGCTGCAGCCACTCCAGCATCCGTCTTAGAACCATCCGTGTAGACCGCCACAGGGACAGACGGGGAGAAGCTATATTTAGAGCAGTTTGTAATGAGAGGAGCAACATCCTTACCGGGGTGGAGGGCCCAGCTGCAGGTAAGATGCTGGATTGGGGTGTTGGGAAAAATGGTTGAGCTAAGTTCTGGGTCTTTAAGTTGGAGAATTCTGGATTTTATGTTGATTTGTGATACCTGCAGGTGGGCATGGGGAATCCCTGTGATGACGGTGATGGCATCAGTCGAAATGATTTTATAGCCTCTTGCTATTTGTAAGAGGAACGGACGTTGGGCTGAGTTTAGTTGGGTTATTGCATCAGATCTTAGATGGCCGCCCCAGATGGATGCCCCATACGTGAGAATTTTGTCAATTATTGTGAGGTACCATGTTTTGAGGTGGAAGGTGGAAATACCCCACCTCTTGCCAACCATTTTTAAGGAGTTATGGTATATTTTTTGCGTTTTGATTTTTAAGTCTTTGACATGGGGCAACCAGTTGAGGCGTCGATCAAAAGTGACTCCTAGAATTTTGAGTTGTTCCACGTGGTTGACGCTGATGCCATCGATCCGCATCTTGGGATATCTTCTATTGCTGAGGGCTTTTGGAAAGGCTAATGTGAGTGCTTTTGTTTTTGAAGGGGATAATTTGAGATTAAGGTCTTGTAATAGACCACTAAAGAGGGAGAGGGCTACCTGAGCCTGGTCTTCCAAATCTTTCCTTATGCGGCCAGAGAGAATCAGGGAGAAGTCATCAGCATACGCGAAAATCTCGAAGCCCGCCGAGCTCATTTCTCGAAGGATGCTATTGGCGATTATGTTCCATAGTAATGGACCAAGACATGAGCCCTGCGGGCAGCCTTTAGATTGAGGGAGTTCTGAGGAGCCTTCCCCCCAGTTAACTAGGATTTTTCGTTTTGAGAGATAAGATCTGATAACTCCCGCCAGATTCCTCGGGCAACCAAGGTCCTGGAGAGCTTGTACAATGTGGGGCCACTCTATGTTGTCGAAAGCTCCCTGTATGTCTAGTGAGACGATGGTGGTGTATTTCTGGGCATTGCAGCTGACGGCGCAGGAACTCTTGATGGCTTGCATTGCTTCGTCGCACGATCTGCCCTCTCTGAACCCGAATTGGTTTGGGTGGAGCAGGTTGTTTGATTCGAGGTAGAAATTTAGGCGTGTTACTGTCAGTTTTTCCAATAATTTTCCTAACGTTGGTAGGAGGCAGATCGGTCTGTAGGATGAGGGTTCAGAGGGGAGTTTCCCTTGCTTCAGGAAATACACCACTTCGCCTCTGCGGAGAATTTCTGGAAAGTAGTGAAAGTTTAGACAGATGTTTGACCATTTTTGTAGGAGGTGTGGTATTGTTAGGTGTACATTGCGGAGAATTTTAAAGTCTAAATTGTCGGGACCTGGAGCTTTCTTTACATTGAAGCTGAATAGAGTGGCTTTGATCTCGGCCTCCGTGAAGGGGACATCCGAAGGAGCCGAGAAGACGGGCACTTGAAAGTTTGTGAGGAAAGATTCTGGGAAGAGTGTGCTTGTTAGGTATTCCAGGTTGTTACGTTTGGAAGAGAGCGCCGGAGGGCGCTCCAGTTTCAGTTCTGTTGGTGTAAAGAATTTGTTACTGTAGAATTTTTGCGCTGTTCCGAAAATCTTGGTCTGTGATGAGCAAAAGTGTTTCCATGCGTTGCGTTTAGCTGTGTTTATGTGTTTTTTGAAAAGGGCCGAATGAAGTTTGATTGCTTGTTTTTGCTGTGGGATTAGGGATGGATCGATATATTTTAATTGTCTTTTAAGAGCTGTGAGTCGATTACGCATGAACGTAGCTGGGGGTCCAGAAGGTGTAGGCGAACTGCCGTTCCGACTTCTTCAGTCTGAATGCTGAGGTTGCTGCAGTGTGGATTGTGGCTATGAGGTTTTGAGTGTATGTTTCTAACTGGGCCTCGTTAGTGATTGTATTTAGCTCCGAGATAAGTTTCGATGATTCCTTTTGAATTAGGCTATTGAATTTTTTGAAATTACCATGCTTGGTGGCGAAGCGTTTAGAGTGTGATATTCCCAGACCATCGCCAATTCTCATTGTGTAACACTAGGTCGACGTAAATTTCATCCATCCGTTTATATAATTTTAGTGTGACTGTAGATACCGGTGAAGTAGATTTTACATTGCATCAGTGCTGCTCTAAGAAGTATCGGCAACAAAACTGTTTTCACACTCAATGTTACCGTAAACGATATTTTGTGATAAATTTTCGAGTACCTTTATATGTTGAGTGCTTTACATTTAAAAGGCCATTGCCAAGTGTCAGGGCCACCTCTATGGATGAGTCCTAGACCGTCGCCAATTCTCAATTTGCAGCACTAGGTGTACGTAAAATCCATCCATCCATTTATTAAATTTTAGTATGCCTGTAGATATCGGTGGAGTAGATTTTACATTGCATCAGTGCTACACTAAGGAGAATTGGCAATGAAACTGTTTCAACACTGGATATTACCGTAAGCGATAATTGTTGAAAATTTTTAAAGTATCTTTATGTGTTTAGTGTTTTACATTGGAAGGCAATTGGCGAGGGTCAGAGCGATCAGGGAGACCTCTATGGATGAGTCCTAAACCGTTGCCAAATGCTCATTGTGCAGCACTAGTCCGACGTAAAAAAAACCATCCATCCATCAAGTTTTAGAGTGCATGTAGATATCTGTGCAGTATCGGCAATAAAACTGTTTTAACACTCGATATTACCGTAAACGATATGTGTTGAAAATTTTTAGAGTACCTTTATATGTTGAGTGTTTTACATTGAAAGGCCATTGCCAAGTGTCAGGGCGTGCTCTATGGATGATTCCTAGACCGTCGCCAATTGCTCATTTTGCAGCACTAGTGACGTAAAACCCATCCATCCATCCATCAAATTTAAGAGTGCGTGTAGATTTCGGTGATTTATCGCCACTAAAACTGTTTTAACGCTGGTTATTACCATAAGTGATATTTCTTAAAAAATTTCAGAGTACCTTTATTTGTTGAGTGTGTTACATTAAAAAACAATTGGCGAGGGTCTGGGACTTCAAAATCGGATGTGGCAGTTGTAATTTGATGGCCCATTTTACAGTACCTTTATTTATCGGTTGAGTGTATTTTGCATTGCTTAAGTTCTGCACTATAGGAATTTTGTGAAGGTCTTCATTTATCGGTTGTGTGTGTTTTGGCGTCCATAATTCGACATCATCCAAAATGGGTGATGGTTTTAGACCACAGATTATTATACAGATAGGACACTCCCGTATATTCTTCGGTAACCGGAATTTGACTGCAACGACCCTATTGTCAACGGCTGTAAGTTTCTCGAGCTCTCGAGCTTACGCAATCGCTCGTCTTATTTTTATTGTATCTATGTTCCACGGAGTAAAAAGACAGGAGAAGAAGGTAACGCTGAAATTTTGGGATGTTGTTTTCTAATGTTTACAGATGGCGCCAGCGTGCAATCCTTCCTTCTCTCCAGCTTCCGCAATGTTATTCAATGGGGAAATGTCTCGTTTTAATTATTTTTTTAAAAATAATATCAAGCTGAAAAAATTTCGATTGAAAGCAAATTTCATTAAATAGAGTATTCTAACCAACATGTTTTTTTTAGAGCCATTTTATACTAATTTTACTTTGAAAGAAAGCTTTTAAAAAATGACGATTCTTATGAACCGAAGCTAGCTAAAACAGACAATTGGGAGGAAGGAGAATGGATGAAATTTTGTAAAGAAAAAAAATAAACTTACTTTAGGTGCAGAAAACACGAACTCGGACTTTATTTTTCTCCTAGGGCTTTTTTTTGTTTTTCTTATCACTATCATAGCCTGTTTTACAACTAGGAACGAAGCATTTATTTGAAACATCTGAATTATGCAGTTTTAAGAACTTACAAAAAAATTAAATTGCTTAAAATAAAAAATTTTAAATGTACTCCAGCAAAATTCTATTGAAAACAACAGTATATCCGCGTCGAGGTAGAGAGGAATGACAAGTGGTGCCCTCAATATTTACCAAAAATTTAGATCACAGTTTCGTAGCTTTCTCCCATTGGACCTTCAACTCCTATTAATATTATTACTCCGTGCTATGTTCATATCGTAATATTAGTGCAACGTTAAACACAACATCCAACCGACTAACCATTTATTGATGTTTACGTTTGGACTTTGTTATTGTTTACGAATTTGATTGTCGAAAGCAATTTATTTTAAGAAGCAAGTACTAAATATTAAGAAAATAAACTTTGAAAATATACATAAAATAAATATAGTTTAAAAAAACTAAAAAACACGCTTTTAAAGCACATCAAACTAAAAAGTGAAAAATAATTCTTAATATAAGCTGAAAGCAATAATGAACGAAAAATACTAGTATAATTGTGAAAAAAGCGTGGGGTGCTTTGTGCCATATTTTTCGTATATCGAGCAACCCACGCTTTTTTCACAATTATACTAGTAATTTTCGTTCATTATTGTTTTCAGCTTATATTAAGAATTATTTTTCAGTTTTTAGTTTGATGTGCTTTAAAAGCGTGTTTTTTAGTTTTTTTAAACTATATTTATTTTTCACTTTTTAGTTCGATGTGCTATGAAAGCATGCTTTTTAAACTATATTTTAAACTATATTTATTATTTTATTATTTATCACATAAATAGCTACAGTATGTAAGTTTTTGGTTAAAATATTTACATACAATCGAAAATATCCCCATTCGACTTGCAGGCCTCTTAAATCTATCTGTACCAATTTTGAACGGCTTAACTGTATTTCTATTTGTTTTTGCCCCATAGCCCCCCCTTACCCCCTCACCCCCTACCCGCCCCTCTTAATAATTTTACAAATTCAAAAATATCCGCAATGGATTTGTAAGTATCGAAAACCTCTATGTACCAATTTTGAACGATCTGACACTCTTTTTATTTTTTTGCCCCCTCCCCCCCCCTTCTTGCCCCTCCTAATAACTTTACACAATCGAAAATATCCCCATTCGACTTGCAGACCTTTAAAACCTAACTGTACCAATTTTCAACGGCCTAACTGTATTTCTATTTGTTTTTGCTCCATAGCCCCCCTTACCGCCCCACCCCCCCCCTACCCGCCCCTCCTAATAATTTTACAAATTCAAAAATATCCGCAATCGATTTGTAAGTATCGAAAACCTCTATGTACCAATTTTGAACGATCTGACACTATTTTTATTTTTATGCCTCCCCCCTCCCCTCCCCCACTTCTTGCCCCTCCTAATAACTTTACACAATCGAAAATATCCCCATTCGACTTGCAGTCCTCTTAAATCTATCTGTACCAAATTTGAACGACCTAACTGTATTTCTATTTGTTTTTGCCCCATACCCCCCCTTATCCCCTCACCCCCTACCCGCCCCTCCTAATAATTTTACGAATTCAAAAATATCCGCAATCGATTTGTAAGTATCGAAAACCTCTATGTACCAATTTTGAACGATCTGACACTATTTTTATTTTTATGCCTCCCCCCTCCCCTCCAACACTTCTTGCCCCTCCTAATAACTTTACACAATCGAAAATATCCCCATTCGACTTGCAGTCCTCTTAAATCTATCTGTACCAAATTTGAACGACCTAACTGTATTTCTATTTGTTTTTGCCCCATACCCCCCCTTATCCCCTCACCCCCTACCCGCCCCTCCTAATAATTTTACGAATTCAAAAATATCCGCAATCGATTTGTAAGTATCGAAAACCTCTATGTACCAATTTTGAACGATTTGAAACTATTTTTATTTTTATGCCTCCCCCCTCCCCTCCCCCACTTCTTGCCCCTCCTAATAACTTTACACAATCGAAAATATCCCCATTCGACTTGCAGGCCTCTTAAATCTATCTGTACCAATTTTGAACGGCCTAACTGTATTTCTATTTGTTTTTGCCCCATAGCCCCCCCCTTACCCCCTCACTCCCCTACCCGCCCCTCCTAATAAATTTACAAATTCAAAAATATCCGCAATCGATTTGTAAGTATCGAAAACCTCTATGTACCAATTTTGAACGATTTGACACTATTTTTATTTTTATGCCTCCCCCCCGCCTCCCCCACTTCTTGCCCCTCCTAATAACTTTACACAATCAAAAATTTCCCCATTCGACTTGCAGGCCTCTTAAATCTATCTGTACCAATTTTGAACGGCCTAACTGTATTTTTATTTGTTTTTACGCCATAGCCCCCCCCCTTACCGCCCCTCCTAATAATTTTACAAATTCAAAATCATCCGCAATCGATTTGTAAGAATCGAAAACCTCTATGTACCAATTTTGAACGATCTGACACTATTTTTATTTTTATGCCTCCCCCTCCCCTCCCCCCTTCTCGCCCCTCTTAATAACTTTACACAATCAAAAATATCCCCATTCGACTTGCAGACCTTTAAAACCTACCTGTAACAATTTTCAACGACCTAACTGTATTTCTATTTGATTTTGCTCCATAGCCCCCCTTACCGCCCCACCCCCTACCCGCCCCTCCTAATAATTTTACAAATTTAAAAATATCCGCAATCGATTTGTAAGTATCGAAAACCTCTATGTACCAATTTTTAACGATCTGACACTATTTTTTATTTTTTTGCCCCCCCCTCCCCTCCCCCAATTCTTTCCCCTCCTAATAACTTTACACAATCGAAAATATTCCCATTCGACTTATCTGCAGGCCTCTTAAATCTATCTGTACCTATTTTGAACGGCCTAACTGTATTTTTACTTGTTTTTGCCCCATAGCCCCCCCTTACCCCCTCACCGCCCTACCCGCCCCTCCTAATAATTTTACAAATTCAAAAATAATCGCAATCGATTTGTAAGTATCGAAAACCTCTATGTACCAATTTTGAACGATCTGACACTATTTTTTATTTTTTTGCCCCCCCCTCCCCTCCCCCACTTCTTGCCCCTCTTAATAACTTTACACAATCGAAAATATCCCCATTCGACTTGCAGGCCTCTTAAATCTATCTGTACCAATTTTGAACGGCTTAACTGTATTTCTGTTTGTTTTTGCCCCATCGCCCCCTTACCCCCTTACCCCCTCACCCCCTACCCGCCCCTCCTAATAATTTTACAAATTCAAAAATATCCGCAATCGATTTGTAAGTATCGAAAACCTCTATGTACCAATTTTAAACGATCTGACACTATTTTTATTTTTTTGCCCCCCCCATCCCTCCCCCCCTTCTTGCCCCTCCTAATAACTTTACACAATCGAAAATATCCCCATTCGACTTGCAGACCTTTAAAACCTATCTGTACCAATTTTCAACGGCCTAACTCTATTTCTATTTGTTTTTGCTCCATAGCCCCCCTTACCCGCCCCTCCTAATAATTTTACAAATTCAAAAATATCCGCAATCGATTTGTAAGTATCGAAAACCTCTATGTACCAATTTTGAACGATCTGACACTATTTTTTATTTTTTTTGCCCCCCCTCCCCTCCCCCACTTCTTGCCCCTCCTAATAACTTTACACAATCGAAAATATCCCCATTCGACTTACTTGCAAGCCTCTTAAATCTATCTGTACCAATTTTGAACGGCCTAACTGTATTTCTATTTGTTTTTGCCCCATAGCCCCCCCTTACCCTCTCACCCCCCTACCCGCTCCTCCTAATAATTTTACAAATTCAAAAATATTCGCAATCGATTTGTAAGTATCGAAAACCTCTATGTACCAATTTTGAACGATCTGACACTATTTTTTATTTTTTTGCCCCCCCCTCCCTCCTCCCCCTTCTTGCCCCTCCTAATTACTTTACACAATCGAAAATATCCCCATTCGACTTGCAGACCTTTAAAACCTATCTGTACCAATTTTCAACGGTCTAACTGTATTTCTTTTTTTTTTTTGCTCCATAGCCCACCCCTTGCTGCCCCACCTGGGGGCTGAATTTCTAAAATTCCAGAAATTGGTTTTTAGATAGTTGCCTTAGCTATATTTTAGAGTAAATATTTCACGTATATCTATTTTTTTTTTGTTTGGGATATATAGGATTATGCGAAATCACGTTTTACGCATGTGAAATCACGTTTTGCCCCCCTCCCACCGCCCCCCTTGGGGACCGAATTTCAAAAATTCCAGAAACCGATTTTTAGACATTTGTATTAGCTATATTTTAAAGCAAAAATTTTACGGATATCTGTTTGTTTGTTTGAGATATGAAGGATTTTGTGCAATCACGTTTTGCTCCAGGAGAAGTTACAAACAAACATACATACATACATACAGGTGAAGCTAATATAAGCGTGTTAACAAAAATTCCAGAAACCGATTTTTAGACATTTGTATTAGCTATATTTTAAAGCAAAAATTTTACGGATATCTGTTTGTTTGTTTGAGATATGAAGGATTTTGTGCAATCACGTTTTGCTCCAGGAGAAGTTACAAACAAACATATATACATACATACAGGTGAAGCTAATATAAGCGTGTTAATAAAAACATTTTTTTTTCATTTTAAGGCATTTTGTATTATTTAAACCAAGCAACGTTAAATATTTAATGATTTCATACTGCTATTTCAGAATTACAGTTTGTAATTTTAATTTGTACTTGAATATGAATATATTTCACAAAGCATATTTTTAAACATTATAGAAAATAATTTTTATTTCTTGCAAGGAGAGGTCACGACATGGAAAATTCAGATCGGGACGAAATTGCGCAGGATTGTAGTATACTATCAGGGTAACAACATATTAAAGCAGTAGGACCCACTATCCACAAAATTTCGAGAAAAAAGCATTTAAAGTTTCAGTAATCTTTAAATACAAGTTATTTCATAATCGAGTAAGCGCCTCAGTGGCGTGATCCTAAAGCGTGAGCCTCCCACCCAGATGACTTGGGTTCGAGGCTACCTGCGGGACTACTCTTTTTTTTTTTCTTTAACTTTTTATGTAATCTTAACTTTTTATTTATTTTATTTTATTTTACAATTCAATTCAAAATTCAAAATTTGAAATTTTAATAAAAAATTATTTAATTTTGAGTATAAAATAACTTTTTCTATTTTTAATATTTATAACTTAAAAATACAATAAATTTCTATAACTTAAAAAATAAAGTTTAGTTTTGCAAAACCCTAAATAAGAAACATAAAGAAAAACAGACAAATATTTAAATAATTAAAAAATAAACAAGCTGTAAACAAAGTGTAAAATAGTTAGCAGTTGTACTTAAATCTTGGTTTGAGCTTCCTGATTTGTTTTGAATGTGTATAAATTACGCAAACACTTCTAGCTTGTTAATAATAAAGGACAGGTGGAATTTTATTTTGTGCACAGAAGGATAAAAAAAAAAAAAAAAGAAGTTGTTATCGAAAAAGAAACGATGTTCATTAACATTTAAAATCTACATTTAAAGATAACATTTCTTTACCTGTAATAATTTAATAGCCTCGCAATCCTATACTATAATTTTTAAGAAACTATTGATTGGAGAAGTAATTATTTAATTTGGATAGTAATTATATATGCAATTAAAATCATCATTTCTCTGTAATTTTTTTTTTTTTTCGTAATTTAAAAGATAAAATTAAATATACCTAAAATGAAATAAAATATTTAGATAAATAATTAAAAACAGTTTCTTTAGTTTTACTTTATTTTAAAGTTAAAATAAAACTAAAATTTATTTTTTAAGTTATATAAATTTATTGTATTTTTAAGTTATAAATATCAAAAATAGAAAAAGTTATTTTATACTCAAGAAAATTAAATCATTTTTTATTAAAATTTTCAAATTTTGAATTGAATTGTAAAATAAAGTAAAATAAATAAAAAGTTAAGATTACATAAAAAGTTAAAGAAGAAAAAAAAAAAAAGTAGTCCCGCAGGTAGCCTCGAACCCAAGTCATCTGGGTGGGAGGCGCGCGCTTTAAGATCACGCCACTGAGGCGCTTACTCACTTACGAAATAACTTATATTTAAAGATTACTGAAACTTTAAATGCTTTTTTCTCGAAATTTTTTGGATAGTGGGTCCTACTGCTTCAATATGTTGTTACCCTCATAGTATACTACAATCCTGCGCAATTTCGTCCCGATCTGAATTTTCCATGTCGTGACCTCTCCTTGTTAGAAGAATAGCTGTGAATGTTTTGACGATAATTTTGTGAATTCAAGAACAATAGAAAGTGAAGAAAAATAAAACTTCCCATACTAACCTGCTACTAACTACTCGCGAAATAGAAAAACAATTTTCGATCAAAGATGCTATTCATGTAGACGTAACACATGTAGTTCCCCTCTGTTGACACTAGTGGTGCTACTATATTTCCGGTTCGCGTTTTAGCTTCACTGTCCTATCTGTATGATAATCTCTGTCCTAGACTAACCAGAAAGACATGGTTCTTACCGTTAATTAAACACATGTTTCCTCCATGTCCCTATCAAAATTATACCTCTGGTGTCAACCAAAGCGGGAGAACCCTCCCTTCCGTTGAGGATAAAATTTTGATGGCATGTTTCCGACAATATGCATGGTGATTTTCAGACGGTCGCCTATTGCTTGTTTCGCTGCACTAGTTCGGCGTAAAACCCAACTAATCCACTGTTTATTCAATTTCAGAGAACATGTAGTTATCGTTTGAGTAGATTTTACACCGCTGTCGTCCTACACTATGGAGAATCGGCAATGAATGTATATTTACAGTATATGATGCGCTAACTCATATTTGTGAAGATTTTTTAGAGTACCTTTATATGTTGATACACTTATAGGTAATTGCTTAGATGATGAAAATTGTGATGACATGTCTTAGTGCGACCTGTATGGATGAGTCCCAGACCGTCGCCAATTCTCATTGTGCAACACTAGGTCGACGTAAAATCCATCCATCCATTCGTTTATATAATTTTAGTGTGACTGTAGATATCGGTGGAGTAGATTTTACATTGCATCAGTGCTACACTAAGGAGAATCGGCAATGAAACTGTTTTGACACTGGATATTACCGTAAGCGATAATTGTTGAAAATTTGTAGAGTACCTTTATGTGTTGAGTGTTTTACACTGAAAGGCCGTTGCCAAGTATCAGAGCGACCTCTATGGATGAGTCCCAGACCGTCGCCAATTGCTCCTTGTGCAGCACTAGGCCGACGTTAAACGCATCCATCCATCCATCAAATTTTAGCATGCATGTTTATATCGGTGGAGTATCGGCAATAAAACTGTTTTAACACCGGATATTACCGTTTGTGATATTTGTTAAAAAATTTTAGAGTACCTTTATGTTTTTAGTGTTTTACATTGGAAGGCAATTGTCGAGGGTCAGAGCCAGTGTTGTGCAAGTTCACAAAAAAAACGAACTAGTTCAAACTCAAGTTCATTGTGTAAAAAACGAGTTAGTTTGCGCTCAAACTCATGTCTGAAAGAAATGAACGAGCTCAGTTCAAGTTCATTTTTAAAAACGAGCGAAACTCATTAAAAGTTCATTTTTACGTACTTTTTTTTTCCTTTTCTAAATAGATCTTATTTTCTGTGAACACTTTCATCGGTATTAAAATCCCGGATAAACTACTACATCAGAAATGCGAAAGAAAAATATTTGAGTTGCATACAGTTGTTTCGGTAGCCTTAAGCGTACCGTCTTAAGTGCGAAAGAATTCTGACGTAGTAGTTTATCCGAGTTTTAAATATTCCAACGCCAAGTCTCCTGTTATTACTTTAATAGGTAATTTCCCTTTTCCTAAAATTACCAATTATCATGAAAATTATTCTTACTTTAACCTCTTAATTAAACTTATAAATTTATAGCTCTTAATTATAACTTATTAATTGAATTGTAGTAAAAATTTATTTAACGAACATTTCTGAATAGTGTACTCACTGTTTTTGGGTTTTTTATTCTCAAATTTCCAATACGTTTGTTTATACACGTGAGAAAACTTATTAACAGGAGACAAATTCCATCATTTAGAGGTTCCATTGTTTTAAATCAGTGTTGTGCACGACCACGTTCATGAGTTTAACTAAAAATTTTGAGATTTGAGTTGAATTTCGCTCGTTTTTTAAATTGTGAACTTGAGCTGAGCAAAGTTCGTTTTCTCTTGAATTTGAGTGGGAAAAGCAACTTAAGCTCATATGGATTTTATTCCTCTGTGAAGAATTTTTATATTCTTGGTAGCAATACTTTCTACCCTTTTAATCGCGAGAGAACGCATTTCTCACAAGCCCCATAGCAGAAAATGCGAGACGCGCGACGTGCGTCGCAGATTTTTTTTTAGTCTGCAGATTATTTTCCAAATTAGCATTATGCAGAAATTCCCAAATCTCTCGATTTTGGCAGGAAAGATAGCGATTTTCAATCTTTTTGCATCCACAGCATAATTGTCAATATTCATTTTAAACACGCTTTATTAAATTCTAGAATCTATAAAGAGGTAGAACCGTTTATTATCTCTCACTCAAGTAATTTTTTGTGACCCCCCTCCCCTCCCTTACACCTGTTAAAGATCAGCGATGAAACAGATCGCGGAATCTTTGCGATTTCAAAATTTTTCCCCATCAGCAACATAAATGTCAGTATTCTTTTTAAATTTACTTAATTAGATTCCAGAACCTATAAAGAAGTAGAATTGTTCAATATCTCACTCATATTTGTTTTAGTCTCCCCCCCCCCTCCAAATAACAATCAGTGATTCAACGTTTCACAAAAGCGTTGTAATTTTGAATTTTCCTTCATCCGCAGCATAAATGTCAATATTCATTAAAAACATGCTTTATTATATTCTAGAACCTATGAAAAGTAAAATTGTTCAATATCTCTCACTCGTAATTTTTTTGTGACCCCCCCCCCTCCCCACCTTTTGTGAAATTCTTGTGATTTCAAATCTTTCTCCATCCGCAACATAAATCTCAATGTTCTTTTTAAACTTATTTACTTAGATTGCAGAACATATAAAAAAAAAGTAGAATTGTTCAATATCTCTCACTCGTATATTTGTTTTACTCCCTCCCCTCCACTCCCAACTCCACACTACGCTAATGATCGGCAATCAAACGCTTCACAGAAGCATTGTGATTTACAATCGTTTTCCATCCACAGCATAAATGTCAATGTTCATTTTAAACTTACTTTATTAGATTCTAGAATGTATAAAGAAGTAGAATTGTTGAATATTTCTCATTCATATAATATTTTGGTGCCCCCCCCCCCCATTACCATTTAGAACCGATCAGTAATGAAACTTCCTGCAGTAGTGTTGTGATTCTCAACCTTTCTCTGTATGCAGCCTAACTGCCAATATTCTGTTTAAACTTGTTTCATTAAATTGCAGAAACTGTTTAGAGGTAGAATCAATATCGCACACTACTCATGTAATTTTTGTTGTTGCTTCTTTGAATATATACAAGATTTTGTATCAATTTCAAAGTTTGATGATCTTGACACCGTTTTGCTTGAATACCAGTGTTTTTGTAAATGAATCGCTAGCACTATAGAAGAAGAAAGTGGATCTGAAAGGATCGCAGGTTTTTTACGAAAAGTCTTTTAGTGAGCTGTTAAAGAAAATACCTGTTTGCTTATTAAGTTACTTAAATTTGCAGTTTCAATTTCAGTATCGGAAGATTTCTGTAAAAGTTGGGGCTCAGACATTGAGATGGGGAGCAAAATGCAATTAAGATGTACAGATGGCAATGACAAACAAGCTGTAATTGTTGATAAAAGAACATTTATACGTCTTAATATCCGTCCATCTGGTTACACAGGAACCAGAAAATTTTAGAAAGCGGCATTAATTTCAATGTTTAGAGTCTCTTACTACTAGTATTTTATTAGAGTCAGTACGACAAAGTCATAAACAAAGGTAGTTTTTGTACAAAATGAAGGATAATGTGGCTAATGCCAATTCTTTACCTAGCTCTATGTAATCGAAATTTTATAACTACAATGCTTTGACATAACTAACAGATTAATAACATTAGGTAAATGCAAACTTATGATAAAAATATGCTTACTGAATCTAGTAATTTTTTTTTCTGTAATTTAATGTGAAATTATGCTGCAGATTATTTTCTAAGGCCCAAATAGTTGTTGCAGATTGGCAGAAAAGTTTCTGCTACTGGGCTCACAAGAGAGAAACGCATCGGGTCGGTTAATCGCTTATTACCTGCTTTGCTGGTCAGGTGCAGGTAAAATTTGCAATAATTTTTATTCGCAAACTGTTTTCTTCGAAGATTGTTTTATGCTTCCCTTATGAATCGAAACTTTTAAATGAAGAAATTGGATGACATTGTCTTCCTTCCTAGTAATTTAAAGACATGACTGATAACATGAATTTAATTACATTTACTTAAATATTAATACTTAATGTTTAAAGCTTTATATGGAAAACAATTTTTTTTCCCAACCTATATTTGCTTCCTTATTTTACTGTCAAAATACTTGGAACAATGGATTTTTTAAATATAAGTTTCAATACAGCTAAATGTTTGTTTATAATTAGATAAACACATTGTTGTAATATATTTAATTTTCTGAAAGATTTCTTCAATAATATAATTGTAGTTTGTGTAAAAGAACTTTTATTCATCTTATTATCTAACACAATTTTAACAATATGGCGGGACAGAAGCTGCAGATTTATTTCGGGTTGAAGGTCAAAAGACATTTTGCAGGTCGGGTCGGCTGCAAGTCAAGTTTACTCGAACCACGCAGGACTCTAAGTCAGTCCTTTCATAAGAAGAAATATAAATTCCGCTGGTCCCCTGGTACGATTGAAGACTTAAATGCCCTATCCAGTAGGCTACCGTTTTCCTTGCTACAGTATTTTTCTTTTTTTTTTTTTTTTGTGTGTGTGTGTGTGTGTGCCCCAGTTTTCCACGATATTATACTGTTGTCAATTTTGTATTTCAGTTTTCATGCAATCAAATCCATGCCATTTCAGTATCAGAAATTTATACGAAATACCTCGTATTATGAAAAGTTATAGAAGTTCTAAGAGTGATTTAAGAAAAGTTTTAAGAAAGCCTTTCATTATAAATAAAAATATAAAAATTTAAAAGTATAATTGTTGCAAAGCAAGAGCAGTTGGAATAGTTCCTCCCACAAGGCCAGCAATAACAGCAGAGCAACTCAACTCCCCTCCAGTTGAAGCGAGTGATACCGGAATGCCTCTGTTTACCGCTACCGGTGAAGGTAGAAAGAATGTTCTGTTCTGATCGATATATCGCTACTGTGCGAGTATTATTGGAATTTACTTTAATTTCTGGGCCCTCTGTATATAATTTGTATATAATAGGTTGTAAATAGAAATGTTTGTGTTCAACAATATCTGTTGATTGTGAAATGTGTGCAGTTTGATTAAAAGAAAATATAGAAAATAATTTTATCGTTCTATGTTCTATTTCAAGACTCCAGATTTATTTATTAAAAAATTATTGTAAAATCAACATTTGGCGCCCCCGGGTTGAGCCTGACGTCTTTTAAAATAGAACGAGTAATAATTAAGAGGTAAGAAGATTAGATTTTTTCCATTTTGAAGTTTTTCATTGATGATCTGAATAAAAAATATTAAAACGAAACTCACGAAGAATATTTCATAAATGAATGAATTTTATTAATGGATATATTATATCATTTAGATAGTATTAGATAGTAATACAGGGTGTATTATTTGTTGATATAATGAAAATAGAAATATTTTGAAGTTTACGATTGTAAATTGAAAGTTTGTAAAACGAAAATATTTTGGTTTTGAAGTTTATCTTGTGGTGATTTCAAATTTATGAAAACGAAATTTACTAAGTAAAATTTAGTAAAATAAATATTGAGTGAATATTGCATTATATTATTTGATAGTAAAAATGGAAATAATCAAAAGAAATAAAACTGCACACAGAGCTTCCTTCACGAGGGCATATAATAAGCTAGAAAATATACTAGCAGACGAAAATTCTTCGTTCGAAGTAGAGATCAGTTTAGTTTTATTTAAACAAAATCTGATACATTAGAACTAACACATAATACATATTTAGATAGTTTAAAAGAACAGGAATTTGAAACAGAATTTGATTCTGTAGAAGAATATAGGGAAAAGTCACTGAGAATTCAATTAAGAGCTCAACACTTTTTAGAAAACCACAAAAAATTAAATGTAAAAGAAAGTAATATTGTTGATAATGATAATAATCAATTAGAGATTAACAAATTGGGTAAAACATTATGTCAGCGTCTCCCTGAAGTTGAACTTTACACGTTCGGGGGAGATTTAAAAGATTGGCTCTCATTTTGGAATCAATTTAAAAATATTCAAGAGAATAAAAATTTAAGTAAGTCAGACAAATTCCATTATTTGACTCAGTCAACTAAAATTAAATCAGAAGCAAGAGAAATTGTTCAGTCATATCCCGTAACAGAAGAAAATTATGATTTAGCTATACAGAGCTTACAAGAAAGGTACGGTCGAGAAGACCTTTTGATCGATTTTTATGTTCGGGAATTATTAAAACTTGTTCTTAATAATAACAAAAATGGTTCTTTGAGCGGTTTATATAATAAATTATCTACTCAGTCACGAGCGCTAGGCACTTTGGGTGTTACTAGTGAAATGTGTGGCCTAATTTTATATTCCTTGGTTGAAAGTTCATTACCCATAAATATTCTATGTTTATTTGAACGACAGAGAAAAATTCTAGAAACTGAAAATAAAATATCGAGTCTTGATGCCATACTACTGTTTTTAAGAAATGAAGTACAGTCCGAAGAAAAGATTAAATTGAGCAGAACCGATCTTTGTAATACGCTTCCTCAGCGCGAACATAAAGGTTTAACAATATATAAAAATGTAAAAGATAATTATCCATCCGCAATGGAACTAATTACACATGATTCAAAAAATAATTTATGTTCGCTTTGTTCAAAAGATCATGAAATGCGATTTTGTAAAAAGCATTCTATATCCCATTAAGCGAGAAACTTTCAGTTATTAAAATAAGGGATTATGTCGAATTTGTTTAGTTAAGGGCCACGTAGCCAATTCATGTAAATCAAACATTAGATGTCATATTTGTAGTAAGAAACATTTAAAATTTATGTGTCCCACTTTGGAATCTAATAAAAATAATGAAGGTTCTAGGTCACTTTCGAATCACGATGAAATAAAAGAAAAGTGTGTTGGAGCCCTATTTACACAGAAAGAAACTAAATCAAAATCTCATGCTACTAATAATGTATTTTTACAAACTTTAGTTGTGATGCTGCATGGAAAAAATGTGAAGCGCAAAGCGAGAGTTGTCCTAGATACAGGGTCTCAAAAATCATATATATTGAAATCCACTGCAGAAGAATTAAATTTCGATTTTGTAAGAGAAGAAGAATTTTGTCATTCGTTATTCGGTGGAGAGAAAACCGATATAAATAAACATGTATGTTACAAAATTTATTTGAGTAATCTTCATAATGATTATATTTGTAGCTTAGATGCTTTAGATCAAAATGTCATTTGTAATGATATTTCTGCAATAACTCAGGAAAATTGGATACGTGAGTTAAAAAATAAAGGAATCAATTTAACTGACATTAAAAATTCTGGGCCTATCGAAGTCCTTTTGGGAGCAGACGTCGTGGGTAAATTATTTACTGGTAGACGAGAACAACTTAAGTCTGGCTTAGTCGCCATGGAATCGAAATTAGGATAGACTTTGATGGGAAAAGTCCCTCAGTCCAGTAGTTGTAGAGATATAAATATGTCTGTCATTAGTATGCTTTCACAAGAAGACATATCGGTTTCGATATTATGGGATTTAGAACTCCTTGGCATTAGAGATCCTATAGAACAAAGTAATAGGGAAGATATTGAAAAGGCTGTTATAATACATTTTAAAGAAACAGTCAAACAAAAGCAAGATGGAAGATATGAGGTCCATTTACCGAGGAAAAATGATCATGTTTGCTTACCGAGCAATTATGAAGTTGCAGTACAAAGATTAGAATCTACTGTTAAAAAGTTAGAAAAAACTGGATATCGTAAAAAATACCATGAAGTTTTTAAAGAGTGGATTGATGATAGAATTATTGAAGAAGTTCCCGTTGAAGAATTGGCACTTGCTAATTCTTATTACCTTCCTCATCGTCCAGTAATTAAAGAAACATCATCAATGACCTCTATGAAAATTAGGCCCGTTTTTGACGTCTCAGCTAAGAAGCATGGTTATCCATCCCTAAATGATTGCTTAGAGACTGGTATTGACTTTATTGAAACCATTCCTTCGATTTTAACAAGATTTCGCTTATACAAAATTTGGGTTATTTCTGACATTAAAAGAGCTTTTTTACAGATAGCTCTGCACGAAAAAGATCGAGATTTCTTAAGATTCCTCTGGTATGATGACAAAGATGTCATAAAGGTTTTCCGTCATACCCGTTGTGTTTTTGGGGTAACCAGCAGCCCTTTTATACTCATGGCAGTTATTCATCACCATTTGTCAGCTGAATCGTTGAAAATAAAGTATCCTGAAAAATTGCTGGAAAGATTGCGTGACAGTTTTTACGTTGATAATTGTGTGGCCAGTGTACATAATATTTCAGAATTAGATAACTTTGTGAAGTATGCCACAGATATTATGAAAGAAGGGAAATTTGATTTTAGGGGCTGGAAATGTACAGCTTTTCCTGAAATCCCTTCTCAAGATTCTGAAACACAAGTGTTAGGCTTAATATTGGACAAATACTCTGATACCTTAAAAATAGATTATAAACAATTAAAATTTAATAAGACAGAAAAACTAACTAAACGAAAAATTTTGTCATTTATTAGTAAAATTTTCGATCCGACAGGTTATATTGCCCCAGCTTTAATACAACCAAAAATTTTGCTTCAAGCCATACGGAAAACTAAAGAACATTGGGATGCGGAAGTTAGTGATGAAATTAAAAAGAAGTTTCTTGGTTGGGTCAGACATAAAAATACCTAGATGGACTGGTGTGACTAAATCGTTACTTCTAAGTTTGCATACATTTGTAGATGCGAGCAAAGATGCCTATGCCGCATGCGTTTTTCTAAGATCTGAGTCCACTGATGGTGTGGTGAACATTCACTTATTGCAAGCTAAATCTCGAATAACTCCACTGAAAAAGATAACAATTCCCCGTTTAGAGCTCATGGGAGCTACTATAGGAGCAAGCTTGTTCAAATCAGTTAAAGATGCTCTGAAAATGGAAAAAATAGAATCCTATTTTTGGACTGATTCATCTACAGTACTCAGTTGGATTAAGCGGCAAGAACAGTGGTCAGTTTTTGTAAATAATCGCATAAATGAAATTAGGAAACTTACTGATGCTGAGAATTGGTTCCATGTTTCCGGTGAATTGAACCCTGCTGATCTTTTATCCAGAGGATGTGGAGCCAAACAGTTGTTAAAATCTGAGTGGTGGCTGGGACCAGTCTGGTTGAAGAATCCAAGAGAGCAATGGCCTAAGTCAGTCATAAATATCAATGAAGAAGAGATTGCTCAAGAAAAAAGAAGAACCGTAGTTTCTGCTAATAATATTGAGTTTGAATCTGTTGTATCCCGATTAGCGAACAGAGTTTCAAAATTTTCCAAGATTGTTAAAATCATAGCTTGGATATTACGTTTTCAACCGAAATCTAAAGACTTAAGAAAATATCCAAATATTACATCTGAAGAAATTGAAAATGCTCAAAAGACACTTTTTCGTTGTGTACAGACTGAATGATTTACAGAAAAAGAAGGCAAAAGATCTCTCGTAAATTTCCAAACTTATAAAGATGATGAGGGAATACTAAAACTGAAATCAAGACTTACAAGGAAAACTCTGATTTTATTTTTCCTTTGGTTCTTCCTTCTAAACATCCAGTAGTGAAAAGACTTATCGAGCAAGAGCACATTGTCAACAAGCATGCTGGAGCGTCTGCTCTACTTGTTATTTTGAGAGAACGATTTTGGATTTTGAAAGGAAAAAGAATTATTCGAAATGTCATACATGAGTATAATATCTGTAAGAAGCAAAAGGTTAAACATCTTTAAGTACCATTTCCTCCTCTTCTAGAAGATCGAACGAAATTAACAGCAGTTTTCCAAGTCTCAGGAGTTGATTTAGCAGGTCCTCTGCTCACCAAGTCCAAAGAAAAGTTTGGATCGTACTATTTTCTTGTGCAGTGTTTAGGGCTGTACATTTAGAATTGAATTATCACTTAGTACGAATGCTTTCATTCAGGCTTTACGAAGATTTATAGCGAGAAGAGGTCGGATTTCTGGGTTATACTCCGACAACGGTACAAACTTTACTGGATTAAATAATGCATTGAAGAGTTTGGATTGGACTGAGATTCAACGAACGTCTGAAGTAAAGGACATTAGATGGAAATTTAACCCACCATCAGCCCCATGGTCGGGAGGATTCTGGGAAAGACTTATAAGAATTCTCAAAGATTTGCTTCGAAAAAACTTAGGTAGAGCCTCTTTGACACAAGAACTACATACGCTTGTATGTGAATGCGAATCTATAATGAACAATAGACTGTTAACGTACATATCTAAAGATCAAGAACTAAATGTTCTAACGCCTTCATTGTTCCTTCAAGAATTACGAACAAGTGATGTACCTGACTTGGATCAAACTGGGAAAACTGTCGTTGTTGAAAGATACAGATATATTCAGAGAGTAAGAGAATCTTTAAAGCAAAGATTCAGAAGAGAATATCTGGGTTTTCTACGTTCATCGATCCCCAAAAGTCCCGACACAGTTCAAGTGGGTGATATAGTCCTTATTGACAGCGACGATAAGAAACGCTTATGTTGGCCCTTGGCAAAGGTCATCGAACTCTTTCCTAGTAAAGATGGAATTATTAGACTGGTTAAGCTTAGAACATCGAAAGGAGTTTTACTACGAACAATCAGGAGACTCTATCCTCTTGAAATCACACAAAGACTTGAACAGCATGTGCCAAATCCTGCACCGAAAACAAATAACAACACTAGTGAGAAGCCTAATGATGGAGCGCTATTTAAGACACGTTTCGGCAGGGTAGTGAGACCAGTAAAAGACTTGATGTGCATTTTTAACATAAGACTGCTCAAAAACTATAAAAACATTTTTTTTTCTTTAAAAAGTGAACTCTAAATATATATATATATATATTTTTTTTTTGGTATTTTTCTTTTTTTATTATTAGATGTTTTATGTAGTTTATATATATATTGTCATTTTTAACCTTTCTATTAGTATTTTTCTGTGTCATATTTCTGTTGAGCATTTTTGCAGAACGCTCAAGTGGGGAGGATGTTGCAAAGCAAGAGCAGTTGGAATAGTTCCTCCCACAAGGGCAGCAATAACATCAGAGCAACTCAGCTCCTCTCCAGTTGAAGCGAGTGATACCGGAATGCCTCTGTTTACCGCTACCGGTGAAGGTAGAAAGAATGTTCTGTTCTGATCGATATGTCGCTACTGTGCGAGTATTATTGGAATTTACTTTAATTTCTGGGCCCTCTGTATATAATTTGTATATAACTGTTGTAAATAGAAATGTTTGTGTTCAACAATATCTGTTGATTGTGAAATGTGTGCAGTTTGATTAAAAGAAAATATAGAAAATAATTTTATCGTTCTATGTTCTATTTCAAGACTCCAGCCTGATTTATTTATTAAAAAATGATTGTAAAATCAACAATAATATTAAATACCAATAATTAAATCCTGTTTGCTGTTATCATAAATGATATTTTAAAACTAGCTGTACATTTAAAAAAAAGAAAAATAATCTTTAGTTTAGTACACGTACTATATTTGAATTTTTGTGGATGTATTCGTGGATATATATATTCATTTTAGAAAAAAAAAAAAGAAACATTAAGACAATTTAAATTAGATTATAAATAGCTTGTCGCAATAAGGGAGATTATTATTCTATTTTTATTTTTATTTATTTTTATTTTCTTATTTTTTATTTCATTTATTTATTTTTAATTATTATTATTTGTATTTTCCAGAAAGTGTTGAAAATAAAATAATCATTGATGTAAAATCTACATCTCTGACATGAAATTATTTCAATAATCTGAATGCATTTTTATTTTTAGTATTAAAAATATAAATAGACATTAAAAACTTTAATATTATTCTATTTACTCTATGTGTAATATGTGTTAAACCAGTAAATTCTTGTCTAAATGCTTTAATTTTTAAAGATGCTATCTTTCAATGCGAAAGTTATAAAATAAAGATTATTTTCATGAATTAAAGAATTACTTTCACAAATAACAGGAATCTCATTATTTTTAAAGAAAAAAAAGAGAATCTATGGACATGTGACTCTGGCCTATAGTGCAAGGTTCTGCGAAAGCAGATCCTTTCTCTAGATTAGCATCGTCTTTATCAGCAAATGAAATGGCCGGTACTTTTATGAGAGGGCGGCAATTTGTCACACTGCCTCAGGGCTGTGGGGTGTAGTACCAAAGAAAGTAGATATCTAATTTCTCTGGTAGTACATCTCCCGTGTCTCTGGGTGGTCTTGCATCCGCGCAAAGCAATGTAATGTTTAGTATTTTACAGTAGATTCTCACGCTGTTTTCTTTTGAATCCAATACAATGTCGCCGTGTGCATGTTTTGTCTGAGATGACCGACTAGGTACTCTAAAAGAATATTTGAGCTCCCCTTACTAATTATTTTTAACCCATATGTTTGAATTGTGTCGATAACACGAAAGAAATCCCTCTCTTCAAAAATGGTCAACAGATTTCCTGAAAAGGAAACTTACCACTGAACTGTTATTTAAAATAAAATGTATTTGTTCACAATATTTCCAAGAAATTTTATAAACATGTCTCAGATTTACCAATATATATTATACGTAAAATCATGAGTTTTTATTTATTTTTTTTTAAACTGATTTAAGCTTTTATTAAGATTTATTTTTAGTTCTGTAATATAGGGGAGACAGGGACACAGTGAACCACTTTTACACTCTTATTATTATTATTTTTATTTTATTTTTCCCTAAAAAACAGAAAAGCAATGTACTTAAATATATATATATATATATATAGCAAACAAACTCTAAGCCCTTCTTGACCTGTCTTAATTTTTTTTATAATAATATTTCCAATACATTATGAATGAAAAAAAAAATGTGAGCACTCACAAAGTAGACCACTTTGCCCCATGACCGAGGTACAGTGGACCAGCCTCTTTTGTTTATATTAAATTATTAGAAATTACTTTCTTTTTTCTCTAAAATTAATTTCTTATACTATTCTAGTCTAAAAA
Organism: Salticus scenicus; assembly: GCA_963930645.1. Lineage (NCBI taxonomy): Eukaryota > Metazoa > Arthropoda > Arachnida > Araneae > Salticidae > Salticus > Salticus scenicus. The sequence continues at coordinate 294,771,328 of OZ005655.1, read as the reverse complement.
AATATAATTCAAACATTTTCATGAAATAAAATAAACAAAATTAAAATAAACGAATAAGAAATCCAATTCCACTAAGAAAATGTATTAAGTTGAAATAGATACTTGTTTTTTATTCTTTTTTTAATATTTTATAAATCAGATATATTTTTTTAATTCAGATATTAATAAATATTACACTATTATTCAAATATTTAATATTTTTTTCTATTATTTTGAGGTATAATTAATTTACATTATATTTGTAGGATAAATTTAACTAAAATGTATTAAGCTACTTTCTTTTGCTTTTCACATGTGATCTCTAAAACCAACAATAATAATAATTGTTTCTACTATTTATTAAATTAGATATTTTTCCTTTTATTAATGCTATATAATTCAAATAGTTATTAAATTTAGATATAAATAATTATTATATTACTGTTCAAATATTTATTCTTTTCAGAAATTTATAATTATCTTTATTTATTTTATCCTAACATTAAGATATTTATTACTTTGAAATATTAATACTTTACATTATATTTGCATCTATAAATTTAACTAAAACTAATATAAGTATTAAACTAATTTATATTTTTAGGCACATTGGAAGGTGGTCCACTGTGTCCCGTGCCAGAGTAAAACAGATAAAAATAATAAAATAATATACAGACTACAAATATGCTAATAATTTTTAGAAATTTAAAAACAGCAATATCTTGCCTTCCTTTAACAGCTATATAGTATTTATAGTCGCTAGTTCAATATTTATAAAATTTTAAAATCCTTCAATGTGAAAAATTACTTTGAGCAGTTCGAAAAAAAAAAAAAAAAAAAAAAAAAAAATCTGCTCAAAATGGTTACCTTACTATGTGGTTTTTTACTTATGTGGATCCTATGTGGGCTTTTTGGCTGCATAGATACAACTAGTACCATGCTGCCATACATGAGTATCCATATGAACTAAAAGAGTTGAAAATTAATAGATTTAAATAGGGGTGGTCCACTGTGAGCCGTGCTCCCCTACATTCAATAAAGCTTTATAAATCAGACTGAATTTTATTATGTATATATTGTTTACATAATTAAAGGTTATAAATGGTCAAGTTAGTGATTTTTTCTTTCTTAATTGGTTAAGTAAAAGATAAAATTTCTTAAAGATAAAATAATTTCTGTAATAATGATACTTTTGCCATCCAAATTCTGGTATTTTATTTTATTACTTTTTTTTTCCCATAAAGTTTCAACATATATTTATTTATTTGTTTGTTTGCTTGTCAGTCACATCCCTATATTTTAATATTTGGGTTGAAGAAAGAAAAAAAAAAACTAAAATTTTAATTGTATTTTTTTATTGTATTTTTTCTAAATTAATTGTAAAATTGCTGTTAATTTGAGATTCAAGTTACAACACTTCCAGATCATTTTCAATTGATATTTCTTGAATATACATTCTAAAATTAAAAATGGTTTGAACTAAGAAGTTTTGTTTATATAATTTTGAAACAAATTAAAATAATCATCTAAAATATTTTTTAAGCTATAGTAAAATTTCCGTGTACATGCTATTTACAATAGCAGAGATTAAGTTCATGAGTGAGACGTATGTACACACTTCAAGATAGTCCACGAAGAGTTGAGAAGTTTACAAAACTACACATTTTTTCTCGGTAATATTTCTGAAGAAACTGAATAAGTCTTAAAAACTATTAAAAAAGTGAGAGAGAGAGACTAATACTGTTTTTAATATGTAGTATTTTGTAGACGAAACTTTATAAGGCGATTTCTTTGGATTTTTGGAAAATGCAGATAAAGGCGAAGGCATCGTTTTCTATGAACGCTTGCAAACGGGAGGTAAGAGGGAACACTCATCCCTCCCCCAAGTCCTACACACACAATGTTAAAACAAACTGGCACATTTGGTAAATTTCAAACTTAGTTGGCAAAATTCTTTTCAGTCAAAAACTATAATGTGTTTACAGATTCTAATTTTGCATTTCTTCCCCCTCCCTTTTTTCCCCTTTATTCTATATTCAATAAAAGAAAGTATTGGATTCGTAAAAATTTTCATCTTCCGGTTTTCGATAAATTTACACGGTTTTAAAGGTCCACAACATGATTGGACGATTTTTAGAAAATGTCTGTCTGTGTGTGTGCGTCAAAAATTTTTGGGGACTGTATCTCAGGAACTACAGCACAGAATTACATGTAAATTTATATGCAGATGTACCTTGACTAAAATTAGCGCCTACGAAATTTTAGTATCAATTTCTCAACAGGTGGCACTGCTAGGCCGCGATTTCCACAGTTTCATGGAAGGTTGTATCTCAGGAACTGCTGCACGAAATTGCATATAAATTTATATGCGGACGCGCTTTGATCCAGATTAGTGCCTTATCAACTTTTGGTGATCATTACTCAACAGGTGGCACTGCTGTACCGCGATTTCTACAATTTCAGGGAAGGCTATATCTCAGGAACTACTGCACGAATTTGCATATAAATTTATATGCAGATGCAATTTTTCATTAAAATCACTAAAAAGGTAATATAAAGAAAATTATTATCTTTCAATCTGCTCCTTGACTCCCTCTTCCCCCAGGTATATACTAAGTGAAAATGATAACAATTTCATTGATTGAAATTTCTAAAAATGTATTATGAAATAATTCTTTAAATTTATTCTTTGATGTTTAATATTTTTACGATTTGAAATTGCAAATTGCCCTTTTTTCCGAGTGCCCTTTTTATGAGTGCCTTTTTTTCCAAGTGCCCATTTTCCGGGTTCCATTTTGCACAATTATTCTCTTTTCTGTCCTTTTCTTCTTCTATTTCCCTTTTTATATTTCAGACAGAAATATTTAATATGAGTTTGAGTTGCTTTTTCACGCTCAAGTTTGTGAAAAAAACGAGTTTCGCTCAAGTTCATAATTTAAAAAACGAGCGAAGTTCAACTCAAAACTCAAAATTTTTGAGCTACGCTCATGAACGCGTTCGTGCACAACACTGGTAACAATGTTTCATATTTTTCATCGTTCACTTCCAGCCATTTATAATTTACCAAATTGCAGTTTTATCTTTCAAAAGATAAATTAGCACAATTATGCCAGAAAAGCTTTTATACTTTGAATTCAAAGTTAATTTAACGAACTGACCAAAATTACACAGCTGATTTATTTGACATGGTTATTTTGGTGCCTCCACTGTTGACATAACAAAATATCAAACTAAAAGATTTAAGATGACGTAGCTGTTTATAAAAATATTTTTTCTTGTGAAAAATATCACTTTTGGATTTTGGATACACTGTCGAGGACCCATTAAGCCCTGGGACTCTCGCGGGCCCTTTATCGCCACCAGTGACTATTCCTCTACCAAACTAGATATCCATAATGAATATCTAGTTTGGTAGAGGAACTATGGAATGGATAATCCATTCCATACTTCTCTTCAATTTTCCAGAATTTATCCTGGCTCCCTTGATTTAAACATGAACATCCATCTTTCGCAAAAGTCCATAATTTCTATGAACTTAGAAATGCGCCTTATAATGAATGAAAATTTCAGCTCAGTTGGATTCTATCAATGGGTTAAAATTCAAAATTAAAACTTTAACAGGAAATGGAGGCCCAGGGTCACTAGCCTCCTCCCCTCTCCTTAATCTCTTAGTTCTTGAACATGTTTTGTCATCAAAGTTATAGGTGTACAGAAATTTCAGCACAAATGGATGAGAATAATTGAGTTAAAATTCGCATGAGAGATTTGAACCTGGCAGCAAAGAAAGAGTCCCAAGGAACTCCCCCCCCCCCCTTCTTCTAAGTCCTTCACTGTTTGAACATGTATTGTCTTTGAAGTTATGCATGTATGCAAACTTTCAGATCAATCGAGTGAGAGGAAATGGGTTAATTTTTAATTTTTACTTTCTCTTACCCATAAGGTAGAGAAAGTATTGTTTTTGGGTCAAATTTTCGAACGCGAGATTTTGTTATATTTACACGTTTTGAGGCCCCCCTGAATACGAAAACCATGTTTTTAGCAAATGGTCTGTGTGTGTGTGTGTGTGTGTGTGTGTGTCTGTTATCAGCATATCTCAAAAACAAATTATAGCAGAAAGTTCAAACTTGGTATTCTAAATGTGTATCATATAGGGATGCTACAGTAAGCTTTTCGTTAAGATCAAGCAAATGGTTCGTGTACAGGGACAACAAGAGAATTCTAATACATTACGTCTATGGGGGAAATTGCAGGTAAGTAGAGTTTAACGTCTATAGACTGCACTAAACCAAATGAAACGAATATATATTTTTTGTAATAGAGATAGTTAACCGGGAAAAAGAAATGTGTATGTAGGAGCAAGCTTTTTGAAATATTTTTGGAAAAATGATAGTTAACTGAGAAAAAAATTTTGTGTATGTACGAGCCTCGCCTTCCCCCCTGGAGGGAAGTCCCCCCTCGAGGGGAGTAAATTTTCATGTGTCAGAACTAATTATCGTATAAAATTCTTCTGAAGCCTAATTTGAATTGTTTAGCATGGGTTTACATGACAGTTCTCGTTATCTTACCTCTTAATCTGCAACCTGTATTTATAGTATTAAATTTCAGGACAAGAGAAAGTTGTGTGAGTGACACACCAGATTATTTTTTTCGAAATAAAATCTCTTACTTGAATTGGGGGCCTAGGACCTGCAAGCCTCTCTGCTAAATGTATAATACTTGAGTATGTATTGTCATCGGATTTATACATGTGGCGTAAGTTTAGCTCAATCGGATGATCGGAAATGAGTTAAAATTCGTTTGCAAAATTTGACCCTGACGGTCAAAAACACGAAGGGACCTTGTGCCCCCTAGCAGTACTCCCTTGAATTTGAAGCCTCTTGAGTTATTGAAGTTATGTATGCACAATTTCAGCCCAATTGGTTGATAAATAGTGATTTAAAATTTGCTTGCAAGATTTGACCCTGAAAAACGACAATCGAAGGGGTGTAAATTCCTCAGGTTCCTGTTCCTGTGTGACAATTTTGCTCTTACTTCCATCTGTTATTCTGAATGAGTTTTTATTTCTAAGAAGAAAAAAAAACATTCTTTACTGACGCTATGAAAATAATTTTCCAATTCTTTAATAGGTTTCAAAGGTACCTAAGACCATCCCCCCCCTCTTCCTGTAGAATTTTTTTCTTTTTTTAAGCTACACCAATGCTTTTTGCATCCCCAAGTTTTTGCAAAAAAATTTAAAAAATTTTGATTGGTTGATTGGGTTTCTTTTATATCGTCTGAGATTTATCCAATAGGTTAATATAAAATTCCACGATCTTTTTTTTTTTTTTTTAAATCACCGTGCGATTTCTTTAAACTTTTTTTGTAATGATGGTTATACAACTTTGTTCTTTGAGGTCCTCTTAGTTCGAGTGCCACTTCATTTATACATACAAATACATATTCTCTCATGTCATACGAACGGTGTTATATCACATTCGTTCTATTCTTTCCTTAAGAAGAAAAAAAGTATAATTGTTATTTATTTAATGCACACATTACTTTTCAAATAAGTTTAGCGCTAAAACATTTTTCAAAGTATTATGTGCTTTAAATAAATAATACATGGGAAGTTATGCCTTTATTATTATTTAAATCTGGCATTACAATTTTCCCCTTGTATATGTGAATTGAAATGGCACTCTTAAACCCCTCCACCACGTTAAGGTGGGACCTCGTCGGAGGGGCCCCCCACCCCCCACAGCAGAGCTGACCAACAACTATTATTTCAAGCTTCCATACTAAAACAAATTGTTTATAACTGAAAAAAACAATTTAAAGTTGGAATGAACTTTACTGACAAAGTTCATGTCGGGGAATTAAAATTTCGTTTTATTACACCTAATTTGGATTTTAAACGGAATATTGAAAATATGGGATCGATTGTTAATACTGGGTGTTAACTTTCTAGTGCGAATTATTTAAAAACTATGCTCTGAATTTAAAAACTAACTTTAATGACTATGACTCTATGTTGAGTATATTTTATTTTTCATTAAGTATCACGCAGTTAAAACATAATTTCATTAAATAAAACTTCATAAAAATCAAACAAGAAAATCATTACGAAATTCTCTCAAAATGAATTTAAACGCCTAGCTACAGATCAAATATCACAGAACAAAAATATAATTATTTACTTTAAACAAAAATATTTTTTTTTTTTATATTAATTCAGAAATAATCTTTTATATCATCTTCACGGCAAATAACTTATATTCAAAATTAACATTCTAAAGTTTATTATTAATACTTAAATTATACATCTGTTAGAGATGTTAAAAGTTTATAATTAAAAAGCTTGTTAAATCGGCCAACTCTGCTTTTTATACGCGCGCGAAGCCTTTAATACGACTTTATTATTTTTCCCCATTGCTTTTAAAACCCTTTATCGATTTCTCATAAATACAAAAGAACTATGAGGAATCGATTTAAAAAAAAAAAAAAAAAAACAGAGAGAGAGAGAAGAAGAAGAAGAAGAGCTAGTGCTGCAATACTACCGAACATTTGAAGAGACAGGAAGAGCGGGAAGAGCCTGTCAGAAGCCTTTAGCCTGTTGGAAATGGCTACTTGTTGATGTTACAGGAGACAAGAGTGGAGAAGGAAAGAGCCATCGTCTAGCCTGGTGGAATTGGCTAGTTGTTGATCTTACTGAAGAGCCAAGAGTTCTTTTGATTCGTCGTTAATGAATGCCAGATATTGATTGCTTGTTGATAGAATGGATGCCAGGAGAAAGAAGAGCTGTTATTTACACCCCTTTACTTGCCAGTTGATGTTGACTGGTTATCGAGAGGAACAGGAGAACATGCCAAGAAGAAGGAAAAGCCAAATTACTGCTGCCATAGTCTGCCTAAAGTACACTGTGGGATTGGAGAGAAACCAGAAACATTTGGGTAAAGACCTAATCGCTTTCACTGAAATATATTCGGATGGGAGAAGACAGGAAACCTATATATATTGTCGACGCGTGTGTTGTGCGAAGGAAATATGTTTATTTATTTATTGTGTAATGTTGTTTGTGTTGTATGTATGGTGTGTGTTGTTTTCTGTTTTAAAACTATTTATAAACTATTGTAACAGTATGATAATTTACATTTTAAAGAGAGGCCAAAACAATAAATTTCCATTAGGTTGTGCTTAAGTCTACATAAATACATGAAATAAAATTTAGATATTTACAGAAAAAGGCCGCTTAAATATGATAAATCACAAAGAAAGAAAAATATATGTTATGAAGCTGAAAAGATAGTTTTTCCGGAAAAAAAATTTTTTTTAGAAAAATACATGCATGACCTCTGTCGGCATTTTGATTGAAACATACATGTAATTTAAGGAATAATTATTGATTTCACTATTTTTATTCAAATAATAAGATGTTACTTCTAACATCTTACACCAATGTATTTGAAATCTAATAATCGACGAAATATTTTACTCTTGATGTATACCTGCATTAAAAAAAAAATATTTTAGTTTTATCTAACGGTATTGTTCCAGTTGAAGGGATTCCATTTGGTGATTTGGCGGTCAAAAATACCTTATATATATTTATTATTTATTTTATTAATTATTACAACTATCTTGTTTTTAAGTTACTGTGAAGAAGAAAATCTCAAATAGTTTAGTCCTGCTATAGCATTATCTTTGGGTCTCATCGGTTGTATGAATCGCCAAAATTACGCCAAATCGTGTGACTATCCTCAAACTGTAAAGTACCTATCTTAGTTGTATTTAAGCATTAATATAATTATTATTTATTTCAAAAATCTACAACCATTCTTTTCTTATGGTTATAGTATGTATACTAGTTAAAGAAAACAGTATTTAATCGTGAGATTTTAAAAATATGGATGCAAAAAAGCATTTTAATTAGAATTTTTTTTTCGCCCTTAAAAAAATATATATGAATTCAAACATTTTAATATTATACTACTCAGTAAAAAAAGTAACTAAGTAAAGAAACTTTTATTTTTCTGAGATGTCTTTTAGTTTCTTTTAAAAAAGGATAATTTTTCTTTTTTCATTTCTGCTGGTATATGCTCAACAGCTCTAATTACAATCCGTTATCATCATGCCTTCTGACAGAGAGCAATGCATGTATCTATTTCCGAAATATTGACATCTATGTAATTATGTGACTATAAAAATAATTATTATGCCAAAATTAAATAAATTACACACATCAGAAAATAATTTAAAAGAAAAATGTTGAATGCAATATTGCGATCGTTTACAATTTAAAAATCAGCTTATTTAAAAATCAACTTCATAACATATACAACAGAAAGCCAAAACTTTCTGATACCATCTTACCTTAACAGGTGGCCAAGGCGGAGGTGTTGGTGGCGGGATAACTTCGATTTCTTCAACTAGGTTTTCGGCAAAACTTACCTTTTTCTTCGCCTTTTTCTGGCCACCTGTTTCCATAACTTCTGTTGAATATCCACGTCCATCGGCGATGACATCCACTGCTTTCCTACGAGAACCTGAAAAGAAAGAGTCAACGGACAAAATACGTCTTACCAACATGTCTGCAACTTATTTCAGCTAGCTTATTCAGCAAGAGAAAAAGTGAGAAATGAACCAGAATTTCAGAATTCTAATAAAAATAATTTATATTTTAATTGTTGTTGCCAACAATGGTATTAGAAATCATTTAATGTATTTACGTTAGAGCATTGTTGTTTTTGATGTTAAGCAACTAAGCAGAAGAAAAAGGTCAATGAAAATGACGTCATCCTAACTAATGGATCTGCAGATCAGGAGCCTCAACGTCCTATTTGTATCCTCATTACTAAGCAGATCATTTTTATTTATTCCATATTATTTAAAATAATTATATATGTATATATATACATATGAATGACTAACCAGATACGTTTCTGAAGCAGGCTGCCGCTCTTCTCAACCCTTTGTTGTCTCTCTCTGGCTAGAACGATCTGAAAGGTAAAGCTAGTAGAGTTTGCGCACCTATCAACAGAATGATATATTAAAAAAAAAAAAATCAAAATATTAGTTTTTTGCTAAACTATTGCTGACTAATTTTGAAACTCATTCGTATTTTATGCATTTCTATTACTAATTTGCTGTTATGCTATAAATTAAAGCAACAGCTATAATAAAACCAAGAGAACTACTTTGCGCAATTTCTCCTTACAGGATAGGGGGGGGGATAGTACACATGGGTAGGAGAGATTGTGCGTAATTATAACTAAAATTAGGAACAATAATAATTTTACTTAAATGACATTAGAAAAATAAGAGAAATTCAAAAAGAATAATAATAAATATATATATATATTTAATGAAAAAATATTAAAGAGTAATAATAATAAAAAAAAAAGACCACATAAGATTATAAAATAATATTGTTACTAGATAACAAAATTAGAACACTTCCTTTTCATATTGAATGTTTTCTTGTTTGCTGACCTAATTTGTCGTTGTCCACAATCGTTGCACTTTTTGCTGTAAATGATACAACTTCCGCGCAACTATCTTTCACAAGTATCCTATATAAAATAGTCTATGAGAAATCATTCAGTTTAAAAATATTTTGTAATTCTACCATTCTGTACTAATTCCTAGGAAGTGTTATGAAAATTCAGGTAATCCATTTTGAAAACGAGGCAAAATATCCTTCTCAGTTCCCACCGATCCGCTGTGTGCGCAATCTCTCCTAGCTTTACCTTATGTATGTGCCTATATATATTTCCTTGTAACTCTTAACCTTGCGTTCATTCCATGTAACTCATAACCTTGTGTTCAATCTATGTAACTCATAAATACTTGTGCCAAATGGTTGCATAACTTATCGGAATTATTTTCTGCAGCCCTGTAAACTAATTAACAGTTCTATGCCTACTATTTTTTTTTAAACAAAAATCATACTTTTAAACTTTCCAATATCGTATGTTTATTTCATTGTGTTTAATGGAGGGTAATCATTTTAAAAGGCACTTATAAGAAATACCGTCTATAGACCATAACGGTTCGACATTATTTTGTATGTCTCTGTACACGAGCCACAGTTTTTATATATACGCCAATAAATCTACAGTGCGTCTCATAAGTATAAAGACAAGTGATTTTTTGAAATAAAAGTTAAAAAAATGAAGCAATAATCACGAAAATAATCTGGTGTGTCACTCACACGACTTTCTCATACCCTGCATTTCAATATTATAAAAATACATTGCATATTAATTCATAAGATCAATAGCGTAAGATAATAAAGTTCAACGTACTTTTAAAATAATCTAAAATAGGTTTAGAAACGGTTTTATTTGATTTGTAATTCTGTGTCCAACCTCCCGTTCAATTACAGTGCATACAATTATTTAAAAAAAACAAAACAACTGTTATTTATTTGCTTTTAGAGTTGCCAGTCTTGATCAAATCTTTAAGTAGCAACCTATTACGGACTTCAAAATATAAATTTGAATTTTCTGCAGTTATTTGTTTCTAAGTTATGCAGATAATGGATATGCATACAGATCGACCGCTAAAAATTGGGCTTTCGTAAATGGGGCACCTCAAAACGTGATATCATACAAAAAAAAAAAAAAAAAAAAAAAAAAAAACATGAAATGAAATAAATAAATAAATAAAAAATGTTGAAATTCAAAAAATACTTTGTTTACAGTATGCGTATGAAAAATTAATTTTGCTACCTGAGCAGTCTTCGTCGACATAGTAAATTGAGCAAAGCATTTCCATCCATTATATACAATAGAAAAGAACGTTTAGCTTAATTTTGGGTAACTTTGCATATTGTCTGTAATCAATATGCACTGTAAACAATATTGTATACTTAATTTTAGTCTAACTTTAAAAACATCCAACCCAAAAGGAATTACATTTCAAGCAATTTCCAAGTGTAACCGCAATATATCGAAATATTTTGGGTAGCCCTGTAAATCAATGATGAATGATTTCCATACAACAATCTACGCAAAACCTGCTTTTATGCATATAATGAATTTTGTTCATTCCGTTTTGTTTAAGTCCCCCTATACATGTTACACTGTACTTACCCGAAATTTCCCCACAGACATAATGCATTTGAATTCTCTTGGATGTCCCTGTACACGAACCATTTGCTTGATCTCGACGAAATGTTTAGTGTAGCATCTCTATAGGATGCACATTTAGAATACCAAGTTTGGACTTTCTGCTATTATTTGTTCTTGAGACAGGTTGATAACAGACAGACACACACACACACAGTTCAACTGCTAAAACCATGATTTTTGGATACAGGGGACCTCAGAACGTGTCAATATAACAACTCAATTTTGAAATTTTGACCGAAAAACAATGTATTTTCTCTACCATATATCTGTACTGATAAGTATGAAGGATTTAAGTCCAAAAATGTCGATTTTGAGTTAAGTACATAGTCAGACTCAGAAAAAAATTCTCAATCGATTGGTATAAAGGATTTAAGTCCATGTCATTTAGTCTTTGAGAAAATCCATTGGTAAAAAAAGGTTCAAGTCAGAAATTCACCATTCATGTATAGTATAAAATATTGAATTCAATTTTTTCCCGTTATTAAATGAAGGTTGACAACCACTGAATGGTGTAAAGGGTATAAGTCAATGAAATCCCTTTTTCCTAATCGATTCTTCTGCTTTGTTTTTAGTTAGTTTAACTTTATTTTTCGTCTCCTGAAAAATCAAGAATCTGGACTTAAGTCCTTTATACTTATCAGTACAGATATATGGGTAAGAGAAAGTAAAAATTATAAGCATATAGAATCAGAATATAAATATATTGCATGCAACAAAGAAATATAGTATAAGCTTTACAGAATTTTTGTACATAAATGAAAAAACAAAATAGGTTGTCTCAAAAATATAAAGACTGTTTGAGTATTTGGTATTTAAATTTGAATTTTTAATCCATTCTTTTGAATCTCTAAAATCCTATCAGGCATATTTAGAATTAGGATTTGGAGAATGTGTGGGCTGTTTAAAGTACCGACTCTGATTACAGGGATTACATTAGATTTACAGGGCACGCAAAAATATTCAGTTGAATTAAAGGCTATTATTGTAAATTTTGCTGAAGGTGCATTTTCGTTTATATTAAACGTTTTTAACCCTTTGTAACAATTTTTAACTGTTAATATGATTTCAGTTTGCGTGTCTGTCTATCCGATTGGCCTTCTTCCTATCTGTCCGCCTGCCCGTCCCGGGCGTTCTTAAATATTTTCAGAATTTTTAAAAATTGATATATGTTATTCAGGTTCACTATGGAATGTTTCCTGTTTAAAATGGCATTAATATATCCTGTACAAATAGTTTGTGTACAGGGACACCCAAAAAATTCCAAGTGTGTTTTAGGGCGCAGATATAAATCACATTTAATTAACTTTCTAAAATTATACCTCTGGGGGTATCGGAACATGGGTTTAACTCGCTCTGATCCGCATCAAAATTCGAGTTCCTGTTGTCTGGCTGGTGCTGCCATCTTTCACCAGCTTCTGGAGCTAAAGTCATTCTTCCTCCCTATGAGGCGCTCCTAGTAACAGAAGACGCACCCCTCATGCCTTAAAATATATCCGGATAGTTCCACTTCCGGGGCTCGGAATTTCCGAGTGGCACAAGACAACAACAACAATTAACTTTCTAATGTAAAAAAGATAAAGAAATTGATATTTATTGTTAATAAGCTAAAATAATGTATTCTAAATAATATGATATGGTTCACCTTCAGATTTACAGGGCTACACTAAAATGTTCAGATACATAAAGGGCTGCAATTTGAATCTCATGACTGAATTCTCTTTTGCGCTAACCACTTTTAACACTTTCCAACAATGTTTAAAAGTGATTATGAATAGAATTAGTCTATTTTTATATCTTTCAGTCCTTCTGTCTGTCCGTTGCATGATGACGTAGCCAAAGAACATTGAAAGTTATAACGATATAACAAGTAGGTATGTGATTAGAATACTCTTAGAAAATGTAAGACTTTAACATTCATCTGATTTAATGAAACTTAGGACGATGGATAATTACAAGAATTCTATTTACAATAATTATCAATTAGATTAATTAGAATAGGACTTCTACATTCCTCATACATAACTAAATATACTGCTCGACAGATTAATATAATATAACATTTAACGGGTAGCGTCCGTTCGGTACGTCTTCGGTACGTTCGAACTCGTCTGACTTCTGCCCAGTGCTGCCAGATGGAAACTTTAAAATTTTCCTCATTTAGTTAAAAAAAATTCCCTTTTCGGTATAAAATTTCTCTTAACCGCACAAAATGGAAGGCTTTGAATGCGCTCTGTGTGTACAACAATTCAGTGTTCTGAATAGGGTGTTGATATTGGTGTAATATTTTAAAGCAAATTGTCCATACACGTTCATAGGGCTGGAGGCGGTCCCTTAATTAAATACCGCTTTTTTTCAAATCGTAACCTTCATATTATTAAACCGAAAAAAAAAAAAAAAAAAAAAAAAAAATCTGATGTGAAACAACCACACGACTTCCATTACCCACTATTACACGTATTATATGCATTTTTTGGAGATAATGTTATTAGAAGACATAAAAGTGACCTAAAGATGTAGAAACCTAAAAATTTTCCGGTAAGAGAAACTTTATACACATGTAAAGACATATAAAACAAAGCTTACATATAGCGAAGTAAAAGCAAAGTAAAAAAAAATGGTAGATTTATTTTTTGAAACACCAATTTCCGAGATCTAAAACTGACCTACCTAAACAGATGGCTGTTAATTTTCCTCTAATAACCACGTAATACATGAGAAAGGAATGGCTTTATATAACAATTTTCAAGAAAATCGTTAGAGCCGTTTTTGAGATACCAACTTTTACCAAAATTCAATTATTGACCAGAAAAAAATAATTACGTATAAATGAATATTTAAACGTGAGTTAATATTTACGCGAGTGAGTTAATGTTACGCGAGTTTGAAAAAAATCTGTACAGCCGTTTTTAAAGGAACGCGCTTGCGAGACCTGAAATTGAGCTATTTATACAGGACGCCTATCCATTTTGCTGAACTAACCAACTATATCATTCGAAAGGACATCTAATAGAGTGTTTATATAGCAAATTTTAAGAAAATCTTTAGAGCCGTTTCTGAGATACGGACTTACGGTCCCACTTCCGGTTTCCGATGTCCTACTTCTGGTTTTTCAATTTTCACCAAAATTTAGGAAACTCATCTGTGCACCAGACCTGTCTCATTTCTGAAGTTTTGTAGTTTTATTTTTATTAGTTTCGGAGACACGATAGCTAGAAGATTCCACACATACATACATGCTTACACACACCTGACCAGTTGCCAAAAACCACTCTTTTGGACTCAGGGGACCTTAAAACGTACAAAATCAGGGGAAATCCTGATATCGAATTTTCGGACCGAATACAATACTTCCATTACCTACGGTAGTAGGGTAATGGAAGTAAAAAAAGACTGCAGACGATTATTGAAGTTCTCTTTTTAAAACTAGTTGGCATAGGTGGACTCTGCTCAGTTCCCCATTATATGTATGTTCTCATAAATTTCTTGTACAGGACATATTATATACATGTTAAAAGAAATGAATTTGACCAAAGCTTGATACAGTGACAGAATGAAATCCCCGCCTAATAGGCTATCCACCGTTCACTTCGATATATTTATCTTATTCTAATCTATTAATTTATTTTATCAGGGTCAATTCCGTTGTTTAGTTTTCATGCTACTATTTCCAATGCAATAATCCTCAAAATTCATATTTATATGAAAAATTTACAATTTCGCTATGTTGATAAAATCGTAAATTACGAATAATTTACAAAATTTTCCTATTAGAATATTTGTATTCAATCATGTTCAAACAAATATCATAAATGTAATTTTGAAGTTGTCTAATGTATTTAGGATCCTCAAAATGGAAGTTTATGCTCAATTTTGCCTTATTCTGACATGTTAAGTAAATCGTAAATTCCAAATAACTTACGAACTTTTTAAATTGGAAAAATCATAATCCATGATATTTATGCCAGTATCCTAAATAATATTTCGAAAGTGGTTTGACATCTTTACGATGAAAACATCCCCCAAGATTGACGTTTACGTGAAATTTTGCTCTATTCTGCCATGTTAAGAAATTCGTAAGTTTCCAATAACTTTCGAAATTTTTATATTGGAAAATTCATAGTCATTAATATTCATGCCAGTGTCTTAAATAATATTTCAAAAGTAGTCTGACATCTTTACGATGAAAATATCTCTCAAAATTGACGTTTATGTGAAATTTTGCTCTATTCTGCCACGTTAAGAAATTCGTAAATTTCCAATAACTTGCGAAATTTCCAAAGTAGCATATTTATAGTTACCGATGTTCATTCCGGCATCAAAACTGATATTTTAAAACTGGTCTGACATTTTTACAGTAAAAAGTTTCCATTTAATGCACATTTAAGTGAATTTTTGTCCTATTCTCCCATGTTAAGAAAATCGTTAATTTCTAATAACTTACGAAGTTTTTTAATTCAAATGTTGCAAATGAATAGGGTTCTTGCCAGTGTCGAAAGTAATATTTTAAAACTGATCTGACCTCTCTGCGCCAATTTGTTCGTGAGATATCGTGTACACAGACTAACAAACTAACGGACTAACACACTAACAGACACCATACAAATTTTGTCATTTTCGGATTCCTCACACCTGAAAACATGTAAAAAAGTCAAAAAACCGAGGTCGAAAATTTTCACAATTACCTAAGTTCCCCATACCTATAGTATGATGGGGAACTAAAAAACATAATTCATACACACCTTACTGTTTGTAAATATGGAAAGTTGTGAAATTTTTATCCAATATTAAAAATTATCATCAGCATCTTCGCTTTGTAAACCATCATCTCGAGTCTCGAGAAGGCATGAGCGAAATTCGTATTCTGATTGGTTCAGGTTTCTGAATTCGCTTGCTCTAGATATCCGAAGAGGCTCTCAGCGATTGGTCACCAGTTTCGTCAAAAGACAGGAAGAGCCTCCGTGCATGCCCAGATCGTGCAATTTTGGTCTTACAGAAATTTCTTCTTAAATATACAGTGTGAGTGTACATTTAGTAAGAAATTTATTTTAAGATAATACTGCCGGAAGAGTGCTTATAAAAAGGCGTGGCCATAGGAACCCTGTACCAGGGGTCGTACTCTCCGCCCCTTTTTTCAGGACACTTTGAAGAATGAGAAATTTTCGCTATTTTTTCCACCACTAATTTTATATATACACAATTATGGTATTTTTTAGTAATGTGTCGTGATTAAAAAGGATAGAAATTATTGTGTAAAAATAGTGGTATCAATAAAGGCGGCATTGGAGTAACTAGGTAGGGTCAAAGGGCACCTGGCCCTCCCTAGAATTTTCGCTGGCTTCTCCTAGAATTTTTAAGATTCAAAAATACTATTTCTTTTTAAGTTAAAGAACATAAATATGCAATGTAAATTAAAACACACAAACACATATAGATGCAAAACTGGACAAATAATTTAGAACACAACAAATAACTAGAGTTCTCTTCTTTATTATGGGGCAGTGGGAAAGCAGTAGCTATAAACTTCCATTCATTCTGTCAAATTATATCTGTTCATGAGGGTTCGAAAAACTAGATAAGGAAGTTTTCATTACTCTTGAAACTGAAACAATGCTTATTATTACCAGTTTACTTACCAACGGTGTTACACTTGATTTTTGGAAGTAGTTTGATATAAAAATTAGCTCTACTATTTGAATGTCAAACAAAATAATCTTACTGAACATGTAGTGTCCATAATATAAATAATCTATTTTTAATAGATTAGATTGCGCATAGCGCTCTCAGATTTAATTCAGTTATATAAATAATATTTATTAATGTTCAAATTTACTAGAGAGCTGAAGAGTTTATAAAGAAGTTTAAAAATTATTAATCATAAACAGTTTATAAGAAGGCAAGATTTGTACTCACCTTCTCACCAGTCCATGATGTAGTGTCCAGAGACAGTAAGAACCATCTTCGATCGGCATGTGAAAATAAACTGGGTGTGTGGAGAAAAATATTAATCTATGTTAATTGTTTTGTTATTTTTTTTTTTTTTTTTAGATCCATCATTAAATTAGCTCCTTGTTGACACAACTATTTATTCTGGGTTAGATATATTATATGATGTATAACTATAGATGAATAATAAAATATATTGCGGAGCATTTAACAGAGCTCCGTTCATTACGGTTCATTTTGATAAGTGAATACATATACATTATAGTTGTTCACGCGCGAGAGAAAGATTTAGAAAAACGATGATTAAACAGTTTGAAAGCTAGGAGTGGTACATTCTTCTTAGCTACCCGTACATTAATGAAGATTGTCTCTAGTCGAAAAAGTTTATTCGAATAAGAGTTCTTTCTTTAATAGCGAAATATTAAAACACAAATTATTTTAGTTTTTCTTACACTTTTACGACACCCCTACTTGTTTTATATTTCGCTGTAATCAAGTAAGTTCAGATTCTTTCTGAGTTTAAGTAGACTCGTCTTTGGTAATGGTTTCGTAATGATGTCGGCAGTCATGTTGCTGCTATCAACATATTGCAATTTTATTATCTTATTTTCGTATAGTTCTTTTATGAAATGGTATTTTAAGTCCACATGCTTTGATCGTGATTGGTATTTGTTGCATTCAATTAATTTGATGCATGCTTGATTGTCTTCGAAAATCACAACAGGTTTTTCTTGTTTCATGTCTAAATCATCTAGTAGTCGCAATAGCCACACAGTTTCTTGAGCTGCATTGCTGGCAGAGACGTATTCTGCCTCAGCGGTAGATAATGTGATATTATTTTGTTTTTTCGAGACCCAGTATATAGGGTTCTCTCCAATGAAGAAAATGTTCCCTGTGACAGATTTTCTGTCATTTGGATCGTTTGCATAATCTGAGTCAGCATATACTGTTAAAACTGGTGCTGCGTTTTTATTATACGCTAACTTTAGATTTATCGTTGATTTGAGATACCTCATGACCTTTTTTACAGCTTCCCAGTCGCATTTTCTGGGATTTTCATTATGTCTGGACAGAAAGTTGCCAGCCGCACTTATATCTGGTCTACATGTTGTGGAAATGTACAATAATGCCCCTACTGCTTTTCTATAGTCTGTATTGTTTGGCAAAAAATTGTCGTTATTATTATTTTTTAAATAATTTGTATCCATTGGGATATTAGTAGGTTTTGAATCTGTTTAGTTAAACTTGTCTATTAATTGTTTAATTTTATTGGTTTGATCTAATAACAATATATTGTTATCCGGTCTAGTAATGTTTATGCCTAGATAATTAACTACATTCCCTAGGTTAGTAATTTTATATTCGCGGCTGAGTTTTTCAGTAATTTCTTTTATGTCGTTCTTAGTTCCAGCGATTAAAATATCATCTACGTACACTAGCACGTAGACTTTTCTACCGTTAATGTTTCTTTTATATAGACATTTGTCAGCTTGACTTTGTGTAAAATTTAGATTAATTAATGTCTCATTTATTTTCAAGTTCCAAGCTCTGGCTGCCTGCTTGAGACCATAGATTGCCTTGTTTAATTTACAAACCTTTTTCTCATCCCCGGGATTTATAAATCCTTCTGGTTGCGACATGTAAATTGTTTCTTCCAATTCCCCATGCAAAAACGCGGTTTTTACATCTAAATGATTTAATTCTAGATTATTGTATAGTGCCATGACTAAAAATGATCTGATAGTTGTGTGAGACGCCACTGGGGCAAATGTCTCATCGTAATCCACTCCGTATTTTTGGCTAAATCCTTTCGCCACTAACCTCGCTTTATATTTTTGAATTTCTCCTATATGATTGTATTTGGCTTTGAACGCCCATTTAGAACCTACTATATGTGCGTTGGGTGGAGGGTCTACTAATGTCCATGTATTATTCTCTTTGAGTGAATTAATCTCATCTTTGGCTGCTTTTAGCCAATTTTCTTTTTCTACAGGGTTTTGCAATTCTAATATTTCACGAAAGGTTTTAGGTTCGACTACATTTAAGGTATCTGTTAACAAAGCGAATCTATCAGGTGGAACGCCTTTGTTGGCTCTTTCTGATCTTCTGGGAATATTTGGATCTGAAATTTCCTCATTCTGTAAATTTGGTTCCTCAATGTGATCTAATTCCTGATTCTGTTCAGTTAAAACTACCGGAAAGGATGATTTACTATTTATTTCACTAGTACCGACTTCATTCTCATTTTCATTCATTAGTAACGGATTATCGTCACTGTTATTGCTTATTTCACGCATTTGATCTGTTTCGATAAATTTTACCGTTCTACATATTTTTACATTATCATCTATGTAAATTCTATATTCCTTACTTCTGAGGTCATATCCCACAAATGTACCCAATTTAGCCTTGCTGTCTAGTTTCCTTCTATTTATTTTATGAGTATATGTGTATGCTTTACAACCAAAAGTTTTAATATTTGAAAGATCTGGTTTGTTTCCTGTCCATCTTTCATACGGTGTTACGTCGCAAGCTCTCGTGGGTAATCTGTTTTGCAGATAAGTTGCAGTCATGACAGCTTCGCCCCAAAATTTATTTGGTAATCCGCTCTGTTTTAGTAAACACCTAGTCATTTCAACTAAGGTTCTGTTTTTTCTTTCTGCGACGGCATTTTGAGGTGAACAGTGAGGTACAATAAGTTGATGTTCTATTCCCTCATTGGTGAGAAATTCTTCGAATTCTTTACTTGTATATTTCCCACCATTGTCAGTGCGGAGTATTTTTATTTTCCTTCCAAACCTATTTTCAGTTAACGCATGATATTCTTTAAATTTTTCGAATGCTTCACTTTTATATTTCAATAGATAAGTAAACGTATATCGACTAAAATCATCAATGAAAGTTAAGAAGTAATTTTTACCACCTACGGTCGACGTTTGAAAAGGTCTGCATATATCCGAATGGACTAGATCTAGGGGTCTGTTTGCTCGGTAATTAGCCTTTTTTGGATATGAGTCGTCTTCTAGTTTTGAAACTATACATATTTCACATTCCTCATTATGTTTACACTTATTTAAATTTATTCCTGTCGCCATGTTCTTCTCGGTGAGCTCCCTGATCTGTTGATAATTTTTGTGACCTAACCGCTGATGCCATATTCTAATACAATTTTTATCATTGCATGTTTCTGCAATGTTTATACTTTCCGATAAATTTTTATGTGTTTTTATCTCATATAAATTATTGGTTAAGTTAGCCTCAATGTATGTTTTGTTGTTGTATTTAATTTGACATTTTTTGTCTTTGAATATGGCAACACAGCCATTCTCAGTTGCTTTCTTTATGGAGATCAAATTAGTAGCCATGTCAGGGATATATAATACATCCTTTAATGTAATACTGTTCGTTTCTCTATCGGAGTTAACTACATCTATATTTATGTCCCCATGTCCCTGAGAAACTACGGTCTGTCCGTTTGCTAACATTACATTTACTTTTTCGTCGCTTCTTAAACATGTAAATTTACGTAAATCGTTGCAGACATGCGCACTGCTTCCAATATCGACAACGAAACTATCATTTTCAGTTTTGTCTATAATGAAAGTTAAATTTTTCAGTTTATTCTCTGTTTCTTTAATTAACTGTGTTTTTTGTTTGCCTCTATATTTAGTACTGTTCCCACTACTGTTATTGAAATTATTGTTATTGCGGTGTGGGTTACCTCCTCTGGGCTTTAAGTGCCAACACTCATTTCGGGTATGTGAGGATTTTTTGCAGTAAGTGCAATATTTGCCAGTCTGTGTTTTGTTTTTAACCTGCATTTTGTATGCGTTTTCTCCCTGAGTGTTTTTATTTTGTGATCTTTTAATATATTCGTCCGTTAATTTGTTTCGTATAAATTCGGCTGTCAATTCCTGTTCATTTCTGCTCTCAATAGCAGTTATGAATGTATCGTATGAGGGGGGGAGAGAACATAACATGAGTGCCGCCAAATGTTGGTCGTTTATCTCTTCACCTACTGCCAATAATTTATCTCGGATTTGATAAATGTTGGTAATGTGGTCAATGAGGTTCCCATTCTCAGCCAATTTAGCTGAGTATAATTTACATAATAAGAATAATTTGTTTGTTAATTCGCTCTTTGATGAATGTTCTGGAGTGTTTCCCAGGTTGCTTTAGCGGTGGTCAAATGACGCACGTTTATTATTTGGCTATCATCAATCGATAGATTTATTAATGCTCTTGCCTTTTTGTCCTTTGCCTGCCACTCAGCAGTCAGAGGTTCTGGGGGTTGATCAGTAATAACATTGTATAATTCCTCTTTTATGAGGACCATTTCAATCTTAAAACACCATACATCATAATTGTTCGCGTTCAGCTTTTCAACTAATGTTATGTCTTTTATAGACGATGCCATTTTTACTTTTATTTGTATTATTTTGCTTTTCACAACTGAAAATTTTAATTTATTTATTTATATTCAAAAATATGCGTGCATATGTTTAATCATTATAGATGACTGGCAAACAGATATATTTTTTGTATTTCTGTATATATATTTTATGACACTTTTATAATATTATAACACACCAATTATATATATATATATATCATTACTACACACACTTTCTTTATTTTCATTTCTTCTTTTGTAACCATATTTTTCTTTTGTTTATATTGTCGTTGTTTATATTTTCATATAATTCAGCTCTTTTTTTTTTTTTTTTTCAGATTCAGATTGCCTATAGGGATATTAATTGAATAAAACTGAGACAGTCAGTCTCATATATCTAATATAAATATTCTATTTTTAATAGATTAGATTGCGCATAGCGCTCTCAGATTTAATTCAGTTATATAAATAATATTTATTGATGTTCAAATTTACTAGAGAGCTGAAGAGTTTATAAAGAAGTTTAAAAATTATTAATCATAAACAGTTTATAAGAAGGCAAGATTTGTACTCACCTTCTCACCAGTCCATGATGTAGTGTCCAGAGACAGTAAGAACCATCTTCGATCGGCATCTGAAAATAAACTGGGTGTGTGGAGAAAAATATTAATCTATGTTAATTGTTTTGTTATTTATTTATTTTTTTTTTTTTTTTTTTTTAGATCCATCATTAAATTAGCTCCTTGTTGACACAACTATTTATTCTGGGTTAGATATATTATATGATATATAACTATAGATGAATAATAAAATATATTGTGGAGCATTTAACAGAGCTCCGTTCATTACGGTTACATTTTGATAAGTGAATACATATACATTATAGTTGTTCACGCGCGAGAGAAAGATTTAGAAAAACGATGATTAAACAGTTTGAAAGCTAGGAGTGGTACATTCTTCTTAGCTACCCGTACATTAATGAAGATTGTCTCTAGTCGAAAAAGTTTATTCGAATAAGAGTTCTTTCTTTAATAGCGAAATATTAAAACACAAATTATTTCAGTTTTTCTTACACTTTTATGACAGTCCAGACATAGCCTCCTATACTAGAACTCTGCTGCGTGGCTCAGAAACTTGGCAATAGTTGAAGCGGTAGACAGTGCCACCTGGTACAGATTGCATTTTTTTCTTATTCAACAGCCACCAAAAATTTTTTAAAGTGGGATATGATAAACATAAAAGGCGAATAGAAATGAAGAAACGTTGATTATATATATCATATATCACTTCTTAAAATTTTTGGTGACAGTTGAATAAAAAAGTCGCGCAATCTGTACCAGGTGGCACTGTTTACCACTTCAACTGTTGCCAAGTTTCTGAGCCATGCGACAGGCATCTAATTTAGGAGGCTATGGTCCAGATCAGTATCACTTACTTATGAACCATCAAGAATTCTTGTAAATTGTTACAAAATGTTTCTTGTGTTATTTACTAGCTGCCTTTGGCGACCAACTGGTTCGTAATCCTTAGAAAATCTCACCATATTAAACTCCTGCTCGGTGGTACCTGTGGCGCCTTATCCCCGTTTCAGAACCTACAACAGTTGTAGCTTGTTCGCTTATGGTGCAAATACCTTTGAAATTCTTCTAATTGTACCAAATTTCCACTCTATGGCGACTTTTTCGCCCTCTCCACGTTTCATGACATGAAACGGCCTGTTTGATCCCATGCAAATGACCTTTGAAAATTCTGACCGTGGTAAATCCCCAAACCGATGATGCCTATAGTCCCCTAAGGTACCCCTAAAAATCCTACACTTTGAAAATAAAATAAAAAATAAATTAAACTTGTGTAAATTTGTTTTAAGACGATAAAGATTAAATCAGCAACAACGTAAACTGTGTGTATATCGTACTACAGGTGCCACTGTTATGTTCTGCTGAAATAATTTAATCTTGAGTAATTTCATTTTAAGACAAATAATAATAATCAGTAACAGTTTAAACTTTGCGTGTATAAAATAAATTAATCTTGATCATACTTGGGTGTATATAGTTCGCAAGGTGGCACTATTATTCTGCATATTTCCCCATTTAGGTACAGGCTATATCTCAGCTTATATTAAAAATTACAGTCTTAACAAAATGTATCAATCGCTCTGTTTTTCTTATTCATGATTAAATTTGTGTGTATATCGTACAAAAGGTGGGCTATTACGCTGTAATCTTTCTAGTTTATTAAAAAGCTATGGCTCAAAATCTATTGTACATAACTACTGTAAAATCTATATCTGAAAATCTAATGTGTATAACTACACCATTGCTTTTCTTACTCATGTTTAAATTGGTGTGTATATCAAACGAAAGTTATACATTTCCTTGAATTTTCCTCATTTATGAAAAACTACACTTAGAATATAATATGTAAAACTGCACTATTATTTTTCCTTACCCTAACTTCGATAAATTTTAAACAAAAAATGGCTAGTATATCATGGGTGATATACCAGAAGTCTGTCAAAAATTGCAAAGTTCCAAAATTGCCTTTTAACTCTCCAGTTCACAATATATATATATATATATTATCTTCAAAGCAAGGTGTTTTTCTGTTATTTGACAGGCCATTTCATAAAAAATTAGGGATAAAAATAAATTTAATTATTTGCAAGTAAGCAAATCACTTTATATTAATAAAAATGGACCAGAGGACTGCTGCTTATAAATAAAAAACTTTGTAAAAACACCATAAAATGCAAAAAACTCGACAATTGTTTTGGTTTAAACGAAAACACGACCCTTCATCAGGCAAACAAAATAGGCATGATTTCTTTCGACCTTGCAAGTTTTTTTCACATTGTATGGTGTTCATTCAAAGTTTTTTGGCACGCTGCTGCTTTATCTGAGCACTTGTGCCTACTTTGTTTACCTGATGAAGGGTTGTGTTTGACTCAACAATTGCGGTGAGTTTTTTTGTATTTTAGGGTGTTTCAAAGTTTTTTTTCTTTTAAATCATTTTAGACTTCAAATGTCTTAGTCACAATTTTGAAGTATACAATGAGCTGATAAAAAAAGTTGACTCAAAAAAGTAACTTTAAGTGACCAATGAAAAAAAAAGTGATTTTAAGTGAAATGAACGACTTGGTGAGAACCCTAAAAGAAGGAGTGCAGAATATGTCCGAATGCGTGAACAAGGTTCGGGGAAATTTTTTGGCTGTCTGGGGAAATCTTGAACTATTATTTTCTTAGAATAATAATAATAAATCGGCTGAAAAAACGAACTGTTTAATATTAAACAAAAAACTAACAACTGTATTCTTCAGTTATAGTGGTTTTCTCCGAAAATCGCATAAATACGGTCTAGGACCCATTAGAGAAACTCCCACGGACAGCATTCCACCTATAGGCCTAGCACCCTAGCATAGTCTTAAAAACCATACACCCAACAACCATCTTCTGTTACAACATGTATTTCTCTTAAATATCCATTACATACACCCCCCCCACACACACACACACAAAGTGGTAAATATTTGAAGTTTGATGATAAATACAGTTGAACCTCGTTAACTTGAACACTGTTAACATGAATTACTTTTAATGTGAACTGTTTTCACAATCCCTGCCAAAATGAAAATTATTGTAGTTATATAAAGATTAGTTACTGATAGCATGAACAAATTTTTTATCCCCCTTGAGATTCACATTAACGAGGTTCGACCAGGTTAAAATTCAAACTAGAAAAAAAATCAAATCTCCAACTTTTTTTTTCTCCTTTTCAATATTATTAGAATGCCACAAGAATCATAACCAATCCACAATAAATAAAACACTTTAATGACAGGAGGCTGGGTGAAATGATGTGTTTGTGGTGAAAGGGAGGAAAGAAAGAGAAAGAAGAAAACAATCATTTTGCAGTGATTTCAGTCTCAATTAAACAATACAGAAAAGTTCTGTTATCAGTTTCGATTGTGCATTCAGCAATTTGCTCTCCTCTCACCCACCCAACCATACACACATTTAAAAAAGAAAGAAGGAAAAAGTATTTCAGCAATTAGCAATGATTAAATATAAATTTTTGAATGAGTTGCTTCTTTTTATGTCTTAAAGTTTAGTTTTCACTTAATTATTTTAATTTTAGAAATTAATTTCTGTTGTTCTGTTATGGATGTTTACAAAAGCCCAATCATTTTGCATTAATTGTTATTAATCTAAAATTATGCTTAAGCTTATTTATATTATTTACACAGTTTAAAATTATTTGCATTAAAGTAACATACATACTATTCTTTAGTTTTTTTTTTTTTTACTTTTTTCTATATTCAATAGAAGAAAGTATTGGATTTCTAAAAATTTTTGACGATTTACATGTTTTAAGAGGTCCAAAACAAAATTCGACCATTTTCAGGAAATATGTCTGTATGTGTATGACAAAAATTTTGTGGCTACTATACATCAGGAATTACTGCACAGAATTGCATATGAATTAATATGCAGATGCAAATTGACATAAATTAGTGTCTATCAATTTTGGTGCCAATCGCTCAACAAGTGGCACTGTTATACAGTGATTTCTGCAATTTCAGGGAAGGCTATATCTCAGGAACTACAACACAAAATTGCATATAAATTTATATACAGATGCATCTTGACACTAAGTACTACCTATTGACTTTTGGTGCCAAATGCACAACAGGTGGCGCTGTTATACATCCATTTCCGTAATTTCAGGGAAGGCTATATCTCAGGAGCTACTGAATGGAATTACATATAAATTTACACATAGATGTACCTTGATATAAATTAATTTGTCAACTTTTGGTGCCCATCAAACTTTGGTGCCATTAAAACTTGTAGTATAGTACACTGTTCCTAACCCCTCCTCCCTCAAAAAAGGTCAAACTTACTTTTAAAAAGAAAACTGCTATTAGGTTTTTGTGGAATTTTTGGCGAAATTTAGGATGTGTTTGGGGGAAATTTCAAAGGTCTGAACATTTTCTGCACCCCTGCCTGAAAGTATATGTGATCAGATGAAATAGCAAAAATCTAACATTGAGCTCAAAAACACAAGTATATTTTAAAATTTAAAACAATATTTTTTCTTTTTTTTGTAGCCTACCAATTAGTGCAAAGCAGAAACATTCTTCTATATATCAATCTTGTGGAAGATAAAAATCATGAAAAAAATTTTGCCATAAAACTTAGAAAAAATTCTATAAGCTATATCTTAAAAGTTTGATGAATGGGTGAAAAAAAAATTTGTTAGGGTCGCACAGCTGCACATGTACACATAAAGACATATCAGCAAGAGCAAGAGTCATTAAAATCAGGATATTAAAGCAAATTTTCTCTGTGTGACAATTTGAATGAAAGACATGTGAAATCTTAAATGTTAACAATGTATTGAGCAGAAGCGGTGAGGTGTTTTTCAATTGGCACTAATTTCCGCTTCTTTTTTGTCTACTTAATGTCGTTTATAATCAACAGTTTCCTTAACAGTAAAACAGTTCGAAAGGTTTTGAATAAATCGTAAACATATTTGGTACTCACTGTTTTGGTTTCATAGACATGCACTAAAATTGCATGGACATGTCATAAGTTTTTTCAATTTGTAATAAAACTTGATGTTTACAAATTGCTTAATTGCGTTGTGGCACAAAATTTCAGATGTCTGTTGTTCAAATAATCACAGATAGTATGTTTTAAAGTTGTGATTTCAAAAAGCAGTGAGTGTTTAATGACACATCACTGTTTGCATCTCAGTCTACTTAACAATATTTTACAACCTACCCACCCACCAATCACCAAACTTTTCAGACATCTCTTTTATATATAGAACCTTCTGATAAGTAATCCACCTTTATCTGTAACAGTCATGGGGATTCATAAAGGTGTTAAAAAATTTGTTCATGCTACGAGTAATTAATCAGACATAGAACAAGCTTATAGAAAAAAAGGCTGAACTTTTCACGACCCCCCCCCCCCTCTCAAAAATGGTATCAGACAACTGACACAATATAAATTTTTCAATAATAAAAATGTTAAATCTGATTGCATACATGTACACACAATAAACAAAATCGGAACAATAAATCTTACATTGAATATCATATTAATTATAATTAAAATAGTTGTAAGTGCCTTAAAAAACAGACAAACTTATTACATATACTTGAAAATAAGTTTACTCTATAGAAGCATTGTTTGCTGGGGCAATTGATCAGCAAAATAATGTAGTTCAAGTTCATTAGGAAATGCAGTTGAAGTGCTATTTCTTTTTCATTTTCTCCAAGTTCGAATTTGACATTTCTTGAAAGTTGCTAATAATATATAGCACAAATTCAGGCTGACCCGACCCGACCCCCCCCCCCCCCACCACCACACACACACGTCCAAAAAGTTTTAATGCGGATTTGCATTGATCCCAATAATAATAGTTTTCAAGCTTAAAAAGGCTGAAAAGTAACATGTCTGATTAATCTTCATATAACTAAACTAATCTTCGTTTTGATGGGGATTGCGGAAAAAGTTCATGTTAAAAGTAATTCACGTTAACAAGGTTTGGCTGTATATATATATATGCACGCTCATGGAATTTGAAGATCAAGATTGTGTCCTTGAGTACTTATATAAATAAAGACATGGCTTACAGGTAATTCAATAAATGAGTCAAAAAGAAAAAAAAGTAAACTCTGTGATTAAAAAAAAATTGTTCAGGTTTATTTTTTACAGCTGCTTTTACAAAACAAACACTTTAAAATCGATTTCACAGAGAAGCACTTCCTTAGAATAAATTCATCTTATTATTATAAACTTTAATATACATATTTACCAAAAAGAAAAAAAAAAAAAGTATAAAAGTGCTCATTTGATTTAGCTGGATTTTAGTAGCAAACATGTAATTTGAAATACATCGAAAAGTTTACAAAATGAAACATTGTTATTAAACAATCGCAGTTCAAGAAATACAACACATTTGATAAGCAGTGCCCATACAATTAACACCAATTTATATATAAAAAAAATTTAATGTACAGAAATAACATCTATTCCATTTGCACACTATCCCGCACATTAAAAACTTTATAAAGATAAAATACTTATTCACAATTTTTATATATTTTTGCAGCATCCTATGATACAAAATGATTTCAGTAAAAATTACAAAAAAACACTTAATAACAATCATAAAAATTACAAATCTCTGAAAATGCTTTGCACACAAAAAATCCAATTAGAGGAAAAATATTTAAAAAGTAATAATAATATAATAATAATAAAATGTGGCAAAGACAATCAACATTTTTCTTTTTAAAAAAGGTAAACTTGTAATATAATACAACACACAGCAATCCTGAAACTAACAAAATAAAATGGATACAAAAATGAAACACATAAACAGTAAATATTTGGTCAAAAAAAGGAAAAGAACAATAAATGCACGACCATTGTATTACAGTAAGTGTACTTGGAACTTTCTTAATTAATAGCTTTTAAAATTCCTTATAATTCACACTAATATATCTTGATCATTCTTAAGCTATCACCTTAACTTACACCTGGCCATTTTTTTCTTTTTCTTTTCTTTCCACTGTTTAATTTATGATATTTGCTTATAGTTACTGCCAAGATTATGTCAACAATTAATATATCAAAATAATATGTTATCACTTTTGAAAATTAATACTTGCTGTAGAATTTCAACAAATTAGGCTTTTATAAATTGAGCCTGCGCAACCCATTCTCAGAATTACCATTATCAATAATGTTAATAATAATACTTGTTATTAATAATAATCACAGTTTAACAAAACTCACATTAAATTCAAGACCATGCTTTTAAAGGAAAAAAAGGGAAGCAAAAACATTAACTCTAGGAAGGGCAGTGGTTACTAACACTATAACCACTTTTTCTTTTTCCCAACTGCAAGTTTCTTTTTACACATTAATTGCCAATTACGCGATATCACGTGATACGAGTTCTCACCAAATGCCGATCATGCGTTATTTCATGAATATCACTATCCACTTTCGAAGTAGAATAGTATAGGGGAGACCCGTGTACCTAGGGCTGCTTTTTTTCAATGCCCAAAAACAGAGCCCTTGACCTGTTTAAAATTATTAAACTGATATGTACATATCTTTAGGACTAATTACTTCCAATTGGGATTAATATAAATACCTAAAATAATGAATTCCGACAAATAGAAGGTTTTTAAAAAAACTTCACTTGTGGCCCTACGTACAACACCCTCATTGTACCTGGGGCCAGACCTCATTGTACCTAGGGCCATTCTCTCAAATTTAGATTTCATTTTGTAATGAATAGAAATTAAGCATATAAACATGTATTTTATAAAAGAAACAATATCAAGTAATATATTTATTTATCATATAATAATTATCACGTTGTTGCCTTAATTGGAAACACGAAAATTTTCATTTTTTTTTTTTTTTTTCTTTTGGGATATTCTAACAGAATGATTTTCTTTCTTTCTTTTTTTTTTTTTTCTGGAGTGCTCTTGATTTCTAGATCTCTCTGGTTTTCGGTCACATCTTTTCTTTGATGTGGGAGGTTTTGCTTAGGTTCGTACCTGTTAAAGCATGACACATGAAAAGATGTAAGATTTGGAAGGTTTCGAATTTTCAACAGGACACGAAACAAAGACATTCACTTTGTTCCTGGAAAATCTTTTTTTTATTTATTTATTTATGGAGGGATCTTCTCTTTCAGTCACATTTGAACTTAAATATTCATCCTGGGTGAATGTGTTTTGATCCATTGGCCATATGCCAGATACACAAAAGCCTGATAGAATGTTTACAGGAGTAAAGGCCGACGAATAGGACTTGCCAACATTTTCAGCAACGTCTTATATAATGAATGGTTTATCAGGGTTTATCAGCATCCAATTACTATAGGCTGTACTGTGTTTGTTAACACTTTCACGACCGCTGACGTAGATTCACGTCATTTGAAAATATGAAACTCCACCAGTGGGCGTTTCTTTTGCAATTTGTATGTTATTTGTTTCTAAAAAATATGCACAATATTCATATTTGTACAATCAGTTATACTATGGATGCAAATACTTTGATTAGACAGAGTGTGATTATAATGCATATCCATTTGTAATACATAAATGTGAATACAGAAAATTTTGTTTTGAAAAACTGTAACTTATGAGAAAAACGCCCACAGGCGGACCTTACTGTCAAAAAGACAAAAATATGCGGTCACGAAAGTGTTAAAAGGTCCAAACACACTGGCCCTAGGTACAAGACAGCTATGTGGCCCTAGGTACAAGTTTTGGTAACTTCATTCAAAATGCCTTCCATTAAAAATTCCACATGCAGATAGGACTAATTAAATATCTCATTTATTACTTAATATAATAAAGCAAAATTATACACTAAAAATGAATGAAAAATATTTGACCTGCCTTTGTAAAATAGCAAAAGAGATGAGCTGCAAAATTTTACTTCAAACCATGTAAATTCGTTTTCGACATGTAACTTGTCAAAACTTTCTCCTCAAAAGTTCCAAAGTAGTTGTAAAAGAAGCAACTGGTGTTGTTACTCGCCCAATCGAGTATTAAAACATAAAATTAAATATTATTCAAATAAAGTGGGGTGGCCCTAGGTACACGGATCTCCCCTAGTGGTCACAGCGAAACGGCATGTAATATTTATATTGGCCACTAGGGAAAGGATTTTTATTTTCTTATGTACGAAATTCCAATTTTCAGCTTGGCAATGAATGTGTTAATTAGACCAATTTCTTACAGATTAAATATATCCCCCCCCCTTGTAAGTAACTTTGTAAGTAGTACCCCCCCCCCCCTCTTACAGTGAACAATTCATCACTGATTACAAAAAAAAAAAGAAAAAACTTTCACAATTATTTCCTTTATCCAAACTTAAATTATATTTAAGGCAGAATTTCAATCATTACTTTTTTTAAATATACAATTTATCTTTACAATTCTAAACTTAACTTTCATTTAAAAAATGTAAAACTGTTGGAAAAGTGAATATTGTTACAAGATAAATGACATTATAGTTGCCACAAAGAAAAATAAATTGCTAACCATGCTAAGGGGAGGACAGAAGACTTACATTAAATATTTTTATTAAAAAAGCACTAATATGGTAACAAAAAACTTATTACCCAGGATAAAAAATAATTCAAGTTGTAAAAGGTACAGTAGTAATTCCAGGATTTTTTTTTTTTTTGGAGTATTCAGGATGAGGGGGGGGGGGGGTGTCATTTATTTATTTTTCAAGATTTTATTACATTTAAAACTGAATATAAAATACTTTCTATCAACCAATGTTTCGTTTACATTAAGCAGCTATGAAGGAAATTAATTTGAACAACTGAGGATAAGAAAAATGCAAATGACATGCCTCAAATATTAATCTCACTGAAATTTTTTGAATTTTCATATATATATATATATATATTTTTCATTATGCATTCTTAATCACATTTAGTTTAAATAATAGAAATTTTTTTATTTTGTTAGAAGATATGATACAGTTCCAAAATGGGAGACTTGGCACCTAATGGGGTAGAATAGACATTGATAAACTGCAAAACCCTTTTAAATTAGTCTTTTTGATCCCTGTTTGTTATAATTTAAGAAAGGAACTGATTTATTTCATATCCATTGTTTAAACCTGTGCACTCGAATGAGTTATTTTTGGCGATTTCTTTTTCTTATTCAGTACAAACAAACTATTTTGTTTGAATAATTAAAGTAAGTAGAATTTACATTGCAAACTTTTTGAAAGAATTACCAACAAAACTAGGCACTTCAATATTCAAAGTAAAAAATAAAATATATATTTATCTTAATTACTGAAAAAAATTCTTAATTAAATGTTCCCACAGTGGGAGCTTTGGCGCCTAATGGGCTAAGAAAGTGAAATAAATACAAAACACAGGATTAAAAATTAAGGTCAATGATAAATGAAAACTAAAAAATAAAGAATGCATCCACAACATTAATTGTGTACACATGATTAATTAAATTTTATTTAATTGTGTACACTTTTCTAATAATGCCAACATTTTTTAAGAACTAAGTAATAAACCTAAGACTCGCTAAAAAAGTATTATCACATCAGGGAGCATGTACTTCATAAAGCTGTGAAAGCTGCAACGATTTCGTAAAACAATATAGCTAAGAACAGCAAATATATATTGTTCATGCCCCAATCGGGCAGCAAAACCATTTTGAATGAGAAATGAAATAAAATATTAAATCAAATCATCAAGAAAACAAGGGAGAAAAATAGAAAAAATCAGAGCAACCACATGTAAAGCTTTCAACACAACATGGAGAATAGGAAGTTGTCATCATATTAATGAAATTAAAAATAAATTCTTTGCAAACTTCGATTAATCGATAAAGAATTAACAATTTCATTAACGAATATTGGCTTCTACTATGCTTAATAGATCATCATTATTATATATATATATATATGTATGATTATATACAGTTTTTCTTAGTTGTTTTTTCTGTTGTCATTTGATTGTCAAACTAAATTTGCTGAACGGTATCATTTTATCTAAAAGGAACTTTAGTTAAATTTAATATATTTTACAATAAACATTGAAAGTTCTTTGTTTGTTTAAACTTTTTAGCCAATCAAAATTAATATTTTTTTTGTTGTTGAATGGCATAGAATCAATGCAAAATGCTGTTACCTACTAGAATTAATGCAAACCAGATCATCAGTGCTTGTGAAAATGGCAGGGCGCACACCAATCGAAAACCTTCATGCAAATCAGGAACTTTCAAGGTGCACTTTTAAATATATTATGTTGTACAATGCTTATTTAGGAAAGAAAATATATATCTATTTAAAATAAAATGCAAGTTGGAATTATATGTATATATTTTTTTTAAAAAAAAGCTCCACTAAAAACTGGAAATAGCCATCCTAAATACTTTTTTTTTTTTTTTTTTGTAACATATGCATGAATCTAACAGAGGGAAAGATAATAAAAAAACATATTAATTCATAATATTATTTAAGAAAGATCCAAGCAGACTTACAACACTCACTACAATGTGAACAATCACATATAATCAGGGTTTAACCTGACAAAAAAGTTTCTTTAGCATTTTAGCTAAAACGCATAAGCAGTATTTTAGCTTTTACGAAAATTAATTCTTTGAATAGAATTGATTTCTTTTTCTTAACTTGGTTATCCCCAATTTTGTTTTCTGTTTGTTTTGTTCATTGACGATTTTAACCAAGCATATATTGTGATTTAAGAAAAATGAATCGGCAACATTTTGTTTCAATTTCAACAAACACAATACTAGCACTGAGAATACATCTATGAAGCAAATTCTTAATTATGTTTTTAAATATTTTTGCATTTAAATTCAACCATTAAAAGTCGAAATTAAGTCCGAATATACTAAATAGATAACGATTCCCAATATTTTTAGTAATTTTGTAATTTCTGTCTATGAATATTTGCATAAAAATTAGAGGTAGTTATATAAAGATATTTTATGAAGTAATCTAGTTTTAGCTTTTTAGCAAAATTCTTACTGACATAGTTTAGCAAAATACAATATCTTTTAGCAAAATGCTAAAAAAACTAATGGCAGTTTAAACCCTGCATACAATAATGTTTAAAAAGCAATACAGAGCAAAATATGGAACAGCCATTGGTACATTCAGCAGTCCATGAACACTATGATAAATAAATGCATTCCAATTTATCAGGCCTTCTTAGTAAGGCAACTACGTTCAGCAGCATTTATCACACAATTATTATACATTCAAATAATGTACAAAATCATTCAACAAATAAAAAGAATTCACTTTGAATTCAAACTTTTTTTTTTTTTTTTTACTTAATTATTTGTACCACTCAAAGAAAAATAAGAAAAAAAAAAAAACTGAAAATTACATCAGCATACATTACAAAGATTTTTATATGATATTTTTATCTAAACTAGTTCTCAGTTTGCTAACAGCCAAAATATTGGTAATGAAATTACTTTAGCTAAATTATTTATTAATTTTATATATTTCCAAATATAAAATTATGTTCCTACATAAACTTTAAAAGCACTTGCACACAACACTTTTTTAAAACTTTGACACAATAATTAAAATACAACATCAATATGAAAGTTGTTGAAACCCTTCTATTTTGATTATCAATATTGGTTAGTATTGCTGACGATAGTCATGTATTAAAAGTGATTTCTTAATCCTTTTACACAAAATGCATAAATACAATAACTAGCAAATGAAAAGATACATTTTAACAAAAATTTGTAGTACAAATTAATATCTGAATACAATAGTCTTGATAATTCAAGTATCTGCTCATATATCTGAACTAGTAAAAATAATAATATGTCTTGATCCTCTGGAAGTATATTTTATTTTTGAATGAAGTATCTTTGACTACAATCTATACATAGATATCTCTAGATCCTTTGGAAATATTTATTTATTTATTATTATTTCATTTATTTATTTCATTATTATTTATTTTATTCATTTTTTTTTTTTTTTTTTTTTTTTTGACTGAAATTTTTGGCTACAATATATAAACTTATTATAATTACTAGACATTCTTAAGCTAGCTTAAAAACATAATACAAATTGTTTTGTAAAAAAAGAAAAGAAAAATCAATAACAATTTAACACGTTCGTCGCCACCCAGAATGCTTCTGTGAGGGTCTGTCACCCAAATATAATGCTTTTTTTGTTCAAGTTAATAGGATTTTCAGTTGGATTTTTAAATGGAATTTAATGGAATAAGCACTGAAATATAACTATAGGATATACAACATAAAAATACTAAAAATATACACATTATACAACACTTTTTATTAATTTATATTTAGGATAACATATTACATTATAGTATGGAATTCTATTTATCACTTTTCTGCTAAAACTCACTACCTCGTCATCGCTATTCTCGTCAATTTCAATTATACTTTTACGCCGTCCAGTGAACATTTTGAGATAAAAAAGTCACTGATATGTGTCTGAAAAAAAAAAAAAAAGTATACTTCTCGACTAAACGAAGGATCTGGGATAATTTCAGTGATATCCCAGGGCTGGCCAACTCGCGGCCCACTGTATAAGGTTCTGAGGCCCGTGACAGAATTCTTGTACTTTAGAATTTTACATCATCAGTTATAACATCTGAAATTAATAATTTGTTTCTGACTTTTTAATGAAAATACCGATTAAAGTAGCTTAAAGAAACAAATATCGCACTCATTGATGTTAATAAAACATTATCAGATCAGTAAATGATTCTTACTATTACACTTATGAATGTATAATCATCAGTTTTTGACTGTTTTATAGTTTTTTTTTTTATGAATAAAAATATATTTAATATACATATTTTCTGTTTTAATTCCTCACGAGCCGACTGGAAAAAGAATTACTATATGTATATAGTTCATGTATTTATACAATGCAGGCCGCCAGTTCAAAATAGATTTCCAATGCGGCCCATGAAGAGTTTCGTGTTGGACAGGCCTGCTCTAGCCGAAAAGCTATCTCCCTCTTCATTTCAGAGCTAAATACTTTAAAATGAATCGAAGGTTTGAAAACTTTATTCGAGTTGCATCCCTGCTATTTCCCTCTCGTCACTCTGTTTACGTTCTGGTGCTCTTGGCAGTCAAATTTGGGCCTGATGAGAAATTCAGCCAAATCACGCTGGGCGACGAACGTGCTAAATATTTCAGTGTGTAATTTTTGAGAAAGAGACATCCTGTTAATATCAAAAGTTATAATTGTTTTCTTTTTTCTGTTACACATTTCTCAAATTCCTTGTGTCACAAGTAAAATGAAATAGTGAAGTGAAGCTTTTAAAATGTAATCATTTTTTGGTAAGGCTCATTGGATTCGGAACCTATAGTTTCACATGGATACTGAACAACTGCAAATATTCATGCCTGAATTAATTCTTTAAACCCAACACTTTTTTTTTTTTTTTTTTATGTTTCATATTTATTAACATGTTTTTATTAACTTTTATTCTTGTTTTTTAGTTCAGCACAAATCTTGCAATCGAATTTTAACTAACTTCCCTACTAGCTAGACATTTGAAATGGTAGCTCAGAAACCAGTGACAACACAATACTTCGAAGTCCGATTTTCGATTAGTTTTCTTATAATTAATTAAAATATGAAAATAATAACATCCTAATAGCGATAAAATAGCCATTAAAATATTAGCTATAATTTAGTTGTTACCAAAAAAAATTTACGAGTTCATTTTCTTTCGACGTAAAAATACATTTAATTAAACATGAACGTTAAAAAATTATAAAAAATTAAATTATGCATCTCACAAAAATTGAGGTCATTATCACTTTAAAAATTTTATGCGCATTGATAAGAGCTCTATTGTTCATCAGAAAATTTAAAACGTAGTATATAAAAAGTATTTTATTTTATAATTATTTGTTATTTAAACTAGTCTTCACCATCAAACACCACATTTTGTATTGCATTTTTTTTTTTTTTTTTTTTAATATTCAAGTAATAATACAGTAGAGAGCCAGAAATCTGCCGACCTAAAATCCGCCGAAGTCCGAAATCTGCACAACTTTTCAGATACAAACAATGAAATTCACTATTAATAAATTACAAAACTGCAAATCAGAATTTTTGAAAAAGATTTTAAATAATAATTTTATGTTTGCATTTTATGATTACAAAAAAGAAAAACAAAATAATAATATGAAAGACTGCAAGATCCAAGTTGCTGCTAATGAAATTATTGACAGTATATTAAATTCATCAAAAGAATATGATGATATCAATCAGGTAAATAATAACAAACTAATTTTTTAAAATGCTTTTTGATGATGGCATAATTTGTAAGGAAGAACTCAATAAAATTCGTAGAAAAATAAATTTGTGTTACTACTATTTACAATAAATAAAAAACTAAATAAATCGTTCAGGTTCAAGTTCAGTTTAAAATTAGCTACGTGTGAACAGATTTTATCTAAGTTTGACAATTTTTTTTTTTTTTTTTTTTTTCATTTTTATTTATTGTTTTCATTATATATTTTTGTTAATGTTCATTATTATTCTTATGTACCTACTAATTTAATATTCAGTGTTATTATTTACTAGTATGTGTTTAGTTTGAATAATATTCTGTTTTTATTATTCAAAGTGAAAATCATTTTTTATGGGCCCCAAAATCCACAAAATCCTAAAATCCACACAACCTCTGGTCCCGAGCTGTGCGGATTTTTGACTCTCTACTGTATAATTAAAAAATAAATAAAACAGAATAATTATTTTAAAGGATCAATTAGTAATAATGGAAAATGTTTATTTTACATTTTCTTCAACATATTCACAGATAAGGAAAAAAAAAAACATTTTGAAAGCTTTGACCATAAAATGACAGCAATTTCACAACAAATACAGTATTAGGATAGTCTATAATTAGAATTGCAATCGTATGACACATATAAGTTTGCAGTGGTTGTATGTACTTTCGATTTCAAATATTTTAATTCATTTATTTAAATATTAATTCCAAGGAAACAAATATTCTAATATATATTCATTTATTTAAATATTAATTTCAATGAAATAAATATTCTAATAAATATTCATTTATTTTATCACCTGCAAACTTTGTACATTTGAAAAACTTTTTTTTTCCCTTAAAATTTATCTGTTTCTAATTAAAATAATAAAACGTTATTGATCATGTTTCTGATTTGTCGAAAATGGTTGACTGCAAATACCCAGTTAAGTGACTTTTTTGTTCTTTTTGATATTTAAACATTCATATGTAGAATACATAATACTGCTTTTGTTTTCAAAGAAAAATGTTTAACTATATTGTACGTTTTGTTTACACAGTATATCCCTTTAATTATAAAAGTTCAAGTTTGAGACATATATTGCAATTATAATAAATGTAATCAAAATATAAGCTTTTGGCCTTTTTTAAAAAGATGTTTATAGTATTCTTTACAAGTGCATACATGTGTTTAAAATAATAATACATACTTGCCAACTCTACTGTTTTTGGCTATTTCTACTGGTCTACTG
This sequence comes from Salticus scenicus, assembly GCA_963930645.1. Lineage (NCBI taxonomy): Eukaryota > Metazoa > Arthropoda > Arachnida > Araneae > Salticidae > Salticus > Salticus scenicus. The sequence continues at coordinate 294,732,809 of OZ005655.1, read as the reverse complement.
TTTTTTAGGAACCAACAAGAAAAATTGTAAAATTGAGCAATTTTCCTGTAAAATATATGGAGGAAAATATGCATAGAATAAATATACTAATGGAATGAGGCTTATTAAATGTAAGTGTAAAAATTACAATATTGATTTTAATTATCACAAAATAATCTTAATTTTTTGAGTTTTTTAAATAATGCTTTTGTAATTAAATATATTTACATAGTCATTGTGAGTGTATTTTCAGTCAGAACTGAAAAAACTGAATTAAAAACTGAATTTTTATCCTCATCATCTGATAAAAATCTGGAGAACATTTTAATTTCTAAATGCAATGAAATTTTAATTTAAAATTGCAGTGAACAACAATTTAATTATTCTTTTCTTAATAAAGCAAAATCTGCTGCAAAAGTAAAAAAATGTGTGTTTAAGTAAATATCATTGGCAACATTTTCTTTTTCTCAATTTTTGGGATTTGGAATTAATTCTTTAATATACGTAATCTCAATATTTTATTTGTATTCGTTTGAAAGATGGATGATTTATTTAAAGAATATTACTATTTATAGAAAATGTTTGTAAATATTGATATATTTTTCTTTTTGTCTATTCTTCAGTTTCTATAGTGTTAAAAATGTCAGTTTATGAAATCTGCTGTTTTTTTTTTTTTTTTTTTTTTTTTTTCAATAAAATCTACTGTTTTTTAAATTTTAAAGGTTGGCAAGTATGTAATAACAATATTACTGTAATACAGAATTAGATAAAAAATTTCACTAGAAAGTTGCTTTATCTTTATAAAATTTATTATATCCATATATATTATCAAAAGTTTACAATTAGGCAAATTTTAAGATCTACTTTTAATATAAAGGCACATTTTAAACTAGAAATAAGTAAATATAAATTGCATGTTATTTAAAATTGATACCTCTCCCCTAAGAAATACAAATACTTGATTCTAATTACTTTGTAATATTATTAAAAATAATAATATCCATATGGCAATAAAAGAAGAAAATCAATTTGTATTCATTTTCAACAATTTAAAATCTAAAATACTGCTAGGGCATTTTAGCCCAAATGCTAAAGAAAATTTTCTGATCATCACTGTCAGATATATCTGTTCTTCAGCAATACACTTATTATTATAAATTATATTATAGATTTTTAGTTTGTGTTTTAAGTTTGAAAGTCCCACATAAAACTAAAAATTATATCTATAAATGTATAGTTCTATTTTTAATCTCAATATAAAATAATAATAATTTAAATACACATAAGCATTATTTTTGTACATTCTATAAATAGTGTATGGTAAAAACATTACAATTTTGCCCCCTCCCCCCCCCCAAGGTGGCCAGAGGATTAAAAAGAACATATAGATATGTTAATATTCATTTCCACAATGAGCACAATTTGAATAGCTAGCATTTTTAGCATTTGAACTTTTGATTTTTAACACTCCCAATTAAACTTCTCTAGAGTTAATCAGTGATAACTAAACAAAGAGCGAGAAACAATTCAATCAAAGAAATCACAATAAAATTTTATTAGTAAATTTCATGAATTTTTTCCAATGGAAGAGAAAATTAGTTTTTTAAAATGTTTCAAAACTAATATAATAAATAATTTTAACAACATAAGGATACATCAATACACATTTCCAATGTTACACACACATTTCATGGATTATTTTTAATATTGAAGAATACATATATGAGTTTTGCAGATTATATTAATTTGCATCTAAAAGGTTATTAATTAAGCTTCAGAACAGCATCATTTAATGCATCTTGATTAATATTTTAAAATCTTAAATATCAATAAATATCTAGGATACTTAAGGAATAAGTATCTAAGAAGAAAAAAAGTATGAGTTTTACAGATCATATTTAATTATCTTAGATTAATTAACATTTTTTTTAATTGCATTTTTTAGAAATATTAATCTTCAGAACAATTTAATTTAATTTATGAAGATTAAATTTTATACTAATAAGTATCTTGGATACTTAAAGAAGTACACATAAATAATACTTAATTATAAAGAATTTGTTTCATTCCTTAACAATGAGATTCTTGGATTTTCTAATTATCCAGTTACATAAGTTCCAATTTTGCTCACAGTGACTGAAATTATGAGTAAAATATAGTAAATTGTGTTAAAATCTTATATAACATTTAAAAAAAAAAAAAAAATCATTAACAATATATACGATTAATAAAATAGAAGAAAAAAAAAAAGATAAAAACAAGATATGAAAAAAAGTCACTGCTGAAAAATAGCACCTTTAAAAACTAAATATTAACAGTTTCAAGACAAAGTAATGCCATCCCACTCACATAAATACTCTACTGTGCCACTAGGGGTGATTCGTTTAGCAAGCACTGTAAACTTTTCTCCGTTTGCAATCCGTTCAGCTGCACCAAAATAATTACTAAGAGAGGAATTCATGTCAACACTGGAAGGTGCAGAGGCAGGAATTGATTTATTGGAAATTAATCCAGAACTAGGACTTGAATCATTTAGGAGTGTGTCAATGACTGAACTGGTGTTGGCCATTGTGCACTTCCTCTGCAGACGGGCACGAGACCTTGGCCTCTCATTGTTTTTTGTCCCGTTTTTCGGAATATTGCTAGCAGGTACACTTACAGCTGAAGCATTTTTAGGCGAGATCTTAGTTCTATTTCTCAATCTAGACTTCAAGCAAGAATGTTTAGAAGAAATATTTTTAATAGCACTTTGAACACCAGACTCATCAGTCACACCTGTAACAGCATTTTTAGCAATGTCTGTAACTGTTCTTTCTGAAGAACTACTAACAGCCCTATGTTTAGGAGAACCTGATAAACTAATAGTAGTAACAGTACTTTTAGGTGTACCTGGACAACTAGTAACAGTACTTTTAGGAGTACCTGGACTAGCTGTAACAATACTTTTAGGAGTATCTGGAAAATTAGCCACAACAGTACTTTTAGGAGTATCTGGGCAGCTAGTCAACACAGTACTTTTAGGAGTATTTGGAAGAATGTCTTTTGTAGTATCAGAAGAATTTCTACTTGTAACAGATGTACTGTTAGAAGAAGCAACACTTCTTGTTGGACTTAAAGAAACATTTGAGGAATTTGAAGAGACATTGCTAATATCAGAGCTCACTTTATCAAAAGTTAGAAAAGGATTATTTGAACCATCAAAATCAGTTGGAGGAGGAATGATGGAATTTAAAGTTCCCAGAGAGGATGCCGTGTCTTCACTATCAGAAAGATCAATCACAGGAATACAGGTATTCTTGAAATTCTTGACGCTACAAGGCTTTCGGTAACGAGCCATTCTAACTGGTAATTTTCTTTTCATCTGTAAGAAAATAAATAATTATCAATGTGAAAAACTTCAAAATGAAAAATAATAATAAATCTTATGCTATCTAATTAAGGTCAGTTGAAAACAGAAGGTTCTTTTTTTTTCTTTTTTTTAATAAAATAAAAGAGATTTCTTTTAATTATATTACTTTCAGATTCTTAATATGCAACAGGATAAAAAATATTTTACTTAATATTAAGCGATACCATACCCTATCAATGCCATAAATGGGATAAAATTAAAATAATAATAATAATTGAAAAGAGATTTTATTATTATTATTTTCAGATTTTTAATATTTAATAGTAAGTTTATTTTTTTCTCCCAAAACTGATTGTCCCCTTCAAGATTCCAATCGAAATTGGATGTCACCTTATCCCTAAAGGGTGTAAAATATGGGGGGGGGGGGGAGGAAATAAATTGTCAAAAATACAATTTATTTATTATTACTTTCTTTTATTAAAATTATCTTCTGACTTCTAATAAATAAAGGAGAAGAATGGTTTTCTTTAACATAACTTTTTTTTTTTTTTTTTTTTTTATCAATAAGATGCTTTTATTTTATTTCTTCAAGAATCTATTCTTCAAAATAAAGAACTGAAACCACATTTCAGCAAAGTGAAATCTTGTTTTGATAAAGCAATAACCCCTGCCCATTTTTTGGCACACCTGATGAATTCAAAATATAAAGGTGAAAAATGATCACAAGATCAGGAGGAATCTGCGCGTGAATATTTGAAGGCTTTAAATCCGAAGTACTTACAATACACATTACAGTTCAAGTCAGAAGATGCGCCTTTTCCAAAGACATTTTTCTCTGAAGACATTATAAACACTATTTCACCTGCACTATGGTGGAAGAATTTAAACAAAACTGGAATAGATGCAGACTTTCTCCAATTAATGGAACATCTCCAGGGATGTCCTGCTTCATCAGCATCTCTGGAGCGTATTTTTTCTAACTTTTCTTTCATCCAAAACAAACTTAGAAACAGACTGGGTTTAGAAAAAGCCTCTAAATTAGTATTTTGTTACATGATGCTAAAATCCAATGTAAAAGATGAAGAATGTGATTATGATTATGATGATTGGTAAATATTGAGAAATGTAATCAGTCTGTAAATATTTAAATAAATGTAATCCATCATTTGTTTTGTAGATTTTTTTTTTTTTTTTTTTCTATCTTTCAAGCTATATACTTAGAACACATTTTTAACATTTTCAAAAGGTTGCTTTGAATTTATATTTGTGCTTTTAATAATCAGTTTTTCCCATGTGGGAAAAACATAGTATTTCCCAGGGATGGGAAAAACCTTGCCAACCCTGCCCTAAATGTTGTCTTAAGAGGACTCTCTACCTACCGTCTCCGAAAGCAGAATCCAATGTTACTCTATGGGAAATTTTGCCCCATTGTAATTCATTAACTAATACATATTTTTCAATTTCGTTTTCACATTCCGAAAATTCCCAACTATTGAACAATTTATCGCTTTCAAAAAATTGATTTTTTTTATTTTTAAGATTTTATTTTTAAGCTCAAAAATGAAAAATTTCACATTGTGAAAATTCGCATTTTACAACCTCAAAATAAAATATTAAAAATTTTTAAAAATGAATTTTTGAAAGCGATAAATTGTTTATTAGTTGTAAAGTTTCTGAATGTGAAAATGGAATTTTAAAATATATATTAGTTAATAAGTTATAATGGGGCGAAATTCTCCATAGAATAACATTGGCTCTGGCTTCTGGCGACAATAAGTGGAGAGGCCTCTTAAGCCAATTTTTACTGAAAAATATGAGGAAGACCCAGTTCTTTAAATACCCAATGTTTGAAAACATTTCATCGAGAGAAAAGTTTTTAAATTGAAAAAAAAACTGATTGTTTGCAAATCTTGCTAAACTTTTGAGCAGGAGTGTAGCATTTGCTCTGTGATAGTAAAATTATAAATAAAATAAATTTATAATTATATTACTATTAATTATATCATAAAACTTAATTAGTGTTCATGCACAAATGTTCAAGTTTTTTTTTCTATTGAAAAAATTTCCTGAGTTTTCCAGATCATATTTTCAAGAAAATAAATGTGCTGAAAATGAATGTAGTGAAGGTGCTCAAATAATATCCTTGGGTGAAAAAATTTTAAATTTGTTAAAAAAATTTCATTTTGAGAACAAATTTTTTAACATAGTAACCATTACAAAAGAATGATCGACTGAAATGAAAAAGCACACATTATATACATTTTTTTTTTTTCTGTATTCATTGACATAAATTATTTTTTTAAATTTAAACTCTAAAATCAGGGGGGGGGGGAGTGATGTGCACCCCTGCATAATTCAAGCTTCCTCTGCCAAGTTTTTTAGCTATGTTATCAGTAGCCTGAGCTGCAGGTAACACACACACACACCTCTATATTTATATATAGATGTCATTGATGATGTGAAGGTGATCTTTAAAAAATTAGAATTGTGCATACTACATGCTCCCAATATGCAATAATTTTAGGGAATATATATCAGCTGAAATAAAAATTTTATTTTTAATTTTTTAAAGCCAGCTGATAATAATTATATTATTATATATAAATAACAAAAATTACGAAATTAATTAAAATCATGCTTGTTCTAAATAAAGAGAAATAATAAAAAATAATGCACTTATGTACCTTTTTTCTTGATTTAATCGGACTTTTTACTTGTTCTTTGACTTTAGTTCCTGTTGGTCTCCCTCTTGATTTAGTTGGACTTTTTTCTGTAACTCCAGTTACTGTTGTTTTTAGACTTTCTCTTGATTTAACTGGACCTTTTGATTTTTCTGTAGCTTCAGATATTGTTGTTTTCAGACTTTCTCTTAATTTAACTGGACTTTTCGATTTTTCTGTAGCTTCAGTTACTGCTGATCTCACACTTTCTCTTAATTTAATTGGACTCTTCTCTCTCTCTTTTAATTTAGTTATTGTTACTTTCAGATGTTTTTCAAACTTATGTGTACTTGAACTCAAACAATCTGTAATGTCTGGTGCAGATAATCTACGTGAAGGTCTTACTTTTACAAGATCTCTTTCATCCTTCAAGGATATGCAATCAGAATTATCCACATTTATCTTTTCATCATTATAAAGTACAGAAGACTTGTCAGACACATTTTTCTCCTTTTCTGAAAATCTGGAATCAAAGCTGGCAACACTACTGGCATCGTCAAACACTGAAGATCTTCTTGGTCTTTTTATAGGTCTGACAATGCTAAAAGAGAAGAAATAAATTGCTAATAAATAACAATTATCATTGTATAGTGACAAATGAGCAGAGAACAGAGTCCGACAGCCCTTTTTAACTACTATAGATGCCAAGTGGTCCTGTTTAACAACTTTACATAACCAGCAGCCTGTTAGATATTTTAACACCCAAAGGACTTAATGCCTTTTTTTGATGCACCCTTTTGATTAATATCCATTTCTGATTGTGAAAGAAGGGAGGGGGGGGGGGTCATAAAATATATCTATTGATTAACTTAATTTCATCATTCGGTCAAAAAGAAATATCATAAAATTTGCCAATTGTTTTTTTGAAAAAATAAATCAAGAAATTCTGCAGTGGGCTACAGGATTTAACCAATTCCTTCCCAGCGATGGCAATTGGGATCATAATGTTTACGATTTTTTTCTCCTCACCTAAAACTCCCACAGATTCCAAGTAAATTCTATTGTAAACTAGATACCTTTCCCTACTTATATATATATATATATATTATTTTTACCGGTAGATACCTGTTTGTGAAAGAAATGATGCTTTTTAAGCTTTTTTCAAATCCATGAAACATGCTGAAATAAATTTCATTTTGGGCACAATTTAAGTGAAATAACAATCCTTAAAACTACTTTATTATTTGTTTAAAAGGTTATAAATTGCATTTTAATCATTTAAAAAAAAAGTATTTCTTTGAAATTTTAATATTTTTATTTATTGAAAAGTTATGATTCCAAATGGCATCCATCAGTGGGAGTTGAATACAATTCAACACCTCTTGATAAGTGTGTTGTTTTTATTCACTCACTCGGCTATCTTGTTTTGATTCGTACTAATACTAATATTACTAGTGTTTTCTCATGTTATTTTGAAACTTTTGATACATATATTTAATTAAATATAGGATTTAGGCTTTTATGTTTGCTGTATATCAGCAAAATTAATGCTGATTCGGAAATATGCCCACAAATATATATTCAATATTAAATACCACAAATCAGTGAAATTGCTGTTTTTTTTTTTTTTTTTGTGTGTGTGTGTGTGTGTGTGTGTGTGTGTGTGTGTGTGTGTGTGTGTATCTGGTTGCTGAAATATGCAATATTTTTACATTTGAATACACAAAAACTCAGTTTTCTTGTCCTAATATTTTGAAAAATAAATAAAATAATTTAAAAATAAATAAATGAATAAATCATTTGATTTCTGATAAAATTCTGTTCTATTTTTTGCTGATTTGTTTGTTTCGATGCCCATTCAGCATAAACTTGAGAGAAAATATCATTTCTGCAGAATAATGTACAAGTATCCTGCACTTGAATCTCTAAACCTACTTTCTTGTTTTCTTTTATTGCACATAGTTTTTAAACAAATGAACATATGATCATTAAAATGGATGACATGTCCATTATCAAATCATTAAATGAATTTTATCTAACTTTAACATAAATAATAAATTTTAAACTAGTATTAATTTAATTTTTCTTGAAAAATTCAAACAATTAAAAAAGAAAACTGAATGAGAAATAGAGTTCAGGATGCATTATAGATAGACAGGTGCCTCCAAATATTAAACTATATTTTTCTTTCTTATACATGGAGTTTTAAAATTCTCAAGAATGATCTTTTTGAGATTCTCCTCGAAGAGAATAATCGAAAATTCATAAAAGCCATAATAATGGGTAATTTCCAAATGTGTGTTCTGTATAAGTATTAATTTATGTGTAAGTCTAGAAATTTATGAAATTTTGCTTTTAATAAAATAATCAGATTAATTAAATAAATAATAAATTTATTTAGTTATAGGATTAAAAAAAATTCTCTTCTAAGTTAAAAGATAAAATCTTATAAAATACAAACATTAAATCTGGTGATAATTCAAGTCATAAAGTGACAAACCATTAAAGATTTTTTTTATTTCATTAAAGGCACTTATTTTTACAAGGTGACATTTAATGAAAAATATTTATAATTATTTATGTTTTTGGTTTAAAATCTTTTACACTTATCTGTATGAGATAAAAATGGATTTATTCAACACTTACTTAAAGAATAAACATTTTTATATGGAATTGTTGACAGTTCAAAAACAAATCATTTGTCTATAGAAAGAAGTGACAAATTGGCATATGTAGCTCACAACATTTAGGCAAGACATATTAATCCTGGACGATAGGACCAATGCCCCAGCCCGCCTGTTCCCGCTCTTCAATGTCTTTTTCTAGTCAATTTTGTCCCTTTCTTACTTCCGGTGTGAGCTTTTTTTTTTTTTTTTTTTTAAACACACTTAACATTGTGAGTTTTTTTTGTTTTCTTCCCATGCTATTTCTATGGGGTTTTTAGCTTTTTTCCCCTCTTTCTCTACATTCTAAAGTGTGGTGAGTTATTTATGAATTGTAAAATAAAACTGACTAATAACTTTGATTCTAAATTTTGTGTAATAAGTAACCAATTACAAAATAAAACTTCATTTTTTAGCTGTTTGTTAATTATAATTTGAATAGAACATATATTATTATTCATTATAAAATGTTGTACAATTTAAATTGGCTAACATTTTAGCACAATTTTATTTTGAAACTGGAGACATGGTGATTCAGATGGAGTTTTTTTTTTTTTTTTCCTCAAGGAAATTAATTTTCATGCACACACAATCAAATTATTGATTAATTAAAAATAATCAATGTAATAGATAATAAACATATGCTTTATATGTAGAATAAGGATTAAGGAAATATGAATTATGTGATTTGGATTTCTTAAGTAATTTCACAAGTCTTTTTTCGAAAATTTTTATATATGAAAATATTCTCTTTAAATTTCAAGTTTTAATGTTGGCTTAGTTACAAATACAAATCTTTAGGCATTAAAAAATTTAAATATGAAGAATTTTTCATTATTTACTACTAAATGCTTTTTTTGTCATGGAGCAAGTAATGTATGTTTAGAAAAATTACTTTGTGGAGCTTACTAGAACATATTCTCAGATTGAAAACTATGAATTGGTAAAGAAAATACTGTGAAATAAAGTTTGTTTGTTCTTGTTATGCATATTGAACTGAATAATTGTGAATAAGTCTTATAATTTAAGTCATAAACATGAATTTTTTTTTATGTATTTAAGAAAAAAAAAATTCTCGATTATCCTCCGAACTTGAACCTTTGGAGAATATTCTCAAAACATTCTCGTTCTCAGAAAATATTCTCACCTTACATCTCTAATAAATGGAAACTGGATAAGATGTCCTTTATAAAATTATCTACAAGCATCTTTATTATTCTGCTGATGTTCTACACATTTTGATTTAATTATATCATCATTTACCAAGTTCATGAAAGTTTCAAGTTCCAATGTGAGTGAATAGTGCTCATCAAAAGTTGGCTCATGGGTAAAGCATTGGTATATCATACCAAAAGCTCAAATTTGGCCTAGTCTCTCTATTCCTTTAAACAGGTTTGAAACTACCTAACATGCAAAACCCCTGAAAACTGTTACTTGCATACAGATAAAGGAGACTTATGAATGATATATCATATAGCTACCTACAATAAATAATATTTGCAGAGTTCTTAACCACAATATAAGGCAAATTAAACATTCAAAATGACAAAATTAATTACATAAAAGTGAAATAATATAACATGAAATTCAGACACAGCAAAATTTTCAAAAACCTGGAATTCAGGGGTAGCCCCTGAAAACTTTCAACCCTGTTTAAATTAATTTCGTTTTTTACGGTCAAAAATTGAAGATTTATTTTGAAAGGTTCTTTAACATGTGTTTAAAAATCATTTTGCATAGCATAAGAAACAAAATTCCTTATTTAATAAAACATTTCAGAATGAAAAATCTATGGCTACACTGAAATAACTAGCAAAATTATACAAGGAAGCCTTGATATAATACTAAAATTAATTTTCCTAGAAAAAACAATCTATCAAAAGTACATAAAATTATACCTAGTAGGCTTAGAGGGAATCTTTGATTTATGACCTGTAGCTGTAAAAGCTTCATACACATCATTCGTTATGCACCCAGTTTGTGGAATGTTGATGCTAGGCACTGGAGGTGGATTTCGAGACTTTAAGCCCCACATATAGGTTTTCTTCTTCAAATGTTTTCCATAACAAAACCTACAATGATATGCTTCAATAAATAGAATATAAGTACAGTGAAACTTGAATAACTCAAACTTGTTTAATTCGAAATTCTGGATAATTCGAATTTTTTACTTGGTCCCTTGAATTTTATATTAAAATAATGTTAAAAAATTGTGGATAATTCGAATTTTTCATATGACTACCTTTAAAATATTACAGTAAAATTTGTTCCCGATATTTTTCTCAGCTGAAGTGCATTATATATCTTAACAGTCTTTCAAAAGCAGGATAAGAAAATACAAGAGAAGCCCCTAGCTAGTGCATCAGAAGACATGGTGAATATACATGAGCTTCGAGGGTTTTTTTAATTGAAAGTCATGTCTAATGTAGTAGATTCTATTTTTGTATCAAGTCATATGCTATGACACAAAGATTGTACTTAAAGAAGAAATTAAAAATATCTGACTATTTTTTTAAAAGTGTTGAATGATTAAGCTTGTAAAAAATATTGATTTAATTTTGGGGAGTGTGCAGTATTCTTAGATATAAAGTTTAGGTGTTAAATATTTGATCGTAAAGTTTTAATTTTTTAACATATCTCTTTTTTTTTTTTTTTTTGACAAAACAGTATATGCAATTCGAATTTTTGGATATTTCGAATTTTTCTCTGGTCCCTTCAACTTCGAATTATCCAAGTTCTACTGTAAAATGCAAAAGAAAGATCATGGAATGTATCAACTATTTCACAACTTCCCCCATTACCTTGTTTTGAAAAATAGGAATTAAATGCTTTATTATGTCTGTTACAGCCACACCTCCTCTCTTTTGCTATTACAATGCTGTAGGGCAGCTTGATGTAACAATCAACCAGTCAAAGAAGAATTGTTAACAAGTAAGCGTCAGGAAGTTCACTTGCATTATTAACCCATTTCGTACTGACGTTGCGAAAACGCAACGTTTTTTAAATTATTTTTTCTGCAGAAAACTTTAAATTTTTTTGCTATAAAAATATTTTCCTATTAAAGTGGTGTCCAATACGCATAAAAGAAAAAAAAATCATTGGTCTACAGTAGTATTTAATATTCATTATAAAATAATGAATAATCAATGTTTTCCATTATTTTTATTGATTACTTTCAAGTTTCAGTGGTAGATGGCAACACATGTCAAAATTATAGGCTAAAGTTTGTTTTGCTTTCTTCGAACTCTTAAAAACAAAATGGCATCAACAAGTAAGTAAAAAAATTTTTTTCCATACTCTAAATTTAATTTTTTAAATAATGTTGCGAAAACGCAACGTCAGTCTAATGTGTGTTAAAAGATTTAGAGGATGTTTTCGTTTATTTCATGATCGATTTTTTATTTTTTGCAGGCGATTCTCGTAATTTACGAAAGGTACGACGTTGTTTAACGATAAATGAAGCTTTAGAATATCTTCAAGCTCTTAGTGATGATTCCAGTTCCGAATTTGAAAAAGAAAATAATGAATTTGTCGCAATTCCACCTGACCCGGATGTTTTGATTGATGAAGAAAATATCGACGGTAATGCTGTGGGTGGAAATATTCCATTTCCTAAAGATATCACAGGTGAGATCGATATTTTTTCTTCTAAAGTTAAGAAAAGTAAAAATAATACAGGTAAAAGAAAGAAAAATTTTACTTGGAAAAAATGTTTCCCCGCATATAATCAACAACCACAAGATGTAGAAAAACATTGCTACGATTCATTGAAACCTGCAAAAGAGTCAGTATCAAATCATTTGCAAGCTTTAGAACCTACAGATATATTTTTAAAAGTTTTTAGGATACCTGTACCAGTTCGACATATATACAGTAAAATCTACTGAAAAATCTTTCGATCTTGGTCTCAGTGGAGATATCGTTATGAATCTCTTCAACGTTGTAGAAACTTCCGCTCAACACATTGTGCACTTGATAATTTTTTTACATCACATGCATTTCTCTGAGAATTAGACAAACAAGGACATCACACAACTGGGACAGTTAGAGAAAACAGGATTGGTGAGTGCCCTATTATACCAGTGAAAAAGATGAAGAATTAAGTTCGTGGCACATATGATGTAGCATTCGATTCAAAGAATAATGTTACTGTCGCTAGGTGGAACGACAATGCGGTTGTCACCGTACTGACAAATTGGGATGATACTGAGCCAGCAACATATGCAAAACGCTACTCCAGAACAGAAAAAAAAAATGTCCAAGTAAAACAACCCAAAGTCATTGCTGATTATAACAAGCATATGGGTGGGGTGGACTTATTAGATAATTTTATATCAAATTACAGAATAAATATAAAAGGAAAAAAATGGTGGTGGCTTATTTTCATAAATTGCATTGATATTGCAAAAGTAAATGCTTGGAAACTTTATAGGGAATTTGTGGATTCCAAAACAACATTGCTAGACTTTCAAAGGGCAATTGCAGTGTCTTTATTAAAATCGGAAGTAGATATTTCATCAAATAAATCAAATTCATTTGATATGAAAAATGATATAAACCCTATTCCTGAAACCACATGTACTGGTCGGCCATCCGCAATACAAAATCACTTTTTACAACAAAAACAAAAGGATCGTACAGGCCCTATAATCACAAAAAATCCCCAAAATAAAAGAAGGAGGTGTAAAATATGCAGTAGTCAGAGAGTAACAATGTGTAAAAAATGTAATGTTGCTGTACATGCTAAATGTTTTGAAGATTTCCATGATTCCAAAAAATGATGCTTTATATACTGCTTTGGACTGACGTTGCGTTTTTGCAACATTCTGTATTTTAAAAAGTATTAAAGCTAATTTTCTGAAATTTTATTTTTGTCTTATTTTATGTCTCATTAGTCAGGAAAACAACTTTTGTGTGCATAGGATAACTGTAACCATGACCGGTACTGAATGGGTTAATGATAAATACTGATCCTTCTCAATAGAAAATATAATTTGTTTCTACCATTTTCCAATGTAATATTTTTCTACATCAGCAATTATTAAATATGAGAACTATCACAAGATGAAAACACTAATGTATAAGTACGTCAAAAAATTACTTTTTTTTTTCTTCTCTAAATTCTTAATTAAGATTGAATTTATAATTCTAAAAATAGTAATTTTTAAAAGTGTATTAAAAAATACCTTAATTGAAATTCTATAAATATATATAGACAGGATTCATACTCAAATATGGGAAAAAAATTCCCTGAGATTTCCCTGAGTTCCCAGACAATTTTCAAGAAAATATTAGCGACATATTACAAGAAATGCTCCTCTAGACAGGACAAAATACAGCTACTTCCACTGTATGATGTCATATTACTGCCGATCATGATAGAAATTCAGGTAGAAATCATTATTTACATGCATATTTTCACAATACTTAATCATTTAAATTTTGATACGAAGCTAAACAAGAAAAACATAACTTGAGAGAAAAAGAACACTTGTTTTTCCAGGTTTTATAACTGATTTTCCCTGACTTTTAATCAAAATTTTTATTTTCCCTGAGTTTTCCCTGACTTTTTTTTTAACAAATTCCAAATTCCCTGAGTATTCCCTGTTTTCCAGGTTTTCCCTGAGGAGTATGAACCCTGATAGAGATTTTTTTCTTTATAGAAAAATTATTTTTTTTTACTGAAAATAATAAATAATAATAAAATCACTCTCTAAAAATTGTACACAAATCCATTCAGGATGAAATGGGTTAAATGTAACAAGATTTTGATATAATTTGACTCTAAACTCTTTTTACTTATTATATTTACACTTTTGCAAATTTTTAGGCATAAACTACAACTAGTTAAAAAAAAAAAAATCTGGTGTTTTACTACCATACGACTTCCATTACTCTTTATTAAATGTATTACATAGCTGCCAATCTACCAGATATAAAAATAGTGTTTGAGCATAGATTTGCTACTTTTGATTTGATATTTTCCCCCCTGCTCTGAGAGGTTTGGCTCTTTGCCAATTAGAAGTAGAACTCTCTCTCTCTGAAATCGTGTTTAGTTAGTTTTTGTCTGTCTTGAACAATGTGTGCATTTTTGTAGCTGAACGTGAAAATATAAGAATGTGTCTTGGCTCCATTTGGAGATTATTATACATGAATGATTTTAAAACCAACGTAACATTCAAAATGAGATAATAAATACAAAAATTTTTAAACTTTAAAAATACACTTTAATTAAAATACACGACAGACGTTTCGGCTAGAAAACTAGCCCTCCTCAGTGTCAAACATACAAGCACAACATTTACAAAGAAATTCATAACACATCATAACAAGATTATATATTCAGGAGGAATAGCTTTAGCCTCATTCAAGGCAGAATGTTGCATTTTAGTAAAAGCGCCCTCTAGAAAAATATGGGATTCATATAAATTTACAACAAGATTATATATTCAGGAGGAATAGCTTTAGCCTCGTTCAAGGCAGAATGTTGCATTTTAGTAAAAGCGCCCTTTAGAAAAATACGGGATTCATATAAATTTACAGATGTGTTATGAATTTCTTTGTAAATGTTGTGTTTGTATGTTTGACACTGCGGAGGGCTAGTGTTTTAGCCGAAACGTCTGTCGTGCATTTTAATGTTTTTAATTAAAGTGTATTTTTAAAGTTTTAAAATTTTTGTATTTATTATCTCATTTTAAATGTTACATTGGTTTTAATATATTAATGAGACATACAAATTATGTTTAATTTTATTAAAATGAATGATTCTTTACATGAAAGATTGAAAGCTTTGAATTATAATTGTAAATTATATTATCTGCAAATTGCAAATAGAAATATTTTCAATTATAAATAATAAACTAATAACGCTCTCCTATCTAGTGCTTTTTTGTTGTATGCCTGAAACGAAACTTTTGAAATCGAAATTGACAACGTATAAAATGTGTTTTTATGTTATTATAAATTCTTTTTCAAATAGGAACACTTTTCACAAGGTAGGAATTCATGATTTTTTGCCATATCTGAGCAAGTTTGATCACATATTCTTTAAATACATCTAATTTATTACAAAATTAATAAATATCTAATTATAAATTACAAGAAATAAATTTTATTAATAATAAGTAAAGTTTCAGTAATAAATTCAGTGATCTTTTTTTAAAATAATGCAATTTATATACCAAGGGATACAGAATTTAATATAATTTGTACTGTTCCCCCGTAAAGAATCATTTCTTTATTGTTTGCAATTTAGAAAAGATTGTTTATATTTCAAAGCAATTATCAGAATAATTTTATTTATATTTTTACATATTAAAAAAAAAATATTTCCATGTAATTTATTTTTTTTCGTTTAACTTTAAAAAGCTATTATCTTTTATTATAGATATTTTAGGGAAGTCAATTGCAGTTTAGATTTCTACTAAATGATTTATTTCCAGATATGATATCGCATGACAAATATAATTACTTTTTGTCTTGCACCTGCTAACGAATTTATGTCAGAGACTAAATTTATGCCAAATTAAGGGTTACTATATTTCAACCGTCATTTCAATCTTCAAATTTTCTCATAGAGTTTACATGGCGACAAACAGTCATATGTTTGGCACTCTGGCGCTTAATATTTCTATTCCAATCATTTTTGGCATTTTTTTACAAATTCATTCTTGCTCGCTTCTGGTTATCATTTGATCTCCGGACTTGTTTCTAGTAACAACAAAAAATATCGTTAAAGTCCTCTCCCTCAACCCTTCATATCTGTAATGTGCAGCTCTATGTTTTAACAATGACTTTTTTATAAAAAAGTTTTATTGTAATTGCTTGGCATTATTTACAAATTATGATTTTTTAAATAAAACAAGTTGGATCTGTACTGTCATGTCTTTCATTTTAAAGTTGTATTTTTATCTGCAAACACTGGATTGTTACGGCGATGTACTACCATGATCTCAGCACCTTACCAATAAACTTCGTTACACCATATTTACACGTAATTACATAAATACAGTGAAACCTCTCAAGTTGGACACCCCTCTAAGTTGGACGCTTTTTCTCGGAACGGAATGTATCCATTAACATTATGTCTAACCCCTATAAGTTGGACACCTCTCTAAGTTGGACAATTTTTCTTGGAACCGTAGGTGTCCAACTTAGAGAGGTTTTACTGTACAAGTGCACAGGTTTGTCAACACTTAAAAAGGATTCTTCTGGACCAGAGACGGTGCTACATGTTGAGGGAAGAAGAAACAAGAAAAATTAGCAGAACACGTCAAGAGCTACCTGAAGATGGCCAAAAAGCTTAAGGAGAAATTACAAGTAAGGCATTTTAATTAAGTTTTACATTTTAAGTTCAAAGGTCAATTAAATATATTTCTAAAATAACTAACAAACTCCAGAAAGATATTTTAAAGTACAGCTGCCGTTAAGTAATTAAAGCGCATGGATAAATATAATACAATCTTACTTTTTGAAACTCATTAAATAAGACAATTCAATACTATATATCACAGATCTATCCAGAGGTAAAACTGAGTCTGTTTAAAGACCCTTCATAAAAATTTATATCTTAAAAACAGACTCTTCACAAAATTTTTATCCTAAAAACGGAGACTTAACAATTTTTTCCTATTAAAAGCAGACCTTTTATAAATCTCTTTCATCTCTAAAACTAATCTTCAGCAGATCGAAGAAGCCACCTGAATAGTATAACTAGATGCATTTACTGTATTTCCCTGAAAATGTTATATTCGTTTTATCATTTATAAAAAAAATTATGTGTACATATGTGAGTTTAGTGCTATAAAAGTGAACCTTCATCGTCTAAAACAAAGCCTTATTACTTTCTTCTACATTCAATAGAAGTATTGGATTCATAAAAATTTTCGACCTCGGGTTTTTGATGGATTTACACATTTTGTGAGCTGTAGAATACGATTTGACCATTTTTAAAAATGTCTGTCTGTCTGTGTGTGTGACAAAAGTATCCAAGGGACTACTGCACGCACAAATTTTCATACAAATTTGTGTGTAGTTACACATTGACAGAAATTAGTGCCTAATAACTTTTGGTAAAAATTGTCCAAAGTGACAAAATTTTGTATAAATGTACATAAAGAGAATTATTTTTTAAGAATCATTATGAAATTTAAAAGATTATTTTTTATAGAGACAGTCAACTGGGAAAAAAAAAATGTATATGTAGGAACCTTGCCTCCCCCATGGGGGGGGGGGGGGGAGTCCTCCCTCATGGGGGGGGGGGGGAGTCCTCCCTCGAGAAGAGTAAATTTTCATGATGGGTATCTTTCAAAAGAGCTCGCCAATACCTTTAAAACGAATGGTTGAACTATCGATCTGCGATAATTTAAAATACAGTTACTGATTTTTTTCATTTTTAACAAAAAAAATTTTTTTTTTTTTTTTTTAATGTAATATTGAGAATAAAATTGACTTTTTATTGGATATTTAGTGTTATACTACTTTTCTAATATGGAAATCGTCTGCATTATCATGGAAGATACTTTTTTTAAATAATAATTTTAATAAATTATTTCTACTGAGTGAATTTGTATAAGAAAATATAGAAGAAAGTCATGTGGTGGACACAACATACTAGTTTTAATTATAATTTTAATTTTGCAAAATTATATTTTTCACAATTACATAAAAAGAGTATCCTAGATGAAAGTTACAAAGTTTAGAAGAACTTCATTTTCCCACTAAGTTTAGATTCACTAAATTAATGTGTAAATTTTTCACAAGTTCAAAAAAACAGGACCCTGTCTGAAAAGCCTGGACAGACCTATGTATGTACAGATAGATACTTTTTATTAGACATTTGCAATGAAAATAACAATAAAATTTCCTTTCTATCAACACATTATATTAGTTTGCAGACAATAAAAGTAAAATAAAAATTTACATTTACTCTAGTTTACAGACAACAAAAATAAAACCAAAATGTATTGGAATATCTGATTAAGATAAATGTACTTCCACTTTTCCACAGAAAAAACACTACAACTTTGCCGCTTCAATATTTGTAGCTGAGAATGGCAACGAATGGACCGATGAAAAAAGTTCTGATCAAAGAATTCCGCAGTTTGTGTGTCGTATTGTACGATGTGTTTGAGTCGAGACGTGACTCACTTCTTTTGGTTATGTGAACAGAAGTGTTCACTTTCTTTTTGTTAAGCTTTGGCTTATTTTTATGTTTAAATAGCACAGAAGATGCTCATTTACAATATTTTCATAATCATTGTGAAACCATGTAAATATTTAGTGTAAATTGTCATTGTATTAAATGTGATTCGTGTGTAAACATCCAGAGTGATTATTTGAGTTCCATAGTGATTTTTGGGGTTCATTTTAATCTTGTGAATTAAATAGAAAGAATGATTTAATGTTGAAACGATTATTTTTTCATTTTACATATTGAGTGAGTAATCCGTTTTACATAAATATTGAAATAAATAAATCAATATATATATTATTATTATTATTATTTTATGATAGACATATATAAAAATACTATATAGTGTAACAAGAAAATTAAAACAGGCAAACAAATATGAAAAAAATATAAATATGCAAAATAAGTAAATCCTTTTTTATTTTCCACTCCCACAGAATTGTTTTCTATGCATTGATCCTTACTGGCCATTTGCCAAAATTCCATACTATCCATAGGCAGATAAAAGCTGCTTATCTAATTTAATTTCATTTCTTTACATTCAGTTGTTGCTATTTTCCATACATTAAATTTTGATGCCTTAGCTCAGTGCAGGGGTGCAGAAAATGTTCAGACCTCTGAAATTTCTCCCAGACACATTCTGAATTTCCCTCAATATCGGAAGAATCTATTTTGTTACACAAAGCCACATCTTCTATGTAATTAGTGTTTTTAAGAAAATAAGTATACACTATAACATAAATATGAAGCTGCTAGTTTGCATTATATTATTACAAAGTTTTTTTTTTTTTTTTTTTGAGTAGATTGTTATTTAGACTAACACTTTTATTTTCTCCTAAGAAAATACACATGATTTCCACTGAACTTAGTCTGGGCTTTCTGACATATTCTACACCTCTAGCTCAATGAGGGAGCTAACCAATATAAGAATTAACTTTTCTCTTCTAGAATTAATACATATTCAATTATTATCAAGATTATTAAGCTCCACTAACAATTAACAGTTTTTGTTTCTTAAAAAAAAAATACAGAAAATGATATTTGAAATAAATGACATACCTTTTACAACCTCTTAAAGCTTCCAACATTTTACTTCTTTTTTCCTCAGTAACTACTCTCAAAACACCCTTAAAAATAAAATAAATAAATATTTTAAGAAATAAATCTGAAATACAAAATAAGCTCCTATGGGAAGATGATACATTCAAATAAAATATTAGATTTGAAAAATAATTTGAAAAGAAGTTAATAATTCAAAGCATAATTTTACATGTAAATTGAGTACACTTATCAGTACCAGAGTAGATCAGATCCGGAAAAAAATCCACTCACTACTTGTCGCATGGAAACTGATAAATAAATCATCATCTCCATAAACTTTTTTCATTCTTTTATTGTCATTTATTCTGGAAATATAAACAAACTAATTTCTTCTGTAATTAAATGTAACCTTGAACATTGGAGTATTCTGAAAAGCGGTGGGCAAAAAGAATTATAGACTGATAATGACTTTTTCTCTCTAAATAATCATTCACAAACTGTAATTTACTTTAAAGAACTATTAATATCAAACTCTATGTTTACGGAAATCATATTATTATAAATATTAGCATCTAAATTACTGTTTTATTTCATTCAACAATATAATTTAATGATTGTATAAAAAATAAGATATTAATTTTTCTCATCAAATGTCATAATATAATATAATAATTTATGACGTATAATAATATACTCAAAATCGTAACTTAAATTCATTCTTGCAGTCTGTAATAAGCAGTGTTGCTAATTTAGTGGAATTTCCGCTAAATATAGTGGATTTTTGGCACGATTTACGGGGGGAAAATAAAGGTTTAGCGGATTCGATATTACATTGCACTGTTGCTACACTATGGGCAATTGAATTTTTATCAGATTTTCATGTGTTCTTTTAGCGGGGAAAAAAAAATTTTGTGTTGGCAACACTGGTAATAAGTTTTCAACCAAAAAGGATGCATAAAAATGCATTCCTTAAAATATATCCTAATAAAGCTAATTAAAACATCGAATTATTTGCAGAATCATTTAAACTAATTTAGATAATTATTTTTTACATTATTAGTTCAAAATGTAAGCTTATTAGAGAATAGTTAACAAATGAAAACGCTGGAAAATTCATCAGCCTTAAGAAGACCAATTGAGATATAATTTGATGCCAAGAGATGAAGCTGCTACTGCACTACTGTATACAAGTGAAGATTTTATTGTTTTTCCTTTAAAGTCTTACCTTGTATTAAGTATAAATCTACCAAGGTAATAAAGTATTTACTAATAATTCCAACAGAAACTAAACAAAATAGAAAGGTGACAAAAAAATGTAAATGATTTATCATTTCCCCCCCCCCCCCTTTGTATTTTATTTCGACTCAAAACAATGGTGTTTTTTTTTTGTTTTTTTTTTTCATTTTATGGTATTAATTCAAAGATTTTTACTTATTACTTATTAGCTTGGTCAGACTTATTTAAAGCAACACTAAGCGTGAGTTTGCTAAGGTCAGTAGATTTATGGGTTACTAACGCAGTTACTGCTGAACAAAAGCTAATAATTAATAATTAAAATACAAATGAGCTTGTATCTTATAAAGAATTAATTACTTACATCCATCATTTAAACACTAAGAAATTAAGAAGAAAACATAGAAGAGTTTCAGAATAAAATAAAGCAAGGTAAAAACTCCGATAAGAAAACCTATAAACTCACCTCTCCTTTAATTGGAAAGTGTGATAAATTGTCTTTTAGGAACTCCATTATAGTAGTATCAAATTCGTAGTACTTTCTGCCATGAATAATACTTAAATTAAAAAGGATTAGTTGAGCTATATCTACCCTGTAAAAAAAAATAATAATAATTTGTTTATAAATATAAGTTACATTACCACTTTTATAAAAGTACATTATATTGTTTGTTAAAAATAAAATATATTAAAATTTAGGAATTACCATATTTTCTTGTGTTTAATCCGTGGTGGCATATAATCCACAGGGTGCTATTTGACAATTTTTTTTCCTTAGATAATCAGCACTGCTGTATAATTTACGGATATAAATCCTAATCAACATGCAAAATATTGATAAACCACCCTGCCTTTTATTCAGCATATCTGTTTATTTAATGCTTTATTATAATAATGTACAGTGAAATCTCTCAAGTTGGACACCCCTCTAAGTTGGATGCTTTTTCTCGGAACGGAATGTATCCATTAACATTATGTCTAACCCCTATAAGTTGGACACCTCTCTAAGTTGGACAATTTTTCTTGGAACCGTAGGTGTCCAACTTAGAGAGGTTTTACTGTAACTATAAAAGTAATTAGAAATTTTAAAAAAAAATTACATCTTATTGTTATTTTTCAGTTTAAAAAAAACCTCTATGCAAAAACAATAAAGTTTTAATAACAAATAAACAGAAGCCTGTTGCCATTAGGCTAGAAAAATATATCCTAAAAACAGAGGCCACTCCTACTCGCACAAATACATCATACATGAAACAATCACTACTGGCTGTGCAATTGGCATAGTAGACACATGAATATGAAGATATTTGTTTACGTCTTATTATCATAATTTCCAAAATCTGCCGTTTCACAGATGCTTTAAGAAGAATTTTTGGGAGATATTTCACACTTAAAATTTTTGAGTTTTTTTTAACAGATAATCAGTAGATTATACACAGGAAAATACAATATACACCATGATCAGACAACTCAATCAATATATATATATATATATATATATATATATATATATATATACATTTATTTATCTTTGCTCTTATTTTATTTTTATTAGTTATTTAAAGAAATGAAACAATTTCTTTGATTGTCAGAATTTTACTACTATTGAGTTTTCATATTTTTAAAATTTATTCTCGTGTACTTTTTTTCAAAAAAAAAAAAAAAAAAAAAGATAAGAAATTTTTAAGAAAAAGGCAATAACAGTAAAATTTTACAGTAATGTCTGCATTTTCATGAAAATTGGTGAAAAATATTAAATAAAATACTTCGACATTGAATTTATTTATTTATTTTGATGCAGAAAAAATTCATATAATTTGACGAAAAACACAACTTTTCTTGAATTGATAATGTGTTTTAATTGATTGATGGACAGCGGCAACTACTTTAATGAATTTAATTTACAGATAATGCAGGCTTTCTTATAACAAAAATCAAAATTTAAAACTTTAGATTGTAAAAGGTAGGAATTCCTTCTGTAGATTAATGGAATTAATATTGTAAATTTTAAAATTTAAGATCATTAACCCTGGTGGTAAATCTGGGTCCATTTTGAGAAATAAAGATGTGAAACTCTACTAATGTATATACTGTTTTTTTTTTTTTTTTTTTAAATATAATTTAAATGAAAAAAAAAAAAAAATGCAATGTATTGTGTACAAAACTTAATGTCAGCTTGCATCATATGTAAGAAAAATTATCTTTGTAACAAAATTTATAGCAATACCAGAATTACAAGTGTTTGTTTAAATATTATAAAATCTAAATGATTACAGAATTATTCTATGGAAGTTCTAAATTAAATATATCATAGATGCTGCTAGATTTTAGAAAATGCAATTCCCAGGGACCCAACTTCTAAAGATATGATTCCTTCTCCTCCCAGTCCTTGTATTAATAATGACATAAACTCCTATTTAAACCAAAAGCAAGTTTATACATGCATAATTGATACAAGAAATAAAAACATACATCCTGAATGAAGAAAACAAACATAGATTCTGTGATTACTTAACCACTTTTTGCACATGGTGAAGGAATAAACATATCACACAGGGTTCCCACTCTTTAAAAAGAAAAAAATTCAAGGACTTTTCAAGTACTTTTCAAGGCCTATTTGAAATTTTTCAAGGACTAGGGGAAAAATCGCAGAACGCTAGGCATATACACAAAACTTTAGTAACTACTTTCATTAGTAATATTTTTTTTTATAATTAGAATAACTTTGCCTGTTTTCCCGACACATTTTTGATGGATTGACCTAATTAACTTTTACAAGAGTCAAAAAACGATTAGTTCAAGATTTGGAATGATTATGATTATTCCAAAGATTTTAGGTTTGAGTCCTGGTCTAGTCACTTTCAGCTCAAAATTAATGACCAGTCTATCAAACAGGTATGAGACTGGCAAAAAAAAAAAAAAAAAAAAAAAAAAAAAAAACCCAAATAAGCTGAAACTATATGCAAAAGCAAGACAATGAAATAAGAATTTTATGACAAAATCATTATATTAGACAATGACGTGCACGTATGGAGATGGAGATAGTTTAGCATTGACAGAAATTCGTGCTAAGCCAGTCTATTGGAGTGGAAAATTCAAGGATTTTCAAGGACTTTGCACAAAATTCAAGTACTTTCAAGGGCCCTTGAAAAAGAAAATGAAATTCAAGTACTTCTTAAGGACTTTCAAGGACCGTGGGAACCCTGTCACACCATGACAAGAAAAGTGACACAATAAGAAATTTTGAGTTTATATCATTGAAAAATATGTATGATGTCCGCCAACATGCACAAAATGCATCACACCTCTATCTCACAGTTATCTGCTTGAAAGGCAATTGCACCAGTTTTATTGCAGTCTAGTCAATATTTTATTAATATCTTTAACACTAGAACGCCCAATGGAGTCCTTTTGACTCCAAGTGCTATTTAAACACTGGTATCTCTCTGAAATTTTAATTTTACTTACTTTCCTTCTGTGACTTTTATTATTTTGTTAATGTCTGTTTATTCCGAAAGTTCTAATTTGTTTGCATATTTTGTCAATTAGTTATAAGCAAATACCCCTAGAACGCCCGTCGGAGTCGAATCGACTCCAAAAAAACCAAATTAATATTTTCACGGTTCATGACCTTGGGATCCGTATTTTTTGTCTCTGTTATAGGAAAAGAGTGTTTTTCATGTCCCTTCCTTCTTTCCATCTTTTGTTGGATAAAAATAGTTAGTTCTGTGCACCAGCTGGAAAGATTACCTGCTTCTTGCAAAATACATTCATTCAGTTATTTGATCTGCGTTTCGTTTGAAATCATGTCAGTCTGTTTTTTTTTTTTTTTTTTTTTTTTTTTTGTGCTGAAAAATTATGTTTTTTATAATAAAAAGAAAATATTTGAATATGTCGCGTAAAAAAGGTCTTACATCTGAAGATATAACTGCGCTTTTACGAGAGCTTTCAGAAAATGAATCTGAAGGCGGAAATTTATCCGAAAATGATGATGAAAAGGAAGAAATTTTATAGGAAAATAATATTTCGTCGGATTCTAATATAAATGAAGAAGGTAGCACACCAAATGATGAATCTAATAAAGGGGAATTTCATATTGCTCCTGATGGTACTCAGTGGAATATAATGCGTGCAAATACGTATCCTCCTGGGAGATGTTCGAAGCAAAATGCGATGAGTCAAGTCCCTGGTCCAACAACTTATGCCAAAAAAAATCGTAAAAGCGAAAAGTGTTTTGAGCATTTGGTCATTATTCATAGAAAGAAAAATTTTGCAACAAATAAAAGAATGCACTGAAACAGAGGCAAAACGTGTTCTTCAATCTGATAATTGGGCAGTTGTGATAGATGAACTTCAAGCAATCATTGGAATTGTATATGCTCGAGGCGTAAGTGGTGCAAAAGGCATTGATATGCATTCCTTTTGGTCTAATTCATGGGGCTTGAAATTTTGCATTGAAACTATGGATAGAAATAGGTTTTCGGAAATTCTACGATTTCTTAGATTTGACATGAAAGCTACCAGATCTACTCTATTGAAAAAAGATAAGTTTGGAATGATATTCAAAATTTGGAACAGATTTACAGATTTGTTGAAAACTGTATTGCCTGCTTCAATCCTGGAGAAAATATAACAATATATGAACAGTTATTTCCAAGTAAACTCGTTGTCCTTTTACCCAATTTATACCTTCCAAACGAGATAAATATGGACAGAAATTTTGGCTTGCTGTAGATCTTAAAACAAAATATTTGCTGAGTGCTTTCCCTTATTTAGGTAAAAGTGAAGAATGGCCCTCAGACTGAAGTTTATCAGAATATGTAGTGATGCGATTGATGCAACCCTTTCTAAACAGAGGAATAAATGTGACAGTTGATAATTTTTTCATTTCTCTACGTTTGGCTAAAACACTGCAGAAGAAAAAAACAAGCTTAGTAGGGACTGTAAGCAGAGCCAGGAGAGAAATTCCAAAATCAATGAAAAATTTACAGAATAAGTTATATGAAACAAAAATTCTAAAACATGAAGAAACGGGTACTACTCTTACAGTGTACCAAGGCAAGAGACAGAAAAACGTTATTATTTTGAGCACTCTCTACCCGTCCGTTGATATTGAAAAGAACAAAATGAAGACACCTGAAACCGTTAGATATTACAATGAAACAAAATGTGGTATGAACATTATTGATCAGATGGCCAGGAAATACTCTGTAAAAGCTTCCTCAAGAAGATGGTCTGGGCATACCTTTTACAATATCTTTGATTTAACTGCAATAAATTCTTGGATCATTTACAAAGATATTACTGGAGAAACAAAGCTAAGCAGGCAAGCGTTTATTCAATTACTAGAAAACGAGTTACGTAAAAAGTACATATCTGCTAAAACTGAAAAAAAGAGAAAGCCTTCCAAGGTGCAGCCACTAGAAACAAGAGCCTCCAAGAGACGGAAATGTGAAATAAAACTTTGTAAAGGAAACGTGATTTTCAAAGATTGTGTATTATGCATGTTAATGGTTTGTGTAAAATGTTAACACATGGTTTGTGTAAAATGGTTTGTGTAAATGGTTTGTGTAAAATGTTTAGGCAAGACTGAATATACTTCCACAGCCTGTATTCCAGAAAACGATATGTAAAATTATTTAGTAAGTATTTGATTTTATTGGATAACATTTCTAATCGAAATTCTTAAACTTTTACATTTAAATATTTTTTCTTTTATTTGTAAAAATGAAAATGCTGTTAAATATATGCTGAAATACTCTAGTTTAATTATTTACTTATATATGTGTGTTTGCATATTATTAATCCATCTAAAATTGGCAGGAGTCAAAACGACTCCGGCAGGCGTTCTAGGGGGGAAAATGTAGCGGGCGTTCTAGTGTTAAGCTGATTTTTGACAAATACTACATTTTTGAGTTGTATCCTTTTTTCTAATAGGGTACAATACAGTCAAGTATTTGAAACCTTTTTCCAATGCCTCAACTTTCACTTGTCACATCACTTGGCGAATTAATAGCTTTCATTGCAAAATTTTATATTTTTTCATAAAAAATAGAGGATTTGAATTATGTACAGGATTATTTTTTATTTATTTACATGAGAGTTTTGTATCCCTTTAGTTCGATAAAATAATAATAAGTTATTTTCTCTAGTTTGAATTTGTTATGAAGTATTTATATAGAGCATATGTGCTGACAATTTTGAAAACTATTGTAACATTTCTGACACACTGCATGATGAAAACTAAGCATCCCAAGGGATGTATGATGTAAAACTTTTTTTTCTTGAATCTAATTTTAATTTTTTTAGCCCTTATTTTACATTCTATACAATACTTGTGACATCCCTCTTCACATTCAAGAGTTAAAAATCCAGCAAATATTGATCTGAAAGTGAATCTTTGAAGGGAAAATGGTAAAGAAAAAATATCAATGAAGAAAGCTAGAAAAGAGACAAATTGGACAAAAAATAGGCTAAAAGAGACAAATGTGAAAGAAAGAGACAAACAGCTAGAAAAGCTAGCCACTCCCAGGTCTGGAACTTTGAAAGAAGCTGACATATCTATCATTCAGGTCATGATGAAGAACAATAAAACACACCGAAAAACCAAAGATAATGACTGTTAAAGGCTATGTAAATATGTTTTTCTCAAATAATAGGATAAACTAAAGATTTTGCTAAATAATATTCAATCATTAGTACGACAGACTGCACTATTTCTTTTAATTTTCGTACTATTTTTTGCAACATTACCAATTTTTACCTATCACTTCAATAAATGTGCAAATATTTCTGTTTTTATATAATGCTTTTCTTTTTTCAGAATTTTAAAGTTAAAATCGGGCTTTTATTTAACATCTTTTAAATCAATTATCCAATTGAACTAAAAAATATAGTGTTAGCTGGATTTTGTCCTGATTCACGAGTTTGCCAATTTTCATAGTGATCATTTGAAAAGTGTACTTTGTATATCGAATAAAAACCTGACATATATACTAGAGATAAGACTGACTCAGCCCGAGCCCGATCAGGCTCAAATCTTACGCGTCTTTGGGCTCCGGGCGGGCTCGGATTCAAGCTAAAAGTTCCGTTTATTTTATTCTTCACTAACTGAAAAATGTAAAAAAAAAAAAAAAAAAAAAAAAAAGAAATTTTATTCATTTTGAGAGCACCTTTAGTAATGCCATAATATTCATGATAGGTTATAAATCACAAAATAATCTTGCAAACCTTAGTAGCTTTGACTTTCCTTTTTCTAAATAGAACTTTTTTTTCAACAGGATGCATATTATGTCATAGTGTTGTACAGTAATCCTTCCTCGTTCATTATATTGGGCCTCATTATATCACTCATTCGGATAAATTTTTTGTCCCCCGATAGGCGTGTTATAAACAATGGGCTGCACTATAAATATATATTATAAAAATATATACATGTATACAGAGACACAGACATTATAAATTGTTATAACAACATTTATAGTTATTTAAACTGAGGATTGATAATCAGAAAATTAATTTGAAAATGAAAACGGTATTTAATTTTACTATTGTGTATGGGTTGCATAGCGTACCACTTTCAATATCGGGCTCGGGCAAGCTCAGTTCAATAATGTTTCGGGCTCGGATTGCCAAAATAGAGCCCGAACTCACCTCTACTCTATACATGCTTGATTCAAGATGGGCTACTGCAAATTTCCACAATGCTAAAATAGCACTAAAGAAATTGATTAATCGTCTCAGTACAGGGGTAAAAGCAATCAAATAGGAAAATATAGGAATTTTCTCATACAAATATAGGAACATAATTTCAAGAGAAGATTGAGATATTCAGTAAAAATGAACTATCTCTAACATTATTTTGTAATCTCAGAATGTTTAAATGACTTTGTAAATAAAATGCCCCAATTTAATCTCATCTAATTTAACAGATAAAATAAATGAACAGATCTATTACTGTTCACTTTTCATATTATTTAGAAAAGAACATATTTCCAAATTTATGATATCTTGCTTGTCTAGTTTTCATACTAGTTTATATTATTTAACATCAGTCCACACAATATTTTTTAAATAATGACATTTTTTTTTTTTTTTTTTTTTTACATGATAATGTTTAAAAAATCAAAAGAAAAAAAAATTACAACCCTTAAATTTAACTTCATGTAACTGGTTGAATACGTTTCGAGTTTGCTCTCAGTACCTACTTAATGAATTGTGCTCCCTCAAATTAAAAAAAAAAAAAGAAAAAAGAAAGAAAGTAAGTAAAAGAATAAGTGAAAAATATTAAAATAGTAATGGGATTATGAATTCTCTTGATTGTATAAAAAGATTTTCTTTTTTTTCAAATGATATTTGCTAAGCTCTAAGTAACAATATGTTAATATTAGGATATATTAGATTTATTTTAAATTACCTTTTTAATTTATCCATTTGAAGAGGATGAAAATTCCTTTAATTTGTGGCATATTTCATGTTAAATTATCCTTTAAAAAAAAAAAAAAAAAAATATGCTTTCCATACCACAGTTAAGTTTTTTTTTTTTAAATATTGATAAATTATGATAGCTATGAAGTTGAAGTCTTAAATCCATTGGCTCATACTAGAACTGTTTGCGAAGTTAAGTCAATTCTTATTATGAAAGTACTATATTGAATGACTACACACATTGTTTTTATGGGAATATTTATATATACACATATTAAACCACAAATAACAGATTTAAATTATTAAAATGGTAATAATAATCAATAACCATGATATTTGAGGATCATGAACAAATAACTTAAATACCACAAAAACTTTGAGAAATCTTGATAATTTAAAAAAAAATAAAACAATCTGATTGCTTTTAGTTTTTTTTTTTTTTTTTTTTTTTTTGTATTTTTCAATTAAACATTGGAAATAAAATTAATTTATGATTAACATTTTCAATATCTTGTTGTTTTCTTATAATGTGTGCAATATTTTTAGCGTATGACAAATTATGGAACATATGATTTCCAATTTCGCTATGAATGATATTTTGGAAAGATACGAGAATTTAAATAGGATGCAGAAAACAAGTAAGAAAAACTTAAACTGAAGTAAAAGAATATAGGAAATTTTTTCAGAAATATAGAAAAAATGTAAAGAATTATAAAATATAGGAAAATATAGGATGCTTTTCATGATTTTTTGAAATATATAGGAAAAATAGGAAATATAGGAACACTTTGAGCCCTGCAGTATGAATGTTTTTCCAGTGTTCAAATCTTTAATAAGTTTTTGTTGTTCATTTTTGTTGGATGGACGCACGAATTTTCTATGTGATTTCACTCTCTATTTAATAATCAGAACTTCATTGTTTAAGCAAGTTATTGTCGGATATTATATTTCAAGTTATAATATACAACCTTTTATGTAGATCGTGTTTCAGTGAGTATAGTATTTTTTTTTTCACAACTTTATTAAAACTATTACTCATTATTATTACTTTTTTTTTTCATATTTGTTTTAAAAATTATACTGGTTATTTGATTTTTTGCAGATTTCAGTAGCATTCATGTGAAGGAGCCTCTTCACATATATTGGCTTTAATTGCCTTTTCAAATAAATTGAATAATTAAACATATTTTCAAAAAATAACATTTTTTATTAAAATATACAACAAAATTCTAAATTATCTTTTATATTTAAACACACCTGTCTCTCCATAAATAAATATCTTAATTTTAATAATATTTTATCAGTTAATCTATTAAATAAACCATGTGAAAATCAAAAGGTATTTCTTAAGAATTAATAATTCATTCCTTACAATCTAAATGTATTATTTATTAAATAAAATGCTCTTTCAGAATTTCTAACTTCTAAAGCTAAATCTTTTTATAAAAAACTGTTCTCAGTTATTAGCCTTTATTCTATAAATTACAATACTTTCTTTTAAATTTTGCAAGTTTATTTCATTATTAGCAATAAATGTCAGTTGAAACATCATTAAATGGTGATTTATAATTCTAAATTACATTACGTTGCAGTGATTTCAGTCTATCCTGCTCCACATTGCAGATAATATTTTTGGCATGTGAGTTAATCATATCTCAATAATTAGTTTAGCTTTTAATAAAGATCATTCTAAATTCAAAATATTTATATATTATCTTATTCCAGAGACAAAGGAAAGCATTTGGCTATAAAATAGGTGATATTTTCTAACTCTTGGTATATTTCTGCCAGTCTGCTTGTGGCTGTCATAGTAAAAGTCGCCCTCTTTGCTCCTAGACTACTGCTAGAAGAATATGTGTTTTCGATGCCCCCCCCCCCCCCACCAAATTTGCCTGACCAACACTCTGAATGTCTGTAAAACTAGAAAAGTATTAATATTAAGTCATGAAATATTTCCCATGTTGAATGTGACTCCAAATAAAATGACTTATTTCAATTATCACAGACTATTTCTTTCATAACGGCTTATATTTCTCAATGAACTTGGGAGGTATTTCACACAATATTATTTATAATGAAAGAACTACTTTAAATTTTCCACTACTTTGTTACCACAGACAATATATATATATATATAGTTTTAAATAAATACTTAAAATTTTTAATGTTATAAGACACCACAAATGATATGAATTTCAGAAGCATAAAATTCTGGTAATAACTACTTCAAATTTTTCTGAAACAAACAAATCTAGAATAAATGATTACCATTTCAAAGGCAGACGACGCAGAAATTCAGGTCCACAATTACACATAGCACAAACAAAGATGTAATGCCTATCGCCAAACAGCAAAGGTTCTTCTAAGCATTGGATACATGCTAGGAATAAAAATTTCATTTGCATTAAAAATCTAAAACAAGGATGAAAGTGAAAAAAGACTAAATTATGGCAATGTTTTCAATAAAACTCACTTAATACACTAAGCAGGGTTGCCAACTTTTCAAAAACAATTTGAGGAGTATTCAGAGAAATTTTGAGGAGCATTTCAGCTACTTTGAGGAGCAATTTTAAAAATTTAAAAAAAAAAGAAAAGAAAAAGAAAGAAACTACTAACAAAAATAAATTAACAATAGTCATATGAAATTAAGTTAAAAAATAATAATAATAATTAAAAAAAAAAAAAGGTAAAATGTAGGTACGCATCGAATTTTTAGTTATTATTCGGTATACTGAATATTCATTATTCAGTAATAATCAAACATTTAGTGCCTGCCTATTCAAAAGAAACTTGTTTAATTACAAGAACAAGACAATTGATGTGAAAATAATTTCAATGCTATACTTCAAACAGATACAAAATTTGGATTTTTTTAAACAAAATCTTAAATTTTTGGAGTAACAAAAGTCAAATTAATGAACAATTTTAATAGTTTAGATATTAGTAAATGTAATAAAACTGAATCTACAATAAAATAATTGTTATTAAGGATGGAAAAGGATTGAAATTGTACAACATTAAATTCAATTTCAGTGCAAACTGACGGACATCAACTTTTCTGAAACTTTTTTCCCCCCTTAAGATTATTGCTAAATATACCTAAAAAATCGAGAATTTCTCGTAGGGGGGGGGGGAGGTAGGATTACGTTTTTACCATTAATTGAATAAATATGCTATTCTTCCCGTATTTGACAGAATTCGCGATATTTTTACGACCGATTGACGAAATTCGTAATTATTTCGCTGCAAATTTACAAAATCTACGTTTAATAGCAAATAATTGCTAATATATACTATAATTTTGCTCTAATTGATAAAATTAACTCTTCTTTAAAGGTAAATCCTAAAACACGCGATTATTATGCGGCCGATTGCCAAAACACGCTATTATTTAGCTACTAATCTATGTAAAATACGTTCTTCTGAAAGCTGAATCTTAAATACTCAACTATTTTGCCACTAATCAGTGAAATTTGATTTTTTTTTTTTTTTTTTTTCTCATAGTGGAATCTCAGAAATCGGGAATAATTTTGAAGTAGATTTCGCAAATACGGGATCACTTACCCACTAATAATAAAAAATTTACGTTTTATATGCTATCATTTGGCTGCTAGCCAATAAATTTTTTTTTTTTTTTTTCTCAGTTGATTTCAGTAAATCGCGGTATTTTTGTAGCCGATGATGGAAATACGCAATCATTTCGCCGCTAATTAACAAAATTTATGTTTAATCGCAATTAATCGCTGAAAAACTCTTTATTTTGATGCTAATCGATGAATTTCTGCTTTTTTCAAACATGATTTGCATTATAATTTTGTGGCTTTTTATAGAAATACGGAATTATTTTACAGCTAATTTTTAAAATTACGTAATCGTAAACTAATTGCTAAAATAGATGTTATTTTTCTAAAAATGTGTAATTATTTAGTCATAAATCAGCCTTTTTTTTTTTTTAAATTATTATTTGATTACTGAAATGTCATTTTTTTGCAGCTGATTTATAAAATACGCAATTTTCTTGTGCTATTTTTGTGACGAATCCATTTTAAATACGACTATTTTTGTGAAAGTCCCATTTTCAGATATGAAAATTTCTTAGAATCACCCACGCACTATAAAAACTAAGTTATCGCGTATTCAGTTATCCTAAGAAAAAGCACAGAAAATATTCTTTTCCTTTCTCCAACGGTAGATACTTGGTACAATAAAGTTTGAAATTTTCCGTGATTTTCTCAGAAACTTGTATATTAAAACACTTAAGAAAGTTTCCTATTACAGAGGACAATTCCTCCGTTAAAGTCCGACTTTATACTGTTTTCTACAAAACTCGCGTGATTAGGACCTAAGACACTTTAGAAAGTCTCCCACGGAAGATACTTCTTCCTGGTCTTAGATTCCTTGCGTTGTCAATCATACTTAAAATTCAGTAGCTTTGAATCCATTATTTTTATCGATAAATAATTAAAATAAACAATTTTTTTCGTTAGAAAGTATTATTTTTTAGCGACTTATTAAGAAAAGATTACTGAAACATTGATAGAGTTTAAATGAAAATCAAAATACCGCATAATCATAGCACTCGGTTTCTTTCTTTCCCCCCTTTCAGCTTGCGGTTTTAATTAAGCACACTCTCAGCTAATGTAGACAAATACTTGTTCCCGTTCTGAGTCAGCAATATTTCGATTACGCAATGCCTAGCACTAGAATTTTTTTTTTTTTTCCCTTTACTATTTATTTATGAGTATTTACGATGAAGCGTGTGTTTCTTCAACTAGATTGTAAAAGTTAGTTTTGTTATTTTTTTATTTTCAAGAGGCGTTGAAGCGCTTTCATAGATAAAAAATAAAATTCAAAGAATAATGTTTTATGCGGCAACTGTTGGAAATGCAAAATCGAAAGTTGATAAGGATTGGATTGCGATTTCTGTCTAGATGTGTGAAAGGAAAAAGAAGAAAGAAAGAAAGAAAAAAGATAGTAGTTTTTTTTGTTTTTGTTTTTTTCCCCCCAGTGTCTGCCGCTATTCAGTCTTATGTATTTAATAAATATTTAGCTAGGTGGTCAAGACTGAATTTGCGGAGCATAAAAAATAACTCGCGGAGTTTTTACATTTTTTCGGAGAAACTCCGCAGAAATCGGAGCAGTTGGCAACCCTGCACTAAGTATTCTTTTTTTTTTTTTTTTTTTTTTCATATTACTATTTACACTATTTACAGAATGAAATTGACAAATGGTTCAAAAAGTTGAATCTTTATGCAAAAGACTAAAATTACTAAAATTCAGATGGTAGAAAACATTACAGAAATTATTTAATATTTTTATCTTGAACCTATGAAAAAAAAATTAGATGACAGGGATGACTTAAAAAATACTTTATTGAGCATATGGGTATGAGGAATTAATTTTTAATTCTTGAGCAGTTTTTCTGGACAAGGTAAAATAAGTAAAGCAATTTAAATGAACAATTATTTTCGATGAAAAAGAATGTTTTACAAAGAATAAAGTAAAAACATTCTATATTAGAATAGCTATATGATTTACACAACCTTCTTTAAGAAGAGAAAAAAAAAAAAAAAAAAAACCTCCAAAAATTATATTTTGTTAACACTGACTCATTTGAAAAATATCAATGTAATTTTTTTAAAAACAGTGTTAATGAATATGCATATAAAAAACATTAATAGTCAAATTTAATTAATTGACATAGGTTGATTCTACTAATTTCCTATCATATGTTTGTTCTTAAAAAATTCTAATATAAGGTATGCTATATTCACGTTAAGAAAAATTACCAGACTGAAATGGCCAACTGACTAGGATCACTTCCTTAGGCTTAGATACATTTACCGTATCTAGATTTGTTAATTATTTTATTAGTCTCTGTTTCATATTTTTAGTTTTTAGGAAACTGCATATTATTTCTAAAGCAATAATCTCCATAAAGCAAATTTATGTGAAAAATTGCTCCAATCACCATATTATGAAATTTTTCAATTTCTCATAATTTTGGCCTAAGTGTTTGTGTTTTGGTATTAAAGCCAATTGATTACACGGGGGTGCTAGGCCTAAGGTGTTGTGCCATGCATGGGAGTCTTTCTAAGGGGTCCTAGCTTGTATTTACACGAGTTTCAGAGGAAACAATGGAAAACTCTCAATGGCTAGGATAACAAGTTCAACCTGGGATTCAACCCAGCACTTCCCGTCTGCCAGCTTAAATCTGGCCTATTCTTTCATGTTAAGAAAATCATAAAATTTGAATAACTTAAGAAGCTTTCAAAATAGAATTTTCATAGTCCATGATGTTCATGCCAGTATCATAAATGATATTTTAAAACCTATTTATAATTTTTACAATAAAATCCTCATAATGTACATTTAGGTGAAATTCTGTTCTATTCTCCCATGTTAAGAAAAACATAAATTTTAAATAACTTATGAAGTTTCCAAATTATAATGCTGCAAATAAATAAAGTTTTTAAATTATCATCACTGATAATTTAAAATGAGTCCAACCTTTTAATGATTATTTGTTCTTGAGATAACATGTACATAGATTACAAGTGTGAAAATACTTAGCATGCAAAAACCCTGAAAATTGCTATGTGTAGTATGCAGAACGAATAGTGGAGCAACTCATTAATAATATATTGCATGACTATTATTAAAGATATTCACTTACATTTATTTAAAAATATATATATGTATCTGGAGAGTTCTGAATATATTATAAGGCAAATTAAACATTCAAAATGGAAAGGGAAAAAAAGAAAAAGATTTAACATGAATTTCAGAGAAAGCAAAATTTTCAAAAACCCGGAATTCAGGGATAGCCCCTAAAATTTCACCCTTGAAACTAATGAACACACTAACAAATTGATACCATACAGACAGCAGATCATTCGTCTTATTTTCAGATTCCTAGAACATGTGAAATCAGTAGAAAAATGTCAAAAATTTTCATGAATACCTAACCTAAGTTTCCTATACTTATACATATAGTATGATAGAGAATTAAAAAATAAGAGACAGAGAGAGAGAAAAAAATGTATATAAATATGTAAAACTGAAAAAAAAAAAAAAAAAAAAAGAATACAGTGCAATAAAAAATAAGATAATATAATTGTTAACAATAGCAATGTAAATAAATGTCTACATACTAGCCATAATTGAAATTCATCCTTATTTTTAAAAACACGCAATAACATAAGAACAATTTCCTTTTTCATCAGCAAATACAAAATAAAATAATTGAAAGTTTAAAAATGAACAAATTACCTTCGTGAAACCATTGCTTACACCTGCAGCATTGAAGCATTTTTGAATACCATCTGAAAAATTTAAAAAGGTATAAAGTTTAGTTTCAATTTGAATTTTGTAAAAATTGAGTATATAAATTTATACATACATTAAAACAAAAAGACATTTTTAATATTTTTTAATGTGTGTCGTAAATATATTAAACCAAAGACAACAACAACAAATTACAAAGTGAACACATAAGCACAAATGTTAACTATTTAGCAACTATCAATGAAAGTGATAAAAAATAATCTGGCATGGCACTCACACGACTTTATCTTACCCTGAAATTCAACATTACCCTACCTTTCCATAAATGACCAGACACTTTCGATTTAAGATGTTTTTTAAAATATCTCAAAAAGTACAAACCATCTTGAAATTTCAGCTGTGTAAAGAACATGTTATACCTCAAGTATTTCAGTGAAAATTTTGCCACGAAAGTGAAAGAGGGATCAGTAAAAACTTAATGAAAAATGAAAGTATTTGGCATCACCCTGTGATTATTTAGCTCTTTCTTATTATGTGTATAAATTTTCAGGCTTCTAATGCATGTAATCAGGAAGACATAACGGTTTCTTTAAAAAAATTGCCAAACAAATTGTCACTTTTTTAAGCTATAATAGGTAAGGTATAAAACCCAGTGCAAAGCCATTTTCAAGAAACTTGACATACAATATTAGACAAAGCATACTGCAATCAGAATGCAGAAATGTTAAATATTTTACAAAATACGAGCATTTTTACTGAATAATTTTTTTAACTGTGCATGTGCAAGACTTAGAGGAATTTCCTTTGCATAATTTAATAGCCAAATGTATTGAGCTACTTATATAAAAACCCCAAACAAGTATCGTATAAAGTCAAAAAGTTGTATGTGATTGGAAGAACTGAATTTCAGCTGTTCTCCAAAATAAGGTTTTCTTAATATTTATTTCCAATTATCGAAAACTGCATAACCATTCACTGAATCAAAATAAAAATGTGAGTAAAACTCCTTATCGTTTAGCTTTTTTTCCGAAATAAACTGAATAGCATTTCATTCCATCACATAGAACTTTTTGAGTTTATACGATACTTGTTTGGGGTTTTTATATAAGTAGCTCAATACATTTGTCTATTAAATTATACAAATGAAATTTCGCTCAATCTTACGCATATGCAATTAAAAACTATTGAGTAAAAATGCTCATATTTCATATATTTAATATTTTTTCATTCTGATTGCAGTATGCTATGTCTAATATTGTATGTCAAGTTTCCGAAAATGGCTTTGCACTGGGTCTAATACCTCGCGTGTTATAGCTAAAAAAAAAGGACAGTTTTTTTTTTCAATTTTTTAAAGAAACTGTTATAGCTTCCTGATTCCATGCAGTAGAAGCACGAAAATTTATACACGTAATATGACAGAGCACCATAATTATATGCTACAGCCAGATCGCATTTCAAGCATTACTTTTTACAGGGTGATGCCAAACACTTTCATTTTTCGTTAGTTTTTTACTAATCGCCTTTTCACTTTTGGGGCAAAACTTTCACTGAAACATATGAGGTATAGCATGTTCTTCTCACTCCTGAAGATTCAAGATGATTTGACTAGTACTTTTTGAGATATTTCAAAAAACGCCTGAAATCGAAAGTGTCCGGCCATTTATGGAAAGGTAGTGTATAAAGACAGATTGGATATTAATGTTTATGATAACAAGTACTTTTATATGCCCCTATGTTAAGAATAATTCAAACTAGTTTATTTTTATTTTATTTTTTTCCAAATGAGTGAAAATAATGCCTGGACCAGGAGTCGAACCCCGGATCTTTGACTTACAAGGTCAAGGCTCTACCAATTGAGCTATCCAGGCCGACAACTGGTGGGCATTACTCACTCAGACAACCTTTAGGCAGAGCAACTGGTCTATCATGTAGATAGCTCGACAGAATAAGCTGCAGGTAATGGAAAACACCATTAAACAATGGGAGGAATAAATACATTTATTAATATCACACAATCAACAGATTGGGAAAAAAATCATATTTATTGAAAATTTATTTATTTATTTATTTATTTATTTTTTATTTTTTTTTTTTTTATAAATAAATAAATAAATTTTCAATAAATATGATTTTCTTCCCAATCTGTTGATTGTGTGATATTAATAAACTAGCTGTTACCCGCGACTTCGTTCACGTGGAAATTTTGATGTGTATGTGTGGGAACTGACGGTTTGAACATAATATGTAATGTAATGAAACCTTATCATTGTGGTGCTGTGCAAAACAGAGTCTGATAAAGTATACTAAAAAAAAATTTGTAACTCATTGAAAGCCAAAATAAAATGCGAAAATAAATAAATAAAAAGTTATCGTCAACATGGCGATAAAAATTTAAAATTCGTACATAGGGATCCTGTACTAAAAGAGTACTGCATTGCGGAAGTATAAAAACTGAGTCGTCAATTATGAATTTTATTTCAAAACCTTTCTTTGTATGAATTTAGTTCACTATTGCACAATATTAATCTGGTTCTAATTATAATTTGGTGACTGGTGAATTAAAATTTTAATTATGTGGCGAAATTCATATAATATTTGTGAGTTTATATAATATTTTTAAGTTTTTAAGTTTTTTTTTTTTTTTTTTTTTTTTAAACAAAGAAATGATTTTTTTTTTTCATCTCCCGGCGAATTGTTGAATAATATTTTAGTTCTTAAACAATTTTGGGCAGCTTTGCCTGCTTCGCTGGCAAACTCTTTTCTATATAGCTTTATGGAAAAAAAAGAAAAGAAAAGAGAAATTGAAATCTGTCGAAAGCTCGTTTTGGGTTCCCGCTGGCTTCGGCACCGACTTGTTCGTCCTTACAATCTTCGGTGCCTGTCCCTATTGCCTGCAATAATGGCTTACCCGTGGGCTTCCATTTGGGTGCTTATCATATATGACAGTTTGGATACGGACAGTATCGAAAAATTTGAAGTAGCTTATTTATATCTGAATCCCAGTTACATATGAACAACATTATACGTGATGTACATAATATTTGCTCTCAAGTTATTTCCTATATTTATTTGATTTAATCGATCAACCATAGAATGACAGCAATTTAAAGCCACATATAATATTACAATAGGCTATGATCGACTACTTCTATCGCTTGAGACTATTATTATTATTATTATTTTGTGGTTATATATATTTCATGCTTAGTTAATAGTAGTTGGTATATAGAAAAATAAATTAATTAATACGTAAACTTGATCACTTGATCCCTTAATGCCCTTGGCGAGTTTTGAATTTCTGTTGCCGTTTTAGACCAAAATATAATTTATGCAATTATTGTTTCTATACGCAAGCGACGTGTGACGTCACTGACCGTCTGTGGATGCAAGAAAATGATTTCCTATTAAAACACGAATAAGCTACTACGTCAGAAACGCCAAAAGAAAAATATTTGCGATGCATACAGCTGTTTCGGTAGCCTTAAGCGTGCCGTCTTCAGTGCAAAAAGAATTCTGAATCTGAAATTCTTTTTGCACTGAAGACGGTGCGCTTAAGGCTACCGAAACAGCTGTATGCATCACAAATATTTTTCTTTTGGCGTTTCTGACGTAGTAGTTTATTCAGGTTTTAATATTCCAACGCCAAGTCTTCTGTTATTATTTATAATGATTTCCTATGCTAATCGCGCAGGTTTTTTGTAAAAAATTATTAAAAATCGAGGAAAATTATTTTCCGATTTTAATCCCCATATTTGGATGTATATATGTATTAGTTATCATGTGCATGTGTTAGATTGAATTATTTTGCTGTCAAATTAACAAAATTTTAATGTTAAATTTCAAAAAACTGTCGTTCTTGGTGCTTATTGCATTTGGTGATCAAAAACTTAATACGAAAATATACATGCCAGATGTATATTTTCGTAACTTGCATTGTACGAAATATTGTTTCATATTATTCATTACTCTCTTAATATAAGTTGTTAAAATAACCATGATTTTTGAAAGGAATTAAATTAAGTTCGCCAAATAATTTGGCGATATTTTTTTTCTGCCAAGGATGACCGATATCAAATCTATTCCGCTGCAACATATTAGTATCTTTTATCAGATACTTTATTTAGACATTTAAAAACAAATTTGACTTCAAATTATGATAGAATATTTATAATTTTCCTTTTAATTAGTATATTAGTTGGATATTTATTGTGTTAATATCATCCTTTCAAATGAAATGTTTGTGTTTTCAATCGAATATGGAAGTTTGCCATTTTTTTTTATAG
Organism: Salticus scenicus; assembly: GCA_963930645.1. Taxonomy (NCBI): domain Eukaryota; kingdom Metazoa; phylum Arthropoda; class Arachnida; order Araneae; family Salticidae; genus Salticus; species Salticus scenicus. Next base: position 294,691,695 of record OZ005655.1, on the reverse strand, counting down.
AATTTTGAAATTAAAAATTCAAATTTTGTCAATTTTATAACAAAAATAACTTAATCTAACGCATGGACATGATAACAAATACATATCTATACCTAAATATGGGAATTAAAATCGGGAAATAATTTTCCTCGATTTTTAATAATTTTTTACAAAAAATCCAATGGGCGCTTAACATAGGAAATATTTTTCTTGCATCCACAAACGGCCAGTGACGTCATCACTTCGCTTGCGTATTTCTTTCTATCTTTTCCTTGGCGAAAAATGTTCGATCTACTTCAGCATCAAAATTAAAAAAATTGTCCAGAATTATCAATAAGAAAATACTTATAATATAATGCTGAATTAGCTTTTATGCCAAGCGTGTTTCATCCGCCGTACTAAAAAAAAAAATAATAATAATAATAATAATAAAATCTGAAGTTGAGGTATATAAAAAAATGCTATGAAATATGTTAGATTTGTAATATTACTATTTTATTTTAAAAGTATAAAGTGTCATTTTCTCATCGACCAATTTAACATTTAGTAATTTTTTTATTTTTCGCATGAAAGTATATTTCATTTTATGTTGAAAACAATAAATAAATAAAAATATCTCGTAAAATTTTTTTGGCAACAATTAAAAATTTAAATGGCTTATATTAAGTCAATTACCAGTTTATTATTTTCATATTTTAATTAATTTTAAAAAATCTAATCAAATTTCCGGTATAAATAGTAGCCTATGTTCTATTCCAGACTATTCTCTATCTCTGTACCAAATTTCATCCAGATCCGTTTAGCCGTTGTGGCGTGATTGAGTAACAAACATCCATCCATACATCCATCCAAACTTTCGCATTTATATATTAGTATAGATTCAAACTAGGTTTCGAAAGAGCTTTATTCGACAAATAATACTGTGCGAGGGGGTTATTGGCCTAATCAACCCCTCATTTCAATTTTGTACCTATATTTATATAGAATTCAAAGATGTTATTAAATTTAATAGTTTATTCAAAATTATTCATACACCTTTCACCAACACCATTCCTTGACACTTATCAATTTTGATCAAATTAAAAATAATAATAATGAGTTTTGTTTTAAATATTATAAACACAAAAATAAGTTCTTTTTATGAATATTTAAAACTGATATTTTAAAAAGAAGTAAGTAGTTTTTAAGGATTTTAGCAATTTTTAAGGACTTTTTAAGTATCCATATGCCCCATAACAATTTCACTATCATTTAAACAGCTGTGCCCAGTAGCAGAATTTTCTGAATCTATATGCAGCAAAATAAATTTATCTACAAATCATGAATGCCAAACCAAGTCTGGTATCACAAGTAATAGCAATTCATAAATATGTAAAATTTGTATCTACAAAAGAAAATAAATTAAGATTATACAACAAATACAGTAATCTAGAGACATATAATGCAAATTAAATGCACATTTTTAAGCTTAAACATTTATTTCTTTAGCTGTTAAATTGATATGCAGAGACTTAAACAATCTGCAGCGTTCACTGCCATGCTGATTTTTTCTGTGACTGGGCAATTGTGTATGTAATAAACGGTTATAAGAATAGCCAATTCAGTAGATCTATGCTTCTTAAAACCATGTTGATCAGTCTTCATATATATAAAAGGCAATGTCTGTGTGTCTGTGGACAGTGTAGTGCAAAGACGGTATCTCGGACAGTCATAGGATTCGACATGTAGATGCCCTCCAAGGAGTCCTAGTGAACCCCAAAGCCCTATTTTTGAATTTTTGATTAGTTTTCTTTTAATTAATTAAAATGTGTAAATAATAGCCGCATAATAGCTTTAAAAATAGCCATTTAAATTTTAGCTATAATTTAATTGTTGCAAAAAAAATTACAATTTTTTTTTTTTTCTTACATAAAAATAAATACATTTAATTAAATGTGAACAGTAAGAAATTATAAAAAGTTAAATAAAAAAACAAAAATTGACGTCATTATAACTTCAAAAATTTTATACATATTGATAAAGTGCAAATGTTGTTCATGATGCTAATACAGTAAAATCCCGTTACAACGAATTCCATTACAACGAAAAATCCCGTTATAACGAAATGCAAGCGAGTCCCGTTTTGAAATGTATTCAAATAATGTTAACATAATCTCAGTATAACGAAATATTCAATTTTTTATAATCTCGTTAGAACTAAATAATATGACACGGCAAATACTTTCAGTTGTACATTTTTATCGCTTGACAATTTTTGTTTTCGATGCCTAGTCTTAGGGACAATCAAGCTTATCTCTAAAGCAATCGCTTTTCTCCGAGCTTTGTTGTAAAACAGGTGTGCATAGGCATTTCACTGCAGAAGGAATGTTTCCTTTGTTTGCTCTCCCCTTTTCTCCACCCCTTTTTCTTGGAAGTCCAAGTAAGCTGTAACCAATGTAAGCAAACTTAACAAAACGTGAAATGAGTATTGCACATTCCCCCTTCCCTCTCCTCCCTACCTGAATAACTTCCGCAAAGGAATTCCCAAAGCTCGAAATCAGTTTGAAAATTTTCATCTTACCAGTAGGTCATAAAATGGCGGCTGTTAAGCGAAAACAGTTTAGTTTGGAAGAAAAAAAAACCATAATTTCTGAAGTTGAGAAAGGAATGAAAAAATCTGATGTTGCTAGCAAATATGGAATTTCGCCGTCTACTTTATCCACTTTTCTAAAAGATAAAGAAAGCATTTTGAAAAAACTTCAAGTTCAAGTCTTTGATCCAAGCAGAAAACGAATTCGAAATGCCCAGTTTCAAGATGTGGATAGTGCTGTTTACAAATGGTTTATGGATGTTCGTTCTAGAAACATCCCTCTAAGTGGCCCTTTAATTAGAGAAAAAGGTTTGGAATTTGCAAGAATGCTAAACGTTGAAAATTTTCAAGCCAGTGTCAGATGGTTGAATCGATTCCGAGAAAGATACGGTATAGTGGCAAAATGCATTTCAGGAGAAGCAAAAGACGTCCCAGTTGAATCTGTAAACGAATGGCGTAAAGGTGAAGTACTAAAATTAATCAAGACGTATAGTCCTAACGATGTTTTTAATGCCGATGAAGCCGGAATATTTTTTCAGTTAGAACCAAGGAAGACTTTAGCGTTAAAAGGAGACAAGTGTATTGGAGGAAAGCTTTCCAAACAAAGGATTACAGCCCTATTTTGCTGCAACAAATCAGGAACAGAAAAACGAAAATTACTCATAATCGGCAAATCTGAAAAACCCCGTTGTTTCAAAAATTTTAAGTCCTTACCATGCATCTACAAAGCCAACAAAAAATCATGGATGACGCAAGGATTCTTTAATGAATGGCTGATAAATTTTGATAAAGATATGCAAAAACAAAAACGTAAAATTCTTCTACTCATAGACAACTGCACAGCACACAATGATCCTCCTATATTGAATCACATTCGTGTAGAGTATTTCCCGCCTAACTGTACTGCAATACTTCAGCCTCTTGACCAAGGCATTATCAGAGCCGTAAAATCACGATACAAAACTATGTTATTAAAACGCATTATCTGTGATCTGCAAAATAACGTAAACAGAAAGTGCAACATGAAAGAGGCAATTGATATGATCTGTGGATCGTGGGATGATATAAGCCAGAAAACAATAGCCCACTGTTGGAAACACGCGCAGATTGACCAGGATTTAAATAAAGAATCGACGGCTCAAGGATCTAGCGATGTACTACATGATGAGGAGCAGACAGTCGAATATGAGATCGAATCCGTTTGGAACTTAGTAAAAGAAAAATCTGGTGTGTCTCAAAGCATAAGCTTTAAAGATTTTTTAACTGCAGATGACAATGCTGCAACTTGTTATTCATTAACAGAGACAGATATTGTGCAGTCTCTTGTTGATGATCGCATTTTAGAAAATGATGAAGAAAGTTAAGATGAAGAAAATGAGGTTATTACTACTTCAAAAGTTACATCTGCTGAAGCCTTAGAAAGCTTAGAAAGAGTGCGCAATTTTATTTCTTTACAGAGCAGTGTACCAGATAACATTTTTTCTAATATTAATCATGTACATAATTTTGTATTGTCCGCAGCTTCAAACTCCCTTGTACAAAAAGAAATCACTGATTTTCTGCATTAAATTTTTTCTTGTACAATTTGAAGATCATTGAAATGGTGGTAAGTCAATTTTTCAGTTCTATAAAAAATATTATACATTGTATTAGTACTAACTTTACGTTATTAGAAGGTACTACTAATTTTTATTACTATTTTTAATAATTAATTATCTACTAATTTGTATTATACTACTATTTTTATAATTAACTATGATATGAGGATCTGAATTGAAATGTTTAATTTTCTATTGAATTCCGTTACAACGAAATTCCCGTTACAACGAATAAAATTTGCGGTCCCGTGAAGTTCGTTGTAACGGGATTTTACTGTATATGTTGTTTTAAAAGGATTAATTTTTTATTTTTAAAACTACTATTTTTTATATTTTTACTGTCAAGTTGTTGTTCAAAGAAAATTGCTCATGATGTCACATTTGACTGCATAGCGCTTCTTTACTACTCTAAGCTCTATGGATCATAAATTTATTTTATCAGTTTTATTTACAGATCCTCCTGGACAATTATTTATTCATGTATTTATTTATTTATTTATTTTTTTTTTTTTTGGCGCTTAAGTACACCAAACTTTAATTTAGCAATAGATATTTTAAGCCAAGTAGCGCAACAAACATATAAATAAATTATAAAATATTGCAGAAATAATATTAGAATGGAAATAATAGTTACATAAATAATTTATTTTTATCTGAGTAGATAATTTTATGGGGGGGAGGAGGGGGGATTAAAAAAAAATGCAATTTTAAAAATAGAAAATTTATTTCAACAAGCACTATTTTAAAACTAAAAAACATTAAAAATATAAAATGATTATGAAACATTTTTTAAAATTAACGAAAAGGTGCAACCAATAAAACTATTAGCAAAATAGGTACTGAAAAATTTGCCCTTCTTTATACAAGAAAAAGAAATCTGCTTACATTCCTTGTAAACAGATTTTAACTTAGTTCAACAGGACTTATTTCCATCTATTTGTTCCACATAAAAGCATGCAGTAACTGTATGTTATTCCTTAGCATCAATTCATACTTCTTAAAATTACTTTGGTATAATAAATAGCTTTAGCATAGGTGCCCCTTGACTGTTTTATATTTTTATTGTCATTTCGGTGATGAATTAAAATGGGTATCAGATATGCATAAATAAACACCTTGGCAAGAAACGTCCAAGCTACTTACGGGCTTAATTTAAAATTTTGCTAAGAGGTCCAAGATGTTTCATTGCATTAGCACAATTTTTCTCAATTTTATTTTAAATTTTTTTTTTTTTTTTTTTTTTTATGCGACATAGAAAAAAAAGGAAAGGCAATTTTTTTAATTGGTCTAACTATACAAAGTACCTCCATGTAAAATATTATGCGTTTTCCAATCTGTTTATTACTAGAAAGAAAATGACTAACATAGTTTTTCCTATATTATTGACATCTCTATAAATTAAATTAAATTAAATTAAATTATCCAGTACTGAGATGTTGCAATGAGGATGTTTCTGCCTAAGGCAGCGAGGGTATATTTCATAGAATCAGGGACAATACTTTCATTAAAAATACCATTATATAACACAAGATTACTTTAATTAAATCAATTCTACACATTTTAATAATTTTAACAAAACACATATGTCACCATGTCCTAGTCCCTTATTGTTCTTTTAATTCATCAATTATATTGTATATTTTCTTCTCATCAATTTCATAAAGTTACCAGGATCTATTTATGTATTCAAATATGTCATATAGTCTGAATACATACATAATCTTATATGCAAAAATGAAAAATATATAAACATATACTTAAATTCAAATACTTAAACTTCAATAATTATTTCAAATTCTATATAACTTAAAGTTAAGTGATAAAAGAACTTTCACCTGGTATTCCAGGCGAAAGGTCTTTTGTCACTTAACTTCAAGTAAAGTCAATTTTTTAAGTTATAAATATACGGACATGCCATAAGATAATACATCTAAAAAACTTATTTATTGGGGAAAAAAAAATCAATTTTTTTGTTTTCTTCTTCATTTTTTAAAGACTAATAAATTAATCAACAAAGTATTCATAGAATATGAAGCACAAAAATTATCATCCTTTGTGCAGATATTGAGTAGAAAAATATTTTTTAGAGAGGTTTATTACTTAAGAGAATAACAAGAAATCAAAGGAGGATTAATGTTACATTGTATGGAAATTTATTGGGACTACAGAATACTATCATTTGGTTTATCAGATATTGTTGTAGAGAGATTTTTATTGTATTTTGACACTTTAAGATAGTTTTGAACAAAGGGTTTTCGACATAAGTAATTTGATACAGTCATTTTTAAGTTCTTGAATAATTTTATTAATTCAGTCATTATTTATAAAATAAGTTAACTGCATTTATGTTATTACATTAGAATGGATATAGCATGCAAATGAATACAAAATAACATATAAAATAAATAAAATACTTACTCTCCAGGGCCTCCACAATAACAGTAAGATTGTTGATAGTTTATTTTGTGAGTACCGTCCCAAGTAAGAGCTTGGAGCTACAGAAGAGTAATAAGAAAAGTAATAAATAAGAAAAAAATCAAGCTTACATTCTTTGCAAATAGAATTTCAGAAAAAAAAACCCAGTATAGTGGGTTTTATCAGAGTTTTCAAGAATATTTTCCTTTTTCCCGTTTTTCAACATTAAGTATATCATTCACAATACAATAATTTAAAAAAATAATTTTTAATTATTCATTAAAATCAAAATTTTAAAAATTTAATTTTAAAATGTCTAGTCTTTTTATGATTAAGTTATAAAGAATTTCTTTTAATTAAATAATTGTACTTTAGTTATTTCAAAATTCTGTTTATCTGCCCTTTACAACAAAAAAAACTGGATTTCAATAATTATTTAGTGTTGCTTCAATTAAATTTTTCACACAGAATAGATTTCCATAAAATAGTTTCAATTATTGTCCTTCTACATTACTTAACAGTGTTGCCCTGTTAAAGTTTTCAGAAATTTTTTAAAATTTGATTTTTATTTATTTATATTTTACATTCCTCAAGCCCCCTAATTTTCTTTATATTGACAAACAACTCTGCTTTTCCTTTTTCTTTATATATATATATATATATATATATATATATATATATTTTTATACAGCAGTTTGAGCACATCCAATATTTCAAAAAATTCTTTGTTCATGTTCTAAGAATGTACATAATATTTGTTTTATATTTATATGTTTATTGTAAGTTAGATAAAAGTGTAATTTTAAATAAGAATTTTGAAAAAAAAAAAAAAAAACACTTGGGTTTTTTGAAGTAGGTTTTATAGAAAAAAACCCACTTGGTTTTTTTCGGGTCGGGCAAATTCAAGCCAACCCTGGTACAGGACACCAAAAATAATTCTAATGGCTTAGATTGTGCTCTATAAGAGGTATTTCTATAAATCATATTTTCATACCTTTGTATTGCATAATGCATAATGAAATTAATATTTATTATTTTATTTATATGTGTAAAAATGTGTTTTCCATATAATAAGGCATGATTAGCATTGAGGTTTACAAAGCCACTCAAAATTATTCAGATACATTATAGAAGTTAGAATTGCATTTTTATTTGTGTAAAGCACTTTCAGCCCTTTTGAACACTGTTTAAAACTGATTATGACTTTGGTTTATTTATTTGTCTGTCTGTTCCCACTTCAATTACTGTTAACATTTATAGATTGCTGTAAAACTATTTTTGTGATTTTTTTTTTTTGTTATGATCTCTTTAATTATTTCTAAGGAATATTATAATGTAAATTAAATTATAAATTTTTGTGTTTTGGAATATTAATTACAAGTTTATTTTAGAAGGACATGCTTCACCTAATATGGCATGCAGTCTAATCCCATGTCATTCTATAGAGAAATTTGTTATGGAAATTAATCATTACTTAATGTGTGTGTGGTGTCTATATATATATATATAATAATGATAATCTATTAAGCATAGTAGAAGCCAAGCAACAGATACAAGATCACTGAAACACCAATGACCAATAAGATTAAAAATTTCTTTGAGAAGTTCAGAAAAATGAAAAAAAAAAAAAAAAATTATCAGTGGATGAAATACACAAATTTCAAGAAACCAGATTTATTAATTAACAACCTGCAAAACAAACGAATCAATAAAATATCACAACAAATCTTAACTTAAAACCATAAACTATATCGAAATGTATGAAAAAATAATTTAAGAAACTTAAGCAAGGAAGGAAGGAGGCAGGCGGCAAGACTTGTGACTTGTCTGTGGAGTTAAACTAGTTTCACGCCGGCAACACTCTCCCAGCCTGCCAAGACCAGAATAGGAGTCATGGATTTAAAAAAGCAAAATTTCAAAGCAGATGAATAACAGTGAAACCACGAAGCAACAATGAAATTTGCTGATTGATTACAATGTGTTTAATAGTATGATTAGAATTTTAAGAATAGTTGACAACTCAAAAAAGAATATATATATACACGTTTTATTTTGTTTTTACATTTAGAAAGCTTACTATAGTTAAATAGATTCTCATTTTTCCAAAAAATTTATTTTATATTTTTAATATTCCATTCTGAAGCTTTAAATTGCAAAAAAAAATGCACTTCACTTTTCACATTTAAGAGCTTTTAAACAAAATAACAAAAATTAAAAGTATAATTGCTGGGAAACGAAAAACAATTTAATGATGACAATTTTTTTTTTTTTTTTTTGTATTGCATGTAAAAACAGAATTTAAAAGAAATACATTAAGTAATAAGTAATTTTCATAACAAATTTCCCCTTACAATAAACATGGAGTTTGGACGCTGGCAGCAACAGGCATAGCGTCTCCTTAATTTTATAATAATGTGAAGGTAGAGGAGGCAAAATCTTTGAAATGCATGAGCAATTTTTATGTACATACAGCTATTAATGTTATTTGTTTTCAGGAAAAGACAGATTGAAGTGACCCAAATCTATTCTATTCTACAATGATGACCATCGGAATGTCAAGAAATGCTGGTAGAAATATCTAGGGTGATTATGTAGATGATGATATTTAAGAACAACCAATAAAATTTTTCTAACTGGATTATTTTTTAGCAATCATTCAAAATTTATGATACCCTTCGTAATGTCAACATTATGTCTCAGTTTAAAATAATCAGTTACTAGTTAAAAATTAAAAAGACAAAAAGAACAGTACATATTTTCAATACTGTAGAGCAGGAGGGGTCAACCAACAGCCCGAGGACCACATGCGGCCTGCCAAGCCTTTATAGGCAGCCCATGGTCCATATTTCAAAACTGGAAGAATGCATTTATTATTAAAATTTCTGAAAGAAAAATATTGAAACAAATGGAATACAAAAATGTTTTTCACAACAAATCTACTTGGGATGTAATACATTTTTTCCCATGATTTTGGATGCAATTCAAGAGTTAGACAAATTAGGGTCTGAAAACAGATTCTTCACATAAGTCAGCGACCTTAAAACAGACCCTTCCTTCAGAAAAATCTGACATTTTTTCATCCCCAAAAAAAGTTCAAAGGAAAAGTTTATTACTATTAGCAGTTATTAACTACATAAAATAGCACATTTCAGCAATCAGGCACCAAAGAAGCAGGAATTTTGCTGATTTGTTACTAAATAATTACTATTTTTATCTAAACAAGAATTCTCATCAATTAGTGACAAAATAATGCCTATTTTAGTAATTGAATTGTAATGGAAAATAATCACATAATCAACTAATTAGCTGCAATTAAAATTAAATTTTGTCAATCAGTAGTGAAATAATTCTGTATTTCAGCATTAGGCTGTACGCACTTTGGTAATCAAATGTTAAAAATAAATAAAAGACATTTTAAAATATTTATATTAAGCCTTTCTGGTGTAGCTTTGAATAAAAAAGGCACAATTGTGTCTTTCAGCAGCAAAAATATTCACATATTTGTACAAATATCTGCAGGCCAGTAAGTCATTTAAAAATATGGCCTGTCATGAGAAAAGTTTGGCTATCCCTGCTGCCGAATTAATTAGATTAATATTTTAGGATAAAAGGCAACTTACAAACTGAATAATAATAATTTAAAAATTAAAAAAAAAAAAAAAAAAAAGTCTTACATCATAAGGTAGGGATTGTTTCATAAGCATCATCAGTTGAGCTGAAATATTAAAAAATACACACTTGAAAATACAAATAAGTACTATAAATTAAAAACATACACAAAGAAAAAAAAAACATTTATGTATTAGTAAAATTATTAAAGTTAATTAAAAAAAATTATAAATGAATTATTATATCTTAAGCAGTGTTCTTCATATATAATGACAAAAGTTTACTATACTAAGGGTAGTCAACCATTAAGCATTTTTCAATTAAGCATTTTTCAATTTTAATGTTTAAAAAAAGGCAATAAAAGAAATATATTAAAACAAAAAAAAGTAGTGTTTCTGTATCAGACAAAACCATCTATTGTCCAACATAAAATCTGGAACACCCACTAGTAGGCAGTAAAGACCAAGTTGTCTACTGTTGAGCTAAACAATATGTATAAACATATAATACATCGTGTAAAGTAATAGACATGAACTAAAATTTTAAAAAAATTGATTATAAAATAAGTTTTATAAATGAACTCGATAATGAATTAAGCACTATCCTTTAAATTTATTGATATAAAGTAATTTAACTCAATACTTATATCATTTAATACACATTCTATAAAGTGACAGTTATATACATTGTATAAAGAGATTGATTATCCAGAAGTCAAAACATGTTTTAGTTTTTGGTCCATTTATGAAGAAGGAAATACTGCATGAAACCTTTAGTCCAGAAAATTACTGCATTTTACATTCAATTACAATTTACTGAAACTAGAACAAAAACTTTAAAATTAGTAAAATTATAGTTGCCTTTCTTCAGAATAATATGATAAATTGTAGGAAATGAAAATTGCATAAAACTAAAAATTTTTTTAAAGTTTCCTAGCCTCACAGAAAACTCTGAATGGTTCTGAAGGTCGACGAGCATGGCCTGGATCAAACCTGGCAATTTCATTAGTTTCAAGAACAAAAACCTCTTAGCCACTGCTGGGGCCTAATAGAAGGAGGAATGGAGAATATATCAGTATAATTTTGCATGATCCTCTGAAAAACACTATACCGACATAAAACAGTCAAAAAATAAATCACATGATGAACAATTAATGTAACATTATCATAAGTAAAACACTTGCATATAAGCACCATAAAATTCGAAACTTGTAACAATTGTTTTGGGTAGAAATAATTGTTTCAAGCAAGGAAAAAAAAAAAAAAAAGAAAAAAGAAAAAAGGAGACATTACAGTATCAAACTGGCAACATACAAAAACAAGAGAACTTATCAAATTATATATATATATATATACCAGACCTGCCAACTGCTACAAATAATTCGTAATTGCTACGAATTTTGGTCGTAAACTACGGCGCTACGAAAATCGGCTCAAAATTACGAATTTTTATCTAGCACCAAAACTGCAACATTTCTTACGTTTTGCCTTGCGATTTTCAATCTTTTTCCATCCACGCCATAAATGTCAATTTTCATTTTAAACTTGCTTTATTAGTTTCTAGAATGTATAAAGAGATAGAATTGTTAAATATTTCTCATTCGTGTATTTTTTTGTGCCCTCCTCGCTCCCCACCCCACCCTCTAACGATCGGCAAACAAATGCCTCACGAAAGCCTTGGGATTTCTAATCTTTATCCATCTGCAACATAAATGTCAATGTTATTTTTAAACTTACTTTATTAGATGCTAGAACCTAAGTAGAGTTGTTCAATATTTCTCACTCTTTTTTTTTTTTTTTAACCTCCCTCCCCCCTCTCCTACCAATCCATGATCAAATGCTTACAGAAACCGTTGAATGTGTTTAATATTTATATTTTAACATTTTTAAATCAATTATCCCAATGCTAAGATTAGAATTTTTTGCAATCATAATTTATATTTTTCAAAATTATACACATAATTAAATACACAACAAAAAATATTTATTTAATAGGTAGTATTTTTGCTGAATTTTAATGGCTGGTTGAATATAGTGTAAAAACAGGAATTCTGCATTTTGAATAAAATTATTTTATACCTAGTTTCATGTCATGTTTGTTTCTTAAACGGTTTTTCATTATATATGAACACTAATGCAAATTATTTAGGTAAAAATAATAACTTTTTAAAAAATGTTTAATCTGAGTTTGGGGGGGGGGGGGGCATTAAACATAATGTAGCCGGATTTCGGTGGCAAATAAAGCCAGGTGTCTGGCATCCGGCAGTGCATATTATCTGTGGAAAATTTTTCATCAGGGCTGAAAATAGTACCCCGCGTATTATACGCAAGAAAATACAGTAATATACATACATTTATTTATTCAGGATTTGTGTGTCACATGATAAAAATGAACCAATCAACCATCCAATCTAATTTTAAAATCTGTGTGCTACTAATTATCATTTTTAAATGTTGGCAGGTATGATATATACACACACACATATATACATAAAAGTCATTAAGATTTTTCAAGTTTTTAAAAAATGTATAAAACTTATTCTTTCCACTTGGATTGCATGAAGCTTCTCACATTTTTAAAAACTTGAAAAATCATATTCCCCAGGAGCAGAAAGTGCTTAAAACTGCAACACACATCGCAGAACAATTGAGGCTTTTGCAGAACATTTCATCTATCCCCTAACTGGATGATGTTGATACAGCTAACATTCTAAAATTAATAAAACCTAGCTCAACTGACCTGTAAATCTGTTAGCATACTAGAAAATTGCTGGAAACAGTCATTGTTTCAATGTATAGACAAAATTTATAAACATTTTGTAAGTAGTATATCCACATTGATGTGACAATATTAATGCCAAAAGCCATTGAAAAAATTGCAAATTCTGGGTGTATTCCTCAGTTTTAGATAATAAAAATTTTATATCACGTTTTATTATAAATGTGTAATAAATATTTTACTAATAAGTATTATTTTTATGCTTATTTTGCATTTTACTGTGCTTTGACAAATTTGGACAAAATACCTGCAGAACATCTGCAAATTTTAATGTCTCGTTGTAGAACATCGGATATAATTCTTCTCCTGGGTCATGTTCTTTCTTCTATGGCCTTCATATCTGAATGACTAGAAATTACTTACATAAATTTCTCTCGCTTGTTTTTTTTTTCCCCTTTTTCTGTTATTAATTCAATTACCCAATTGCCATATGTAATAATGGAAGTATTCTATTCAGTCAAAAATTTCAATGTCGAGTTCTTCCCTGTTTACATATTTTAAGATCTCTTGAGGCCAAAGATGTTGTGCTTAGAATTTGGATTGTATGTATGGTAAAGTGAATCTTCTGACTATCATATCTCCAAAACTAATAAAGACAGAATGATAAAACGTCAAAATTACTACTGGTCTAGTGTACAGATGATTTTCCAACTTTTGGTGAAAATTGAAAAAATAGAAGTGGGATATTGAAAATTTAAGTGGGACTGTCCCACTTAAACTGTCCCCATATTTCAAAACGGCACAAACGAATGTCTATATAAACATCTTGTTGCCAAATAACCACCCTTTCAGATGTCCTTTGGTATGTATTAGTTGGTTAGTTCAGAAAACTGATAGATATCTAATATAAATATGCCAATTTTAGGCCTCATAATTGCTTTCCTTTAAAAATGGCTCAACAGATTTTCTTTAAACTTGTCATATTAACACCTTTTAAGATATCATTTTATATGTGATTGTTAGTTTCCGGTGAACAAATTAATTTACCACGTTTTTATGAAAATCAGCAGTGGGACTAAAATTCAGTATCTCAAACATGGTTCTAGCAGTTTTTCTTTTTTTTTAATTAGCTACATAAGCCCCTTTTTAGATGTCCTATTTGGATGTATTATTTAGCTACTATTGGAAAATTAACAGGTATCTTGATTAGGTAGGTCGGTTGTAGATTTTGGAAATGAGTGTTTCTAATGACAGCTCTAATGATTTTTTTTTTTTTTTAACACATTACATAAACTCTCTTTTAAATATCTTTACGACATACCTATCAGTTTGACTATACAAGAAAATTGTTACGTATCCGTTAAATCATTTTATATCTTCTGACCACACTATTTCAAAAAATCTGATGTGGGCACCACATGACTTCCTTATACACTTTTAGAAATATACATAATGTTAAAAAACATTGACATTGGACCCGAAACAGTTGGCTAAAAATATTAAAAAAAAAAAAAAAAATATCACCGTGTTCTGAGCTTTTCTGAAAGTTAGTTAAAACCGATTGCAAGATTTGTACTGGTAACGCTGACGAAGGCAGCAGGGACCCGAAAAAATTGGCTAAAAGTATTAAAAAAAGGCATTTTCACCGTGTTCTGAACTATTCTGAAAGTTTCAAATGTCTACCTAGTCGGGAGGTTAGTTAAACAAATTTTTTGTTGGACTATATAAACGTTGCCGAAGGCAGCAGGGACCTGAAACAGTTGGCTAAAAGTACTAAAAATATGCATATTCACCGTGTTCTGAACTATTCTGAAAGTTTCAAATGTCTAGCTAGTCGCGAAGTTAGTTAAATAAATTTTCTATTGAACCATGTAAAAGGCTGCCGAAGGCAGCAGTGACCCGAAACAATTGGTCAAAAATATTTAAAAAATGCTTTGTCACCGTGTTCTGAGCTTTTCCGGAAATATTTAAATGTCTAGTTAGTCGGGAAGTTAGTTAAAAATCGATTCCAAGATTTGAACTGGTAACGCTGCCGAAGGCAGCATAGACCCTACACAGCTGGCTAAAAGTATTTAAAAAATGCATTTTCACCGTGTTCTGATCTAGTCTGAAAGTTTCAAATGTCTAGCTAGTCGGGAAGTTAGTTAAATAAATTTTCTGTTGAATCCCATAAACGCTGCTGAAGGTAGCAGGTATCGGAAACAGTTGGCTAAAAATATTTAAAAAATGCATGGTCAACGTGTTCTGAGCTTTTCTGAAAGTTTCAAATGTCTAGCTAGTCGGAAAGTCAGTTAAATTGCAAAATTTGTCTAAACCGTTTTTGAGTTATTACCGTTTTTTGATACATAATGGCAAAAACCTATGTATTTTTGTCATTATGAACCTAATTTTCCTAAATATCTCGAAAACGGAAAATCATAGAAAGTCCAAAAAGGGAGGTGCACAACTAGATGTTATAACAAACCTATGTACCAATTCGCAACTTTCTACGTCCAACCGTTTTTGAGTTATGCGACATACACACACACAGACACATACACACACACATACAGACGTCACGAAAAATCGTGTAAAATCCCTTATATCTCTAAAACGAGAGCTCGTGTTAAGACGCCACTTGCAGGTGTGCAACTAGACATCATGACAGTCACACGTATAAATTGGCAACATTCAGCGATCACTCGTTTTCGAGCAATGTGAAATACAAAATCCATTTCGCAAATCGGGATTACTATACTTCCTTATACTTTGTATAAGGAAGTAAAAAGAGTATAAAACATATGTGTAGTAGTGGATAATGGAAGCCATTTGGCTGTTACACACTAGATTTTATTATTATTATTAGTAGTAGTCATTTTTATTTCTTGCTATAGATATATTTTTTAATTTTCTTTTTGTACTTTGGGTCACATAAATAGTTATTACGAATTTCTGTTTCCTCTATTTAATCTCACAACTTCTCTGGTTTCTGTACTTTGGCACTGCACTTGTGCTTACTTTTTTCACCTGATAAAGAGTCATGCTATTATTTCGACCCAAAACAATCACTGTAAGTTTTTTACTATTTATAATGCTTCACATTAAGTTTTATAGTTATTACTCTACAACATTGGTTCTCTAGTGCATTTTATTTTTTACTCCTAATATTATACATATATAATTTTTAAAAAATAGCTTCAATTAAATCTATGGCACTACATTCACAGAAAATGTGTTTTTTATTTATTAATAAGTGTAAACAGCCTAATGCTAAATGTATTTTTGAGAAACCAAAATTTGAACAACAAAAATAAATAAATAAAACTATGCGAAGACTTGCTGATGAGATATTTGTGCAAAACAACCTCCCCTTCTCTCTCTTAAATAATGATAGAAATAAGTAATAATATTATTATTTTAAAAAACAATATACAGGGTGGATACAAAATACTGTTACAAATATCGAATCATTTTATTGTATAAGTATAAAACAGAAACTGATAAATACGCCAACAGGATGAACACTATCAATATCAATAAAAGTTTACCTTGAAATAAATTGATTAGAATCAACCACCATCTTTATCTATTACTAACGATAACCTCTTACACCACTGTTCAACTGCGGCACGAACCCTTTTAAGAACATTTTAGAAAGAATAAAAAAATTGGGGATCGGGGAGTCAAAAATCTATAGAAAATAGTATGGAAAGGCAAAAAAATTTGTACACACACAAGTGGAGAAAAAAATAAAAATAAACACCAGTAAGAATATGTAGGAAAAATAGGCGAGAAAAAGAAATAGAAGCTCATAGGAATAAGGAAACAGTGGGCTCAGGGGCTCCGAAGTTATCACAGAGGCCTAGCTACATCTGGCCTAAATTGTGCACTTACAGAAAGTTGCCAATCACAGAACTAGAGAGAGAAATTGTTTTACCAAACGATTAAAATTAAATCTTAATTTGATTGTTACAGTATTTAGCAGCCACCCTGTACAAATAAATTACATTTGTTATTTGTTATTATCAAGATATTAAAAATACCCATTTTCACTTAATATTTTACAACTAGTTAATACTAACTTTTAACTTATTACACAGCATGTTTTTAAAAAAAAGTTATAATTACCATTGTGGCCTTTTTTTAAAGCTCCACCTTTCTAAATAAAAGAAAGAAAAAATAATTATTTTCATTTTAAGAAATACACCTATACATATAAAAATCAACCCAAGCAGCTAAATGCACATAAATATATAAGAGAGAATCTTTCACATGAAACAACTAATATACTCTTTTACATTTCTGAAAAGAAGGTAAAAAAGGAATATCTGTAATAAATCAATAGTATTCTAGAACTCTCTCCCTGATAAGACAGTATTATAAAGCAAAGTAGGGCAGGTAGACAAATATTTTTTATTGCTAAATCCAGACATAACCTTCAAGTTTTAACTACATTATCAGTAAATTTCAACATGGAACTCCTCAGTGTTGCCACATAAATCAGGGAAAAAAAAAATCCCTGAATCTTTCCTGTATTTTTAAAAAACAATATAGATGACACTCAATCATGCAGCATTAGAATCTGATGCACTTACAAACATAGCTAGGATATATTAATTTTATTAATTTAATATAGCTGGAGAAAAACGATTTTTTCCTTTAATAAAAAAAAAAAAATTAAATTAAATTAAAACTTTATTAGAAACTTTTATTATTTTTTGCCAAAAATTCCTAAATTCCCTTAATTTTTCCAGTTTTTCAATACATTTTGAAATTTTATATATCTTTTCTGAGTTTTAGAGATTTTCCCTGGATTTCTGGTACTGTAGCAACCCTGCTCTTTTGTTGCCTGAAGAATGTGGAGCTGATAATACAATTCAAGCTATGTGAACCAGGCACACAGATTTTTACTTTCTTCTATACACAATAGAAGAAAGTAATGGTTTTATAAAAGTTTTTGATTTCGGACTTTTGAAGGTTTTACTCATTTTGAGAGATCCAGAACATATATTGATCATTTTTTAAAAAAATGTTTGTGTGTGTGTGACAGAGAGACAAAAATTTTGTAGCAACTGTATCTCAGGAACTACTGAAAAGAATTTTGTATAAATTTATATGACATAGCACCTTGACATAAATTAGTGCCTATAAACTTTTGGTGAAAATCACTCAATTGGTGTTATCGTCTGGCTTTTTCTAAAATTTAATATGGCAGCATAATACAAATTTCATATAAATGTACATAATAAGAATATTTTTTAACACATCATTTTGAAATAAAAAAACAATACTTATAACAGTAATAATCAACCAGAGATTTTTTTTTTTTTAATCTTTGTGGGAGATTTTGTAATTGATTACCTTTAAAATGAATGCTTTAACCATAGATCTGTGATATATATATATTTTTTTTCATTTAAAAAATAAATAAATAAATCATTTTCTAAGATGTTTGTAGAGCATAAAATTGACTTTCTTTGGACATTTAGTGTTATATTTCTCTCTGAGATGAGAATTGTCTGCATTAATCATGGTTAATAATTTGTACTGTGTGAATTTGTATAGTAAAACATAGAAGAAATATTTATGATGGTGACAACATACTAGTTTCTTTTGGGATTATGTAAAACGACAAAGTCTACTCTTAAAAATTGGACAATATTATGACATTAAAGTACAGGATAATTGAAGCCATTATTGCATTCATTCCCTCGAGTGATGTTAATCAACACATGGTCGGAATTAGATTATTGGCTCAATGTAGTTTCGACAACAAAAGGGTCATATAATAAAATTATTTGATAGCATAATAAAAACTTGATTATAACTGTATTTATTAGCAATAAAAATTATTCATTAATCTGCCATATTTAATGTTGTTTTATAACACTGTCTTATCAAGAAGAAACTTCAAAGACATTCTAAATTATTTTGCCAATTACTT
The DNA here is from genome assembly GCA_963930645.1 of Salticus scenicus. Taxonomy (NCBI): domain Eukaryota; kingdom Metazoa; phylum Arthropoda; class Arachnida; order Araneae; family Salticidae; genus Salticus; species Salticus scenicus. The sequence continues at coordinate 294,672,884 of OZ005655.1, read as the reverse complement.
TATTACAGTTATTAGATTGACACAACTTTTACTATCTGAGAAAAGAATGTAAAAAAGAATTTTGTGTTTTGATTAAAAAAAAATTTTTTTTTTAATCATGAACTTGATTTTCTTGAAACTTTCCATATTTACAAAAATCATAAAAACATCATTAATTGTGATTTCACAGTACTCCCTCTGTCTAACTGTTGAAATTATTATGTAAAATTCACATTTCCTTAATTTTCACTATTTCAATAGCCATATTTCCCAATTTCCTATTGGCTAATTCAATCACAATCCCCACATTTCTATTGGCTGTCCAGCAGTAAAAATCTGCTTATCTGTTATTTTCAAGAGCAATAATCCTTGCAATTCTGCCCTGATGATGGTATGCTTGCCACTACAAAAACCACAGTGTGTGAATTTTATATTTAAGCATTTTTAACATTGACATAAATTGATTTCGGTATATTCTATTTTTAATCATGTCAAGTTTTCAGAATTTCAAACACACAGTTTAATGGTGATTTATCCAATAACTTACCTTTGCTGCTGCTGCAAATATACATTTTCTACAACTAAATGACACTTCAGGCCTCAGCATAGATGAATCAATCTTTGGAATGTGGCACATTTGGTGATAACCTATAATAAAATAAAGAATTCATAAGCTTGAGTTGATACTTTATAAAATTAACATAACAACATTTACATTATCAGAAATTCTATAAAAACATTTCACTGGCCATTTGATGGAAGATCATATCTCAAATAATTTCAATTCTGAAAAAAGCCACTTACGTGACATTAATTCAGAATTCTGAATAAGCTCAATGAACAGTCATATCACTTACAACAAGATATATATTCTTCAAATATCAATATTCTTTTCACTGGTGCGACAAATTTTAGAAAAAAAAAAAAAAATAATAATAATAATCAGATAAATTTTTTTAAAAAATCTGCAAACACAAGCAATCTTTTAACAACTATTTGCATGAATTTTAAAGCCAAAAGATAAAATTTAAACACAAAATAATTGTTTTAATTAATTTTATAACTGATTAGAGCTGAAGTATAGTGCACACACTCACATACAACAGCACATATAGATATATTTTTAAATGTAATAAAGTGACTAAAAAGACTCTATGGTACTTACGTACTATCACAATCATATTGGCGACATTCTGTTACAGCATACAGTTCTTAACCGTGATTAATCATTGGCATGCAATTAAATTAATGTTCAGATGATGACATTGATGCTTTTAAAAATTTTAATGATACGTTTGGTATTATCAAAATAGTTCAAAGGAATAATAAATCTGTCAAGAATAAATTACATGAGCTTAGTGAATAATCAATTTTGCAAGATTCCTACATTTTTTTACATGCTTCTAAAAATAGCATAAATTTGAAAATAATGTAATCAGACTTAAAATATGGTTGCCAATGGGCTCTTCCCACTTGACGTCATTGGTCACATGATAGAGGAAAAACAAAAGCAGACAAAGTCTTCTACATCTATAGCGATTGCTGAAATAACATATTTTCTATTCTTATTTTTGACGAACCGTATTTAATCTGTGTTATTTTTTTTATACATCATCATTTTTAATCCATTTTATATAATTATTCATCACCTTTTGTTTGCTGTATACATTTACAATCATAATTTAGTTTATATTTGTTACTGATGTTCCTGAAGAACATGTTAAATACGCTGATTTTTGGTACTTAAATCAGTGACAGTGCAATATCGTACTGCATAAATCGATTTAGACCAGTAACTAAGTTAATTAACTTGTTGTAACACCTTTATGCAATTAAATTAAATGAAAACATTTTAAAATTTCAAATTATAATCCATAAACATTCCACAAGAACAAGCTGTTATTTATTACTAGATCAATTAATGTAACAGTCACACTACATCATATAAAAATCGATTCTTACAGGTGAAAATAAATAAAAACATAAAGTGTTTTTTAAAAATTATTAAATTTACAAATACAATTATTCGAGTGTTTGTAAATGCATTTTATATTAAATATTAACACTTTTGTTCTTAAAAACAATATTTAATTAATTCAATTTTCTTTTTCCTTTATCACGTGATTGAGCAGACGACGCTGGGAAGAGTCCATTCAGCACCTTAGACACGTGCGAAATCAGGATTGCCAATTTGGTGAGTTATCCCAAAGATTGGCATGGTTGTGATAGTACATAAGTACTGACTCTATAACAGAAGAAAATAACTTTAATGCAATTATTAGTGTTTAATATTTATAATTATCTGATGACAGATTATTATTCAAAATTAAAACTATCATCTGATATTTTCAAAATGATACATTTAAACAGCCTGTGAATCAAAGAATAATACATTTTTGTGCTTTGAGAGAAAACACTATTATTCACCAATAGATGGTAAGGAAAATTCTAATACAAAACAATATTTATGAGCAAAGAAAAGCAAACATTTATAAAATTTGAAAAATAAAAAAATTACAAAATTCAAAGAATTTTACTTTTGTTTTTCAACAAATTAAAATCTATAATAATAAAAGATGTCTGTCTGTCTGAGCATCTATATGTTCCAGGGTTGGCAAAGTGGGCCCAGCCCAGAAAAACCCGCCTGGGTTTTTCTGGGCGGGCCCACCAACAAAAACCCACTGGGTTTTTGCAAATAAGCGGGTTTTTGTTAAAAATTATTTATAATTTACAAATCCCATCTATAAAGTATAGAAAACACCTTACCTTTAAAGAAAAAAACTCTTATTTTTATTTTCTAGAAAATAGTATTAAACAAAAAAGTAATTACAGTTATAAATATAATAAACGCAAGTTTATCTTCTATAATTGGTTCAATTTTCCTTTTCCTGTAAAACCGAACGATATTTTTTTTAAACAGCGGACATAAATGTTGTCCAGAATCAATATTTAACTAATTAAATTGTTTAGTTTTAAAACTTTATAATAATTTTATTTTAATTTTAGTACCAACATAATTATAAATCTAATAAAATAAAATTTTCTTCTATAACTGTTTCAACTATTTAAAAAAAAAAAAAAAAGGATAAAGCAGTACAACTTATTTTTATAATTAAAACTAGTTAGCATAAGTGGACTCTGCTCAGTTCCCCATCATATATATGTTCTCATAAATTTCTAGTACAGGACATTCTCTTAACAGGATTATCATGTTAAGAGAAATGAATTTGACCAAACACTTGACACAGAGACAGAATGAAATCCCCACCTAACAGGCTATCCACCGTTCACTTTGATATATTTATCTTATTTTAATCTATTAATTTATTTTATTAGGATCAATTTCGTAGTTTCATTTTACTGCTACTATTTCCAATGCAACAATCCTCAAAATGCATATTTATATGGGATATCCCCCTCATTTTGCTATGTTGATAAAATCTTAAATTACGAGTAACTTGCAAAATTTTCCTATTAGAATATTTGTAGTCAATTACGTTCAAACAAGTATCATAAATGTTATTTTGAAGTTCTCTGATATATTTATGATCCTCAAAATAGACATTTATGCTCAATTTTGCCCTATTCTGCCATTTTAAGTAAATCGTAAATTCCAAATAATTTACGAATTTTTTAAATTGAAAAATTTATACTCTATGATATTCATGCCAGTACCCTAAATAATATTTCAAAAGTGGTCTGACATCTTTACGATGAAAATGTTCCTCAAAATTGACATTTGTGTGAAATTTTGCCCTATACTGCCATGCTAAGAAATTCGTAAATTTCCAGTAACTTGCGAAATTTTCAAAGTAGCATGTTTCTAGTTACTGATGTTCATTCCGACATCAAAACTCATATTTTAAAACTGGTCTCATATTTTTTCAGTAAAAATTTTCCATTTAATACACGTTTAAGTAAAATTTTGCCCTATTCTCCCATGTTAAGAAAAGCATACATTTTTAATAACTTACAAGTTATTTAATTAGAATGTTGCAAATGAATAGGGTTCTTGCCAGTGTCGAAAATAATATTTTAAAACTGATCTGACTTCTCTGTGACAATGTGTTCTTGAGATATCATGTACACAGACTAACAAACTAACACACGTCACACACCATACAAATTTTGTCATTTTTCGGATTCCTCACACATGAAAATGTGTAAAAAAGTAAAAAAACCGAGGTCGAAAATTTTCACGATTACCTAAGTTCTCCATCTATAGCATGATGGGGAACTAAAAAATTTAAATGATACGTATTGTATTTAAGAATTTAAATTCTTTTATTTTATCAGTTATTGTCATTAAGAATATTTATTTTGAATAAGCATACGTTAAAATAAAATATAGCTTAATCTTACTAATTAACACTATTTTAATATTAGAATCAAACCAATTTTTATTTCTAAGATAAATATTAGATTAATTATTAATTAGTAGTTTAATATAATTAGGTGTATTACAACTAATATGCTAAATAACATATATCTAACATTGCAATGCAAATGTATTCAAACAAAAACCCGCAAAAACCCAGAAAAACCCAAGTGGGTTGGGTTTTTCTAGAAAAACCCGGGTTTTTGCCAACCCTGATATGTTCAGCCCCTACTGAACATAGAAGTACAAAAATTGACATGCGGGTGCTCAGAAGCCTTCCCGAGGGGATAGTGAAAAAAGAATTAAAAAATTTTAATTAGTTGCAGAGAGATTAATTAAAACGTCAACCTATGTCAATTAATAAACCAGTCAATTTTGAGCTTAAGATGCATTTAAGGAGCGTTAAATGGCTAAATAAATTAGAAATGTCAATCCAATCGTTGCAAATTCGGTACCAAATGAAAGGGGTGATTTTTCTGAATCCAGGACTACAAACAGCATTTCAACACGACAATTAGATTTTTAAAAATTAACTAAAGTATGAAATGTAGGTTTCATTATTTCATTTATCAATTCTTCAGTGCCAGACATATTGGCTGACTGTTCTTCCAGTCGGGAATGATTGCTTTTCGATCATGTGACAAGGTATTGGAAATAACTAAAGCAGCTTTTGAATTATTTCACTTTAAACATAAATCGATAATCGCCTGTCTTTACTGTTCACCTGTCTTCAGTTAAAAATTCTAAAGTACAGCTTTAGAAATAAAAAAAAAAGACAGATTTATATGTATTTAATTTTTTTTTTTTTTTTTTTTTCATCTGTTTGTGTTATTATTATTATTATTTTTTTTTTTTTACATGTTTATACAAAGAGACAAACTTAATTTTAACAGAATAATAATGATTCTTTTATTTTTCTATTTTCTCTTTTCTGAGCTGGGCTGTAAAAATAAAAAGTAGTTTTGGAATTTCTTAAATTTTAGACTGATTTTAACAGAAATCACTAATCGCCCTTGATAGATTAGCCATTTTGAGTGTAAAATATATCAAAGGCATTCATTAATATTACACGTAATACATTGTTCGAAGGATATTTTAAAGTACTTTTATTGCAGACTGCTAAAGTGTTATAAACCGTTCAAATTCTGCACGAAACTTTCAAAGAAAACTACAGAAAACCCAGAACTTTTTTATTCTTTTATGTTTTACAGAGTTTCGAATTCCAATTTCCACTCACATTTCCTACTAAGGATTTTTAACGTTACAAAGCCTGGAATTATGCAAGTTTCAGAGAAATAAGTCAGACACAAATATTTTTATAAAAATGTTTATATCACCTTTGTATCTCAGCTTCTAATTAACATAATTTAATTTCATAAGTAATATATCATTTTAAAAGTTATTTGAATTGAAATTGAAGAGTATATGTTACAAATCTCTGTCGCCAGATGGCATTTTGATATTTTAATAATTCAATATCTAGAATTTTAATTATGATTAAAATACTTATAATATATCATTCAAAATATTGCAGACTTTTAAACTGATATAAGCCATTAAATTCCGCATGTGAGTTTCAGAGACAACCACAAAAAACTCAGAAAACCTCTTTTTCAATATCTCCAATTCTAATTATGGTGCAGGCTTTCGAATTATCGATACTCTGCTCACATTTCGTATTAAGGATTTTTAACACTAACTATTTATCCCGCAGATATGCAACTTTCAGAGAAAACCACAGAAAAATCAGACAATTTTTTTTATAACAATATTTATATTACCCTTGTAACTCAGCTTCTAATTAACATACTTTCATAGGTAACGTATAATTTTTAAAGTCATTGAAATTGAAGAGTACGTCACCAGTGGGTGCTTTGCTATTTTAATATTTCAATATCTCCAATTCTTATTATGATTACATTACTTATCGGGAGAAGATTAGGAGACCGTAGGCCTCACCGGGTTGCGGATTTGCAACGATCAGAATTTTCAAAGTCCTTTACATGGTGAGTGAACAGGCTGTTTCAAATCATGAAACATAAAGTGGCACCTTAGTCGTCACAGAGTGGAAATTTGCTACAGTTAAAATTTTCAAAGCTATTTCCATTATGAACGAGCAAGCTGTTGTAAGTTCTAAAATGGGGATAAGGCATCGCAGACACCACCGAGCAGGACTTTGCTAAAGTCAGAATTTTCAAAGATCATAACACGCTGAACGAACAGGCTGTATCAGATACTGAAACGGGAAAAAGGCGCCACAGGCGATACCGAGCGGGAATTTACTATGGTTAAATTTTTCAATAAAGCTATTTGCACTATATGTCAAAAAAACGTAATTACAAAATGAAAGGTGATTTAAATGATTACAATTAGAAAATTTAGGATTTAGATGGCATGTACCAACTACAGGTATTAACTATTGTTTGTAACTAATGCTTACTTCTTCATAGACAGAGATTAAAGAAAAAAGCTAAAATGGAGAATTTTGCCTCTTGTATCAGCTTCACTTATGCTGAATCCTACCAGAGTAAAGCATGTACATATATCATATATATTAATCAAAATGGTGAATTTAGAATCCCATAAATTTGAATCTATGGGTCATTTTAATGCAAGAATTTGTCACAGCAAAATAACCGATCTCATTTAAAGATTTTTTTTTTTTTAGCAGAAGCTTACACAATTATATGTTTTTTTAATCTCACATTATTATGACCTCACCCAAAGCTTACTAAATCTCTTAAGAATGCCTTAGGATCGCCTAAAGATTTAGTAAACTTTGCCTCATCTTACACTACAGGATGCGAAGACACAGGAGAAAACAAAAGCTCAGTGGCAAAGAGCAGTTTTCTGACTAGCGCAAACGGAGAATTTGAAGAGAAAATGAGTACCAAAGAAGGTACTCAAGTTCTTTTCCTTTCCTGTATATAAAATCCTTTTAGCACCTGTTTAGTCCTTTCTCTTCTTTCTGTTTGTTGCACTGTTAATGCTTTACTCATTCAAATGGATATGAAATCAAAATTTTATGTGGAATACTTCCATGAAGTGAAATACCAGCCTTTTCTAGTAACTCTTCTAGTTTATCTTTTTCTCAGTCAATTTTATATAATTAAAAAAGTCTGTACATTTTTTTTTTTTTTTTTTTTTTTTTTTTTGTATTAATATTTTATTAAATTTCATTGAAAATCACAAATAAAACATAAGCATTTAAAAAAAAAAGGGGGGGGCAATAGTTTCTTGTGTAAATAATGTTAAATTGGCATTTTTTTTTTAATTATCCACTGATAATAATGTGCTTTCTAATGAAATTTTCATCTTTCTCAGACAATCTGCAATTATATATCTGCTGATGTATAATAAACCATTTTTTCCCTTGATAAATATTAATTTGGAAAATGATGCAACAAAAATTAAAGTTATTAGAAAAAAACAAAAAAGCAATTAATAAAAAAGAAAATTTAAATATCATAGTTATATATTTTTAATGTAGGTTATCATTGTACAACAGTCGACATTTTAATCAGTTATGAAATTTTCAAACAAATTCTTAAATAAATTATCCTGTTTCAAAAAAAAAAAATATCAACTTTCGAAATTTGACATATTTCTGTCTCCTTTTATCTGAACCACAGCGCACGATCACTGTGAAATAATTATGTTTGATGACACACCATTACTGATGCCAGAAAAAAGTATATAATATTAAAATTTCTGATCAATAACTTACCATTGAAGTAAAACTTCCATTAGTAACGTTTAATATTTTGGACTTCTTCCAATAATTTTGCATTCAGTATAAAGCATGAAAAAAAATCAATACAGAACACATTTAGTGATAAATATTAAAATAACCATACCAACTGAACATTTGTCACAGAACACTATTTCATCGGGAGGTTGTGATGTATTGCCTTCACATACAGTGCACGATATTTCATTTTCTGGTGGAGGTCCTACAAAATATAAAGAAAAGAAATATTAAAAAGAAAATGAAATCATTTTTAAAAACAGAACAGCAGAAAAAAGAAATCTCTAGAACTTAAAAATTTAGCAAATGACGCTTCAGAAATAGCCATAATATGCAGAAGTTATCTTTAATCTCTTAATAGTCAAGATTGCACTTTGCTACATTGGTGTTTAGTATATAACTAACATTGTTGCTGTGCTTAGTTTTCTTTCACCTGATAAAGGGCCATGCTATTATTTTTACCTGAAACAACTGTCACAAGGTTTTTTTCAATTATTTACTTAAATTATTATTTGAATTTAATAAGGTATGTTTCAAATACGGGAGTAATTTTTTTAAGCCTATTTTAATATTTACACAATACACGTAATGTAACAAAAATAATGTAACTTATTCAGAAGTACAAAAACATGTTTCATGATTTACAGAGCCACACATAAATATTCATACACATTAAGACTGCTTACTCCTTCTCATTATTTCCTCGTCTCTAGTCACCAAATCCCATATAAGTCTACTGTGAAATTTGTTTATAGAATTACTTATTACCTAATTGGTATTTTTAAATTCCGTTTTCACATTCAGAAAATTCACAACTGTTAAATTAGTACCCGTTTTTAAAAATTGAATTTTTTTAATTTTAATATTTCATTTTACAGCTAAAAAATAAGAAAAATGCATTAGTGAATATTCACATTTTTAAACTCAAAATTCAAATTTAAAAAATAACCTTTTGGAAAATGAGTACTCATTTAACAATTGTGTATTTTCAGAATGTGAAAATGGAATTTAAAAATAACAATTAGGTAATGTGTAATTAATTCTATAAACTATTTTACCCATAGAATAATATGGGCTTTGATCGACCTCGGTGATCTGTGATGTACCCCTTAAGGGCCCTCTTCACTCACCGCCGCCAGAAGCCGAAGCTAATGTTATTCTATGGGAAATTTTTTTTTACAAACAACTTAATAACTAATAAATATTTTTTAAATTCTGTTTTCACATTCTGAAAATTCCCAGCTGTGAAAATTGACGGACCTTTTTTAAAAAAATTATTTTTTTTAATTTTATATTTTATTTTGAGCTGCAAAATGCGAATTTTCAATGTGATTTTTTTTTCATTTTGCAATTTCAAAATAAAATATTAAAAAAATACATTTTTAAAAAAAGTCCGTCCATTTAACAGTTGGGATCTTTCTGAATGCGAAAACAGAATTTAAGAATATGCATTAATTAATAAGTTATTTGTAAAGAAAATTTCCCCATAGAATAACATTGGCTTGTGCTTCCGGCAACGGTAAGTGAAGAGGGCCATTAATGTTTATTTAGGTTGTGTGTCTGGGGTGGGGAAATGCTTGATTTACTCTCCACTGACGAATGGATTTTAAGTCATTGAGTTTTGTTGTTGATGTTCAATGTGGCAAAATAGCTAAAAAACAAGTTAATGAAAAATTGAATAAAAACAGCTAGTTCCCAAGAGCATGAACAATGTGTGGAATAGGCAACTACTTTAGATTTTATTATATTTTAAACTGTTATTACTCTATATTGTACAAACATTGTATTTTATGAAACGATGCTTTGAGAATTTGTTAGAATTCTAAGAAATCAAGGGTAACCCTAAACACAAACTCTCCTGGACTTACGAATTATACATCATATGGCTACCTTTAATTCTTTGAGAGTTCTTGAAATATTATAAGGCAAATTAAACATTTAAAATGAGAAATTTCTATAAAACAAGATAATATAACAGAAAATTCACAGACAGAAAAAAAAAAAAAACTGAATTTAGGGATAGCCCCTGAGAATTTTCACCCCTGTATGAAACTACGAAAGTAAAATTAAACCAAAGTTAAACAGTAAGTCAAGTTGAAATGTTTTATAATCTATGTCAGCTATATTATTTTTCTTTGTTTATATTGGAAACTCAAAACTTAGTGAACATTTTTCAGTATAAAAGAACAAACAATGAAGGAAAAGAAGATACCTTTGTAAATATCTTTATACAATGCCCAAAACTGTGAACCATCTTCAAACTTAACCGCACATCTACTATTTTCATCGTCAACCTAAAACAAATATGTATTATGATTAATAAAAAGTTCATTTCTTTTAAACAAACTGTACCAACTTAAATTTAATACTAATTAATAACGTGAAAGCAAAACTGAGTATTCATTCATGAAAAGATACCTGGAACATTTGGAGTTAAAGTTAGTTCTATATTTAAAAAGAAAAAAGAAAACATTGAATTTAATAATTAAATATTACTTTTTTTCTAGAAATTTTCATTCATCAACCTTGAAAATTCATTTTAGATAAATTGGAGTGGAAAGCTGATTTTTATACCAACTACGTGAAAAATACCAGAGCCTGGAATCGCTTAATTTGCGGATGCTCTACCACTGAGCTACCCTGGCTGATAACCAGCTTGGCATTTTTCACATAATATTTTTTGGCAAATTAATATTCTCACCTGTTATATCTGCATTTGTAAACTCGGTAACTTTGCCAACGAATATTATGTGAGAAATACCGAGCTGGTTATGAGCCAGGGTAGCTCAGCAGTAAAGCATCCGCACGTTAAGCGGAGGGCCCAGGTTTCATTCACAGCTCTGGTATTTTTCACATATTTGGTATAAAAATCAGCCTTCCATTCCAATTTATCTGAAATGTGTTTTCAAGATTGATGAATGAAAATTTCTAATTAAAATTTAAGGATCTTGGGACAGTAAACTTTTAACCTTTTTTTTTTTTTTTTTAATTAGCTGATTGCAGTTTTTAATTTTTGTCAAAATCAGTGATTTAAAAAGAACTGTTTTTGTACTTCAATCCAATAAACCATGTGACTCATTCAAAATCTGCAAGGAAGAGTTGGAAGTTTGTACACTATAACTGTCGAAGTTGAATTGGAAGCTTGCCAAATAAATGTTATAAAATGCCAAAGCAAATTTTGCCTAAAAAATTACATTTCAATACATTTTAAAAAATCTATGAAACAGATTTTCACACACACACATCAAGCATCACTAAGAAACATCCCAAAAATGAACCAGTATTCTAATAATAAAATAAAACAGATTGAAATCCGTCTATTTTTTTGGAAGTTACAGTGCCACTGACAAATACAAAAAGGCTTCATACTTACAACATCCCTCTTTTTTTCATTGGTGGTTAAAAATAAAAAGAAGGGTGGGACTTTTGTACCTTAAAAAATTTATGCATTAAAATCACATTCAAAAGATTAAAAAAAATTATTGTGGGTTTCATATATGACCACCCTTTAAACACCATAACTATTTTAAATAACTCTAATGTAAAAAACATTTTAACATTAAAGCAAAAATTATAAAATAACAAGAAAAAAGTGCACAGCTAGATATTATACAAGTACTAAATATTAAATTTCAATTGTCTATACAGAATTGCTCACGAAGTATTATGGATTCTTTAAAATAGGAGGTTATTTAGTGACCAAAAAGGGAAACACACAATAAGATGTTATAATCATTTCTGTCACCATTACTCAGGGTTGGCAAGTTTTTTCCAAGGTGGAAAAAGTGCAGAAAAAACCACAGAAAAAAATAGCTGGAAGAAATGGAAGAAACTTTGTTTTTCTTTAAAAATTTATTGTATAAGTTGTATCTTTGTAAGATATAATGGATGCATTTTTTCTAATTAATAATCTTAATAAATTTAATTATACTAACAAACATTTAATTAATTATATAAGCTAAATTAATAATTATGAGATTTTTAGCCGAGATCAGATCACACACCAAAATACTCAAGATCCATCATATAAATCAATTTCAATTTAACCAATACAAAGTTTTATTATTTAAACAATGTTATTTCTTTAACTGGTAGTTAAATAGTATAGATCATTTGCCTCTTTCTAATAAATAGAAGAGCTTTTACTGCAACAGCACATTTAAGACTGGAAAGATGTTTAATTTATTGTAAAAATATGACTGAAACATAGTGACTGAATAGTGAGTTCAATTTCTCACTTTCTCTTTTTCTGACACACACCAAGAAGGGACATCAAGAGACACACAGTTTGATAGTTCAGACCTTTTCCACATGGCTATTGAAATTGGAGACATTTTTATGATTTTTTACTGTTTCTGTGCATTTTTAAGCATTTTGACCTTTTTGTCACCTGAAAAAAATTGAAATAACATTACTACTGTGGGGCCCACATTATCTGGTTTATCAGGGCCCTCTTGCCATTGGGCAAGTTGACAACCTTGTCAGTCTGCCACTGTTAATACTTCTTCTTTAATGCCTTACATTTTCATGTCTGATGCTTGATAATTACTCACAAAATTTTTTCTTGCTTTCTCTCTCTTTTTTCTTGTGTCTCGGTGTGTGTGATTTTCCTTTGTCGCTTACATATATTTATACATTTTTGCCTTGTTTTTGGTGATTCTGCTCACACCAGTTTTTCCATTTTTATATTGTTACTTAATTTGGCTTGGTGCACTTGTGCTTACTATGTTTGCTTGACAAATTAAGACTTGTTTTATTTCAACCTCAAAGAATTATTGAGGTTTTTTTTCCCCCCAAATCATAGTGCTTATTTAAAGTGTTTTACATATTAATTTCATAATCCTGTAAGCAGTGTACCAATAACCAGAGGCACTTGAAAAATGCTGTCCTTAGACAGCAATGTACTGAGCCACAAACTATAGTACACACTAAAAACTATATTTATTACATGTAATTCATAAATATATTAAAATTTTAATCAATTGGATGATTTTTGTAACTGCTATTGTGGTACAGACATACATGCATTGCATACATACGCCAAAACTTTTTGTTTTTGAGCATTAACAGGAAGATTTCAGAAACAAATAAATCTTTATTTCATCTTCCAATATTATACATACTAATTAAAAATAACTACATAAATCCCCTACAGCTAAATTTAATACATAGGATATCAAGAAAAATTTTGGGGTCTTTTTCCTGCCTCTTTACAAATTCATAAAAGTCGCTCTTTTACAAAAACTCACTTTACAAAAATAATCCTTTTTTATGAAATGTTTTCAACCTTTCAGTATTTCCAAAGATTGTCTGTATTTGATTCAACAAAACACTAATTATTTGACATTGATATTAAGAGTGATTGTTTAAAGGGAAGGTTCTGTGCAATAATAACTTATTTCACAAGAATAGGCTCTAAAAATTGACCTTTGTTAACCTGTATACTATCAGTAATTTGAATAAAATGCTAAAAAGGGATTAATATTAAAGACACACATGAGAATTTGTAAATATAAAATCATATACCTGAACAATTGTAGCTAAATACAGTAAACCATCAGTCCATCTCACCAAGACATCAGTTGACTCTTGGAATTTTTCTTTTATAGGAGGTTCGTATATCAAGGATTTTTCACTATAAACTGAAAAGTCGTGGGAGCCTTTTCCTTCATAATGCCAATAATCTTCTTGCGATTCTTTTAACAGACAAAAGCTTTCCGGCCTAAAATCTAGTGGGTTATTCATCATATACTTCATAAAATGTTTTCATAGATCATCACATAAAAAGATGTGATTCACTGCTGAAAAAAAAAAAAAAAAATTAATAAGAAATTATTTTTAAAAATATATATAGTTGTGAAAGGTGTTTATAGCAAGAGAATTAATAATGTCCAACAGATTCTCTATTAACTTGTATTGGATTAACTGGACTGCAGATTTTTAGGGGCAACCCAGACAAAATTAATAAGTTAACTACCCATTTAACATTCATACCAAGCATTGGTAAGACTTTTTTTATACAAGTTCATATATATATATATATATTGATTTTTATTGATTTTTAAACTTTCATTCCTTTTATTTCTGTTCGGTAGATAGTAGCAAGTTTGAAATTTAACAAATGTTTTAATGGAAATGGAAACTATACGCAGAAGTCCCTTTAAATTTCATAGTAGGTTGAAGGGTAAGGGAAGTGGTAGTTTTAACTACCCCTTCACAAAAACAGGAGCCACTGGGTTTAGGCACGACAGATGCTTTTAAAAATTCAAAAGCGTCTAAAACTAAAATTATGAGAAATTCTATTTTAGAGCCCCTATATTTATAATAACAATTATGACTAGACAGGGTTGATCTATCTAGGCAAAAACTGCAGCCCTTCTGCTTCCCCTTCATAAAATTCAAATCTATAAAAAGAGCACCTTCACAAAATTCAAAATTATAAAAAGAGCCCCTTCACAAAATTCTGTTTTATAAATAATGATTTTTTCTGTTTATTTTTCACTGCTTTCATTATTATTTTTAATAAATGCCTATATTTGGTTCAACAAAACTCTATTAACTTGATATTAAATGTTTTATGAAATAACTTTTTTTTAAATGGTACTTTTATTATGTGAAGAAAAATTTGTAAATTAATAATAGCTATATAAAATAGAAATTTCCTATTTAAAAAAAAAATTATGATGACACTGTTGAAATTGAACAGTCTTAGTAAAATTTATACACTAAACCAGAAAGTAAGGCTGTAATGTATACATGTAATATGATTAAAATTTTAACTTTTTAACATTGGTACTTTTAATAATATTATTGTCTAAGCTTTAATATATTAGGGGTGCACAACCTTTTTGGCTGGAGAGTCACTCTGGCTGTTGAATGGACAATGAAGGGCCACAAACGAGATAACATAAAAGAATGCACATATTATATTCACTGCGTTTATTAAAAACTGTACTATAATATACATATCGGGTGATTCAAAATAGATATAACAGTGATTATCTCTTAAACTAACAGTCATAGAAACATACTTCCAATTCCAAAGGTACCAAAATAAAGCAGTTTTAAGTGTAGGTATATGGGTATAAAAACATCGCTGTGAGGTATTAGCACTGCGAGATCTGTAAGTGAAAATGCTTTTATGGTTGTAATTGTCGTTTTCTGCATGGATTTTCAGATCTATTTTTATAAAATTCCAGGTCACAAAATTTGGTTTGCGACATAAAAAATAACTCACTACAAAAGATAACATAGCTTGTGACATAAAGGATAACATAGTAAATTTTAAATTGTATGATTAAAAATCATTTTCCAGATTTTTGGGCAGTGTTTACATTTTGGGTAGTATTTACAATTTCCCTAACGTTTTCACTAATTTCGAATTCCCTGACACATCGTAATCCTGATATAAAAACCACCATTTTCACCCCCTTCTTCTCAAAAAAAGTTTTTGTAAATGAAAGTTTTACAATTGCTACAAATAAGATATTTTTCTTCACAAAAAGAGAAAAAAAAATTCCTGCTGATGATTAACGCTGTCTAAAATGTCAATTCATCTGCGGGCCACAAATTGATGGCTCCTGGGCCGCAGGTTGTGCACCTCCATAATATATCTTAAAGAGATCCTATTTAAAAATTATTTTTATTTTTTTAATCCTTTCATAAATTATAGAGTAAAAAATGCCAAAAAGTATTAGAAGTTGTGTCCTTACTGCCTATTATTGAAAATTACCTTCAAACTGAAGATATGTTATAAATAAATGTATAGTGCATAACAATCACACACAACATTCATTCAAAAACAGGGTTACTCTGAAATTTTTGAGATACGCGTAGACGATAAGCAGTAGGAAAAAATTATCAATTAAATTTGAAAATATGAACTATTTTAGCCAGGTAGACAATTTTTTACTGGCCATTTGCAAGTAGTTTAGCGTAGAATAAATTTTAGACAGAAAAAAAAATGGAGCTGACGCAAGAACATTATCGTGCTATGATTTTAAAGTGGGATTAAATCAAGAAGAATGCATTAAACACATACAATTAGCTTTTGGAAATAAAAGTCCATCTCTTGCAACTGTATTCAGATAGTTTACAGAATTTTACATAGGTCCTCATTCTCTCCAGAATGAAAAACACACAGGAAGGCCCTTGTCAGCAGTAATCCCAGGTACCTAATGTGTCTGCCATTCGGAAAATGTTGATCGACGACAATCACTGTACCTACCATATGATACAGATGGAACTTAACATTGGATCTGCTGCAATACATAAAACTATTCATGAAGAATTGCATATGAAAAAATTAGTTTGCCGTTGGTGTTGGGTTCCACAAAATTTAACAGAGCATCAAAAACAAGAGTGTGTCAGAATTAGCAAAGAAACCCTTAAATTACTTAATGATGGTGGCCACCACATTATTTCTAAAATAATAACTGGTGATGAAATATACACACTATTTTTTGATGTGTTCCAACACGCCAAGAAAGCAAAATATGGGTCTTTGAAGATGATCCCAAACCCACAATGGTGAAAAGACTACGTGCCATGAAAAAAGTAATGCATGCGGTTATCTTTGGAAGTACACGATTGGTCAAAGCTAGCAAGCTGGAAGGACAGAAGACAGTCACAGCTAACTGGTACACTAGTAAACGTCTTCCAGAAATTCTTAAAGAAGTGAATTTTAGAGGACTCATTCTCCACCATGTTAATGCATCTTCTCATTCAGCAGGATTAACTGTTGGCTTTCTTCAACAAAAACGTATCAAGGTGCTGAACATCCACCCTATTCACCTGATCTAGCTATGTGTGACTTTTGGCTACTTTTTAATCTGAAAAAGAACTTCCGTGGGCTTCGTTTTCATTCCGAAGACGAGGCTATAAATGTATTTTTTTTATCAATTCCAAGAAATGAATGGTTAGAGGCATTTAATCTTTGGAGAATTTGCCTACAGAAGTGCATTGATGCTGGAGGAGACTACTTTGAACACACCTAAAATTTGGTAAGTTTAACATTAATTACCTAGGCGTATCTCAAAAATTTCAGAGTGACCCTCGTATCAGTTCTTCTATTTATACCCAAAATCGAAATTTTAAAATAAATGTCTTAATTTTAAATGTTAAATATGACTTTAAGAATCTAGAAAATGTCTTTTTATTATTATTATTAGCAGCACCCTGCTCTTTTTTAAACCTGGGGGATATTATGTTGTTTGCATCATTTTTAATAAAATACAGTACTGCTGAAAAATATAGTTTTGGACAGTTTAGGACAATACGGTAAAAAAATGTAGTTTATACAATATTTTTTTACAACAGTGTCTGAAACTTTGCCAACCCCAATAAATATGCTTCATGCTTTTTTTTTTAAGTAGTATAAAAAATATTTTTTTAATCTAAAAGAAAATAGTGAAAATATGTTTTTACAATGAGTAGTAAATGGATAATCTCTTGAATAAATTATTTTCTTTCAATACAGAAATTTATGAGTACTATTTACTTCAATTATTATCAAAGGCAAAAATGATGGTGATATAATAAATTAAAATAAAAAACTAAGATGACGAATGTAATATAAACATATGTGATGTTTTAACATAAAATTATTAATAACATTACATATTTCCGAACTGTCAAAAAATTGATCATATTTAAATAGACAAGTTTAATAAATAAACTTATTTAAAATCTAGACTAATATTATAGTTACAAATTTGGAGAGAAGAAATGGGATTTTTTATTTATTATACTGTTAATACACATGAATTTAATTTAAGCGATAAAAATAGTATAATTTTTCTTCAGTGGTGAAAGATCGTAACAAACTAATGTAAACAAATACAGACATTTATAAAAAAAAAAAAACAATCAACAAAGAAAAAACTATCAAAATTTTTATTATTTTTCCGCTTTAATGCTACTATGCTTCTCTTTTAATGATTTTATAATTTTTTTTAATAACCCAGATAATGATTTACTTTGAATAGTGTGCTTTTTATTTTCAGAAGTTTTTTCACAGTACTAATAGTAATAATCAAATTCATAAAAACTAAGATCCCGCCAAAATACGTAACGTAACTAATAAAGTTAGTGTAAACAGGTTAGTTATTGGCGGCAGGGGGGGTTGACGATCTGGGATTGGGATGTTTCATGTTTGATTCAGCTACAATAAAACATTTAAAGCACAAAATATATTGCATTTAAAATTAAAACAAAAATTATCTCTTTATTTGTTAAAAAGCCTAAAAAATTATGAATAAAATTGACATAACAAACAGTATAATTACCCAAACAATCATAATAGTTTCAGAAAAACGATTGCATTTTTGTTGATGACATTGATGCCATCTACTGGCATTCGCATAAATGATAAATAATAATAAAATATAAAAATAATGAAAAGGTTAATTTTTTCGAGTAACTAAATAATACTCTATTTTTTTCATAAATTAAAGCATAAAATTAACTAACAATAATTTTGGAAGAAAGTTAGATTCTTAATTTTTTTTATGTTTCTGAAAGTTGAACTGAACACAGTGAATCGTTAATTTAAAAGCAATTTCTTTGATATCATTTCCTGAACAGGTAAAATTATTAAATGAAGAAAAATAATTTATTATTTGTGTAATTTTTCTGTAAAAATTTGTCCTTTTAATCCATCCATCCTTTTAATATTTTTTTTTCTGTAACTGTCACTGTCTATTAATTTTGTTTTTGTAAACAAACATATCCATGCGGCTCTATATTTTGAAAATTCCTATTTTCCACATTCATGTTTGTTATCTATAAAAGTTTATATATTTTGGTGAAAAGAAATAGTCATTAAATATTTCTCACACGGAACGTTATAAATATAATATGGAAGTAAAAATTCAATTTAGGTAATTATTTCGTATGACCAAGAACTTTGTAGGCAAACACTAGAAATTGCAAAAGAATTTAATAATTATTTGCATAATATTGGAATACTTTTATGTTTTACATCTATTTGCAAGTGATACACTAAAGTATCAGCTCATTAAATTATCATTAATTACTAGGATGAGATGATTTACTTAATTTTTTATTGATTACATCTTTGTAAATTTAGCTTGACTAACTAATATATATATTAGAAGCCCATCTTTTTTTCTTTCATAATTTCGGATAGAAGGGGTTAATAGAGAGGACAATACAAGTTTTAATAAAATCTAAATAAATGTGCAAAGCTCTGAATTTTGCAAAAATATTAAAATTTTCCTGAATGTTATTGTTAACCTGAAATATTTTATCATTTAAGAATGATTGTTATCCTTTTTATGTTTTTATCTTAATATTGGTATAACAAATTGTTATTTCTAACATATATTGCTGGTAAACGCTAATATAATGGTTGACAGTACAATTTAAGTACATCAATATTTCAAAATACGTTATACTAGGGACATGATGAATATCATTATGATGATCAGAGTTTAAAATTCTAATTTTTTAATTGTTAATAAGATTAAATTAGGAAAATAATTGCAATGAGTTTTATATTTAAAAAAATACTAATTAGTTTATTCTATATTCTATGCAATAATTTGGTTTGTATAGTTTTTACTATTACTTTTTAACAACAGTTAAGGGTTGATCCAGGCGAAAATTAGGACCTTTTAGTTGCTCCTTCTGAAAATTCAAATCCATAAAATGGATCCCTTCACAAAGTTCAAATTTATAAAATGGACCCTTTATAAAATTCAAATTCATAAATTGTGCCCTTTCAGACGATTTTGTTTCATAAAAGTGATTATTTTATAAACGTTTTAAATATTTTTAGTATATTGAATGGGAACCTATACTTTATATATTTATTATTATTTATTTATTTTATTATTATTATCCTTTTTTTCAGGTAGTAAATAAAAATTTCACAAAAATAAACCTCAAAAATTAATCTTGGATCAACCCCTAGCAATAAATATTAGCTACTAATTGTATTTATCTTTCTAGTGGTGGATTAGAACTGCTTTTTAAAAATCAAAAGGAGCATAAAGTGATTCTTCCAGTTCAAGACGCAAAATGTAATTGATCTTATTTACTTATTTTCTTTTTCAATTAGGGTAACTCTAGGGGGGGGGGAGGGCTGCCAGGGGAACTCAATAAAAAAGACAATTTAGTTTCAAAAAGGGCACTATATGCATAATTTGCAGTTTTCTACAGTGTGTCCCAAAAGTTTATAGACAAACTTTTTTTGGATTTAAGAGCTAATGGTAATAAATGGTGACTGTAACAAATAGTAATTTTGCTAAGTATAGGAATATATATATATATGTTTTTTATAAATAACATTTTACCTAAAAATATTTTTTTTTTTTTTTTTTTTTTTTTTTTTGAACTTGTAATTAAATCTAGCAATATAGAATTGAGACAATATGAAATAGAGTATGAATGGCATCAGAGTTCACATTAAAGGATAAAATTAGAGGAATATCATTATATATTTAAAAATTCCACTCCCACGAAGTTATGCGTGCTTTTTACATTTTTTTTTTTTTTTTAATCTGATTTTTTGGTGCTTTAAATAATGTAATAATTGCTTTTAAGCCTGTTTCTTTCTTAGCATCTGTAGAATTTTTTGAGCCTGAGGAGGGGAAAAACTGAGCAACCATTTTGAAACTTATCTTAATTCTAAAGATGTTTACATACATTTAATTTATAAAAGTTAGCTAGAAAAATTTTAAAGTATAAGAATGTTTTTTTTTTTTTTTTTTTTTTTTTTTAAATACGTTTATGTATACATGGCCAAAGACATTGCAGTAGTATATGAAATGATTTTCATTATTTACATTAACTTTGCTTCTGCCTAGAGCTCTTTTAATGCCAAAAACAAATTAAGTGATAATAACTTGAACAAATCCATTTGCATTGCTGATGAAAATTTGAATTCTGAATATTTTGACTTTGAAGAAGCAGTAAAGATCGATATTAAACTTATATTTAATATTTTATAATTGTTAGAATTGCATATTTGTAATTAAAAAAAAAGCGTAATTAATTAATTTAAGTTGATTACTTATTCAAATGACACTATTTATTATTATTATTTATTAAAATGGGTAAATCTCGCTCAGCCTCCACCCCCCCCCTCCTCTCAATATGAAACATGTGTGAGCATTAATTAATAGTTTACAAAAACAAATAAAAATATTCAGATACTTTATGGGCTGTAAGTAAAAATTGCTTAAAATTAATTTTTAATTGTGTTATGAGTTACTTTTATTTTGTTTATCTATTTTTACGGTTTCCAACAAAATTTTAAGTTTGTTGGAAAGAGTTTTATAATGTAAGCAAACTATATAGCAAATTTATTTTTGAAAAAATTGTTTTACATTGGAAAAGTTTTTTATGTAGGTTCTAACACCATAGCATAGATTTTTTTTTTTTTATAATTATCATGATGAGGAAATTTATATATATATATATAGTTATAAAAGATCAATTATTAACCCTTTGAGAAGCAAGGTAATTTTGCTCATTTAAAATCAAAAACCACCAAAATTTACAGACAATGTTAGAAGAAAAGAAATAAATGAAGTTTCTCCTCGAAGTTATCTAAGAAAACTTTTGGTACTTTTGTCAACAATCTTTTATACATAGTGATAAAAACTAAGAAAATAATTTCATACCAAAAAAATGCATGTTTAATGTAGCAATGCCCCGATATTAACAATCCATAACTAAGTCTGCAATTCAATTTTTCGCTATATTCAATTGTAAATAAAACTCTTACCTTTAAGTTAACAACTATAAAGGAGTACCCGTTTTTTTTTTTCGCTCTTTTCTTTTACAAGAACTATATATCCGATACGTTCCTGTCTCGATATAATCACTTCTTAAACAGAATTCTGAAAAACAAAACACCAAGGTGGTGATTAAGGTCAACAGAAAACGAAAAGATGCATGTCACATAAACGGTATTTTCAGAAGGAAGGGGGTAGGGCGTGGACAGATCTGACGTAGGGGACCTGTCTGATTTTCATTTTCATCCCAGGTGTGCGTGATTTTCATAGAAGGTTCCAGGTTCCACCCATGATACGCCTTCGAATTTGTTTTTTCTCTTTTATTTAGGAACGTTACTTTTTTCATGTATATAAGAAGAAAGTATTGGATTCGTGAAAATTTTCGAACTCCAGTTTTCGATAGATTTACACGTTTTGAGATATCCTGATGTCCTGAACACGATTTAACTGTTCTTAGAAAATGCTTATATGCGTGCCTGGCTTCAAAATATTGGGGGGGGGGGGGGGGGGCATCTGAGGTCAGGGCCTGATTAACGTAGGGGCATGTGCCCCGGGCCAGAGTAGAAGGGGCCTTAAAACTGGCCTTGAAAAATGCCCTTTTGCCTTTCTTGCCCCTAAAAACGTCAAAAAGTAGTATCATAAAATGAAAAAATCTGTCATGTTAGTCCCATGTACAGTTGTATGTACTTTTGCTGATTGTTGCAAAGTGCGACGGGACCCACGAAAGTATACGTGTCCCGGGCCTCACATGAAGTTAATCGGGTCCTATACGTGCAAAGTGGAAGAATATTCTTTGTCAAAATAAATTTAAGCAGACATAATGGTGTGCATGGGCATGTATCACAATAGCAGGGGCTTTAATTAAATGGCAGTATCTACATACAAACAAATATAAATTTCATCCAGTGACTCTTTTTAAAAAAAAAAAAAAAATTATGTGCATATTGTTGATAATTAACTGAATACACACACACACATATTTATATGCTTTTTTTTTTTTTTTTCTTTTTTCTTTATCTGTGTGCTTAAAAAGAAATGACTGTCTCTGTGCTCTGGAGCTCAGTAGATCGCAGATCTACGAACCTTGACAAAGGGTTACGGTTACCTTGAACTCTGCCGGGGGGCACCTCATCAATATTTTTTTCAAATCTAAATATTTTTTATTGTATTTTATCCTAAATTTTTCTTAAATTTTTGCATTCATTTCAATCATCTGCACCGCTTACGGCTGTTAACGATTTTCTAGTAATTTATTTAATTCCGTTGGAAGGAAAATCTTTTATTACTATTTATTGTATTTATTAGAAAAAAAAGGCAATATTGTAGAAAGCATAAAAATTTAAATAAATATTTTTATTTTTTATTTATTTCTTTTCTTTTCTTTTGTTTATTGTATTTTTTATTAGAAAATATTTTTGTATTTAAAACCTTTTTGCATTGTGTGTTGGAAAGCATTTTATTTATTTATTTATTGTAATGTTCGGAA
This sequence comes from Salticus scenicus, assembly GCA_963930645.1. NCBI lineage: Eukaryota > Metazoa > Arthropoda > Arachnida > Araneae > Salticidae > Salticus > Salticus scenicus. The sequence continues at coordinate 294,649,530 of OZ005655.1, read as the reverse complement.
CCAAATGGTAATGTAGAAAAAAAAGCGAGTTGAAATTGAGACAAATTAAAGTGCCGAGGAAAAACATTGCTACATGCAGTGAAAACCCTATGCATCGCGGATGCGAAAAGAGCTGCAGCTGGCAGCGTGTACCTGAAGCAAAATTCAGAGAGATTTCAATGCTTATTATTATTGTTGTTTATTTATTTATAGCGTGATGATAATAATAATAATTCAATGTTTTTGAGATTCATTTAAATATAGCGGCCAGCGAAGCGGGTGTATCTTGCTGGTAATGAATACAACAAAATTAATTTTTTATCCATACTTCCCTCTCTAAATTCTCAAAATAAAATTTATAATATCCTATGTCTATAAACATTGAAATTTTAGCAAATAGATTGATTTCACACAATGAATTAGGAGAAACGCACGAATAAGCTAAACGTAGAAACTGCTAAATAAATAAATATGAAATTATTATTAGTCTGAAAAAAATAAATAAAAATACGAAATTGGATGAATAAACTTAAGAGTTCGCAATTAAATTAAATAAATAAGTCCTGTATAATTGTTTTAAACAACGCAACACAAATTTCATCAAGGCAATTAAAAATAATCTAATTAAAAAAATATTTAAAAAAAAACTTCAATAAAACTGAATTAAGATATAAAAATATGAAAATATCAATTTGAAAAATAAATAAATAAAATAATTATGTAAACACTAATTTGAAATATTATAAAGAAAATGTAATAGCTTAATTTTCTACAGTTCGGCTTTAGCAAATTAAGTTTCAACAAAAATGCCTTTAAATTAAGTGACTAATTTTAGTTTTCAGGAATTCAGAAATTAGGACAAAAATTTTACAATCTGAATGTTATTTTCTGTCATCCAGACCTGAAAAATCCCTATCATTACTCATTTAATAATATAGAATTTTAAATTTCGCTTTAACATTCAGAAAATTCATGAATTCTCTGAATTTCGGCAATATTTCAACTTTTAAATCCAAAAAATGTAAGAAGAGAATACAGCAATTAGAAAAATTTAATATTTCAACATATTTCAGATACAGAAAATAAAAATAATAACAATTCAGAACATTTAAAATTCTAGCATTATTTCACGTCGAACACGAAAAATGATTGGGAAAAGGGTGAAAAATTTACGATTTTGAGATAAAAAAATTGCAATTTCGGAATTAAGTTACATTTTCAAATGCCTAAAAATTTTTTAGGTGAAAGAAAAAAAAAAAAAAAAGAAAGAAATTCTGACTATTTAAATATTTGATGTGACTTTCAGATCAGCAGGCTCGTAATTTTTTTCTTCTTTTCTCTCTTCTTTTTTTCTCCTATGTTGGCTGAACTTATAATTAGTTCACAAAATAAGCAAAGGAATACCTTACATTTATGCCCTGGATCTTGATTAGCATTTCTTAAATTCTCACTACTTGTAATCGATTCAACATTTTCAATTTCTTTTCCTTTTCTTCTTTTTTCATCATTTTTCAGAACACTGTCAAGCTCCCAATGGGTTTTAAAAAATTTCTGTTTAGATGTTTAGAGTCACACAATTTAGAGTTAATTTTGTGTTAAACACAAAATTTAGATGGGTTTGAGGAATAGTCTCACACTTTAAAGTGATTTTAACTTTCTTTTAAGTTTAAAATTAGAGGGTTTAGAAATATTTTTGGAGGGGACCGTCTATGCATATGAAATTTTGGGGGGAGACACGTCCCCCCTGTCCCCCCCCCCGCCAGGCACGCCCGTGAAGTCTTGTATGTATGTCTCTCAAATTCTGTGGACGCTAAATTACGGAAAAATTACGTTGACAAAACGTATTTTTCTGTAATTACAGAGAATTTCTGGAAGCAAGTTGCATTTTTTCAACTGTGTATCTCACGAACCAATGAACGAAATTCAACCAAACTTGGTATTTAATTGGACCCTGACCTACACTGGTGCTGATTACATTTGGGGATCAATCGCTCAACAGGTGGCGCTGTCATCCCATTTTTTTTTTCTAAATTTTTAACATGTCATTATAGAACAAAATTTCGTGTAAATGTACAGAATGAGACTCATTTTTAACGCATAATTGTAAAATTAATATGAATTATTGATATTAGTAGTAGTAAACTTAAAGAAAAAAAAAAGTGTGCATGTAGGCACATTGCTGCCCCCCGATGAGAGTATCCCCCGAGGGCGGAGGAGGGGTAATACTTCAATATGAATATCTTTCGAAAGAACTCGTCAGTATCTTTGATATGAAATGTTTGAATCATAAATCTGTAATAATTTAAAAGAAAGTTGTGTATTTTTATTTTATTTATTTATTTATTTATTTATTTTTCATTTTTTACAAAAAAAAAAAAAAAAAAAAAAAAAACATTTTGACGTGGCAGAAAATTAACTTTCTTTCGCCATTTAAGGTTCTACTTCTGTGAGATAAAAATTCCTCTCCATTCATTATGGGAAAATAATTTTAATAAATAATTTGTGTTGCGTGAATTTGTATAAGATTATATAGAAGGAAATCTTGTAATGGCCACAAGATACTAGTTGAATTAGGAATGCGTTCGAAAGATAGCATCCATGCATAATATGTATGAAGTCGCTGGGCTTCGCCTATCGCACTTACACGAAATTTCTAAGAGGTACAAAATTTTAATGTCAGTTGAAAATTACCTCATTTAATTCTCCTATTTTTTCCTGCAACTCAGCCGTGTTTCACTTACATGAATAATATTTTAAAATAAAATTTGTTGTTAGGCTGATTGGAGTAATTTTATTTATCTTGTAGAAGTGAAAGGCAGGGAGAGAGATTTACCTTTTGTATAAATACTTTTCTCAATCAGCCTGTTTTCTTGTTAAATATTATCAAAATAAAAATAAACAAAAAGATATATATATTTGTCAGTAAACTGACTAATATATTTTTCTTCAAATTTGAGTGAGGGGTGATTTGCTCCCTTGCTTTACTGCTCGCTAAGCTCCTGATAGGTTTCTGCAATTCCACCCATTCTAAGAGGGCACGAAATTAGCGGGCCCTGCGCAGTCGAACTCGTCTCCCTGAGCCCTGGTTTAACGATTTTTTTTTTAAGGATTAATTTAATCTTAGAAGGCCTATTGAAAACTCTTGTATTACGAGCATAATTCTGATCTAGCGAGGATTTTTTGGCGAAAAATCTTCAAAAATTTCGCTTTACCAGCAGCCGATAAATCCTGCTCTCAAGACGGGAAGTGCTGAATTGGAACCCAGGTTGCACGTCGGCTTAGAAATTTGGAGTTTCCTGTGGTTTTCTCGAAAATATGTTTGAATACAGGCTAGTAACCCCTTAGAAAAATATTCCATCAGTACTTTTCCCAGACAAGCGCAAATATCGGCTGTAATTTGAGCATCTGTATGCCTTTCAGTTCAGACCTTCTGTCTGTCCGTTGTATGATAACACTGGCAAAGGACATTGAAATCTATACAAGTGCGTATAGTTGGAAAGTGTTAATAATCAATGCGTACTGCATGTTTTTTTCTTCTTTTTCTTTTTTTTTTTTAAATCAATCATTTTGCTTTGTTTTTTTGTTTCTTCTTGAAAAAACACTTTTTCTTGATCTCGCCCTTTTTTCCGCGCACACGGATAAACGGGAATTTACGGTACTTAAAATTTTACTTACGGGGTTTTTCGCAAATTTTGATATGTTTCTAAAAAGTGTAGAATTAAAATGGCATGTATGACACAAACTAATCGTGCCATTCCAATTTTCAATAGAAATATGCTATAGTGTTCTTGAATAACCTATCATTTTCGAGTCATTCTAAAAATATTTACGGAAATTAGAGCGGAGATAATTTGTAATTTATATTGTATAAGATGAGTCAATATTCCAGCCGGCCAAAGACGTCGTGATTCGTGGATGTAAATTTTGTCATGCCTGCATGAAAATTAATACATCTGTGGTTTGTTAGAGCGGGGGAGTCATCCTTTTTGCGGAGGATCAAATTTGTGATGGCAAGTCTCCTGACCATCTCTAGGAAGTGAATCCTAGACAGTCGCCAATAAACCGCTGTGTAGCTCTAGTGCGACGCTAAAGCCACTCACCACAACTACAAGAAATGTTCTTACATTTCAATTATCTTAATCTTTTAACCCTTTCAAGGCAACACCTCCTGTAATAATGCCTCCGAGCTCAGCTTTACGTCATGAAAGCCGATTTTATCCAATCAACACTTCTTATAATAGATGTTGGATCGTGGATTGGATGTAATCAGCCGATCTTCCGTGACTTAAAGCTCAGCTGGGAGGCAGGAGGAATTATTACAGGAGGTGTTGTTCAAGGGCAGTATGATATATTATATCCACCGAATTTTAATTTCCAACTGCCAAAACTAACCCCGGAAATATTTATAAAATTTTAAACATATTTTATTTCCTGGCTTCTAAAATATTGTTCGTAAATTCTGGTGGCAGTTGATTTTAAAATGAGTAAAATTACCTTGCCCTTGAAAAGATTAAAAAATAATAATAATAATAAGCTACTGCTGTATGTAAGCGAACAAAATGAATGCTAGCAGTGTTGGACATAATTGATTAAAAGTAATTTAATTACAATTATATTTATTTTACTGTCCATCGATTAACAAGTAATTGATTACAAATAAATTGAATAAGTAATTCAATTTATTTGTAATCAATTACTTGTCAACTGATTGACAGTAAAATAATTGTAATTCAATTACTTTTTAATCAATTATGCCCAACACTGAATGCTAGTCGTACTCTTAAACCTTATCTCGCTTATCTTCATCTGTATTACTTATTTAGTCAGTAATCAGTACAAGTATTATTACTTCTGAACGTGATTTTATCCCGTTTTAATATGATTATTTCGAAAATCAGAATAATTTAAAGACCCTTTCGTTTTTCTCTTTTAGGGACTATCGAAAGATTAATTGCTTGGTTAAAGGATAACTTACTACAAGAAAGAGAGGAACTATTTGTTCAAGGAAAAACCGTGTAAGTATTCAGGGTGATCATTTAATATATATATATATATATATATATATACTATTATGCGTGATTTTCTAGCGAGCTGACATACCATTCATATTCAAGAAAATGGCATCAGCGCTACGCTTCATGTGCTTAACCTTATGGAAATATATGAACATAAAAAAATACTAGAAACGCTTTCTTATCTTTTCCGATGAGAAATTATAGCAAACATCATTTTCTCTCTCGAAATATTGATAGGAAATGGGTTATTAACATTGAATAGATTACTTTTCCTGTTTTCTTTTAGTATTAAATTTTTCTCTTTTCCCCATTTATTTATTTATTATTATTATTTACTGGCTAGAGACTCTCCACGCACACAGATCTTTTATTTTTCATTTCAATATAGAGGCGAGGGTTTTAAATTTCTTTTCTCCATCCCTAAACTCTTTTCTTCACCTCCTTACTTTTTCTCCGCTTCTTCAGTTTTCTTTTCTTGTCTTGTCAACGTAGAGTTGTACTTCTTCCGAAGTCTAGCTACTGAACTTTATAAATACACTAATTAACTTGCCTTTGAAATTCTTCCTTTTCTTTACCCACCCATTTGTCATTATAATAGAGGGGCACATCAGTAAGATCAACCCCTCCTATCTTCCATATATGCTAATCAGATTCACCCTTTCTACTTCCCCATGTAATCCTATTAGATTTTTGTTGCTTCGTATTATGAAGAAATCTCACTCAAAAATGGAGTTTTTTAAATTTTATGTTTTGAATTCCATTCTTTAAAAAAGTCATATTTTATCTTCGTAAACAGTACAAGATAAATAAATTTATAATACTTTATTTTACTAAGTAAACTCATGCCTCTAATTTTCAATCTCGGAAAGAAATATTTGAATTTATTTAAAAAAAAAAAAAAAAAAAAAAAAGTGCTTACTAAGAAAAAGGTGATATTTTCAAAGCATAATATTAAAAAAAAAAAACGGAATTGGAAAAATTTCATTTTGTCACCGTGTTCGGAGCTATTCTGAAAGTTTCAAATTTCTAGCTAGTCGGGAAGTTAGTTAAAAATCGATTGCAAGATTTGTACTGGACACACAAACAAACAAGAATCGAAGTTAATAAAAACATGAAAACAAATTTCCCCATAGAATAACATAGGCGCTGGTTGTCTACCATCGAGTCGATGTAATTGCCCCGGTACAAGGCAGAGGTCAAGACAAGTATTGTGGTCTGTACCTGCCAATGAAGTGCGGTTAGAGTGGTTACCTGTTATAATGACTATTGATGTAGTCAATTTACCATAAGAAATTCCACATTCAATCATTCCGCGGAACAGAAGGGGCATGGAAATCGCTTACCCAGAAACTCCCACAGCACAGCGTCTTCGGTTTCATCTCCATTCATCACATTCGAGTTTATTTATCGCTTTCCCAATTAAAATGCAAAATCACCACAAATGATGATTTTCATTATTTAAGCTTCTCACTACATTAAAGCGAGTTTAATATTATTATTAATATTTTCTTTCCTTAAAATCAAGAATGAAATTTAACCCTTCAAAGTTTTAAAATAAATTCGTACGTTTTTATGGAATTATTTTGCAAAATTAATATGCATTTAAAAGAGAGAAAGAGAAGGAAAGAAAGAAAGAGATGTTGTGTCCAACAGAAAACTTTGTTTTTTATTTTTCTATACAAATTCACACTGTACAAAATATATTTTAAAATCAAGAAATTATTTATTAAAATTAAAAACAGAAAAGGAAAAAAATGAAATAGCCAGTGCAAGACTTTCTTCCTTGTTTTCTTATACGAATTTACGCAGTACAAAATATTTATTAAAATTATTTTCAATGGTAAATGCAGACGATTTCCATCTCAGAGAAGTAACACTAAATGCCAAAAGAAAGTCCTTTTTTTTTTATTATTTTTTTATTTAACTAACTTCCCGACTAGTTAGCCATTTGAAACTTTCAGAATAGTTCAGAACACACGCATTTTTTTTAATACTTTTAGCCAAATGTTTCGGATTCCTGCTGCCGTCGGCAGCGTTACCAGTACAAAGCTTGCAATCGATTTTTAACTAATTTCCCGACTAGTCAGGCATTTGAAACTTTCAGGATACCTCAGAACATGGTGAAAATACATTTTTTTAAATACTTTTAATCAATTGTTTCAGGTCCCTACTGCCTTCGGCAGCGTTTATATCATTCAACAGAAAATTTATATAACTAACTTCCCGACTAGCTAGACATTTGAAATGTTTATAATACCTCAAAACACGATAACAATGAATTTTTTTAATACTTTTAGCCAATTGTTCCGGGTTCCCGCAGCCTTCGATAGCGTTTATATCATTCAACATAAAATTTAAAAACCGGGTCTATAAAAAGTTCTTTTTATCTTGTAATTATTTGAACCCAGGTCACACTCATTCGCCTACCATTCGGAATTTTCCTTGATTTACTCCTAAACTCGTGTGAATACGAATTAGGACCCCATAAAAAGCTGTCCTACGATTGGCATTTCGTAGGATATCTTTTTGTAGGTTTAGATCCCTCGTGCATACTTAATCACAGACCATCACATTTGTATCGATCAATGCCAGAAAAATAAAACATCCAACTTTTAAATAACAGATCATTGAAACTGTATTATATTTATTATAATTCCTTTTTTTATTCTAGACATATATTCTAATAGAGTTATCTCTTTTTAGGAGACCTGGCATACTAGTACTCATCAATGACTCCGACTGGGAATTGATGGTAAGTTTCATCGCTTTTTCTTCTTCTTCTTTTGTTTGGCAGACTAAACTTACAAAAGTTAACAAATCGAATGGATTTCCGAAGTAGAGGTCTTCACGGGTCTTACCCGGGCTGGCGAAATTGGAAAAAGAAATATCATGCTGTGTAGTGTCAAAAAATAAAGGTAAAAGTTCCAGTGGGTCTGTCAAGCATAAACAACCTTTGTATTTCAAAGTCTTCAACAGGAAATCAACTTTTTCCAAAAATAAAAATTTAATCCTTTTCGTATAAAGTAAAAACTTTTTAATTTGGGAAATTACCGCAATATCTCTTGGAATTTGTAAATATCACATTACTTCATATTGAGATCATAACTTTTCCTTTCCCCAGTCTACTAAAAATTAAACTTTCTTATCTGTAAATTCATATTGAATTAATCCCATTAATGCCCGAGAGGTTTTGTTCTCAAAGTTGATAGACGGGAGGTATCGAGTTCGACCCATCGTGCTCGTTTGCCTAGCCATTCTCCGAAACTTGTTAATACAGGCTAAGACCTACCAAGAAAGACCCCCCCACAGAGTTCATTCCACGCAGATTTAGCACATCGTGCAGTCAGTCAACCTTAATCGCAACAATAGCTGTTGAAACAATAACTCTTGTTGTCGGTATTGGTATTTCACAAAATGCTGAAATTTTTAAGAAGATTATGGTATATTGGAAATGTAGCCAGTAATAAAGTTAGTTAATTAAAGACAAATGACATAATAATAAATCATGATAAGAAGAAGTATATTTGTATGATGTGCAAACGACTGATTAAGCCGGACAAAACCAAGCTTAAAATTCACTGAACGTGCTACGTCAGGTCCGACTTAATTTTTGATTTTATTTCGGAACGCGCCCGGGCTTATATTTTAATTTTTACTTAGAACCTATCCGGATCTGAAATTTTAGGCTCGTATATAGACCCCTATAACCCTCAGTCATCCCTGGACTAATATGCAAGGAAGGTACAGGTCCGGCTTTTTGCTTTGTTTGAATGGATTTTTCTCTCGGAATCGATTTTTCTCGATGCGCTTTTTTTTTTTTTTTTTTTTTTTTTTTTTAACTGTCATGTCTCAAAAATTGGCTGTAAATGCCAACTTTGGCACGGTATTGTATTAAACTTTTTTGTCTTTTTATAAAATGAAAATAAGAATAATATTTGGTTTTCTAGTGTCTGATTGAATGCCTATACCGGTTTCATGCATTTGTAAGTAATAATTTTGTGTAATGTGTGAGACAGAAGACGATTTTATTAGAACTCTCGAGACTAACATACAAAGAAATTATATTTAGTATTAAAGTCATTAATTAAATTTACTATTGCAAACTCTCATATCAATTTAATATAGCATAGTTAATTATAAATTTTATGTTTCATTTGGTGGTATTCTGATAAACGCAGCTTGGACAGTTGATAAATATAAACTTTGTAAACAAACACTATGCACTACAACGATTTTTTTTTTTTTTTATGAAGGGTGTTGTTTAAATATTTTGACTCGAAACACTTATCTTTGTTCTAGTATTTATAACGTTTCTTCACAAAATTTTGATTCATCATCGGTCTCCACTGCCTGAGACAGCACATTGCCCGTGTGCGCGCATAAAAATTCGCACACAAATCTCGCCTGAGGTCCACACACTGAGTGATGAAAGAAACATAACGATGGCTTAGAAGAAAACATTACTATGATAAAATATGGCAGGAGAATCCTTGGACAGAATTTCAAAGTGACAGATGAAAGATTGTCATAGGGGTAAAAGGAACCGTTGGACAGAATTTTAAAGAAATAAGGCCAAAGCGATGAAAAATAATCATAGAGGATGTAAGAATCAATACGTGGGCTTGAAAAAACATTTAGGTCCCTGACTTTCTTCTTACTGGTCAGATCGGAGATTTCAGTAGCTTTAAAACTTTTTCTTGGCAACATGTAATATTTTGTAAGGAACCGTGCATAAATTGGTCCAATAGTTTTTCATTCTATAATAGACACGCTACGCATACCAATACAGTCGAACCTCGTTAGCGCGAATATCAAAGGGGGATAAAAAAAAAAAAAATTCATGTTATCAGTAGTTCATGCTATCAGTAACTAATCTTCATATAACTAAACTAATCTTCATTTTGACGGGGATTGTGGAAACAGTTCATTTTAAAAGTAATTCATGTTAACAGTGTTCACGAGGCTTGACTGTATTGCTTTTTATATATTTAGCTATAGATAATGTACCATGTTTTATAAAACCTCTAAACGAGCAAATGACATTAAGAATTTTATTATATTAAATATATATATTACATAAGTATTATAAAAATTCTTATCTAAACACTATGCACATTAAAATTTTTAATCTTTCGATTTTATTTATTTATTTATTATTATTCTTTCAGGGTGAACTTGAATATGAAATTCAACCAGGCGATGATATAGTTTTCATCTCTACGTTACATGGCGGTTAATCACATGTTTCACTATTAATCGTTGCACTGTTTAAGGTGTTTGTCATTATACATGTCATTTTTTACACAATGTAGATGTCTGTATGTACATTTTATTCTCATAAAATTTATTTTTCATTACGGTATTACGTGCATCTTTTATTTCTGTTAAAAAAATATCTTAATGGACATCACTAATTGATTTCAAGCAAAATTTAGAAGGGGAATAATTTATCCTAATGATTTACTTTCTATTTTTACTAGCCGTGTTCAGGAACCAGCTGATTTTCGACCCCCAAAAATTTTAACTTGCACTGTGAAAAACATACCAAGTTGTTGGCGTCTAGTAAAAATCAACTACGACAAACTCTCACTCGCAAGTATCTGTCGTGTCGGGTTCGAAATTCCCTTTAAGCTGTAAATTCCGATCTTAGTGATCTTTGATGCAGAAATTTGCAATTGCTATTGAGGTTCCCTAACAACACAAAGTGTTTCAGAAACGTAACAATAACAATCATGTCGAAACATTGTAAATATTTCTGAAATGTTCAGTTTGCTTTCAGATTAGTTTCGAAAACGTAGAAATGCCCGTGATCGTAACAAGGATACGTAACAGAAACGTTTCAATCACTTAACAGATAGAACATTAAAAAGGGCGAATGTTTCAGTAAGGTTTCAGAGAGCATATTTAAATGTGTTACGATAATGAAGAATTGTAAGCTTTTTTGAAACTGTCTTCTAAAAATATAGTGTGTTTTCTGGTTCCTTTTTGGTTTTCGGGAAAAGTTTCACCGAAATTTATGAGGTATAACATGTTCTTTACATGTCCGAAGTTTCTGGATAATCCGTCAAGTTTTTTTTCTAGATATTTAAATAAAAGTCTAAATTCGAAATTGTTCTGGTCATTTATAACAAAATAGTTCTGTTGTTGCAACAGATTGAGCTACTTTCCTGCATCCAATATTCTGTTGCAGTAGAAGTAGATTTACAGTCAAAGTGGAAACGACTAAGCTGCCCGTTCACTTTTTATTAAGACCAGCTTTGGCGACTTGGTGACGAATATCGAAGAAGATGGACTGCAGTGTCTTTTCACTTCGACTGTAAATTTATTTTCACTGCAATAACACACTGGATGCAGGGAAGAGGTTTAATGCGTTGTAATAATATTTTATATGGGTAAAATTCGGAACCAAAGAAAACAAATAGGGATAGTCAACGTTTTTATTTCTAACGCCCATTTTTGTATGTCTGTTACTAGTAAAATTTTCTAACCGCCCACTGATTCCAGAAAAACTGTGATTTATAAAGTAGGGAAGTAATTTTATTTTGTAAAATTTACAAAACAGACTTTTAATTCGTTAAAGCATTTTATCTAACTATATAAAACTGAAACTTTGTCATTGAATCTGTCCGAATTTTTAGTCTGGATTATTATTTTTAGTCTGGAAAAAAAAAAGGCTTAGTGGTTTTATCTATTTATTTATTACTATTATTAATTCTACAAAATGCCTAAATTCAGAAGTTTTCAAATTATTACTTCATCTACGTACAGTGTATACGATGGAAGAATAAAGCAGAGTTCACCTGAACAGATACTTTTAACCTAAAACTGAAACTGAATTGAAATAGTTTAAGTAAAACAATATATTATTTATTATTATTTATTATTATTATTTATTTATTACAAACAAATATTATTTATTTATTTTATTTTATTTTTTACTTTTACTGATTTTCTCTTAAATGAATAAAATTTCGATAATACACTCTTTTCTAATTTTTATTAGGTTTTGTGTCTTTAAAAATGTATGTACAAAAATACCATTCAGATATTCTGGTAATTTGAAACTGAAATGTCACTCTGTATAGCATCATAAAATTAAGTTGTGCCTGGGCATTACGGTGCATTGTCAAATATACGATTGCACTAAAATTAGGAGTTTGGAGGAGGGGGGGGGGGGGGGGGGGTTAGAATGTTAGAAATCGATTCGGGCAAGTTATCTTCAGGAAAACCAGTTTTCATTGATGACTCATTCTTCACCCGGGGGAAAACATTACAGAAAGAAAATATCGTTTATTAATTCGATAAAATCGCAAAATATGGTTTATTAGAGTCTATAGTAATCGATCTGTTATTATATCGTATTCAAGAAAAAACATTTTCAGTTATTATTCGTTCTTCGACGGTGAATTCCAAACATTGAAGAAAACAAATGGCTTTGAATATTTCGTTAAAAATTTCAAAATTGTAGTATTTTTTTTTTTTTTTTTGGGGGGGGGGGAGGAGGGGGAAGGTATATTTTTGGGGAATATAAATTGATTTGTCATAGCGTTATCAATGGGGGGTGGGGTCATTTTATGTGTTTTCAGATATTTGAAATTTATAATCAGGATTCGAAATATAGTTTTTGATTGAATTTAGATTGTTAAAGTATTTTGGGGTGCATATGCGTGCAAGCATGCATACACACTTACAATATTCTGAGTGCATGCACATGCGTACAGTCGGTAACAAAAGTGTCGGAACGCTAGCAAAAATTCCTATATAAAAAAAGTACACTTCATACGGTTTTGTTAAATAAATCCTTGTCGAATCCTATTCTTAGTCAAGTCAGTGTAAGAACATGATTCGATAAGGATTTATTTAACAAAACCGTATGAAAAGTACTTTTTTTACATAGGAATTTTTGCTAGTGTTCGGACATTTTTGTTACCGACTGTATGTTTTCATATATATGCATTTATTACCATAATCTAACATCTAATCATTAACCTCTTTCTAATACCACAAAGATATTTAAATTCCTCCATTTATTCTTTCATTTAATTACGTTTCATTGTTGATATTTAAAATAATGAAAAATGTTAATTTAAACAATTGTTTTCAACAATGCACGAATCTTACTAAGTATTGTTTCCCACAAAATAATTTTTCAACAGAGGTGTAACAAAGGTTTCAAACAAACAAGCGAGTAAATATACGCGTAAAACAATTAAAAGCAGAAATATTACAAAGCGATTTTATGGTAACTTTTCTGAAAATGTCTTAAGTTTTTTAATTTAAATATTACTAAGTAAAAATATTTTAATCTAAAAAAGGATTTTTATTCTCAAAACACATTTCCGTGACAATGTATGTAAACTGTGATAAAAATACAAATGTCATCGACGAATCAAATAGCTTTCAAAGGACTCTTGATATCTTAGATAAACAGAATTTTCAGTGTCTCAAAACTATTGGTAGAGGAAATTTCGGTTGTGTCTATGAATTGAAAAATCGACAAAATGATGAGACAGTTGCGGCTAAGGTTATTGTCGCTAATAAAGTGACTAAAGGTGAGAGAATCATATGGCCAAGTTTAAAGAGTGAACATTTGGTGCCTCTGTTGTCATCATGTTATTTCGAAAGCACCAATACATACGTTTTTATGATGAAAAAGTATGAAAAAACTTTGTTAAATCAGATGGAAGACATATCGTTCCGAAAAGATCCAAACGCATTCAAGAGAGCAGTGTCCTATTTAAAAGACATCGTAAAAGCACTGTCCTACATGCATAACCTGGCAATTTGTCATTCTGATTTAAAAACTGACAACGTTCTACTGAATGAGTTTGATAAAGCTGTAATAGGTGATTTTGGATTTGCACAGAAGCCGCTTTTATTGATTGATAATTACGGTGTGCCGGCGAAGTATTGTGCTCCTGAAGCAAAGCAGACGATACAAGGTCGAAGTTTTGTTGATGGTTTCCGGCTTGACCAGTACAGCCTAGGAATATTAGCATTAGAAATGTTCACTCATCATTCCTTAATGAGAACAACTGGACAAACAAATCCATTAAAGTTTAAGTGGTCGACCGATATTTACCCAGTTTTGTACGACATCTTGCAAATTAAGCGTTTCAAAGTTTTGGTTGAAACTGAGTTCATGACGTCCAGCATACCAACATCTTCAATGCAGGACGTGTTAGATTTAATCAAGTCACTTATTCGGATCGATCCTACAAAAAGAGCAACTGTGTGTGATATTTCAAAGTTCAGAATCTTCGGAGGAAAAAAAGAGAAAACTCCTGAAGATGTCATATGGATTACAAAAACTGAACCTGACGAATTAGATAAGTTGATTGGATCGCTTGCTCCAAATCCCTTGCTCACTGTTGAAGATCTGATTGAGCAAAGAAAACGAAAAACTGTTTGGAACGTTTCTGTGATGGATTTATCTGAAAACGTTGAGTCACAGAATGTAAACGACGATAAAGAAAATGAGCAAGCATCCTCCGAAGTTAATGTTGTAGAAATCGAAACAAAGAAAAAAGAAGTTCATTCGAGTTCTAATTGCCACACGACTAGACGTAGATCATTCTGTAACTGGTTCCGGAAAAGAACAACATGGATAAGGAGCCTGATTAGCACTTGTATTGGACGAAAATCACGGAAATGAGAGAATTTACTTAGTCGTTAGTTTTCCCGACTTGTTTTGAAACCATTTTTTTTTTTTTTTTTTTTTTAATAGAACCTTGCATCCTCCCTGGAATCAACAGTATTAGCAGCAATCCATAAACCAAGTCAATTGCAATAGCCTTTGTATGGGTCCCTCCTATTTTTTGAGCCTGGAGCGTAGACTTTATTTCAAAATTTTGGACTTCTAGATGAAACAACTCCTTCATTTAAATAAAACCCATTTTGGCTCAACCATCGCGACCCAAATGATGTTGTATTTTGGCAATCTGGTCTAAATAAAGGATACGTGTTCAGGTCAAGACCAAGACTCTTGTTTTATATGTGTAGTTACAATAATTTCTTTTCTTTTTTTTTCTTTTTTTAACAAAAAGAAGTTTGTATCATATACTAAACAAAAACTATTAAGATTAAAATAATTTTCTTTTTTGAATATGAATAGTCAAGAATAAAAGCGATAGATTTGCAGGAATAATATTGTAGTTATCAAAAATGTACACACAAGAATTTTGCAACTGGGAGAATTGGGTTTAGGGCTCAGATATATTAACCCTTTGTCGGCCCTAACGTTCTAAAACGCTCTAACAAGGAAACGTTCTTTAGCTAAACTCATAGAATTCGATGAAATTGGTACAGGTGTTAGAACTTATAAGAAATTCATACTCTGAAAATTAGCTGCTTAAGTTCATTAGGAAAGGTGTAGACAGATGTTATAAATTGAATCGGGGTTACCAGAACCTTCCATTTAACATCAGTTAGCGACTTCGAATTCTTGAAAATTGACGTTTTTAAGAAAATAAAATTCAGTGACATAACCAGAATTTTCTTCTGGGAGGGGTTGGGAGTTTAATATATGGTGGCATTTTCTATTTAAAAGTCACTGCTTCGTTAAACAAATAGATTTCAAAATATTGAGATAAAAATATTAAAAAACATCATGCGAGGGATTTTCCAGTATTGAACTGAATAAAAACGAATATTTGTAGCACCTCGCTAAAAAAAAAAGGGTAGAAAATATACAGATTAGACAAACAATATAATATCTATTCAAACTAAACTTCAAATAGTTTTGAAAGCAAAATATCAAAAAGTGACTTTGAAACAACGTTAACCCCTTCAGGGGCAATGAATTTAAGTTAACTTAAAATCAAATGCCACCAGAGTCTGGGATCAAGATTAGAAGAAAAATAATAAATGAATGTTTTCAGATACGGTAAAAAAGTAAAATTTTATATAAAATTTCTGGGATGAATTTTTGCAGTTGAGAACTGAAATTAGGTGGCATAAAATATATACCACCGCCCCTGAAAAGGTTAATCTGGTACTGAGGAGAGGACACATGGCCAGTTCATTTAAGAACTTTGTGCTTTTCTCTGCATCCTCACCAAGTAGGATTGCATTTGACATTAAAAATGTTGAGTTTTGTTAAATTTTTATATTTCACTGTAGATATTTTGTGCCATCTACTATCAACTGTAATTTTTTCGTTGAATTCTATGAGTGTAGCTTCAGAACGTTTCCTTGTAAGCAGTGTTGCCAAATTTAGAGACTCTTTTTTATTCAACTCTCACCAATAATTTTGAGGAGTGATGTTTGATATACATAATGGAGGAATAACCTCCGAAGTGATTAGGGAACCCTTACAGTTAAAATTTAGTGGTAGATATTGAATAAAAAAATTCTCTAAATTTGGCAACATTGACCAGAGGAGTGAAATTAAATTGGACCAGCAAAGGGGTAAGATGATATTTTAATCGATTTTTTAGTTTATTTTTTTAAGCTTCCGTGAAAACATATATAATTATTGATTTCCGAACACTATAGTGAGGAAAGTGTTGTAATCATGTCAAAAATCCGAATTTGAGATTTTCATGTTTCTATACGTTTCGAGGTCCCCTGAGTCCGTTTCCACTATTTTTACGATGATGTGTGTATGTCTGTGAGTGAACACACTAGCGTCTAAACGCTTTGTTCGAATAAGCTGAAAGTTGATACGTATATTGTAAGTCACCCAAGTACGAACCCTATAGATTTTGGTGAATCTAGCACTTATAGTTTTTTTACAGGGATACCAGGAAAAATTCTTTATCATTAAGGCCTATGGGGTCAAATTTTTAAAAGTGCGATAGCGTCTAAACGCTTTATTAATCTGAGCAAAAAATTTCTACACATGTTATTGGTCACAGTTGCACGAACTGTATAGATTTTGGTGAATTTAGCACTTACAGTTTTTTTTACAGGGGCACAAAGAAAAATTCTTTATCATTATGGCCTATGCGACCAAATTTTTAAAAGTGTGATAGCGTCTAAACGCCTTATTAATCTGAGCAAAAAAATTGTACTCATGTTATAGGTTACAATTGGACCAACTGTATAGATTTTGGTGAATTTAGCACTTACAGTTTTTTTTTTTTACAGGGACACAAAGAAAAATTCTTTATCATTATGGCCTATGGGACCCAATTTTTAAACGTGCGATAGCATCTAAACGCCTTATTCAATTGAGCTGAAAATTCATATGAATATTATAAATCACTGTTGCACTGAATATAAGCATTTCGGTGAATCTAGCATTTATAGGGACACAACGAAAAATTCTTTATCATTATGATCTATGGGCTCAAAGTTCAGTAGCGTTCAATAAAACATCGTGTAATATATAGAGAAAAATACTCAAACACTCTATTATGGTTTTCTCTCTTTTGTTTTTTAACAACTCCTCTTTCTTTACTTTATCTACGAAACTGTTAATGACTCAATGTTCGGAAAGTCGAGTGGAGTCACTCCAGATTTTTTTTAAAGTATATTGATCTTTATTATCATACCTTATTTGTCTTATAACTTATTCTGAAATCTGTCTTTATAGTATTGAAATGCAGGGTACGCGAAAGTCGTATGAGTGACACACCAGATTATTTATTCACTAAATCTGCATAAGTGTCACATTTATTTTTGTGATAGTTCTTAAGAATTATACTGCAGTTTCCTTTAGTAGATGAAAATCTGATGAAAGCTGATATTTTTCCCTATTTGTTAAATTTGAAAAGCCTAAAATAGCCCAAATTACCACTATATGACAGTAGGTAGAGCGGAAAAGTTACGATAACTGTATGTCAATAGATGGTCTTTGTTGAAGGTGTGACCCCATGTACAAATCTATATGTTTTAAAATTAAAATGGAAATAAACAAATAAAATATAGTTGTGTTATTTTAATAATAATAATAATAAATCTGGCATATAGCAACTACCCGATTTCCATTACCCACTGCTACATATACTATAAACTCCTTTTAGAGAGAGTCTAGACATAAAGCTGAGCATATTTGAGAAAAAAAATCGTTAGAGCCGTTTTTGAGATGCCGATTTTCACTACAACTTGGTAAACTCATTTGTACGCACACTGGATCCTCTCTCTACCTCCCCCCCCACCCCTACACACATACACAACACTGATCAATTTTCGAAAGCTATCGAAAATTTTGACCGAAAACAATATACCTACAACAGTTAGATAATGGAAGAAATAAAAAGTAATTGATATATTCAGATTCTCATAAACTTATCAGATATCGAAACTAAAATTAAAATCTCCTTAGTTTGTAGTTTCTAGTTATGCAGCAAAATATTAATAAAAGGGGTTTTTTTTTACTTAATTTGATTACTATCGTTTATTACTTTCTTCTATATTCAATAGAAGAAAGTATTGGATTCGTAAAAATTCCCGACTTCCGGTTTTCGATGGATTTACACGTTTTAAGAGATCCAGAACACGGTTTGACCATTTTTAGAAAATATCTGTCTGTGTGTGTGTTAGAGACAAAAATTTTGTGGCGACTATATCTCAGAAACCACTACAGATAATTGTATATAAATTTGTATTCAGATGCAACTTGGCCTAAAGTAGTGCCTTTTAACTTTTAGTGTTAATTGCTCAACAGGTGACGCTGCTATACCGCGATTTGCACGACTTCAGGGAAGGAACTTTTGCATTAAATTGCATATAAATTTATATGCAGATGCACTTTGACATAAGTTAGTGTTTATCAACTTTTGGTGTCAATTGGTCAATAGGTGGTGCTGCTATACAGCGATTTCTACAATTTAAAGGCAGGCTATGTCTCAGGAACTACTGCACAGAATTGCATATAAATTTATATGTAGTTGCACCTCGACATAAATTAGTGTCTTACAACTTTTGGTGCCAATCTCTAAACAAGTGGCACTACTATATGTCGATTTCCGCAATTTCAGGGAATTTGCTATTGCATATAATCAATCAAAACTAGGGATGAAACGGATAGTGATTTTGCCGGATACCGGATATCGGATATCCGGAGTGCCTTTGCCTGCCGGGTACGGATATCCGGCACTAGTTTTGTTTTTTGTTGTGTTGTACATTTCTTTATTTTAAAACAATAAAATATAAACATATTTCATATACTATTCTTTTAAACACATTTTAAATATAATTTACTTAAGCATATTTATTTAGCATTCTATTTATTTGTGCAATATTGCGATGAAGAATAAAACTTATGTGTAACATACCCATTCCTACACTTGCAATTTGTCACAAAAATATAGGTTTTGTTCAGAATTATAAAACAAAAACTTATCATTTACACATTTTTTACAGTACTAAAAAATGTGTGCTTGATATGTATTAAAAAAAAAAAAATGAAACAGAATATTTTACTAATATAATCATAGTTGAAGGGTTGGTTTTTTTTATAAGAAAAGGTATATATTGTGGCCATCACACACCACTTACAGTTTAAATTGTGCAAAAGTTTAACCATAGCTTCACACAATAAATATTTTACATATGGAGTTTGATGCAATTTTAATCAATAGATGCTGAGATATAGGCTTGTGAAAAATCATAATAGCAGATCCACTTGTCGGCTGATATACACCTAAATAAGGCCGACATCAATTGAGCAGAATTTTTGTCACACACACACACAAAAACACAAATTTTTAAAAATTGATCAAACCAAGTTCTGGACCTCTTAAATTGTGTAAATCCAGCGAAAACCAAATGTAGAAAATTTTTATGAATCCAATACTTTCATTTGAGACATTTATAAGAAAAAGTAAAAGAAAGAAGCAAAAAAAAAAAAAAAAACCTGAAAGCTTTAATGGCTTAGTATGTTATGGCCATTATGAAACTTTCTTTTATATCACTCTACATAACAAATCTACACGCTGTTTAACATGCACAGAAGAAACTTAATAATGGCTTTGCACAATAAAGATTTTAGATATGGAGTTTAGTGCAATTTTAATCAAAAGATTGTGAGATGTAGCCAAGTGGAGAATCATAGAAGGTGAGGAACAACAGCGACATCTGTTGGTCAATATACACCCAAATTAAGCCAGCTTTTGTTCTCTTATCATTTATCTTGCATATCAAGTTAAGTGCAGTTAAATGTTATAGATGTTGAGATTTAGCCTTCCTGTTCACAGGGTAAATTGCAGCATAGTATAGCCACCTATCGACCAATATGCACCAAAATTGAATCAACATGATGTTTCATAAAAATGGCCTTCTCACATACCAAATTTTGTGTAATTATACACAAATAAATCCAAGATAATTTCTCCATTCACGGGAAAATTGCAGCATAACAGCATCGTCTATTGGCCGATATGCACAGAAATTAAATGAACATATTTCATAATAGCCCTGTCCCATACTTAGTCTTTTTTTTTAAATTATACACAGTAGAAGAGATATAGTCCTACTTTAAATGGGAGCAATCACAGTATAGCAGCGCCACCTATTGAGTAATTTGCACCAAAAGTCGATGGGCACTTTTTTTTTTCTTTTTGTTAATGCGCAACTATGTATAAATTAATATGAAATTCTGTGCATTGACTCTTGAACTAGAGCTGCTACACAAAACTTTTGTCAGACAGACATTTTCTAAAAACGGTCAAATTCAAAACTCTGGTTAACTCAAAATGCATAAATTCACCAAAAACGGGAAGTTGAAAATTTTTACGAATGCTTTCTTCTACTGAATTGAATATAGAAGAAAGTAATGATTCAAAACAAATTTATATTTTTGTTTCTTTAAATGCTTTTTACTTATTTTATATTTTTATATTCTGTACAGATTAGGGAAAAAAATTTAGATTACTTATTAAAATTCTTTAATTAAAAGTAAGTTCAGTTTTTCTAATGTACAAAATCATAAACTTTAAATAATTGAGCTTTTTTTTTTTTTTTTTTTTTTTTTATATAATATTTTTTTTTTTTTTTTTTAACAATCTGAAAATGAAAATACAGACTTCCTGAAAATTTAAATATTACTTCTATTTAAAGTGATTTTAATTTTTAGGACTATATTTATGCAGCGAAATGGGAAATTCTGAATTCAGGTGTTTTAGCAAGATATTCCATTAAAAGTGCAAATTTATATAAATTGGAGTGGTTTTTTTTTAATCCAAATCGAATAGGTAGATGACACGATTAATTGAATAGGTAATGGCACAGACAATGATGCCAGAGGGTCTGCTAGTATAAATATATAGTCACAAAAGCAACTTTCTTATGTAGGGAAAAGTGGATTGTAAATAAACAGGCAGGTTCTAGTCAATAAATGCACATTATTTGACTCATTCTCGAAACAATCTAACAGACTGCACAGTTAGTTCAAAGGAAAGTATGCAAAATTGAGAAAGATATCTGCCTCTGGCCCCTCAATTATCTCAGCAGGGGGTTAGCATCAAGGAGATCTCTAGACTTTCAACCAGTTCGAGAATTTTGAGCCCGGTTGACCACATCAAAAGATTCTGAATAATACCACTCCAACCAACCGCTAGTGGAAACCGGCACTCTGGAAAATCCTAGCTAACTCTGCACAAAATTAAAATAGGCTTTCTATATCTCTGAAACCTGAAGCTACTTTTTCCTAATTTGTTTCCTAAAGTGGCCAAATTTGACTTTTGCAATTTTTTTTTTAACCTTTACAAGCTACAACTGATCTCCAAAAAAAAAGTCGCAAAATTTTCATCTGACGGGAATTTAAGCTTGAATTTTCTCCTCCGGATATCCGTCGGATATCCGGCTTGAAATTACCGGATATCCGTATCCGGACTGCTGATATCCGGTACCCTGTCGGATATTTAAAACTCAGCCGGATAGGCCGGATACCGGATAGTTACCGGATATCCGTTTCATCCCTAATCAAAACTTTATATGTAAGGCCATTATGTGACATTACATTATGCTGATTCAATTTCGGTGCATATCAGCCAATAGGTGACGCTGCTGTACTGCAATTTTCCCCGAGAATAGGAAGGCTATATCTCAACTTCTATGGCAAAAACTGTACGAAACTTGATATATTGGATAACCATTATGAAAACGCATTTTTTAAGACTTTATTTATAGAAAATAAAACTGTCTTTCTTTTCTTATATTTAATGTTAGTTTTCTCTAAGATGAAAATCGTTTCCGTTTGCATTCATTATGGTAGATAATTTTAATAAAATATTTTTACTGAGTAATTTCTATAAGATAATATAGAAGAAAGTCTTATGGTGGCCACAACATACTAGTTTTTATTTTAATCTTAGTCAATCTGGCATGTCAATAATATATGTATATTGTATATATCATATTTACTCCCCTTTTCTTTAATTCACAATCCTGTTAATATTTAGAACACACATATATAACATACTTCAAAATTTATCATCATTCTTATTTCTTTCCTTTGTAATCGGTTCTAATACAGCTGAATTTCGGGGGTAGGTAATGCAAGAAGCAGAAAAAAAAAAAAAAAAAATGGGAAATTACAAACAGAACTAAAAAGAAATATCATTAATTATCAAATAAAAGTTTTAAAAATATTAATAAAACTCCCTTCCCGAGTTGATTCACCTTCTTTTTAAGAGAGCTTTTCCCGGACTGCGGTCAAGTTCCAATTCGAACAATGAATCTGACATATATTACATTTTGATTTTTTCTTTCTACTAGTCTGTAGAGTAACGTGATACGAGAGAGTACTGTCATTTTTCTTTATTATTCATCTTACTAAATAACAAGAATCATATTCCACAGAGCTTTCATTGTTTTCTACCGAAAAAAGAAAATTGGCGAGGGAAAAGTTATCCTTGGCGCGACTCTCACCAAATAGAGCAACCCTATATGCATTCAAAAATTTTGCTCGATCTGGGCGTGGAATGGGTGAAGTCTCTCACGATCATTTCTTGTGATCTGTGCGTCGAAAATGTGGATACCAATTACAGTGTTGTTGGTCCTAATTGCCCCAAATATACAGGGCGAACGAAAATGCGGAGAGTGCGACCCTGAAAAATGTGCACCTCCTTCCGAAGAATGCCTTGCAGGCATGGTGAAAGATATGTGCGACTGCTGTTATGTGTGTGGACGTCGAGAAGGTGAACAATGTGACGGGGATTTCTTACCGTTACCTTACCGAAACAGGGGCTACGGCCCTTGCGGTGAACATTTGGAGTGCCGCCCGCGAACAGATTTAGCCCCCGGTGACCCTCCCGAAGCTCAGTGTGTCTGTCTTAAAACAGAGACCCTGTGCGGCAGCGACGGGAAAACTTACGAAAACGAATGTCAATTGACTGAAGCAAGGTACAAACAAAGGGAAACTGGAATCAGGGCCCAAAACAGGGGGCCCTGTAGGAGTGGTAGGTTTTAACTTTACTATCATTTGAAACTGGGTTGGCGCTAGGCCGCTAGGTATTTTCCACCTGCGATGAATAACGCCTCTTTAATAATAGGCCTTGGCTTTGAATTGCAAAAGAAGAATCGCCTCCCTCCTATCATCTCACCCCTTTTCCTAGCGCCGGTCCTTTAATTTTATGCTGATGAAGGTTTACTTTTACAAATAGTGTAAACAGACAGTGGCGGATCCAGAACTTATTTATTTTTTTTTTTTTTGGCGGGGGGGGGGGCTAAGATTTTTAAACATGTTATTCCAGATCAATGAAAATTTTACAATTGTAATATTCAATTGTAAATGTCAGTGTTTTTTTTTTTTTTTTTTTTTTTTTTTTGGGGGGGGGGGAGGCTTTAGCCCCCTCCCCCCCCCCCCCCCCATAAATCCGCCACTGTAAACAGGGAACGATCTAGGCATGAACGTGGGGCCATTTTAGTCGCACCTTTCCAAAATTCCACTTCATAAAAACGGCTCCTTCACAAAATTCCCTTTAAGAGCTGCTTCACAAAATTAAAATTTATAAGTACGGGGCGCTTTCACAAAATATCGTTTTACAAAACTAACCCCATTTAAAAAATTTCCAAAAATGAATTTTCAGTATTATACCAAATGGCTGTGTATACTTGGTTCAATAAAATAAGTTTAATGTTATAACATGCATGGTGAAATCTTTGTAATATAAACCTGAAATAGGGTGATAACTGAATTTTAAAGTTTAATATATATATGATAAGAAAGTAGAAGAATGTAGAAAAACAGATGATAAAATGGCACCGTAATCCGCAATAACCTTTTTTATTTTATTTATTTATTTTTCAGAAAAATATTTATCAATCACAAAAATGAGTTTCAAAAAATTAAAACGTAGATCGCCCTCAGCATAAATTAATGATTGTATTTTTAATGAACCTATTATCAAACCAGCAACCGGCAAGTTAAGTTAAAAAATAAGTAAATCAATGTATTGAGATAAATAAAATTTTATCCATTTGAAAAGATCTAAAAAAAAAAAAAAAACCCTTCCTAAACATAATTTAATTTAGTACCCAAGTCCTGCTTTTGACTCAGACTTTTCCTTTTAACGTATTTGTAAAAAGTCTTGGATATCTGTTAAAGATTCTTTCTTATTATGCAAAATTAAAGGTGGTCTACAACAGGGGTGGCCAACCCACGACCCGCCATGTAGTTTTTTGGGGGCTGCGCGGAGACTAATGATATTTAAAGATTGACAACTTTGGTTTTAACACATTAAAAATTAATAAATCCGTTTTGACTTTTCATACCTTTCAACTATTATGGTAGATAAAAAAAATCTGGAATGACTCCACTCGACTTTCTGAACATTGAGTAATTCACAGTTTTGTAGATAAAGTAAAGAGAGAGGAGTTGTTAAACAAACAAAAGAGAGAAAACCATAATAGAGTGTTTGAGTATTTTTCTCCATATAGTACACGATGTTTTATTGAACGCTACTGAACTTTGAGACCATAGATCATAATAATAAAGAATTTTTCGTTGTGTAACTGTAAAAACCTACCAATGCTAGATTCACCAAAATGCTTATAGTTAGTGCAACAGTGATTTATAATATTCATATAAATTTTCAGCTCAGTTGAATAAGGCGTTTAGATGCTATCGCACTTTTAAAAACTTGGTTCCATAGGCCATAATGATAAAACATTTTTCTTTGTGTCCCTATAAAAAAAACTGTAAGTGCTAAATTCACCAAAATTTATACAGTTGGTGCAACTGTGACCTATAGCATGTGTACAAATTTTTTGCTCAGATTAATAAAGCGTTTAGACGCTATCGCACTTTTAAAAATTTGGCCCCATAGGCCATATTGATAAAGAATTTTTCCTGGTGTCTCTGTATAAAAAACTATAAGTGCTAGATTCATCAAAATCAATAGGGTTCGTACTATGGTGACTTACAATATACGTACCAACTTTCAACTTATTCGATTCGAACAAAGCGTTTAGACGCTAACGTGTTCACTCACAGACATACACGCACGCATACATACATTATCGTAAAAATAGGGAAAGCGGACTCGTAGGAGCTCGAAACGTATAGAAACATCAAAATCTCAATTTCGGATTTTTGACATGATTACAATATTTTCCTCACTATAGTGTTTGGAAAGTAAAAATCACATTTTTGTCATGAAATATTATCAAACCCAACAACTATTCTTTTTATTATAGTTATTAATGTAGGTATGTCATAATTGTTTATGATACTATTGCAGGGCATTTAGCGTGGTCCCTAAAGTCCCTAAAAGTCCCTTAACTCTTTTCAGGTCCCTAAAAGTCCCTTTTTTTGCCAAAATGGTCCCTAAGTCCCTTTTTTTCCTCTCTCTACTAAAAGTCATAAGAGTTTTAGTTATGCCCAAAAAATTATTCGAATGTGATAAATTCGTGTACGCACTTAACTTATAATAGGATATTAAAATGATTTTTTTTGGCGGCCAATGATCTGATGTGTAACAAGAACACTATTATTCATAGATAACTCAGCGAATGGGCTTGGGGGCTAAAATTAAAAAGACCGTTTTGCTGACTGTCCCTCACTGTTGCATAGAGCTAGAATCATTACAGTTGTACTGGATACATTTGATCTGGAAACGAATTATTTTCAGTTATGTGTCCAGTAACAAGTTCAACCCTGATGACCACCAAAGACATCTGTAGACGTCCAGGATAATAGTTGGATATTCACTTTACTCGGAATTGCCACAATTTTAATTTATTCTGTAACATTATTAGTACCATTTATTCTGTAACATTATTAGTACCTGCCAATTTTTTTTACACCACCTTTTCTGTAAAATAATTTTCTCCAATATGCAGTTACAATTAAATAAGAAGAAAACCAGTTTTCCAAAAAAATTGAGTAGGGAAGGGGGAGAATAAAAAAAGTGGAGTACTAACATTGTTATATAAGTTAAAAATGTGCTTGACTGTCGTCTTCCGCATGGTGTGACAACTGGGAGTTGTGGTATGGGGTGCAATTTTATTTGAGAGACTTCATTGATTCATGACACTTTTATAGTTCAATGCTGTGATTCTATATTCTGTTGTATCACCCCTTTTTTCATAAATCCTAGATTACATTTGGTAATTATTACATGTATGAACAATTCACATCTCCGTCTTTGCTGCTTGTGTGATGGTGAATTATTGTGGTGGCTGATTCTTCTCTTGTTCGATTTCTCGATCCTAGTAGGTAACCATCTCTGGTCAATACTCCTACTGCCCTCCATACAAATGCAACTGTACTTTGGCTAAAATCTCTTGTTTCATGATTTTTTTTTTGTACATGTAAGATTTTTGAAAGTTGCTAGTTGTTTTACATTTTATTTTAAAGTCTATTTTTATATTTTGTTCTTTATTATTTTTGGTTAGGGCTGTAGTAGCTCTATTAATATAAAGTCATTTTCATGTTCTTTTATCCTATTTTTTCTATTTTCCTCATAGCTATGTAATACCTGTTTGTATTTTCCTCTGTTTGATATTTTATTTCATGAATGTCTGCAGTTTCTAAGAGGTTTAATGGAGTTTTTGTCATTACTGATACGCTGGAAAATATCTGTTAGGTTTAGTGGGGATATTTATGTTTAGTTTTGAAACTTCATTTTTAAGTTTATTGGATGCACCTTTATTAAATGAAATTGCTGTAGTATGTTTTTCTTTTGGTTTCTGCCCATTTTCAATATAAGTTAATTAATTCTATTTTTATATAGTTTATACTCGAGGTTTTTCTTATAATCAGCTTTTCTCATATTTTATTTAGTTTATAAGTTCTCATATTTTATTTAGATATTAGGGTTTGTTTTATTTAATTTTTCTGGTGTTTTTTCAATTTTTAAGTTTTTGTCGTTGACAGCAAAAACGTCATTGGCATATTTAAACCAACATTTAATTTCAATTTAAAATTTCAAAAATTATTTCTTCTGTTAACCTAAGTTTTAATTCAGTGATGAACTGAATAGTGGGATTCCATTGAGACTCCCACTCCCCCCCTTATTTTTTGGGGGGGGGGAGGGGGGGGTAGCATTTGTTTTTAAATCTAAAGTAATTTTCATTGAGAATTAAGTTGTTTGCTGCTATTAATATTGTGCTGATTTAATTTTATCTATATTTCTTTTTTTTTATTCATTATTTCATTTATAATTTTGTTAATGTTGTTGATGGGAACAATTTAATGCGATCAAAATTCACAATAGTGTTAGTTTCATTAATTTCTCTTAGTTTTCTTATAAAGTTGCCGGTGAAACTTAAGCTATTGTTTGAAGTGGGGGGGGGGGATTTCATGGTAAACGCCTTTCATATATATTCTGAAGGAAAGTTGGACTTTATTTTTCTTCTGTTAGTTTCTTTTTATTTCGTAGACTATCACACAAGCATTGAGGGCAGTTGCCAAAAAACTTCTGTGTAAAACTTCAAACAAAGCTTATAATTTAATTAAAACATGTTTTATTTTGTCATTCAAACTTTTGTAGACATATACTTTTCAATTATTTGCAAAAGTTTATGACAGTTACATGCAGCATAATTATTGCTTTCCAAGCAAAACACAGGCTGATGCATGTGTTGCAATTGTGCAAAAATGAATTCACCAGTTTTTGAAAGATTGTTTTCTCAAAGATGAGGAAGCAGAAATTCCGTATTCATACTCAGGTCACACCGTGGGCCTAGCTATTTGAAAATTTCTGTAGTTTTCTGAAAAACTCTCATAAGTATAGGCTAACAATTCTTTAAGAATATCCCCAATGGAGGAGAGGGGAGGGGTGCACAGGCACACACATTCATGCACAACACACTTAGAATGACAAATTTTGAGGACAATTAATTCATTGACAGATAAAAATTCATTTAAACATAAAATCTGACATTTTTTCATTTTGCATTACAAAGAGCAGTAAAATCTTTAAAATTTCTAGAGATGGAGGAGCCTATCTTATTGTATGTTTTATCTTAAGTTATTCACCATACCGAAAGTATGGCACTGACTCTATATATTTTTATATTTTGACACTGACTGTATATATTTTTAAATTATTTGATTTTAGGGTTACACATGGTAGGGGATCATAGCAAAAAAAATCAATATACATATATATACACAGTGGAACCTGTAAAAGTGACCACCTTGGTAAAGTGACCACCTGACTAAAGTGACCATTTTCCTGACTAAAGTGACCATTTTCCAATTTTACAGAGACTTTATAAAGTGACCACCTGCATATAGTGACCATTTTAGCCGGTCCCTAGGGTGGTCACTTTAGACAGGTTCCACTGTATATATTCCAGAACATGTAAAATGAATAGGTCCCTAAAGTCCCTATTTTTTTAATTTTGGTCCCTAAAGTCCCTTAATTTTTGAGAGAGTTGTGCTAAATGCCCTGCTATTACTAATTTATGAATGAAAATAATTTAAATGGATGCATTCTGCAGAGATGCCAAGTTACTACTAACGAAAAATCAATTTCATACCACAAAAAAAAAAAAAAAAAAAAAAGTAAAAGTTGTCCTATTAAATTGAATTTAATTATTACAAAAGAACACATTAAAAAATTTCCGGTATTAAGATTACGGACAATCCGTAATAACTCGGCACCTCTGATTCTGCTCCGAATCTCCACTCTGCCCTCCCCCGAGAAAAGTATATACATACATGATTCATACACTCACCATATATACACATATATATTTATACATACGGTGCGGCCCGCCTGAATAAAATAGATTTCCAATGCGACCCACCAAGTGTTTTCGGTTGGACAGACCTGGTCTACAATATACTGGTGACGACGCTTTTTTTTCTGTTTGGAAAAAATAGAACCAATAAAATAAAAAGTGAGTGAGAAGTATGTAAATGTAAATTTCAAAAAGTATAACTTCAGCAATTCGATCCATATTTTTATTTTATAGGACCCAATTTTGTAAAAACTAAAATATTTTTCTGAAATCTCAATTAACTTTTGTTGAAATATATATATATATATAGTGTAAAACCTTTAGCATAGAAATGATAGCGTGATGGATTTTTTCCTGATTTCTGAGTTAAGAGAAAATTGTTGTATAATGGAAATTTAGGAATATTTTTTTATAATTAACTAGTGTATTTTTAGATTTACAAAAACTTTATATGTATTTTATTGATTACAACTGTAACAATTTTTTTTTATCACAGCCTTGTTTTTTTTTTTTTTTTGTTATAATGTCCGGATTTTTAAAGTAAGATCACGATAAGCCCTGCCGTAATTTTAGCAATTACCCTCTTTTATGTTCAATAACGTTTAATTAAATCAAATTATTAGTAGTTATTTGATAAAATACTGAAGAGCGTAGATATCATAAAGATAACATTTTTAAAAAATGAAAATTTGTGAAGCGGGTTGCTAATTTTCGCCTGGATCATTCCTTGAACCTCTTATATTATAGTTCCAGTAGCAGAATATTCTGCATGCATCTGCAGCAAAATTAAATTTATCTGCAATCGGAAAATGCCGGACCAAGTCTAGTATTACAAAAAATATTAGCAATTCATTAAATATACTTAAAATTTCCATCTACAAAGAAAATAAATTAAGTAGATACAGTAGGCACAGTAAAATCTAGAGACAATGTAATTCTATTAGTATTTTTAAGCCTGGCATTTCTTTTTGACATCTTGTGCCGTTATATTAATTTGCATGCAGAGCCTACCCTACAGACACTGACATCCCTTAGACATCTATATTACATCCAATGCTCAATAAAAGGTACAAAATATCTAAAGAATGACCATTAAAAGTCCTGGATATCTTGTACTCATTATAGATCTTATCTATTAGCTGTTCAAATATAGACGAAATTTAGACGTGCCTTTTTCGATGTCTAATAGATGTAACGTGTTAGATCAAAACAAGATTTAGATGTTTTCATTATCTATTAGATCTAACAAGTCCAACT
This sequence comes from Salticus scenicus, assembly GCA_963930645.1. Taxonomy (NCBI): domain Eukaryota; kingdom Metazoa; phylum Arthropoda; class Arachnida; order Araneae; family Salticidae; genus Salticus; species Salticus scenicus. Next base: position 294,619,198 of record OZ005655.1, on the reverse strand, counting down.
ATTGGATATTTGGTGATTTGTTGGATATGTAACAGACATCTTATGGATCTAAATAATCTGGTACGTCACTCACACGACTTTCTCTTACCCTGAAATTTAATAATATAAATGCAGGATGGAGATTAAGAGGTAAGAAAACGAGTACTGTTATGTAAACCTATGTTAAACAATTCAAATTAGGCTTCGGAAGAGTTTTATATGATAATTAGTTCTGTGTGAGAGGGGTCTCCTCAACCCCCCGTTTCATTAATGCACCTACATTTATATAGAATACAATTCTGTTATTAAAATTAAAAGTTTACTTAAAATTATACAGACAATTTTCCCACGTAACATTCATTGAAACTTATCAATATTGATCAAACTTTTCCAGCAAAACATTTATATTAACTTGAAAATACAACATTTGGATCTCCTAAAATTATTCGTTTGTAAGTTATTCTAACAATAGTATAACACTAAATATCCAAAGAAAGTTGAATTTGTTCTCAATATTACATTATTATTTTTTTATTTTTTTTTTTGTTAAAAATGAAAAAAATCGATAACTTTGTTTTAAATTATCGCAGATCGAAGGTTCAACCATTCGTTTTAAAGGTATTGGCTAGCTATATTGAAAGATACCCGTCATGAAAATTTACTCCCCTCGAGGGGGACCCCCCCCCCCAGGGGGGAAGGGGAGGCCCCTACATACACAATTTTTTTTTCCCTGTTGACTATCTCTATTACAAAAAATATATATTCGTTTCATTTGGTTTAGTGCATGTTAAACTCTACTTACCTACAATTTCTCCCATGAACGTAATGTATTTGATTTCTCTTGGCCGTCCCTGTACACGAACCATTTGCTTCATCTCAACGAAAAGCTTAGTGTAGCATCCCTATATGATACACATTTAGCGTATCGAGTTTGGAATTTCTGCTACTATTTCTGCTACACACAGACCATTCGCTAAAAACATGATTTTCGTATTCAGGGGACCTCAGAACATGTAAATATAACAAAAACTGACTTTCGAAAATTTAACCCTAAAACAATACTTTCTCTACCGTAAGGGTAAGAGAAAGTGAAAAGAGTGACATTTGCCTTGCTAATAGATACATATAGGATATTAATGGATGTTTAATGGATCATTTTTTAACTTTTATACGTGTTCATAGATTGATGTAAGTGGCTGTGTGGGCTAAAACAACACCACAGGACTGCGATGTCGTACTTTTCAATGTTTTTCCTGCACTGCATCGGGTTGGTTGGTTGGTTGGGTTTTACGTCGCACTAGTGCTGCGCAGATGGGCAGGTGGCGACGGTCTGGGACACACCCCTAGAGGTGTGTCCCAGACACACCATCACAATTTTGATCCTCCACGGAAGGGGTGGCTATCCCGCTTCGGTGACCCCCCAGAGGTATAATTTTTGATGGGAACATGGAGGACATTGCGGCCCCGACAGATTTTACGTGCACCAGCCACCATTAGTGTACACGATGGTCTTTGGCCGGCGCGAGTACCGAACCGGCAATCTTCCAATTACGAGGCCGGCGCTCTACTGACTGGGCTACCGCGGCCCGCACTGCGTAGGGTGTCTTAAATGTTTTTTGATACGCTGAATTCAGAAACGATTGTCTTTTCTTCCCAAGGATTTTTCACAAAGTAAGGATGAAGATCGGAATAATTCACACAGAGGCTATAACAAATTTGAAACAATTTATGTATAAAATACATTAAAATAGCACATTGTTTACACGTTTTATCTTTTCAATGCACTTCTTTGCATCGAAGTTCTTTTTAGAGCCTTTTACCTTGCGCACGGCATGAGGATCTTAGGGGGGGGGGGATTCTCTATGCAGCATCCTACAATAATATGACATGTTAACACTCCATTGTCCCTGATGACTCTTCTCATTTTTTTGACGTCTTGATGGAATAGCTGTCCTTGTTCTTCACTCAAATCACCCAGATTTTGCGGCAAGTAACTTAAATGGGAGTTTAAAAAGTAGAGCTTTAAGCTCAAAGAATTCCATTTTTTGTCAAAACTGTACGCAATGGAATTTTTGAATAGTTTTGAATAATTTTTGAATGCACTAGAAAAATACATCAACGCAGAAAGAAAAAAAATTCATCGTCGATCTCTGTTATCGATAGTGTTCGCTGCCTGCTATGCTGCACTTCTGCTACTGGGGTTTTCGTTTTGGTTAATTAATAATGAGACATTTTGACCGAAATTATCTCTGATAATGTATAATAATAATAATTATTATTATTATTACCATTAATTATTCTTTTGAAAAAAAAGGAAAGAAAAGTTTAACAAATCTACTTGACTAAACATAAAGATTTATGTCTAATCTTTTTTTTTTTTTTTTTTTTTTTAATCAATTTTTCCGACATGACCAAGAAAATATTTCTTTTTCACTTTTCCTTTTGTTTAGTGCGACAGGTCGTACTATTTCTTTCAGACAGCGATTTTTGTTGTCGCTGTTTATTATATTACATCTTGAATAAACGTGCAAACACTTTTGTTTTTATCTAAATATATAAAGCTGAAAATTTATCATTGTATCTGTCCGGATTTTTGGTCTAGATTATTAGATATTAACAAAAATGGCACACTTATTAATCAGGCCAAAATCTAGCTAACACCGTATTTGTTTTAATTCAATCGGATATTGGTTCAAAAGATATTAAATAAAAACCCCATTTTAACTTCACAATTAATTAAAAGGGGGAAAAAATGATAGCAAAAATAATAACAAAGAAAATATATTTCTTTTTATGTCAGAAAAAAAAGTTACAAACATTTTTTCATTTAAATAATTAACGAACGATATGTATTATGCATTATTATTATTTATATATGTTGGGGGGGGGGGATTAAAAGTAGTGTTAATTTGCATGTATTTGTTATAATTTCAGAAGGATATAACGTAATTAGTTAACTAAGAAATTTATTTAAAAATATTTATAATTAACATTTTTAAATTACTGAAAGTAAAGTTAAAGTTTCTAAATTAACGATGCCACTTTCTAATAAATTAAAATAAATGGAAAAGGTTGAAATTTCATAAAAGAAATGGAAACTTCTAAAAGTAAAAAAAAAAATTGTGACGTAGATATGACTATTAAAAATTTATTAAAACTATATATATCGAAAGATTCTATGATTAATGAGTCAAAAATAAATAAATAAATATATTTCTTTCTGTGTCAGAATAATAATAATAATAATAATAATAACAACATGCAAATAATTCTTTTTTAAATAATTAAAGTAAAATTGAGAAAAATCGTTCTAAAGAAATGGAACAGCTTCAGTATCACACCCTTGGCTTAATTTGAAATTTGGCACTGAAGCAGCTCGGACGTTACTTACGCATTTGTGATAGCCAATTTTAATTCATCGCCAAAATGACAACAAAAATTTAAAAGTCGCCAAGTGGCTTCTGTGCTATAGCTATGACAAAGAAATTAAGAAATGAATATAGTAACCGATGCTAGCGAATAAAACACAGTTACTGCGTGCCTTTATATGGAAGAATAGATTAAAATAAGTCCTGTCGTACTAAATTAAATTCTATTTTATACAGAATTTTATACCTATTACTTAGAAAACAAAAATAGTCTTAGGATTTCTTTCTTTTTTTCTTTCTTCTTCTTCTTTTTTTTTAAAGTTTTTATATACAAAATCGAAGTTTACAGTCCCTCCTCCCCCCGATATTGTATTGAATTTTACCGAAACATGCTCAGATATGATATCGAAGCAGGACATCTTGTCCTGGGAGATTACGATGCTGCTACTTTTTTGCAAACAGTTTTATATACATTTGGGTATTGTCGCAGGATAGGAACATACACTGTATTTATTTATTTAATTCAGCTATACAGTTTCCGAAATCTTGCGATTTTGCAGGTCTTTTTTTCTGGAGGATTGTATGTTCCCTGTTGACAGAATCCTTCTAGTTTTGAGCATTTTCCAATTCAAATTCCAGTTTCAAAATACCTTTGCTACATTTATTATTATTACTATTATTATTATTATTGATGGTTTTTGATGGCTTACTTTCTAAAATTTTAAACAAAAAATTCATTTTTTGATGGCTTACGTATGTGAATCTAATACGTAATAATTAGCGTAAGTATTAATTTATCAATAATAGTGCTGACTCTAGGCTAATATGGCAGGGTGCTCCACCCTGCTGCCCTTTCAAACACATTTTAGCACCCTATTGCCCTTTTTCAACCTGTTTTAGCACCCTGCGGTCCTTTTCAAAACATTTTGACACCAAGTAGCCTTTTCTAACATTTTAAATGTTCAGAGACCTTTAAATACTTTTCTTGCTGAATTTTCAATTTTCTAGGAATAGTTCTACAGCATTCCTGGATAAACAAATGTATATGTATATACACGCAAAATTAGTAATTTACGTTTGTCATGTACTCATGTACGAAAATCACAACATTGGAAGACCACAAATTATGCGAATAGTGCCCTTTTTGAAAGTAGGTTGCATTTTTTATTGAATTCCCCCCGGCGCACAGTGGATCGAACAATGGGCCCAAAAATCCATCTCTAAATAACTGATATTTTGCAGTGAAATAATTTAAAAGAGTGTCTAAAAAATACAAATATATGGTTATTTCTTCAATTATACACGAAGTTTTATTACATATAAATAAGTTCAAAACGGAAACTTTCAGAAATAAGATTTTTCGATGAATTTCAGTGACTTTATTTGAATAGCCATCAAGTGGTACTTAAGATAACTATGAAAAAATACGAAATAAAAATACTTTTAATAATGTTCTAATAAAAGTTTAAGGTACTTCTGCCAACATTTTCTTGGTTTTTTTAGGTTGGGATTCACGCATGAAATGTGAATATGAAGTTATCAAAAAAATTAAATTTATAAGTTGTGCAACTTTTTTTGTCCAAAATTGTCCAAAATTTCAAACACACTTTACTACTCCCAAAAATATACATTTTAATCTGTGAAATGTATTTTCGCCACAAATCGCCACTTTCAGAGAAAAATAAATTTTTATTCTTTTTACCCCCAAATTCAATCGAGAAATTTATCTGAATAACTGTATTCATTAATGACAGAAAATATATTAAACGTTTTATAGTGAAAATATTATAAAAATTAGATGATTAAAATAGATTTAATAAATCAAAAATTATTTCTTATTTTTTTAAATGTTTAATAAAATAATTAATTTTACTTTAAAGGTACTGAAAAGTACCGTTGGACCCAAAAAAGGGGGGAAATGTAAATGGTTGCTGTGATATGTCATAAAATGTTAAAATTAAATAAATGTTTAATGTTAAATTACTAAATGTTAAAATTAAATATTATAATCCATATTACGGTTTAAAGTAAAAGTTTCTGTGCAATAAAAATAAAGACAAATGTGAATTTTTCATAGAGTTAGTCAGTAAATGCTTGCATGAGTTTTCTATCCGCGATTGTAATGAAATACCTTAGCCCCTCTGGTGGGCTAAGGTGAAATTACAATAAACATGCTTTAATTCGGTCCGCCATTGCATGCGGATGTTTAGTTTCACATATATTTATTGAATAAAAATGAATAAATCCGGTAAAAAAGATAATACATACTGTTGTGTGCTCCAGTGTAACTCCAAGGACCAAGAAATCCTGAATTAAGCTTCCATTTATTTCCAAATGACAAATTTAAAATTTCAGTTGCTTTGGTTAATGGAAGTAAAGAATTAATCAGATGATTTGAAACTATTATTTGTTCAACTTCAGTTAAAAATCTACTTCCGATCGAACTTTGAATAAACTGAAATATTTTTTTCCAAAAGCAATCAATTTTCCATGATGTAATGGTGGAGAAATTAAAGTACGAATATTAAGTAGAAGAACGAAAAGAACAATAATAAATACACGTGGCTATAATATTTACTAACAACAAAGGCTGAAAAAGCGCCATCCATCGATCATTACAAACGCGGATTGAAATACTGTATAAAAAAAGAAAGAAAAAAGAAGCAGTAATGTGATGATATATTTAACATTGTGTGCTAAATTAATTGTGTTATAAATATTCATTTTCTTCACGAAATTTTTATTTATTTCCTTTTATTCTCTTCTTTTTTTGCAACATTTGTTTCTTTATCAGGTATGTTTCTAAATACCTGTTTGCAGCCGAAAAATATGATACCGTTTAACCCCTTTATAATGCCAATTTTCCCTCAAATGGCACATTAAACTAATTTCACGAATAAAAATTGATGTAAAGAAAAAAATGCATTTAGCTTATTAGAAATAATTAATTTTAATTTTGACACATTGTTCTCTTAGTTGATCGCAAACTTCTCACGACCCATTATATTACCATAAGCAGAATTGCCACAAATGACTATTTTTTTTTTTTTTTTTTTTTTTTTTTCGCACCAATATTATAAAAATAATATTTATGCTGATATTTTTCTAGAGAAATGATACACAGGAATCATTATTTTTTTTAAAAAAAGGGTGCCAGTTGAATAAAATGATAATGAATTTGGTGGGGGAAATATTCCTTTGGCCTTATAAAGGGTTAAAAAAAACATAGAATCGCTTTTAGTATCATACATATATACATATTTAAATCGAAATGTGACAAAAAACATCATACGTAGATAATAATAATACCATAACCTTCCTGTGTTCGCCACTGCCTATACTTCGATCCACTGTGCGGCGGCCCTTTTATTCTAGAGTCAACACTAAATAAAGGCTTTAATCAATTACTTTAATGAAAGTAACTGACATTAATAATGTATCTCCTGAATACTAACATTTACCCTCATTTAAAATTTTATTTTGAATGTTGTTGGTATTAACAATGTGTCTTCTAAATGCTAAATTTTATAATGGTATACAATTTTCAATTTTTTTAAATATATATACAGGGTTGCCATCATTTTAATTTACTGATAAAATGAAAACCAGTTACTGATAAAATGAAAAAATGGCAGTGTCAATCACTGGAACATTGAGTGGGTGTAAAAAAAATAAAATAATAATAATAATAATTGTTATCAAATGTATATATTTTAACATATATGTGTTTCTGAATGTCTTTCATACCCTATGTACTAACTTAAGATTTCTAAAAATATTTTCTCATGACTAAAACATTAAAAACATCAGAGATTGCTCTAAAAGTGTCAATCACTGGTGCACTTACCCTATATATGTGTGTGTGTGTGTGCGTGCGCAGAGAGGATTGTGAATTCATGAAAAAATACTTCAAATTTTAGCAAGAAAGTGTTTTCGTATAGGAAGAGAACATATAATTTATTGAAACATATTAAAACATATTCATTTTAATTAGACTTAGCAGTCATATGAAATTGATATTTTTGTCTTATTTTATGAATTTAACTGTCAGAAAACTAGAATTCTGGTACTGAAAATAAAATAAATATATGAAATCGGGTAAGTTAACTGAACACAATCACTTCTGATGTATGTGTGCGTGTGATAATTAGGAACGCATTTTTTTTTAAAACTGAAATCTAAGAGTTTTAGATAAAATAACAATATTGACATCTTCGTTTAAAACGAATATCTTTATCATTCAAAATTCAGGCATTCTGGATCCAACCCAGAGTTAGAGTTGGACCCAGATAATAAATTTCCCGTTCCACGTCCTTTCTAATCCAACAAAGGTTGTAGATATTTTGCACTCCAAAAGACCAAAAGTAAATATTAGTCTAAGTTCTCTTCCCCCCAAAATTTCCACTTGTATTCACCGCCACCATACAAAATAAAATCTGAATTTCAAGTATTTTTTCAATTCTATTTGTTATTACAGTACAACTTATTGTTACAATAAATAAACAACTTTGTCTTTTCTTATTCCAACCTCCTCTTGATAAGAATTTGAAGCACAAAAACAATATTTTCTTTTCCTTTCATACTGTAGTTACCCCCCATAGTGGGACCAAAACTCCCATGAAACACAAAACAGTGGGACCAAACTGTCATCTACCCTTATGGTATATCTATATATATATACTTTGTATACAGTGTATGACTTATACACAAGTTCACTTCACTATACAGTCTTTATCTCTTTCATATTGATATAAATAACACTGCTGGTTTGTATACAAGGGTTCACAAAATATTTACAATGCATTATAACCAACGAAAGAAATATTTTTTAAAAGCAATATTTTAATATATCCATACTACACAAAGCATAAAGAAATTGAGATATATTATTCGGACACACAAAACTTTGTTTCCTATAAGATTAGCATTAACGAATGGTTATACAGGAATACAGAAATATATTCAGTTATATTGTGGGATGTAAGTGGAAATGATTGGATGGGCATTTTCAATTAAGTTTATGCAAGCCTGTATCCAGAATTTGTTTTCAGGGGGAATAATCCAAAGATAAAAATGTTTTGGATTTGGCTTTGGAAGATGATGCATAAATAGCAATTTTTCTTTCACCTGTCAGCAAAACGTAGTAACTATTAAGACGAGCCATGAAGTTTCGTTGCATTAAAAATCTTCATTAATGAGATTACATTAATTGAATATTAATGAAATAATATATTACAAAATATTTATTTTATTTAATAAATGTTAACAATCAAATCAATTATTTCTCTAATAAAAGTAAAAAATTTAAACCTTGATTCATTCCAATGTAAGAATTAATGATAAATAATATAATTTTTAGAAATAAATAAAAATATTTATAATTGATGAGTAGTTTTATTAATTATTCTAATAAATTTCCGAAAAACTTCCTTGTATTGGAATAATTAAGATTTAGCCTGGCATCCAGTCCTTATAGTCATCCACCCCTCTTTGCGTTTTTAACATTTTCCAACAAAACTGAAAAGTATTTTATGTTAAGTGAAAAGTATATTTTATAACGAGTATTTTTTATATTAAGTGAGTACATGTATTTTTAATGTGAACAGCGTGATTTTTCTTTCTTCTTTAATTTAGAATGTTAATAACTGCTTTGCTGCAGACTAAATTCATTCATGGAATTTCTTTCCTAGTGATGTCTCTTGTCTGCGTATATATGCAGAATACATTGGCTTGATTCCAGAGCGCAAGAGTTCTGACCCTGTCTGCGGTACAGAGAGAGGCATCTGCTGTTTGTCAATTCATGCTTTTTTTTTTTTTTTTTTTTTTTTTTCCTGCGTATTTCCGGATATTTTTTCACTTTCTTAGTCTGTGTGAAATAAATAAGCCATGCGATTTTTGTACTATGATCGCTTCGCAAAGTAGGCAGCGATTTGCGAATTTTAAAGTTCTGAGCGAAAGCAATTTTAAAATGGACACTTTTTGGTCAAATTAGTATTTCTACATAAACATTTCAGCGTACCGTTAAATAAGAAATTCTATAACAGTATATCTTTTCAAAATTACCTTATATTTCGCATTCTGTAACTTATAGAATATTATTAGTATTATTATTGTTTGCATTGAATGTTGAATTTAAAAAAAAACATGACAACAGGGCAGTCATTGGGGACTGCCGATAGAAGTGAAAACTAAGTAACTTGTGAATTGTATCGTCGAGCTATTAGATTATTATTTTTGAATTATTTTTGTTTCGTAAAGAAGTGTTAATATTGTAATATGACTAAAATAATTTTCTTTTTTTTTTTTATTATTATTTAATTGAAAATTTATATTGAAAGCAAAAGAAGAATATAACAGTCTGAAAAAAAAAACAAGTGCTTGTACTTTATGAACTATGTATATACTGTGGAAAAAGTACATACATACATAGAGTATAGAACTAGAAAGATACAGATGCTAGTAGCCAGTATACTACTCGTATTAGTATACATTTTATACATATATATATATATATATATATATATGTATATGAGGCATGCCGCGCCGTGCGCTACATGTATGGATATATATGTAGAGAGATATACTCTTTGTACATATATAATGTATACTGATAACGCACGGAGGTATATCTATGTACATATATACACAGTATACATATAGCTCATAGAAAGCGTTCGGTGACGATGACGCGAGTTCCATGATTTTTGTTCATCCAAAAAGTGCTCAACGCGCCTAAAGAAATTTTCACTTCAAAAATCTAGTTAGATGTTAATATTTTAGTTATTAAAAATAATGCGTTTAATAAACAAACAAAAAAGTCCTGTGGTTTCTCCATCAGTTGATTTTTGTTGTTTACCAAATTGGTCCCTTCACAACTTGTGAACATAATTTATAATATTATTACTTACAAACTTTGAATAAACACCATAAAATGCAAATAAGCTCGCAACAATTGTTTCGGGTCGAAAAAACACACGACCCTTCATCAGGCGAATAAAGTAAGCACGAGTGCTGCAGTCAAAGCGGTGTTTATTCAAAGTTTGTAAGTAATAATTTTTACAACGCCAGTTTTGTGGTGCTTTATTATTATTAAACAATTTATAATAGCTTGCAAGACTTTTGCAAAAGATGAACGCCGACAATAGCGGAGATAAAAAAAAACGCGAAGCCTGCAGTGCAAGAGTGGTGACTAACCTAACTGTGAGATTTTTCGCAAGTGAAACATTTTTTTATAAAGAACAGAATGCCAACTAAAATATTGTGGAATCTTTTTACAACTTTGATATATTCTTTTGCATTCAGTGGGGAGGTTCAAAAGAAATGTTCTAAATAAATCGTGTATAATTTTAAGTTGTGTTGTAACCCGCTTTTTAGATTGAGGAGATCTTAAAACTGATACACTTCTAGCAAATATCCCGCTTCGAAAACTTGATTATAAAATAACTAACGCTTTCTGTACCATACATAAGCAAAAATAAATAAAAAAACGAGGAAAAAAAATAAATAAAACGGTGAAAAAAGCGAAGAAAATAAAAGTAAAAGCAAGATAAGTGAAAGCTAGATAAAAGTGATAACAGATTTATTTCCTATCCGCGTTCGATAATTTTAAGTGAATGAACCGTTTCCAGATAAATTAATTTATTTTTAAGATGTATACATCCGAATAAAAAATTTATCAGCCAAAAAGGGCATTCCATTTTTAACAAAATCAGAAAATACAAAAAAATACGCGTTCAACTTTTCTTTTTTTTTTTAATGTAATGTAAATAGCTCTAGAAGCATAAAATGTTCAGAGTATTTTTAAGTGATATATATATATATATATATATGTATATTTTTTTTAAAGTAGAATTTTGCAGTTAATACGATAAAAATAATATGGTGTGTCACTCACATGACTTTCTCTTACTTTGTATTTGAATACTATAAAGACATATTATAGATTAATGTGTAAGATAATAAGAGCTGAATATAAAAGTTTTTTTTTGGACAGTTGAAAATAGTTTTAAAAACACAGTTTTATTGGACATATATGCCTGTATAGGTCATCCACTTCCACTCTTTGAAGCTTATCAATCTTGATTCATATTCTTAAATAGTATCCCCCTTCAAAATACCCAATTTGAATTTTCTGCAGTTACAGAAAGCTTGGCAGAAAGAAATTATCTGCGGAATTGAATGGCCTGAGTACCGCGAATAAATCACAGAAAAGCTGAAAACGAGAAGCAAATAATTAAAAAATATTCTAACCCAAAAAGTTGATTGTATTGTTTATAGAACACAATACAAACAGTGAAAAATATTCACAGTACAGTCAAAAAAAAAAAAAAAAAAAAAAAAATGTATTTTATGTACTAAATGTTCTAAAATCAATAAACAAATAAGTAGAGTTACAATGAAGCCAAAGTTACCGCATTTTAGGATATAGAAAACGAGGAAAAAAAGCTAAAAACCCATAGGAACACGGGGAAAAAGAGTCAAAATTCCATAGAAAAAAACATGGGATGAAGACAAAAAGTCACAATGTTAAGTGTGAAAAAAAAAAAAAAAAAAGGTTAACACCGGAAGAGATAAAAGGACAAAATTGACTAGAAAAAGACATCGAAGAGCGGGAACGGGCGGTCTGGGGCGTTCAATATATCGTCGAGGGTTAATACGATTCGCTTAGTATAAGTTAATAATCTATAAGTTAATTTACACGCTCAATGGCTCAATTAAACAGTACCGTACTGTACTGTACAAAAAATAAAACAATAAGTTGTTATATACATAGTTTGTTATATATAAATATATTCGTTAAACCAATAATTTATTTTTGTTAATTTTTCAGAAAACACTTTTTCTTGATCTTGTGATCTCTTGATCTTCTCCATTTCCCACCCCGCAGATAATCGGGAGTTTAGTTTATTGTAATATCTTTTGAACCAATAATCCGATTGAACTAAAAATTACAGCTTTAGAGAGATTTTGTGTCGTTTAATAAATGTACCAAGTTTCGTAGCGATTGGTTGAACGGTGTACATTGTATAGCGAATTAAAACCTGGTGTAACAGGACATTCATTTTATCAAAATAAAATCGCTGTCCAGAACATGTTTTTCAGAGTGATCGTACCAGAAACTGTTCTGGAGACCTATATAATTTAAAATAATTTATGATTATAGTTATGACGTCGTGCCACCTTAGCAAAATGCACCAAATATTGATAGACACTAATTTGTGTCAAGATGAAGCCAAATGTGGCTTTTTATGAAATTCTATGCATTAGTTCTCCAGCTAGATTTGGCAGAAAATTTTTGTCACGCAAATAGAGACAGGCAGGCAGGGAGACAATTTCTAAAAATGATCAAATCGTATTCAGGACTTCTCAAAATATTTAAATCCATAGAAAACGAAAAGTCGAAAATATTTAGCAAATCTAATACTTTTTTCTATTGAAGATGGAAGATGGAGGAAAGTAATATTTTTATAAGCACCTATGTCAACTTGTGAACCATAACATTGCGGAAGCTTTTTTACTTAAATGTTTTGTTGTGTTAGCAGTAGAGAGCTCAACATAAACGTGCCCAATAAATCAGCTGTATAATTTTGGTAAGTTTCAGCAGGTTAGATTTGAATTTAAAGTGTTACAATTTCCCTCAAATATTTGTACTAATTTGTGTCTTAAAAGATAAATGTACAATTCGATAAATTGTAAATAGCTTAAAAGGAATTATTAAAATCGTCAGGCATATATTTTTTTGAGAAGATTCACCCCTCCTCAAACAATTTGCAAAAGAGCCAACAAGTTGCCACTGTAAAACAGTTTTTTATTACACGTTATTATTTAACTTTGCTGTCTAGGCTCCAATATTGCAAGTTAATTTTAACCCTGGCAGTATTCTTGGAATCATAATAAAATTGGGCGTCGCATTTGCAAATTTATCAAAAAAGTATCGCAGAATTTAAATTTAGTGATTTCATAATAGTAAACTTTACTGGGCATAGAAGTCTTCCCACTTTCCTATATAGCAGGGGTGGCCAATCCATGACCCGCGGGCCGCATGCGGCCAGCTGTCTTGTTTTTTATGGCCCACGAGCAGACTCGCGATATTTAAAGTTTAACAACTTTGGTTAACATATTAAAAATTAATAAATCAATTCTGACTTTTCGAAGTGAAAATACCTTTCAAAGAATATCGTTGCAGAAGAATCACACTGTAGTCATGAAATATTAGAGCCGTTATTCATTTTTGTTATTATAGTTATTAATGCATAGTCATAAATGTTTCACGATTCTATTGTTAATTTATGAATGAAATAATTTAAATTAATGTATTGTGCTCCGAAACTTCATGCTGCCCTCTCCCGAAAAATAGTTTGTATACACATACATGATTGATACACTTATAAACATATATATGTTACCGCTAAAGTGCAGAAATCAGTTAATCTGCAGATTAGCTAGGCAATCTGCGCATTAACTTGGGTGATCCGTTAAAGTGAGGAAAATTGTTTCATTTCTCAAATTGCCTAGGTAATCTGCGAATTACCTAGATAATCTGCACATTACCTACTAGGCACTCGTTAAAGTGAAAATAAGATCTCTGGTGGTATAATTTTACAGCACGCTGTTTGTTACGTCTGTACACGCTGCTGCATAAGTATTTGTTTTTATCATTCGAGAAAAGAAAAAAAAAAGATTAGTTTTCTTTTCTTTTCTTTACTTATTTTAATCTGTATGTGTTTTAATTTTTATGTGTTTTAAAGTTATATTTGTTTTATTTATTTCATCTTTTTTATTCTGTCAATATAAGTTTGAAGATGTTATGCATTTTTATATGAAATATAATATCTTTAATAGCTTACAATAAAGTCTATTTTATAAATGAATGTTAGATTTCTTTTCAAATAAAAATATTTAACAATTAAAAAAAAAAAAACGTTTTATTAACAACTTATATTGCTATTACTATATTAAAAAAAAAAAAAAAAAAAAAAAGAAAAAGAAAAAAAAAAAAAAAAAAGAAAAAAAAAATGTACCAATTTTTAATTTGCTAAAGAAATATTCAATTAGACAAATCAGAAGCATTTTAAGAAGTACTTCAAACAATTAAAACTGCTTTAATAATTTTTAGAACGCATGAAAATTAAAATGACAGTTTTCCAATGCTTTATTAAACTATATTTTGCAGCATATTAACTATATTTTGCATCTCTACAAGTTTAGGAAATATATTAATTTTATAATTAAAAAAAAAAAAAAAAAAACTTTATTAACACATTTTATGTGATAAACTACAACGAAATTATTTGAAAAAGCGAACAAAATTAAAAATAAAAATATAATCATGATATATAAAATATATAAAGGAAACTTGAAATTGAAAGAAACAAAAGAGAAAAATTGTAATGAAATGCTAAAAAATGCATAAAAATTTCATTTTAAGTATTTATTGAATAAAATGCCATAATATTGAATGCCATATTTTCCAGAGTTAAAAAATAATACATGTGTTCTTTTTTTCAGTAAGTAATAGTAATTTAAATCAATTTTAAAATAAAGTAGTTTTAAAAAGTTGTGGTTTAATAGTTTTATTTCGGGAGAAAATAATTACTGTGCTGTAAATTTAAGATTCATAATTTAAAATGAAGTTTCACGAGAGAGAGCTTTTAATTAAGACTATATTTCATTAATAAAATGCAGACCCTTATCAAACTTATATTGACAGAATTAAAAAAGAGAAGAAATAAACTCAAAACAATTATAACTTACTTGTACTTTAAAATTTGTGTTGGTTATAATAAGAAATCGAATGTCATAGCTTCGATGATCCACGTTTTGCGCTTACTGTTTATCACAGCGGAGAGGAAGGAATAAAAGTTTCGGTTTGTGTTTGAAGGTCAATCGCGTCACAGACTAATCTGGGATTCGCGTATCTGTATCACATGACTGTTTGACGTCATAGTGAATGTAAAAAAACTAAGTCTCGAAACAAACATTTGAACTTTAACGACACAGAAGACGTTAATCTGCAGATTACCTAGTTAAAATGCGGAAAACTCTTGATTCCGCACTTTAACGGGTCATTTTAGTTAATCTGCAGATTAGCTAGGTAATCTTCAGATTAACGGGTTTCGCGTTTTAACGGTAACATATACACACAGTGCGGCCCATCTGAATAAAGTAGATTACCAATGCGGCCCACCAAGTGTGTGTTAGGTTAGACAGGCCTGCTATATAGGATCAATAAGCTGCATACAGATCTTTGTGATTGTGGCTTGATCGAGCATACTCTAACATTATGTGTATGAGAACTGCTTGTTGGTGCGGCATCACTTTACACGTTACAGACAATTATCACTTGAAGAAAACTTTTTAATATTATTATCAAAGGATGTTATGGTAAAGAAATTATAAGAAAACTATAACATCTTAAAAACTTTATTACTCGTTTATAGTGTAATATATTATAATTCTTAAATTATTCTAATAACATTGTTGAATTCATTCAAAGCATTTACATATAATAATGAAATGTATAGCGATTTCAGCTTTCACAATGTATATAGATAATTTATCGGTAATGAATTGTTAATTTCAGCGTACAGAAATTTTCTCAAAAATTTCTTATAAGTCATAAAACCATCTAAAATAATTATAATAATAATAATAATAAAAACCCTAAAAAACCGTGTTGCGTTCTGGCTCGATAGTCGGATATGCTCATCCATGAGGATTTGGGCTTCTGCCGATTTTAAATTCAAAAGAGCAGAAGAGTAAGTTGCCAGCGAGGGGATAACTAATAATTAACTTCCTATCATTCAATTGAGCTGAAACTGTGTATGCAGATGCATTTATAAATATAACTCCGATGACAATATAAGCTCAAGCAGAACAGACTTGGAGGGGCTGGGGTGTCCCTGGCCTCAATTCCAATTAAAAAATTGTTTTCGAATTTTAAACTTACTTTCTATCATTCAGTTGAGCTGAAGTTTTGCATACATTTTTATTTCTGTGACAATACAAATTGAAACAATAATGGACTTGTGTGTGTGTGTGTTGTGGGAAGGCGGGGGGGGGGGGGGGGGACTGCAGCCATTGGACCACCGACTCCAGTCCAAATTTGACAGTACAATACAAAAGTATTTTCTGAGTCCTATCCTTTCAGAGAATAGGTTTCAGTGGAAAAACACGTTTGCCTATGGCAAATCTTAAGATTACTTTGGAATCTATTTCTGCTGAATAGGATTTTTTTTTTGTAAATTTTGGATTGAAAACGTTTTATTTTTATTTACACTACTTGTATACAATGTAAGGAAAGTTATTACATAATCATTAAAAAAAAGACTTTGTGATTTTGGTGTATTTACACGTTTTGAGAAGTCATGAGTTGAATTTTGCTATTTTTTCGGTGATATATGTATGTATGCTTATGTATGTGAGTCAGGGCTTTTGACGTCAAAAAGTGGTTTTTGACATGACAAGGGTATAATACTGGTTTAAACTGTCAGAAACCTCTACCACCATCAAAAACTTATATCATCAAAACTCAAAATCTGTAGATAAGCTAGAATCTGGTTAGAAATAGAAATTAGTAATATTTGCCATATATAAATTAACATCTAAATATTATGCTGTTTGTAAATTAACATATCTTAAAACAATTTTTAGATGATAGTTAATAAAAATTTAAGTGAATATACTGGTTTCAAACCTAAGAATGTACAAAGCATGCGTTTCAAAGAATTTTCCCGAATAAATGTTTAAAGTATCTCTCCACTAATTTTAATATAATACATTAATCTGAATTACAAATCAATTTCTGAATGATGGTGTAAAAGTATAACTTTTTTTTATTATTATTAATTTATTTTTTAATATACATGAAAATTAATACTTCTTAATGGATTTTTAAAAAACTAAAGCTTTGTTTACATATTAATCAAAATGTTATGATAATATTGCTCTAAAAACTTTAATTTGTTTACTTTTTAAAACATACTTATAATTTATAAATAACAAGACAATTAAATTTTTAAAGTATCACATAATAAATTTAACATATTAAGGATAGTTATAAATAAATTTCGTAGTGATATATGAAAGTATCACAGCATATTTTTAATGAAATAACAATAATTCATAACGAAATTTTAAAAACCTAAAGCTTTGTTTTCATATTAATCAAAATGTTATGATAATATTGCTCTAAAAACTTTAATTTGTTTACTTTTTAAAACATACTTATAATTTATAAATAACAAGACAATTAAATTTTTAAAGTATCACATAATAAATTTAACATATTAAGGATAGTTATAAATAAATTTCGTAGTGATATATGAAAGTATCACAGCATATTTTTAATGAAATAACAATAATTCATAATGAAATTTTAAAAGCCTAAAGTTTTGTTTTTTATCAAAATTTTATAATAATGTGCATACTTGCCAACTCTACTGTTTTTACCAGTAGACTACTGTTTTTTGTTAAAAATCTACTGTTTTTTAGGAACCTACAAAAAAAAAAAAAAAAAAAAAAAAAAAAAAATCGTAAAATTGAGCAATTTTCCTGTAAAATATATGGCGGAAAATAGGCAGAGAATAAATATACTAATGGAATGAGGCTTATTAAATGTATGTGTAAAAATTGCAATATTGATTTTAATTATCGCAAAATAATCTTAAATTTTTGGGCTTTTCAAATAATGCTTTTGTAATTAAATATATTTACTTAGTCATTGTGAGTATATTTTCAGTCAGACAAGATAATTAAAAACTGAATTTTGATCCTCATTATCTGATAAAAATCTGGAGAATATTTTAATTTCTAAATGCAATGAAAATTTAATTTAAAATTGCTGTGGACAACACTTTAATTGTTCTTTTCTTAATAAAGCAAAATTTGCTACATATGTAAAAAGTTGTGTTTATGTAAATATCATTGACAACATTTTCTTTTTCCTAATTTTTGGGATTTGAAATTAATTCATTAATATACATAATCTCAATATTTCTTTTTTCGTTTGAAAGATGGGAGATTTATTTAAAGAATATTACTATTTATAGAAAATCTTTTGTAAATGTTCATATATTTTTCTTTTTGTCAACTATATCTTTATATAAATTCAGCCTCTATTGTTAAAAATGTCAATTTATAAAATCTACTGTTTTTAAAGTTGAAAGGTTGGCAAATATGAATATGTTTTTAAAAGAACATCAATCTATTTACTTTTCAAAATGTATTTATAAACTACATACATTTTGTTAAACTAAATTTTTATATAACAGTTAAATTATAGATGTAAATTTTTGACGGTTTTTAATATTTTTGACATGGCAGTTTAAACAGTCAAAAACTGCCACGCGTCAAAAACCTGCGAACCCTGATGTGAGTAGACGCGATAACGTCTGAACACTTTAATCGATTGAGCTGAAAGTTGGTACGTATTTCATAGGTCACTGTAGCACAAACTGTATAGAATTTGGTAAATCTAACACTTACAGTATTTTTTTACAGGGACACAAAGAAAAACATTTTATTATTAGGACCTTTGCGCTCAAATTATTTAAAGTGCAAAGCGTCTAAATGCTTTATTCGAATGAACTGACAATTAATAAATATATATTATATGTATGACTGATATTGAGTGGCGCATAAACGAAGAAATTTTGCATTAAAATGAATAAGAATGAATCGGGACTTCACTAAAAGGACGTGTAAATATAAAACATGCATAAACAGCATTTTACATATAATGAATAATGATAAATGTATTAAAATTTATATCACGTATAAAAAGTTTTTAATGAAATAATCATATAATGTTGAAAATAATAACTTGTTATTATGTGATTACATATATTATTAAAACATTTCGATTTAAATATTCGTTTTCTGATTACTTATTGTTATGTAATTACATACTGTTAAAACTAAATTATTTGTTAAATATGAAGAATGTATAAAATACAAAAAGTAATTTTTAATTCATTACGAATTAGAACAACTAAAAAATCATTCATACAATATGGCACCTAGTCTAGATACAACGATGATTTGTCTTCAAATTTTCTTTTTTAAAATCCAATCGTCTTTGAACTAGTTTGAGTTTTTGAGGGGGAAGTGAAGAGATTTCTCGATTGATTTTTCTAGAATTTCATATTCAGGAAAAAAGAAAAAAAAGATTTAAATATAAAAATTGGCGTCGTGAAGCGTTTCCTCATTAGAGTACAATCGTTGTATCAGTTAACATGTCACCTGTAATCGAAAAGGCGAAATGGAAGAAAAATGTCACATGATAGATGACTGATTGTGATTACCTCGACCCTTTAAATTAAAATAAAATAATATTATATATATACATCTGTTAAAAAAAAAACTTTTTGAATGTATCTTAGGAGGAATCGTATTATCACAATTTTCATTCTAGATCTTTCTCTCTTTTAACCTATCTATTAGAGAATGTACAGATAGTGTGCCTTACTGTTCATTTATATTCATTATTATTGAAATATTAATAATTATTTATTCATTATACATATATATGAAGTAGATTATAATAATTTTACTATTAATTAGTAACACTACACTGTTCAAAATAATAGTTAAACGTTTCACCAAAAGAATGGGGCTGAATAGACATTTTTAGCTGCAACCAATATTTTTTGGTTCTTTTATAACTTTCACCATTTCAGTGGTGCTTACTACTGAATTTGCACTACTAAAATGGTAAAACATTGCACCGAAATATTGATTACAGTTAACTGGAACCATTTTTCTGGTGAAATGTAAGATTTTATTTTTAACAGTGTACTTTATAACATTTATGAATTTCAATAACTATTTCAGCTTTAACCTTTTATCTACTGCATTATGATACAGACAAAAATACGTGAAACATATATTTTTAGTTACAGTATAGAACCGCGATTATCCGAACCCCGACTAATCGAGTTCCGGGTTATTCGAGGTAGTCTCGAAAAGGCCACGTCCCGAAGCAGCGTGGCCAGTACAGCCATGTTTACGTGGCTAACTGCGCAGTATTGTGTTTTATAATTTATGTATGCATTTATTGTACTGCATTTTTAACTTATTACATTTATATAAGTAATCGATGTATTTTTTTACTTCATTGACTATACGTTTTCATTCATTTTCAACTTTACCGTATGTCTCTCCTTCGACTTACGACAGAATTAGTGATATCACAAGTTTTCGATTATCAGAGGTACCAGGTACTAGGTCCAGATTATAGCATGGGCACACGGGGCACTGGCCCAGGGCCTCATTTCTAAAAATTGAGAAGTAATAGTACAATTTGTTTTTCATTATATGTCTATTAAAAACAAAAATTGATTAAACTTATCTTTCTATATTTTATTAGAGAGCTTAAACAATTCTTAAATTTTGTGACTAATTTCCTAAACATTGGCAGATCAATGTGCTACAGTTTTTCATTTGTCTTGAACATAAAACTAATGATTTTGTTATAGGTTGCTAAAAAATGAGGAAATAGATGGTATAATCGAATAATAATTTTTAAAAATGCACTTCTTTTATTTATTTATTTTTGTTTTTGAGAATGAGTCCTTTAGGCGAGCTCTTTAGAACAAGGTAAGGGGGCCTCCAAATAGCATCAGTGCCCTGGGTCTTCAAAAAACATAGTCGGGCCCTGCCAGGTACCCTTGGTCCACATAACCTCGGATAAGCGATGTTCTAGTACTTAAGAGTATTACTTAACGTATGCTGACCAGATGTCCTCATTTTCTATGGACTGTCCGTTTTTGTAAGCTGTTTTTCTAAGTTATAAAAATTTTTACAGGAAAATTATTTATCATAATTATTAGCGTTTTGGTCCCCATTTAGAAAGAATTTAAAACTAGATTCCTAATTAGGCTATTGTAATAATTATTAACGTTTTTAGTTATAACGGTACTCTAATCTGGTTCTGGCTATCATACTTAAAGATATATGCAATAAAAATTTTGCATATCACCTCATTATAGTGGTACTTTAAACTTAAAAGTACCGTCGGCAGATAAAGGGTTAAAATGGGGAACAGGCCCTGATTACCCAATAGGCACGAGAAGCATGTGCCTCCCCTTGAAAATCTTGAAAACCCCCAAATTAAGCAAAAATGGGCCCTAAATTGTAAGCTTGTAGTCTAAAAGAATTCTCTGATTATAAAAAGTCACAGTACACCTGATTCCACTACTACAATTTCTAGATTATGTAGGAAATATGCTAATGAAGCTTTTACACATAATTTAAAATGGAATAATTTCATATATTGTGGTGAATATAGGCTTTCACCAGTTCATATTTTGGTACAAAAATTAAGTGAATTTACTTGTTTACATTTTAAGCGAATTTACTTGTCCTCAATTTCAGGTAACTACAAAATTTAATGAAAAATTTATAAATTTTTCGAGATGTTTGTATGAGCCTTCAGACCAAGAAGTCAGTGGGGCCCCCAAATGGATTTGTGCTTCCCCTCAGTTGTAAGGTTAATCGGGCCCTGATGGGGAATATAAATGTTATTTATACATATAAGTTTAAATTGACATCACGGTAACTGTTTTTTATTTTTTTAAGTAAAGTTGTCAATGAAGTGATTAAGATAATAGTTAAATTAGAGTTTCGAATTGAAATTTATTTTAATGAGTGTCTTTAAATAATATAAAATGTTATCTAATACGATTATTGCTCTCCTTAAAATTAGGTAGTCCAATCATAGAGAGTCTCAAATATCGTTTTAAACCCAAAACCCTAAAGTTTTTTGAACTATAGTCATATAATTACTATGTTAATTAATTAAATTTTTTAAGAATTTCTCGTCAAGTTTTAATTTTTGCTTGCTTAATTTTTATTTTTATTATTATTTACAGTAATTAGTACAATCTTCATTTAAACTTCTTTTCTGTGTTATTATATGGTCTTGCGGAGGATTTGGAGAGTAAAGTTCGGCTCTCAGCACACACAAACTGTTTTAACCCGCTACACCCGCCCTAAACCGTGGTGGCCCCAGCTACTTCTTCTTCCAGTTATTATTATTATTCTTTTTCTGTTATACTTTGATCATATTTGCTACATATGATTTCATACGTCAACCACAAATGTTTCATAAAAAAATCATGTTAACTTTTTAAATACTTTTTGCCTTGTTCTTGGCTTCATGACCATAAGTGGCTGTTTTTTCATTCATTCACGTCTTCCTTCCTGGTGTTTGAACATTGTAATGATAAATTATATATATATAATCGTATTTCATCATGACAATACGAAAAAACCAGGAAACATATAATAAAAATTATTGAGAATTTAAAATACAACCAAACCAATTAAAAATTAGATATTGAAAAACAAAACAAAACATGATCTAACTGAAAGATGATGAGAAAATGACAAACCATGAAATAATAAACTGTGGTAGGGTAAAATAGCTGTAGGTTAAAAAAAAAAAAAAAAAAAAAGTTGTACCTGAACGCCTTTGCAGTGTATAAGCTGGGCCATATTACTTACTGCAAAAGCAAATCTGACATTGTCCCGGAGCTCCCAGATGCGAAGGGCCTTCAAATTTATCAATTAAATTATTATTATTTTAATTTTTTAAAAACAATATATAAGGGAAATTTAGAAAGTGCATTTACTAATTGAATATTATTTTTAACATTTAGAATTATTTTTATTATATTATTTTATCAGGTTATCCTCATTAAATTTTAATCACATCATAAATGTTTTTCTACTTTCATCTACTGCCAGAAATTTTTGAGTAAGGTTGAAATTACATATATTATTTAAAGGTTGGTTGGGTTTTACGTCGCACTAGTGCTGCGCAGATGGGCAATTGTCGACGGTCTGGGACTCACCCCTAAAGGTAGTCCGGAGACACGCCATCACAATTTTGATCCTCCACGGAGGGGATGGCTGTCCCGCTTCGGTAACCCCCCAGAGGTATAATTTTTGATGGGAACATGGAGGACATTGCGGCCACGACAGATTTTACGTGCACCAGCTACCATTAGTGTACACGACGGTCTTTGGCCGGCTCGAGTACCGAACCCACAATCTTCCAATTACGAGGCCGGCGCTCTAACGACTGGGCTACCGCGGCCCGTATTATTTAAAGGCAACATGCAATTGGTGCAAATCTAAAACGAATAATTTGGGTCTACGTTTGAGGGATACGTATTGAATTGAAGAAAATATTTCTTTCTTTACAAAATCTTTCTAAAGAATTTTAAGGGGACTTGACATTTTTGACTTGGAACTATTGAAAGTTTCATGTAAAAGTTTATGTTTCCATTTAATATTTATAAAATGAACTATAATAGGTTTGTTCAATAAAGTATATATTCAGAAAAAAATTCTTATAGCTTTCGATACTGTTTTACAGATTTGAAATGTTTGTATTGAGCAAAGCTAATATAGTTCAATTTATAGACATGATATTAAATAGAAATATAAGCTTTTATGTGAAACCTACTCCAATGGTGCCAAGTACCTTAAAAGTAAAGCAACAATGATTTTGTCAAATTTCTCTTTCTATAGTTAATATATATATATATTCAGGTGTCAATATACTTTGAAAGCTAAATCATGTATTCGTTAGTGTTGGCAGGGCCCGATTAAGCTTTGAAGCTAGGGGCGAAGCTCAGTATCATTTCGGGGCCCTCTTTCATTTCAGAAAATCTTGTTTTCCTGTTACATATTGTAATATAAAAATCCTATAGACCAAAAATTTGTGTGTGTTTATAGTTTTTTTTTTTTTCATTCATATATCTGGGTGGTTTCTACACACAACATTAAAATCGTATAACTTATTAATTAAGAATATTCAGATTTTTGAGGTTAAATAATAGATTTTTCCCGAAATAGTGAGCATTTTTTTATCTTGCTTTAGGCGAATTTTCTCAGAAAAATTCAATCTCAGTATGAAAATATAAAACAGAAAATTCAAGACCCTGTTTTTAGTCATTTTGAGGCCCCCTCTTAAATTTTAGAGGGGAAGCTTGTGCTACCCGAGCCTTTTGGGTAATCAGGCCCTGAGTGTTGGGTCCACTGTATTAGAAAGAAGCGAGGAAAATAAAAATTCAGAGCACCCTTAATAGGTTTCTCGCGTGATGTTAAAAAATGCGAACAAAAATTATTTTTTTCCGTGCTTACAAAAAGGAAGAAAGAAAAAAAATATATTTTGTTATATATTAAGATTGTAGTTGGAACTCATCTAGAGCTGTCCTTTTCTACTTTTGTATGTAATAACAAGTTTCTGTGACTGTTCTTACAGTAATGAAAACCCGATCGAGACAGTACCCTTTAATTACGGCTATCTCGCGAATCCTTGAAACAAGTTTTATTCAAGTAGGATTGATTCACTCATCTCATATACTGAGAAAAATTCTTCCTTGAAAGTAAATAAATACTTCCTTCGGTTGGAGATTTTTTTCTTCTCTCCCTCTCTTGCATCTGTCCGTCTACACGAATTCCGAAAATAAAAACAACCTTTGACTTTACGGAGGCGAAAGTGTAAAGGCAGGGCTGCCAGCTTGGCGATTAAATTTTTGTAGCTGGCAAAACTAAAGATAATACTGTTGAAGTAAAATATACGATAAAAACTATCGTTTAATAATGTAGAATAACCAAGCAAAGCAATTGATGATAACAATGTACATTTCAGTTACCTAAAAAAAAAAAAAAAAAAATTCCAAACGAGGAAAAAAGTGTTTATGAATTCAGATTGTCTATTGTCTGTCTGACCGTTCTCGTTTCTTCAATCGTTTGAAACTGATAGTACGTTATATTATAAATAACAATACAGGTTTGTGTACAGGACATCGCAAAATAATTCAGATACACTACGGTCTATGTGAGTCAAAATCAATTGTCTACATGAACAATATGGACTTCGATTAAACGTCCTCCGTGGGAAATCTTTCTAAGCGGTCCTAGCCCATATTCACGTGAGTTTAGGAGAAAACCACAGAAAACTCTGAACGGCTTTGCGTTCAAACCCGGCGACTTTCACTTACCAGCTTAGAAAGCAGATCGTCTCGGCCACTGGTAGGGTTTTAAATTTAAAATGTTGAATCGGTACGGACATTATTAAAAATTTAAAAAATGATGGGGTTATGGCATGAATAGGTTCTTGGACAAAAATTTATGGGGGTCCACCGAAACGAAGGATCAAAATTGTGAAAGCATGTCTCCGAAACATCCCTAAGAGTGACTCCTAGATCGCCGCCAATTGTCCATAGCGCTTAGCGCAATACTATAGTGCGATACGTAAAACCCAACCAACCAAACTTGGACAAAATCAAAATATTTAAAGCTATTTAAAGTTAGTAAACATTAAAATTTATTCAAGGTCAAGAGGCCCACCAGCGGCTGAGGGATTCTGCGCTCAAAGTCAAAGCTGGTAGATGGAAGGTGCTGGATATGATCCCAGGTCGCACTCATCAGCCTAGCCGTTCGGAGTTTTCTCCGAAACTCGCGTAAATACGGGCTAGGATCCCTTAGAAAGACCCCCGATGGAGGATATTCCACCTTTAGGCCTAGGATCCTTGCGTAGTCAATCTTTCTTAAATCCTAGAAACCGAACCAAATCTATTCAAGGTCAAGTGAAACCACACAAAATGGAAATTGTACGTTTCAAGAAATTAGAAATAATAAGAAAAACAAAATACATACATTGAAAAAATATTGCTCAACCCTTTCAGGGGCAATGCAGTTACATTCACTTAATATCAAGTGCTACCAGAATTTGAGAACAGAGTCAGATGATAAAAAATAAATTAATTTTTTTGGCTAAGTCAAAAAGGTAAAAATTTATTGAAAATTTCCCGTGTGAATTTTCGAAATTAAGAATTAAAATTAGGTGGTATAAAATATATACCACTGCCCTGAAAGGGTTATAGTGCCATGTACTACTAAAGACACCAATATTGGTTTGTTCTTAAGACTTTTTTTTTTTTAATCTTCAAAATTGCATTTAGAAATAAACGAGTCTAAGGCACTAATAAATAAAATAAAATAATTATACAGAAAAATCACACATGAAATAGGAATGAAAACATTTCATTCCTCTCTATATAGTTGTTCTACCGATTTAATCAAATGTGATAAAACTTTGTATCCGAATTTGTTTTAAGAGTAGAAATTTTACCCTATGTGTCAATTGCTGTATTGTAAATAGCTGATATGATTCTAATTTTATTATTATTATTATTATTATGTCATGTTAAAGTCAAAGCATATGTTATTCCTGAAAAACATAAGATTTGTAGAACACATTCATATAAGAAACAATTCTTACTTGAATAAGTATGTTTTGTATAATTATATTAGAAATACAATACTTTGCTTGTATGGGTACGTAGGGTAGTTCTTCAACAAAATTAGCGATTGCTGTAAAATGCAACATATTTTTTCTTAACATCAAGAAGGGGGTGGTGTTGATAGTCGTTATAAATCTTTATTTTGTAAGTTACTGTCTAAGAATTATAAAACTTTGCTCACATATACAATGGAATAAAAATATAAAAAATTCTCAGACTATGTAAATTCAATAAAATTCAAGATTTTTTGGAAATTTTTAAAATGCTGCTGACTGTTAACCAATTTTTAACCCTGCTTTTGCGTTATTGTGGTTTAACAATATATTCTAAACACATTTGGGTTATTGCTTTATAGATTAATTGGTAAGTACTTTTATTATTATTTTTAAATATTTTTATGTTTGAATGCCATGACATATGCATTAAGTTTCAGCATTCAAATATAAAAATATTATTAATTTATCAATGAATCCACAAAATATGCATTGTTAATTATAATGTAAAATCAAAGGGGGAAAATAGCATGGAGTATTTTAAAATTTTACAAAAAATATGAAATTTTATTAAATTTAAATAGTTTTTCGGAAATTTTAATATATTTAATATTATTTTATTTTAATGCATTCCTATACAAAATTAAATAATTCCAAGACAATAATTTACAAAAATAAATTATACATAATGTCCACCATCTTTATTAAAGAAAAATTAATAAACATGTGCAATTTATGGCATTTTTTTCTTTATCTGTTTAAAATTATATCCCTTTTTTTTAGCTCCAAAAATAGTAAGCCCACCTGATGAAACATCTAACTATACTGGCGGTACTATAGCTATGTCTTGTGAAGCTACTGGCTGGCCAATTCCTGTATTTGAATGGAGAGTTGACCATGGAGATGGAAATACTATTCCATTACCCAGTAAGAAACTCTTTAAACTATATTATATATAAAATATATTTGCCTGTTTTTTTATCTTGTAAATTCACTTATTTTTAACAAATATTTAATCTTGTTTTAATTTTCTGTATGATCTTATTAAGTTTAGAAATGATGGAATGTTTGTCCATATACTCCCACCATATCATTTATATATGTCTAAAAATAGTAATAATTATTAGTTGTTTTTATAAATATATTCATATGAATTTTTAAAATTGATTGGGGATTTTTCTGAATTCACTTGAACATTTTCTTTTATTCACCATGTACAGTCGGCAGCAAAATTATCGGCGCACACATCCACACTTTTAATATATATATATATATATATCTTAGCTTGATCGCTAATTTTTATCATCTACTTACTTTTTTATAAACAGTATAAGACTAAGATCATGACTCAACAAATATTTACTAAACAAAACAGAATTATGTGCCCTCTTTTAAGTGAAATTATTGCTAGTACTTTAATAATTTTCACCAAAACTAAATTCAAAACTGGTGTACAATCAATATATAGATTTTAAAACTTCTTTACACACCTTAAATTTTAAGCTAGCACAACCGGTTTCGAAAGGACGTAGCTTTTCTTTATCAGGTGCAAAAAAACACATGCTACTGCCTTGGAGGCAAAAGCAAGACGTGCTAGCTTAAAATTTATGGTGTGTAAAGAAGTTTTAAGATTTATATATTTTAATAATTTTGCTGCCAACTGTAATAACTGAATCAGGTTGACTCACAAACATTTAAATTAAATTGAAACAAATGTTACGATTGATTTAATGTTAAAGCAATACAGTAACGAAATAACAGCATAAAAAAATTCTTTTATTATTACTTTTTTATTACTGTAAAAAGTATATTTTTTATTAGGATGATTATATAAAAAAATTGAGCATTTGAAACTGGTTCTTATTTTCTAAAAATTAATTTACTATTATTATTTTATATTTGAAACTACGAAGTAGGAAAAATGCACTTAATAGCTTCAAAAGGAAACTATAAAATTAAAAAAAAAATTTTTTTTGAAAAACAAGTATTAATTTAGCAGTTGTGAATTTTCTGAATATAAATAAAGGTTGGGTTGGGTTTTACATCACACTAGTGCTGCACAGAGGGGCAATTGGCGACGGTATGGGACACACCCCTAGAGGTGGTCCGGAGACATGCCATCACCATTTTGATCCTCCACAGAAGGGATGGCTTTCCCGCTTCAGTGATCCCCAGAGGTATAAATTTTGATGGGAACATGGAGGACATTGCGGCCACGACAGATTTTACACGCATCAGCCAGTGTACACGACGGTCTTTGGCCAGCTCGAGTACTGAACCCGCAATCTTCTAATTACGTGGCCGGCGCTCTACCGACTGGGCTACCGCGGCCCGAATATAAATAAAGAATTAATATATATATATATATATTAGATGATGACTAATTACGATAATAAAATTTTACCATAAAATAATTTGGGGTTTGACTGCTGGCAGAGAAATGGTATGTCGCTTTGACAAATTCACTTTCATAAGCATCACTTGTGGGTCTAAAAAAAATTTCAGTCTGTGCCATGAGCATCATTCATGAGTCACTGATATTTAATGTATATTATCGATATACAGTACCCGCCGCTTATTAAAATCACATTCGTTCCGAGAAAAAGTGATTTTATTAAGCGGCTGATTTTTATATCCAGTGAATGTTCCTGCACTCAAGAAAAAGGTATTATTTACCTGAATTTGGAAAGAAATTTCAAAAGGTACGAAAAAATGGCACTAATAAAGATTAATTAATTTTCAACAGGTAGTTATTTGATTGTTCCTTCAAAATAAGTGAACTAAACACATCGCAAGTTCCAATGCGCTCTCCTTTGAGGAAAATCATCAATTCTTTGCTAAAAGTTCACGCCCTTCTTTTAAATTAAAAAATTTTACGCTTAATGGCCCTCTTCACTTACAGTCTCTGGAAGCCCGAGCCAATGCTATTCTATGGGGAAATTTTCTTTACAAATAACTTATTAACTAATACATATTTTTAAATTCTGTTTTCACATTCAGAAAATTACCAACTGTTAAATGGACGGACCTTTTTCAAAAATGTATTTTTTTTTATTTTTAATATTTTATTTTGAAATTGCAAAATGAAAAAAATTCACATATTGAAAATTCGTATTTTGCAGCTTCAAAATAAAATATAAAAAATTTAAAAAAATAATTTTTTAAAAAAGGTCCATCCATTTAACAGCTGGGAATTTTCAGAATGTGAAAACAGAATTTGAAAATATGTATTAGTTAATAAGTTATATGTAAAGAAAAATTTCCCATAGAATAACATTAGCTTCGGGTTCCGGCGATGGTGAGTGAAGAGGGCCCTTAAGCTTCTTGCTTCTAAGTTATTTCAGAATAAGAACTAAAAATTGTCTTTTAATTAAACATTATTAAAAAAAATCACTTGTGAATCAAATCCAATTTGTAACTTATTATAGCATTTTGAAGAATACAACCCTTGAAATTATTACTGAGACAAGTGATAAGGCATGTTAATTGTTGTAAATGTAAAACTTCCGACAAAGAGAGATAACAGAGGAATTGCTGTATTTTCTTTTAAAAATAAAATATCACAGTGTAAATAAAAATTTATGCATAAATGATATTTTTGCTGCTGAAGAGATTTTTTTTTTTTAGTTTAATTAACCGGCGATGCTGATTTTATTAAGCGGCGGTATTAAAATTAGTTTGCATTGATTTTATTCCAGTCCTGGCAATTTGATCAGATTAAGTGGCTGATTTTATTAACCAGTGAATTTATTAAGCGGCTGTTACTGTAGATAAAGCTGAAAGTTTGTTGTTGCATCTGTCTGAATTTTTAATCTGCTATAAACAAAGCTACACCACTCAAATGATCACTATAAAATTGGTACACTTATTAATCAAGACAAAATCTAGCTAATGCTTTATTTTTTAGTTCAATCAGATAATTGGTTTAAAAGATAGTATATGAAATAAGCCATTTTAACTGTAAAATTACTAAAAAGGAAAAAAAATTATGTCAAAAACAAATTATGCATTCATTTTTTCCAGACATAATAAGTCTAGTCATATAGCAACAGTAAGTAAAGTCTAATTTTGCAAAAAAATGCACTAAAATATTAGTATTGAATGATGATGAATTATTTCAAAACAAATACCATAAATTATAAAAACACACAGCAATGGTTTTGGGTGAAAATAATTAAGCACAGCTCTTCATTAGGCTCAGTATATGCATTAAACCTACAGTAAGGGGAAAAATAAAAGAAAAAACATTGAATTCTTTAAAAATATTGATGTGGTCATGCTTATTTTTATTCAAAAGAATTGTTATGCTTGTGTGTTTTTTGCAAAATGTTTAGTTGTATTGTGATTTCAACAACATTAAAACGACCATCATAACACAAAATCCTTCTAAATATTCTTTGTTAAAATTTTTGTTAAAGGTGATGATCCAAAGGTTTCTGTACAGACTAGAGGCGGTCCAAGTAAATATGAAGTAACTTCCTGGCTTCAGTTGCTGAGCCTTCAACCAAAAGATGCAGCTAACTATTGGTGCATAGCAAAAAACGAGGAGGGAGAAACATCAGCAGCTGCTAGAATTGTAGTATTAGATTTCGAAGGTAAATCATTTAATTTTATTAACCCTCCGTCGGGCGCACCCTGCCTGAGAGGCCTGTTGTGGTTTTTATTCTCTAAATATCCTACACAAAAATTGAATGTATTTGTATAAATTCAATGATATTCAGAACTAACAAAAATGCTATGTCAATCATTATTTTATTTTTATCAGCAATATAACTTCATAAAATTCTATTATTATTTAAAACGGTGGTAGTCAACTCAGTCTCTACTGCGCACTAGTGGGCATTCCCGCTTTAATGCTCGGCAGTAAAGGTTTTGTCCGATAAAAAAACATTAAAAAAATATATATTGATAAACACCTTACTCAGGCTTCATCATCTCTTACAAGAAGCTTTTCGTGGGAAGATCCTCCCCCTTTTCAATTGCAAACTTATTGGAGTGGACCAGGGGTGCAGAAAATGTTCAGACCTCGGAAATTTCCCCCAAACACAGTATAAATTTCCCTCAATAATGCAAAAATCTACTTTGCTATACAAAGTCATTTGTTCTGTGTAATAAATCTTTAAGAGAATAAGTATACAGTGTAACATAAAAATATCACTGTTAGTGTATGTTATAAGAACTTCAAAGCAGCAAATTTTTATTTTTTATTTACATTTTTATTTTCTCTTTAAAAAAAAATATTCAGAATTTCCCCAGTTAGTTTAAATTTCCCCCGAACCTCGTTCGGGCGTTCGGACATATTCTGCACCCCTGGAGTGGACCTTGGCTATTTATAGCTTCATCCTGTTCTTTCAGTAGGTAGCGCCACTGTGGATCTATCTTGACGGATTCGTGGTCATTAATGGCAATTTGATTTTTAATTATTTCAATGCTTTCTCTATAAAACGCGTACATATGGTTGTTATAATTGGCTATTTTTGAGACATCATTAAATTTTATATCTATTTCGTTTTCGCGATAGGTTCTAGCAAGGGCGGTATATCGTTTTTATGTTCGTTAAGGCATGTTTTTCTTTGTGACTCAATATATATTAATTATTATTATTACCAATATATATTTTTAAAATTAATTATGTTGTGCTTCATTTTAAATTTAAATTAAGTTAAAGAAACATTTTTTTTTTGGACTTTTTAAAAACATTGAAATGAGAAAATGCTTTATTATAAAAAAGCACCACAGAACTGGAGTTTAACAGTAATAGGTACAAAACTTTGAATAAACACCATACAATGCAAGAACTCCCAACAATTGTTTCGGGTTGAAAGAAAACACAACCCTTCGTCAGGTGAACAAAGTAAGCACGAGTGCTGCAAACAAAGTGGCAACCAAAACAATTATTGTCAGTTCTTGCATTTTATGGTGTTTATTCAAAGTTTTGTACCTATTGAGAAAATGCTTTATTATTATATGCTTTAACTTGCTATAACTGTTTTTAAGGAACTGGTGGACAGTTATAAAATTTTACTATTAAAAACATACAAAAGTGTGTGGTAAGTATAAAATGGTTGACTACCCATGATTTAAAACATTTTTTTTTTTTTTTTTTTTAAATAGATGTTTACAACACATATTTTTAATGTATATTGTTAAAAGAAATTAATTCATTGAAATTTTATATTGCAGGTAGTCGTGCTTCACTGAATGAAAGAAGCAATGATTTGTAATTTTATGTGCTAAAATTTATTTCACAATGCTTTTAAAACTGCCATTTTAAACAATTCATCAATGATACTTATACTGTATAATTGTGAATTTTTAAAAATGTTATGTGCTAAGTATACAAAGAACTTAAAAATGTCACCTTGTACCGAATATGCAGCTGTACTTATTGTAATTTAAAAATGTGATAAATTGTAGATCATTATAACTTTTTTCGTTATTGTTAAAACCAGAATTTTCAAAGAGTTCTTATATTCTTTTTATAATATTTTTGTATACAAATATATTTAAAAGAAAATCTTCAAGAAAGATCGTTATTCTTCTCTAATGCATGTAGATTTTTCAATGTAATACTAATAAAAAAGTGCTATTTTGTTATTAGTTGTTTGTTGCTTTTTTACTTACACATCTTATTATAATTATTCAAATATATAAATAATGCCACATGCAAAAAAAAAAAAGTTTTTATTCCAAAATATACTAAAAATTCCTATTTAGCAAAAGTAGATTAAAAAGTAAATAGTTCCGAGATTTGACATAGTCACAGGTCACAGACAGTAGTGGGTAATTTTTAGAAATTCTTACCAGCCAGCAATATACAATACTTAATCAATAGGGCTGTGCCAATCAATCAATCAATCCTTAGTCCCGATCAATTTTTTTTAATTGCGCTAATCAACTTGATTAATTCAATTAAAAATTTTGAAAATTTGATTAAATTTTTCAAACTACGAATTAAAGTAAAAATGCAGTTCTGTCTACAAAAAATTTTTACATATTTTGCTAACAAACATTCTAAGAAGCTTCCATCAAATAATGAAAAAACAAAAATAAATAAACAAAAATAAAACTTCTCAAAAGAAGTTGTTGCACTTTTGTTGATAGAGAAAAGGGGGAAGATAGTTATTAAACAAAAGGCCGTTTTATGTTCGTGTTGGGGTAACACCACGTGTAGTCTTCTACAGGGAGTGTTGGCTAGGGCAATAGGTTTCTCAGAAACAAGAAGCTTCCGAAAAATGGAAATGCTCAAGATAAAGAAAAGAAAAGAGAAGAAAGGATTGGGATTTCCACTATCCTTTTGATGAGGGAAATGTCAACAGAGTTTTGCAACACCTTCAAGCATTTATTGTCTGTTCAGAATTGCTGATAATAACTATTGAAGTAGAAACAGAAGATAACATTCTGTTTTCTAGTCCGAAGTGCTGAAGAAGAGCTGAAATATAAAAACAATGGAGAATTTGAGATTTTTATAATAATGATATGGAATTTTGAGAATTCACTTAAAAATAAGGACAAGCGAGGTGGACAGGGCCTGTAAATATAAAACTAAAATATGTGTAAATTCATCTAATTTTTCTTTCAAAATGAATTTATTAAAATAAAAATTAAATAAGTGAAAATATAAAATTAACATTTAAAGTCACCAATTATTACTCTGAAAATTAATTTAAAATTTAGTTATGAAACAAATATAAATAATAGACAAAATAATAATAATAATAATAAAATAAATAATATATATATATTTTTAATTCTAACTTATGAATAAAATAATATTATAGAGAATTTATTTTTTAGATATGAAACTAAATAACTAATATAAGTTATTTCTCAGTTGTATTTCTGAACAAAATTTTATTTAGAAATATATTAGGAACATATTTTTTCATTATTTATTTGCATGTTTTTTATTATTATTATTCATTGTTTAAGGAACTAGTTAAATTAACATCTATATCATTTTTATGGTTTGTTGTGTACTATCTATCTATTTATCTAATAAACTATATATACAGGGTTAGCAAGAAATAAGTTGCCTACTTCAGAGGACTCTAGAATATGTCCTATTGGTCCAAATGACATAAAATTTTAACTACAGATAATTTAAATGTTGCACTTGACATTTATTAAATAAGAAAAAATTAGTACAAAATTCCGCCGGTAGGTGGCGCTGTATTACACATAGCCATATTTAATATGCAAGAAAAATATGTGAGAAAAATAAAGTAACATTAATAAAACTGCTCAATATGATACCCTTCATGTTCAACAATGTGCTGTAATTGCATAATCATATTTTCAACAGCTGACCGGAGTAAGTCTGCCGGAATGCCTATAACATGGCGCCGAGTGCTGTCCTTCAGATCAGGCAGAGTTGATGGCCTTTGACGGTAGGTATTGTCCTTTATCCAAAGAACAATGCGAATAGGTATGCGCTGAAACACAGATGCTGTTTTTAATTTTGAATATATGCAAATAAGTACCATTTGTGTTATAGTGCCATCTATCGGTGGAAATTTGTATTATTATTTTTTATTTAATAATGTCAAGCGCATCATTTGAATTATCTGTAGTTAAAATTTTACCTCATTTGGACCAATAGGATGGATTCTAGAGCCCTCTGAAGTGAACAACTTATTTCTTGCTAACCCTGTATATATATATAGAGGAGTGTTTAATTCATCATTCAACCAAAATTATATAAAGAAAAATTAAAACATTAAAAATCTGATTAATCGATTAATGAACCACGATTAACCCAGTTAAAACTGTTAATCGATTCCCACCCCTAATAATTAATAATCTTTACAACAAAATTTATGCAATTGTAAGGTGAGTTGACTATTTAAGTAGGATTCTTTCAAGTTTCCTTTCTTAAAAAAATACAGTATACACCCCTTCTCGTATTCATAAGGACACTTGATGTTTTGAAATAACTAATGTAAAAAGAATTATGAACGAAATTATGCTAAGCACAAGTAATGTATCTAGTTGATTTTTCAATTACAGTTTCAACAGCTCATGCAGAATACAGCAGAAAGAACATTAAATACTTTTTGAAGGCACAAAAAAAATGTAAAAGGCAAATCTGGGAAAATCCATTAGAGGCATTAAGAAGTCGTTTTTTATCTGGTGACATTTTTTGTAGCAGTGGTCACTTTATTTTTTTAGTTAGAAATGATAAAGACAACAATGTTTTAGAAACATACAGATTAGTAGCAATATAAAAGTAAACAATTCAAATAAATATGCTAATACAGTAGAGAGCCAGAAATCCACCGACCTAAAATCTGCCAAAGTCTAAAATCCGCACTGCTTTCAGATACAAACAATGAAATTCACTATTAATAAATTAGAAAACTGCTAATCAGAATTTTTTAAAAAGATCTTGAATGCAGATTCCATACTTGCAATTTATGATTACAATAATAATAATGATGTGAAAGACTACTAAAACCAAGTTACTGATAGTAAAATTATTGACAGTATATTTAGTACATAAAAAGAAAATGATGATGATGTTATCAATGAGGTATACAATATGACAAACTAATTTTTAAAAACGTTATCTGATGAAGGCATAATTGTAAAGAACTCCTCACTTAAATTCTTGAAACAATAAATTTGTTTTACAATTCTATGATGTATGTATGAAAGGAAAAAAAGAATCAAGATTTTAAATTATTATTTTAAATTAATATTACGTGATGATAACTTAATATTAATATTTCAGAATATATCTTAAATTGATAGCTTATAATAAATAAATCAGAATATTCGACGGAATGCAAGAGTTAGATTTAAGAACAAGTTTTAGAATAAAGATATGCATTAAACTTAGTGGCAAAACATTGCAAAATACTTAATCCCAGATGTCTGGGTCAACCAATGATAAAATGTAGATGGGGATTAGCTTAGCTAACTACCCAGTAAGAATTCATAAGAAAAGGTTGAGTTCGTGCCAAAACAGCTGTATTTAAGCTGGAACACACGAGAAATCGTTGCTTTTGCCCGATATTCACTTGCTTAATAAACTCACGTTAAATACTATTTTCATCATGTAAAATCTTACTAGCAAAACTTGGGGCGCCCTTGCAGGGTGCCACTACGGCGAAGTGCCGGTCATCGGCACCGTGGCATGATGGTTGCCGGAACTAAGAATGCATATACCGCTCCGGATGTCTTCATAATCGACCCATGACTGTATCTACATGACCGCACCTTTGGACTTAATAAAGGATTATTCGTTTAACCAAATGGACTCCCTCATTTCCTTTATAAGATGCCTACTTTCCTTCATAAGATGATAGTACACATCCGTAATCCAGAACTAATTTTTATCATTGCATGTATGTATGTTCATGTGTAGTATAAAGCAAAATACATGTGAATAGATCCAAATTTGAGAGTTAATTTTTCATTTTTGTTTAACGTGTTTTTGTTATAATTTTGAATGTTCAGTGTTATTCTTATATATACCTAATAATTTAATATTAAAGTGAAATTGTGTTATTATTCACTAGTATGTGTTTAGTATGAATAATAATCTGATTTTATTATTCAAAGTGAAAATCATTTTTTTGGGGCCCCAAAATCTGACAAATCCTAAAATCTGCACAACCTATAGTCCACAGTTGTGCGGATTTTTGTCTCTCTACTGTAGTAATAAAATTATAAATGGACAATTCCACAGATAGCTGACTCATATTCACAAAACAAATATTTTGTAAAATACTGTATGAAAGTACAACTCTCAAAATAATTTTTGCTTTCCTGTGATTTGTAGTTGAATTCAATGGTGTAATTGAATTAATTTTTTTTTTTTTTATATAATTTTATAAAATTGTAGATCGGGGCTTCACAAGATTCTGAAAAGTAGGATAATAGAATAAAAAAGATTATTTTAAAAGCTGCCACAATCTTCTAATTTTGAAATGCAAATGAGGTGAATTGATTGCTCATAGCAAGTACAAATTTTTATTGAATAAAAGGTAGAGTAAGTTTTCTTCTGAAAGTAACTATATAATATATAGATTTCAACCTATATCAAGCAATCAACTGATAAATAAGCATTTTTTCAAACAATGCAACAGAAAGTAGTCATTTCCTAAAAGCAAATTTATTAGTAGCTACTTTTTAGCAGTATGTGGCTGGTAGCTACTGCTAATTTTGTCCTATGATAAAAATGCACTGAAAAAAAATGGTGTTAAAAAATAATAAATTAAAAAAAATTGTAAATAAACATCATAAATTGCAAAAACTCACAACAGTTATTTTTGTTAGAAATAATAACGTAACCTTTCATCACATGAAAAATGTAGGGTTGAGTGTAGCATCAGAGCGGCAATAGATGTAAAAACAGTGTAAAAAATTTAAACACAATGCATTTCAAAAGACTGCATTTTTCAGCATGAGTGCATAATAGATAGGAATAAGATTGACAAAAGGATAAGAAAGCTAAACTATACAAGGAAGATGAATATTATAACAAAGTACTAGTATTTAGAAAGCAAATATATATTTATAAAAAAAAAAAAAAAAAAAAGCAGAAGGCCTGTTGCATTTATCTTGCATTAATATGTGGTCAACTATTCTTAAAAACATCATCATACTCTTACACACATAATAATTAATTAATAAATATCCATGTTGCTGTATAGTTTCATTATTCTTTATCAGCTATGAACCACTAAACCTTGAACTTTGCTTGTTTTACTTCATGAATAACTAAACTCCAGAATTATTTTGCCTTTTTTTAAATCCATGTGACTCCTAATGTACCATACTGTGACTATTGTTTGTTTACTATGGTTGTTTTCTGTTAGATTCTCTGTTATTTTGTCTTTTAATAGATTATTCCACTTTAAATTTTACTTAAATTATTTTCATGTACGGTAGGGAGCCCGTTAGTGATTTGCTATTGTAGCCGCTAGTGAACAAAATCGTACATTAGTGCTCAAGGGTGAAAAAGGGTCTCCCCTGATGAATTTTTTTCACCGTTCTGAGCTTCTTCTACTTCAAAAATATTCATTCTTATTGGTCTATGTGGTTTCATTGATCTTGTATCTGTTGCTTGGCTTTTACTATGTTTAATAATTTCTTATTATATATATGTAATATAGTAATAAATAATTTAATTATTTTGTGAAAAATTGGCGCAGAACTTATACCAGTATTAATGAGACAAAAATTTTTCTTCTTAAATCATCGATTTTATAGGTAGAGAAATTTTTGAAATGAATACTGGTATAAGTTCTGCACCAATTTTCCACCCCTGCAAACATGAATATATAAAACAAACATAATTTGATTACATGACGTAACAGAAGAGAGATATACATCAGAAAAAACTAATATGATTTTTAAAAAGGCACAAATTTTGTTAATTGCACACTATTATAGAAAGACAAATAAACCTACATTAAAGCTGGATTAAGCTCAAAAATCTCAATCTTGAATAAAGAAAAATGTCCAATGGTTCACGAAAGTTTCAAAATGTTAAGAAGCAAAGACAATGAATTACTCGTGTGAATTTTCAGGGATAAAGCTACCTAACATGCAAAAACCCTAAAAACTGTTGCTTTTATACATAATGAATTGTGTAAATAAGTACTTTTAATAATAGTCATATGATATATCATTTATAGGTGATATTTGAAGAGTTTTTAATACATTATAAGGCAAATTAAACATTCAAAATAAAAAATGTATATAAAAACAATATGAAATTCAGAGACAGCAAAAATTTCAAAATCCCTGAATTCAGAAATAGTCTATGAAATTTTACCCCAATAATGTTCATGGAAAAACCTACACAAGCTATTTGTAATAACATTTTGTTATATTCTATAAATGGCAATGGTCAGTCATGTATCTATTTACATTCAACTGAACTATCCAATTAAAAAAGTTAAACTAATAATAATAATAATAAAAAAAAAAAAAAAAATTAAGAACTAATTTTGAATTTTTAACACAAAGGATAATAAAAACGAACTATGGATAAATACAAAATACATTTATAAACATTTGAGTAATTTATTTCAATAATTTGAAAAAGTTGCTTTGTCAAGATTTATGCTAATTTTGTAAATATTTAATAGAATAATGTATACTTGTATTTATATGATCTACACATGGGTGGGCCAATAACCTGTGCAAAATCATTTCTCAGACAAAAAAGGCAAGAAATAAAAAATGCCTATATTTTCTTTTCTTTAAGAATAATTTTAATTTTTATGTATTTTCCAGGTTTCTATTCCAATATTTTTTTAATTAAAGCATTCATTAGTTTGAGAATCAGTGTAAATTTTATATTGCACACCATTCTATGTTTAAATTGATCATACCTTTATTCATGTAAAGTTTTATTTAATTTTAAATACGTAATCAGTAATTTGAATTAAAAGATATCAACATTAAAAAAGAGCAAGTGAGAGAGAACCTGAAGTAGCAACATTTCATATGAGCATCATACAAACTTAATACATACCTGCCAACATTTGAAAATGACAATTAGTAGCACATCAATTTTAAAAATGGATTGGATGGTTGGTTGGTTCATTTTTAACATGCAACACACAAATCCTAAACAAACAAATGTATGTATGTTACCGTATTTTCTTGTGTATAATCCACGGGGTACTATTTTCAGACCTGATGAAAAATTTTCCACAGATAATACGCAGTGCTAGACGCCAGACATCCGGTTTTTATCTGCCACAGAAATCTGGCCACATTATATTAAATGTTTTTTTACCCCCCCCCCCCCCTACCAGATTAAATATTTTTAAAGTTATTATTTTTATCAAAATAATTTGCATTAGTGTTCATATATAATGAAAGACTGTACTGTTTAAGAAACAAACACGATTTATGAAACCAGGTGTAAAATAATTTTATTCAAAATTACTCTTTTTACACTATATTCAACCAGTTATTAAAATTCAGCAAAATTCACCAATCAATAAATATTTTTGTGTGTTTAATTGTGTGTATAATTTTAAAAAATATAAATTATAATTATTATTTCAAAAAAGTATAATCTTAGCATTGGGATAATTATTTTAAAAATGTTAATATATAAATATTAAACACATTCAAAGGCTTCTGCAGGCGTTTGATCATCGATTGATAGGGGAGGGGTGGGGTAAAAAAAAAGTGAGAAATATTGAACAATTTTACTTCTTTATAGGTTCTAGCATCTAATAAAGTAAATAAAAAAAGAACATTGACATTTATGTTCCGGATGGAAAAAGATTAGGAAGGCGTTTCTTTATTGATCATTAGGGGGTGGCGTAGGTTGCGAGGGGGGGGGACAAAAAAATACACGAATGTGAAATACTTAACAATTCTATCTCTTTATACATTCTAGAATCTAATAAAGTAAGTTTTGAATGAAAATTGACATTTACGGCATGGATGGAGAAAGATTGAAAATTCCAAAGCAAAACGTAGTCAGAAATGATGCAATTTTGGTGCTAGATAAAAATTCGTAATTTTGAGCCGATTTTCGTAGCATCGTAGTTTACGGCCCAAATTCGTAGCAACTACGAATTACTCGTAGCAGTTGGCAGGTCTGTTAATAGCAAACAATGAAAAGTGCAGGGTAATTTTATTTTATTTATCTGTTTTCTGTGAATAAATTATTTTAGTGACTGACATGAACAACATACAAACTTTAATTCCATAAATTCAATTTTAATAGCAAATATGGGTTGACACAAGGTAATTTCATTTTATAATCTATTTCCTGTGAATAATTGACATTAGTTCAGTGAAAAGAATCACATATATTATTTAAAAGAAAAGAAAACTTCCTTTTTAAGTATATTGGAGTGTAAAGGTTGATTTTTTATATATACTATGTGAAAAATGCCAGAGCCGGAAATCGAACCCGGGCCCTACGCTTAACATTCAGATGCTCTTCCACTGAGCCACCCTGGCTGATAACCAGCTTAGCATTTCTCACATAATAACCTTGGTAAGGTCACCGAATCTGCAAACGCAGAAATAACAGGTGAGACTATATTAATTGTAGTACAACTCCACAGACCACGACATTTCAATTTAGAAATCTTTTTTCATGAAATATTTCATTCATTTTTTAAAAATCTTCCTTTCAGTAAAATAAATGAGTGACTGCCTTAAAAATATCACAGTAATCACTATAACTA
This sequence comes from Salticus scenicus, assembly GCA_963930645.1. NCBI lineage: Eukaryota > Metazoa > Arthropoda > Arachnida > Araneae > Salticidae > Salticus > Salticus scenicus. The sequence continues at coordinate 294,577,361 of OZ005655.1, read as the reverse complement.
TAATCATTATAAATCAAAATATAACATCATTATGACTATAATCATTATCAAATTTGCTAAAAAACAAAACAAAAATTAATTAATTTAAAATAAGAGTATTACATATAAATTTATATTCAATTTGATTACAGATTCATAAAATATTTACATTTTCATTTAATTTTAGACAAAGGAACCAGTAATTTAAATTATAGTCAACTTCTACTCTAGCCCTCAGATCTATAATCTACAATCCTTTTTTTGAATATAAACAAGGAAATTTGTTTTGAAAAAAACTGGTCACGATATTTTTTTAAATTTTTTTTAATGGAAAAATTGTATTTTTTATTTCAATAATTTAATCAAATTTTCAATTTTACACTTTTTTTACTAGATAATAAATTACAATGCAGCTTTTAATTTATTAACACCATAAATATGAATGTTAGTATTTCTGTTAAGACTAAAAAGTTTAAAATATATACACATATATATATATTTGTTACTTTGTAGCTTAACAATTTTATTTCAGCATTTTAAATATTTTGGAAAAAATGCAAGAATTTTCAACTTCAGAATATAAAGTAGTGGTGTAGGTGCTAAGGCATATTGATAACACAAGGCTCTTAGGCCTAGATGGAGTACCTAGCATTGGAGCTTTTTTAAGAGGTCAGTGATGCTGCTAGTCTTTCAAAATTCTAGGTCCTTGGAACCCATAAGTTCCAAAATTCTGAGTCTTCAAAAAATAAATAAATAAAATAAAATAAAATAAATAAATAAATAAAAAAAAGAAGTAATAATAATAGGTCCCCATATGCTTAATGGTTTCTGCAGTTACAATTTTGACTTAATGTTTTTCAATTTTTTCTATCATTCCTACAAGAAGTTGATTGTATAAAGAATTATAACACAAGAATAAAAAACAAAGATTGAAGTAACAATTTATTTTCATATAAATGCTACATTTTTCCACTCTCCCCATCAATAAAAACAAATGAAGTAAACTATGAATGATTGGATCACGATCTTGTCATTTAATCATAAGAAATGGAAATATAAAAATGCAAAATATATTTTTATGAGCAGCATATAGAAAGAGCTCACACAAATTCTTATAAGATGTCAAATTTCAATTATGGTAAATGCTAATCGCTGATTTTCTTGAAAAAAATTACGGAAATTAGATTACATAGTAGTTACTTCTCTGGTAAAAATTTTACTTGTTAAATCTCAAAGCTGTAAAAAATTGTAAAATTTATATATATGTACACACACATTAAAATAATACAGTTAGACAAGTCTAAAGATATATATACAAGAAAAAAGACAAACTCTTTTTTCTTTACTAATTAAAAACTTTATTTTATTGAAATTTTTTTATTTTTCCGACTGAGTGAAAATAATGCCTGGATCGGGAGTCGAACCCCGGATCTTTGACTTACAAGGTCAAGGCTCTACCAATTGAGCTATCCAGGCCGACAACCGGTCGGCATTATTCACTCAGACAACCTTTAGGCAGAGACATCTGGTCTATCATGTAGATAGCTCAACAGAAATAAGCCGCAGGTGTAGGAAAACACCATTAAACAATGGGAGAAAGAAATACAATTTTTTATTAAAATCACACAATCAACTGATTGGAAGAAAATCATATTTTATTGAATTTTTTTTTATTTTTCCGACTGAGTGAAAATAATGCCTGGACCGGGAGTCGAACCCCGGATCTTTGACTTACAAGGTCAATTCTAATCAGTTGATTGTGTGATTTTAATAAAAAATTGTATTTAATTAAAAACTGCTTTCCCCCCCAAAATTCCCTTTTTTTTTTTTTTTGACCATTTCCATCTCTATACAGATGTTACCTAGAATTTCAGATATATTGTTATCTGTTCATTAATCTGTCCTATATCTTCAAATGCTCAGCTTAGTGTTGAATTTGTTGGGCTATTTCAGAGAAAGAAGAATTTCTACATGCATTAAATCTCCTTGGCAATCACATATGAAAATTATTGTATATGAAATTGTCAAATGGGGCACTTTTTTTGAGATGCTGCAGCTGTGAACTCCTTTTTAGTAATTTTTTAGACCTTTCATATAGTGATCCAGCAGCTAGTATCTCAGACAAATGATATTTATGATTAAATCTTATGCTAGTAATTTTTTCAAGAAAATCAGTGGCTAGCACTCGAAATTGTTTCCATATTAGTAACTCTGCACACAATTTCTTTTCTTTTCTGAGAAAAAATGTTGCTTACATTCAGTATCAATGAAATTGTTATAAAATTTACTAGCAACTTTTTTTTTTTTTTTTTTTTTTTTTATACTTCTGATGTTTACTTACGAAATATCTGTACCCTGAAAGCAAGACACCCTGTCCATTTTGTGAAAAGAGTTACCACCATGTATTTGATGTACTACAATGAAGAAAATGAACATAGTTTTATTTTCCAATTTCTTATCTCCTTCATAGTAACTGGACCCCAGTGGCAGAAAGCTTTGTAGCTGTCTGCTTTAGGCTTTTAAAATTTCATAATTTATCTGCGAAATTTGTGTGTAATCAGGGGTGAAAATGGCTTACACTCAAAAAGCCTGAAAGCTGATAATGGCAAACTTGGGGAAGGGGGGGGGGGGAGCTTAACAACAGTGGTGATCTCGTACAACAATACACAAATACAATTTTACTACAGAACAATATAGTATAAACAGTTATAAAATAATAAGTTTAACTCACTCAATTAAATATTTATAGAACGTTTGACACAACACAATATAAATAATTATAAATAATAAAGATATTAGTTTTAGTTTTGATACAGAAATCTTTATAAGTGAATTTTGAAGTGGAGGAGAAGTTTTGGAGCAGTTTTAAATGAAATTAGCTCTTTTCTACGTTCCCATAGAATTTCAGTGACAGGTAACAGGAGAAAAGAATACACGCATAACGCTGCCTATCACGGACGATCTAGGCTCATGCGGTCGCCGTTGTTAAACACTGTTTTGTGTGTTCCTACAAAACCAAGGCACCTATAGGGGGCTCTAGAGTTCCTACCAGAGAGCGTCTAAGACATCATACATCGGTAGCACATTGTCGTGGTGGGTGAAAAATGTCCGTAAATTACAGACAAAGACTGTCCGAAAGTTGCGGGCAATTTTTTTTATTAATACAGACAAAAAGTGTCTGAAAGTTGTGGACTAATTTTTTTTATTAGTGCAGACAAAAACTGTTTGCAAGCATTTTTTCTGTATCCACAACTATGTTGCCGTGTTTCTACCGCTGAGAACTGGACATTAGTGCTAACTGCCTCTATACAGGGAAGACTGGAGTACAATGGACCACTCCCTATAATTGTATTTATTTATTTTTTATGGTTCATATTTTGGTACATAGATAGCAGCAGTACAATGATGAAACTTAGCCAGTAACTTCATGCCTACCTGACTTTTTAATTCTAGAAAGTTGGTTTGTAGTAGCCAAAAGTAAATATTTCCTGCTAAAGATTTTTTCTTTTCTTTATTCAAGAATTGTGTTCTGAAAGATATTATAAAGTATAAAAGAGGGTAAGGTCATCTATTATTATATTTAATCTGACTAAAATAATTTAAAAAATGATTTGTTATTTTTTTTTTTTTTTTTTTTTTTTTTTTTTACATTTGCTATCAGAGGTCCACACGGGGTACAATGGACCACTAAGAACCGGACCAATGGAACCACTAAGAACTGTGGTAAATGGACCATGGTTCATTTGCCCCAGTTCTTTGTCATAATAACTGATTTACGAAATGTACATGTTAGCTATAAATTATACTTAAAAATTTCATAGTTAACCTTAATTAGATCTATTATGTCTTCAAAGATGAATAAGAAAGTGATTTACTTTGAGGTTTCTTCTTATTTATTTTTAATAAACATTCAGTTACTTTTGTATTCTTATATTTTTACAAATATCATATAGCTATAACAAACTCAATTAAATAATGCAATTAAAAAATAATAATACAAATAAATTTGATGAAAAAGACGATTTTGCATTTTGTTGGTTTAATCACAGAAATAAAAGATTAAGAAGCTGTTTTTGTGAGATTCATGCAATGAAAACCTAATCAAGATCTCTACATTTTTTCCTGAGAGTGTTGATATATCTCTTGTAAAATTTCAAGCTATTGTAATGATGAGTCTTCCAGACCCTACAACTTCTCAAGAAAACAGCAGTTTTCAATGACACAAAAATTGTCTGGTGTACCATTTTCTAATTTTAATGTTCATTAATTTACATTATTTGTATGAATCGAAGACATAAATAAACAAATATAATATATTCTACATTTTATGCTATTAAATAACACACTACATTAGTATACTTTTGTAATTTGACCTGTTGTCCACAGTACCCCGTGTCATGGACCATTGTATCCCGGAGTCGGGGCACAATAGTCCATTTTTTCAGTTGCTATTAAAAAATGTATATTAAATAAAAGTAAACATGATTATCGCTTTTGCCTGAGTGCAACATAAGACCCAATATATAGGTAATATGCACACATATTTTAAATAACGAGGAATCATTACTTTGTGAATAAAACTTAAAATTTCTAAAATTGGTCCATTGTACCCTGGTCTCCCCTACATTTAAAAATGCACATAAAGGACATGATGCTAACTCTTTTCACAAAATGAACATGGTGTCCTTTACCTCCAGAGTACAGATATTGTACGTAAAATTTACATTAAACTTTATATCTAACAATATATCATTTTTATATCATTTTCTACAATATTTTTTTACAAATTAATCTGTGATCACAAAAATTAATCTGTTTTTCAATTAAAGTTCCATTCAAATGGCAATTACTCATCTTCTGGAAGGTCTGAAGAAATGCTATATTCTTCATCGGCCAGATTTATCTCATTAGCAGAAGACGTGTGTCGAACCATACTTTTTCGAGTGTTTTCCCCACTTATTTCCCCTTCAACAAAAAAGATAAACTCATCATTCACAGATAAATCAAAAGGAGATTTTTTGGGCCACACATCTCCAACTTTTAAACCAATATTATGGATCATAGCACATGTTGCAACTATATCAGTTATGTCAGACAATGGATACATAATGGGTTTAGAAAATATTCTTCTCCATCGATCAAACATTTGTCCAATACTTTTTTTCAAAATGGAATGCGTTTCTTCGTGAACTTTATTAAAAGCTTTTGTGCAATCATCTGCAATGTTAGTGTAGGGAGGAATTATACATATAGGTCCAAGCAAACAAGGATAGCCCTGTCCGCATAAAAGTACTCGTCCCGCAGGAGGTAGCCGCTTTTCTAAATATATAGGAGTACGGCGTAAGATATTGTGTTTTAATAGACTGCCAGGATAACCTATGGCAATATCAGTTAATACTCCACGATGATCGCAGACAACTTGCACTTGAACTGAAAATTCATCTTGATCATTCAAATATTGAAAATCTAATTTTTGTGATGGAAAGGCGATGGATACATGAAATGCATCAAGACAACCCATGACAAGTCCAAAAATATGAGTTCCTGACATACTTTTAAATCCTTCCCCAATATCCCTATAACTGTCCTTCGGAAAATGAATTACTTCCGAGACATGCTTTAAAAATCTCTCAGAAACACGCTGAAACATATCCCTGAGTATAGATTCAGAAATACCTAAGTGCTTGACAACTTTTTTATAAGATAATCCACCAGACAACCAGAATAAAAACAAGAGGAGTTCTATTTCAGGCAGCCATCCACTAGTACAGGGTTCCTTTGAGTACAGAATTTCCTGTATTTTGAGAAATGTGTCTAATTTAACACGAAACAGCTTTTGAAACTGCATTGGAGATCTTATGTGATCCAGAAGCAACATCATCTTATCTGAATTGTATATTTCAATAATCTTCTGAAAATAAAAAGAGAAAAATAAAGACATTAAAATAAAAAAAATTGAATTTTATTCAAATGCAATAGAAAATCTTTGTAACACAATTCTATAAAATGCACAACTTCTCAGACATAAACAATGAATTTTGTACTTAAGAAACATTTACATTCCATATTTTAAACAAGTCCTTCTGGCTCATTTGGTAGGGCATGTTGATTTCTTTTTTCTTATCAAACAGCCACCATTTTGAAACAAAATATCAGCTACAAATTATTAATGAACATGGTAGGAATATTGATGTGGGCTATATACATATAGGGTTTCAAGCAAATCGGTTTATAAATACCTTTTTATGCAAATTTGAAATTTTTAAGTGGAAATACTTCGAAACAAGATGGTGGATCAAGTTGGCAAACAAATATATCAAATGCATTTGTGAGATAAGTCTACTCTACAAATTTAGTTTGAATTAATTCAAAATTTCAAAAGTTATTGTGTTGAAAAATTAAGTGACTGTTATTTGGAACAAAATCACGGAGCCAGTTGCTGAGTGAACTAATTTAAGATTTTTGTAAGATAAGTCCACTGTCCAACTTTGGTTTGAATAAATTCAATATTTCAAAAGTTACCCTGATAACAAATTCTCAAGCTGCTGCAACTTGGAAACAAAATTGCGGAGAAACTTGCCCACCGAAATGATAGCTATTTAAATGGTAAATGCATTGTTGAACTTTGGTTCAAATTTATTAAGCATTTTAAAAATTATCGTGATAACAAATTTTCAAGTGGCCGTCATTTGGAAACAATAGGGCGGAGCAAGATGCCCAGCAAACTCATCCAAGATATTTGAAGCATAAGTTCACTGTCCAAATTTGGTCCGGATCAGTGCAGTATTTTTAAAGTTATTGTTATGACAAATTTTCAAGTGGCAAGTCTGATTTTAAGTGGCTGCAACTCGGAAACAAAATGGCGAGCCAATGCAATGCCATTTACATGTTGTGCAGAACTATCTATGATTCATCAGAAATATACAGTGACCTCTCACTTAAAAGAGTTCTTTTTTTATGCGCATTTTTCACTTATGCGTTTTTTTTTTTTTTTTTTTTTTGTGGTCCGGGCCAGGAATATAGAAAAACAATGGTAACTCTTATTCTTTTATGCACAGAATTAAAAAAGCACCTTTCAATTATTCATGTTGTTGAAATTTTTTCAGTTCAAATTGCAAGTTCCTTGATGAAAATTCAATCAGAGGTGAATTGCATGAAACTGGAGACTTAACAGTTGAAATTAGGGCTGGATTATTTATCAATATATCACAAAATATCAATATTTTTTTAGTATCGCAATAACAGTATTTAAAATCTTACTCTGCTGATATATCGCTTTAACGATATTTCTCAGCGTGCACCATGCAGCCGCCTTATCGCACATCGATAAATAACTTTAAAACATCCAATCTTACTACCTCCTTCAAACGCCGCTTCTTTCCCATTCTTTCAAACTCCGCTTTCCGCTTCCGCTTTTCCCTACCACGCATGCACAGCACGACCAATTTAATCCCACCCGAAATATAGCACCGAATATCTTACTCTAATATTTTTTTCCTTCTTTCCCCACATCCCCACATTGCTCTCCCATAGCCCCAAACGATCTCTCTCTTTCAATGTTACCGCAACCGCAATACATCCCTCTACATCCGAATATAATATAACCACTTCCTTTTTCTGTCATACCTGTGATCTCTCAAATCGAAAATAAATACCAGTACCACTGCTTAAAAAGTCAGACGTTGAACGATAACATATAAAATATTTCATTCATCACTCATCAAGTTATCGCAGTATATTATTTCCCAGTTTCTCACATTCGAAGATATCCCCATACCAGTAATATTGCAGCTCATTTCCTGCTATTGGCTCATTCATATCGGTATTAACTGGCCAATGAACATGCAAGATTCAACATATGTTTATCAAACATGATCAAAGCCGAATTGCAGTATTTCAGACACTGATATCCACTAGAGCTTTGATCGTAAGAGTAATCTCATCTGCCGGATGTTCACTCATTGACATCGATATATTTTCTTCATGTAGTATATTGCGGTTTACGTGAAAGTAATATTTAGAATATTGAATGTAAAATGAATGTTCGCAGCCACATCGATTGCTCGAAATAATATCAAGTGGTATTTAAAAAAAAAAAAAAAAAAAAAAATGGAAATATGGAAATGTTTTGGATGTCTCGGAGATGAAAATAATAAAATAATTTCCGAACATATTTCGATCTGTAATTTTTAATCGTGTGCAGTATAATGTAAATTTTATTGTATATATAAGTTTACCTTCTATCATTATTATTGTTAAATATTTTAATAAACTCAGTTCTTTATTAAGCTAGTAAAATAGATTTTTATCTTCAGAAATTTTATAGGGACAGTTTTCCGACTGAACAATGATATAACATTGAGCATTTCAAATAATTAAATATAAGAGATTTAAACAAAAGAAAAGGGATTAAAAAAAAAAAAAATAATAAATAGAAATTCTACTTACATTCTATGTAAACAGAATTTAATTTAGTACGACTGGACTTATTTTAATAACTGTGTTTCATTCACTAGCATCGATTACTATATTCATTTCTTAAAATGTCTTTGGTATAACTTTAGCAAAGGAGCCCCTTTGTGGTTTTTAAATTTTTTTTTGTCAATTTATTGATGAATTAAAGTGGCTATCGAAAATTTTGGAAAGAAATATCCGGGTTACTTCGGTACCAAATTTAAATTTTGCAAAGGGCTATGCTGAAGCGGTTCCATTTCTTTAGCACTGTTTTTTTTTTTTTTTCAATTCTATTTTAATTATTTAAACAAAAAAAAAAAAAAATGTTTGTACATTTATATATTTTTTTCGACATAAAAGTAATATATTTACTTACATATTCATTCATTTATTGAAGTGAAAAATTCTTTAGGCGCATTGAGCACTTTTGGGTGAACAAAAATCATTGAACTCGCGCCATCGTCAGCGAACGCTTTCCATTTGAAGTGAAAACTTTTGAGTGAACAAAAATCATTGAACTCGCGTCATCGTCAGCGAACGCTTTCCATCCTTGTATGATACAAATAATGTATCATACAATTAACTTGCTAATGTGAAGTGTTAATAATTATATACTGTATATTGTTTTACAATCTGGTGCAGCTCTACAGGACTTCTCTCATCTCTGGACGCTGTCTCTTAAAGATTGCATCCGGAAACGTTGCAGTTAGACCTCACAAAGCCACCATTTTTCACATGTTTTTACAATCTGGTGTGGCTCTACACGACTTCTCTCATCTCCGGGCACTGTCTCTATAGCAGTCAGACCTCGCAAAACCGTGAGAAAGCCCAAAGCCGCCATTTTTCTCACATTTTTTACAATCTGGTGCGGCTCTACACGACTTCTCTCATCTCCGGACACTGTCTCTTAAAGATTGCAGCCGGAAACGTTGCAGTTAGATCTCACAAAACCGTGAGAAAGGCCAAAGCAGCCATTTTTCTCACGTTTTTACAATCTGGTGTGGATCAACACGACTTCTCTCATCTCCAGGCACTGTCTCTATTGCAGTTAGACCTCACAAAACCATGAGAAAGCCCAAAGCCGTCATTTTTCTCACGTTTTTACAATCTGGTGCGGCTTTACATGACTTCTCTCATCTCCGGACACTGAAAACAATTCACGCTTGTATACATTAAAATTGGTGTTCATTTATCTTTAAAAAGTAGTAAATGTGTATTTTCCTTTTCTTGAAAAAATATAGATAATATCATTAATATCGATATTAACTTGGCGATATATCGCGATATTTGATTTCTGATATCGTCCAGCTCTAGTTGAAATATATGGTGGTGGCAAAAAAGAAGACGACAACAATGATGAAGATGTGGCTAAAGTTTCCCCCAATTTCCACAAGAGCACTACAAGCATTAGAAATTCTACGGGACTATTTTCAGTTTAATATCGGAAGTAAAGGAACTTTTTCATGTCTTAATTAACTTGAAAAAACTCTCTTTAAAAATTCAAACACAAAAACCTTGATTGCAAGTTATTTTGTAAGAAAATAATAGGAATAAAAAGAAAATTATGTAAAAAAGCATTTTCCCCCCCCTGTGTGTGTTTATAAAAAAAATAATTAACGGACGTTATAGTTGCAACTTGTACAATTTGCATTTTGAAACTACGTAATCTTAATCAGCTTTTAAAAATTTAACTTAACATATATTTAATCTTTTATTTAGCAGCATGATGCTGCTAAATAAAAGGATTAAATGTAAGGTACATTTTCAAAAGTTGATTGAATATGATCCGTTACTTATAACTAAATGTACGTAATCTTACTTACATTTTTCAGTAATACTATATGTACATAGCATTAATTAACAATTACTAGGTACACTGTGCTGATGTTTCACTTTTAAGCTCTCTTTTGTGGGTTTTTTTATTTATAAGTGTTTTTCACTTATGGATGTTTTAATTATGGTCCCCTGTGCCTGCACATAAATGAGATCACAGTACTATATATATATATTTTTTTTTTTTTTTTTTTTTTTTTTTTTTGAGTTTTTCAATCTATTGTTGTAACTAGTTATGGCTGTAGGCCTATTCTTACTTTTTTTTTTTTTTTTTTTTTTTTTTTTTAAATAAACTCTTGAAATTGTATGTATCTTTTTGAGATACCCTGTTTATGTCTTCTGTTTTTCTCATGTATTTAAAAATATCTTAAATTTACAATTTCTTTTCTTTTCTTTTTTTTTTTTTTTTAAATACTGGACAATTTATTTTGTAGCACATTAACAAAATATGCTATATATACTAGATTTTTTTTAATAAAGATTTTAAGCCAAAAAACACAATTTGTCATAGCTTGAGCTACTAACTTTTAAATTTTGTATTTGTCTTAGTTTTCTACCTCTATGTTGTGATATTTTTTGCTGTTAATTTTAGACACACATAAACATTTCATCAAAGTAAATGAATAAAATTCCTGCCATTTTTTTTTCTATGATTGGTGAAACATGCAATTTTCTCCTTGTCCACGAATGTTCTGTTTGTGAAAGTTAGAAAAAATTAGTGATAAAACAAAGTGTTTGGAAAGTTAAAAAAAAAAAAAAAAAAAAAAAGAATTAAATTTTAGCAAGTTTTACAATTATGCAGCTTTTATTTTATTATTCTTATAATTTCATTTAAAAATGTTTTCTATGTTGTATATCTACAGAGTTCCCCCCAAGTTTAAAAAAGGGTAGGGTGCTGCTAATAAAAAAAAAAATGCATTTTCTAGATTCTTGAGGGCAGTTTTGGATTCTTAAGGGCACATTTAACATTTAAAATCCAGATATTTATTTTAAAATTTCTATTTTAGGTATAAATAAAAGAAAGAGTTTTAAAGTTTAACTTTATACCTTAATTTTGCTTGTTACTGATGTATGAATGAATTTTGATTGTTATGCACAATACCTTTATTTATATTCAATAATAAATATATATTTATTAAGATATTCATAACGTATCTTCAGTGTGAAGGTTATTTTCAACAAAAGGCAGTAAAAGGGTGCTATATTTTTAGATAAAAGGTAAGAAGGGTGCAATTTTTTAGATGAGGGGCAAGAAGAGTGGTAATCTTTCAATCATAGGGCAGGCAGGTCACACCTCCTTCCTGAATCTGTCTGGGGAAACTCTGTATCTAAAAGTAATGTATATAAAGGTAAAAAGGGTAATTTTTAGACAAAAAGTAAACTTTTGTTATAAAAAGTGTTTCTTTAGTTATAGGGTAGGTGCTCCAGTGATTGGCATGCTCCAGTAATTGGCATCTATCCCCAAATAATTAATAGATAAGAAAAATAATCATATTTTACATATAAGAATTTTAACATTTTATCACTGGAGCATAGGATGCTAATAACTGGTAAAATGAATAACTAGCAGTGTCAAACACTGGAACACAGGGTGCCAATTACTGATAAAAGGAAAAACTGGCAATGTCAATGAATTACTGGAACATTGAGTGGGTGTCAAATAAAAATTCATAAAAAAATAATTGTTATCAAATGTATATATTTTAACTAGGGATGGACCGGATATGAATTTTACCGGATAACCGGATACGGATATCCGGCGTTCCGGATATTTTTTAACTTTGCCGGATACGGATATTCGGCCGGATATCCGGCAGTCCCCTTTCCCAGTACACATGAAAATTTCAGTTTTTTAAGAGCACACAATAATTAAACTAGTATGTTGAGGCCACCACAAGACTTTCTTCTATATTTTTCTATACAAATTTATTAAAGGCAAATAATTTATTAAAACTACTATTTATTAAAATTATCTAACATGAAGAATGGAAATGATTTTTATCTTAGAGAAAACTAAAACCAAATATCCAAATAAAGACAGTTTTATCGCCTATAAATAATATCTTAAAAAATACATATTTATAATGGTTATCTAACCTATCAAGTTTCGTACAGTTCTATGCCATACAAGTTTAGATATACCCTTCCTGTGATATCGAGGAAATTTATTGTATAGCAGCGCCATTTATTGGCTTATAATTATCCAACTTGAATCAGCATAATGTCTCATGATGGCCTTCTCAGATATAAAGTTTTGTTTGATTATACACAATAGAACCTGAGACATAGCTTTTTCTTAAATTGCAGAAATTGCTGTGTAGCAGCGGGTGACACCAAAAGTTGATAGAAACTAACCCCCACCCCCTCCAGGGGGTGAAGCGATGCTCCCACATGCACATTTTTTTTTCTTTTTAACTATTATAAATAATTCATATTAATTTTACAATCACACGTTTAAAATAACTCTCATTATGTCCCATACTGCCATATTAAAAATTTAGAAAAAATGCGATCACAGCACCATTTGTTGAGCAATTGTCAGGGTTCAACTAAATACCAAGTTTGATTAAATTTCATTTATTGGTTCGTGAGTTACAGCGTCCACAAAATTTCTGATACACACACACAAACTGACAGACAGACATTTTCTAAAAACAGTCAAATCGTGTTCAGGACATCCCAAAACGTGTAATTCCATTGAAAACTGAAGTTTGAAAATTTTCATGACTCCAATACTTTCTCTATATATACATATAGAATAAAGTAAAAATGTAAATACCATTGGGATAATAAGCCATAATAGTTTTGTTTTATTACGTTCTTCTGTATTCAATAGAAGAAAGTATTCAATTCATAAAAATTTTCGACTTCAGTTTTCGACGGATTTACACGTTATGAGAGGAATACGATTTGACCATTTTTAGAAAATGTCTGTCCGTCTGTGTAAGACATAAATTTTGTGGCAACTGTATCTCCGGAACTACTGCTCAAAATTACATATAAATTTATATGCAGATAATACTTGACCTAATTTAGTACCAATCAACATTTGGTGTCAACTGCTCAACAGGTGGTGCTTCTATGCAACGATTTCCGCAATTTAAGGGGAGGCTATATCACAGGATCTATTTCGTATAGGCAAACAAAACTAATATGTAGGAAGACCATCATAAAGCATTATGCTGGTGTAATTTAAATGCTTATCGGCTAACAGGTGGCGCTGCTATACAGCTATATCTGCAACTTAATGGAAGACTATATCTCAGGAACTACTGCACAGAAATGCATATAATTTTATATGTAGATGCACTGGACCTAAATTAGTGCCTACCAACTTTTGGTGTCAATTGCGCAACTGGTAATGCTGCTATACAGTGATTTCCGCAATTTAAGGGGGAGGCTATATCTCAGGTTCTATTGCGTACAATCAAAGAAAATTTAATATGTAAGAAGGCCATTATGGGACCTTATACCAGTTCAATTTGGATGCTAATCGATCATCAGGAGGTGCTGCTATAAAAAAGAATATTATGGCTTAAATAATGGCCAATGTATATCTTTTGAAGATTATGTAAACACCACATGATGCACTTCAATATAATCCGATATTAATAACAGACGGCACAACCTGAAAAACATTTCCATCAGTTTTCAAGTATTATCGTTCTAGTTGTATCTAGTTGTTTTGTGTACTTCTTTAAAAGAACAGTGAATGATTTCCATATCATATTCTACATGAAACATGTTTTTACGCACATAAAATATATAAATTCATTTTATTTGGTTTAGTGCAGTTTATAGTTGTTAAACTCTACTTACCTACATTTTTTCCCATAGACGCAATGTATTTTAAATTCTCTTGGGTGTCCCTGTACACGAATCATTTGTTTGACCTGCACGAGAGACTTAGTGTAGCATCCCTATATCATACAAATTTAGAATGCTAAGTTTGAACTTTCTGCTTTTATTTGTTCTTGAGATATGCTGATGATAGACACACGCACAGACAAACAGACCAGCTGTTAAAAATACGATTTTTGGATTCAGGGGACCTTAAATCGTGTAAATATAACAAAAACTCGACTTGAATTTGACCAAAAAACAGTACTTCTCTACCACAATCCGTAAGAGAAGAGAAAGTAAAACTAGTATGTTGTGGCCACCACAAAACTTTCTTCTATATTTTTCCTATATAAATTCACTCAGTTCAACTACAAAGACTATTATTTATTAAAATTATCTACCATGATGAATGCAGGCGATTTTCATCTTGGAGAAAACTAATACTAAATATCCAAAAAAAAAAACAAAAAAAACAAAAAAAAAAAAACAAACAAAAAAAAAAAACACACACACAATTTAACTAACATCTTAAAAAATGCGTATTCATACTGGCTATCTCATGTATGAAGTTTCGTACAGCTAAATGCCATAGAAGTTGAAGCATGCATTCCCGTTCTCGGAAAAAACTGTATTGTAGCAGCGCAAAATATTAGTAGATATACATCTAGATTGAATCGGCGTAATATTTCATAAAGGCTTTATCACATATCAAGTGTTGTTTGATTATATGCATTAGAACCTGAAATATAATCTTCCCTTAAGCTGAGGAAATCGCTAGGGACCCTATATAGAGAGACTGGACATTGACCGAAAGTCGGCCATTTTAGTGCCAATTCGGAGCGACCCCCGTAGAATAGAGTCCTGCATTGGGTTGGGTAACCCGATTTTACCCGAACCCGACCCGACCCGCGGGTCGGGTTCGGGTCAGGTTTGATATCTATCAATTGTCCTCGCACATAAAAAAATTGTTAATTTTGTGAATATAAATGCTTATTTTTTATATATATAGTTGTTAACTTACCTTTAATTTGAATTTAAAAGTTTTCTCTATTTAAACTCGGTCAGCCATCTTTTACTTGCATCGCGCCATTACTAACGATGTCTTGTTTACATTGTTGTCGTTGCCAAACTTGCTCTGCTTAATTTTCTTAATTTTTACTGTTGCCACTGTTATTGAAATGATTATAGTAAATTGTATTTTTGGCTATGACCGTTGAGTGGCAATGGTGATGCATTATTTATATGTAGATTTTTGACTTGGCAGTCAGTATAAATAGATCGCGATGCGAGTGTTAAAGGGCAGTTATCGGCAGTTGTCAGTAATGGGCAGCTAGTCTTCAATTAAAAATGAAGTGGCTGTTTGTGAATAATTGAGCAGCTCTAAGCTGTTGATGGCTAAGTACTGATGTTGGTACAGCTGAGCTAGTTATGTTTTTTTGGCTATTGCTTTTAAAGAAATGATGGCTGCCATTGTTATTGTTATTTTTTACAAATGTTAACTGTTTAAGTTTGTTGTTAAGTTTGTACCCTGTTAAAAGGGATAAAGTTTGAAGTTTTTCGTTATTCGCGAAAACTAAAAAACTAAAAATTGATAATCGATGTTTTTGAAATGAGGTCGTTAAATTTGATAGTTTGATTGATGTTGATTTTGTTTAGCGGTTTTTTAAACCGCACTTGTTACGTTTTTGAAATTTTCTACTTAATCAAGTTATAAAGTTGCTAGCATCCAATAGTGAATTAAATTAAATTATAAGTGATTTTTATCAGATTATGGAATTAATGATATGCAAATTGTGATCTTCAATCTTCAGTAATATAATCAGTGTGGTAGTGATCTTCAGTTTTAAATGATATAATCATGCTTCGTCTCCCGCTGGTCAACGAGGCGACCGCGGCGTATTTTTTTTTCATCTGTGAAATATATGTGTTCTTTTGAAGATGATGATGTGTCATGATTTTGTCATAGTGAAGTTTAGTCTGCTACATATTGTGCATCTCTTGTGAAATGAGGTAACTTTAAATATGTTATACTTTGAAAATCTGTTGAATATACTTTATTTATTAATATATATTTTTTTGTGTTTCATTGAATAAAATTTGTTTTGTTGTTAAAACTTGTGTATTTGATGTGTTATAACAGTTGAACACTGGTCGGGTTATTTTTATTGAAACCCTTAAAACTTAAAGATTAACGTTTCCACTGTATGTGAAACTGCTTAATAAAATTAATTAAAAGATAGACCTTTAGTCTATATTATTTGGTTATGGGCGGTTTTTTTTGAGGGTATCTTTTTAAACTTGACCAGTTGTTCTTTTCTTGTTTTCTGTATAATTGATAATTAAGTAACTATTTAAAAATGGCTTATAATATTGTACCTCAAATCACTAAGTTAAACGCCACTAACTACTCTGGTTGGAAGTGTGATATTAAATTTTTACTTATGGAAAAAAATGCTTATGATATCGTCACTGGTGACGAAACTAAGCCTAAAGTTAGTGAAACCGTGTCTGAGGAGGCAGTGCAAGACTTTAAAAGAAGGCAGAATGCTGCCATGTCAATTTTATATTTGAATATTGATAGTGAGTTTAAAAGTTTAATAAGTGAATGTACTGACCCCTCAGAAGCGTGGAAAATTTTAAAAGTTAACTTCCAGCCAGATAGTAGAAGTCATCATATGAAATTGTTTTCTGAAGTTATGACATGTTTTTTAGAACCTGGCGAATCTATTGGTGTTTTTGCAGCTAGAATATCTAAAATTGCTGATCAGTTAAAATCCATTAATAAACCTATTGCAGACGAATATTTATCTTTTCAGGTTTTGAGATACCTGCCTGATAAATTTGATCAGGTTGTTCAACAAATTCTTCGTTGGCCTGATAAGGACTTTAACTTTAAAAATATTATTGTTGAGTTATGTGCCGAGGAAACGCGCCTTCAACTTAGAAATTTTGATAAAAGTAGAACAGAATGTTCTATTGAGGCCCAAAATGTAAAATTTAAACGCAGGCCTGTTTTTACTTGTTGGAGGTGCGGGAAAAAAGGCCATGTAATTAAAGATTGTAAAGTTAAGTTAAATAATGATCTAGCTGCAAGGGAAAAAGAAAAACCACTCAGAAGTAATTTTTCTAAGAGGGGTGGCTCTAGTCAACAGTCAAAACGTGATAAAACTCCTAAAGCTCAAAATTTCATTGCTGAAGCAAATTTAAGTAGTTTTGATAGAGAGGGCAGCTGGGCTTATGATACGGCGGCCTCTCATCACTTCTGTAAAGATAAATCCTTTTTTTGTAATTTTTCTGAAATTTCCGGTGATGAGTTACACGTGGCTGTTGATGGCGTCACTTTTCCCATTACTGGTAAAGGTGAAGTAGAACTGAATTTTAATGGGACTGTTATTAAACTTTGGAACGTTTTGTATTCGCCGAACTTGCGGAAAAATCTTTTGAGTGGTTCTAGATTCGACCAGGGTGGTGCTAAATTTATTGGTAAAGCCGGCAAAATAAACGTGGTCGACAAGTATGGTGATTTCCTTTTCTCTGCTAAACTCCATGACGGGATTTATTATACATTTCCAAAAGTAATTAAAAATAAGCACAGTGTTAAATTGAATGGGGGGCAGAATTCTAATGAAAATTTAAATGATAATACTGAAATTTCAGCTTTTCCTGTAATAAAACCTGTTAATATAAAAGACTTTGATACCTGGCACCTTCGTTTTGATCATCTAAGCCCTGACTTAATTTTTAATACTATCCGTAATTCTGCTGTAAAAGGTCTGCCCAATTTAAAATCAGTTGATAATTTTTTTTGTGATCCCTGTCATGTGAGTAAGCAAAATCGTATTTCTTTCAAACCCTTAAGTCATTCTTCTTCCAAAAAACCTTTAGATCGACTTTTTATGGATACTTGGGGTCCAATTAAAATTCCTGGCAAAAAGGGTGAACGTTTTTTCTTGTCTGTAATAGATGATTTTTCTGGTAGGTCATCCGTTTACCCCCTCCAGGAAAAATCCATGTGTTTTGATGTTTTTAAGAGACATGTTTTGAGGGCCGAAAGGTTTTTGGGAACCAAGTTGAAGTCGATCAGAACTGACAATGGCAAAGAGTTTGATAATGATTCTTTTAAGGGTTTTTGTAGAGAAAATGGAATAAATCATGAGCTGACCAACTTTTACACACCAGAAGAAAATGGAGTTTGTGAGAGGTTCAACCAAACAATTATGAACTGTGTTCGGGCAATGTTAAAGTCCAGTGGTTTATCTGATGATTTTTGGCCTGAAGCATGTTTACACTTTAATTATACATGGAATCGTATTTGTCACGGTGGGAACTCTAAAACTCCATTTGAACTCTATTCAGGAAATAAACCTTCTGTTCGACATTTAAGACCATTCGGTACGTTGACATATGTGGGTGTTCCAAAGGTTAGACGTAAGCACAAGTTAGACTCCAAATCAAAACGTGGTGTCCTTGTGGGCTATGCCTTGCGTACCCGTGGTTACAGGGTCTGGTTAGAAGACGAGAGGAAGGTTGTGGAAACCATTAATGTTTCTTTTGTTGAAAGCGGTGATGTTCTACGCAGTGGAGCGGTGATGGGCGACTCTTCTTTTGAGTTGGTGCTTGTCCCAGAGGAACAACCACGGCCCGTTGACCGGTACCTTCTTCCTGGTCCGGAGCCTGGTACCTCTGGGGTCTTGCCCAGCGAGACTGAAGTTGTCGTCCCAGCCGTCTCTCCTGTTTCTCCTGCTCCTCAAGTTACTCCGCAGACTGCTTCTCCTAACTGGATGACCAATCCCGTATGGTACAGGAAGGTTGTGCCTCGACCTCAGGGAAAAAGGTCGATATTTACTATT
The DNA here is from genome assembly GCA_963930645.1 of Salticus scenicus. Classification (NCBI taxonomy): domain Eukaryota; kingdom Metazoa; phylum Arthropoda; class Arachnida; order Araneae; family Salticidae; genus Salticus; species Salticus scenicus. The sequence goes on along the minus strand of OZ005655.1, from coordinate 294,558,402 downwards.
ATCCTGATGGAGAGGGTAAAAGGTGTTGTCAAAGGTCACCTAATGATGTCGAAAAGTTTTGTAATTTAAATAATATTGTTTTTAACCCTGCTGATTTTGATTTTTCCAAGTTTAATAAGTTTACTGGTGTTGTTAATCCTGGTGTTGTACCTTCCGCGTCCAGCACGACTAGTTGACTAGATGTGGTGGTCCCGAGAACGTATAAACAGGCTTTAAAATCTGCACAATCTGATGAATGGCATGGGGCTATGTTGGAAGAGTTAGAATGTATGGCCACGAGAGGTGTCTGGCATCTTGTGAGACTCCCTGAGAACAAGACTGCGTTGGGAAACCGCTGGGTTTACACAGTAAAGCGTGACGAGTCTGGCAACATTGTCAGAAACAAGGCCAGGTTGGTCGCGCAAGGTTTCAACCAGGTCCAGGGTGAATCCTATGATGAGACCTTTTCGCCTGTTATAAATTTTTCTGTTGTTAGGTTTTTTTTCTCTCTTTTAGTCTCATGTTATGGTTGGTTTAATGTACAGTGCGATGTTAAGTGTGCCTATCTGTATGCTCCCTTAAAGGATGAGATTTACATGAGGCAACCGGTTGGCTTTACTGAAAAAGGTAAAGAAGGTTGGGTCTGTAAACTGGATAGAGCACTGTACGGATTACACCAGTCAGGCAGATTATGGTTTTATGAATTAAATAAAGTATTGTTGGAACTTGGTTTTAATAAATTTGAAAATTGTAACTGTGCTTATTCATATTATGATTTCTCTGTTTTATTGGTTTATGTTGACGACATCGTTGTTTTTGCCAGGACTGAATCTCAAGCTAATGACATTTTAAGTTTGTTGAAATCAAAGTTTGATTTGAAAATTTTGGGTATCACACGCAAGTTGTTAGGTGTGGAGTTTGAGTATACAGATACAGGAGTTTTGATCCACCAAAATCAATATATTGACGAAGTCAGTAAGAGGTTTCAAAATCACCGTGTACCTATCTCCTCCTTACCTATTGTTAAAGGTATCAAATTTTCAAAAAGTGATTGTCCTGTTATTCAAGAAGACATCGATGAAGCTTCTCATTTACCTTACAGAAATCTCTTAGGTTGTATTTCTTTCATTTCAAACCGTACTAGACCCGATATCGCATATGCCACTAACATTTTTTCACAGTTCCAACAAAATCCAGGTATTAAACATTGGCAGGGTTTACTTAAACTTCTTGGATATATAAAATTCACCAGTCAATATAAGCTCCATCTTAAATGCACACAGGTTAAATTAATTTCTTATTCTGACGCTGATTTCGCCGCTAATAGGGACGATTATGTTTCTATGGGTGGCCAGTTAATTCTTTTGGATAGTGCTGCTGTTTCTTGGCGTACTAATAAACAGAAAGGGATTACCATATCAACGATGGAGTCAGAATTTGTTTCTATGTGTGATTGTGTTCGTGAGCAGGACTGGTTTTATAATATTTTATGTGAATGTTCTAATTTAAATCTGATAGAAAATAATTTTGAAATACCTACCTTATATGCTGATAATCAGGCTGCAATACGTTTTACAAAGTCCAGGATTGAGAATTTCCATACACGTCATGTTAATATTAAACTATTTTTTATAAGGGATTGGTTTGATGAGGGCAAATTCCATATTGAATATATTTCCTCTAAATTAAATCTTGCCGACCAGTTTACGAAGCCGTTGACAAAAAGTGATTTGTTAAAATTTATAAAAGTGATCTTTATATAAATCTTTCGTGTTTGAATAAATTTCTTCGCTCTGTAGATGCTTTTCATAATTTTTTTTATATTATGTTATCATGGTGTGAATGTGTGTGTGAAATCGTGAGGCGCCTTGCGTATTTGTTCATTGTATATATATATTCATTTTTCATAATTTTTCATATATTGCATATATATTCATTTCTTGTATATATACCTCATATTTACTCTTGTTCATAATTTGAATATTGCATCATATAATTAATATTGTATATAATGTATATTTTTCATATCACTTTTTCTTTAGTATATCTGCGGAGTGGGGAGTTGTTTTTAATCACTTGACATTTTTTTGTCAGTGGTTATCTAGTAATTAGTTTATTACATCACTTGTGACACTTCTTATGGACTATGGGGAATCTCATGATGGTATTTTGTCAAATTTATTTTTTATATGCTGCGGTGGGGGGCAATTGATATCTATCAATTGTCCTCGCACATAAAAAAATTGTTAATTTTGTGAATATAAATGCTTATTTTTTATATATATAGTTGTTAACTTACCTTTAATTTGAATTTAAAAGTTTTCTCTATTTAAACTCGGTCAGCCATCTTTTACTTGCATCGCACCATTACTAACGATGTCTTGTTTACATTGTTGTCGTTGCCAAACTTGCTCTGCTTAATTTTCTTAATTTTTACTGTTGCCACTGTTATTGAAATGATTATAGTAAATTGTATTTTTGGCTATGACCGTTGAGTGGCAATGGTGATGCATTATTTATATGTAGATTTTTGACTTGGCAGTCAGTATAAATAGATCGCGATGCGAGTGTTAAAGGGCAGTTATCGGCAGTTGTCAGTAATGGGCAGCTAGTCTTCAATTAAAAATGAAGTGGCTGTTTGTGAATAATTGAGCAGCTCTAAGCTGTTGATGGCTAAGTACTGATGTTGGTACAGCTGAGCTAGTTATGTTTTTTTGGCTATTGCTTTTAAAGAAATGATGGCTGCCATTGTTATTGTTATTTTTTACAAATGTTAACTGTTTAAGTTTGTTGTTAAGTTTGTACCCTGTTAAAAGGGATAAAGTTTGAAGTTTTTCGTTATTCGCGAAAACTAAAAAACTAAAAATTGATAATCGATGTTTTTGAAATGAGGTCGTTAAATTTGATAGTTTGATTGATGTTGATTTTGTTTAGCGGTTTTTTAAACCGCACTTGTTACGTTTTTGAAATTTTCTACTTAATCAAGTTATAAAGTTGCTAGCATCCAATAGTGAATTAAATTAAATTATAAGTGATTTTTATCAGATTATGGAATTAATGATATGCAAATTGTGATCTTCAATCTTCAGTAATATAATCAGTGTGGTAGTGATCTTCAGTTTTAAATGATATAATCATGCTTCGTCTCCCGCTGGTCAACGAGGCGACCGCGGCGTATTTTTTTTTCATCTGTGAAATATATGTGTTCTTTTGAAGATGATGATGTGTCATGATTTTGTCATAGTGAAGTTTAGTCTGCTACATATTGTGCATCTCTTGTGAAATGAGGTAACTTTAAATATGTTATACTTTGAAAATCTGTTGAATATACTTTATTTATTAATATATATTTTTTTGTGTTTCATTGAATAAAATTTGTTTTGTTGTTAAAACTTGTGTATTTGATGTGTTATAACAGTTGAACACTGGTCGGGTTATTTTTATTGAAACCCTTAAAACTTAAAGATTAACGTTTCCACTGTATGTGAAACTGCTTAATAAAATTAATTAAAAGATAGACCTTTAGTCTATATTAAGGTTGACAGAATTTTTTCTCTTGCGGGTCGGGTTCGGGTCGGGTTGACTGAATTTTTTTTCTTGTGGTTCGGGTTCGGGTTGGGTTTGGTTTTCAACAAGTCGGGTCGACTTGAGAGCACCTTTCAAAATATTTTTTACAATTATAAACATAAATTTATAGGCATGTTTACAACTATGTAACTATTTTAAACATTCTGCACATACTAGAGACATGTATCGGTTGGTTGGAGGATTTAAGACCGATTGACTCCAGATGTGTCCTAGGCCTATAGGGGGATTGCCCTCCGTTTGAGTCTTTCTAAGGGGTCTTAGCCTGTATTTACGCGTGTTTAGGAGGAAACCACGGAAACTTCCGAACGGCTAGGTCGATGAGCGCGACCTGGGATCGAACCCGACACCTCCCGTCTACCAGCTTCGAGCTCAGAACCGCTCGGCCGCTGGTGGGTAGACATGTACCGGAGCTCCCTATTCGTATCCGCGGATATCCGCCAGAAAAATAGATCCGTATTTGTATCTGGATCTGTTTTCTTTTCTTCAACGGAACTAATATGTATCTTTTGTAGAAATTGTACATAAATTAGAAAAGTATTATAAATCTTTCTCGACTGTTGTTAATATATAAATTAAAGAAATACAAATACAGTATAACCTCGCATTTGCATTCTGGAAATTGAAAAGATTTCGCAGTTTCCAATTTTTTTTTTTTTGTTTTTTACTTCTATATTTAGTAGAAGAAAGTATTAGATGCTATCAACTTTTGGTGTCAACCGCTCGACGGGTGGCACTGCTATACAGCGATTTCTGCAATTTCAGGGAAGGCTATATCTCAGGTTCTGTTGCGTATAATCCAACAAAACTTGATATGTGAGAAGACCAATATGAGATATTATGCTGATTCAATTTGAATGCCTATCTATCATTCAACAGGTGGCACTGCTACACAGCGATTTCCGCAATTTAAGGAAAGGCTATATCTCAAGAACTACTGCACATAATTTCATATAAAGTTGTATGTAAGTGCCATTTAATATATATTAGCGCCTGTCAACTTTTGGTGTAAACCGCTCAACAGGTGGCGCTGCTACACAGCGATTTCTACAATTACAAGGAAAGCTATATCTGATGTTCTATTGTGTATCATCAAACAAAACTTAATATATGAGAAGGCGAGATTATGAGACATTATGCTGACTCAGTTTGAATTCTTGTCGGCCAATAGGTGGAGTCGTTTTACTGCAAATTTCATCGATAACAGAATGGCTATATCTCAACTTCTATGCCGTATAACTGTACGAACAATGATATGTGAGATAACCATTATAAAAACGCATTGTTTAAGAAGTTATTTACAGACGATAAAACTGCCTCTCTTTGGATATTTAGTGTTAGATTTCCCTAAGATGAAAATTATTTGCATTCATCACGTTAAACTTTTTAATAATAGTTTTAATAAATTTTTCGCACTTAGTGAATTTGACAGAAAAATGTAGAAGAATGTCTTGTGGTGACCACAACATACTAGTTTTTTTATAATTTGCCAACTGTGTGACAATGAAAATTTACTTTATTTTATATCATGTTATATCATTTTACCTTGTTTTGCATGATTTTTAGATGAATAAGTAATGTTGATTTATTTTTCGGGTTTCGGGTCGGGTTCCGGTTAGGTAAGTGGGGTTTCGGGTCGGGTCCGGGTCGCAAAAAATTCTCTGTTGCGGGTTCGGGTTGATGAAAATTTGTTTGTCGGGTTCGGGTCGGGTTTCGGGTAGATGAAATTTTTTTTGTCGGGTTCGGGTCGGGTTTCGGGTTGATTTAAAATTCATCTGTCGGGTTCGGGTCGGGTTTTACCCGACCCGCGCAGGACTCTACCGTAGAACGTAATGCTTTTTTCTTTGCGATTGACGCTTTACTACTATACAGCATAAATGAAAGGAAATTGTGCTAAATTTGTGCAGAAAGTAATGCGGAATATAAATATGTAATTTTTTTCGTCTTAGAGAAAAAGAATTTGAAGAAAAACGAATTTTGTTTTAACCTTCGACATGGTTACTTTTTCAATTCCTATCGGAAAATAGAGGAATTTTTTGTTGTATATTTCTATATTAAGCAAAATAACGTTGATTGTGAAAGCAATTATACCTTAGTGAATGTAATTGTACCTTATTTTTTCTGAGGACATACGTTCTATACATAAAAAGTTAGAAAATTTTTAACAAAAATATGGTAATCTTAGTTTTGGTCAAATAATTCATGAATAAATGTAAAACTACGGCTGAAGAACAAAAATTATTTTTTATTATTTTATAAAAATATTTACGTAATATTTTTACAAGCTAAAAATACATATTTTATTTATTTCAATTACGCATTATTAATAATAATGACTTAGTTAAATATTAAAAATAAAAATTTTAGTAATAATTTGTAAAAATATTAACTAATATCTTCAGAAATTAAAAAATGTTTTTATTTATTTTATTTACATTTGTTTATTTCATTGATTTTTTTTTTTTTTTTTTTTTTAGTTTTTTTAAATATTATGTAAATAAAAATAATTACTTATTTAAATATTATTAAAAAATTCATTATGGCAATTATTATTTAAAAGAAATATTTCATATGTTAGCAAATAATATACACCTTATTTTCTTTATTTGTATTAATTTATTTTAAGAAATCTGATACATTTTGCGTACTAGCAAAAAATCAAAAAATATATTTTTATATAGTTATTTTAAATATGTATTTTAAAATATATCAGAAAAATACATTGAGATCTAACATATTAAATATCTTGCACAACAGAACTTAAAAACTAATAGCTAGCAAATAAATAATGTAATTATCTCATATGTTAGGAAATAACTACGTAAAACAGCATACAATAAGAGAATTCAAAGTATTTAAAGCATGATATAAAATAAATAGTTATGCATTTTTATCTTTTAAAAGTATTCCAAAATTAAAGCAATTTATCTCTCAACAAAGTAAAAATGTAATAAATAAGTTCTTTTTCGATTATGACGTAAAATAATCAAAATTTCTTCTCAGCGTAATGATAAGCAATGGAGCAACTGGCACTAAAATGGAGAATTTCGTCAAAACGCCGGCGCGCCAATGTCCAGTCTCTCTCTATCCAGGGTCCCTAGAAATCGCTGTATAGAAGCGCCACTTATTGAGCAACTAATACCAAAAGTTGCTTCGCTGTAACTTATGTTAAGGTGCATCCACATATAATTTTTTATGCAATTTTGCACAGTAGTTCCTGAGATATAGCCTTTTTTCAAATTGTGGAAATCGCTGCATAGCAGCGCCACCTGTTGATAGGGACTACTTTATGTCAACCCGGGAGTGGGGGCCCAAGACGAGCTTTTGAGCGATTTCAGTATTTTTTTTCTTTTTTTAACAAAGCGATATAGAAAAGAGTTTCCTTAATATATAATGATCAGCGAAGGGGGCAAATCCTGTTAGTACGTAATAAAACTGTCTTTCTTTGGATATTTTGTGTTAGTTTTTTCTAAGATAAAAATTACTTGTATTCAACATGTTAGATAATTTTAATAAATAATAGTTTTAATAAATTATTTCGCCTTAGTGAATTTATATAGGAAAATATAGAAGAAATTCTTGTGATGGCCACAACATACTTGTTTTTAATTAAAAGAAATAAATTGCAGGAATCTACATCTATAAAGGCAGATCTCCTGACTGACTTGTTTGCTTACTCAGTAAACTAATGGAGACACAAATGTGGAATTTTATGAGATTATTTCTTTAGTGACGTGATTTAAGAAGTTATTTTTTTTTTTAAGTTTCCCTGCACACGGAGAGATAAAAGTTGTTTTTCGCATTTTTTACCATATCTTAATGAAAAAAAAAAAAAAAAAAAAAAAAAAAAACAAGAAAAAATAAAATGAATAAAAAACTGGATATCCGGTGGTTTTGATCTGGATATCCGATGATATTTCGGATATTGAAAAATCAGCCGGATATGCCAGATACCGGATATTTTCCGGATATCCGGTCCATCCCTAATTTTAACATATATGGGGTTCTGAATGTCTTTCATGCCATATGTACTAACTTAAGATTTCTAAAAATATTTTCTCATGACTAGAACTTTAAAAACATCAGAGACTGCTCTAAATGTGTCAATCACTAGTGCACACCCCCTAGTTCAAATTTTATATATTTATATTATTAATATTATATGAATTATCTTATCAGAAATACTCAATTAATGTCTTTGTAAATAAAGAAAAAATAAAACAGAAAATAAATAAATAAATAAAAACATGTCTAAGAATTACCCCAACAATTGGGGTAATTCTTAGAAATGCATAGGGTAATTATTAGACACTGGATTTCTATATTTTATGAATAGAAAATAAGATTTTTTACAAAAAGTACTGATCAGTCAGTATTTAGTTGTATTGTGCACTTTAAATAGGGCAAAATAATTGGCAATTTAATGCACACACACACAAAAAAAAAGAGAGTTACATATTTTATTTCACACTTTATAACATTTTATAAAAATCAGGAAAAACATGGCAATAACTAAAAACGTAGTTTAATTATTAAATCTGGATGTACTAGGTCAGTTGTGGAGATAAAGCAGAGGAATTAAAAAATAAAATAACTCAAAAAACAGACTTTATTAACATGAAGTTATTATAAATTACTTTTTCTTAGTTAATTGACAAAAAAAAAAAAAAAAAAAAACCTTATGGAATTTCTTAAGGGCTCTATAAACATCAGCAATCTCATCATTGCTTGAAATTTTAAAGTGGTCCACAGAATCTGTCTGAACTGGACTAGGACCATAAAATAGATTTTGGAACTTTATCAATGTCTGGTACTGAAGGCCACCAGAATTTGTTGTCTTCATACAACTTCAAAAAATTTATTTCCAGATGCTCAATCTTTTCATTTTCTTTAAAGACCTCCAACACTTTCCCAGTATAATATGAAGTTTCATAATAAACAGGTAAAAAATTTGTCACTTGTAATCTTACTTACAAACTTTGAATAAACACCATAAAATGCAATAAACTCGCAACAATTGTTTCGGGTAAAAAAAAAAACACACACGACCCTTCATCAGGCGAATAAAGTAAGCACGAGTGCTGCAGTCATGGTGCGTTGCAGCTTTGACTGCAGCACTCGTGCTTACTTTAATTCACCTGATGAAGGGTCGTGTGTTTTTTCGACCCGAAACAATTGTTGCGAGTTTATTGCATTTTATGGTGTTTATTCAAAGTTTGTAAGTAATATTTTTTACAACACCAGTTTAGTGGTGCTTTTTTATTATACTTGTAATCTCATTTATTACATTTGTTAAATGTAGCTTCATTTGATGTAGATTTTTTTGGTAAGTCAGATTTTTTTTTAATATTAATGGTAGGCAGCATGAGAGTTGCCTATTATCCTATTAAACTGATATCAGAGGATACATTGCAATGAAAACTTTCATCATCTGAAGAACTTCCAGATTCTTCCAGTAAAACTTTTCCTTTGAAGTTTTTACTTTCTTTTATAATCAATAGAAGAAAGTATTGGATTTGTAAAAATTTTCGACCTCAGGTTTTTGATGGATTTACACCTTTTGAGAGCTGTAAAACACGATTTAACCATTTTTAGACAATGTCTGTCTGTGTGTGACAAAATTTATAGTGACTGTATCTCAGGTACTACTGCACCGAATTTCATACAAATCGGTACGTAGTTACACACAGTTGCGGATTTAAGGGGGGGGGGGGGCTAGGGGGCTGAAGCCTCCCCCCAAAAAAAAACACTGACATTCACAATTGAATATTGCAATTGTGAATTTTTTACTGGTCTAGAATAACACTTTGAAAAATCTTAGCCCTTCCCCAAAAGTCAAGTTCTGGATCTGCCACTGGTTACACATTAGTATAAATTAGTGCCTATCAACTTTTGGAAAAAATTGTCCAACAGCTGGCATTGCCATCCCGCTTTTTCTAAATTTTTAACATGGTGGTTATAGGACAAAATTTTGTATAAATGTGCATAAAGTGAATTATTTTTTAATATTTATTATGAAATTTAAAAGAATTATTTGCAATAGAGATAGTCAACTGGAAAAAAAAAAAAAAAAAAATGTGTATGTAGGAGCCTCCAGGTTTTAATTTTTGGGGCCCATTTTTGTCAAAAACAAATTATTTTTGTGAAAAAAAGAATTGTAGCTAGAAACCTTTCATTTTAGCAATTACTTTATCTAATGCTTAGTATCAAGTTAATAGCATTTTATTAAACAAGTATAGACACTTATTAAAAATAATACTGTAAACATGGAAAAATTTCAGAAAAGAAAAAAAAAAATCACAAAGAAAAAAAATTCGCAAAATTTTGTGAAGGGGCTGTTTTTATAAATCTGAATATTGTGAAGGGACCCATTTCAAGGATTCAAATTTTGTGAGGGAGCAGCAAAAAGGTCTCAATTTTTGCCTGGATCGACCCCTGATAAATTCGCTGGTTAATAAAATCAGACACTTGATCTGATCAAATTGCTAGAACTGGAATCAAACCAATACAAACTATATTTAAAACCGTCACTTATTAAAATCAGCACTGCCAGTTAATAAACTAAAAATAAATCTCAGCAGCAAAAATATCATTTCTGCATACTAAAAATTTTTTTTATTCACATCGTGATTTTTAAAAAAAATTTCTTGAAAAAGAAATTAAAGTGCAACAATCCCTTTGTTATCTCTAATTGTCGAAAATTTTACACTTGCTGCATGGTTACAAATTAAAAATGTCCCATAATTTATCTCTATAACAATTTCAGGAATCGTATTCCTCAAAGCCCAGAAATAAGTTACAAATTTGATTTGATTTGCAAATGATATATATTTTTTAATTTTTAATTATTAAAAGACAATTTCTAGTTATTATTTTGAAATAACTCTAAATCAAGAGGTTTAAACTGGAAGATTTTAAATTTATAAGAAAAGTATCAACTTTTGGTAAAGTAATGCACATAGGAACATGGAATGCATTTAATTTACTTATACTGAAGGAGCAAATAATTAATTATCTATCAAAAATTAATTAATATTGTTCCATTATTCTTTACCTTTTGAAATTTCTTTCCAAATTCAGGGAAGCAATTTCTTTTCCTTGATTGCAGGAATGTTTGCTGGATATAAAAATCAGCCGCTTAATAAAATCACTTTTGCTCAGAACGGAGGTGATTTTAATAAGTGGTGGATACCATATATATAAAAACAGATCTTTTTTTCTCCTTAGAAACTCTTAACCTTCACTTTTTTTTCATTAAAATTATGCAATATTTCTTTTTTTTTTTCTCTTACTAAGGTTTCAAATACATAAAGAATATTAATTCAAAACAATTCATTAAAAGATATAATAATAATACTAATAAAAAAAGATACATACAAGACGTTTTTGTCTTCTTCTCATATAAAGCATAAGATAATGATTCAGTCTTCTTTGTAAAGTCAATACTTGCAGACGGTTCTTTTGTATTCTCATCCAGCCAGAAATACAAGCATAAAACAATGGTAAAAAAGATGGGCGGAGAGCTGCCACTTTCTCTTAAAAATAAATATATATAAATAATATTTAGTATCAACAATATCACATAGAAACTCACTGACAACTTATTTTATATGTACACATTTGCAAATATGTATGAAGCATTATTCATATAATGAGTTTGATTTTTTTAACGACTCATAAATATTATATTGTAAATTAGTAAAATAAAAATTTTTCCCAAATTAAAAAAAAAAAAAAAAAAAGGGACAAAGTAGCAGGTTAAGGTATTAAATGCTTGAAACAAACTGCACTTTGCACATTCAAACAAGTTTTTTCTATGAGACATTAATTATGAAATTAAGAAAAATAATGTCTGTTACAAATTCCTTAAAACAAAAACTCCTGAGGACTCCTTTTAGTACCTTACTCAAAGCACTTAATTTTAATTCCCAACTGCAAAAACTCATCTTGGAAATTTTTACAATGCTTTACTTTAATAACATAAAGAAAACCTTCATTTATTTCTTCTATTTTAGACTTGTTCGTAAATTCTGGTTATAGTTTATTTTAAATAAGCGAAATTTCCTTGTCTCTGAAAGGGTTAAGGTGTTTTTATACAAAGTTATAATCCTTAAAGAAGGTTATTTTTAATTTACATTTGGATATACACACATCCCTTAACATGTTGAGTGCCATGCGAATTCTTAAGGAAATCTCCGTTAGGCTACACACGCTGCTGCTTAGGAGAGCGTTATGTTTACTGTGTTTCAATAAAATCCATTAAAATTCCTTAATGGTATAACCCTGTGGTAGAGGTCAAGATTCGCAGTCGCCACTCACCACGTGGCGACCTAATTTGAAAAAGTGGCGATCCAAAAAAATTGCTGTAATCGCCAATCAGACATGCAATTTTTTCGCAATTTTGCAGAAATCTGTGATTCTTCCCCCCCCCCCCCTAATTCATGGAATTTTGCAAATTAACTTCTACTTTTAAATAAAATCACGGATATCGTCCTTTTTTAAAAAAGGAAACCCCATTAACGATCGGCGATTAAATTTGCTACAAAAGTCACCCAATTCATAATTTTTCTCCATCCACAACATAAATGTCAATATTCATTTTAAACTTGCTTAATGAGATTCTAGAACCTATAAAGAAATAGAATTGTTAAATATTTCTAGCTAATGTAATTATTCCCCCGCCCCCCCATTTTCTTATCTCCAACTAATGATCGGCGATAAGATGTTCTGCAGAATTCTTTTGTTTCCCAGTCTTTCTCCATCCACAACATAAATGTCAATATTCATTTTAAACTTGGTTTGTTAGATTCTAGAAGTAGAACTGAAAGAGTTTAATATTTCCTAACCATGTAATTAATTTTTACCCCCCCCCCCCCAAACACATCTCCAGATAGTGATCAGTGATTAATTCTAGAAACAAGTGATAGAAGTGCTCAATATTTCTCACATATATAATTATTTTTAAACTTCATTACTAAACTTGATAAATCTACTTATTTTTTCTGAATTAAATTAAATATTTATATTTAATATCTATTCCAAATGTTTAAACAAGGGAAAAAATGTAGACTAAATTTTTCAGGTAGGAAAATTTTTTAAAAATCAATTTAAGAAAATTAATACTCAGTTGGATTTATGTGTATTAGAAATTGATAATTAACCACTGTAGCTTTTTTAAATATGTATGATTAATGTACATAAATAAAAATAATATTTTATATTTGTTTGATTTTTTTTTTTTTTTTTCTTTCTTGTTGACATAAAATTTTAATAAGATTTTATATGGATATAAAACTTATTGCAATAATATTAAAGAATTATTTTGTGCTAATGAAAAAAATCCTGAAATTTTTAATGTAGATAGAAAGCTATAAATATATATATACTAGCAGACTTTGCCTGCTTCGCTGGTCATTATATCAAAACGAATTCTCAATATTTCATATCATTAATAATATAAAAAAAAATCTCAAAAAAGAAAAGAAAGAAATCAGTCAAAATGTAAGTTAAAGTTCCCGCTACCTTCAGTAGCGGTTTTCCTGCTCCCCACACTTTTCGAATCTCGAGCCCCAATGCCTTCGGCAGTACCTTACCTAATTTTTACTCTCCCTCCCTTACAGGTAATGTTGAAAGTTTCGGAAAATTTCCTCCCATCAAAGTGCATATTGCGTACACATAATCAACACCCACTCATCAAAATTCATCTTTCTAAGGTACTCTGTAGTATATTTAAGCTTGATTTTTGCCCCCGCCAGCCCCAGAAGAGGGGGTGGGGAGGTATTTCGCAAAATACCTTTATAGTGCATCTTGCATACACATACCTAACCAGACATAAAAAAAAAATCGAGATTATTTGAAACAGAATTATGTTTTAAAACGTGTCTCTCCCCCCTCCCTGCACATAAAGGAGGGACGACGGAAGGAATTTTGCAAAATCTCTTTATACTATGAGTGAGATATACATATAACTGACCCACACATCAAAAATTTCCTTCCTAAAATAATTTAGTGCAGAGTTACACATGGATACATGTTTTTTGTCCCCACCTCCCAAGACCGGTAGGGTGGAAATTCCCAAAACCCCTTTGTAGTGTGTGTGTTGAGTACACGTAACCAACCGACATATCAAACAATCGCTTTCCTGAGGTACTTTGGAACAGAGTTACTCTTAAAATCGTATTTTTGCTCCCACTCTACTGTTAAAGAAGGGAGGCAGAGGGAAATTTTGTAAAATTACTTGATAGTGCGTGTTGAGAACGCATAACCAACCCACACATAAAAATTAATCTTACTGTGATAATTTTAAGCAAGGTTATGCTTGGTCACGTCTTTATTGCTCTCCCTTCCTTAAGGGGGAAAATGGGGAAATTCTCAAAATCCCGTTGCAATTTATGTTGGATATACGTAAAAGAGCCACACACTAAAAATTGTGGTCTCAGCTCCTATGGATTTCTCTGGACAAATTTACCCGCTTGGCTGGATACTATATTTAAAGAAAATTCTTTTCTATATCGCTATATAGATAAAAAATAAAAATAAAATTCAAAAGCTCGCTTCGGGTGTGTGACGGTATTGCATGCGACAATGGCATACCAGTGGGCTTTCACTTTTGTGCTTATCAGATAACAATTTCGAAACAGACAGTATCGAAAAAATATAAGTAGCCCTTTTATATTTGAATATTAATTACATATGAACAACACTATGCGTACTGTACATAATATTTACTTTTACGTTATTTCATATATTTATTCGATTTTTCGAGTCGACCATAAACTGACAGCAATTTCACGTCAAAAACAATATTACAATATGCTGTCAGACAACTCACTTTTTGTGGCTATATGTATTTCTTAGTTAGTTAACAGTGGTTCGTATATAGAAAAATAAATAAATATATATTTATTCTTATCGTGATACAGGCTTATTATAGCTCCCCTTGGTGACTTTTGAATTTTTTTCACCATTTTAAACAAAAATACATAATTTACGAGGTTATTGTTTTTGTTTCTTTCTTTCTAGCCCCCTTTTTTTTTTCTCTTAATATTTTATAATTTACTTGTTTATGGGCTATTTGGCTTAAAGTGGCTATCCTGAAAGTAGACTCCTTGGCGAAAAATGTCGTATCTACTTCAGCATCAAAATTTTAAAAATTACCCAGTATTATGAATAAGTAAATCTGAATATAATGCTGAATTAGCTTTCATGCCAAACGTATTATACGTGCCAAGAAATAAATAAAAACACTATATTAAAAAGAAATCAAAAATTATTATTATTTAATTTTGATAATGACGTCATTTTGTCATAGCCTAAGCAAATTTATTACTTAATATTTCTTTTACCATTCGCGTGAAAATATATTTTACTATATGTTGAAAAATAAATCAACTCGTAAATTTTTTTGGCAATAATTAAAAATTAAAATAATTATTTTAAAAACTTTATTATAGAAGAAATATCTGTATTATTATATAGAAGATACAATATAGGTAACATTTTGCTTTCTCCCCCTCCTCTTGGGGGCTGAATTTCTAAAATTCCAAAAATTGGTTTTTGGTATATGTGCTAGCTATATTTTAAAGCAAAAATTTTATGGATATCTGTTTTTTTCTTTTAGATATAAAGGTTTTTGTGAAATCACGTTTTGCCCCCTGTCCCCCTTAGGGGCCGAATTTCTAAAATTCCAGAAATTGGTTTTTAGGTATTTATATTAGCTTTATTTTGAAATAAAAATCTCACGTATATCTGTTTTTCTATTTGAGATATGAAGGTTTTTTAATAAATCACTTTTTGCGCATGTGAAATCCCATTTTGCCACACGCCCCCTCTAGTGGACCGAATTTCCGAAATTCAGGAAATTGATTTTTGGGCATTTGTGTTAGCTATGTTTTAATGCAAAAATTTTACAGATATCTGGTTTTTTTCCTTGAGATATGAAGGTTTCTGTGAAATCATGTCTCCCCCCCCCCTTGGGGGGTGAATTTCGCAAAATCGCTTCTTAGGGGGTGCTTACACTACATGTTCTATAACCTGACCCAGTTTCAAGTCAGTTGCTCCAGTAGATTTTGCTGTGCGTTGATGAGTCAGTGAGTGAGTGAGTGAGTGAGTGGAAGTACTCTTTTATATATATAGATAACTGTTTAGGTAATTATGTAGTTAATTTATTAAAAGTGACATTATCAATGTTCAATCAATTAACCAAACAATCATGTTAGCAAAAATTTTTCAGCTAATTTCTAATTTCAGCAATTGCATGTCTTAATATAATTAAATCTCGGATAATATGCCAAAAAAGATTCCCCTCCCCCCCCTCCCTTTTCCCCAGACTCAAAATAATTTTGTTTTGTTCTAATGCTAATCACATTTATTTTCCGTATGGAGATGTCACACTAGGTGAAATTTATTAAATGAATCAAATTTTTGTATTTCTCTTTCAATAAGACAAAGTAAATATTCTTCAAAACACGAATTGTGTATGAGAAATAACATTATTTTGTGAGTGTGTCATCATTATAGCCTGCTGTTTTCTGTATCAAAATGAAATTAATACTTAACTACAGTAAGACCCCGCTTAACGCGGGGGATAAGTTCCATCAAAGTACAGAGTAATGCGAAACAGCGCGCGCACAATTTCAGGGAATCACCGTACTGCTGCGAGCAATTTCGGGGAATCCACAGGGGAAATAAAAGAGCGCTAAACCGAAACAGTGCTAAATGAAACAGCGTTAAGCGGGGTCTTACTGTACATATATTTTTCCTCATTACTAAAACTTTAAAATCTTCTTTCTAATACTATAGTTATTAATAGCATTTAAAAGTTTCATTATATGCTACTATAATTACCCTATATGTTTATAAAACTCACTCTTAAAATATTAATAAGAATAAAATCATAAGCACTCAAAGGAAATTCAAACCAGATCATATCTTCTCTCAAAAGTCGAATCATTTTTCAATGATTTGATTTCTCAGCCAATTTTGTCTTTCTCCCACCTGCTTTCATTTATTTCAGATACTGAAAATTTTAAGCTTGAGAAGTATGAAAGTTTTTAAAAAAATATTTATTTCAAACAATATTTAAGGTTTTTTTTTTTTTTTTTTTTTTTTAATCTGTGGAAGTGCATAATTTTTTTAAAAATTATTATTAAAATAATACAATAAAGGCCACTATTTCTTAATTTTCCAACCATATCATCTGTGTTTTATGCCTTTACATGTATATAGATAGATATTTTTTAATTATGTGTGTGAATATCAGGTATAACGTCGACTCACGAGTGGCCACTAAGTTAATCATGTTCAGTGACCACTGGACACTTACAAAAATTGTAAGTCTTGACCTCTACCCTGTGGTAAATAAAAATTAAGTAGATTTTAAATAAATTTTCAGTAATTACTTAAAACAATGTAATTTTTTAGTTTTATATTATACACTGTCAGCCAGCGGTGGCTGATGCAACTTTATATCATATTTGATACTCTCAGTCACCGATGGTTAACACAGCCTAAATGGAAAGTTCAGTGTCGGCCACCGATGGCTGACATGGGATTCAACATGTAAAAAGAGAGAGAAAAAAAAATTGGTTGATAAATTTCGCTTTTCTTCCCTCTTTTTTTTCAAATTTTTGCACAGTGTTCCAATTTCTTTGGCGGCCCTAGGCAACTGCCTAGGTTCGCCTAATGGTAAAGCGGGTTCTGAATATAATGTGTCTCGCCCCCGTGCATGAAAATTTATCTTTTCTACTTTTTATGAGGGTAGGGTACTGATTAATTATTTTCAGAGAAATTTTGTACGCTAAATGGTGCTAAACTTCTTCATAAAAGGGCAATAACTCAAAATAATTAAAAAAAAGCAAAACTGAAAATAATAAAGCTTTCGAAAATTGAATAATAAAACTAAAAAATGTAACATGAAAACAGATTTTAGTAAATGAGTATTTTCAATCTTTGAAAAAAATCTTCGCAGTATGTTTGTTTATGAATATGTATAAATAAATCTGCATATTCAGCTAAATAAATGTTATTCGTTTTTCTATTTCTTTTCCTTCCTTCCTTTTTTTTTTTTTTAAACAATTAAACCATTCCAATATAATTTGATACAAACCAAACTCAATTTTCTATACAAATATTGTATGATTTTTCTGAAAATGACTTTTGTATTTATTTTGTAATGTTTTCTAACAGCAGTGTTGAAATAAACATTGAATTGTAGATCAATCACATTACACGCTTTCAAATGTTAAATGTTTGAATTTGCAGTTGAAACAAGCAAAATCATTAGTCTGTTACAGAGAAAATTCAAGATCAAACAAGCAAAATCATTGGTATGATACAGAGATTCAAATATTCTGATGTTTGCAATGAGATTATATTCAGATACAGTCCGAGTAAGTGCAACAAGGAAGCGGTCCGAATAGCCTCCACACTAATCGCACCGATAGCCCAAATAGCAACAGCTGATCAGAACCGAGGTACAGTGTGTGGTATATTTATGTGTGTGGCGACACTGATATTATGTATTACCAAGTGACAACTCTCATATATTGCTGATATTCCATATTCTCTTTATTATTCATATCTTATTCTCTTATATCGCGATGTTGCTGCTTATGCTCCAATTTCAGTTAAATAAAGCTTCTAATTGAGCTCCTATTTATTGTAATGTAATATTTATTACAATTTATTTAACTGAAATTCAAATCGAAAAACGCATTTACTGACAAGATGGAACAACTGTTGCGACCTGAAAGATTTGAAGTCGAACCCACTTGTACGGGTGCTGAGTCGAAGTGGAAGCATTGGAAAAGAACTTTTTCGAACTCTTTATCTCAAGTAACTGACATTACAGACGATCATAAGCTACAAGCGTTATGCAATTATGTTTCCGCAAATGTTTTTCAATACATAAGTGACTGTGAAAAGTATGACGACGCTATCGAAATACTGGATTCTTTGTACAGTACAAAGAGAAACGAAATCTTTGCCAGACACTGCTTGGCGTCAAGAACACAACAGTCAAGCGAATCTGTAGATGAATATCTGCAGATACTAAAACAAATGAGCAAGGAGTGTGATTTCAAGGCCGTTACAGCCGAACAGTACAGAAACGAGTATGTTAGGGATGCCTTCATTCGGGGCTTAAAGAGTTCACGCATTCGGGAGCGTCTTTTAGAAAATACGATTATCACTCTAGAAAAGGCTTACGATCAGGCTAGAGCTCTAGAACTAGCCGAACATCACTCTGCTTCATATTCAAGCATAACTTATTCAACACCTGTGGCGGCTACTGAAGAGCCAATAAGTCACATTGAAGAAGTTCAGTCTGCAGCGGTTACTCAGGTTCGATCTGGGAAATGTTTCTTTTGCGGGTATGATCGCCATTTACGAAGTGTCTGCCCTGCTAAAGAGGCACTATGCCGTGGATGCGGTAAAAAAGGGCACTATCAAAGAGTATGCAAGTCAAAATCTTTGCGCAACACTACAAATTCGACTGCAGCAACCTACAACTTAGCATCGGTATCTGCAGTTCCTAATGGTCTCCAAAAGTCACTAACTAAAGCCCTGATTAATGGTATCGAACTAAATGCTTTGATTGATACTGGCAGCTCTCTCAGTTTCATAAATCAGCGTTTTGTGGAAAAGTGTCGAATTAAAACTAAACCATACTTCGGCAGAATAACAATGGCTAATTCTGTTAGACATTTTAAGGTCTATCTTAAACAAAACTTATATTAAGCAGAAAAAAAACTGCAACAGAATTATTTTAGAAAATTTCAATTTGACTAGTATGTAAAAGTTTCAGACTCAGTAAAGACAAAAATATTTTTTTAAACGAAAATTAATTTATTCATGGAAATATAGATTAGGAAAAAGCAATTATCACAATGATTAAGAAACAATTTAATATAAATATATATATAACAAAAATTTTCAAATTCAATATAACAAAATTAATTTTCAAGATCAATTCAAAATCATATTACCTCTCCAATCACATATTTGGGTTACTTGATAATACATGGAAGAAAAAAACGAAGTCTTTTGGTATCAAGTCCTTTTACATGGTATACACATGACCAATGTGGATGATGGAACACACAACATCACATCACACCAGTACAAGCATTTTTACCAGAAGAACGATCAGACACATATGTTGTAACACCGAAACCATATTGAAGAAAAACAGATGAATCACTAGTTGAAAATCAAAACTCTGCACAAGAATTTTCGAAAATCGTGGTCGCCAAATGACCAGCGAATACCATTGAAAAATAAATAAAGTTCAGCTAAACTATATCACACTTCATGGTCGCCGAATGACCAATGAATAGAACGTGTAAATTACTTGAAGATCGCGGTCGCCAAATGACCAGCGAATGTCATTGAAAAATAAAGTCAGCTAAACTACACCACACTTCATGGTCGCCAAATGACCAATGAATAAAACGTGTAAATTACTTGAAGGTCGCGGTCGCCAAATGACCAGCGATTTCGATAAATCATTAAAGTTCAAGAAAACAAACTTTAGCATAAAAAATCCTCAAATAAACTAATCATTTAAACTTCTGAAGAAACTATTGCATATCAAAAAAAACCCCTCAAACTTAACTGATTGTAAACAAAATTTAACATTATAAAATTATTAAACTTAACAACAACACTTTAACATTCGATTTTAAATATGAGTTCATCGTACAGAACATAATTATTCCAAAAGAACAGCCGCCCGCAGCTATTCAAAACCGGGACTCCAAGCCAAGGCTAGCAGGAGCACACTAGAACTGAACTCAGCTGAAACTGAAGTATCTCCCAAACATCACGGCCTTATATTCCATCTAAACAAACCGATCTGCATAACAACGATGACCGCCGCGCCACGACATCCGGTGGTGAAAATTGAAACATAATAAAAAATGACAATTTTCAAGAAGTGGCAACAGCTCAAACAAGAAAGATTATGCAGACGAGAAATGGCAACGCCGACATAGTAAACAAAGTAACGATGCTTGAAAAGAATAGATGCAAAGTAAATTTTAAATATCAAAAAGGATTTAATAAATAAAGGTAAGTTTAAATATATATTTTTAAGATAAAACAATAAGTAAATTCAAATATTTCTTAATTTTAATATGAGGACATTGATATGGATATCAAATGCCCCCCACCGCAATATTAAAAATAGTACAAAACCTATATAAGAAAACAACATTTTAAATATTACCAAGAATTTGCTGCATATCCATTCATCTTAAGTCCATAGTATCATAGAAAAATGCAAGATGTCACATGGTTTTACAAAAAGACGAAAAACAAAGTATCACCAATGACACTCTGAAAGAACAATTTGGTTAAGAAGAAAAAGTACTATTGCATGCAATTCATATAATTTCCCCCACACAATGCAAATCAAATACATATATATGAAAAACAGTATGAGAAATGGTTATATATACAATGATAATGTACAGGTATATAATATGCAATAAATATGAAAATATGATAACACATACACAAGGCGCCTTGCATTTCATTCATTCATACCATTATGTACAATATTTACAAAAATTTGCAAAGGGAAGGAAAAATTCAAAAACTTTAACAGATATATATAAAAAGAGAAAGATGCAGCAATTTACTGGAAAAATTACAAGAACAAAATTA
The DNA here is from genome assembly GCA_963930645.1 of Salticus scenicus. Taxonomy (NCBI): domain Eukaryota; kingdom Metazoa; phylum Arthropoda; class Arachnida; order Araneae; family Salticidae; genus Salticus; species Salticus scenicus. Next base: position 294,537,171 of record OZ005655.1, on the reverse strand, counting down.
TTATATTAAGTATTTAAAGAAAAATTAACTTTATAAATTTTAATAAGTCACCTTTAGTCATAGGCTTGGTAAACGGGTCGGCAAGATTTAATTTAGAATTTATATATTCGAGGTTAAACTTTCCCTCGTCAAACCAGTCTCTAATAAAAAACAATTTTATATTTACGTGTCGAGTATGGAAGTTTTCTATTCTGGATTTAGTAAAACGAATGGCTGCCTGATTATCTGCATATAAAGTAGGTATATCAAAGTTATTATTTATAAGTTTTAAATTGGAGCACTCACATAAAATATTATAAAACCAATCCTGCTCCCTTACACAATCACACATAGAAATAAACTCTGATTCCATAGTTGATATAGTGACACCTTTTTGTTTATTTGTGCGCCACGAAACGGCAGCACGGTCCAACAATACCAACTGACCCCCCATAGAAACGTAATCGTCTCTATTAGCGGCGAAGTCGGCGTCAGAGTAAGAAATTATTTTAATATCTGTGCAATTGAGATAGAGTTTATAATGACTGGTATATTTAATGTAACCTAAAAGTTTAAGTAAGCCTTGCCAATGTTTAAAACCAGGATTTTGTTGGAACTGAGAAAATATATTTGTGGCATATGCAATATCAGGTCTTGTACGGTTTGCTAAAAAAGAAATACAACCTAAAAGATTCCTGTAAGGTAAATGAGATGCTTCTTCAACATCAGACTGAACAACTGGACAATCACTCTTAGAAAATTGTACACCTTTAACTATAGGCAAGGAAGAGACAGGTATCCGATGGTTTTGAAACCTCTCATTAACTTCGGCAATATATTGACCTTGATGGATCAAAACCCCAGTATCTGTGTACTCGAATTCCACACCTAAAAGCTTACGAGTGGTACCCAAAATTTTTAAGTCAAATTTAGACTGTAAAAGGTCTAAAATGTTATTTGCCTGCGGTTCAGTCCTGGAAAAAATAACTATGTCATCTACGTAAACCAATAAAACGGAAAAATCAGAATATGAATATGCACAATTACAATTTTCAAATTTATTAAAACCAAGTTCCAACAATACTTTATTTAACTCATAAAACCATAACCTACCAGATTGATGCAGCCCGTACAATGCTCTGTCCAATTTACACACCCAAATCTTCTTTGCCTTTTTCAGCAAATCCAGTTGGTTGATTCATGTAAATTTCCTCGTTTAGAGGAGCGTATAAGTAAGCGCATTTTACGTCACATTGTACGTTAAACCACCCGCAGTACGAGACCAGCAAAGAAAAGAAAAACCTTACAACAGAAAAATTTATGACAGGTGAGAATGTTTCATCATATGATTCTCCCTGGACCTGGTTGAAACCTTGCGCGACCAACCTTGCCTTATACCTAACTATGGTACCAGACTCGTCACGCTTGACTGTATAAACCCAGCGGTTTCCTAACACAGATTTATTCACAGGAAGTTTCACAAGATGCCAAACACCTCTAGTAGTCATACAATTCAATTCTTCAAGCATAGCCTCATGCCACTTATCAAACTGTTTAGATTTTTGAGCCTGCTTATACGTTCGCGGGACCACCACATCTAGTCAGCTAGTTGTGCTGGACGCGGAAGGTATAACGCTAGGGTTAACAACACCAGAAAAAGTATTAAATTTAGAAAAATCAAAGTCATTAGAATTAAAAATTAAACCATTATCATTACAAAATTTCTCGACTTCCTTTGGAGTGCGTTGACATGACCTCTTGCCTTCACCGTCAGGGTAATAGTAAATGTCGATCTTCTTTCCCTTAGGCCTAGGCACAACCTTTCTGTACCAGACCGGATTAGTCTTCCAGCTGGGAGACGAAGCTTGAGGAAAAACTGGAGTGATAGGAGAAGCAGGAGTGGCAGGGAGGACGGTTGGAACAACATCTTCAGTCTCGCTGGGCAAGACACCAGAGGGTCCAGGCTCCGGATCAGTATGACACCGGTCAACGGTCCATGGCTGCTCCTCTGGGACAAGCACCAACTCAAAAGAAGAGTCGCCCATCACCGCTCCACTGCGTGACACATCACTGCTCTCAACAAAAGAAACATTTATCGTCTCAACAACCTTTTTGTCCTCTTCCAACCAGATCCTGTATCCACGGGTACGTAAGGCATATCCAACAAGGACACCACGTTTGGACTTAGCATCTAACTTGTTTTTGCGCCTGACCTTAGGAACCCCGACATAAGCTAAAGTGCCAAATGGCCTTAAATGTCTTACTGAAGGCTTATTACCAGAATAGAGTTCAATAGGTGTTTTAGAATTTTTACCATGACAAATCCTGTTCCATGTATATGTAAAATGCATACATGCTTCAGGCCAAAAATCGTCAGACAAGCCACTAGATTTAAGCATTGCCCGAACACAATTCATTATTGTCTGGTTAAATCTTTCACAAACCCCATTTTCCTCTGGTGTATAGGCATTAGTCAACTCATGTTTTACTCCGTTTTCTCTACAAAAAGCCTTAAACAGTTCATTCTCAAACTCTCTGCCATTATCCGTTCTCAAAGCTTTCAACTTGGTCCCTAGAAATCTTTCTGCTCGTAGAACGTGTCTTTTAAAGACTTCGAAACACATAGATTTCTCCTGGAGAGGATAAACAGAAGTTTTACCTGAAAAATCGTCTATAATAGACACAAAAAAACGTTCACCCTTCTTTCCAGAAATTTTAACAGGACCCCAAGTATCAAGGAAAATTCTATCTAATGGCTTTTTAGATGAAGAAGAACTAAGAGGCTTGAAAGAGACACGATTTTGCTTACTCAAATGACAGGGATCACAAAAAAAATTATCAACAGATTTTAAATGAGGAAGACCTTTAACTGCAGAATTACGAATAGTATTATAAATTAAATCAGGACTAATGTGATCAAAACGCAAGTGCCATGTGTCTATATCTTTAACATTGGCAGTTTTAATTACTGGCGAAGCTGAAATTTCAGCATTAAAATTTAGATCAACATTAGTTTTGGAATTCTGCCCCCCATTCATTTTAACATTATGATTATTTCTTATGATTTTTGGAAAAGTATAATAAATCCCGTCATAGAGCTTAGCAGAAAAAAGAAACTTGCCATATTTATCGACCACATTTAGTTTACCAGCCTTTCCAGTAAATTTAGCACCACCCTGGTCGAATCTAGAACCGCTTAACAAATTTTTTCTTAAATTTGGTGAAAAAAGGACATTCCAAAGTTTTATAATAGTACCATTAAAATCTAATTCAACTTCCCCCTTTCCAGTAATGGGGAAAGTAACCCCGTCAACAGCCACGTGCAACTCATCACCAGAAATTTCGGTGAAATTACAAAAAGCAGATTTATTTTTGCAGAAGTGGTGAGAGGCGGCGGTGTCAAAAGCCCAGCTTCCCTCTCTATTAAAACCACTTAAGTTAGCTTCAGCAATGTAATTCTGAGCTTTAAAACCTTTATTTTTACGGGGGGGAGTTTTATCACGTTTTGGCTGTTGAGCGGAGTCACCTTTTTTTACAAAATTACCTTTAAATGTATTATCCCTAACAGATTTATCATTACTTAACTTTACCCGACAATCTTTACTAATATGACCCTTTTTTCCACATCGCCAGCAAGTAAAAACAGGCCTTTTCTTAAATTTGACACTCTGGGCTTCAATATTACAATCAACCCTAGATTTGTCAATATTCCTGAGCTGGAGACGAGTCTCCTCAGCACACAATTCAGTTACAATATTTTTAAAAATAAAGTCTTTATCAGACCACCTTAAAATTTGCTGGACGATTTGGTCAAACTTATCGGGCAAAAAACGTAAAATCTGAAAACACAGATACTCGTCATTTATAGGTTTACCAATAGATTTTAATTGATCAGATATTTTTGAAATTTTTGCGGCATAAATTGCCATAGATTCGCCAGGGTCAAAAAAACAAGACATTAATTCAGAATATAACTTCATATGGTGACTTCTACTGTCTGGTTGGAAATTGACCTTAAGGATTTCCCAAGCTTTAGCGGGATCATCACATTCGCTAATTAAACTCCGATATTCTTGTTCGATATTTAAATAGATTAAGGACATAGCAGCATTCTGCCTTCTCTTAAAATCATTTATAGATTCAACAGTGACAGTATCACTTTTTACAGGTTGCTCTTCGATACCAGTTACGATATCGTAGGCATTTTTTTCCATTAAAAGGAACTTAATGTCGCATTTCCAACCAGAGTAATTATGAGAATTAAGTTTAACTATTTGAGGTACTAAATTATACGCCATGATTAACCAATTTAAATATATCACAAAAGAAACAAATTGAATCCACTGAGTCTACAAAAAAACTAGTCAAAAAGAACTTAATTTAAACTGGGCCCATAACCCAGATGTTAGACATTTTAAGGTCTATCTTAAACAAAACTTATATTAAGCAGAAAAAAAACTGCAACAGAATTATTTTAGAAAATTTCAATTTGACTAGTATGTAAAAGTTTCAGACTCAGTAAAGACAAAAATATTTTTTTAAACGAAAATTAATTTATTCATGGAAATATAGATTAGGAAAAAGCAATTATCACAATGATTAAGAAACAATTTAATATAAATATATATATAACAAAAATTTTCAAATTCAATATAACAAAATTAATTTTCAAGATCAATTCAAAATCATATTACCTCTCCAATCACATATTTGGGTTACTTGATAATACATGGAAGAAAAAAACGAAGTCTTTTGGTATCAAGTCCTTTTACATGGTATACACATGACCAATGTGGATGATGGAACACACAACATCACATCACACCAGTACAAGCATTTTTACCAGAAGAACGATCAGACACATATGTTGTAACACCGAAACCATATTGAAGAAAAACAGATGAATCACTAGTTGAAAATCAAAACTCTGCACAAGAATTTTCGAAAATCGCGGTCGCCAAATGACCAGCGAATACCATTGAAAAATAAATAAAGTTCAGCTAAACTATATCACACTTCATGGTCGCCGAATGACCAATGAATAGAACGTGTAAATTACTTGAAGATCGCGGTCGCCAAATGACCAGCGAATGTCATTGAAAAATAAAGTCAGCTAAACTACACCACACTTCATGGTCGCCAAATGACCAATGAATAAAACGTGTAAATTACTTGAAGGTCGCGGTCGCCAAATGACCAGCGATTTCGATAAATCATTAAAGTTCAAGAAAACAAACTTTAGCATAAAAAATCCTCAAATAAACTAATCATTTAAACTTCTGAAGAAACTATTGCATATCAAAAAATACCCCTCAAACTTAACTGATTGTAAACAAAATTTAACATTATAAAATTATTAAACTTAACAACAACACTTTAACATTCGATTTTAAATATGAGTTCATCGTACAGAACATAATTATTCCAAAAGAACAGCCGCCCGCAGCTATTCAAAACCGGGACTCCAAGCCAAGGCTAGCAGGAGCACACTAGAACTGAACTCAGCTGAAACTGAAGTATCTCCCAAACATCACGGCCTTATATTCCATCTAAACAAACCGATCTGCATAACAACGATGACCGCCGCGCCACGACATCCGGTGGTGAAAATTGAAACATAATAAAAAATGACAATTTTCAAGAAGTGGCAACAGCTCAAACAAGAAAGATTATGCAGACGAGAAATGGCAACGCCGACATAGTAAACAAAGTAACGATGCTTGAAAAGAATAGATGCAAAGTAAATTTTAAATATCAAAAAGGATTTAATAAATAAAGGTAAGTTTAAATATATATTTTTAAGATAAAACAATAAGTAAATTCAAATATTTCTTAATTTTAATATGAGGACATTGATATGGATATCAAATTCAGGGCATTTAGCACAGCTCTCTCAAAAAATAAGGGACTTTAGGGATCAAAATTTAAAAAAAAGGGACTTTAGGGACCTATTTATTTTACATGTTCTGGAATACATATATATTGGTCCCCCCTCCCCCCCCCCATGATCCCTTACCATGTGTAACCCGAGTAATACCTGAAATCAAATTTAAAAATATATAGAGTCAGTGGCAAAACATAAAAATATATAGAGTCAATGCCATATTCTTTCGGTTTTGCTGAATACCTTAAGATAAGATATACCATAAAATGGGGTTTAGGCCCCTCTATGTCTAGTAATTTAAAAAAATTTACAGCTCTTTGTAATGAAAAATGAAAAAAATGTCAGATTTTACGTTTAAAGGAATTTTTATCTGTCAATGAATTAATTGTCCTCAAAATTTGCCATTCTGAGTGTGTTGTGCATGAATGTGTGTATACTCCCTTCCTTTCTCCATGGGGAATCTTCTCAAAGAATTGTTAGCATATATTTATGCAAGTTTTTCAGAAAACCACAGAAATTTTCAAATAGCTAGGCCCACGGTGTGACCTGAGTATGAATACGGAATTTCTCCTTCCCCATCTTTGAGAAAAGAATCTTCAACAACTGGTGTGGCTTGCTGCTTTAAAATTCATTTTTGAACAGCATCAGCCTGTGTTTTGCATTGGAAAGCAATAATTATGCTGCATGTAACTGTCATGAACTTCTACAAATAACTAAAAAGTATACGTCTGCTAAAGTTTGAATGACAAATAAAACATGTTTTAATTAACCTTTTCATTCCCAAGTTTTTCCCTCCATAACACAATAAATCTTATATTTAGTCATAAATTTATTTCAAAGGTAATGTATATAAATATATTTTTTAAATAGGAGTTATAGCAGAGTACGAATTAATATAGCTAACAAAGCAACTGATAGATGTTCATTTATGTTTAATATAACCACTGATGCCATTAAAAATCATATCTTTTCAATAAATTAAAATATCAAAATTTTGGAGAAATACATATTGCAATTAATTAAAGTACATATTATAAGCATTAAAGAATAAAATAAAAAATATTTCAAATAGTTAATTTACTTAAATTGCCCAAAACAGGAAACTGATTCCGATATTATTATCAGAACAGCGTATAATATACTTTCAATTATCAACAAAGATAGTGAAGTCATCCAAAATAGGTATTTTTCGGTGGGAAAATGTATATAGATTTTAATATTGTTCATTTTGATTCAGCGGGAGTGTTAGATGGTAAGAAAGAAAATCTGAAATGTTATGATTCCAATTAAAATCACGGGGAAGGAAAGGGTTAAATTATAAGCTTTATTTGAAGTTTTACACAAAAGGTTTACGGCCAGGGGTCCGGCTGCCCTCAATTATTGTGTGATAGTCTACAAAATAAATTAAAAAAAACTAACCGAAGAAAAATAAAAAGTTAATAAGTGAGGAAAAATGAATGAACAACAAACCACCTAAAATTTAAAATCCCGCACCTAATACAGCCTGTATGCTAAGCAAATTTAAAGATCATAAGAATTACCCTAAATTTTACTAAATAGTAAATAAAAGGAAAAGTCCAACTTTCCTTCAGAATATATATGAAAGACATTTACTGTGAAATCCTCCTCCCTTCAAACAATAGCCTAAGTTCCACCGGCAACTTTATAAGAAAACTAAGAAAAATTAAAATTAATGAAAATAACACTAATGTGAATTTTGATGGCATTAAATTGTTCCCATAAACAAATATTAACAAAATTATAAATGAAATAATGAAAAAAAAAAAAAAAAAAATGAATTAGCACAACATTAATAGCAGCAAACGACTTAATTCTCAATGAAAATTACTTCAGACTTACAAATAAATTTTACAAAAAAAAAAAAAAAAAAAAAAAAAGAGGAAGAATAAGAAAAATGGGGACGGGAGTCCAAATGGAATCCCACTATTCAGGTTCACTACTAAATTAAAACTTAGGTTAACAAAAGAAACAATTTTTGAAATTTTAAAGATGAAATTAAAGTTTAAATATGATGATGATGTTTTTGTTGACAACGACAAAAACTTACAAATTGAAAAAACACCAAAAAAATTAAATAAAATAAACCCTAACATTTAAATAAAATATGAGAACTTATAAACGAACTAAATAAAATATGAGAAAAGTTGGTTATAAGAAAAACCTAGAGTATAAACTATAGAAAAATAGAATTAAATAACTTATATTAAAAATGGACAGAAACCAAAAGAAAAATATACTATAGCAATTTCATTTAATAAAGATGCACCCAATAAACTTAAAAATGAAGTTTCAAAACTAAACATAAATATCCCCACTAAACCTAGCAGATATTTTCCAGCATATCAGTAATGACAAAAACTCCATAAACCCCTTAGAAACTGCAGACATTAATGAAATAAAATATCAAACAGAGGAAAATATAAACATTTATTACACAGCTATGAGCTATGACTAAGAGGAAAATAGAAAAAATAGGATAAAAAAACAGGAAACTGACTTTAAATATAATAGAGCTACTAACGAAAAATACTAAAGAACAAAATATAAAAATAAACTTTAAAATAAAAATATAAAATAACTAGCAACTTTCAAAAATCTTACATGCGCAAAAAAGAAAAAAAAACATGAAACAAGAGATTTTAGCCAAAGTGCAGTTGCAATTGTGTGGAGGCTAGTAGGAGTATTGACCAGAGATAGCTACCTACTCGGCTCGAGAATTCGAACAAGAGAAGAATCAGCTACCGCAATACTCGACCATCACACAAGCAGCAAAGACAGCAATGTGAATTGTTCATACATGAGCCGTTCAGTGCACACATCGACTAACTCCACTTTTTGAAAAATCTTAAATTTTATGTCAAAGCACTTGGTATAATCATAACTTTTTGTATTTATAATAACTTTCCGGAATAATAAAGATTAGCACCGTTAAATGGCAAATTTTTTTTGGCCATTGAATAATAAGTAATTTATTTCAGAAGCCATTTCGATTAACTCCATACTCTAATGTAAATCGTTTCGGTAACGCTGTATCTGTTCTGGCCGTGCATCGACGCTTATTTGTTTTTAAACAGCGGAAGATGCTCTCTCCCTCTCAATAATATTCGTAACAAAATTGCATCGGTAAACAGATAAAAAGAACAACGTTTACAGTAGACTTTACCTGTAGTAAAAGTAATATATTTTTTTCTTTTAAATTATACTGCTAAAATAAAAATACCATATTTTTGGATCTCTATTTTACAGAAATTTACAGAAAATCGTATTTAAATCAAATCATTAGATTTTTTTATCATGATTATTTTTTATCATGATTACTTTTTTATCATGAAAAATGGAGAGACATGATGGACCTGCTAAAATTCATTCCTCCTGTTAAACACGATTACTATAAGAACTTGTCAACAAATCGAAATGACGAATCCTCGCATACAGCTGATGAAGAAGACATTTATAATATTGCTGAATCATCCCAAAGAATAATGCCGCTGACATAAAACTGCTATGAATTAATTACAAAAATTATAATATAACAGAACTGACAACATACATTCTTATGGAAAAGCTGTGATAAAAATGTATAATAACTAACTTTTTCTGTAATAAAAAACTTAAAAATGTAAAGACTTAATTTAACTTTATTACTTTTTTCAGTTGCCAAATCGATTAACTCCACCAGTCACATAAAAACTGTAACATTACTGACGATTGTTTGTTGGCTATTCTTTCTTATTAATTTTATACACCGTTAGATGAAAGCTATATCTGCAATTATGCATTCTACATTATATATTTGAATTCATATTATCAGAGGAATTTTAAAAAACAATATACATTACATCATCGCGTTTCTCAACTTTTTGTTTTATGGAGTTAATCGATGTGTGCACTGAGCGGCTCACATGTAAGAATTACCAAATGTAATCCAGGATTTATGAAAAAAGGGGTGATACAACATAATATAGAATCTCAGCATTGAGCTATAAAAATGTCATGAATCAATGGAAATCAATGAAGTCTCAATATCAAATAAAATTGTACCCCATACCACAACTCCCAATTGTCAGACCATGCGGCAGACGGCAATTAAGCACAGCTGGCACATTTTTAACTTATACCATAACAATGCTGGTACCATTTTTTTTAAACTGATTTTCTTCTTATTTAATTGTAACTACATATTGGAGAAAATTATTTTACAGATAAGGTGGTGTAAAAAAATTGGCAGGTACTAATAGTGTTACAGAATAAATTAAAATTGTGTCAATTCTGAGTAAAGTTAATATCCAACTATTATCCTGGAAATCTACAGCTATGTCTTTGGTGGTCATAGGGTTGAATTTGTAACTAGACTCATTACTGAAAATAATTTGTTTCCTGATCAAATGCATTCAGTACAACGGTAAGGATTCTAGAACTATGCAACGGTGAAGGACAGTCAGCAAAACGGTCTTTTTAATTTTAGCCCCCCAAGCCCATTCGCTGAGTTATCTATGAATAACAGTGTTCTTATTACACATCAGATCATTGGCACCAAAAGTTAATCATTTTAATATTCTATTATAAGTTATGTGCCTTCACGACTTTATTGCATTCGAATAATTTTTTGGGCATAACTAAAACTCTGACTTTTAGTGGAGGGAGCAAAAAAAAACTAGTATGTTGTGGCCACCACAAGACTTTCTTCTATATTTTCCTATATACATATTCAATCAGTAACAATATTAAAAAAAAAAAAAAATAAATAAACAAATACGATTTTTTTCTAATTTTTTTTTGTTAAAAGTAATACATATTCAACCAGTAACAATATTTAAAAAAAAAAAAATACGATTTTTTTTCTAAGTTTTTTTTTTGTTAAAAGTAAAAAAAATCGATAACTTTGTTTTAATTTATCACAGATTTATAGTTCAACCATTCGTTTTAAAGCTATTGACGAGATCTTTCGAAAGATACCCATCTTGAAAATTTACCCCCCCCCCAGGGGGGGAACCGGTGCCCCCACATGCACAAATTTTTTTTTTCGTAGTTAACTACTACTATTATCAATAATTGATATTAATTTTACAATCACAAGTTTAAAATAACGCTCATTATGTACATTTATACGAAATTTTGTCCTATATTGCCATGTTAAAAATTTAGAAAAAATGCGATCACAGCGCCACCTGTTGAGCTATTGATCCCTAAATGTAATCAGGACCAGTTTATGTCGAGGACCAACTAAATACCAAGTTTGGTTAAATTTCGTTAAAAAAAAAAAAAAAAAAAAAAAAAAAAAAAAAAAAATTTTTTTTTTTTTTTGTTAAAAGTAAAAAAATCGATAACTTTGTTTCAAATTGTCACAGATTTATAGTTCAACCATTCGTTTTAAAGGTATTGACGAGATCTTTCGAAAGATACCCATCTTGAAAATTTACCCCCCCCCCCGGGGGGGGGGTACTTCCCCCCCAGGGGGGGGAACCGGTGCCTCCACATGCACAAAATTTTTTTCGTAGTTAACTACTACTATTATCAATAATTGATATTAATTTTACAATCACAAGTTTAAAATAACGCTCATTATGTACATTTATACGAAATTTTGTCCTATGCTGCCATGTTAAAAGTTTACATAAAATGCGATCACAGCGCCATCTGCCGGGCGATTGATCCCAAAATCTAATCAGACCCTTTCCATTTCAGGGTCCAACTATACACCAAGTTTGGTTCAATTTCATTCATCGGTTCGTGAGATACGGTGTGACATACAAATTTTTGCGATCACAGCGCCACCTGCTGGACGATTGATCCCCAAATCTAATCAGCACCATGCCCCGTCAGGTTCCAACTATATACCAAGTTTGGTTGAATTTCATTCATTAGTTCGTGAGATACGGTGAAAAATACGAAAATTTGTCCTATACTGCCATGTTAAAAATTTACATAAAATGCGATCACAGCGCCACCTGATGGGCTATTGATCCCAAAATCTAATCAGCACAATGCCCCGCCAGGGTCCAACTATATACCAAGTTTGGTTGAATTTCATTCATTGGTTCGTGAGATACGGTGAAAACTGTAAACCACAGACAGACACACAGACAGACAGACATTTTTTAAAAACTATCAATTCGTGTTCAGGACATCCCAAAACGTGTAGATCCGTCAAAAAACGGAGGTCGAAAATTTTCGCGAATCCAATACTTTCTCTATATTACATATAGAAGAAAGTAAAAAAAGGGGGGGGGGGACTTAGGGACCATTTTGGCAAAAAAAGGGACTTTTAGGGACCTGAAAAGAGTTAAGGGACTTTAAGGGACTTTAGGGACCACACTAAATGCCCTGCAAATTCCTCCCTGAGTTCGGACATTACAGGTTGTTGTACAGTAACTGTAAAATTACAAAACCATTTATATAGAAATGCTGAAGTTTTGATCATGAAAAATCTTTGTGCAGATTTACTAATCGGTCACGACTTACTAAAAGACCATTCTTCAGTTGAGATTGATTTCAATGGGGACAGACCACCACTTAAAATATGTTCTCTGGCGATGGTCCTTGTACCTCCTGTCTCACTCTTTTCTAATTTAACACCAGACTGCAAACCTATCATTACTAAATCAAGGCGTCAAACTGAGGAAGACAAGCTATTTATAGCTGCAGAGATAAGTAGACTATTGAAAGAAGGTGTAATCGAGCCAAGTGACTCTCCTTGGCGTGCTCAAGCATTTATAGTGAGAGGAGAACACCGCAAACCCAGAATGGTTGTAGATTATTCCCAGACAATAAATAAATTTACAATGCTTGATGCCTATCCTCTGCCCAAAATCGAAGAGCTGATTGCACGCGTATCCAAATATGAAGTATTTAGCACTATTGATCTTAAGAGCGCTTACCACCAAGTACCCATCAAGCATTCTGAGAAACATTATACGGCCTTTGAGGCTGATGGTAAATTATATCAGTTTCTTCGAGTACCCTTTGGTGTTACAAATGGAGTTGCTAGTTTCCAGAGAACCATAGACAAAATAATTGCAAATGAAAAGTTAGAAGGCACTTTTCCTTACCTTAATGATGTAACGATATGTGGGAAAAATCAAGACGAGCATGACCGTAACTTAGAGAAATTTATGTCTGCTGCCAAGAAATATAACTTGACATTAAATGAAGATAAATGCTCATTTTCTACTAAATCTGTGAAATTATTAGGATACTCTATTACAAACAAAACAATAAAACCTGATCCCGAAAGACTTGCACCCCTAATGAACATGCCTATCCCTAAAGACACTGCCTCCTTACAGCGAGCCCTAGGGATGTTTGCCCATTATTGTCGTTGGATCCCTAATTTCTCAGAAAGAATTCGGCCTTTGCTAACGAAAGGCCCTTTTCCCCTTACAAAAGATGCTGCTAAAGCATTTAATTCTCTAAAATCTGATATAGCTGATGCTTCCTTAGCTGCTATTGAAGACAATATTCCTTTTAGAGTGGAGACTGATGCGTCAGAATTCGCCATCGGGGCCACCCTAAGTCAGGCTGAACGTCCTATAGCATTCTTCTCTAGAACATTGAATGCATCTGAACGAAGGCACTCCTCTATTGAAAAAGAAGCCTATGCTATTGTAGAGTCTCTACGAAACTGGAGGCACTACTTGATTGGCCGTCACTTTGAGGTCTTTACAGATCAAAGATCAGTTGCATTCATGTTCGATCAATGCCATAGTAGTAAGATTAAAAATGAAAAAATTATGAGATGGAGATTGGAACTTGCTTGTTTCAAATTTGACATAATATACCGTCTGGGGAAAAGAAATGCAACAGCCGATACATTATCTAGAATAACTGCAGCTATAAGCCCACAAGTGAATTTAAAGGAGCTGCATGACGCCTTGTGTCATCCCGGAATTACACGAATGTACCATTGGGTTAGGTCTAAAAACTTACCTTTCTCTCTTGACGACATCAAAAGGGTCATAAACTCGTGTTATTGCTGTAATGAAGTAAAGCCACGTTTCTGTAAAAATGAAGGAAAATTAATTAAAGCAACTGCTCCATTTGAAAGATTGAACCTAGATTTCAAAGGCCCTTTACCCTCAGTTTCTAGAAATCGTTTTCTTCTTACTATCGTGGATGAGTTTTCGAGATTCCCTTTTGCAATTCCTTGTTCTGATATGTCAGCTGCTACTATAATTACTAACTTACAGAATATTTTTTCTATTTTTGGAATTCCCGCATACATACACTCTGACAGAGGACCCTCATTTATGTCTAGAGAATTGAAATCCTTCCTAACATCTCTTGGAATTGCAACAAGCCGGACTACCGCGTACAATCCTTCGGGTAATGGCCAGGTAGAAAGATATAATGCAATAATATGGAAATCCATACAATTGGCATTACACTACTCTAAGAAAATGAAAATCGAACGTTGGGAAGAGGTAATTCAACCAGCCCTACACTCAATCCGCTCTCTCCTATGTACTGCTACCAATGTTACACCGCATGAGCGTATGTTCACCCACCCTAGAAGATCCCACAACGGAAGCTCATTACCTACCTGGCTATCTCATCCTGGACCCGTACTGATGAGAAACCATTTCCGAACTAATAAGTATGAGCCTATTGTTCAAGAAGTCGAACTCATTGAAGCAAACCCAGATTATGCTCATGTTAGATTACCTGATGGCAGGGTTCCCCTTTGAGCCTTTGAGAAGGGCGTCGCGCCCTGCCTGCCCTTTAAATTTTTATGAGCGCCCTAACTGCCCTTTAAAGTACGAAAATGCGCCCTCCTTGCCCAAAAAACGCACCCTTTATGCCCGAAAATCGCGCCCTTCTTGCTCCCAAATTTAACCACCACGACCCAAAATAGCGCATTTTTTCTCCTTTTTAAATATTCTTAGTGCTTTATTAATACAAATTTTCTTTCTAGAAGCTTTTTCACTTTTCTGTGTGTTCTACTTATTGCAAAAGCGAGTTGACACTTAGCAGGTGTATAAACTATTTATCAGCGTAAACATAGTTGCCGTCAAACTTCTTTAAATGACCCTGCAGCCTGCTGGCTATAAGGGTGGGGTGGGGAACAGACAAATAAGTGCCTCCCCGGTGTTAGCAAAAAAAGAACGGGAAAATATGGAAGATATTGCTCTTTTCTTATATTCCAATAATCCTTTTGCATCATAAATCACGTTTTTTTTTTTTTTTTTAATCTTTAAAATCACGTTAACAAAAATAGCAAATCTAATTACTTTTATGATATAGCTGAAGAACCACAAAAATCATCGTTAAGTTCAATCTCATAAATAAGTAAAAAAAAAAAAAGACTCAGGAAAGAGAAGTGTTTGTTTACATTAGATGAAAAACCACAATCAATTAGAATCAAAAGCTGAAAGAAGCGGGAATGAAAAGGAAATCTAAATTGTGCAGTGCTTTGGTTTTTATTTACACGATAACCACAGACAAGGATATTAAGGATATTCTTTTTATCTGTGACAATAACAAAAGTTCATTTATTTTAATGATATTTTGAAATTTGTGTAAAAATGCTCTCGCATTTCGGTAATTAGTCACAAAATTATTACAAATATCACAAATCATTAAAAAAAAAAAAAAAAAAACTAATTACATCGATTAGCGTAAAATTAAAGCCTATCTTAGGTATTGCTATTAAACATAAATTTTGATAATTAACGGCAAAATGATTAAATACTTCCGCTATCGGCTAAAAAAAATATTGTGAATTTAGAAAGTCAGCTTTTTATAAAAGTTAGGATTTTATTAACATCGGAATAATAAAGTATTTCATAAATAGTTGCAATTAAACGTAAATTTTCGAAAGTTAGCGGTGAAATCGAAATGATCCTGTATTTCCGAAATCGGCTGCAAAATTACTGCATATTTTGAGATTAAACTATAAAAATAACTCACATTTTATCGATTAATGACGGAATAGATAATTATTTGGAAATTTAGCTTTGAAAACAATGTGATTTTAATCTTAGCAGCAAAATAATAGAGTATTTCGATTCTTACAGTTTCCTTTTTACTTTCTTCTATATTTAATAGAAGAAAGTACTGGATTCGTAAAAATTTTCGACTTCCGGTTTTCGACGGATTTACACGTTTTGAGAGGTCTAGAACATGATTTGACTATTTTTAGACAATGTCTGTCTGTGTGTGTATGTGTGATAAACATTTTGTGGCAACTGTATCTCTTGAACTACAGCTCAGAATTGTATATAAATTTATATGTCGATACACCTTGACCAAAATTAGTACCTATCAACTTTTGGTGAAAATCGCTCAACAGGTGGCGCTGCTATACAGCGATTTCCGAAATTTAAAGGAGGCTATATCTCAGGTTCTATTGCATATAATCGAACAAAACTTGATTTTTAAGGTCTTTATGAGACATGATGATTCAATGTAAATGTTTATCGGCCAACAGGTGGCGCTGCTATACATCAATTTCTGCAATTTATGGGAAGACTATATTTCAGGAACTACTGCACAAAATTGCATATAAATTTATATGTAGATGCACCTTGACATAAATTAGTATCTATCAACTTTTAGTGTCAACCACTCAACAGGTAGCGCTGCTGCACAGTGTTTTCTGCAATTTAAGGAAAGGCTATATCTCAGGTTCTATTGTGTATAATCAAACAAAACTTGACATGTGCAAAGGCCATTATGAGACATTATGCTGATTCAAATTGGATGCTTTCAACCAATAGATGGCGCTGCTACACTGGAAATTTCTTCGATAATGGGAAGGCTATATCTCAGTTTGTATGGCATATAACTGTACAAAATGTGATATGTGAGATACTCATTATAAAAGCATATTTTTAAGATGTTATTTATAGACAATAAAACTTTCTCTGGATATTTAGTGTTAGCTTTCTCTAAGATGAAAATCATTTGCATTCATCATGTTAGATAACTTTAATAAATAATAGTTTTAATAAATTATTTGCCCTTAGTGAATTTGTATAGGAAAATATAGAAGAAAGTCTTGTGGTGACCACAACATACTATCCCCCCCCCCCACAAAATAAATATATTAACCTGTGATACTCCTTGATGGTTAGATAATGCAGAGTTCAAAATTTAGCAACCTCTGATTTTCATGCTAGTTATTTTGTTTTTATAGAAACTTCTCATTTTGGTGTTAAATTTGCCTTATATGTATAAGAACTTTATAAATTTAACTCATTATAGGTACAAATAAGTACTTTTAATAATAACCTATATAAATATTCCATCCTCCATTATTCATTCTACAGCCAAGTAGTAACAGTTTCCAGGGATTTTGCATGTTGGGTAGTTTCATCCCTAATAGTTGTAGGAGCTACATTTTTAGAGATCAAATTTCAAAAGAATTTCATTTACCATTATTGAAATCCAGCAAACAAAGTGAGTAAATTCCAAGGATATATTAAATTTACTAACTGATTGTAACATTAGAAATTAGCAATAATACCTAAAAAATTAGAAAGTATTAAAAAAAATATCATTAATTAATTAAATCGAACTTTTTATCACTACTATTTGATTAGAATGTTTAATATTTTTCTTTAATAATCACCAAAAAAGGTCTTTGGTTTTTATCTTAAGAAATTTGCGAAAATCTTATTAAAGATAATTTTTATTATAGTTCTTTACTTTCATTTCAACATTTATAAGATTTTCAAGAGCTTTTTACATATTTTTCAGGAAGCAATTTTAATACTTTTTATTAGGTTTAATAGAACTATAGTTAAAGATAAAAGAATGTGAAAAAATAAATTTATTTATCTAATTTTTGCTGACTAATTTGTCCATTTAGTGGGGGGGGGGGGGGGGGGGGAGAATTGCTGATTGCTTAGCAACTGCATTTATAAATATAATAAAATTGTTTGTAATTTTGGAGGCTATTTTTTGCGAAGTGATATGCCCTTTTTATAAAATGTGCCCTTTTTCATTCTCCACAAATGTGCCCTCTTTTTATAGCACCCTCCTGCCCCTTTTTCCTTGGTAGCAGCACCCTGCCCTTTTTCAAACCTAGGGGGAACTCTGTGATGGACGGGAAACCAGTGTTTCTATACGACACCTAGCTCCTAGAGGAGAAATCTCTACACCTACTATAGATAAAACAGACGTTGATGACAATCAGTTGCACCCACCTTCCTCGTTTCACCAGAATTCTGAGTTGGTCGATAAGTCTCTAGAACCCGCATCTCCTGAGAATAGTGCTTCACCAAGACCTAGCAATCCAGAACTTCTCCTGGAGAGTCCCAGAAAATATGCTGAGGATAATTTGCCTGATGATCCATCCTTACGTCCTAAAAGACAGAGGCGCCAACCAACCTATTTGATGGATTATATAACAGACTGAACTAGTTTTGGGGAGGGGTGATTGTGGTATATTTATGTGTGTGGCAACACTGATATTATGTATTACCAAGTGGCAACTCTCATATATTGCTGATATTCCATATTCTCTTTATTATTCATATCTTATTCTCTTATATCGCGATGTTGCTGCTTATGCTCCAATTTCAGTTAAATAAAGCTTCTAATTGAGCTCCTATTTATTGTAATGTAATCCAATCATTCGGTTTGTGGTGTTCCCTTATCGCTTATTTTCTCTCAACGAAAAAATTACCTCCCCTATTTTAACAGTGGACTCGTTCAGTCAGCACATGCGCAGCGGCTTCCATGGTCGCAAGAAGCATGGTTAAAGATTAGATCTGCTAATTAAACATAAAAACGTATTAATGCGGTACTAAAATATGATAAAATTATGTAATTATTGTATGAAAAATTGAATTTTCACTGAAAAATACAAAATATCTACAATAATGTTAATTGATTTATGGTCATTGCATGCAAGGTTTTGGCACATTTTACTTTCTATTTGGTACAACTGGGACATTGGTCACATCTTTTTAGGAGCAGTTGGAGAGATAACTATGCCGTTCTGGATTCTTTGGCAACATGTTATAGTAATGGAATGGAACCCATGGCAACCACTTCCGAAAATAGCATTTCGCCGTGTTTGCTAAAAGAAAATCGCCAGAAACGAGTTGTGGATCAATGTCCCAGTTGTTCCTAAAAGAAAAGCAAGATGCTAGATATGAATTTATATATTCTCAGAATTATATATAATAAATGTTAAGGTATAACTATAGTATCTCCCCACAACTGAATTTGGCAATTTTTCTTTGGCGCCGTTCCGAACGATAACGATGTCGTTCTGGATTCTTTGCAATATAATATGGCAGCCTGCATGCTGTTTATTTTAGATTTATGATTTAGCTTATGATTTTATCATTTATGATACATGATTTTACGATTTATGATTTAGCCCTAATCGCCAAATCCAGTTGTGGGGAGATTATAGTAGTTCCAATGTTTATTAACGCAGGACTTCATATAAGAGAATGCAAGTTAATAACTATATTTGTTACCTAATATTTTATTGAGATTACCATCTTCAGAGTCACTTCCAATACATATATTGAAATCAGACATTGTTATAATAACAAAAAAAAAAAAGAAATTGTGAAACTGATTTTAAATAAAACAAAAAATCAAACTTTTACAGTGCGAATGCAATCCTTTCGAACTGTACGGGTCAAATTGCAGCGGCAAGAAATTTGTTATTGTTTACTTTCTTTCTTTGTTCAAGTGTTGCCAGTTTCTTTAATCTAGATTTAAATTTCATAAAAAGTGGGCCATTTCTTCTAAATAATTTTGTAATTAATAACGTTCTAAATACCTTCGGTTTGACTTTTAATTATTAATTAATATGATTTATTTTGACTCTTTTTACAGTCGGTAACAAAAGTGTCCGAACACTAACAAAAATTCCTATGCAAAAAAAGTGCACTTCATACGGTTTTGTTAAATAAATCCTTATCGAATCATGTTCTTACACTGACTAAGGGGTCAATTCTGGGTACGTACGTTGCGATAAGTCGGCGAATTGTGACGTCACTGAAATCTGTTATCACATCGCATGCTATAGTCGCATGCGACCAAAAGAGCCACCATTTTCGCAAGTTCGCCTTGGACCACCATTTTCGCAAGTTCGACAAGCCAGAGTGCGATATTTAGCATGCGATAGAGTTGTTACGGCTCCTCCCAACTGTCAATCATTTTCAGCGATTACGATAGCAGATATTCCGATATAACCAATGGAAAAGTTTCATCAAAATAATGTTGTTTAGTAAACAGTAGCAGTTTGACAGTAATGGCTGACAACGATGCAAAGTATGTTGAAATGACATCAATGCAAAGATATCACGCACCAATTATATTTTAGAGAATCTTCGTCATTTTTCTTATATTTCAAATTATACTGAAAGTATTTGTATCACCATATTTTGTATCCTGCGATGTTTTTTATTCTAATTGTGCCATTGATTATTTATAAGGACTGCATGTAAGTTCTTTTTCAACGAACTATTTTTGATGTAGAAGAGCTAGTGTCATTTCTACAAAATTTTCCAGAAAATTGAATAGATAGTTTTTGAAATCATTGTTTTGGAAGAAATGCTTTATACCAAGCACTGTGATAAATATTAATCTTTGAGGAAAGGCAAAAAGCTAGTGGGACAGTCTTGTGTACAGTGCTTTTTTTTTATATTAGGCAATGCATTAGATTGTCCTTCTATGCAAATATTGCTTACAAAAAACAAACGAAAGTCTAATTTTGTAAGTTTAAATTTAATTTATTTTTGCTTTTAATCAATTATCATTAGTAAAATTATGATTGTATGTCTAATATATACCTCATTTTAATAGTTAAATATTAGCTTACACTTATATTCACTTACCAGTATTAACATTTTTAATATAAATTTACAAAACGTTTTGAATATGTTTATTATATTGTGTAATAAGTGAATTCATCTTTTTTTACTTCCTTAAAAATTAGTGTAATAAAACTGATATACGTTTTACTATAACATGATAATATACTATGGCATCATGCATATATGTTGCTATACCGTAAATATTGCTGGAAATTGTATGTTATAGTTCTTTCCCAGAATTGTACATAATAATTCGAATGCATTAATGGTTCATCACATTAAATACGAACTTGGAAAAAAATACTTAAAATCATATTATAATTTTTACTTATGTTTATTTACTGATTCAGATTTCTTTTAAACATCTTGTAACTAGTGCAGAACGTCAAGTCGCTTTACTCATAACAGGGTTCATACTCCTCAGGGAAAACCTGGAAAACAGGGAATATTCATGGAATTTGGAATTTTTTAAAAAAAGTCAGGGAAAATAAAAATTTTCATTGAAAGTCAGGGAAAATCAGTTACAAAATCTGAAAAAACAAATGTTTTCTTTCTCTTGAGTTATGTTTTTCTTGTTTAGCTTCGTATCAAAATTTAAATCATTAGGTATTATGAAAATATGCACGTAAATAATGATTTCTATCATGATCGGCAGTAATATGACATCATACAGTGAAAGTAGCTGTATTTTGTCCTGTCTAGAAGAGCGTTTCTTGTAATATGTTGCTAATATTTTCTTGAAAATTGTCTGGAAACTCAGGGAATTTTTTTCCCATATTTGAGTATTAACCCTGCATAAGCATGACTTAGAATCCAAATACGCGGTGGTGTGGTCAGGGGAGGGAAATCAGAAAAACAACCAAAGTGCTTAAAGAAAATGATTTATTAATATTTTCGAATGATGAATTATTTATAACCTTTCTTAAAAAAAAAAAAATAATAATAATTGTGTAGGGTTCTTGTCTTTAGTATTTTTCTAATATTCACCTTTCATATTTTATACTTAACAATCAAAGTGTTCATTTATTACCAAAATAACATTTCATTCAAACCCCAATTATATAGACATTTAGTATAAGTGATGAAAACAGTTTTGGGAGGAGGAAGAAATTTATAGTGGGATCCTTTTTATAAAATGAAATTTTGTGAACGTGCCCTTCTTAAGAATTTCAACTTTATAAAGACACAACTAAATGGCGTTAATAAAATAACCCCTGACATAACATAAATGAATTCTGTGTTTAATGTATAAATTGAACTTTTCGAGTATATGTTATCATAAACCAACAATTTCATGCAGACTTATAATTTTATGATGAATACATATGTAGTACAGGGTGATTCATAATTATCTCCAGAATTGAAAAAGTTATTCTATGTTATGAATAGTAATTGAATATCTGTAAAAAATGCATAAATGTTAAAATAATTTTCTAATAATATTTCCAAATACCAGAAGCAGGCCTCAACAAATTTAAAAGTATTTGGCCGCCACCTAAATTTTCTAGTAACAAAAATTAAGAAGTTCATTCTGACCATAAGTTTAAGAAAAAGCAATTTAGGATTTTGCCAATTTTAGATGCATTGAAGCAGAAATTGGTAATTTTCCATGATGGATTAACTATTTTGAGTCTAAATTTTATCGAAGTTATTCCTTAATACATGCACCCTCTGTCGCTGGTGATGATTTTACTTTTTTTATTTTTTGCCTATGATAGTCAATTTTTTTTATATTATTTATAATAAAACTAGCAGGCTTTGCCCGCTTCGCTAGACACAATAGTGAAATGAGTTGCCAAAATTCCATATCATTATTAATTAACCTGAGTTAAAGTTTCCGCTGTGCTCGGTAGAAATTTTTTTCGCTTGCAACGTGAAGAGTCCGTGTTCTCACTGCCTTCGGCAGCAACTTACCCGATTCTTGCTCCCCCTTCCCCAGTGGGTAAGTTCGAAGTTTTGCAAAATCTATACACAGTACATAATGCGTACACCTAATCAACATCCACGCACAAAAGTTCACCAATCTAAGATAATTTAAGGCGAATTCAAATGGGAAAACTTGTTTTTACATGTATTTATAGCCCTCTCATCAGTAGGGGGGTGAGGGGGGATTTCGTAAAATCCCGTTACAATAAGGGTCAGATATATTTTATGTACCAAATTTCGTGACCGCAGATCCCATAGATTTCTCAGGACAAATTTAGCACTGAAACGTGTCTCGAGTTTGCCCCCTCGTAAACCTCCCCCCCCCCCCCCAAAAAAAAAAAAACGCAAACCCCAAAAAAGCAAAAATGTGTTTTTGGAAATATCCTAATGAAGTCGCATAGCCTTTTTTCAATTTATTTGTTCCATTTTTGGCAGAGGTCTACTCAAAAATAAGGAATTTTCAATATTTCCCCCCCCTCCCTTCCCTTAAAAATCCAAAATTTCTAAATGCAGATAATGTATTATTTGTACTCATGTCTAGTCTCCCCAAGTGCAATTTCTTTATTGTGAAATAATTAGGAGCCAAGTTATGCTTATAAACATGTTTTTGTCTTTTGCCTCCCCCAGGGGGGAAAGGGGAGTAATTTCTGAAAAGTTGATAGATATAATTTTAAGTTGAGTAAAGACCTAAATTCCTGCGGAGCGTTGTTAAATTGTGTCCAGCCATTTTCAAGTGGTACTCTGACAAACGTGTTTTTGTCTTTTGCCCCCCAGGGGGAGAATTTCTGAAAAGTTGATAGATATAATTTTAAGTTGGGTAAAGACCTAAATTCCTGTGAAACGCCGTTGACTTCTGTCCAGCCATTCTTAAGTGATACCCGGACAAATGTGTTTTTGTCTTTTGCCCCCCAGGGGGGGAACGTGGAGGAATTTCTGAAAAATTGATAGATATAATTTTAAGTTAGTTAAAGATGTAAGTTTCTGCCAAGCACCGTTGAATTCCGTCCAGCCGTTCTCAAGTGATGCCGACAAAAAAAAAAAAAAAAAAAAAAAAAAAACGACATACAGACATGATGACACACACACAGGCAAAATTTTCTGAAGTCATTTTCTGCTTTCATGGTGTGTGAAACGTGAAGATATCGCAAAATTTTTCGATTCTGACAAATTTACAGACAAAAGTCTGATTTTATTAATACACTCACCTTACACTCACTATATACACAAATTAAAAAAAATGTGTATTTAAGCACATTAGGTTCTATGCTATAGCTTTTTCATAAAAGCTGTATCACTTTTCAGGTGATAGGGATATACTGACAAATTTAAGTATGACTTACAAAAAATATAGTGTAATTAGTATCATTAGACTTTGAGATAAAGCTTTTTCAGAAACAAAGAAAATTGTAGTATAACACCAATACCTCTTGGCAAATATACGCACAAATTTTAACAAGAGTAAGGGGGGGGGGGGGAAGGATGTAGTTGTGTACATTAAAATTTGAGATAAAGCTTTTCAGAAACAAAGAAAATTATAACATAACAGCAGCATCTATTGACCAATATTCACATAAATTTAAACAAGAGTAATGAAAAAATGGTGTGGTTCTGCACATTAGATTTTGAAATAAAGCTTTGTCAGAAACAAGGAAAATTACAGCATGGCAACACCACTTTTCAGACAACATCCATATGAATTTAAACACTGAGTAACAAAAATAAAGCAAGAGATACATTTTATTAATACTGTAATGTTCAATAGAAGTTGAGATATAGGCTCTACCTAAATATTGGAGGATAATACATGCAGAATGAGAATAGTATCGCCATGGTATTATTAGGTTTTGGGATGTGAGAAAACAATTGTAGATACTTTCGAAAGTGTAAAACAAATGTTCATTCACTAAACATACAAATTAAAAATGGTATAGTTGAGTACATTAGATTTTAGGATACAGCTTTATTTATAAGTAAGGAAAATTACAACATAACAGCTCCACCTCTCAGACAGCATCTACACAAATTTAAACATTGAATAGCAAAAACAGAGCAAGTGATACATTTTGTTAATACTGTAATGTTCAACAGAAGATGAGGTACAGCCTCTACTTAAACGGTCAAGTATGCAGAATGGTAGCACCATAGTATTATTATGTTTTTGAGTGTAAGGAATCAATTGCAGATATTCTCGTATATGTAAAGTTATTTGGAGGAATAGAAAGGAGGGGCAAAATTTTAAAAATAGAGGTAAAGCCTTGAAAATCGGTATTATTAAAAAAAAACTCATTTATCTCTATGAATATTCATATATACGTCGAACTTCATTAGCGTGAATCTCAATGGGATAAAAAATTTGTTTATATTATCAGTAGTTCATGCTATGGGCATTGTGCCATTGCGGAAACAGTTCATATTAAAAGTAATTCATGTTAACAGTATTCTCGTTAACGAGGTTCAACTAAAATAAAAGAATAAATTTTAGAGAAACAGAAGCCAATACTTACACAGATACTTCTCTTTATTTCATTTATATAGAAAATAAGTTAAAATTATTTTCAATTACAATATAATTCAATTTGAACTTTATTTAATTTAAAGAGAAAAAATATTATTATTACCTGTACAGCAAGACACATTTATAGTGATGTCCACTCTTCATTTCCAAAGCACTGACTGCCAGGGAGAGGTGCCTCAATCAGGTGGCTTTTTAATAAACACCACCCAATATGAAACCACTCACCAGGCTTTTGTCTTTCTTATTCACAAATTTGAACAACCTGAAGTGAGAACGTGACAACTGAGTATAGAGGATCATAAGGGTTGTACTTCTACTTCTTGAGATCTTCCATATTTTCTAAGCAGACACTTTCCTGTTCTTTCTGGTCCAATTTTTTTTGTACTCTACTTCTGTTGGTGGTGTCTCACTAAAAGGCCGATTCTATCCATGTATTGAACGTCCATCTAAAATTTTAAAATAAAGAAAACAAAAGTAAATATCCAACTAAAAGTAAAAATGATTAAGTAAAATAAAATTGTTTAGAGTAAAATTGTGTCCTTCTGTCCTATCTAATAAGCATTTTTGTCAGACTTTACATTTCAGTGAGGTGCCAGGTTCAAATTCGGCTCATGCATTATGTAAATAATTAAAAGATTTCAAATAATAGTACTTACAGTGCAGTCTATAGAGCATCTTTTTGTGTAAATATATATTAAGAAATATAAATAATTGTACAAAAATAAAAATAATAATATGTAATAAAATTACTTACAGTGTGCAGATAGCGCTGTGTCTCAACTACCGAGCATCCTTTCACGTAAAACACAATCTTTCACATGGCTTTCTACAGGTAATAAATTGTGATATAATCATCATTTTTTCCACATTTATAATTACTGACTAATCTTATGTACCTCTTCCTTGGTTCACTGACAGTAAAAGTTTCTCGAGCATAAAAAAAAAAGTAAGATTTAATACATGCTTGCTATAATAATCTGTTAGGCCCAATAATTGCGAGTCCTTAGTATTGTATAATTTCACCCTCAAAATTCTGCTATTTTCTTCTAAATAATCATGGTCACTTAAAGCAGATGAATATGAGATATGGGCATTACTGCATCAATCGCATTTTCTGTTGCTCTTTTTCTGACGGGTAGATGCACACAGACAAAAGCATTTTCTTTGTGCTCTTTAGATATTTTTTTATCGCAATTTTGTGCTAAATGCACATACATTATAAACATTCCCTCCCCCCCCCCAGTCTTATTTTCTTTGCATGGTTCATAAAAAGCACACTGCATTTATTATCAATCTCAGATAAATATTTATCAAATTTTACCAGGTAATAAGTCACTGTCCCAGATAGTTTGTTTCAATTTTTTGTTTAAATTCTTTTATCACTTTTAAAAAGCATCACTATGATAATATCCTTATTTGTTTTACATTTCATGATTTAATAAAAATTACATTGTGGCAATTATCAAATCTTGGTAAAACTTAATTTCGTAACATCTTCTAAATAAACTTCAAAACTTTGCCTTAGGCAAATAAAATAGGATATTAAGTTCATTATAGCTGATATGAAAGTTCATTTTTCAAATTTTTTATTAAGTGTAAATTTTACTGTATTTACATTCTTTTTAAAAATGTTTTAGACAACAAAAGAATAAGTTGATAGAAAATATGATGATTAGACAGTAACAAATTATACTAAAAAAAAAAAAAAAAAAAAAAATGTGAAGACAAAAACAAATAAAAATCAATGTTAATAATAATAAAACATTTAAAAATAAACTGAATATAGTTAAATCAGTAACCATTCTAAATAGTTAGTGTTAGTTTCTACGACATGAATGTTTAAAATGTTAAGAATAAAATGAATTGTAATAAAAAATTTAAACTGAAATGCTGTAATTTTAAAAACATTTCTAATAAAATAAACACATAATAGCAGTTAATTTATAAAGCATTTGTAGATTTAAAAACAAACTCTTAAGTTAAGAAAACTTTCCCACAGGAAAATATTTAATTAAATCACACGATATTGCAGACAATTACATAATTTGATATGGACAAATGTGGCTTATTATTTTTTATTTTTTTCCTGTAATAAAAAGATTATGTACAATTTCCTAGAAAAGTAAAATACTTCATAAAAGTTTATAAAAATGTTTTCATTGTTCGAAAAAAATCTTTACAGATATCTCAGCATAAACGTATGATATGAAGAGGTATTGGAATAAGAAATATGTTCAGGTAAAAACACTAATATGCCTTATATGCAGTGGCGGCTCGTGGCAGGAGCTGCAGAGCTGCAGCCCCCCCAGAAATATTCGAAAAAACTATTTTATCAACTTTCAAAATATTTTGAAAATAAATATTATTATATTGTATAGTATTATGCATATAGAAAAGCAGATTACATCGTTATCGTGAAAAATTATTAAAAAGCTGAGAAAAGTTAACCATTTTTAAACGTAATAGCACCTCGAAAATTCGTAAAGGGACTGCTCATCCATGCAGCTCCCGAAAAAAGGGATTTCTTTAGGGAAAGAACAGTTACAACCGCCCCTACTCGTTTTCTCTACCAGTTTCGACCATTTGGTTGGAGCTGCATCCGCTGCAGCACCGACCTGATTAGGGATTTCGGTAATGCTGGAAAAGAACAAATTCCCTTTGTAATCTACGTTTTTTCTTCACAGTTTTTAATGCGGTAATCGCTGTGTTTGATGATTATTTATGTATGAGAGGTAAAAAAATTTAGCATGAAGGTTATTCACGATTATATGAGAAAATATAAGTCATTTTTATTTATTTTTCAAGCAGATTTTTATTTTATATTACATGGAAATTTCGAACGGTTTTTCGGTTTCTTGGTTTGCCAATGGCAGAAACATTGAAACTGAATAGACAGAATCTCAATTTTTATATAAATTTTGCCTTAAACATAATATTTAAAATTTATCAAGTGTTTAATCGCTTTGTTGATAAGGTTATTATTATAATTATAATTATTTATTTTTTTTCACTTGTATTTTAGTCACTAATTTTTTTTCTATTTTGATGAGAAATATTAGCAGTCGAACCTTTCTTAAAAACACGAGATTACTAAATTTTTAATTTCTGACATTTTCATACAACGAAGTTGGAAAGCATTTATAACTTCGTTTCATCTCTCTTTATATTTGAGTGAGAACTTTCAGAAATATGCTCGGAAATTTAAGCATTTTAATATCCGTTCTTTAGATTGGCCACACTATTTTTCCTATATACTTCTTTTACGTGGACACACAAAACATCCAGAATGCACTGCTGGCTTGGATAATATTTCAAACCAAATTAAACTGATACATACTATTCAAGCCTTTTTAAATATCTCTAAAGAAAATGGTGTTTTAACATTTATAGAATTTTTTTTTTTTTAAATGCACGGCAATACAGAAGATGTGCAGCAAATTTTGGAAATTCATTTTTAATTATACAAAGGTTTCATATTTAAATGAAATTTTAGTTTACTGTACATGTGTGTAAAGTTCGCATTAAAAAAAATAATAACAATAAAATATTCGTAATGTTAGACAAGCATTTCATAATCTATGTGATGTACAAGATTTTACGTCAATGTTAACTCTTTTAATTAATATTTCAAAGGATGTTCTAAATAAATTAATGAAACGCATCATTATAATTGCACTTTTAAGATACAAGCATTACATTACTATAATGTTTTGAAGTCTCCTGAGCTCATTTTTGCTATTTTTACAGTGTTATATGTATGGTGTGAGTAAGTGTATATATGTGAGTGAATATCATAACATCTAAATGCTTGGTTCGATTGAACTGAAAGCTGGTAGGTATGTGAAAGGTCACCATCAAACGAGCTGTATAGAATTTGATGGATGTGAGACTTATAGATCTGGTACAAGGACACAAAGAAAAATTCCTTATCATTTTGATTAATGGACTTAAATTTATGAAGTGCGATTGCGCCTAAATGTTTTATCCAACTGAACTAAAAATTGGTAGGTAGGTTACAGGTAATCGTCACGCAATTTGTATAATTTTGATGAGTACAGGACTTATACATTTTTGTACAGAGACACAAAAAGAAATTATTTATCATTGTGGACTATAGATTCGAATTATTTGCAGTTATTATCGCAAGAACTGTTCAGATCTACATAAGTATGTAATCAAACTATTTATTATTATTTTTATATAAATGATTGTGTGTATCTTTTTAATGAGCAAAATTTATGTATACTTCGTACCATCTTGGAGAAAATAATAGCATGCAGATGAAAAATATTTTGTTTGGGGAAAATTGATTATCATTAATAAATAAAGTTAGCAAAATAAAATATCCAGATTATTTTTTTTTCTTTGTAATGAATGTCCAATAATATAAAATTTTAAATCTATGCTGTATCCTGTATTGCTCTACTTCTTGCTCAGTCTGCGCATATAAAACCCGAAGACCCCGATTAAAACAGATTATTTAGAAAATCATTTTCGCTTTTTTCTCAAATCTTACGTAGACATGCAGCTATGCAGCCCCCCTGTAAAGGAATCTCACGAGCCGCTACTGCTTATATGTACGGGGAATATATATACAAATACATAAATATTATTTGTATGTAAGAACAACGGAATATAAGTACTTTTACCAGGCTTTTAGCGTATGTGCATCATTTGTTTACATTTGATGAGGCATTCAAACATACTTCAGATCCGGAGTATCTAATTAAGAATTCATTTTTATACAAAATAATAGAAGAGAAGTGTAAAAATTAACTCACCTATCAGTCTCGAATGAAAGACGATACTCAACCTCTGAAAATATATCCAATACACAAATTCTGGAAAGGCAAAAACGACATTTAAAAAATGTTTTCACTGCATATAGAGAAAAAAAAGTCTGTTCTTTCCGAAATGTTTCTGGACAGAGAAACCACAAAAAAAAAAAAAAAAAAAAAAAAGTATCTTCGTCGTCATCATCAGAAAACAAAATTTGTCATAGAACTTCCAAAAATTGAAAAAGTAAGTAATAAACAAACACTCTACACTGCATTCAAAAATTTAAATATATACATTCATACTTAACAAAAATAAATTAATTACTTATCTGCAGTTTTAAATCCTTAAAATTTTGATTCTACATAGTAAAAAGCCAACATTCAAAATACAAGAAACTTTAGAAATAGAAAATAAAAGAAATGAGCAAACGCATGTAGTAGTATTGTAATGGACGATGGATGAATTTTAGGATGCGTTAACAGTTTATCACGCTTTTTTGAACGGTGATATTCACTTGCGAATATATCGTAACTGGCGGAATAATCGGATGCGATAAAATTGGTCCCAGAATTGCTTTGGGTAAGCTTTGGGTTTATGTCTATAATACGAGCAGACTCGTCCGGCATCTTTTCCCCCAATTCCTTCAAGTGGGGAGCGTGGGAGAGAAAAGCAACCCTGAGCCGTTTTACGCGTTTCGTTTCAAAGTTCGCCAAATTGCATGCTTTTTAAATGGTAATTTTCAAACGCATAAATAAAATTTATTCATTCATAAAAGATAAGTAAACAAATTTAGCTTCGAATTTAAAAGAAAATATAATATTAGGTTATCAATAGCTGAATAGCTTTTTCTAATTGTGGAACTATTTACTTCCGCGGAAGCACACTTCTTTCATTGTCGTCTGCTTGCTTGTTTAGATCCCTTGTTATCGTTACGCTGTCAGAGGATATTTATTGTTTTCTGTGTATAAAGTAATAAATATAGATGGATGTTAAGATATTAATTGCAGTATTCATTCAAGAAAGAATCCTTGGATGTTTGGATTTCTTTTAGAGGCGATCAGAAAGAAAATTTGGACTGTTAATTTTCGTCGAGACAAATGCATTCAGAGATCCAGCGCTGAAGTGTGGAATGTAAGTTAAATTTTGTTTAATTAATATATCTCTTGATAAATACCTCCTCTTTATGTGAAAATATGATAATGCATGCTGCTACTTATTAATATTTAACTGCTTATATGTTTTAAAGACGTAAAAAAGTTAACTATGAGCTTAATGTGATATTCTGAGTTTGTAAATATTGGCGACGTCAAATTTCGCCAAATAAAGTTTTGTTTTCATAATTTAATGCAAATAAAATTTAGTTTGTTTTAATTTTAAATCATAGGTGAATTATTATTGAAGAAATGTACGCATTTTTGCATTTATAGGGTTATTTTTATTTAATCATTAAAATCAGATAATAAACTTTTTGTGCTAAACAATATATTCATATGTATTATAGTTTAACTTAATACAGTAAAAAGCATTTATTTACTTGATAGACTTGTACTTTTCTGAAATATCTATTGGTGTTTTCTATTGTCTTAAGAGAGGTAAATTTAAATTAATAATAATAATAATAATAATAATAATAATAATAAAGTATGAATTTTGAAAATTTAAGTTTACTATGCTAAAATCTTTCAATAGAAACTTGTACAATCCTCGTTCAAAAAATCTAGATTAAGAATTTTTTTTCTAGATTAAGAAATATATGCTCCTTAAATTTCGTTTTAAACTACAGTAATTTTCACATATAATACGTCCTTGTTTTTAATGTTAAATATTTTATTTAAAATAAATGGATTTACTTATTACATAATAATTATTTATTTTGATAAGAAAGAATTTAGTTATTATTAATAAAAGATCTTGCTTATAAATAAATTCTTGCAAAATATAAAGAGATTTAAGATTTTTGTGAAATAATGCTAAATATTTTGATCAATATAAGAAACAAAACCTTTTTATGTTTAAAAATTTATATCTTAGAACATGGTATATTAATTGACATTATGTGAGTCAAAATATGCAGTCATATTATTATATATCTAAGAAATTTATTTATAATAAAGTTTAATGTAGTATATATGCATTAAACCTTTATTGAGGAAATTTCTCTGAAACAAGTTGGTGCTTTTATTTCTGTTTTCACGGTTAACTTTCAAGAAAAACCCATTATTTTTAATTTTAAATAATCTTATTTGTTTTTTAAAGTTTAATTAACATGATATAATAAAAATTAAAATGCTTTTAGAACATGAACTAATTATTTGATATTTATACAAAGTATCCAATCTGTTTTAACTTCTATCTTAATATTTAGTTTAACTGCACACTTGAATGATAGATTGTTCAGGTTCAGATGAAGATTTACTTTATGGGAATGTTTATGTATTCTATAAATTGTTAAATCAATATTTTTCTGTTTTTTTTTTTTTTTTTTCCTTAAATAGGATTTTCGGGGGGGGGATTCATTTTTTAATTTCAGGGGTTGATCAAAATAAAAAAATTCCTTTTAACCCCCTCCCCCCTTCCTTCTCCAAACTGAATATTATAAAATGGGGCCTTTCAAAAAATTAAAGTTCATAAAATAGACCCTTTCAGAAAATTTAAATTTAGTAAACGAAGTATGAGCCCATTCACTAAATTTTAGTTCATAAAGTCATTTCACAAAATTTTTGTTTTATAAAAATTAAATTTTTTTAAAAATTTCCCATGTTTTCAATATTATTTCAAATGACTACTTGCACTTGATTCTCTGCCACGTTATAAACTTGATATATATATATATATATATATATATATATATATATATATATATATATATATATATATATATATAAATTAGTGCTAATTTTTATTTGTTTACAAAAGTACAATTTTTTTTTTACAAAATTTTCTTTTTGCACTTATATATTCTGCCAAAATACCACTGCCCCCCCATCCCCCCCGAAAAAAAAAAAAAAAAAAAAAAAAAAAAAACTTCTTGGTCAACTCTTGAAATGTTCCATATGTAAATTGTAAATATTATATAAAAGTATCAATTTACTACTAGCAATTTACTTCTTTTGAATACATTTATTATACATTTTTAAATAAATGTATGTTAATTTGTTAATACTCCTAATAAGATTTTAAAAAATTCTTTAGGACCATTTTGAAGAGTCCCAATTCAAGCAGAATAGACTGAGGCTGAAACTGGATGTCCAAAACCTGGTTGTGTACTTGAATCACATCTGAGTAATCCAGAAAAGGTTTTTTTTCCTTTTCTTTTATGACGTATTATGCTATAAATGTGTAAATGTTGATACCTGTCTTGCACAATAATTTTGAATTTTAAGTTGTACACAAAATTAAACTAATATGCATCCTAAATTAAAAAAAATTAAGGATGCATATTAAACTTTTTTTTAAATTTTTTAATTATATTTTTAAAGTTAAAGTGTTTTTACATAATGCAATTTAATATAGTTAAAACTGCAAATAAGCAATTTTATTTTTTCATTTACAAATACTAAATTAAATAAGATTTTTACTATATTTATGAACCCTGTATTTTTTTATTATTTCATTTTTAAATCTGTAAATAAAGTTTTATTTATTTATGCACAAATAATAAATTAAACAAATTTTTAGCTCATTTGCAAACTCTGTATATTTAAATTACTAAAATGTAAATATCATTTATAAACACTTTACACTGTCTTTGTAAACAACTGAAAAAAAAATACTCTTCACAGTTCAGGCTCAGACATTTTTATTATTATTATTTATGTATTTTTCTCTATATACTTTGTACGGGCCTGGATTTTACGCAATGTTATAAATTAGTTTGTCTTTTTTTTTTTTTTTTTTTACAATTTTAACTTGATTGTCTCCTAGTTCGCACTGTGATTTTCTTAAATATTTTTAGCAAATGTGCTATTTATTGAAGGTAAGGCTGCAGACAAAAGGGGGGGGGGGTTAACAAAAGAGAGAGGAGGATGGAGAAGGTTCCTCACACAGAAAGTTTTGTTAAATAAAAGTTCTTTTAGAACTACTATTGAAATAGACTAGAAATGTTCAAATACAGTGCCTTTGAGCTTATACCTTAGTACCTTACCATATAATATGTTTATCACATTGTAGGATAAAAGGAAGTAATGTAAACATCATAACAGATTATTTAGGATATTTTTGTTATTTTCAGTGACATTAGATTATACAGGATAAGAGATGCATAATTGTGTTCATTTCAGGGTTGGGGTTTAGGATGTCTGAAACTGGTTTTGGACAGGACAGGTGGTTTTTACCGTCCAAAAGTGTCCTAAACTGTCTAAAACTGTACAAATCTGTCCGAAAGTGTCCAAAACCTAAAATTATATGAAATTCTATTCCCTACATTCTCAGTAGCAATTATAATTAGTAATTAAAAGTATTTTATACTGAAAATGTAGACCTTTTTAAGTTAAAAGAAATTTACAATTTATAAATAGCTATAAAAAAAGTTTAATTTTAATGACTCAAAAAATTTTCTTACAATAAAAAATGTATGATAGGATATTCAAAATGAATAATTTGTCTTTTATTTTTAATTGCAAAATACTTACATATCCAATATTTTATAGAAATTATTTTTAAAAGTTCTTTCATAAATTACATACATTAAAAGATACCAAAAATAAAATATAAAAATTATAATTAGGTAATGAAGTATATGCATTTTCAAAAACAGCAGACATGCCCCCCCCCCCCCAAAAAAAAAAAAAAAAAAAAAAAAAAAAAAAAAAATCTTTAAAGTGTGTATCATTTAATATTTTTACATATATATTTTCTCATTTATTTAAAAATAGAATATGTTTGTGTAGCTGCACATTTTTAATATTTATTTTGAGATGATTTATTGTAAATTCTTATATATATAATAATGATTATATATTAATTTGTTTTCTTGATATATTTCTTCATGTTGCCTATATATATACTGTGTATGTGTGTGTAAATGTAAATATCAATATTTGAGGTAAAATTATCCACATTTTTCCATTAAAGCTTCAGTAAAAAATTTTTGCTTTTGAATAGTATAATTGTTATTATATGTATCTTTCACTAAACATTATGGAATATACTGGAAAATGTTACAAAACAACAATAATTATAATAAATATGTAAATTTTTCAAATATTTTCATAATTTTAATAAAATATAATTCTACTAAAAAATATAGTTTTGGACAGTTTAGGACAGTTTAAGACATCAAGGTTTTGGACAGTGCGGTAAAAACCATGGTTTATACCGTGGTTTTTACCGTAGTGTCCGAAACCTTGCCAACCCTGGTTCATTTATTTCTTCTTCGAAAGATCATCAAAATTATTCTTACTGTATCATTTTATGTACTTAAATATTTGAAAAATTAGTTATCATAGACTGAAATTATTGGTTAATTATTATTATTTTTTTTTATAGGAATGTCATGAAGAATATAACAAAATTCTGAAAAAGAAAATTGCAGCATTAGAAAATGCTATCGTAAAAATTTAAAAGATATTAAAAGAAAAAGATGCAATACAAGAAAAAGACAGGGGGCTATCTTCATTTTTGTCTGAAAAGCAAATTGCATCTTTTTAGGTTGATAGACAGAGCATTACATATCGGAGCGATGAACCTTCCTGCATCTTATATTTTCCAGATATGCATTTTTTACTTCGTTTAATATCAATTCAATTTGTAAAAGTGTTGTGAATATGTAATTATATTACATCCTATTTTGCAAGGCCTTTGTTGTATTTGATAAAACAATATAAGCATATATAGATTTCTCCAGCAATGTAAACATTTTGTGAAACGAAATAAATAAAATATTTGTATTTTATTTTTCTAGTATTATTCGCATCTTTTGAAACAGTACAAGAATATAGGTTCATAATTTGATAAATAGAAATGATGGTTTTATTTATTTATTTAATCTAAGGATTAATTTTATGTTACTGGGTTTTATTTTCATTTTATTAGTCTATAAATGCTATTACATTTAGACACCTATTACAACACCATCGTTCACGTGAAATAAAATGGGATGAAATATTTCACCAGGTTACTGAATAGAATTATAAATGAAGTAGTAAGTTAGATCACAAATCCATAATAGAATAAAATGCAAACATGATAACTTTTAAATTATTATATTGTTATATATTACAGGATAGAATTATAGTGAATCGGAGAATGATTGAGTGGTTTTATTAAAAAAAAAGAAAGAAATAATATGCTTAAGTCCATTATTATGAAACACTTTTCAATATTACATATGTTATAGTAAAAGTAAGTCAGATAATGATTGACTGGGTGTTATTGAAAAATTAAAATAATGCATCATTGACAAATTATAAAACACTTTCCTATGATTTGGAATATAGTTGTAATTGAAACTTTTGAAAAGTGAAAATGGAGAATTAACTTGTGTATATTCATATGTACTCAAAATCTATATTAGAGTAAAGAAAAATTATTATAGTGAATAATAATCATGCATCATTCATAAATTATGAAACACTTTCCCATGTTACAGGTTATAGTAAATGTGAGAGTAATTGAATGAATATTACACTTAAAAATATTTAAATAAAAGCAAATATAAGAAAAATTTCAAAAAACTTTAAATATTTTCTTTGGTCTAATAATTTGGCCAGGTACTGTATATATTATTATTATTATTTTGCAAGCCTTTGTTGCATCTGATTAAACATTATAAGCATCTAGATTTCTCCAACAGTGTAAATAATTTGTGAAATGAAATAAATAAAATATATGTATTTTTATTTGTCTGGTATTTGCATCTTTTGAAACAATGAGTGCATATAGACTCACAACTAAGTGTGTGTGTGTGTGTGTGGGGGGGGGGTCAGTATTACTCTTTTTTAACTAATGATTAAAAGTTTATATTACTGGATTTATTTTCATTTTATTAGCACATATAGAATATTACTTTTAGAAACCTAATATAACCAGGGTTCTCACAAATACAAATTTGGATACAAGAAATTTTTTTAAAAATATATATCAATGATTAGCCAATTCTAAAAATAAATAGAGGTAAAAAATGGTATTCAAATTTCCCTTTGTGAGAACTTTGATTATAACATCATTCACCTGGAGTAAAGTAGGATGAAATACTTTCTGAGGTTACTGGATAAAATTATAAAAGAATTTAATTATGAGAACTTACATTTGAGTAATGCAAATCCATAATAGAGTAAAATAAAATTATAGTGAAAAGAAGAGTAAATCGAAGAATGAGCGATGTTATTTAAAGACAAGAAATAAAAAATATGTTTTTAATTATTAATTATAAAACATTTTTCATATTGCACAATGTTGTTGTAGTAAAAGTAAGTCTGGCACTGACTGAATGTTATTTGTTTAAAATAAAGAGAAATTGTAAAAAACTTTCCATTGATATGGAATATAGCTGTAGTTCAAACATTTAAAAAGGAAAAATGAAGAATTTACTTATATATATTCAGGACCTGATTATCGCACAGGCCGTCTAGGGCACCTCTATTTAGGAGCACCAAAATAACTTAAAAATTTCTAAATGCTATTTTTGGCAAAGATTTTCTTTAAAAAATTAATTGAAAGTTAGCTAATGATAATAATCTTTAGTATGCCTACAGACCACACCTAGGGGTAGATACCAAATCGTCACCAATTTTCTGTTTCCTAGCTCTAATGCAACACTGAACCCACTGAACCTACACCTCAGGTTTGTATCCAGTTACATTTTCTTAACTTTGTGAAATTTTCTTAACTTTTTGAAAAAAATAAAATAATAATAATAATAAGCTTTAATTTGTTTGGGGGGAGGGGGCACGAAAATTATCCTGGGCCTTGGGCCACAGCAGGTCTTAATCAGGCTCTGTATATATTCATATGTACTCAAGACAAATATAATAAAGAAAAAAAAAATCAATTATATTAATAAATTATGAAACACTTTTGCATGTTACAATCTACAGTAAATGTGTGAGAGTGACTAAGTGAACATTGGCATTAAAAAATATTTAAAATAACAGTAAATGTAATACAAAATTAAAATCTTGCATAAATAAAGGTACTGGGAGACTTAAACATTATAGACAAGAATTACATTTAAAAAGAAATCAGTGAATGTTCAAATTAATTCTTTAAAAAAAAGTCATTTGTTAATTAGGAACACTATTCTATATTTTTCTAATTTTCTGTAAAGATATAATTAGCAAATCAACTGAAATCTGTAGAAGACAGATTATATATATATATATATATATATATATGTATATATATATATATATATATATATATGTATATATATGTATACAAACTTTAATATATATATATTTATACAATAAAACCACCCTAAAGTTATTACAGGGAGAGGACCCTCGTGTAGTCAGTTGACCTTAACACCTTCACGTGCACCATAGTAAGGGAGCCACCTGCCATAAAATATTAGCCCTTAAAAAGAAGTAGCCTTTTAATTAAGGTTGTTCAGAAAATCCTATTCAGGCCACAAAATCTATAAATTACATTTGGATTATAGGAATTTAAGTTTTGATCACATAGCTGCAGTGGCGCATCCAGAACTTAACTTTTTTTTTTTTTTTTTTTTTTTTTTGGGGGGGGGGCTAAGAGTTTTCAAGATATTAATCCAGATCAATGAAAAATTTACAATTGTAACATTCAGTTCGGAATGTTAGTGCTTTTTTTTTTGGAGGGGGGGGGGGCTTCAGCCCCTTAGCCCCCTCCCCCATAAATCTGCCACTGCATAGCTGAAGATACAGTGTTTAACCTCTCATTTATAAATGGTGAACACTTATTAGTTTGGTTCAAAGGCAAAGTAAAATTACTTGATCTTGAAAAAGGAATACAGTTGTAAGTGGGCTTTTATTTGAGGGATATTAATATTAAGTTATAGAAGGAAATTTTGGATCTGTTAAAATTGGCCCTGAAGGAATGTGGCCTTTCAAAAGAGATGGACATTTAGAGAAGATTCACTAATTTTTTAAAGGAAAGCAAAGCAAAATTTATCATCCTTAAATTTTTATAGTGAAAAATAGAAAAAGGCGGGGGAACATAGAAAATTTCTAGAAAGACTTCAGCCCTGATGATAAGTTTATACAAAATGCTAAGTTTTTTTTTTTTTTTTTACTTGATTGGAGGGTAACAGACTTTTATTATAGAAATCTCTCTCTCTCTCTCTCTATATATATATATATAAATGAACGTTTGTCTGTATATCCTTTATAAAATCGTAAACGGCTTGACCGATTTCGATCATTCTTTTTTTTTGTTTTTTTCCTTATAGGTCAGGGATGGTTTAGGAAAAGAAAAATTGAAAAAATTCGCTCCCCCAAGGGGGGGGGGGAGGGGTCAAAACGTGAATTAAAAAAATCTTTCATATCTCAAACAAAAAAAAACAGATATCCGTAAAATTTTTGCTTTAAAATATCGCTATTATAAATGTCTAAAAACCAATTTCTAGAATTTTCGAAATTCGGTCCCCAAGAGGGGGCGGGGGGGGGGGCGAAACGGGATTTCACATGCGTAAAACGCAATTTCGCATAATCCTATATATCTCAAACAAAAAAAACAGATATACGTGAAATTTTTGCTATAAAATATATCTAATACAAATATCTAAAAACCAATTTCTGGAATTTAAAAAATTCAGCCCTCATGTGGGGCAGCAGGGGCAAAAACAATTAGAAATACAGTTAGGCCTTTCAAAATTGGTACAGATAGGTTTCAATAGCCTGCAAGTCGAATGGGGATATTTTCGAAAGTGTAAAGTTATTAGGAGGGGCGAGAAGGGGGAGGGGATGGGGGGGGGGGGGGGGCAAAAAAATTAAAGTAGAGTTAGATCGTTCAAAATTGGTACACAAATGGTTTTCGATACTTAAAATCGAATGCGGATATTTTTAAATTTGTAAAATTATAAGGAGGGGCGGTAAGAGGGGTGGGTCGGTAAGGGAGGGGGGGCTATGGGCAAAAAGAAATAGAAATGCAGTTAGGCCGTTCAAAATTAGTACAGATTGGTTTTAGAGGCCTGCAAGTCAAATGGGGATATTTTCGAAAGTGTACCGTTATTAGGAGGGACGGGAGGGGCAAAAAAAAAAAAAAAAAAAAAAAAAAATAGAGTTAGATCATTCAAAATTGGTACATAGAGGTTTTCGATACTTACAAATCGATTGCGGATATTTTCGAATTTTTAAAATTATTGGGAAGGGGGGGGAGAGTGGTGGGGCAAAAAATAAAAATTGAGAATTCAGTAATTATAGCGATTCTTTTAAAAATAGGGTCCAGCGAAGCGGGCAAAACCTGCTAGTATATATATATATATAAAGAAAAAGTAAGTAAAAAAAACTCCACAGAAACTTTGGAAAGGAGCTATTATTCTTCATAAAATTTAGTTATAGTATATGAAACTGAAATCTGTAGGAGACTGATTTTGATTTGTAAATTTTTTATACACATACATACTCACATACCTATTATACATATATGAAGAAGAGGGCTAAATTAACCATAATTAAATTTTAAATTATAAAACAAGCTGGTATGCCGTGGCCACCACAAAACTTTCTTCTATATTTTACTGAAAAAATTCACGCAGCGCAAATTATTTGCTAAAATTGTTTTCCATGGGGAATGCAGACGGTTTGCGTCTCGGAGGTTGGTTGGTTGGTTGGAGGATTTAAGACCGATTGTCTCCGCATGTGTCTTAGGCCTGTAGGGGAAATGCCCTCCATGGGGGTCTTTCTAAGGGGTCCTAGTCCGTATTTACTCGAGTTTCGGAGGAAACCACGGAAAACTCCGAACGACTAGGTGAATGAGCGTGACCTGGGATCGAACTCGGCACATTCCATCTACCAGCTTCGAGCGCTTTCGTCTCGGAGGAGATGTATAAAACTAAATGTTGAGAGAAAGTCAATTTTGTGCCAACATCTGTGGATTTTTTTTTTTTTTTTTTTTTTTTTTCATGATGGGTATCGTTCAAAAGAGCTTGCCAGTACCTTTAAAACGAATGGTTGAACCATCGATCTGCGATAATTTAAAATAAAGTTATCGATTTTCTTCATTTTTAACAAAAAAAAAAAAATAAATAAATAAAAATAATAATAATAATAATAAAAAAAAAAAAAATTATGTAATATTGACAATAAAATTGACTTTCTTTTGGATATTTAGTGTTATACTACTTCTCTAATATGGAAATCGTCTGCATTATCATGGAAGATAATTTTTTTAAATAAAAATTTTAATTAATTATTTTTACTGAGTGAATTAGTATAGGAAATATAGAAGAAATTCATGTGGTGGCCACAACATACTAGTTTATTTTCGTTCTTTATTTCTGCATCTATACTAATGAAAGTGTTGTTAATATATACATATATATATATATTAAATTACTACACAGTATTTGCACAATAACAATAAACATCTATATATAATTTTAAAATAAATTGTTAAAAACTTTAAATTTATTTTGCAATTAAATTAAGTTATAAAATCTTGATGAAAATGAAATTATTTTTATATCTAACAATTAAACGAACCAAAGCAAAATTTAACATTTCTCATATTATTGAACAAGAAATGTTATTCACTACTGCAGAAATCACTACCGATTAAGTGCAGCCTCGAATTAAGAAAAGAACTATTATATATGCCGTGTTAAATATCGCGCTGAACTCTGAGAAAAGAAACCTTCATTCAAACTCGCCAATAAAGCAATAAGGGGCTTCAGCCCCTTAGCCCCCTCCCTCATAAATCTGCCACTGCATAGCTGAAGATACAGTGTTTAACCTCTCATTTATAAATGGTGAACACTTATTAGTTTGGTTCAAAGGCAAAGTAAAATTACTTGATCTTGAAAAAGGAATACAGTTGTAAGTGGGCTTTTATTTGAGGGATATTAATATTAAGTTATAGAAGGAAATTTTGGATCTGTTAAAATTGGCCCTGAAGGAATGTGGCCTTTCAAAAGAGATGGACATTTAGAGAAGATTCACTAATTTTTTAAAGGAAAGCAAAGCAAAATTTATCATCCTTAAATTTTTATAGTGAAAAATAGAAAAAGGCGGGGGAACATAGAAAATTTCTAGAAAGACTTCAGCCCTGATGATAAGTTTATACAAAATGCTAAGTTTTTTTTTTTTTTTTTACTTGATTGGAGGGTAACAGACTTTTATTATAGAAATCTCTCTCTCTCTCTCTATATATATATATATATAAATGAACGTTTGTCTGTATATCCTTTATAAAATCGTAAACGGCTTGACCGATTTCGATCATTCTTTTTTTTGTTTTTTTCCTTATAGGTCAGGGATGGTTTAGGAAAAGAAAAATTGAAAAAATTCGCTCCCCCAAGGGGGGGGGGAGGGGTCAAAACGTGAATTAAAAAAATCTTTCATATCTCAAACAAAAAAAACAGATATCCGTAAAATTTTTGCTTTAAAATATCGCTATTATAAATGTCTAAAAACCAATTTCTAGAATTTTCGAAATTCGGTCCCCAAGAGGGGGCGGGGGGGGGGGGCGAAACGGGATTTCACATGCGTAAAACGCAATTTCGCATAATCCTATATATCTCAAACAAAAAAAACAGATATACGTGAAATTTTTGCTATAAAATATATCTAATACAAATATCTAAAAACCAATTTCTGGAATTTAAAAAATTCAGCCCTCATGTGGGGCAGCAGGGGCAAAAACAATTAGAAATACAGTTAGGCCTTTCAAAATTGGTACAGATAGGTTTCAATAGCCTGCAAGTCGAATGGGGATATTTTCGAAAGTGTAAAGTTATTAGGAGGGGCGAGAAGGGGGAGGGGATGGGGGGGGGCAAAAAAATAAAAATAGAGTTAGATCGTTCAAAATTGGTACACAAATGGTTTTCGATTCTTAAAATCGAATGCGGATATTTTTAAATTTGTAAAATTATAAGGAGGGGCGGTAAGAGGGGTGGGTCGGTAAGGGAGGGGGGGCTATGGGCAAAAAGAAATAGAAATGCAGTTAGGCCGTTCAAAATTAGTACAGATTGGTTTTAGAGGCCTGCAAGTCAAATGGGGATATTTTCGAAAGTGTACCGTTATTAGGAGGGACGGGAGGGGCAAGAAAAAAAAAAAAAAAAAAAAAAAATAGAGTTAGATCATTCAAAATTGGTACATAGAGGTTTTCGATACTTACAAATCGATTGCGGATATTTTCGAATTTTTAAAATTATTGGGAAGGGGGGGGGGGAGAGTGGTGGGGCAAAAAATAAAAATTGAGAATTCAGTAATTATAGTGATTCATTTAAAAATAGGGTCCAGCGAAGCGGACGAAGCCTGCTAGTATATATATATATATAAAGAAAAAGTAAGTAAAAAAAACTCCACAGAAACTTTGGAAAGGAGCTATTATTCTTCATAAAATTTAGTTATAGTATATGAAACTGAAATCTGTAGGAGACTGATTTTGATTTGTAAATTTTTTATACACATACATACTCACATACCTATTATACATATATGAAGAAGAGGGCTAAATTAACCATAATTAAATTTTAAATTATAAAACAAGCTGGTATGCCGTGGCCACCACAAAACTTTCTTCTATATTTTACTGAAAAAATTCACGCAGCGCAAATTATTTGCTAAAATTGTTTTCCATGGGGAATGCAGACGGTTTGCGTCTCGGAGGTTGGTTGGTTGGTTGGAGGATTTAAGACCGATTGTCTCCGCATGTGTCCTAGGCCTGTAGGGGAAATGCCCTCCATGGGGGTCTTTCTAAGGGGTCCTAGTCCGTATTTACTCGAGTTTCGGAGGAAACCACGGAAAACTCCGAACGACTAGGTGAATGAGCGTGACCTGGGATCGAACTCGGCACATTCCATCTACCAGCTTCGAGCGCTTTCGTCTCGGAGGAGATGTATAAAACTAAATGTTGAGAGAAAGTCAATTTTGTGCCAACATCTGTGGATTTTTTTTTTTTTTTTTTTTTTTTTTTTTTTCATGATGGGTATCGTTCAAAA
Organism: Salticus scenicus; assembly: GCA_963930645.1. Lineage (NCBI taxonomy): Eukaryota > Metazoa > Arthropoda > Arachnida > Araneae > Salticidae > Salticus > Salticus scenicus. Next base: position 294,493,207 of record OZ005655.1, on the reverse strand, counting down.
GAGCTTGCCAGTACCTTTAAAACGAATGGTTGAACCATCGATTTGCGATAATTTAAAATAAAGTTATCGATTTTCTTCATTTTTAACAAAAAAAAAATAAATAAATAAAAAAAAAAAATAATAATAATAAAAAATTTTTATGTAATATTGACAATAAAATTGACTTTCTTTTGGATATTTAGTGTTATACTACTTCTCTAATATGGAAATCGTCTGCATTATCATGGAAGATAATTTTTTTAAATAAAAATTTTAATTAATTATTTTTACTGAGTGAATTAGTATAGGAAATATAGAAGAAATTCATGTGGTGGCCACAACATACTAGTTTATTTTCGTTCTTTATTTCTGCATCTATACTAATGAAAGTGTTGTTAATATATACATATATATATATATTAAATTACTACACAGTATTTGCACAATAACAATAAACATCTATATATAATTTTAAAATAAATTGTTAAAAACTTTAAAAATTATTTTGCAATTAAATTAAGTTATAAAATCTTGATGAAAATGAAATTATTTTTATATCTAACAATTAAACGAACCAAAGCAAAATTTAACATTTCTCATATTATTGAACAAGAAATGTTATTCACTACTGCAGAAATCACTACCGATTAAGTGCAGCCTCGAATTAAGAAAAGAACTATTATATATGCCGTGTTAAATATCGCGCTGAACTCTGAGAAAAGAAACCTTCATTCAAACTCGCCAATAAAGCAATAAGCGCGCCAGTCGGGAAGCACGGTTCCAAATGGGGGCAAATATGGAGGACGATAAGTCGGCCTGTATTATAGAGGCTCTAGGTTTATGGGATAGGCGGATGACGTCAAAATGACGTCACTAACGAACGTATCGCCCATTTTATCGCATTCGGACGTACTCAGAATTGACCCCTAAGAATAGGATTCGACAAGGATTTATTTAATAAAAACGTACAAAGTGTACTTTTTTTACATAGGAATTTTTGCTAGTGTTCGGACTCTTTTGTTACCGACTGTATATGTGTATGTTTTTTTTTTTTTTCTTTATTTTTTATGCTCTGGTGAGGTGAATGTTCAGCTCACTCATTCCGGAAAATAGATGAGACATGAGAGAAAAAATGTTTTATTTTTGTTTCCAAGGGAACGAATTTTAATTTCATAAATGTCTGGTGTTTCATAATGTCACAAATAGGTAATTGTACACGTCTTTCATGATATATTTTTAGCGAATTAATATATTTGCCTTTTTTTTCTTTTTAGTGTTTTATAAATATTAATTAAATTAACATATTTTAGGAAATCAACAGGATGTATGTGTTAATGTATAAATTGGCCGTTCTTCACTAGCTGCAGTTTGTCTTTTATATTTTTATTTTCCTATGATGGAAGATTGAAAAATATAATGTCAATAAGTGCTATTTATTATATTATTTATTAAATAAAATATTAATAAATATTAGTATTTTCGAAAATGACATTATTATCATCATTTTTATAAATTTCTTACAATAGTTTTTGAACATCTGTTCTTTGAACTGTTGTAATGTAAGCTTTATATTACATGGTAAATGTATAAGTGGGGATCTATTTAAATTTATTTGTTATATGCTTCATAGTGGACAGTTATAGTTTAAAACCGTTATTCTATATTGCATATCTCTTTAATTTACTTGTTTTTACATTTTGTATAAAAGAAAATAGTACAGCTTAAAAAAAAAAAAAAAGTTTATATATTAAATACGTAAGTTTATACTATTCTCAAATGCTAAAAGCATTTTGAATTAATTGAGGTATGATTTTTGGAATATGTTATACTTGCTAGCAGAAATTTTTGTGTAACATATATTTATTCATATAGTTGTATGTACTTTTACGAATATCTCTGTTTGATTGTTGTGGTAGGTTGAGATTGAGTAAGTTTTATGCCATACTAGAGTAGGAGGACCATATCTTTTTGAAACTCGAAGACAATAATAATTTTGAAAAGTGTTTTTAGTTTTCAAAAAAATTTTCATAATCCCTTTTTTTTTTGTCCTTATTTAATAAACACCAAAAATGTCTCTGCGATTAGATTGTCGTAAGGTGACCATATATCTACAATATTTGAGGACAGTCCATATTTTAAAATCGTTTTTCTAAGTTTTTGAAAATAGTAGCAAGGAAATTATTTATCATAAATACATTACTGTATTTGACCGCATTTACTTAGAATAAAAAAAAATGATCTGAAATCGGATAATTGTAATACAGTATACAGTCGAACCTCGTTAATGTGGACTCACTTGTCAGGAATTACTTTTAAAATAAACTGTTTCCGCAATTCCCATCAAAATGAAGATTAGGTTCTGAGTTACTGATAGCATGAACTCCTGATAACATGAGCAAATTTTTTATTCCCCTTGAGATTCACGTTAACTAGTTTCGACTGTATTTTTAAGGTTATTTTATTGCAAAGGTATATTCACACAGGTCACAGAAACATTACTTAAGAAGAATTAAATAAAATTGCTGAAATAGTTCAAAATGCAGACTATATTAAAAATATTGTAAATAGATTGTATAAAAACCAAATTAAAACAGACGAAGTCTTGTTTATCTAGTAGAGCGATTGCTGAAATAACGTATTTTCTATTCTTATTTTTGATCAATCGTATTTAACCTGTGTTATTTTTTTTATACAGCATCATTTTTAATCCATTTTATATCATTATTCATCATCTTTTGTTTGCTGTATAGATTTACAATCATCATTTAGTTTATATTTGTTATTGATGTTCATGGAGAACATGTTAAATACTCTGATTTTTGGTACTTAAATCAGTGACAGTGCAATATTGTACAACGTAAATCCATTTAGACCAGTAATTAAGTTAATTAACTTGTTGTAACACCTTTATGCAATTAAATTAAATTAAAACATTTTAAAATTTCAAATTATAATCCATAAACATTCCACAAGAACAAGCTATTATTTATTGCTAGATCAGTTAATGTAACAGTTACGCTACAAAATACAAAAATCTATTCTTGCAGGTGAAAATAAATAAACACATAAAGTGTTTTTTAAAAATTATTAAATTTACAAATACAATTATTCTACTGTTTACAAATGCACAATATTACTTTTATTTTATTTTATATTAAATATTAACACTTTTGTTCTTAAGAACAATATTTAATTGAATTCGATTCTCAGAATTCGATTATTCGTTTTCCTCTATCACGTGATTGAGCAGACAACGGTGGGAAGAGTCCATAGAATAGAACATGGTCAAAAATCAAATACAGTACGAAGTCGAAAATCCGGACTCCAAAAATCCGGAATCGCCAAAAATCTGGACAATTTTGGCGGCGTTAATCATCATCATCAACAACGATTTATTTATTTATTTATTTATTTTTTAAGTATAAATATATCTAAATAAAAAACCGAAAAAGTATTTTATTTCTTAGTAATCTTCAAAACTGGCATTTGCAAAGTCTGAAAGAGGAGGGAGAAGAAGATTATATTATAATAATAGTAACAATTCTTAAACATTTATCTAATTGAGAGATAAATTCTATATTCTATTTCAATTATGCTCAAACTTTTAGTTAAAAAACCTAAAGTATTAAAAAAAAAAGAATCACTGAAATGTTTTAAAAGTGGTATGTTTTTCTTATTTACTTTCTTTTATTGTAACTTGTACTAATTTTTGTATGCAAATATTTCAATATATATTTTAAGTTTAATTTTTAGTTTTATTTATTTATTGTTAAAGTTGATAAAAAAAAAAAAAAATTACAGAATATATTTAACTATTATGTTCTAGCCACCACAAGACTTTCTTCAATATTTTCCTATACAAATTCACTCAGTAACAATAAAAAAAAAAAAAAAAAAAAAAAGATTTTTTTTTTCTAAGTTTTTTTTTTTTTTTTTAAGTAAAAATAATCGATAACCTTATTTTAAATTATCACATATTTATAGTTCAACCATTCGTTTTAAAGGTATTGACGAGACCTTTCGAAAGATACCCATCTTGAAAATTTACCCCCCCCCCTCCCCGGGGGGTACTTCGACCCCAGGGGGGGAGAAGCGATGCCCCCACATGCACAAATTTTTTTTCCTAGTTAACTACTACTATTATCAATAATTCATATTAATTTTACAATCACAAGTTAAGAATAACTCTCATTATGTACATTTATACGAAATTTTGTCCTATACTGCCATGTTAAAAATTTAGAAAAAAATACGATCACAGCGCCACCTGTTGAGCAATTGATCCCCAAATCTAATCAGCACCAGTTTATGTCAGGGTGCAACAAGATACAAAGTTTGGTTAAATTTCATTCATTGGTTCGTGAGATACAGAGGACACAAAATTCGTGATACACACACACACACATTTACTAAAAACTATCAATTCGTGTTCAGGACATCCCAAAACGTGTAAATCCATCCAAAAACGGAGGTCAAAAATTTTCACGAATCCAATATTTTCTCTATATTACATATAGAAGAAAGTAAAAATCATAATATATTATTTTTCTCCTGAATTTGCAGATTATCCAAGTACTTTAATGAAAATTTTATATTTTTTAGGCATGACCAAAAATCCGGATTTTCGGCTTTGTACTGTATACACATTTCATCCCTTACAATAAACATTTTTATAATTAAAACTAAAGCAGCTAAAAAAAATATTAACATACCTCTTAAATTTAACCCAAACATTTTCCAACGTATTAGAAAAGAAATAATAGAGATTCTATTGACCCTCTTGTAAAGCTCTAGATTAATGGTTGACAATAACCAGTTAGCAATCATTACATTGAAAATGGCTACCAAAACTTCAAACCATAGTCACCAAATGTGGTGACCATTTCACATGTATGTGTATATATATATCAGGGCCCGAAATTTCAACTCAGATTACACTCGCTGAAAAAATAAAGTTACTCGCCGCAAAATATGATTAACTTACTCTATTTTTTATGTATAAGCAGGGATGGAACAGGGGCGCAGAATTCGTACCGGAACTTGTTTAAGAAATTTCTCTACCTATAATAATACTGTTGATTTAAGAAGTAGAAAATTTTCTTATATTGATAGTGGTATGATTTTTGCGCCCGTGTTCCATCCCTCTATAAGGTGACCAGAATTTTTTATTGGAAAAAGAGGAGAAATTACACAGTGTCTTCTATTTTATAAGAAAATAGATGTCATTCAATTTTCAAAGAGAGGTCATTTTAGAGGATACAAAATTGAATGAAAATGAGTGTAAAAACTGATTCAAAAGCTACTTTACACAAGTGATGGAAACATTTTTATCTCAAATGATGAATTTGGATCAGTACACCTTAATTTAAATTAATAATATACGGATACAAGATCCCTATTTTTTATAAATGTCATTGGACAATATAGATTTTTTTTAAGTCAGTGTTCACTTGTCGATACAGTCAACAGCCGATCGAGCTTCCCAGTTTTGCGAAATTTTTGAAATTAAGTACTAAATCCTTTTCATTTGAAAAAGAGGACAGAGGACGAAAAACATAAAAAAGAATACTTTTTAGTCCTGTAATATATATATATATATATTTCGTTTAAGAAGGCAGGGCGTTGGAAAAGAAGACTGTACTCTTTAAAAGAGGATATCTGGCCATCTTACTTAAGATCAGCATGATTTTGCGTTTCTTTTTTCTTTTGGTAGCACTGTATACTGTAAGAATTCTATCTACATTTAGACCAAAATTTTACTCGCCACAGTAAAATTTCCACACGCCGCTGGCGAGTGGAAATTTCGTGCCCTGATATATATATTTTAAATCAAAAGCATGTAAAAAATGTCATACCTGCGAACAACTATGGAATCACCATAGTTTCTATGGGGAGACAGTACGAAACTACAGAACTATTACTCCCCAAGATGTAAAAAAGTGGAATCGGGATTTTCTCATAGTTAATTATCATTTTATTATTTATTTATTTTTTTTTCTAGTTTTGTAAAATTTCCCCTCCTTTTTCCCTGGGAGGAGCAAAAAGGCTATTTTTTGGTGTGAGGTTGGTTACATGTGTTTCTAACACACTATAAAGGGATTTTGCGAAATTTTATCTCTTTCTTTTTTGTTGGGAAGGGAGGGGGCTATAAAACATGTTTCCAAGCATAACTTTGTTCTAAATTATATCAAAAGGGTGAGATTTTTGGTGTGTGGGTTGGTTATATGCAGAGGTGCAGAAAATGTTCAGACCTCGGAAATTTCCCCCAAACACAATATAAATTTCCCTTAATAATGCAAAAATCTACTTTGCCATACAAAGTCATTTGTTTTATGTAATAAAACTTTAAGAGAATAAATATACAGTGTAACATAAAAGTATCACAGTTAAACTATATTATAAGCACTTCAATGTAGCAAATTGTTATTTTTTATTTTCCCTTAAAAAAAGTATTCAAAATTTCCCCAGTCAGTTTAAATTTCCCCTGAACATCGTTCGGGCATTCGGACATATTCTGCACCCCTGGTTATATGTATTCAACACACATCATAAAGGAATTCCACAATTTTTTTCTCTCCTTTGCAAGGGGGGGGGGGATTGAACAAAAGCTCAGGTTTTGATAGATTTCAGTGTTTTTTTTTTTTTTTTTTTTCTTCTTCCCTAACTTTTGATTTTATGACATTTTCGTATGAATAAATTATATGGAATTTTGAGAATTCATTTAAATATAGTGAGTGACCAAGGAAATGGACAATGCCTGCTAGTTGATAATTTATTTGATGATTGTTTTTGTTCAATTAATTTTTACAGTATTTTCAACTTATTTATATTTTTAATGCACAACTACAGCTAGATCGTGGAAGTCCTTTGTGTTAAACAATCGAGCTACTTTGGTGTCAGAATTTGAAAGGTTGCAAAGTGGGTGCTGTACTAAATGTTCCCTTAAATGCATTAAAATTTAATTTTGTTAATATTTCTGTATTTAAATAGCATACCTATATATTGCATGTAGTAACAGTTATATTTGTTGCATAATTGTTCTTTATTTTCTTGTTATTGATATCTCTCTTCTGTTTTCTTTTTTATTATTCTAAGAACTGGAGAGTTTTCACCGATTAGAAGAGTTTCCTTCATTTGTTTCATGCATACATTCTTTTGGTAGACCTATTATTCCACCTTTGGTAAGTGGTTTAATTTACTATTTCCAGAATTTTCCCCAGGTTTGTAAAAGGGCAGAGTGCGCTGCTCTTATTGTTAGTAAGAAAAAGGACACTTTTTAGATTCTTGAGGGCTGTTTTGGATTTTAATTTCTTATTCTTAAGGATACATTTAACAATTAAAATCCAGTCACTGGATTTTGTCATTGAGTTTTAAATGTATGCATACAAGAAAAAAAATTTGAATTTTAACTTTATTTATATTTACTTGTTATTAACGTATCAATAAATGAATGTTGGTCATTATGTCATATGAGAAATTCTCCATTAATGGTAACTTTTGCATCATATGAAACTCAAAAAATAAACTAAAAAACTGATATCAGAAGCGATAAAGACCCCACCCCCCCTTTAGAAACTGCAGGAATTTATAAAATGCCGTTTACCAATGAAGATAATAAACCAGGATCTTATATAGGAGTTACCAAGAGAAATAATTACAAGATAAAAAGATCTTTTTATATACCATGTTTTTAAATTTTCTGTTCAATCATATAAATGCTACCGAAGGCAGCGGAAACCCGGAGCAATTGGATAAATGTTTAAAAAAAATCATTGCTCTCGTGTTTTGAGCTATTATAAAAGTTTCAAATGTCTAGCTAGTTGGGAAGTTAGTGAAAAATCGATTGCAAGCTTTGTACTGGTAACGCTGCCGAAGGCAGCAGGAACCCGAAACATTTGGTTACAAATATTTAAAAAATGCATTTTCACCGCAGGGGTGCAGAATATGTCCGAACGCCCGAACGAGGTTCGGGGGAAATTTAAACTGACTGGGGAAATTTTGAATATTTTTTTAAGAGAAAATAAAAATGTAAATCAAAAATAACAATTTGTTACTTTGAAGTGCTTATACACTAACAGCGATATTTTTATGTTACACTGTATACTTATTCTCTTAAAGATTTATTACATAGAAGAAATGACTTTGTATAGCAAAGTAGATTTTTGCATTATTGAGGGAAATTTATACTGTGTTTGGGGGAAATATTCGAGGTTTGAACATTTTTTGCACCCCTGTTTCACCGTATTCTGAACTATTCTGAAAGTTTCAAATGTTTAGCTAGTCAGGAAGTTAGTTAAATAAATTTTCTGTTGAATCATATAAACGCTGCTGAAGGCAGTAGGGACCTGAAACAGTTGACTAAAACTATTAAAAAAAATGTATTGTCACTGTATTCTGAGCTATCCTGAAAGTTTCAAATGTCTAGCTAGTCGAGAAGTTACGGAAAAATCGATTGCAATCTTTGTACTGATAACGCTGCCGAAGGCAGCAGGAACCCGAAACATTTGGCTAAAGGTATTAAAAAAATGCATTTTAACCGTATTCTGAACTATTCTGAAAGTTTCAAATGTCTAGCTAGTCGGTAAGTTTGTTAAATAAATTTTCGTTCGAATCATATAAACGCTGCCGAAGGCAGCAGGGACCTGAATCAGTTGACTAAAAGTAGTATAAAAAAAATGTATTGTCACTGTATTCTGAGCTATCATTAAGTTCTCAAATGTCTAGCTAGTCGAGAAGTTAGTGAAAAATCGATTACAAGCTTTGTACTGGTAACGCTGCCGAAGGCAGCAGGAACCTGGAGTAGTTGGTTAAAAATATTTGGTTAAAATTATACAGCCTTAGCTAAAACTTTCAATAAACAAAACATTAAAATAGATTTTGATAAAGCCACTAAAAAAGCCAATTACGATGATTACAACTACACGATGTTTAGAGAATCGATTGAAATTTCCACCAATAATGATGTATTTGCATATATCATTATTGGTGGAAATTTCAGCGGTGCAGTAGCCCCAGACTGTGCATGGTGCCACCTTTTGGCAAAACAATATCAAGATCACTCAAGCTCCAGTCTTCCACAGAAGATGTTGTTCTGAAGAGGACCGGGTACCTGGTCGAAAAATTTAAACAATGATGCACGAAGTAAAGTTTAAGGTTTTTTTATCTGATGTTTTTAATCATCTTATTAATTTATTTAATATTATAAAAAGAAAAAATATTTCTCACTTTAAACCAAGAAAAAGCCGTAAAAAACCTTGATAAAACCCAAAAATACCCACTGTGCTGAGTCTTTCCTGAAAACACCCAAGTTTTTTCTAACCCTGTTTATGGGCTCAAATTATTTAAAATGCAATAGCATCTAAATGCCTTATCTGATTGATCTGAAAATTTATATGCATGTTATAGGTAACCATAGTATAAATTTTATAGATTTTGGTGAGTCTTATAGATTTTTACAGAGGCACAATGATAATTAATCGTTATGATCTACTGGCTCAAATTATTTGAAGTGTAATAGCATTAAACTAAGCAACATATTATGAAGAAAAGTACTCATACACCCTATTATAATTTTCTATTTTGTATATTTAATGATTTCTTGTAATTAAATAAATTAGAAAACCTTAACATTACTTCGTGTTTTGTCGTTAACATGTTCAGCTGGGCGCCCAGCTCTCTTCAGATGACGACTTCTGTAGTGGAGGTCTTGAATGACGATCTTACATTGTTTCTGTATAAGGTGGCACCACACTCTGTCTGGTGCTACTGTGCCGCTGTCGTTGTGATTTCTCTTACTTTAATTTATTTATACAACCAATAATTAATGTTCAGAAAGTCAAGTGGAGTCACTCCAGATTTTTATTCTTATTCAAGTATTAGGTGTCAATGTTCTAATTTTTTTTTTCTTTTATAACATCACCATTTATATTTAATAATAGTTTCTTTTTTAATATATATATATATAATTTTAACTCTGTGTAATTTATCTTTAATGAAAATGCTCTGAAGTTTCTTCGATTAATCGATATCTGTCGAGATTTTATTTTACTTCAATTTAAGTTTTGGCATCATCCTTTTCTCCTGTTAGAGTTAATTGTTATACATGTGGTTGCTTTGCTTCATTCATGTGTTCACTTTGGCTTCCATTAAGATTAAATTTAATCTTTTTTTAATCTTTGTTTTAATTTAATATTTCAATTATTTCTAATTCTTTTTGGTTTTGCTGCATCGATCGGGGTGTGAAACGATATTAATTGCTATGATTAGCAATATCGTTGTACGAAATCGTTGCGGCTCTTTAAGCTTTATGAAGCATGCACCCCTTGATAAGTATGTTTCTACGTTTAAGCATTTACATCCAAATATTTCTGTGATTTATTATTTATTAATCGTTTTCACTCTCATAAGCTTAATGGTCATTTTTATTATCATTCTGGTAGGCGTAAGTATTTTAAGTTACTATCCTAACTCATTGGTTCTTAATCTACATTGCAACTTTTTGTGTAATTCTTTCCTCTGTGTTAAATTCAGTTCTATATTTTAGTGTGCTGTTATTGTCTTAGTTCTATTAATAGCTGAATTTTATGATTTAATCTTATTACGATATCTATTATTTATATATATATATATATATATATATATATATAGTAAATATGTTGTGGGCATCACAAAACTTCTTTATTTTTCTATACAAATTCATGCAGAATAAATTATTTATTAAAATTTATTTCTAACAAAAGCATCATAATGTTAAATGTTGAAAGAAATCTAATTTTGTGAAAAATATCTGAGGAATTTATTTATTTTATTTATTTATATTTATTTTAAATTTATTTATTAATTTTTATTTTATTTTATTTATTAATTTTTTTTTTTTTTTTTAAGAGAGATAATGTTGTTTTTAATTGTCACAGAACTATGGTTTAACCACTTGTTTAATGGTATTGACTAGTTCTTTTGAAAAATACTCGTATTGAAAATTTATACTGGAGAAGGTACTTCTCTCCTCAGACAGCAATGCCATATGTTAGGTGATTTTCATCATAAGTTGAAAGGATCTAATTTATGTCAAGGTGTAAATACATATAAATTTATATGAAATTCTGTGTTCTTGAGCTAAAGCTACCGCAAAATTTTTGCACACACACAAACATTTTATAAAAATTGTTAAATCATTCTATGAACTCTCAAAATGTGTAAATTTATCAAAAACTTGAAGTCTAAATTTTTTATGAATCCAGTTCTTTCATCTTTTGAATGTAGAAAAAAAAGTAAAAAAATGTTCTTTAGAAATAATGGTGTATTTGAATGTAAGAAATTACTTGATAATATTACTATATATAAATAGTGGTGTGATGCTGATTTAACAGCAAAGAAAATTATTAATTGTTATATTTTTCAAACACTTAACATATTTTTCGATGTCAACATTATGTGATCTTTGTTTGACACCTTGATTTTGATGGCAACACCACGTTTATTACATACACTCCTTCTTATCTCTACTTCAAAGACAAGCACATAAGTATAACTTCCATGTCAGAAAGTTTTCATTGAACCAATTCTCTGAATAAAAAGATAGGACGTATTAGTTCTTAAAATAAAGATACAATCAATTTATTGACTATTAAAAATTGCAATCCACAATTTCTTCTTTTTGATGAATTGTATACCATAGAAGGATTTTCATTTATCCAACCTAATTTATCTTTATTAAATTATTATCATAAAAACAACTTTTGACAGATACTATGATTTGTTAGGATTCATCTAATTAATACAGTATAGGATCCGTTATCCAAAAAGCTTGGAACCTGGGATATTCTGGATAAGGGGTTTTTCCATAATTCGGAACACTTTATTATATGTATAAAAATGGTACAAAATAATTTCATGAATAGCAGTGATAAACATGAATAATATATATGTAAATACTAGAGCTGGACGATATCAGAAATTAAATATCGCGATATATCATCAAGTTAATATCGATATTGGTGATATATTGCGATATTTATTTCAAGAGAAGGAAAATAGATATTTGCTACTTTTTAAAGACAAATGAACACCAATTTTAATGTATACAAGTGTGGAGTGTTTTCTATATGTATATTTATATTTTCTGGTATATTACTTCCAAATCTTTTTTATTAAAAAGAAGAAAAAAGAAAGAAAATGCATAAATAGCAACACAATGTTTTGTGTTTCTTTTAATTTATACCATTACTTTTAAGTATATTTCTGAATAGTTTGTCCTCCATTCTTTCTATTTTAAGATTTAATTATTTCAAAATCACATTTTAAGAGAGCTAATGGGTGATATGTGTTTTATTTACACAAAGTATATCATCAAGATACATAATTATAATAAAAATATAAGCTTAAGAAAAATGAAGTTATACTTAGAATGTAGATGATTAATAAAATTTTGCGCAGAAGTCGTAACTTAACTATATATCTATTTCTCTCTCTATATATATATATCAATGATTCATTTATATACGGAAATTTTAAAAATAAATATTAGTATGAGTTTTGCGCCTAATTCCCATTCCTGAGTATAAAGAAAGTTCATTTACTAATATTCCTGTCAGACATTGATAGCGATATGGTTGTAATTAAATTAATTTCAGTGAATAAGAAATGCACAGTAGAAATACTGTTTATAAACTTTCTTTAGAATTGCCACCGAATAAACTTTCTCGGTTGTAGAGTAATATTAATTTGAGACCCTATAACTCATCGGTATTCTAAAGGTCAATTTCTTGGCATTTTTATTTTATTTTTTATCTACTTACCATATCATGTTTTTTTTTTTTTTTTTTTTTTTTTAAGATATATATATTGAATTCATATTTTGTAATGTTTTTATAACATTTGGAAATTGTATTATATTTATATACTAGTACCGCCCAGTGGTTGAAGATCAATCACTTTTTGCAAAGCAAAGCAACTGCCTTCTAATAAACGGAATTAAATTGCAGCACAGCAGCGACCCCTGTTGGCCGATAGGCACGAGTCGTCCATGAAATAGAGCATTCGAACTAAAAAAAGAAAAAGAAAAAAGAAAAGAAAGAAAGAAAGGAAATCTTAAAAATGGTCAATTAGAGTTCAAGGAATCTCAAAACTTGTAACATCATCGAAAACTGGAAATCTAAATTTTTTCTGAATCTTATACTTTCTCCACTTTTTTAAGAATAAGTAGTCAATTTCAGTTAATTGAAATGCAAGGAAATCTCAAAACGTGTAAATTCATCGAAAACCAGAAATTGAAATTTTCCCCGTGTCTTCTACTTTCTTCTTATGCATGTAGAAGCCAGTAATGAATCCACATTTTAAATAATAAGTAGTCAGTTTCAGTTAATTGAAAAGCAAGGAAATCTCAAAACGTGTAAATTCATCGAAAACTGGAAATCAAAATTTATCCAAATCTTACACTTTCTTCTTGTATATGCAGAAGATATAATAATAAATCAACTTTTAAAAAAATAAGTAATCAGTTTCACTTAAATGAAATGCAAGGAAATCCCAAAACGTGTAAATATATCAAAAAACGGAAATCGAAATTTATTTCGTATCTTCTTTCTTCTTATGTACGCAGAAACTAGTAATAAATCCACTTTTTAAAAATGAATAGGCAATTTCAGTTAATTAAAATGCAAGGAAATCTCAAAACGTGTAAATTAATCGAAAACCGGAAAAACGTTTATCCAAATCTTATATTTTCTTCTTATATGTGCAGAAGATAGAATAATAAATCCAATTTTAAAAAAATAAGTAATCAATTTCAGTTAATTCTTTGCTTAAAAAAGAAAAGAAAAACCCACTTGACGATATTTCGAACAATCCATGCAATTCCGAACAATATGTCAACGAACCGATAACAATAACTAAACGCAATATACTGTTTCCAGTGTTTTCACTTTTCACCTGCGAGCGAAGAGCAGCTTCGATATTATTGGTGTGGGAATATTATCGAATGGAAAACAATATACTACTGCCATGAACTAAACGCGATATACTGTTTGCAGTGTTTTCAGTTTTCACCTGCGAGCGATGAGCAACTTCGATATTATTGGTTTGGAGATATTATCGAATGGGAAATAATATGCTACTGCGATAACTTGATGAATGAGGAATGAAACATTTTATATGTTATCGTTCAAGGTCATACTTTTTAAGTAGTGGTTTCGATTTGAGAGTGCGCAGTTCGCACAAATGAAGCCGGTTGGGGTTATTTTTTCGAGTTTAGTCAGTGAATAGGAGGAAAGGAAGAGAAGGTGTATTTGTAAGATATTCGGCGGTCTGTTTGTTGGGTGTTTACGGGGTGGTACGGCGTACGGTGAGGCGGGGAAGCAGAATTTGAAGATATGGCGTTGGACGCTGTTTATCGCATATGACTTGATCGCGCTGTGCGCGTTAGAGAAATTAGTTGTGCGCGTGTTAGAGAAATTAGCTGTGCACGTTAGGAAATATCGTTAGAGGGATATATCGATAGAACAAGAACTTAAATACTGTTATCGCGATATTAAAAAAATATCGATACTTGGGGATATATTGATAAATAATCCAGCCCTAGTAAATACCTATATATTTAGTTCATTTAATGAATTATTTCCACAAAATAAAAAATATTCTTAATTAGAATTTCAAACTATAAATAATAATAGTAATAATAAATGAAAAATAAATAAACATATATAAAATTTAATTTAGGAACTGAGAGTGAAATCCTTTCATTTGGATTTTGCAAACATTTCTATGATATGTTTTTGTTTATAGTGTGTCTCTGCTCTGATACTAATAGTTCATAAATGTTTCAAATATTTTTAGCACATAATCCTAAATATTTTATGAAATGAATTCTAAAAATAATGGAAATTAATAGAAACTATTTAAAAATTTATAACAATTGGGACTTAATGCATGCGACCTGAGTTCAAGGATAAAATTCATCTGCTATTGGTCACTTTAAGAAGTATGTGCTATTAATGTTTATCTATTTAAAAATACCATAAAAATTCATTTTCTAACCTAAATTTGCAAAATTTTCTGTAATTATTTGGACAATTTTGTGCTCACCATATTTCCTCAAAATAACACCGTAGTATTAAAAAAAGTAGGTTGTAAAACAATAATTCTGATCGCTGCTATTGTAGAACTTTAATTCTTAAATTTTACGATAATTAAAAATTTTGGTAGTTGGCATTTTGCATTCTGGTTTTCGGAACATTCTGGATAACGGATTTCCGGATAATGGATCCTATACTGTAATAATTTTCTTTAATGTTTGTGTAGAAGTTATATAAAAGAATTGCTCTCATTTAAATCTTAATTATTCTGGATAATCTCAATTTAATGGTAATCAAAAATAGCAATTTAGGTAGGAATTTTTTTAAATAATTTAAAATTCTAAAAAACTGAATTGTTATAGATTTGGCTAGCCGAATAGTTTAGCCGAATAACTTAATATTCAACCAAACTGAATATTCAGCAAGTCAAATAATTTCAGATTTGACCAAACCGAATATTTGGCAGTATGGTCAAATGGGCTGAATACCGAATATTTGGTGCATCCCTAATAATTTATTGGAATTTATTTTTGCAGACTAATTACTAATTCTGTGCCTGTAAACTTTTATTGGATTGGAAAATTCGGTTGATTTGCATGAAATCTGAAATTATATTTATTAAAATTAAACTACAAATTTGAATAATGTAAATGTATTGAAATGGAGAGCAAGTAGCTTAATGGGTGGGGAATTTCATTCTGAGACCAAGCTGACTGATCAGGTGACTTCGTTTCTTTAAACATGCCAATAGTAGGCTCTTATAGTAGAAATTTATGAGAACAAACATATGGGAAGCTAAGCAGAATAAACCTAGCCAATTTGTTTAATTAAAATAATTAACAATTTTAATTGAATTTTGGTGTTTAAAAAAATGGGTTAACAGATGCATAATTGATGGTAATCTCAAATAGATTTGTAATTTGTGAATTATTCATTTGTTGTATTGTCTTGTTTCTGTTTTTATGATTTTTTTTTTTTTCCATTCTTGTTTTTATGGTCATGTTCACTTTAATACTACCTAGGGCTTCTTCTACTCAACTTCTCATTACCCTTTTTAAATTATTCCTATCGTGTTAAATCGAGATTAAGTACTTGAGAGTGTTTACTTTTGTAAGACATGTACATACATTTATATAAAGCTGATTGTTTGTTTGCCCAGATTTTTAGTAGGGATGAAACGGTAACTATCCGGTATCCGGCTGAGTTTTAAATATCCGACGGGGTACCGGATATCAGTAGTCCGGATACGGATATCCGGGAATTTCAAGCCGGATATCCGACGGATATCCGGAGGAGAAAATTCAAGCTTAAATTCCCCTCAGATCAAGAATTTGCGACCTTTTTTTTTTTTTTTTTTTTTTTTTTTTTTTTTGTTTAAGATCAGTTGTAGCTTGTAAAGGTAAAAATAATTGCAAAGGTCAAATTTGGCCACTTTAGCAAACAAATTTTGCAAAAAGTAGCCTCAGGTTTAAGAGATATAGAAAGCCTTTTTAGTTCCCCATCATACTATAGGTATGGGGAACTTAGGTAATCATGAAAATTTTCGACCTCGGTTTTTTGACTTTTCTACACGTTTTCAGGTGTGAGGAATCCGAAAATGACAAAATTTCTATGGTGTCTGTCTGTAGGGTGTCTGTTAGTGTGTTAGTCTGTTAGTGGGTCAGTCCGTTAGTTTGTTAGTCTGTGTACACGATATCTCAAGAACAAATTGTCGCAGAGAGGTCAGATTAGTTTTAAAATATTACTTTCGACACAGGCAAGAACCCTATTCATTTGCAACATTCGAATTAAAAAACTTCGTAAGTTATTAGAAATTTACGATTTTCTTAACATGGGAGAATAGGACAAAAATTCACTTAAACGTGCATTAAATGGAAACTTTTTACTGTAAAAAGATCAGACCAGTTTTAAAATATCCGTTTTGATGCCGGAATGAACATCAGTAACTATAAATATGCTACTTTGAAAATTTCGCAAGTTATTGGAAATTTACGAATTTCTTAACATGGCAGTATAGGGCAAAATTTCACATAAACGTCAATTTTGAGAGATATTTTCATCGTAAAGATGTCAGACTTCTTTTGAAATATTATTTAGGACACGGGCATGAATATTAATGACTATGAATTTTCCAATATAAAGATTTCGTAAGTTATTGGAAATTTACGAATTTCTTAACATGGCAGAATAGAGAAAATTTCACATAAACGTCAATCTTGAGGGATATTTTCATTGTAAAGATGTCAGACCACTTTCGAAATATTATTTAGGATACTGGCATGAATATCATAGACTATGATTTTTCCAATTAAAAAATTCGTAAGTTATTTGGAATTTACGATTTACTTAACATGTCAGAATAAGGCAAAATTGAGCACAAACTTCCATTTTCAGGATCCTAAATACATTAGACAACTTCAAAATTACGTTTATGCTATTTGTTTGAACATAATTGAATACAAATATTCTACTAGGAAAATTTCGTAAAATATTCGTAATTTACGATTTTATCAACATAGCGGAATTTTAAATTTTTCATATAAATATGAATTTTGAGGATTATTGCATTGGAAATAATAGCATGAAAACTAAACAATGGAATTGACCCCGATAAAATAAATTAATAGATAAGAATAAGATAAATATATCGAAGTGAACGGTGGATAGCCTATTAGGCGGGGATTTCATTCTGTCACTGTATCAAGCTTTGGTCAAATTCATTTCTTTTAACATGATTATAATATGTCTCGCACTAGAAATTTCTGAGAACATAAATATGATGGAGAACTGAGCAGAGTCCACCTATGCCAACTAGTTTAATTTTGTGCAGAGTTAGCTAGGATTTTCCAGAGTGATCAACATTCCCCCTAATGTTTCCCATAACAATAAAAAGAGCTGTTCATCGTTGTTCCTGAACTGAACAAATAATATTCATCCTCTGCAGTACATATAACTGTTTTCATGACTTTTGTTTAATAAGTTGAGAATGTTTAGTAATATTGTTAGTCTTGGAAGTAAAAGTTGTTAGATTGTTTCGAGAATGAGTCAAATAACGTGCATTTATTGACTAGAACCTGCCTGTTTATTTACAATCCACTTTTCCCTACACAAGAAAGTTGTTTTTGTGACCATTTATTTATACTAGCAGACCCTCTGGCATCATTGTCTGTGCCATTACCTATTCAAATAAACGTGTCATCTACCTATTCGATTTGGATTTAAAAAAAAATAAGCACTGCAATTTATATAAATGTGCACTTTTAAATTTTAATGGAATATCTTGCTAAAATACCTGAATTTAGAATTTCCCATTGCGCTGCATAGATATAATCCCAAAAATTAAAATTACTTCAAATAGAAGTAATATTTAAATTTTCAGGAAGTCTGTATTTTCATTTTCAGATTGTTAAAGAATTAAAAAAAAAAAAAAATCTGGTGTGTCACTCACACGACTTTCTCTTATCCAGAAATTTAATACTATAAATACAGGTTGCAGATTAAAAGGTAAGATAGCGAGTACTGTTATGTAAACCTGTGTTAAACAATTCATATTAGGCTTCTGAAGAGTTTTATATGATAATTAGTTCTGTATGAGAAATAATTCTGTTTTTAAAAAATAATTTATTAAAATTATTATTTAAAAAAATTATCTTTTATGATAATGCAGACGATTTCCATCTTAGAGAAGTAGTATAACACCAAATAAAAAAAAAAGTCCATTTTATTCTCAATATTAGAAAAAAAAATCGTTTTTTTTTTTTTTTTTTTTTTTAAGTTTTTTTTTCGTTAAAAGTAAAAAAAATCCATAACTTTGTTTTAAATTATCGCAGATCGATGGTTCAACCATTCGTTTTAAAGGTATTAGCGAGCTCTTTTGAACGATACCCATCATGAAAATTTACTCCCCTCGAGGGGGGACTTCCCCCCCCCCCCCAAGGGGGGGAGGCGAGGCTCCTACATGCACAAAAATTTTTTTCACAGTTAACTATCTCTATTTTCTCTTGATTGTCCCTGTACACGAGCCATTTGCTTGATCTTAACGAAAAGCTTACTGTAGCATCCATATATGATACACATTTAGAATACCAAGTTAGAACTTTCTGCGATAATTTGTTTTTGAGATATGCTGATAACAGACAGACACATACACAGACATACAGACACACACACAGACCATTTGCTAAAAACATGATTTTCGTATTCAGGGGACCTCAAAACGAGTAAATATAACAAAATCTCGCGTTCGAAAATTTGACCCAAAAACAATACTTTCTCTACCTTATAGGTAAGAGAAAGTAAAAAAGCTCAATTATTTAAAGTTTATGATTTTGTACATTAGAAAAACTGAACTTACTTTTAATTAAAGAATTTTAATAAACAATCTATTTTTTTTTCTTCTTATCTATACAGAATATAAAAATATAATAAGTAAAAAGCATTTAAAGAAACAAAAATATAAATTTGTTTTGAATCATTACTTTCTTCTATATTCAATAGAAGAAAGCATTTTATTCGTAAAAATTTTCAACTTCCCATTTTTGGTGGATTTATGCATTTTCAGTGAACCAGAATTTGAATTTGACCGTTTTTAGAAAATGTCTGTCTGACAAAAGTTTTGTGTAGCAGCTCTAGTTCAAGAGTTAATGCACAGAATTTCATATAAATTTATATATAGTTGCACATTAACAAAAAAAAAAAAAAAAAGTGCCCATCGACTTTTGATGCAAATTACTCAGTAGGATGCGCTGCTATACTGTGATTTCTCCCATTTAAAGGAGGACTATATCTCTTCTACTGTGTATAATTTTAAAAAAAGACTAAGTATGTCACAGGGCTATTATGAAATATGTTTATTTAATTTCTGTGCATATCGGCCAATAGACGATGCTGTTATGCTGCAATTTTCACGTGAATGGAGAAATTATCTTGGATTTATTTGTGTATAATTGCACAAAATTTGGTATGTGAGACGGCCATTTTATGAAACATCATGTTGATTCAATTCTGGTGCATATTGGTCGATAAGTGGCTATACTATGCTGCAATTTACCCTGTGAATGGGAAAGCTAAATCTCAACATCTATAACATTTAACTGCACTTAACTTGACATGCAAGATAAATAATAAGAGAACGAAAGCTGGCTTAATTTGGGTGTATATTGACCAACAGATGTCGCAGTTGTTCCCCATCTTCTATGATTCTCCACTTGGCTACATCTCACAATCTTTTGATTAAAATTGCACTAAACTCCATATCTAAAATCTTTATTAAACGAAGCCATCATTAAGTTTCTTCTGTGCATGTTAAACAGCATGTAGCTTTGTTATGTAGAGTGATATAAAAGAAAGTTTTGTAATGGCCATAACATACTAAGCCATTGAAGCTTTTAGATTTTTTTTTTTTTTTTTTGGATTCTTTCTTTTATGTTTTCTTATAAATGTCTCAAACGAAAATATTGGATTCATAAAAATTTTCTACATTTGGTATTCGCTGGATTTACACATTTTAAGAGGTCCAGAGCCTGGTTTGATCAATTTTTTAAAATTTGTGTTTGTGTGTGACAAAAATTCCGTTGAACTGATGTCGGCCTTATTTAGGTGTATATCAGCCGACAAGTTGATCTGCTATTATGATTTTTCACAAGCCTATATCTCAGCATCTATTGATTAAAATTGCACCAAACTCTATATGTAAAATATTTATTGTGTGAAGCTATGGTTAAACTTTTGCACAATTTAAAGAGTAAGTAGTGTGTGATGGCCACAATAAGTATGTTTTCTTATGAAAATAACCAACCCTTCAACTATGATTATATTAGTAAAGTATTTTGTTTCATTTTTTTTTTTTTTTTTTTAATACATATCAAAACACATATTTTTTAGTACTGTAAAAAATGCGTAAATGATAAGTTTTTGTTTTATAATTCTGAACAAAACCTAGATATTTGTGACAAATTACAAGTGTAGGAATGAGTATGTTAGACTTAAGTTTTATTCTTCATCTCAATATTGCACAAATAAATAGAATGCTAAATAAATATGCTTAAGTAAATTATATTTAAAATGTGTTTAAAAGAATAGTATAAGAAATACGTTTATATTTTATTGTTTTAAAATAATGAAAAAGAAAAGAAATATACAACACAACAAAAAACAAAACTAATGCCGGATATCCGATGGATATCCGGTCCGGATATCCGTATCCGGCAGGCAAAGGAGCTCCGGATATCCGGTATCCGGCAAAATCACTATCCGTTTCATCCCTAATTTTTAGTTCGCTATACAATACAAAACTATACCTTTCAATGGACAGTTACAAAAAGTGGCACACTTATTACTAATAAGTAATAAAAAAGGTAAATACACTAATATGTTATTAAAAATATATTTTAATAATCAAATTTGTTGTTTTGCAAACTATGGCCCAAAACCACCTATCTTTTTTATTCTTCTAGAATTTGAAGATTAATGAAGTCTATCATGTTTGAAATGCTAAAATATTTATTTTAATATTATCATTTCATATGTAAATTTCATGCATCATAAATTAAGCCTGGGTGTATAGTAACTTTTATATTCTCTAAGAATTATCTGAGAATGATTCACATCTGAGAAAGACTATATAATAAAAAATGAAGTTATAAGCTATTATGGTTTTAATAATCCACTAAGCTGGCAGCATCAAATATAACAATGAACCTAATTGTGTATATACACTATAAAAGTTCTGAAACATTTCATGAAAACATGCTGTTTGCCATTTAACTTAATTTTGTGTTCAAAAGGCCTTTTTTAAAGATCAAGATGTGCAAAATTCTTCGTATGTACATGAATTATTCTTTCTTACAACTACTTGCTACTCGGTACTCAACCGAGTAGTAAAAGGTATGAGTACTCGGTTACTCGGCCAAAGTGCTACTCGGTGCAGCCCTACTTATTAGGCAAGAAAAAATCTGTCTAATGCTGTATTTTTAAGCTCATTTGGATAATTAGATCAAAAGATATTATATAAAAATCTAATTTTAACTTTAAAATGGATTAATAAGAAAGAAATATTTGATGCCAAAAGAAGGAAATAAAATACACGTTTATGTATTTTTTTCCCCATAAATAAAATAAAATCTGTATATTAATAGGCAGGCATGAAATTTGTCGTACACTTTTAACATATTAATTATGGGAGTAGAGTGTTGAAAGTGGTATCATTCGAAAGGTATGATTTGCCAGATTTGCAGAATGCAAATATTTTCTTACGATGTCAAGACAGTATTTAAAAATACTTTTATTTTTTATGCATTTTCATTTATTTATACCCATTACCCGTAATCTTTTGTATTTAAAATTCCTTTCATTTCAATCGTCTGCATTCCCATAGCAATGGTTCGAAATTTTATGCTATTAAAATATACACAAATTAAAAAAGCATTTGATTTATAAAAGTTCTGTTTATTTTATTTTATTTTTTTAATGATCTAATTTCTTTCTTTTTTTTTTAAATGAATTACATCAGCTCAAATTTAAAAAGATATTAGTCGTACGATAAATTTCATGTTTATGCATTAATATGTAAATAATATATCAGCCAGTGTTAGAAATAAGAATTTTGAAACTAGGCGTCAAAATGACGCCTGGATTAAATTTTTTGGGCGTCAAAATGAAAAATCTAGGTGCCATCTATAGTTAAATATGTATATTAAAAAAAATAATAATAAAGCATCAACTTGTAAATAAATAATATATGCAAGATTATATAAAAAATATTTATGTAAAGAATGTAATTACATTGACAATTAAACGTACATATTTAAAATCACAAATGCATTTTTCGTCCAGAAGATACATCATTCCACCACAACTTAATAGCATTTTCTGGGCAGAAATCTTCTAATTTAGGGCTGTTTAATTTAATCATTAACAAATCGTCAACTACTTTCATAGAGATACGATTTTTTAAATCAGTTTTTATTAGGTTCAATTGACTGAAATAGACTGGGAAAATTATTAGATATGATGAGGAAAAAATTCAGGCGTCAAATATGGCACCTATGATTGGAATTCTAGGCGTCAAAATGAAAAAACTGGTCGCAAAATACGACTAACGACTGCTTATTTCTAACCCTGATATCAGCTTGTGATTCAGCCTATTTTTGTGGCTTTACTTTACCATATTTATTTTTTTTATTTGTCTGGCAACAGAAGTGAGTAGTATAATTTCCTCTATTTTCAAACTACTATAGACATATTGTTTCGATATTAAAAATGTTCTTTGCTATTGAAATGCCCAGACGAAAAACTTTAATCAGTTAGATTGAGGCAAATTGACATGTAAATAAAAATGTTGATATATACTATATATTTTTTTTCAAGTGTAGATTTAATTGCTGCAAATATTGTTTACGAATAAATGTTGAATTTCTGTATTAACTATTCAAATGCTTACTTAAAAAAACCAGTTGAGTTTCAACCACTGGGCAATACTAGTATTTTTAATAACAATAGAATAAGTGAATATAGTTTACGAGGAAATGTTGAATTTCTATATTCATTATTCAAATGCTTACTTATAAAAAAACAGTCTAGTTTTGACCACTGGACGATACTAGTATTTTTAATAATGATAAAATAAGTGAATAATAATAAAAATTAGAGAAAAAAATAGTTATGCTATGAAAGTTTGTGCATTTTTTAAAATCAGGAAGTCGTGTGGATAAATATTTTCATAGAGGTTTAATATAATCTTTATATTCATGGGTTCTTTTTAAATTAGATTATAACTAGCGATAAATATCTTTAAAATTATAATCATATTCATTATTTATCAACTAATTATCGAAAAGGTACTCACCCTTTCTTCTTTTCTCGGCCGACTTGAAAACGTAGAGAATTAGAAGAGAATATCGTTGACACAAAATATTTCTGGAACTTTAGTTTTCAACATATTTACTTAAATGATGATGCTATGGTACTATTTACAATGAGTATATATATATACAAAATTTGACGATTAATAAAACATTTTTCAGATTATTTCTAATTCACATAATGAATAACTTTCTGTATATTCAAAATATTCAGTTTTCTCCTTCTTTAATAAAACAGAATCATAATAAATTTTAAGACACCGTAAAAGTGCCTTTCCTTTCAAGTCTACATCTTTTTTAACACTCCACTTTCGAAAGTGCATCTTATTCTAATAAAACCAAAAGAGAAAAAAATAAATAAAAAAAAAAGCATTCCAACTGTCGCGACAGGTGACGCAGAGACAGAGGGAAAAGAATGGGGGGAAGGCACTGATGTTGCAACATCCTCCCACCTTGAGCATGGAAAGATTCTGTACATGCTCAACAAAATATTAAAGAAAAAGGAAAACTGTTTACATTCTAAAATATTCTTAGTAAAATAATAAAAAAAATAATAATAAACAATATAATATAAAAATAGTTCAGAAAAATGTTCAAGTCATTTTGGACTTAAAGTTTTATAGTCAGTTTAGATATTAAAGTTTTTTCACTGGTTTGATAATTCTACCAAATCTAGAGGTCTGAATTTGATTCTTGTTTACAATTGTATCACTAAGTTCTAAAGGGCAAATCCTCTGTAGTGGTCGTAAAATTTCACCATTCATGGTTTTCAGTTTGGCAAGACGAAATTGTCCATCTTTACCAGGATAGAGTTCCACCACTTTGGCCAATGGCCACTGAATGCGTTTCAAGTTGTCATTTTGCACTAAAACTAAATCTCCAATTTTAATATTGCTGATAGGAGGTTTCTTTACATTGTTAAATTCACGAAGAGATCCCAAATATTCAGTTCTAAATCTCTTGCGAAGATCGTCTTTTAGTTTTTGTCGGTATTCAAATCTTTTTCTCAGGTTATTTCTTTCTATAAAATCCAAGTCAGGCACTCCTGTTTCACGGAGATCTTTCAAAAACATTTCAGGTGTGAGAGGTGTTAAATCTTCAGTATCCTCAGATACATATGTAAGTGGTCGTGAATTCACCATACTTTCTGTGTCGCAAATGGTAGTATATAATTCTTCATAGTTCAAATGGGCTTTTCCTAAAACTCTTTTCAACATTGATTTGATAATGAGAATCAATCTCTCCCAAAATCCACCCCACCACGGAGAGGCCGGAGGGTTAAGTTTCCATTTAATTCTTTTTATAGTAGCAAATTCTTCAATCTGTGCCCAATCTACAGAATTCAATTCTTTTCTTGTCGCAACTAAGTTGGTTCCATTATCACTGTAGATGATACGTGGTCGTCCTCTACGTGAAATGAATCTTCTCAAGGTCTGTATGAAATTCTCTGTTGTTAAGGAAGTCGTCAATTCTAGGTGAATAGCTCGAAAAACTGCACATGTATACAGAACTACCCAACATTTGCTGCCATCTTTTAAGAATAGTGGCCCGAAAAGATCTGTTCCTGTAATTTCAAAAACACCAGCTTCTCTCACTCTATCTTCAGGCAGAGGTGAACTCAGCACTTCAGCAGCTTTCGAAGAGAATCTCTGACACTGGACACATCTATGCAGAATCTTTCTAATGGTCTTCCTGCATCTTATTATCCAGAATTTCTCTCAAATTGCTGACATAAGAATTTGTATTCCTGCATGATTCATTTCTGTATGTTCATTTTCAATAATTCTATAGGTTACGTTATGGTTCGCTGGCAAAATTACTGGATATCTAAAATTTTCTGAATCTTTTCGCATTGATATTCTAGTTTGAACTCTGATGACTCCCATTTCATCAACAAATGTACGCAAAGAGGATAAGTTTTTCTTAAAATTTAAATCTTGATTCTGAACAAACTTCATAATCGTAATTTCAGCCTTTTCAATTTCTTCAACTGTTAAATTGGTCATTACTCTTGCTTCTTTAGGCTTTTTAACATTTTCTTTAAATCTGAGTATCCATGATGTGACCTTTAACATCTTTTTATACGAGGAACATTTCTCGTAAAAGTCTATGTTTTCCGATGATACATTGGCTGCAGAAACTATTGTTTTTCTTCTCTCTGATTCTATTACATTTAAATCAGGTTCTAAAACTTCGTTAGGCCAAAATTCTGAAGATTTTCTTAACCAAGAAGGTCCTACCCACCACCGGGATTTTAAGAGAAATTCAGCAGAACAGCCCCTTGATGGCAAATCGGCAGGATTGAGCCTCCCTGGTACGTATTTCCACTTCTCTGGATGGCTGAGGGATCTAATTTCTTGCACTCTATTATAAACAAAAGGTGCCCAATTTTCATTTCTTTTGATCCAAAATAGAGCATTTGATGAATCTGTCCAAAAATGTGTTGGAATACTCGGCTGTCTTAGATCTGTTTTCACATTTTGTGCTAGTCTTGCTCCTATGGTACAGGCAAGAAGTTCTAGCCTGGGAATGGTGACTGACTTCAATGGGGCTACCCGAGATCTGGCTTGCACAAGTTGGCAGTTAATGCCATTAAAATTTTCTGCTCTTAAAAAAAAATGCAAGTTGCATAGGCTGCTTTGCTTGCATCGCAGAATACATGAAGGCTCATTTCCGTATACTCCGGATCAGGTACAAGGAGTCTTGGAATAGCAACGTCATTCAACTTATGTAGTCCCCTTTTCCATTTCTCAAATTTTTTCCCAACACATTCAGGTAATTCAGAATCCCAACTCACTTTTAGTTGCCAACATTCTTGAAGTAAAATTTTTGGTGCTAAGGTTACAGGACAACTATATCCGTTGGGGTCGAATACTTTATGGGCTACTGACAATATTTGTCTTTTGGTAACTGTCTTGATTTCTTCTTCATTTTCTCGCAAATCTATACTTAGTGAATCATTGTTTAAATCCCATAATAATCCCAAAACTGGAACATTTCTTTTCTTGGAGCAGGGGTCGATCCAGGTTTTAATTTTTGGGTCCCTTTTTTGTGAAAAACAAAATATTTTTGTGAAATTTTTATTTATTTTTATGAAATATAAAATATTTTTGTGAAAAAGTGAAGTATTCTGTAAAATTTTTCGTTTTTACAATCACTTTATGTAATGTTTAATATCAAGTTAATAGTTTCGTCGAGCCAAATTAAGGCATTAATTAAAAATAATACTGAAAACAGTTAATAAAAGGATCATTTTTATAAAAAAATCTTGTGAAGGGACTCATTTTATGAATTTGAATTTTGTGAAGGGTCCCTTTTCATGGATTTGAATTTTGTGAAGGGTCCCTTTTTACTATGTGGAATTTTGTGAAGGGGCCGCAAAAGGGACCCAAATTTTGCCTGGATTGACCCCTGTGGAGGGAGTAGAATTTTCTTCTGATGGATTGATAATATTATGCTCCCACCCTCTTAGATCGAATTTTGCAGTACTAAGGATATATTTAGACTCCGAAATAAATTTTTCAAGTTCTTCGGCACTTTCTACACTAGTAACACTATTATCTACATAAAAAGATTCTGCTAGTTTATCAGCAGTTTCTTTTAGTTCGTCGTTAACCTGTTGCAAGTGGTAATTTAGAGTTGCTCCTAACAAGTAGGGACTACAAGTAAGGCCGAATACTACTCTTCTATGCTGAAAAATCTTAATATTTGAAGGATCACCCTCCTCCCACCACAGGAATTTAAGATATGGTCGGTCTACTTCGCTGAGCTGAATTTGTAGGAACGCTTTACGAATATCTGAAATTACCCCAATTTTTTTAAAGCGAAATCTATTAATTACAGAGGGAATTAGTTCCACTAAGTTGGGATGACCCATCAAAAACTGGACGAATTTTAGTTGTGGAATTTTCTTTAATAACTGCTCTGTGGGGCAGAAAATGTTCATTTAGATTTTCACTGTATGGCTCAACTTCTTCAATGATTTCTTCTGCAAGCCATTCGTCAAAAACTGCTTCGTAAGCTTCTAATCTTCCAGATTTCTTCAATGATTCCACGCAATTCTTCAATCTTCGCTCAGCAATTGGTCTACAGCTAGGTAGTGGAGGATGGCCTTCAATCCATGGAAGGCTTACTTCATATCTGCCGTCTTCAACCGTTTTAATATTTTGGTTAAAATATTCTTCAGCAGCTATGTCTAATTCTTCTCTTGTGTTCTTATTTCCTGAATCCAAAATTCCTAAAGTATCCAGGGACCAAAGATCTGAAATCTGTGCATTGGCCACATGAAGAGATAAAGCAACATTTGTACTATCGTTGGAACTAAATTCTTCAGTTTTACCCATCAATGTCCAACCTAATTTTGTTTCAAAGGCCACTAAACCCTTCGAGAGTAATTTACTTTTCCCTGTAAAAAGTTTCCCACATACATCTGCACCAATTAACAAATCAATTTCTCTATTTTTATTTCTTCTAAATTTTGTTGAGTTGTCATAATCTGAAAATTGAATTCCCCGCCTTCTTGCTTCGTTAATCCATGGCCCATTTCGTAATTTAGGTACTTCTGCGCAAATTTTTTCTTGATCAAGAACTTCAAAATTACACAAATAGTTTTTGTGTAGATCACTTAAATGTATTCTATACCGTAAATGATCATGTGTTTGTTGTAACCCACCAAATAAACTATGATTTAATTTTTCTTGCCCTGTAGGTGTATAACCAATTTTCTTTATTATTTCTTTCTTTAAATAAGATTTCTGAGATCCTGAATCAATTAATGCTCAGATAGTGTATTCTTTATCTTTATTGATTAACCTTAGCGTTAAAGTTTGGAGTAACACTTCTTGATTACAAGTTTTGTTGGACAAAGTGGTATTTTCATTTGTAACTTGTTTTTCAGAATTATTTTCTGGACACATTATATCGAAATGACGGCGAGAACAAATACGGCATTTTACAAAGCAGCGGCAATTTTTTGCCAAATGACCTTTAGAGAAAAAAACAAAACAATGACCACGTTTCATCAAAAAATCTTTTTTTTCATTGATTTGTTTAGATTTGAATTCTTTGCAGTCCTGTAATAAATGTTTTTCGCTATTACAAAAATTACAGAAATGTCGTTTATTGCCTGAATTATTATTGTAAAGGCCAGCTGCAGTTGAGGGACGAATTTTGTTTATTTTTGGTGATTCATAACTTTCTTTCTTATTTGATGTGGTGGAAATATGTTCTGAGTGTTGGGCATTTAAAATTAGTGCAGTAACTTTTTCGCGACTAACAACTTCTGTTTTTAAAATTTCAATCATTTCTGAAACTTTCCACTGATCATCATCGCCGTATTTTTTCGTTATTTCTAAAACTATGTCTGCTGGTAAAAGTTTTATGAAAATTGGGCAAAATAACGTGCTGTAATTTTCCTCTTTTATCCCTAGGGATTCTAGATTTCTTATTTCTGTCTGACATGTGTCCAGTAATTTTCTTAGTGCAAATATATCGTTGGATTTTTTTACAGGACAAAGATTTAGTAATTTATTTAAATGTGAATTAATTAGTAATGTTTTTTTACCAAATCGATCTTTTAATGTTTCCAGAGCCACGTAATAATTATTGTTTGTTAGCGTGAAACCTTTTATTGCATCAGCAGCTGTACCAATTAAATATGATCTCAAATAGCTAAATTTATCAATATTTGATAAAACTGAATTCTTATCGATTGCTGCTTCAAATTGATCCATAAATCTTTGGAAATCGGTTGGATCACCGTTATATCTATCAATGTTTAATCGAGGAAGATTAATATAACCTTGATCTAATTTTGGTGTTCTATTACCTTCTATTACGGGGCTAGTCGATAAAATGTTAGAATTACTACTATTTTTTATTTTAATCATTTTACTTTTTACTTTAGTTTTCCAAATCAAAATATTTGGATTATATTCATCGCATTTTAAAACTTCCTCTTCAACCTCTTCTACTTTGATATTTTTCTGTATCTCATCATCTAATGAATTCAGTTCCCTATCTTTTAAATTCAATTCCTCTAAATATTGTTCTAACTCTTCTTCTCCAACATCAATTTCTAATAACCTGCCTTCGATTTTATTAATTAACTTCGTGGTTTGCGCTCTAAGAACACTTCTTTTTTGTTTTTGAATTACACTCATTATGCTAATTATAAATAACAAATCTCTAAAATTATTATTATTCGATTAAATTATCAAATAAAATTTCTTGTCAAAGTAGTTAATTAACTTTAAAAATATTAAATACCTTTTACAATCCTTCATTTATGGCAGCATTAATTATATATTTCGACTACATTCGTAGTCGTCTTCAGATGTTGTTTTTGCTGCACTGTTGACACATGTCTTCCTCCTCTTCCACATCACCATCGCTCTTGCTTACGTCACTTTTTCGCCGGTACGTTTTTATCACCTGTTGCCAGTCCTCTGCAATGATACTGTGCTCTCTTTCATTTACTGCTGTGTTAGTGGTTAAAATCTCTAAAGCTTTGCGTTTTATGGCGTAGTTATGTGAGTTGTAGGGAGCTATTTTAACAGTTTTTATGGTATTAGTTATTATGGGGTTAATTTTATTGGTGCGTGATAAGGCGGTGGAGCTTCTATTGTATTTTAGATCGTTAATATGTTCTATTTCTCTGTCCTTGATTTTTCTCTTTGTCATTCCGATGTAGGTGGCAGGTTTTTTGTTATTTTCTAGATTGAAAGAGATTTTATATATCCCCGAAGTTTCTTTAGGGTCGATGAGGTCTTTTTCATTTCGGATTCTTTGAATGATGTTTTTGTTGGGTTTAATGGGTATGTGGATATTATGTTTGGAACCTTCGTTTTTAATTTTATTTGCTATGCCATTACAGAAGGGGATGGAGGTGGTGAACTTGGGTTTTATTTTTTGAGCGGCGTTAATTTTGTTGAAAGTTTTTATGCGCTTTTTATAGAGTTTTTGAATCATAGAGTTGCTGTATCCTGCACTTTTTGCTATGTTTTTTATGAATTTTATTTCAGTGTTAAGAAGATTTTTATTAGAACAGATTAGGATGGCGCGATCTATGTATGAGCGTAGGGCGGCAGTTTTATATTGGAACGGGGTTTTACATTTGTTGTGAATAATTTCGTTATTATTAGTTGGTTTTCTATAGACTGTAGTGTCGAAACTATTACTACAGTCTATAGAAAACCAACTAATAATAACGAAATTATTCACAACAAATGTAAAACCCCGTTCCAATATAAAACTGCCGCCCTACGCTCATACATAGATCGCGCCATCCTAATCTGTTCTAATAAAAATCTTCTTAACACTGAAATAAAATTCATAAAAAACATAGCAAAAAGTGCAGGATACAGCAACTCTATGATTCAAAAACTCTATAAAAAGCGCATAAAAACTTTCAACAAAATTAACGCCGCTCAAAAAATAAAACCCAAGTTCACCACCTCCATCCCCTTCTGTAATGGCATAGCAAATAAAATTAAAAACGAAGGTTCCAAACATAATATCCACATACCCATTAAACCCAACAAAAACATCATTCAAAGAATCCGAAATGAAAAAGACCTCATCGACCCTAAAGAAACTTCGGGGATATATAAAATCTCTTTCAATCTAGAAAATAACAAAAAACCTGCCACCTACATCGGAATGACAAAGAGAAAAATCAAGGACAGAGAAATAGAACATATTAACGATCTAAAATACAATAGAAGCTCCACCGCCTTATCACGCACCAATAAAATTAACCCCATAATAACTAATACCATAAAAACTGTTAAAATAGCTCCCTACAACTCACATAACTACGCCATAAAACGCGAAGCTTTAGAGATTTTAACCACTAACACAGCAGTAAATGAAAGAGAGCACAGTATCATTGCAGAGGACTGGCAACAGGTGATAAAAACGTACCGGCGAAAAAGTGACGTAAGCAAGAGCGATGGTGATGTGGAAGAGGAGGAAGACATGTGTCAACAGTGCAGCAAAAACAACATCTGAAGACGACTACGAATGTAGTCGAAATATATAATTAATGCTGCCATAAATGAAGGATTGTAAAAGGTATTTAATATTTTTAAAGTTAATTCGTCCTTCTTAAACCCTTCAAATATTTGTAGTTAATTAAACGAAAACATTTCAAAGTTATGCATTCATCATATTAATATATAATGCAATAATTCAAAACAGAAAGTAATGCGCAAACCAAAATTAAAAATATTCTTTCATTTCATTTTTATCAAAGGAACAAATTTCAAGAACAAAACGAATAATATAAATATCATTTATTATTTTTTTCAAATGTAAATGAAAACGAAACTTTTTCGTTGAAACCAAAACTTTTTCTCTTTATTTATATCATCATCAAAAGAACAAATTTTCAAATATTCAATTCAAATAACATTTATTTTTATTTATTTCGATGTTGGAGAAAGTAATTCAAGTCGGCCGTCCCTGTTCTGGGGCGCCACTAATTTAATATAATCTTTATATTCATGGGTTCTTTTTTAATTAGATTATAACTAGCGATAAATATCTTTAAAATTATAATCATATTCATTATTTATCAACTAATTATCGAAAAGGTACTCACCCTTTCTTCTTTTCTCGGCCGACTTGAAAACGTAGAGAATTAGAAGAGAATATCGATGACACAAAATAATATTTCTGGAACTTTGGTTTTCAACATATTTACTTAAATGATGATGCTATGGTACTATTTACAATGAATATATATATACAAAATTTGACGATTAATAAAACATTTTTCAGATTATTTCTAATTCACATAATGAATAACTTTCTGTATATTCAAAATATTCAGTTTTCTCCTTCTTTAATAAAACAGAAACATAATAAATTTTAAGACACCGTAAAAGTGCTTTTCCTTTCAAGTCTACATCTTTTTTAACACTCCACTTTCGAAAGTGCATCTTATTCTAATAAAACCAAAAGAGAAAAAAATAAATAAAAAAAAGCATTCCAACTGTCACGACAGGTGACGCAGAGACAGAGGGAAAAGAATGGGGGGAAGGCACTGATGTTGCAACAGAGGTATTTGGCATTAGCTTAAAATTTTTATTTGATTAAGTAGTACTTTTCTTTTCTACAGTGAAACAATATTTTTCATTTTTATGGATACTTTATATCTAATTTATGAGGCTCTTTATGTTCTCACCTTAATTGTAAATAGTCATAATTTGGATTTTATTAAGATTTTTTTTTTTTTTTTTTTCATGGAACAACTTTAGTATCGGACCCCTTTGGCAAAATTTGAAATTTGGCATCAAAGTAGCTCGGATGTTTCTTGCCAAGACCTTCAGTTATGCCATTGCAATAGTCATTTGAATTTATCTCAAAAATGGCCAGAAAAATTTAAAGTCGTCAAGGGCTTCCCATACTAAAGCTGTTCCTCTTGTATTTAGCTATTTATATCAGGGTTGGGTTATTGGCGTCAAAAAGTGGTTTTTGACATGACAAGTTGTTTTAACCTGGTTTAAACCGTTAAAAACCCGTCAGAAACCTCAACCTTCAAAAACCTATATATCATCAAACATCAGAATCTATAACTGAGATAGAATCTGGTTAAAATAGGAATTAGTAATATTTGCCATATATAAGATAACATCTAAGTATTATGCTGTTTATAAATTAACAAATCTTAAAATAATTTGTAGATGATAATTAATAAAAATTTAAGTAAATATACTTGTTTCAAACATAAGAAAATAAGAAATATATACAAAGGATGCATCGGCATATTTTGAATGTTTATTTATATTAATATTTATGAAATTCTAAAATTCCAAAGTTACTCAGGAATTAAAATAAGCTAAGTGTTAGAAAAACAGTTTTTTTTTTTTTTTTTTTTTTTTTTTTTTAAAGCAAAACATAATATTTGTGGGCAGTAAATTAATATGAATTTGAAAATAATTATTTATAATCTATATTTATCACACTTATCATTTAATAATAATTTTTCTATTTATTATTATTCTTACTGATTGTATAAATATTTGTACCTGTTTACAGTTTGAACTAATAAATTTTAAACAAATCTGTATGAGTAAATATTAAATTAATTTATACATGACACATGTCCAAAAAGCATTTATATTTCTCTTGTCTTATAGTAATTATGAGAATTTAAGAAGCAATACAGCTTGTTTAACATTCAGAATTATTGCTTTTTCGTAAAAACTCACAATCTCAGCAGTCATTAAAAAAAAAAAAAAAAAAAAAAAAAAACTATAAAATATTTAAATACAAAATATTAGGCTATGCATTTTTATTTTATTGGTTAAACACATAATATTAAAAACACAATTCTAAAAGAAAAAAATAAAATATACAATGTTGTATTTAAAAAAAAAAAAAAGATTTATCATCAAAAGGATTTATTAATGACTTATAAATAATGAATTTTTAGAAGTCTAAAGTTTTGTTTTTATATTAATCAAAATGTTATAATAATGTTTCTCCAAAAACATTAATCTAGTTACTTTTTAAAACATACTTATAAATATCTTATTAAAAGCAACTATATTTTTAAAGTATCATAAAACTAAGTTTAACATATGTTATATAAAGCATTGTTATAAGTAAACTTCGTAGTAATACAGGTTGATTCAAAATTAGTGTGACCAATTTCAGAGCATCAGAAATTTTTGTTGGGTTAAGTTATTTACATGAAATTTTCAATGTGGTTTCCTTTAACATAGTACACTTTAAGTAAACGTTTAGTCCAAGCCAAATGAGCATTTTCGGGGGTATTTTTCTAACTTCCTCTTTGATTGCTTTTTGAAGACCTTGAAGTGTTCTTACTTTACGTTGAATTAATTGTTTTTTTTTTCAATATCCCCTTAAAAAATAATCACAGTCAGGGGATGATGGTAGCCAATTCACAAGAGGAATTTTCTTTTTTTTTTAATCTTTCTGCCATTTTACAGTTGATTTTGGTGGAAGACTTGGTGAAGAATCTTGGTGAAAAACAAACTTTCCTTGAGGGTAAAGACGTTTATTTTTTTTTTATCATGTGCTTCAAAACTTTATTCTGATAGTATTTAGCACCGATTTTAGCCTTTAGTTCTACAAAAAAAGGTTTTGTTAAGTATTGAGAAAACATTCCCATCCATACCATAACACCTGACGGCCAACTTGCCTTTTCCAAAACAGCTACGTCTTTGTGACAATTTTCACGTGAAATATATTGTATCTTCGTTTTGCCAGTTATGGATGACAGATGAAACAGTGCTTCATCCGAAGTTATCCATATTTTGTATCTAACTTAGCATAACATTAAATACAGAGGCCAAGAATGTTTTCTTAGTTTTTCTACGGTCTTTGCAGACATTTGATGACAGACTGGTTTATTCACTTTTTTATAGCCAATTTCCGTTATCTGACGACAAATTGTCGATTGCGATACATGTAGTTTCTTTGCTAAAGTTCTTTGAGGCAGAGAATTTTCTACAATGTTAAGTCTTTTCAGTTTTTTTTTTCTTTTTCACCAAGGACTTCCTTTTGTCCACATTTTTTTCCTGGACCTTTTGATTGCCAGCCAAATTTTATTTCTTTTCAAAGTTCAGATAGTAATCCATTAGAAAAGTGTCTGTTCTGATTTTTAAATGTTTTATTTATAACAGAATTTGAGCAACCATCCTTAAAAAGCTTTAAAATTTCACTTCGGGTTTGAAGATCTATTTTCGGAGCCATAATTTACTCCCACTAAGAAAAATAGCTAGATTGGCAATTTAAACGTCTCACTTTTAAAATAAAACTGGTGGTAAAGTGATTAAAATTTACCATAAATAGTTACATGCTTTTAAAATTGGTCACACTAATTTTGAATGAACCTGTATATGAAAGTATCACAGCATATTTTGAATAACATAACAATAATCTATAATAATAAAAGAAGATGTCTGTCTGTCTGTCTGTCTGTCTCTCTGTCTGTCTGTGCATCTATACGTTCAGCCCCTACTGAACGCAGAAGTATAAAATTTGACATACGGGTGCTCAGAAGCCTTCCCGAGTTGATAGTCAAAACAGAATTTAAAAATTTTAATTAGTTGCGGAGATATTAATTAAAATGTAGACCTATGTCTTAATCAAAAAGCGATCACAATGCCTCAGAATTTACCTCGATTGCATAAAAGTAGATATTTTAACGGAGTTAAAAGCAGAAAAAATGGAAAATAAATTAGATATATTAGTCCGATCATTATGAATTTGGTACCAAATGAAAGGGGAATTTTTTCCGAATCTAAGAGTGCAAGCGGCTTATCAATACATCAATTAGATTTTTTAAAATTAACTAAACTATGAAATTTAGTTGGCAACAGGCAGACGATTTTCTAAGCGGTCTCTATCGGAAACAAAACACATACGAGACAACTGTCTGATGAAAACGGAAATGGTTCTAATCAATTAAGATATCATGTGTTTTATACTGGGGGGGAAAATTGCAATTTTAAATTTTTTTCAAATTTTCATTCACGTTACATTTGAATTAATATTCGGCCTAGACAGCATATTATAAAGCTACTGTTCAATTTTCATGAAAATATATGAATAATTAAAAAAATGACATATTTATTGGAAAAAGATTGTCTTCTTTTATTTTTTTGCAGTATTTGCAGTAGTCGAAATTTCGTAGTATGTAGTTTTAATGCCCGATAATTCGATTGTGAATATTTTTGAAAGAGTACGATTATTAGGGAGGGCTTGAGGGAGAGGGAAAAAAGGCAAAAAAAAGAGTTACAGCGTTTGAAATGGGTTGGCATATTAAGATTTTAAGGCAAGGTATTTGGTTTTCTTTTTTATCTCAGCTTCTAATTAAAATAATTTCATAAGTAATACATCATTTGAAAGCTTTGTTGATTTGGAATTGAACAGTAGATTATAGAAATTTCTACCGCCAGATGGCGCTGAAATATTTTAAAATTTCAATATTTCAAATTCTAATTATGATTATATTATTTTTAATACATCATTCGAAAGATATTTTAAAGTTCTTTTATATTATCGAAAGTATTATTCGAGATTTTACCCGATTTACACGTTTTAAGGTTTTCTGTTTAGGTTTTCTTTTGTATCTCAGCTACTAATTAAAATATTTTCACAAGTAATACATCATTTGAAAGGTTTGTTGATTTAGAATTGAACAGTAGATTACAGAAATTTCTACCGCCAGATGGTGATGTAATATTTTAAAATTTCAATATTTTAAATTCTAATGAGCGAGGAAGGTGTTGTACGTTCTAAAACGGGAAAAGGCGCCACCGAGCGGGACTTTGCTAAAGTCAGAAATTTGAAAGATCATAACATGGTGAACGAACAGGCTGTTTCAGATATTAAAAGTGGCAGAGGGCGCCGCAGGCTACCGAGCGGGAATTTAATGCGATTAAACTTTTCAATAAAGATATTCTTACTATATGTCAATAAGCTGTTGTAAGATCTGAAACCGAGCGGGAGTTTCATAAAGTCGGATTTTTCAAGGATCGCGAACCAGCTGGTCGCCGAAGGCGGCTAGTGCATAATAAAATTTTAAAAGCCTAAAGTTTGGTTTTTTATATTAATCAAAATGTTGTAACAATGTGAAGTTTTTATATAAGAAATTTTAAATATAGGTTTTTGGCATTTTTGACAAGGTGGTTTTTGACATGATAGTTTTAACCATGGTTTAAACCATCAAAAACTGTCACGTGTCAAAAACCTGCCAACCCTGTTCATAATATTTTCTATTAAAGACTTCAGAAATGTTTCATGCATTTTTTCCCCATTTTACACTTTTGTTCAGTTCTTTTATTGATTTAACCTGGGCAGCACTGGGTAAACCTGCTAATTGATTGTAGTTATTTATGTTACAGAAAAAAAATGTTTAGTATGGTAATGTGTTACTTACAAACTTTGAATAAACACCATAAAATGCAATAAACTCGCAACAATTGTTTCGGGTCGAAAAAACACACGACCCTTCATCAGGCGAATAAAGTAAGCACGAGTGCTGCATTCAAAGCGGCAATGCACAAAATCGTTTAAAATGAAAAGAAAAACTTTATAAAGTAGAAAATAAATAGAGCTACTGGTGTGAGTAGAATTGTACAAGAAAACAAGAAAATAAATAAATGAGTGAGATTAAATATAAGGATAACAAAAATTAAACGAAAATTGACTGCAGCACTCGTGCTTACTTTATTCGCCTGATGAAGGGTCGTGTGTTTTTTCGACCCGAAACAATTGTTGCGAGTTTATTGCATTTTATGGTGTTTATTCAAAGTTTGTAAGTAATATTTTTACAACGCCAGTTTATTGATGCTTCTTTATTAAATGGTAATGTGTTGTTCAAAATACAAAACTGTGTTGTGCAGAGTTGCTAACTAAGGTATGTAATCTTGGATTGGTTGTCTATAAGTGATAAATCTGTGATAAAAATTTAGTTTTCAATAACTTATTATTTCAATTTTACAGGGGTGCAGAAAATGTTCAGACCTCGGAAATTTCACCAGAACCACAGTATAAATTTCCCTCAATAATGCAAAAATCTACTTTGCTATTGCTATACAAAGTCATTTGTTCTATGTAATAAATCTTTAAGAGAATAAGTATACAGTGTAACATAAAAATATCGCTGTTACTGTATAATTATAGGAACTTCAAAGCAGCAAATTTTTATTTTTTATTTACATTTTTATTTTCTCTTAAAAAATATTTAGAATTTCCCCAGTTAGTTTAAATTTCCCCCGAACCTCGTTCGGGCGTTCGGACATATTCTGCACCCCTGCAATTTTATATAGTAATGTTATTGTTACAACTGCAACCTCCACCCCTCAAAAAAAAAAAAAAAAAAAAAAAAAAGAGTATATACATACATATATATATATATAAAGAATTGAAAGTTTTTTAGCATTACAGTTTTTAATTTATATATTGATTTTGATACCAAATGTAGGTATTAACTATTTATACGACTGATCAGTTTTAAAATCAAAACTTTTTAATTACTGAAAATGAGGGGGGGGGGGGAGTCCTATGGAATAAAACGAAAGCAGTAAAATAATTTATTTTATAAATAAGCAATCTCAGACCTCAGTAAAATTTAATTTATAACTATTTGAACTGAATGTGAGAACTGAAACAAATCTTATAAGTCGCACATGAACAAGGAAAAAAATATAAAAAAAAGTTTTAATGTTGAAAGAGAGTACTTCATCGAAAACTTCATAATAGCTTTGAAATTATTAAATATAAATATAAAACTGATAAATAAAGCTTATAAGTGTATTTAATTTTTTGTGGTGTAAAATGAAATATATTTTTATTTGTAAATAATAAAATTGAAATGTAGCTTTTTTTGAAAAAGCTTTTGTGATATATTTGTGATCATTTTAAAACTGTGATGACATCAATTTCATTTATTTCAATTTTATTATTCATATATATATTTTATTTTATGTAAAAAAAAATAAAGAAAATTAAATAAAAAAATAAGTAAATAAAAATAAACTTATTGCTTTGCATCAGCTTAGTGTTTTATTTTTTTTTTTAACCCATTAGTAGTCGCTATAGACAGCGCCACCTGTTACAGATTGCGCACTTCTTATTTAACTCTCACCAATAATTTTAAGAAGTAATGTAATCGACGTTCCTTTGATTTTATTATCGTTTTATGTATATCAAATGCTACTTCTAAAAATTTTTGGTGGCTATTGAATAAAAAAATCTGTCAACACTGAAGGATGGGCAGCAAATCGACCAACTAGCGACTACTAACTGGTTAATAATTCTAAAGCTAATATGAAGCTTTTAATTAATATCTTCAAAACTAATTATCTGATTAAAGTAAAAAATTTGGCATAAGTTAGATTTTGTCCTGATTAATAAGTGTACCATTTATGTGATGATAGGCTGAACAGTATAGCAGTGCATCAAGACTCAAGGAATTTAGACAAATTCAGATATTCACATGCAAATATAGCTTTTTTTTTTTTTATGTAGAATTTTGTTATAGTACTATCTTTTCTTTTTAAATTCTTTTACGTTCTGTTATGCAAAATTGATTTATGATATTTTGTTTTACTTGTATATATCAATGTATCTGAACTTTATTTCCTTTAGGTAACTTGTAATAATGTACATGAACTTAGAGTGTTGCGTGCTGCTGCTATCAGCAAGGAAGCAGAAATACTCAGAAGAAGAAAAGATCACTTGAGAGAAACAAACGTAAATAACATTGTACAAAGTTAATTATTTTATTATAGTTTGTCAGAATTATTTTACAATCATGTACTTAACCCCTTCATGGAAGATTTTTTTTTTATTCCTTTAGTAAATATATATATGTATTAGCTTTTGAGGTTATTAGACAATATTGGCAAGCAATTTTGAAAAAAAGTTTTATTTTCAAAAATATAAAGAAAAAAACAAAAATGGTTTGGCATATTTCTCTCTCCTTCCTTATGCATGTAATGTGCAGGATTTTTACTATTACTTTATTATACAATATAACTACTAAGTTGTGTTTTCCAATGGCACATGATCAGGGTTAGAAATAAGCGGTCGTTAGTCGCATTTTGCAACCAGTTTTTTCATTTTGATGCCTAGAATTCCAATCATAGGTGCCATATACGACACCTGGATTTTTTCCTCATCATACCTAATAATTTTCCCAATCCCATCAGACTGTAAACAAGTCTATTTCAATCAATTGAACCTTATAAAAACTGATTTAAGAAATCATATCTCTATGAAAGTAGTTGACGATTTGTTAATGATTAAATTAAGCAGCCCTAAATTGGAAGATTTCTGCCCAGAAAATGCTATTAAATTGTGGTGGAATGATGTATCTTCAGGGCGAAGAATGAATTTTCAATTTTAAATATGTATGTTTAATATTGTCAATGTAATTACATTCATTATATAAATATTTTTTATATAATCTTGCATATATTATTTACAAGTTGATGCTTTATTATTATTATTATTTTTTAATATACATATTTAATTATAGATGGCACCTAGATTTTTCATTTTGACGCCCGAACAATTTAATCCAGGCATCATTTTGACGCCTAGTTTCAAAATTCTTATTTCTAACACTGCACACGATCTCAATCAATGATCCTTTACTAATGCTGTATGGAACATGCTGAAACAGTTTCTGTTCCTATTCACACACAAATGAACTTCACACTTCTCACACTGGACAAAAAATTTACTCTTGCATTTTTTAAAATTGCATCGCTGTCGATATCTGCATTATATGTTTGTGTTCAACATTGTCCAATCAAATGCAGGCATAAGAAACAGAAGTGGAGGGTCTACTTTGTCTTTTTGCTGAAAAGTCGGTGGAAGTCTCCATTTGGTGACTCAAAAAAATTTTGGGTTCCGTCTTTCTGTCTGTTTCGCAATAGTAGCTGCAAAAATCATGCTATTGACTTGCAATTTGGTTCATGAGCTATACAGAATTAGCTGTATAGTTTTGGGTGTGTATTCTGTTAGTAGTTCGTGTACAGGGACATGTCAAAGTTTTTCTTCATTACGGAATTTGTATTTACTGCGATAGCAGTCACAAAAATCATGTTATTGATTTGCAACTTGCTGCACATGTTTATGAACCACACAGAATTGTCTGTATAGTTTTGGGTGTGTATTCCATTTGTAGTTTCTGTGCAGGAACACACTAAAATTTTGGTATCATTACTATTACAGCCTATGGACAGAATTTGTATGTACTGCAATAGCAGCCGCAAAAATCCTCCTGTTGACTTGCAGATTGGCACACACATTCAGGCTTTGTATAGAAATAGCTGTATAATTTTTTTATGTCTATATATTGTTTATGGATTGTATACAGAGATATGCCAAAATTCTTGTCATTATGGCGTATGGGGTAAATTTGCTTTAAACGCATTTTAACATCATTACTTTGCAATTGACAAAATGAAATTAGCATACATTGCTGAGATGCTTAAACTTACGTTTTCTGCAGAAAATATGTGCTCTTAGGCTTCCTAATCAATGTACAGGACCTTACAAAAGTGTTCTGACAATGTCACTTAATCATCCAAATTATGTCAAATTTCGAACAGTTATTTATGAAAAACGTTGAATAAGCTGAATAGTTTTTATTGGTGTATAAAATGTTTATGGTTTGTTGACAGAGACACACAAAAAAATTTCGTGACATTGGAGCATATGGACAAATTTTTATTTTAGCGCACTTTAATGCGTTTATGCTGCATTGAACATAATGGAATTAACATACATTATAAAGATGCTTAAAAGCATTATTTACTCTGAAAAAGGATATGTATAGACTAAATAATTTATTTACAAGACCACACAAAAGAATTTTGATGACGTACTGTAATCATCCAAATGATGTCAAATTAGGTTGAAATATTAATTAAATTTTTGTTTTCTTTTTTAGTGTGTATAATTACTGTGGCTCCTTTTCCGGGATACATAAAAAAAATTTCGTACTATTACGATCTATAGTCAGTATTTCTTAAAAGTGTATTTCAACATGGTTACACTCCATAAAATATAATGAACTTTTATTAGAATTTTAAAAGCATGTTTTTCTGTGGAAAAGTGTGGGCATAGAATTGGTAATTCATTTATAGGGTTACACAAAATAATTCCAATATGTTATGTAATCATTTTGCAGGAAAATTGTTACAAGTATTATGAATTACAGGGTATTAATACAAGACTATCAGTTATTAGGAATACATATATACCGTGCTGAAACGTTTCTGTTTATGTAGGAAGTCAATCGAATCAATATATATATATATAATAAGGAATAGATAAAAATGATTTGTTGAATAATGCATGATGCAAATAGCATGTTGAGGCTCCTGATCTGCAGATCCACTAGTCTTATTCATTTCATCCTAAACTTCATCGCTAGAATGTTTTTTACTATCTACTACTACTTTTATAGTTTTCAAAGGGCACTGGGAACTGCATTTTTGAAGTGAACCAAAATCTATCTTGCATTGCCACAATAGCCAAGCATTTACTTTGGCCATTTCAAGTAGATTCTGAAATATTCTTGTGTACAGTATAGGATCCGTTATCCGGAAACCCGTTATCCAGAATGTTCCGAAAACCAGAATGCAAAATGCCAACTACCAAAATTTTTAATTATCGTAAAATTTAAGAATTAAAGTTATACAATAGCAGCGGTCAGAGTTATAGTTTTACAACCTACTTTCTTTAATGCTACAGTGTTATTCTGAGGAAATTGGGTGAGCACAAAATTGTCTAAATAATTACTGAAAATTTTGCAAATTTAGGTTAGAAAATGAATTTTTATTGTATTTTTTAATAGATAAACATTAATAACACATACTTCTTAAGCAGGGTTGTAGTGATTTAAATCAATTGATTTAAATCGCTGATTTAAATCAATTGATTTTTTTGAAAAAAATCACTGATTTAAATCATTTATTTTAAATATCAAAGTTATTGGCTTTAATGGAATGTAATTGATAATCTAACTTTAAAAAATGAGATATTTAATTATTTCTTAGGTAAATTTAAAAATACAATTCGTAAAATATAACAAAATATTTCATTAGACGAGCTAATATTTCTCATTTCTTGACTTTAGATTCATCTCTACAAAGCAACATTAACAAAAAATAAGTTATATCTTAACTTTCTTAATTATTTATAAATTTTATTATATATTTTAATAACTTATTATATTTTAACCCGTTAATGCCTGAAATAATTTTGAAAAATATATTTTGATGAATATTTCAATTTTAAACTAATATGGACAAGTGAGAATGAAATATTTTAAATTTCAAAAACTCTTCTAATAGTTTTAAATTAACAATCTATTCTCATTTGAGGACATTTAGTGTTCTAGCGAAAAATCTTCCAGATAAAAAAAACTTTGAGATAACAAATTAATTTTCTATTATATACTGACAAAGACCTCGAAAGTAAAGTATTATAATATATATTATTCAACTTGATTTAAGTTAATATATCTGCGCAAAAAGCAAATATTTGTGCGACGAATGAAAAATCATAAAATAACTATCGAAATAGTAATTAATAGTAGACACATAAAACTCTCTGGGATCATTCGGAGTGATGCTATAAACTGTTACTAAAAAGCAGAAATCACTCCAACAAACCCCCAAAAATATACATTCCATTTTATTAGCTGTCCTCAAATGAGGACGCTGGGCGTTAATGGGTTAATTATTTATACAAGTACAGCCTTATGACTGGTGTATGAATTGTAAATATTTAATTAGTGTATAATTCATTGATTAATATTATATACATATTCTAGT
This sequence comes from Salticus scenicus, assembly GCA_963930645.1. NCBI lineage: Eukaryota > Metazoa > Arthropoda > Arachnida > Araneae > Salticidae > Salticus > Salticus scenicus. The sequence continues at coordinate 294,448,963 of OZ005655.1, read as the reverse complement.
TTGCCTTTGCCCACCTAGCAGTTGATATTTCAAAAAGAAAATATTTCCTTGTTTATTTAGCTCTCATACCAGTTTATGTCATTTAGCATTGGCTCATATGATATTTAAAAAATAATAGCATAGTTTACATTGTACTGTTTAAAAAGCCCTGAAGGCTCCATAAAGTTTTTAAAAAATAATAACATTTTAATTTAACTACATATAATCAGTTAAATACAATTCGAGGCTGCTGTCACTGCTTGTTTTAATGAATTGTACCCACTAAATGTAAAAAAAAGATTAAAAAAAAATAAGTGAAAGTATTAAAATGGTAATAAAAATATGAATTTTGTTAATGGGTAAAGTGTGAAAAAATTTTCTTAATTCAAATGATATTTGTTAAACCTAAGTAAAAATTTTTTAGGATATCTTTTTTTTTTTTTTATCTTCCCTAATTCCTTATTTTTTTTTAAATTTTGATTAGAAACTATGAGTAAAGTTTTCTTTTTCTTAATACATTGCTTCAGTTATATGTCATATTTCCTATTAAATTATCCTTTTCCAAAATTATTTTATGTGTTCAATACCGTGAGTAAAATTTTGCTTTATTTCAATATATTATTGTAGCCACAAAGTCAAAGTCTGAAGTTGAGTGGCTCATACTACCGCATTTATGATTGTTATAAAATTACTTCTTATTAAGAAGATACTATGTTGAATAAAAATGTTGGCAATAAATGCGTACATGGATTTTTTCAATAGAAATAGAATATTATTTATATTTTTATAATTTAAGTAAAATGATTGATAGTGTGGATATTGTGCATATATATACACACACATACACATAATAAAAAACAAATGTTGTACAATAATGTATGAATACATAATAAAAATCATTAAAATCAAATAAATCTTGATTTAAATAAAAAAAATCCGATTTAAATAAAAAAAATCAACAACCCTGTTCTTAAGTGTCCAATAGCAGATGAATTTTATCCTTGAACTCAGGTCGCATGCATGAAGTCCCAATTGTTGTAAAATCTTTATAGAGTTTTTATTAATTTCCATTATTTTTAGAATTCATTTCATAAAATATTTAGCATTATGCGCTAAAAAAATTTGAAACATTTATGAACTATTAGTATCAGAGCACAGACTCATTATAAGCAAAAAAATATCATATAAATTTTTGCAAAATCCAAATGAAAGGATGTTACTCTCAGGTCCAAAATTAAATTTTATATATGTTTATTTATTTTTCATTTATTATTACTATTATTATTTATAGTTTGAAATTCTAATTAAGAATGTTTTTTTATTTTGTGAAAACAATTTATTAAATAATATATAGGTAAAGTGTTTACATATATATTATTCATGTTTATCACTGCTATTTAAGAAATTATTTTGTACCATTTTTATACATATAATAAAGTGTTCTGAATTACGGAAAAACCCCTTATCCAGAATATCCCAGGTCCCAAGCTTTCTGAATAACGGATCCTATACTGTACCACCATTTAGATCGAATCATTAGGCCTGGAGAACAGGAGAGGAATCCGTTCTTTTGGATATAGTACTGAATTCACAGCAATCCAAAAACAAATCCTCCCTTTAGTTACTTGAATACAAAATTCTTACTTTAAATCCCCCCTTTCCCCCAGTTTGAATTTTTTTTTTTTTTAAGTATTTCTGTCCTGATACATTGTAAAATTTTGAAACTTATATGTATTAATTTTTTTAAATAACTTATTTAATTTCTTACTAAAAGAGATAATTATACTTTTTATTATATTTATTTAAAAAAATAGGAAGTTATAAAATTATCTATATTTATAATCTGGTTAGAGCATCAAACTTGTAATTAGAAAATTACGGTTTCGATACTTGGACGAAGACTCTTATGCATACTAATGGTGGCTGAGGCTGGTGCAAATATAACCTGTTGTTGCCGCAATGTCCTCCATGTTCCGTACAAATACATAGCTGCCAAATTTTCCTGATTTTCGGGAAGACCTTTACACCAGAATTTTATGATAGTGAACTTCGAGATCTTAAATCTCCGAAAATTAATATAAAAAGTTTCTAAAAAAATATAGTGGTGATTATCTTTATTTTAAGTTTGTAAAAGTTGGCAACTATGCAAATACTGGCAACTATGCAACCTCTGGGGGTTACCAAAATGTAGGTGAGCCACCCCCTCCATAGAGGGTCAAAATTGTGATGGCATGTTTCTAGACCACTCCTACGGATGAGTCCCAGACCATCACCAATTGCCCAATGAGTAGCTATAGTGTGGCATTAATCAACTCCAACTTCCTTCAATAACTATGATGATGATGATGACAGGGAAACTAGAAATCCAGAAATTTCAGGAAAGGGGATCCCTCACTGTAATACATAAAAAGGAATGACAAAAAGGGTTTTGGAAATATTTTAGGAACTTGAGTGTTATTTATTTATTAAAGTGTTTTACTGTACTCAAGTTGAAACATGAGAATAACAAAAAGTTTTGTTTGTGAAATTTTAAAAATGTTTTTAATGTATTGTTTGATATTTACCTTATTAAAGAAGCTTTCAATCTAAACTAAATATTATAAAGCGAAATCATGTTCTTATTTCAAGCATTCATTTTTTTTTTTTTTTTTGGTTCCAGCTATCAGTTTTATTTAGAAATAAGATTCTATTCATTTATATTTGCTTTCATTTTAAGAAATGTGTTCTTTATTATAGGATGACCATACATTATCCATGCTTCCTGAAGGTGACCACAGATCGGAATTTCAATCCTATGTGCAAGATAGCTGTGCCTTATGGTATCCATCCTATTTCGATAACCAGGAAGTTTCGGTAGCAATAAGTAAATTTCCTACAAGCGGTATCTACAGTTCTGTCCATACTGATGCTATTGTTTGCTCTGATGTTGTTGGGAGTAGCCATGGATATAATTCCAATACTGTCAAGGATGTTTTGCTTGATGCTGGAACAAACATAGATGATTGTGTTGAATGTTCGCATAATAATATTAACTTAGAATGCAGTCTATGCTTGGCAGAATTGAATCAAAACTTTTCTAGTAAAAGCTTCCGTGCTGATTTAAGTCCTGAAGTGCCTTGCAGAACTTTTTCATTGATGCAGCATAGTGATAGGAGTGTTGGGGAAAGAGAATCAAACACTGCTTTCGAAGGACATGAAAATGAATCCGTACCATCAGTGCAAACAATGTGCCATCTGAAAAATGCTCATCACGATACAGATTCAGAAAGTACTGCAACTTGCCTGACGCAGAGTACAGATTTAGAAAAATACTTAGAGCTTTCATGTGAATTTAGCAGTCCTGATAATTCAGCTGTTATGTGGGATTCAAAGACTGCCAGCCAGCAGTGCACGCTATCGAGGTCTGATGATGCAAGTTCCGAAACAATAGTAAACACAGAAAATGAACTGACACCTTGTGCATCTACCATGGCAGAGCTGACTGATAATATAGAAGATGAATTCAGCAATGCAGAGGAAATAGCAGGTGCCTCTAATAACAAAGAGATAACAGCTGGCGAAATAAAAAGGTCGCATTCCGTTGATAGTTATATGAAAATTCTGCAAAATTGTGGTAAAAACCTAAAAGTTAAAAAATCACAAAGTGAACCTTTTAATACCAATGAAGTATCCGTTGATGTAAAGGATATTAAAACAGTTGTTTCATCTAAAACTAATCTTTTGATCAAAGAAGACAGTAAAGAAAGCGAAGAAGCAAAAGATGTGCCTGAAAAAGATGATTGTGCTCAAGAAGTTTGTACAAAAAATGAAAAAGCTTCGGAACCAGAAGATAACAAAAATACTTCCTTTCAGAAGAAAAAGCATATTAGACAAAATTCATATACTTTAGATCAGCCCTCATTTGCTTTGATGTTAGCGCATGCAGATTGTACATGTTTAGACTCTAAATGCATTTCTCCTCACTGCTCTGCCCTAAGAGATACTAATGACGGGACATCAAATTCTGCTTTTATGAAAGAAAAAGTCGATATTTCAACCTCTCCTTCTCAAAGGAAAAGTCTTCCTGTTTTGAACTCTGAAAAAACACATAAAGATGCTCATTTGAATAAAGAAGAAATGTCTTGTGCTGTTGTTGATGTTTTTCCTAATGTAAAAGAAGACAGTTGTGAGAAATCTGATTCCGGAAACACAAAAGCATCCGTGAATACCATTGATGTTAAAGAAGATTTAAAGTCGAATGTTGCAGAAAGTTTAGGTAAAAGGTATGGTGTTTTCTCTATTTTTGATGTGCATTGTTTCAGCAGATAATTATAATGGTGAATTTGAAATACATATATATATATACTTAGTGTTATTTTAATTAATATGTACTTGCTATACTAGAAATAGATTTGAAAATTCAAGACTTCAGTTCAATTTAATTAATAGCAAATGTTTTACAGTTTGTTTGTTATTAGTTTTAATAAAATTATGTAGTTATCTAGATATTTATCTATCTCATGTTATAGAAAACATTCAAAACAGCTGAATTGTAAATTGTTAAAAAAAAAAAAAAAAAAAATAAGAAAAAGCATGTGCTTATGTATTATAGGTTGAAATATATCTTCTACAGATTTTAATACTTTGCCTACAGTGACTATGTCTTTCCTTATAGATGTAGGAATGTTTCATAATTTAGATGTGATTCATTATTTTACATTTTTTTTTTCTTTTCCAAACAGAATTAATTTAAACATTCATTGCTTGGTTTAGTCTCTCTTTTATTATAAAAACATCTGTCCACATTATTGGAAAGTCCTCCATTATCTGTGCATGATTTTAATTTCGTGTTGTATGAATGTGTTGTTGATTTCGTGTTGTTGATTTTGAATTATAAATTTTTTTTTTTTTTTAATGTGATATCAGAAGCCACTCTATACTTGAAAATCTGAGAGTCACATTGACTCATTGTCTGTAGCTGGGGTAGTCAACCTGTTTATACCTATTGCCCAATTTTGTATGTTTGTTCTTTGTAGTAAAATTTTTTAACCACTCACCAGTTCCACAAAAACGGTGATTCATAAAGTAAAGAGAGAAGTAATTTAACTTTATAAAGTTTGTAAAACAGAGGGAGGGTAAGTGCACCAGTGATTGACACTTTTAGAGCAATCTCTGATGTTTTTTTATGTTCTAGTCATCAGAAAATATTTTTAGAAATCTTAAGTCAGTACATAGGGTACGAAAGACATTCAGAACCACATATATGTTAAAATATATACATTTGATAACAATTATTTTTTTTTATGAATTTTTATTTGACACCCACTCAATGTTCCAGTAATTGACACTGCCAGTTTTTCATTTTATCAGTCATTGGCCCCTATGTTCCAGTGTTTGACACTGCTAGTTATTCATTTTACCAGTTATTAGCACCCTATACTCTAGTGTTTGACATAAAATGTTAAAATTCTTATATGTAAAATATATGATTTTCTTATTTTTCTTATTTATTAATTATTTCGGGATAGATATCAATTACTGGAACATGCCAATCACTGGAGCACCTACCCTATAGCAAGTAAAAATATATTATAATGAAGCACTTTTCTATTTCAATGTTTTTAAAATGTCAATTAAATTTTAAAATAAATGAAAGTGCTTCAACATCAGACAAAACCCCTACCACCAAGGCCTGATTACCAAAAAGGCTCAATAAGCACAAGCTTCTCCTCTAAAATTAAACAGTGGCCCCAAAACAACTGAGAATAAGATCTCAAAATTCCCAGTTTGAGACTTTCACTTCTTAATTATTTTATCTACCTAGTGTAAGAGAAGACATAATTTTGAGGAAGTTATGTTATTTAATCATAAAAATGTAAATGCTCTGAATCAATAAGCTGTTAATCAAATATATCTATCTTGATGTTATGGATAGAAACTATCCGCATGCATGAATGCAAAAGAACTATAACATAGCTGCCAAGTCTTCTTGGTTTCCGAGAAGACTTCCCGATTTTTGCATTTCCTTCTTGCTTCTTGCCAGAAAATAAAATCTTCTTGATTTTCTATGTATTTCATCTTTTTTGCTTCCAAAAAAGAAAAAAACATCTAAATATACTTATAAATTATACATAAAAATCTTATTTACTTTATGCATAAATTTTCATCGATGAGATTTGTTCCAAAATATTAATATCTTGCAATAATGGCTTTTACAGTGCTAATTCCTGATAAAACTGGGAGTGTATACAAATCTGGAGATAGGGCATTTCTTTCAAGTTTGCTTAGGATAACTTTTTTTTTTTTTTTTTTTTTTTTATATATACTTGCTATCTTGAATAAAATATTAATATATTTTTATTTAACTTGAAAATATTCCTTTAAAAAATTAGTGTTGTTAAGAAGCAATATATGCATATACATTAGAATTTACTTTTCTAAAGAAGTCAAACATAAATTCACATAATATTTACTGTATTATTTGTTCCCTAGGTTTTAAATGTTCAAAACTAAGCTTATTGGCTTATTATAGAATAGATGCCTACGATTTTCCTTAATAAAATAATTGTTTCTGCTATACCTACTATATAGAGTAAGAAAATCTTCCTGTTTTTTGAGCCCAATCTTCTTTATTCTTACCACAAGAAGTTGGCAGGTATGCTATAAACACAGCCACTGTTTTTGGTCTATGTAATATTTTTATATGATTATATAAAGTTGAGAAAGGAACTTTATAATGAATTACACTAAAAGATATGCATGAGAAGTTCTAGCATTAATAAATTTGTTTATATGTGTATAGAGATTAGAAAGTTTTCCTCGTATGAAATTTGACCTCAAAATGATACTGAGCTACCCTTAGCTTCAGAGGTTAATTAGGCCTTGCCTACCACCCACTATAAAAGCTGGAACGCTCACTACTAGGTGCTAGGGACTGAGTTTATAAGAATTGAGACTGGGAGCCAAATTTTAAAACCTGTGAGTCAGTTTCTAAATAATTGCCTGAAACATGAGTGATTGTAAAAACCATTACCGATTCTATTTTAGATATATTTGAACAGGACAATTTAAATAAAACAATATAAAATTGTAAGATAAAACTAAGCTTAACTTTTAATATTCACTGTTAAACTGTATACAAAGTAAACAACAACAACAAAAAAAAAAATAAATAAATAAAAATAAATAAATAAATATGTAGAATAAAATTTAAAAATATATACTTTTGTGTACACTAATATTATCAATATTTGGTTTTAAAAAATATTCTAAATTGATATTCTAATTTATTAATAAATAAATAAATAGCTTTTTCTTTTTAATTTATAGTGTCAAAGAAAGTTCATAAAATTATAATTAAAGTTAAGCTTCTTAAATCATCTCTTTTGCAACTCAAGTCTGACTCGCAGTTTCAAAAGTAATGAGCCAGATTTTCCCAAAATTAAATTGCACATGAAATGTGATCTCTGTGTTATGATCTTACTAAATAAACATTATATCAAGTTAGCTCTTCTTGTTCTATTGTGTATGAAGTTTTAAAGATGATATTGTACGGCAGAAATTTAATTACATTTTTATATATTAAATTTCTTTTAGTCTGATAGTATGCAAAATCTTTTAAACACAGTAGGTCTCAGGGACCTGCTTTCACTTAGTAATACTCCTGATTTGTTTCTTTTTCGTAATACTTGTTAATGATGAATTAAAATATTAATGGTAATAATAATCTTCATTCTGTTTATTATTTTTCAGTCTTTTGGATACTCTAAATCTTTCAGATCAGTCAAAACACCTGGAATATATTCAGCATATCTGTGATGAGCTTAAAGCAGACCATGAGCTGCGTGTGAATGAATTACGTGAGCATCAGAATAGACAATGGTTACAGCTGGCAGAGGAATTTAAACAGAAAGAGGAAAAATTGTATGAACAATTAAGAGCTCTTCAATCATCAGGATGTATGTTTGATTATTTGGCCCTTTGCAGAACTCTAGGTCAAAATAATAATATATATTTCAGAAATATTATTATTTAAAAAAAAAAAAAAAAAAAAAAACTTCTCAAATAAAGTTTTTTTTTTTTTTTAAAGAAAGTATATTATAATAATCTTTTACTTTGTCCCATGCTTATTTGTTTATACTTTCCCAGTATTCTATTGGTTGCCTTTTCTTCTCTTTTCATGTCTGTTCTCTCCCCCCCCCCCCCCCCCTCTCTCTTTTTTTTTTTTTTTCTTTTCTTTTTACACTTTTTACTTTTGCATTGGTAGACAGCCTCAAATTTTTATTTAAAAGTGTATTAAGTGCATTAAGAATTATTTTAGCATTTGACAAATTAATTGTTTAGTCAGATTTCCTGGATTGGTCAGCCCAAAGAGGATTTAGATAATTCTTGATTATTGAAATTCTTCCTTTAAGCAAATGGCAAGATTTATTTTACCTTGACCAATATTAGATAAATGACAGTTATTATAAGAAACACTAAAAAATTCCTCATTTACAAAGATAAAAACAAGAAACCGTAACACTAAAGCCATTGATTTTGAGGGCTAAAGTAAATAGTAAATTAAAAGACAAAACAAACATCAGACTTGAATTTTAAAAGATTTATAAAAGAACTAGCAAACCCATGCAAAGTTTTCACAGTTTATTAATTAATTAATTTTTATTTTATTTTAATTTACCTTTAAAATTTTAAACTTTATAAGTCTTATACAAATTTCACCCTCCAATTAAAATTTTAATTAACCAGAAGCCAAATTATTATTAGTTTTTGTGAGATGAAACGCTAATGGTAGTTAAATCAAATCGTTCAAAGAAAAGTTTCAAAATAAAATTCATGTTTGTCGACCCAGTTTTCACATTTTCCCAGGCAAGACAGCTTCAATATGGTAACTTTTAAATTTTCACCGCCATATTGACGGGATCCCTTTTCTTTTTTTATTATTTATTCATTTTGGCATAATTTTTTGTTAAAAACACTTGGTACCTATTTTGATTATATTTTTTATCATTGCATTTTTCAGTCAATTTATGAAAAAGTTTATATTTTGTTTTTTTCTTTAAAGTATTGCTGGGTTTAAAATGATGCTTGCAAGGATTGTAAAGATGCAACTTTAAAAAATAATTTTTTCTATAAAATGATCTAATCAGGCAAATATCGTCATTTTCTTATTTTATTTTATCGCTGAACTGAGTCCGCATGCTAAATATTACTTGTACATTATTTTTTATCCTCACGTATTTTAGTGTCACTATTGTATCGTTTCTACAAAATATAATTGTAACTGGCCCACATTAGAGAAATATTATATAGATAGATTTAATGTTTAAAAAGACTTCAAAAATCATTATTAATTATAGAATGCCTGAAATCTCTTAATGGCAAGAAGTGTTTTAAATGTTTCAGTTTATCATTTAAGGAAAGAGGTTACACAATTGATTTTTGAAGATGTGGTAGTGGTACACATAATGGTAGATGGTTACAATTTTCTTATTATCAAAATGATTTAGTAGGGTATAAAAAAATGAGTGACAGAGCAAAATTTTTTTATTAATATAAACATGATAAAAAGAATTATTTTTAGTGATTAAAATATTGATAAATTGAATTTTTTAAAATTTTCTAATTCAAAAGAGAACTGAATATGTGGATTATTATAATTAACAATTTGAAGAATAATCAAGGTATTAACTTGAACAAGACAAAAAATTTGTTAGTTTTCTTTTCTAGTGCTCAAAATTTATAGTTTTTAATATAGATGAAATAATTATTATGTATAAAATTTGAAACTTGTATAATAAGACGATCTCTCAATTATACGACTTATTTCTTTGGTCTCTTAATATATAAGTGAGAGGTCACTGTATAGGGTCATTCCATGCCAAATCAACCACTCATTCAACCTGACCCCCTCAGATTTCTATGAAACTTGCAGGAATCATTCTCCTTGATGATATAAATGAGAATATATTTTTTTTTTAAATTTTACCTTGTTCGATTTTTTTTTAAATAATTTTTTTAAATTTCAAAAAATCAGCATTTTTAGCTTGTATAAGCATTTTCAATCTCAAATTTCTCAAGTTCTATAAGGGATAGCGAAGTTTATGACCCCTCATTTTAAAGAGTATTTCACAAAGTTTAATTTGATATGCAACATCATTATGTTGGGTAAAAATTTAAAAATTTTTGAAATTTAAAAATTTGAAATTTAAAAAAAATTAAAGATAGTGTTTTTTTAAAAATCTGAAAAAAAAAAAAAAAAAAAAAAAAAAAAAAATGTTTTTGGTTATACTAAAAGCTATATAACCTGAAACTTTTAGAGTGGGATCAGGAGTTATGACAAAAAACCTAGCTACTCTACATAGTAAATTGTATTACAATTATCATATAATATGCTTACTTTATAAAATACCTGTTAATTAAAATTCACACATACAGTATTGCATGCTAATATACTATTAAACATGGGAGGGGGTCAATATTCAATGTAATTGTGCTTAATAAAAAATAAACAACAATTTTTTGATAAAGTTTTGTTAGATTATTTAAGGGGAATTTTTTTTTTTTTTAATTACTGTGAGTTTTATAGCTGGAATGTTTTAGAGTAGGTTCTTACTGCGATTAGAAATGATAATAAAGAAACAAAGGTATAAATACATTGTTCAGTTAAAATTACTGGAAGCTTTAATATAGCTTTACGACATCCAGTACATGTTTATACAAATTTGGACTATATCTCAAAATGTTTTCATTTATTATAAATGAAAACATATATAAATATACATTTTTTCATTATTACAAATCACAAACTTTTTTTATAATAATCATGGCCACCTTTCTTGAATGGATTATAGCAATATATAAAAAAATGTTTTGATGTGCTAGGTTTACTCATTTTTACACAAAGTCTTAATGATCATACAAATTTAATCATACATTTAATCATAAAAATCACACTAATTTAAAGTCAGGTTGTAAGACAAAAGTCAAAACTAAATAGAATTGATTAAATTTTTTATCTGAAGAGGGTACTCATTGTTTAAAATAAATATGCCAAAAATGTTTGATTAAAAAAAAAAAAAAAAAAATGCTTATTTTACTTCTTACTTAAAAGAGTATGGTAGGGTTCCCATGGGTCAGGGAGAATCTGGAAAAGTCAGGGAATTTGAAATTATTGAAAAAAGTCAAGGAAATGTCAGGAAAAAATCAGAAATATTGTCTAAAAAGCTGGAAAAATGATGATATAAACCTGGAAAATGCTTTTTGAGCATTCAGTGTATGTTGAGGGTCACATGACTATGCTGTCTTTTATGTCGCAAGCTGTTTTATGTTTTACGCTGTGAGCTTACCTTTTATGTTGCAAACCAAATTTCATGACTTGAATTTTCTAAAAATAGACCTGGAAAAGTCAGGGAATTTTATTTTTGAAATTGAGTTGGAACCCTGGTATGAACCCTGGTATGAACCCAAAATCACAACTAACTTTTTCTACATTGAGATCTCAGAAGAGATATAAAAAATTAAACTACAGTGGAGATGCAGATGAGTCATATGCCAGCAACAACATAAATAAAACAATCTTTAAATAAAGACAATTTTGAACCAGAACATCTCTAATTAGCAAATGAATTGAGAATTGATTATTATTTACTTACTTATGATTTATGCTGTCATTAATTTGTAAATGACAGCAGTTAAGTAATAATTTATTATCTGAATGGCTTCTGATATAAATTTATAACCTTATATTGTAATCATTTTGTAATCCGTCTTTAAAAAACTGCGTAAGTTTTAAAACCATCACTAATGATTATAATCTTAAAAATTTGAAACTTGTAGAATTACACACACATTTAAAAAAGAAATCAAATAATCAAATTTTTAATGATCTTAGAAATTTTCATGAAGAAAACTTTTTTTTTACTATTTTACTAGTCATAAATATGAACTTTCAAAATAATGTCTTTTATCAAGTAAGCATATTATATGGTACAATTGAACCTCGAAAATCCGGACATCCAAAATCCAAAAATCTCAATAATCCAGACGATTTTTCAATTTTAATTTTAAAATAAGACTTAACTGTATCTTATTTCAATATTTCTTGTGAAATGCAGTTTAAAATTCGTTTAATTGAACACTGAATACATAAATTTGAACATAATCTGACATATTTTTATATTGTTTGATTTTGAATTAAAGATTTTTTTGTTTACAAAAAAAGTTAGGTTATAAAATGGGAAAAAAAAAAAAAAAAAAAACCAATAAAAATAAATAAATAAATAAATAATATCATAGTGAAAAATAATTACTGAAATGTTAAAAAAAAATTGTTTCCTTAGTTTATTAGCAGTTATTTAGGAGGCATTATCAGTTGTTTATTATATTTTAGTGTAATATATCTGTTTTAATTTAACATAAGTCTTTTATTATATTTATATTTTAATTAACCAATTTGATTTGTTGTTTATTTTCATTAACATAAAATTGCAGTTTGTATGTTATTGTAACATCACAAAAAACTAGTTTTCAATAAATCTCTAAAATCTGGAATCGCCGTGGTCCTGCCAAATACGGATTTTCGAGATTCAACTGTAATTATAATACAATTTAACATGTAGAGTAACTAAGTTTTTTGTAATAACTTCTAATCCCATAGAGATCCCACTCTAAAAGTTTCTGGTTATATAGCTTTTAGTATAACCAAAAACATATATTTTTTTTTTCAAATTTTTTAAAAAACACTATCTTTGAAATTTTTAAAATTTTTAAATTTAATAATTTTTAAAATTTTTACCCAACATAATGATGTTGCATATCAGAATTAAACCTTGGAAAATACTCTTTAAAATGAGGGGTCATAAACTTCTCTATCCCTTATAGAACTGAGAAATTTGAGATTGAAAATCCTTACACAAGCTAAAAATATGCTGATTTTTTGAAATTTAAAAAATTAATTTAAAAAAAATCGAAAGAGATAAAAATTTTCTAAAAATATATTCTCATTTATATCATCAAGGAGAATGATTCCTGCAAGTTTCATAGAAATCTGAGGTGGTCAGGTTGAAAATTGAAATTTTTTGGTTGATTTGGCATGGAATGACCCTAATATTATATATATATGTAACCGTTAAAACGCGAAATCTGTTAATCTGCAGATTACCTAGCTAATCTGCAGATTAACTAAAATAACCCGTTAAAGTGCGGAATAAAGTGATTTCCGCAATTTAACTAGGTAATCTGCAGATTAACGGTTTCAGTATCGTTAAAGTTCAAATGTTTGTGTCGAGCCTTAGTTTTTTTTACATTCACTATGACGTCAAACAGCCATGTGATACAGATACGCGAATGACCTTCAAACATAACTGAAACTTTTACCCCTTCCCTTCCGCACTTCCGCTACGCTATGATGATAAACATAAACCGATAAATGGCAAACGCAAAATGTGGCCATGGAAATGTGGATGGAAGCCATGATTAGGTTTATTATTACGACTAACACAAAATTTAAAGTAACAAGTAAGTTATAATTGTTTTTAGGGATGGACCGGATATGGATTTTACCGGATAACCGGATACGGATATCCGGCATTCCGGATATTTTTTTACTTTGCCGGATCCGGATATCCGGCCGGATATATCATCGGATATCCGGCAGTCCCCTTCCCCAGTTCACATAAAATTTTCAGTTTTTTAAGAGCACACAATAATTAAACTAGTATATTGTGGCCACCACAATAATTTCTTCTATATTTTCCTATACAAATTTACTAAGGGCAAATAATTTATTAAAACTATTATTCATTAAAATTATCTAACATGAAGAATGCAAATGATTTTTATCTTGGAGAAAACTAAAACCAAATATCCAAATAAGGACAGTTTTACTGCCTATAAATAAATCTTAAAAAATGCGTATTTATAATGGTTATCTCATATCTCATACAAGTTTAGATATAGTCTTCCCATTATCGAGGAAATTTTCAGTATAGAAGCGCCATCTATTGGTCTATAAGCATCCAACTTGAATCAGCGTAATGTCTCATAATGTCCTTCTCACATATCAAGTTTTGTTTGATTATACGCCATAGAACCTGAGATATAGTCTTTTCTTAAATTGCAGAAATCTCTGTGTGGCAGCGGCAGCTGTTGAGCGGCTGACATCAAAAATTGATAGAAACTAATTTAGGTGAAGATTCAACTACAGATAAATTTTAATGCAATTCTGTGCATTAGTTCCTGAGCTACAGCCTTCCCTTAAATTACGGAAATCGCTTTTTTAGCAGCGCCACCTGTTGGCCGATAAGCATTATTTATTAAAATTACCCACCACGATAAATGCAGGCGATTTTCATCTTACAGCAATCTAAAAAAACCGCACTATAGCAGCGTAACCTATTGGTAGATATACATCCAAATTGAATCGGCATAATGTCTCATAATGGTCTTCTCACATATCAAGTTTTGTTTAATTATACCCAATAAAACCTGAGATATAGCCTTTTCTTAAATTGCAGAAATCGCTGCGCGTGCATCACCTGTTGAGCGGTTGACACCAAAAGTTGACAGATACTAATATATGTCAATGTACATCTACATATAAATTTATATTCAAATCTGTACAGTAATTCCTGAGATATAGCCTTCTCTATATTGCAGTATAGCAGCGCCATCTGTTGGACGATAAGCATTTAACTTGAAACAGCATAATGTATCATAATGACCTTCTTACATATGAAGTTTTGTTTGAACACACGCAATAAAACCTGTGATATAGCCTCCCCTTAATTTGAGGAAATCACTGTATTGCAGCGCCACCTGTTGAGCCGTGACACCAAAAGTTGATAGGCCCTAATTTAAGTCAAGGTGCATCTATACACGAATTTATATACAATTCTGAGTAGTGGTTTCGGAGATAAAGTTGCCACAAAATTTTTGTCTCTCTCTCTCACACACACACACACATTTTCTAAAAATTGTAAATTCATGTTCTTAGACCTCCCAAAACGTATAAATCCTTCGAAAACCGGAAGTCGAAAATTTTTACGAATCCCATACTTTCTTCTATTGCATATAGAAGAAAGTAAAAAAGATATTTGCATTTCGTTATAAAACTGAATTTCATTCGCATAACTAATATATGATGTGGCCACCACATGAATTTCTTCTATATAATTTTACACAACATTCATTGAACATAATTTTTTTATTAAATTATTAAATTATTTTTTATTATAAATGCAGATGATTTTTATCTGAAAGAATTATATCACTACATGGTGAAAGAAAGTAAATTTTTTTGCCAATATCAAAAGAAATAAGATTTTTTTCTAATTTTTTTTCGTTAAAAGATAAAAAAATCTGTAAGTTTGTTTTAATTTATCACAGATCTATACTTAAACCTTTTAAAGGTAATGACGAAGTCTTTCGAAACAAAACACCCATATTGAAAATTTACTCCCCCCCCGGGGGGGAGAGGGGTGTTAACTCCCCTTCAAGAGGGTGAAGCTATGCTGCAAACTGCACATTTTTTTTTCATGTTAACTATTACTATTATAAATAATTCATATAAATTTTACAATCACACGTTTAAAATAACTCTCATTAAGTACATTTATACAAGATTTTGTCCCATACTGGCATGTTAAAAATTTAGAAAAATGCGATCACAGCACCACCTATTCAGCAATTGTTCCACAAATCTAATCAGCACCAGTTTATGTCAGGGTTCAACTAAATACCAAGTTTGGTTAAATTTCGTTTATTGGCTCGTGAGTTACAGCGTCCACAAAATTTGTGATACACACACACACAAACTGACAGTCAGACAGACATTTTCTAAAAACAGTCAAATCGTGTTCAGGACATCCCAAAACGTGTAAATCCATCGAAAACTGGAGTTCAAAAATTTTCACGAATCCAATACTTTGGTAAAAAATGTAAAATTGTAAATATCATTGGGATAATAAAGCCATAACAGAGTTATTTTATTTTATTACGTTATTCTCTATTCAATAGAAGAAAGTATTGGATTCGTAAAAATTTTTGACTTCCGTTTTCGATGGATTTACACGTTTTGAAAGGCCTAGAATACGATTTGATCAGTCCGTCTGTGTGTGTGTGTGTGAGAGAGAGAGAGAGAGAAAGAGAGAGAACAAAAATTTTGTGGCAACTGTATCTCTGGAACTACTGCTTAAAATCACATATAAATTTATATGCAGATGCAACTTGGCATAATTTAGTGTCAATCAATATTTGGTGTCAACTGCTCAAAAGGTGGCACTGCTATACAACGATTTCCTCAATTTAAGGGGAGGCTATATATCTCAGGATCTATTTCGTATAAGCAAACAAAACTAATATGTAAGAAGGCCATTGTAAGTCATTATGCTGGTGCAATTTGAATGCTTATCAGCTAACAGGTGGCGCTGCTATAAAGGAAGCAATTTAAAGAAAGGTTATATCTCAGGAACTACTGCACATAAATGCAGATAGTTTCATACCCAGATGCAACTTGACCTAAATTAGTGCCTGCCAACTTTTGTTGTCAACCGCTCAACAGGTGGCGCTGCTATATCTCAGGTTCTATTGCATACAATCAAATAAAATTTAATATGTAAGAAGGCCATTATGAGTCCTAATACCAGTTCAATTTGAATTCTTATCGTCCAACAGGTGGTGCTGCTGTACAGCGATTTCCGTAATTTAAGGGAAGGCTGTAGCTAAGGATCTACTACACAGAATTGCATATAAATTTACATGTAGATGCACCTTGACGAAAATTAGCACATACTTAATTTCCCCCATAGACGCAATGTATTTGAATTCTCTTGGGTGTCCCTGTATACGAATCATTTGTTTGATCTTAATGAAAGATTTAGTGTAGCATCCCTATGTCATAAAAATTTATAATACCATGTTTGAACTTTCTGCTATTATTTGTTCTTGAGATATGCTGATGATAGACACACGCACAGACACACAGACCAACCGTTAAAAATAGGATTTTTGGATTCAGGGGACCTTAAATCGTGTAAAAAAAAAAAAAACTTAAAAAAAATTTGACCCAAAAACATTATTTCTCTACCATTTACATGGGTAAGAGAAAGTAAAGCTAGTATGTTGTGACCACCACAAAACTTTCTTCTATATTTTCCTATATAAATTCACTCAGTTAAAATAAACTACAATGACTATTATTTATTAAAATTATCTACCATGATGAATGCAGGCGATTTTTTATCTTGGAGAAAACTAATACTAAATATTCAAAGAAACACAGTTTAACTAACACCTTAAAAAATAAGTTTTCATACTGGTTATCTCATGTATGAAGTTTCGTACAGCTAAATGCCATAGAAGTTGAAGCATGCATTCCCGTTCTCTGAAAAAAACTGCACTATAGCAGCGTAAAATATTGGTAGGTATACATCCAGATTGAATCGGTGTAATGTCTCATAAAGGCTCTCTCACATATCAAGTATTGTTTGATTATACACATTAGAACCTGAAATTTAATCTTCCCTTAAGCTGAGGAAATCACCGTATAGGAGCGCCGCCTATTGAGCAACTAGTTCCAAAAGTTGATCCGCTGTAACTTATGTCAAGGTGCATCCACATGTAAATTTTTAAGCAATTTTGCACTGTAGTTCCTCAGATATTGCCTTTTTTGAAATTGTGGAAGTCGCTGCATAGCAGCGCCACCTGTTGATTGGTTGACACTAACTGTTGATAGGCACTAATTTATGTCAACCTGGCAGCGGGAACACAAGAAGAGCTTTTGAGCGATTTCAGTATTTTTTTATTCTTTTTTTAATAAAGCGATATAGAAAAGAGTTTCCTTAAATATATAATGACCAGCGAAGCGGGCAAAGCCTGCTAGTACACATTTAAACTGTCTTTCTTTGAATATTTAATGTCAGTTTTTTCTAAGATGAAAATTATTTGTATTCATCATGTTAGATAATTTTAATAAATAATAATTTTAATAAATTATTTGCCCTTAGTGAATTTATATAGGAAAATATAGAAGAAAGTCTTGTGATTTCCACAACATACTTGTTTTTAATTAAAAGAAATGAATTACAGGAATCTACATCTATAAAGGCAGATCTCCTGACTGACGTGCTTGCTCGCTCAGCAATGCCGAGTCAAACTAACGGAGACACAAATGTTTTATTTTATGATATTATTGATTTAGTGACGTGATTTAAGAAGCTATTTTTTGAAGTTTCCCCGCAAACGGAGGGAGAAAAGTTGCTTCTCGCACTTCTCACCATATCTTAAAGAAAGAAAACAAGAAAAAAAACCAATATTAAAAAACCGGATATCCGGCATATTAACCGGATATCCGGTGATTTTGATCCGGATATCCGATGATATTTCGGATATTGAAAAATCAGCCGGATATGCCGGATACCGGATATTTTCCGGATATCCGGTCCATCCCTAATTGTTTTAATTTTGATTTTATTTCTATCTTTTTTAATTCTGTCAGTATAAGTTTGATAAGGGTTCTCATTTTATTAATGAAATGAAATCTTAATTAAAAGCTGTCTCTCGTGAAACTCCATCTTGAATTATGAATATTAGATTTACATTACAGTAATTATTTCCTTCCGAACTAAAACTATTAAACCATTACTTTTTAAAACTAATTTATTTTAAAATTGATTTAAATTACTATTACTTACTGAAAAAAAAAAAGATATATTAATTATTAACTTTGAAAAATATTATGGCATTTAATAAATACTTAATATGAAATTTTTGTACATTTTTTAGCATTTCATTACATTTTCTTTTTATTCTTTCAGTTTCAAGTTTCCTGTACATATTTTATATATCATGATTATATTTTTATTTATTTATTTTAAATTTTGTTCGCTTTTTCAGATAATTTCGTTGTAGTTTATCACATAAAAAGTGTTAATAAAGTTTTTTTTTTTTTTTGTAAAATTAATATATTTGCTAAACTTGTGCAGATATATGTATGCTGCAAAATATGGTTTAGTAAAGCATTGAAAACTGTCATTTTAATTTTCATGCATCCTAAAAAATGTTAAAGCAGTTTTAATTATTTGAAGTACATCTTAAATAATGCTTCTGATTTGTCTAATTTAATATTTCTAGTATTTAAATAGTAATAGCAATATAAGTTGTTAATAAAACTTTTTTTTTTTTTTTTTTTTTAAATTGTTAAATATTTTTATTTTGAAAAGAAATCGTTACTGTATTACAATTCTAACATTCATATATAAAATAGAATTTATTGAAAGCTATTAAAGCTATTATATTTCATATTAAAAATGCATAACATCTTCAAACTTATATTGACAGAATAAAAAAGATGAAATAAATAAAAAATAAAACAAATATAACTTTAAAAGATATAAAAATTAAAACACATGCAGATTAAAATAAGTAAAGAAAGAAATAAAAAAGAAAATAAAACAATTTTTTTTTCCGAATGAAAAAACAAATACAACACAGCGAGCTGTAAAATTACAACACCAGATATCTTATTTTCACTTTAACTAGTGCCTAGTAGGTAATGTGCAGATTATCTAGGTAATTCGCAGATTACCTAGGTAATTTGAGAAATAAAACAATTTTCTTCACTTTAACGGATCACCCTAGTTAATGTGCAGATTACCTAGCTAATCTGCAGATTAACTGATTTCTGCACTTTAGCGGTAACATATATATATATATGCCTTTAATTTTATGTCAATTATATTATTGTTAAAAAAAATTCTATTTTTTTCTCTAATTTATAATTATTTTTTTATTATAGGTTTATCATCTAAAAATGAAAATGATCAAATGAAAAACAATGTAAATTGCAGTAATGATGCTGAAATAGCTGAAGAAAACCATATGATGCAAAATGAACTGGCAGTATCTGATTCACTTGGACCTTTATCTGATAAATTTCCGACTGCTGACAGTTCTTCTTCAATACAGACTTCCTCATCATCCATTCTCAGTAAATGCTCACTATCTTTGTCTTCTTCAGAAGTTTCTGTTCCTCCTGAGAATGCTAGAGCTTCATCTCCATCCAAAGAATACATATTTTCTGATAAAAATCCATCCATACTGTCTGAGGATATCAAAACTGAGGAGTCGACAGGAAACTCTGTTTCAGTGACCCAATTAGAAAATAATGGAAGTCATGCTTGCATTACTACTGAATCTATGTTAGACGTAAATGGCTTTTCCCACCCTACATCATTTGTGCCTCGTTACAATAGCCTTCCTGAATATCAGAATGCAATAGCTGTCCCTATTTATGATAACTGTGATAAAATGACTTGCTTTTGTGATAATACTTTCCAACCTTGTAGATGCTGTACATCCTTCAATGGTTATTCTGACTATAATATTGGTAGTTCATCTGCTTATTGTATTCTATCATCAAGGGAACAAAATTCTAGTTCATTCAGTAGAAATAGAAATAGTCAGTCTGATAGTATAGCTCCTTCAGGAATCCAGAAGGAATGTATGGATTCAATTAACTTCAATAATTCTACTATAAGTGTTAACTCCTCTAAGAAATCAAATAATTATACCTCTACTGCAGAGAATGATATACTGACATTTCATAAAAATGGAGAGCTACCAAATGTTCAACAACATGACAAAGAAAGTAAGAAAGGTTTATTACTGTCCATGAAACAAAAATCTCTCATGGATAATTCATTGTCTTTACATTCCAGACCATCAAAAAATGGATTGCATGATAGCTTATCTAAAGGAATGGTAAGCCTGCTTTGTTTATTAACCATTAATTAGCGTCAACAATAAAAAATTAAAATAAAAAATATTTATAGGGCAATTTAATTAACGTAAGCATTTCCACCATGTAACACACTGTTGTATTGTTGAGTAGGGCAAAATATGATTAATGTACACAGCTTTAATTACATCAATAGACATTATACCATAAAGAAATAAATATGATACAAACAAATATATATTCTGAAAAACACTTCATACATTGACCAATTCACTGCTCTGTCCAAACTGCTTACTTTCACTTCTCATGCTAAAACAAATCCTCTCACTCTGCAATCTTCAAAACCATAATTAAATATATATGTCAGTGGTGTTGCGTGAGTGACGTTTCGGTCATCTCCATATGTATGTGTGGTTAGAAACAGTCTGTTATCATGGAAAGTTCATTCATCTGATTGACTGTTGGAATGCCATAATACTTACGTTGCTCTATAAAAAAGGCGAATCAACCAATAAGATAAATACATATTCCATTACAATGCACTGTGTCCAGCCACTTGCATAGAGATGATCAAAAACGTCATTCACGCGTCGTCACTGATATATGTGTATTATTTATTTATTTATTTATATATATATATTTATTTATTATTTAGCTTTAACATGACAATAAAACATCTACTAACATGCATAAAGTAAAATCAGCATATATTTCTGATATGTAAAATTTCAAGCTTTATATTTAAAATGAGAGCTGTACTTTCTAATGCAGCAGTCGCCAACCTTGACTTAACCAGGGGCTAATCCAGGATTTCAAACTTAATACCTATTTTCATGAAAAATCTTAACAATATTTTATTTGTGGGGGGGGGGGGGGGGGGTTGTTCAAGCTAAGTAAAATAATAAAGATAATGCTTAGCAGTTAGTGTGAGGCTGAGAGCAGAATAAGAACCAAAACTCACTTCTCTCTGAAGTAAACAGTTCAGTAGAGAGAGTGTAAGTAGAAGTTGTTTTTATTCATGCTAGTATCACTGCACTGTACATGAATTGTACCAGGGAGGATAGATACATCACCACACAGTCATCAAAATGTCAAACCACCTGACAAATCAGCAAACAGTACACTGTGGCCACAACTCCAGAGTGTGTCTGTACTGATACACACAAGAATCGTTTTGTTTACTTATGCTATGCCGTTTCTCGCCCATAGTAAATGCTTGTAGATTAAAACCAATATTCTGTATAATTCTTGTTTTGTGAATCGCATCAACAGAAATGCACAAATAAGTTACTTTTCTTCAAAAATGTATTCATTTAAATGCCAGATTTTGCTGGGATGACTAAGATTTTTGTGATGTACCCATTTTAGCTGCATGATTTTTGTGAAGGTACTTTTTTTGCCAGGTCAATTTATGTGAAGGTACCCATTCTAGCTACATGATTTTTGTGAAGGTACCCATAAACAGTAGTAAAATCGACCTGTATTAACCCCTGTTAACGGACTACATAATTTACAGTCTAAAATCCTGCGGACTACCAAATTCATATTTTGGAATCCCAGTGACCACTAATATTATTGATTAAGAAACATAAAAATATTTCTTGAACAAAAATCAGAGAATACCCCTTTTATAAATATAAAGTAAACCTAGTTAATATAAAACATTACAAATGTTTATTTTATTATAAGAAAAAACGTAATAATCATAAGAACAAAGCTTAAAGTTGTTGGTTTTAACAAAACAATTATAGGTGAAAAATATGAATACCTTTTTAGTGTTTGCATATTATAAGAAACTCGGACTAAAGATTTAGTTACAATCATAAATTGCTATTTCCATAAAACTACATTTATGAAATTTAGTAATATGTGTATTATATTGTTAGATTATTAATGGGAAATTATATATTTTTTACGCACATTTGAAATTTTTGAAGAATTGGAATATTTTAATAAACTTAGAACAATTCCTAGCTAAATGCAAATCAGAAATTTAAAGCCTATACTTATACTATGCCTGATACTTAGAAAAAATTTGTGTAAAAAAAAAAAAATATTCAGTCTGTATCATCATTATTCCTATTGTTGTGAGTGTGAGTGACTAAGAAAATCCTGAAGTTAAAGTTAATATCACTGCAATGTCTAACAAATTATTAAAAAATGTAAATAATATGAAAATTTTTCTATGGACCGTTAAATTTTTCTTACGGACCAAGAAAGAAAGAAGAAGAAAAATAGCACCCTCTTTGCCTCTTATCTAAAAATTTTTGGATAATGATCATATAAAATTTGCATCATTATTGCTTTTTGTGATATAGAATTTCTCGCTGAATGCTCACCTGATAGTTACTTTCTTATTAACTAAACATAATCATTGTTGAAAGCAATCATCAACTTTCTAATTTGTTTTTGTATTTTAAATACTTTTCAAACAAGCACTTTTTGCTTGTATCATATTATAATGGGAAAGCTGCCTATTGACCCAGTAACAGAAATATCTGTATCTATCTGCAGCAAAACAAAATTTATCTTCATTCCTAAAATGCCTTATCCAGTCAGATATCACAAAAAAAAGGATAACACTTAATAAATTATGTAAAATTTATATCTGAAAAAGAAAGAAAATTAAGAATATGCAACAAGTACAGTAATTCTCGAGACATAATGTAAATTATATTTAAGAATTTTTAAACTTAGCTTTCTTTTTGAGCTGTTAAAAACCAATCATTTTTTTAAGGAATTTTAGCATGTATTTACTAAACAGCTACTAAAAATGGTGACAGTATTGTTGTTATGACTAATTATGTACTTGAGGGGTACACATTGAAGAGAATATTTCTTTCTGTACAAAATCTTTCTAAAGAGTTTTAACTCAAGTTTACACAAGTTTAAGAGAAAACAATATACAAAACTGGAGAATAATGGTATATGTATAAACAAAACCAGTTTCCTCCAGATTTAGAAAAGGACAAGATGATGACAAAAAAAAAAAAAAAAAAACTTTTTATATTTTTGAGGGCAGTTTTGGATTCTTAAGGGTACATTTAAAATTTTAAAATCATGACACTCAATTTCAAGATTATTTAAGTATTAACATAAAGAAGTTTTTACTTTCTTTATTTTTGCTTGTTTCTGCTGTATAAACAAATGTTCATAGTTATACACAATAGTATTTATTCATATGTATAACATTTATCTTTAGTTTAAAGGTTGGTTTCTCCTAAATTGAGTAAATATGAATCAGGATACCTTAAAACCATAACAAGCCATACCAGCTCCATTTTTAGTATGTGCTAAAAAAGATATGAGTGGGTGCGTACTAAAATTCTTATAAAGAAAGGATTAATTTGTTGATTTGATATTTTGATTGGTAGCTTTTTTATTATAACACAAGATGTGAGATAAAAAGTTGCTTTGTTGTGAAGAGTTTTAAGAAGATAAATACATTAGAAAGTTAAGATTGCTCTAAAAAGAAAAAAAAAAAAAAGTTATGTTTTGTGTGTGAATAAGAAAGCAAATACTGGGCACACTTTGAACGTGAAATTCTGTTATATAAAGGACAATAAGGATGCAATTTTTTTAAATGAGGAACAAGAAGGGTATTAAAAAAAAAAAAAAAAGGGGGGGGGGGGCAGGACTCATAAATTTTCTAAAATTATCTGGGGAAAACTGATAAAACTATGTATGGCTGATGAATATTCATTTTGTACATTAGTAACAAGCAAAAGTAAAGTTAAAATTTAAATTTTTAATATTTGTATACTTATTACTGAATCTTAAAATAAGTGTTTGGAATTAAAATTTTTATTGTTAAATGTGTTCTTAAGAACCCAGAATTGCTCTTAAAGTCTTAAGAACCAAAAAAAGAACTAAAGAGAAGTACTGTACGTCTGGTATAGTCATATATGTCTTGTAGTATAGTGTATTATTATTCATAGTAGAAGTATAACAAATATATTTTTTAAGAACTAAAAAATGCCCTACTAGCAGTTCCCTGCCCTTTGGCTTTGTACGGCTGATGGACCTGGAGGAAAACTCTGAATGTATTACGTATACCTTATCTGTTTTTTAGTGCATACTAACTTTTATGTTTGGACATAAATTACACCTTTAAAACAATTATAAAAGTATTAATAACAAAATTATTTTTAAAAGTAATTTTTAATTTTTATATAATTATAAAATTGTTAGTTTGCATCTAAACTATAGTAGTGAGTTTAAAATAATATATATGTATTTTAGAGACATTAATTTATTTCCATTTCCGGTTTGTGTATTGTATTTCTTATAGTGTGAAAATTTATTCCTATTGAATGAGAAAATTTAATGCTATTACAGTGTAGCAACGTTTCCTGTGCCTAGCATTGAGGACAATTCTAAAGGCTTAAAGGGGTGTTAAATTGATCAACAGGTTGGAATTTGGTAAACATCTCCAATCATTTGGCATTTCCTTATCGCTTATTTTCTCTTAACCACAAGGGTTATCACCCCTATTTTAACACTGGGCTCATTGAGTCAGCACTTGTCAGTAGTGGCACCAGATATTCCCCGACGGGGGCACACCACCTCCCCGACAGGGGGGCACTACATAAAGAGAATTTATTATATAAGTATTTGTCAAAAACTGCAATACTGTTAATAATATTACTGTTAATATTTGTACCATTCCATTTGTTAGTAGTACTCGTGGTTTTGGAGATCATCGTGCCACAGACAGACATTTTTCTAAAAATATCGTGGTCAAAATGTGTTCTGGACCTCTCAAAACATGTATATTCATGCAAAACTGGAAGCTGAAAATTTTTAATAATCCAATACTTTCTTCTATTGAATACAGAATGGAAAAACTGAAATGCTCCAAATTTGTACAAGGAAAGAAAAATGCTGCCAAACGTAGAAAAACTGAAAATTTTGTAATTTTTTGAACATTCATGCACAACTGGAAGCTGAAAATTTTTACGAATCCAATACTTTCTTCTATTGAATACAGAATGAAAAAACTGAAATGCTCTAAATTTGTACAAGGAAAGAAAAAATGCTGCCAAACGTAGAAAAACTGAAAATTTTGTAATTTTTTGAACATTCATGCAAAACTGGAAGCTGAAAATTTTTACAAATCCAATACTTTCTTCTATTGAATACAGAATGGAAAAACTGAAATGCTCCAAATTTGTACAAGGAAAGAAAAATGCTGCCAAACGTAGAAAAACTGAAAATTTTGTATTCCCCCCCCCCCCAGCTGGTGCAGACTTCCATGGTTACAAGAAATGCAGTTGAAGATTATGACACACACATGCAAAAAAAAAAAAAAATATTTTTTTTTAATGTAAGCATTCACATTATAACAAATGCATTTTTAAAAAAGTAAATGTACACACATTTACTATTTAAAAAATATATTTGTTATACTTCTACTGTGAATAACAATATACTATACTACAAGACATATATGACTATACCAGACATACAGTAAAAACAGGAAAATTCTTAAAGATATCCACAATTTTGACTGTAGTTGCATAAAATTAGTTGTGATTATTTATGGTATAGTTTAATAAAAGCCTTTTTAAACCTTCAGTTTATCATTTTATTTCTTCAAGCAATATTATAAAATTTGTTATGTATGTTATTGATAAATTTTGTTTATTTTTATGTCAATTTCTGTTTTTGATTAGGGTATTGATCCTATTTTACTGAAGAAATTCGAAAAGTTGCCAGCTTTTGTGAAAGGATATTTAACAAGACGCTTATTTAAAACAGAGTATGTTCAGAATCTGGTGAAAAATTTTAAGGTAAAATTGTGTTTTACAATATTCTTTTTTGTAATTAATTGCTTTAAAGATTGCTTTTACATTTGAGAAACAAATTTCACACAATACCTTAGCATTTTCTTTCACAGTATCTATCGACTTTAAAAATCTTACTGATAAATTTCCTCCAAAAATTATTATACAAAATGCACTTTTTAAGATTGTTTAGTACTTTAATGTACTGAATTTTTTTTAAACCAGTTTTTTGAAGAAATATAATTTTTTTTAAAATCAGAATTGGAAAGTAAAAAATTTATTTGGTTAAACTAAACAAAGAAAAAACTCATGCATTATGTTCACATAACCTTATTTCAAATGGGCTCTTAATTATTGTGGGATTATTTCCAAAATTTCAATTTGTGACTGTGTGCTCTAGATTCCAATTTATAGAATCTTATTAAAATGTTTTATTTTTCTTTCATTTTCTCCCCCTCTCTTTTTTCTCTCTTTAATAGTATTCTCTGGTGGATTTTATTTATTTATTTATTTTTCTCTGTGTTAGTTTCTGAAATCCATAGCCAATATTCCATAATAAAGGCAAAAAAAAAAAAAAAAAAAAGTGTTTATTTAATTATAGTTTGAATGTTTTTTAAATTTTATTGAATTTTGAGTTATGTACAGAAATATTATTTATATAAAAATTCAACAATACTTTTAATGCAATTTTATGTAGTTCTGAGGAACCTATTATTTTTAATGATGTCATATAAATAAATAAGTCACCACTTAGCAGGGGTTTGGTAATGGATTTTTCTAGCTAGGTATTTTCACATTTCAACAATTTGGGTAATTAGTTTTTGATTTATTGAAGTAATAAAATTAGTTGTAAGTGAGCTTATAAATGGAAAAATCATTTTGGAAGGATTTAAAAATAAAACATTTCATGATAAAAATATTCTAGGGTAGGATAGTATCATGAAGGATGTTATCAAAATATTTTTATTAAAAAAAATCAGTTTTATAATAAGTTATTTCTACATGAGTGTTATTTATTCTTCTTCTATTACTTTGACTTTGAAAGAGTTAAATTGTTAAAAATAAATCTTGTATTACTGAATAATTTTCATTCCTTATATTACACGATCTATTAATCCTATAAATATAGGTTAATTGTATCATTAATATCAATTATATTATTTACTTTTATGTTAAACATTTCAGGATACATTTTTAATGATCAGCAAGATGACAGATGATTTCCCTGCAAAAGGGGATGCAATAACTCGAGTTGACATAGATCTTCATAGGCAGCTGATGGTTCTGGTAATATTTATTTTCGTAATATATGATTTGTATAATACAATAATATAATATGTATTTTTTTAATGGTAGTTAGTCCCTGTCACTTTTGATATCAGCATATATAGTTATGCTCATCACTGACTGACTCTGTCACACTTAAAAAGGTTAAGAGATTTCCTTGGACTCTGTCTGTGTGTGAATGCAAGTTGCCTTTCATACTTTAGTTAATTTTTAAAAAATCTTAATTGTCCGATCGATAAGCTGTTGAATCCGACGGATTCAGAAAAATCGCCCCTTTCATTGGGTACCTTATTTGTAACGAATTTTTGATTAGCTTTTTAAAATTAATTAAAATATGAAAATAAACATTTAAAATAGACATTTAAGTTTTTAATTGTTGCCAACTTTTTTTTCCAGCATAAAATAAAATATGCTTTCACGTAAAAATAAATAAATAAATAAAAATAAATAAATAAAGTATTAAATTTGCTCATGCATATGAAAAAAAATGACATCTATAAAATAATAATAATTTTAAAGGTAACAAAGAGATAAATAAAGTACTGAAATTTCGCATGGGTTTTGCTAGCAAATGAATTATTTGATGAAGTAAGAAATAAGTAAAATGAAATTATAATTTTTTAATGGGTGCCTTAGTTGCCCTACAACTAACTAGTTATTGTATGTTTTAAATATTACGCAACATTTTTTTTTTTTTTAAATATATAGGGATGGGACACCTAAAATTATTCCTAAAATAAATATTGTTTTAATTTTTGACACTTCCATCAGGTGAAGTAACTACAGCCTCATATTTGTTGCTATGTACCATTTTAGTTGGAGGATTCTGTAAGCTTATGTAACAAAAAAACTATTTTGTAACACTATAAAAATAAACAATTGCTTAATTTTCAAGGCAAGTTTTTAACGACACTCACTGATGTCAGCATAATCAGTTTTCATATTTTATACACCTAATAATATAACTTTTATGAATTAGTAGCTAAATTAAGCCTAAAAGTATCATGTGTCTAATAATAAATTATTTTTTGAAAAATAATGAAATGGGAGGGATGGGGTCAGTGCAGCTCAGGGACGGATGAGACATGTAAGAAAAGGAAGAAGAATGAAGATTCCGATACTCCTTAAACAGAAAATATCAAGAGGCAAATGAATGAATAGATGGAAGAAAAAATGCACGAAACAAATTTAAAATCATGAAAAATAATTGGTGTGGCACTCACACGACTTTTGTTTATCCTTTTAACTTTTAAAAATACTTTATTTACCATATATGTTATATGTATGAGGAATTCATTTTCATTCCTGAGCAGATTTCCTGGACATGGTGAAATATACAAAAGAAATTACACTCAACAATTACAGTTAAGATTTCTTGGTAATATTTGTTCTTGATATGCTGATAATACATACAGACTAGCCACTTAAAACCTTATTGGCTATTCAGGGAACCACAAAACATGTAAATATAACAAAAACTTAATTTTGAATATTTGAACTAAAAAACAGTACTAGCTGTTAGAAGTTAAAAAAAAAAAAAAAGATGAACTGATTGAGCATTTCAAAATTTTTATTTGTGGTACATTATACTCTAATGTTTGATAAAATAGATGTTATTAGTAAATAATTTACCTTACATACACCGTGTCCCACTGTCTTTGTCATTTTTCATAGTATGTCTGCATAGTATGTATTTATTTTAAATTTATAAACATGTACCACCACTCCCTCATATAAGGGAGGGATGGGACATTTTTATGACTATGTTAATTGGCTTATAAAATTAATATTTTAATAATTACCATCAAATTTATATTTTTAAGAGATGTTAAAATGTTTCAATTTATTTCTCTGAAACTTACAGTATTGTACCAGTAAAAGTAAATTTGTAAAAAAAGATTTTTGTCAAAACTGTCCCCTCCCTCCCTACCCTATATATTGTGTTAATCTATTTTACTGATAAGTTTTCATTTAAACTATATGGCTTAATATATATATATACATATATATCCATATGATGAAATATTTTTTATATTGCTTTTCATTTTGATAAATTTTAAATGTTTCTAGATTTTAATGCTGTTACAGTTATAATTAAATTGGTAAAACTCAAAGGAAAGCTTTGCAGTATAATTAATTTTCAGTCCATCTATAATTATTATTACTCCAAAAAAGCATGGATCAAATCCCAAATTATATATATGTTTAATTTTTTCTATATATATAAGAAGAAAATATTGGATTCATGAAGATTTTTTAACTTTGGTTTTTGATGGATGTACATGTTTTGAGATTTCCTGAACACAATTTGACCATTTTTAGAAAGTGTCTGTCTCTGTGTGTGTATCACAAATTTTGCAGATGCTGTATTTCATGAACCAATGAACAAAATTTATCCAAACTTGGTATTTAGTTGGACTTTGACATTAGCTGGTGTTGATTACATTTGGGGATCCGTTGCTCAACAGGTGGTGCTGTCATCCCACTTTTTTATAATTTTTAATATAGACAAAATTTTGCACTATTAATTAATTATAAACCTTTTGACACTTGCCTCATATTTTGGCCATAAATTTTTCAGTTGGGTGCCGAACTCTCCTCGGCGGCTTCATCTGTCATGAAGTTCTTGAAATGATGTTCCTTGGTGGTTTTTCCCATAAGGTGGTGCCACACTTCATCCGGTGCCATTGCGCCGCTGTCGTTGCTCACATCTAAATTGGTTGCGATTTCTATTGATTCACGGTACATTGCAAATTGATAATTGTTATAATCAGCTAATTTTCTAGTTTCATTAAAATTTATTTCAATATTTTCGTTATTATATGTTTTAGCAAGAGCTATGTTAACCTTACCAGTTTTAATATCATATTTATGTTCATTAATTCACGTTTAATTTTTTTTTTTTTTTTTGGGGGGGGGGGGGGGGCTGATATAGGAACTTGAATTTTTATTTTTATTTATAAAATGTATCTTATCTATTCCAGCAGTTTCAAGTGGTGAAATAGGGTCTTTATCACTGCACATTAATTGGAAAATGTTTTTATTTGGTTTTATGGGGGTATTGATACCGTATTTATTAGCTATATTCTTACTTTTATTAGAGGCTCTGCGGTCATATGGGATTGAAGAAGTAAATTTAGAGGGATTAATTTACTAACACTAAATGAACTAAAAGATAAAAACTTTTACTATTATTTAGTATTAAACTGATTTCTTTCGTGAAACTAAGTGTTTCACGCCAATGTTCCATTTCTGGAACATGTTATAAATCATATGGGAAATTTTTTTTAGGGGAAATAAAAATACTAATAGTGCGTATGTTTGTGTTTTAATGCAATTTTTATTAATAAATAGTTTATTTTAACTTTCTATCATAGTATGACGTGTAAAAGGTTAGTCATTCAAAGACTTGAAATGTATAATACTATTTAAGTGCTACCACTACCATAAGTGGCACATTTATTAACACATTGTTTAGCAATGGTTGCTGTATTCATTTCTTAAAATTTTTTTTCTACATTTTTTCTCAATTTTAATATATTTTTTAAATTGTTGCTAATGCATCAACAACCACCACCAAAAGAAAAAAAAAAAAAAAAAAACGTTTTCAAATGGTCTATATTCTCTTATTTAGGACGTCCTGCCGGTCGTCCTAAATAAGAAAAGAAATCTTCGTATTGTGGAAACATGTTTAATTTGTTTATTTGGCAATCTACGAAAATTAGCTTTTGGCGGCAAAGCTAATGTTTGCAAAAGTGTAAAATATTTTATGTCTCATCTTTATTTTATTTTTTTCTTCATTTTTTATATTTTTATAAAACTAAATACTTCCATTAAATTTATTCTATTAAAATTTTATAGGCTAGACAATTTACACATTTCATTTTATTTCAGCTTTTGACAACATATGATGAGCTTTATGACACATTCTTCACTCTTAGTACCAAAGACCAAATGAGAATAATTGCTGAGTCTAGAAACTCTAAGCTTAAACAAGGAAATATGGACCAAGAACTTATTCCATCAGTAAGGTTTTTTTAAATTTATTTATTGAGAACTTATAATTATCATAGTAATTGCCTTTTAATTTAATGATTATTAAAGGAATTTGATAAAGTATTCAAATTATTAGAATTTTTTTTTTTTTTTGACATTTTTTTTGTATTTTAAGGAAATTTTGGAAGAACGGCATTGAACTTCACACTAGACTTATATAAAATAAAAAACTTTAAGCGTACATGACCTAAAAGCTAAAAATTTTCTGCAAGCTAGGAAAAGCTGGAAAAAAATGCCAATCGGCGCTGCGCTAGTTTAGAATTGTAAACATCTCAAAAAGTTGTTTGCATTATACCTTTTATGCCGAACGGTCGCTGTAATGTTTGGAGATTAGAAATAGTAGACTTCCTAAATAGCGTACACCAGTCAATGAGGACTTTATAGAAAGTGAGAAAAAATATATATATATAAATTTTGCGAGTCATCCTCGGGCTCTGTTTATCTATGAGTTGCTGCGCAACTCAATTCCGCAGATAATCGGGAGTTTACTAAATTTACAGACAGATATAGTGTGACCATGCTTCTCGAAACTACCTTCGAGGGCGTATCCAATGGCTTGAAGGGGGGCCAAATTGACCGACATGTTGAGATTTGGCAAACATCCAGTCCCTTATCGCTATTTTCTCTCAATCATCCCTATTTTAACAGTGAACTCGTTGAGTTCACACTTGCGCAGAAGCTACCGTGGTCGCAAGAAAAGTGGTTAAAGAATAATCTCTCTCTCCTGATCCCCTAAAAATGTTTTACCCTCTTTAAAAAAACAAAAAAAACCCTAACTTTCACAAGATAGGAAAATTTTCCATGCACGACGAGCATGCGTGCGTCTATATTCTACAGCCCTGCTTCAGACACACAAAGAGCATTCATAAACTCATATTTTCCAGTATCAATTTAGTCATGATCATGAGTGTAATAAGGGGGACCAACTACAAGTTGAAGAAAAATGCAAATACTTTGAATACTCTGTATCATAAAAAGTTATGAATGGCTTGTAACTTTTAACACATGTTTATTTCACTTATTATGTACAATACTCATGTGTTATACAGGAATATAAGGAATATTTAAAGACTTTTTTTTTTCTTTTGCTAAAATTATTATTATTTTGGAGGGTAGTCTAGCTTTTTGCTTATAAATAAAAAAATAAGATTTCAACAAAATTTTACAAAATTTGCAGAAAACTTGTCAAAACGTTATTTTGGTGCATGAAATGCATACATTTAATTTTTTTATGAAATAACTTGTAAATGTTTTATAAATGTTTATGTTCAAATGAGAGCACTATTTTTCTGTTACATAAGTTGAAAGCTAGATATATAGGATAATTTATGTTAAAAGGTAATTTGAATAATAATAATTAAGAAAAAAAAAAAAAAAGATATGTAAAAAAAAAACGCTTAGGCTTGTCATTCTAACATAATATAGTTTTTATATACCAAGATTTGTGATTTCATAAGGAGGTTTTCATAAAAATGATTCTTTGCAATGTGGCTGAAATAATCCGATCTCCAAATTAAACAAGTGACATGCAGAAACCCCTTATGAAATTAAAATTTTGCTCCTTCTTTTGTTGATAATTTACTTAGTATTAACTGCATCCAAATGAATTTAGTTACCCAATATATACCTATAGCTTTCAACCTAAATAATAAAAAAAGTAAAATTTTTCACAAATGTGCTTTAAAAAATTATTTACTAAAAAATTATTCATATCTCAACAAAAATTAAATGTGTACATTTTCTGTTTCAGAATGTTTTTTGTTGATTTTCCGATATAATTTATATACAGTACTTGCAGCTTATTAAAATCACATTCATTCTGAGCCAAAGGGATTTTATTAAGCGGCTGATTTCTATATACGGAGAATGTTCCTGCACTCAAGAAAAAAGTATTATATCCCTGAATTTGGAAAGGAATTTCAAAATGTAACGAATAATTGAAATAATAAACAATATTATTTGATTTTTGACAGATAATTAATTGTTCTTCAAAATAAGTAAATTAAACACATCTCAAGTTCTGATGTACTTTCTTTTCAGGAAGATCATAATTACTTTGCCAAAAGTTCACGCTTTTCTTTTAAATTTAAAATATTTTCATTTAAACCTGTTGCTTCTTTATTATTTCAAAATAAGAACTAAAAATTATCTTCTGATAATTAAAAATAAAAAAATAACTTTTTATTTCCGAACCAAATCAGATCTGCAACTTAATATTTTACTTTACAGAATATATTCCTTCAAATTGTTACTAAGACAAGTGATGGCGCTTGTTTAATTTGTAACAATGCTGCAAATGTAAAATTTTTGACAAAGAGCAGAAATAATGGAGATTGATGTGTTTTATTTTCTTTTTTATTTCAAAAATAAAAAAAATCAGTATAAATAAAAATTTACTAGTGTGCAAAAATGACATTTTTGCTGCTGCAGAGATATTTTTTTTAGTATATTAACCAGCGATGTTGATTTTATTAAGCGGGAGTTTTAAAAGCAGTTCATATTGATTTGATTCCGGTTCTTGCAGTTTGATCAGATTAAGCAGCTGATTTTATTTACCAGTGAATTTATTAAGAGGCAGTTACTCTCTCTCTCTCTCTCTATATATATATATATATGTATATATATATATATATATATATATATATATATATAAAAGCTGTGTACACTCTTGTGTATATCAACAAAAAAATTATAAAATAATAAAAGACAATAAAAAAGGTGGCGGTTGGGTGGGCAGATGTTTGATTACGGAGGTGGGGTGGTGTTGTAAGGCTGGATGGTTGGGTGGGTTTGTGAAATTAAATTAAAAAAAAAAAAAAGTAGAAGGCTTGTTGCATTTGCTTTGTATTACTATGCAAACTTTCATTTTCCAATAAAATTTCAGATTTTTTCCTTTTTGAGTTGTCAACTATATTTAATGTTCTAATTATACTTCTTAACACAATGTGATCAATCGGTGAATTTCATTTTGTCTTCGTGGTTTCATTGTTGTTCATCTGCTTTGAAATTTTGCATTTTTAAATCCATATGGTTGCTGTTCTGGTTGTGGCAGGCTGGGGGAGTGTTGCCGGCATAAAACTAGTGTAACCCCACAGGCAAGTCACAAGTCTTGCCGCCTGCCTCCTTCTTCCTATCTTGTGTTTCTTGTGTTGTTTTTTCATTGATTTTGATAGGTTTATGGTTTTAAGTTAAGAATTGTTTTTTTACTTTATTGATTCGTTTGTTTTGCAGACTGTTAATTAATAGATCTGGTTTCTTTACATTAGTGTATTTCATCCACTGATGATTTTTTTTTTTAATGTTATTGGTGTTTCAGTGATCTTGTATCTGTTGCTTGGCTTCTACTATGCTTAATAGATCATCTTTATTATATATATATATATATATAGGTATTATATCTGTTTATGTTACTTGTATTCTTACAAAAAAGCATACAAATATTGTAAATTCTAAGTGTGAAAGTTACAAATGATTTATGATACAGGGTAATTCAAAGTATTTATGGATTAGTGTTATGAATACTCTTTGCATATCTGAAGTTTGAAGCCATTTCATCTAGTATATCCTTATAAAAATAGAAAAAAAAAATGACAGAATATTAAAATAAATTAGATGTATGCAAAATAAATAAATCTCTCTAATTTCTTTTCAACCCATCTAAATCAATTTCTGTGGACTACTTTCCAAAATTCCATACAATTTAAAGGAAATCTGTGCATGATTAACCTTTAAATATTTTCTGTTGTGTTCTTGTGAGTAAAATCATGATTCATGTTGAATTTTTAGTACTTAATACTTTGAATGTTGAATTAATTTTAGTAATTCAATTTGTCATTGTAATTTTTTTTTCTTGTTACAGGTCTCTGCAAACTCTTCTGACCCTTCTAAACCATGTAAATTGTCTTCAGCAACTCTTAAAGTTTTAGAAAGAAAAAAGAGGTCTTATATATTTTTTAATTCATTTATGAATTAGCGATAAATTTAAAGATATTTCCTGAAGTAAAATATTATAGAAGTCCCAGTGGCAGAAAGTTTTGAAGCTGTCTGCGACAGGCATTTAAAATTTCATAATCTGTCTGCAAAATTTGTGTGTAAACAGGGGTGAAAATGGCTTACACTCAAAAAGCCTGAAAGATGATGGGGAGGGGGGGAGGGGAGAGGGCTTAACATCAGTGATGATCTCGTGCAACAATACACAAATACAATTTTACTACAAAACAATATAGTATAAACAATTGTATTCATTCAATTCATTTCATTCAATTAAATATTTTATAGCAATGTTTGACACAACACAATATAAATAATTATAAATAATAAAAGTATTACATATTAGTTTTAGTTTTGATACAGAAATTTTTATGAGTGAATTGTTATCCAAAAGTTGCGGACAAATTTTTTTCTCAGTGCAGACAAAAACTGTCTGCAAGCCGTTTTTCTGTATCCGCGACTATGTCGCCGTGTTTCTGCCATTGGGATAGAAGTCCAGTTCTTAATAATTATCAATATTTTGGTGCTTTCTTTTTTATGGCTTATTTTTCATTTTATTATTTTTTTCTCTTCCAGTAAAAATCATGAACTTTTAAGATGTTTACGAAGACATTTTTGACAATTGACGATTATTTAAATGATTTCCATTCATCTAGTAAATGCTAACCTTTAAATAATTCATAGCATTATACCTTTTTTTTTTTCTTATTATTACTTTTGGTGTGTGTGGTTTTTAATGCATGAAATGTATATACATATAATTTTATTGAATTATTTATAGCCAAGCATGTGAAGTATTGTGCACATAGTATAGATATCAGCATGGCACTGGTTTGAATTCATTTATTATTTTATAAAGTGGATGTGTTGAATTTTTCTTTCTTTCTTACAGTTTCTTCGACTTCTTTACTGATATTTACTCTGTCCTTTATCGCATGCATGCACTTATTTCTAGATTCTACATTAATCCTAAATTCATAAAGTAGGTAAATGTGTCATATTGAATACATTATGCATACTTCTTTTTATGAGGGGGGGGGGGGGTCATTATGCAAATTTGTTATGTAATTTGGTTGGTTAATGAGTAAATGAAAAAGGTTCCAATTCGGTGGTGTGCCTAATGTTATATTTTTTAATGTTTTATCAGATTAATCCATAATATCTATTTAAAGGTTAGCACAAAACTTTTACTTATTTTATTGAATAAATAAAAAAAATAAAAACTACTAGTATTGATAGCACTGTTCTAAAAAATTGTATATATATTTTTTTCTTTCTTTCTTTTCTTTTCTTTCATTTTCTAAACTTGATTGATGGTGTGTTCTTTATTGCTGACTAACATAAATGTCTAAAATTTTATATAGAAACTTATTTTGATTACTGCTTTTTGTTTTTAAAAATATTTTTAATATCTCTTGTGTAAACAGAATGCAGATTTTACCCAAGGTTTAAAAAAAAAAGTAGGGTGCTTCTAGTAAAGGGAGGGGGGGAAAAAAAGGGATTTTTAGATTATTGAGGGTAGTTTTGGATTCTTAAAAACAATACCTAATCTCGCTGACTAGGCCCATGTTATTCTATGAAAAAATTTGTTTTCATAATTGTTTATTACCTGATGTATTTATTTAAATTCAGTTTTCACATTCAGAAAATTTACATCTGTTAAATTAGTACTCATTTTTTAAAATTTATTTTTGAAATTTTTAATTCTTTATTTTTGAGTTTAAAAAATAACTAATTGCATAATTCACATTTTTTAGCAAGAAAATAAATTATTAAGAATGCAAAAAATCAAATTTTCAAAAATGAGTATTAATTTAATGATTTTAATTTTCAGTTCCCTATCATACTATAGGTATGAGGAACTTAGGTAATTGTGAAAATTTTTGACCTCGGTTTTTTGACTTTTTTTACACATTTTCAGGTGTGAGGAATCCGAAAATGACAAAATTTGTATGGTGTCCATCTGTAGGTGTCCGTTAGTGTGTTAGTATGTTAGTCTGTGTACACAATATCTCAAGAACATATTGTTGCAGAGAAGTCAGATCAGTTTTATAATATTACTCTCGACACTGGCAAGAACCCTATTCATTTGCAACATTCAAATTAAAAAACTTCTTAAGTTATTAGAAATTCATGATTTTCTTAATATGTGAGAATAGGGCAAAATTTCACTTAAACGTGTATTAAATAGAAAATTTTTACTGTAAAAATGGCAGACCAATTTTAAAATATCAGTCCTGATTCCAGAATGAACATCAGTAACTATAAACACAGTACTTTGAAAATTTCGCAAGTTACTGGAAATTTACAAATTTCTTAACATGGCAGAATAGGTCAAAATTTCACATAAACGTCAATCTTGATGGATATTTTCATCGTAAAGATGTCAGACCACTTTTGAAATATTATTTAGGATACTAGCATGAATACCATAGATTATGATTTTTTCAATTTAAAAAATTTGTAAGTTATTTGGAATTTACAATTTATTTAACATGGCAGAATAGGGCAAAATTGAGCATAAACGTCCATTTTGAGGATCATAAATATATCAGACACATTCAAAATAACATTTATGATGCTTGTTTGAACATGATTGACTACAAATATTCTAATAGGAAAATTTCGTAATTTAAGATTTTATCAACATAGCGAAATTGAGAATTTTTCATATAAATAGGAATTTTGAGGATTATTGCATTGGAAATAGTAACCTGAAAATTAAACAATGGAAATGGATCCTGTTAAAATAAATTAATAAGTTAGTATAACATAAATATATCGAAGTGAATGGTGGATAGCCTATCAGGCAGGGATTTCATTCTGTCACTGTGTCAAGCTTTGGTCAAATTAATTTCTCTTAACATGATTATTATATGTCTTCAACTAGAAATTTATAAGAACATAAATATGATAGGGAACTGAGCAGAGTCCACTTATGCCTACTAGTCTTGAATTTGTGGCTGGTAGATTTTTGTAATAGATTAAAAATATCTACCTGCCACATGGACTAGTTTTCACTTATCTGTAAAGCCTAATCATAGATAATAACTAACATAAAATATTTATTCTTTAAATACTTTAAATAGTAGCTCCTTTTATGGATGTCATGTGTACATTATGCATGCACAGTATTTAAGGGGACTCTCTGCCTATCGTCTCAGAAAGCCAAAGCCAATGTTATTCTATGTGAAATTTTGCCCCATTATAATTCGTTAGCTAATACATATTTTTAAATTCCGTTTTCACATTCAGAAACTTCACTGCTATTAAGCAATTTATCGCTTTCTAAAAATTGATTTTTTTTATTTTTAAAATTTCATTTTTAAGCTCAAAAATGAAAATTTTCACATTGTGAAAATTCACATTTTTATAACCTCAAAATAAAATATTAAAAACTTTAAAGAATAATTTTTAGAAAGCGATGAATTGCTTAATAGCAGTGAAGTTTCTGAATGTGAAAATGGAATTTAAAAATATATATTAGTTAATAAGTTATAATGGGGTGAAATTCTCCATAGAATAACATTGGCTCTGGCTTCTGGGGACGGTAAGTGGAGAGGCCTCTTAAGTATTATGAAAATTAAAGTGTAAATTTCATTTTATATTTAAAATTAATGCTATTTGGTTCTCAGAATTTTGTTTAATTAAATGTTTCTATTGTACATAATCATATATATATAAGTAATTTCATTTATAATGTTATTGCTTGAATTGTTTTATTTTATTTCTTTGCTTAAAGGCCTACCTTTACCATTGATAGTAGAACCTATAATGTAGAAGATCTGAAGAAAGCTAGATCCAGGTACTGATTTCATGATTTGTTTCTATTAGTTGTAATGCTTGACTTCAAATCAGTTTTAGATGTCAAAACTTTCTCAGTTTTATTTATATTGCTTTACCTTGATTTGAAGTCAGTTAAATTACTGAACGTATATTTGAATAAATCATAACAAATTGAACAAAAAATTGGTATAAAAGCTTTTGGAGATAATATTAAATTATTTATTAAAAGATTAAATAGTATTATACTATTAAAAGCTTTTCGAGAAGTTAGACTGATACGGGGGGGGGGGGGGGGGGGACAGTAGTAGGGGAAAGTTTAAGAATAGCTGGTCTAGAACATAATTAAAATCAAATATTTATTATAAAATATATGCTGCAAAATTTATTTATCCTGGTAAAAGACTAGAATCATTATGTGTATTAATAAAGAATTAATTTAAACAATGTATGATTTTATATCAGTACTTTTTTTTAAGTATATATTGAATAAACTAAAGTTTATTTAACTAATTTATTCATCATATATACTTGCTTTTCAGGGGTCTGTCTAGGGGGAAAACTGGGTCCGTTTACGGACCTTTAACAAAATTCCAGGCTAAAAAAATGGCCACTTCACAAAATTCGATACTCATAAAACGGACCCTTCACAAAATTCAATTCGGAGATAAACAAACTTTTCCCTAATTTTTTTGGAAAAACAAAGCATTTATAAAATAATACTGAGCAAAAACATCTGCTCAGCAATATATAAACATTGCATCCCATCAATTTTCTCTTATGTTCTCGTACTAGTGACTATCGTTACTACATGACAATAAAACCACGCCTCTATTTCTCGCGGAGTCCACGCTGATTAGTAAGGGAATGACGTCAAACACGATAATGGGTGTGGCGTACCTTTTCTTGATGTGACGAAATTTTTCTGTGTAAAATTACATAAATATTTTGGCAACATCTTTTGCCGCGTTGTGTTTGTTTTTGTTTAGTTTGTAATTCTTTAGTATGTGGTTTGTAGAGTAGCATAGCTATAGATGTGTAATTTTGTATTTTCATAATTTTGTCAGTAATTTGATCGCTTCCATTTAGTAAAGATGAAGCGAGGCCGGCCTGGGAGTAAATTCCCGTTATTCGGACTATTATGTTAAAAAAATACGTTCAAATTACGTTGCTCCTCTTTTATTGATTGACTGATAACAAGGTACAGAAAGATTAGGGCTTCTGTCTAAATAATTTGAGTATCATTTGAAATTCAGAGGTGTTTTTTTTTCTGAAACACTAGTTTTTTGGGTTTTTTTACCTATGAGTTATAATCATCCGTTAAAAGTATAAGCATATATATAAGGATTGTCCCCCCGGGATTATAAAAAGGGCAATGTGCAGCTAATGAAAAGGCGTTTTCTAGATTCATGTGGGCAGTTTGGATTCTTAAGGGCTCATTTAATATTTAAAATCCAGACATTTATTTTAAAATTTCGATTTTAAGTACAAATAAAAGAAAAACTTTCAAACATTAACTTTCTTTACAACTTAATTTTGCTTGTTACTGATATATGAACGACTGTTGATTGTTATGCACAATACATTACATTTATTTATATTTATAACATATCTTAATTTGATGGTTATTTTCAATAAAAGGCAAAGGCGCAACTTTTTTAGATTAAGGGCAAGAAGGGTGTCATTTTTTCAGACAAAGGGCAGGCAGGGCACAGCGTCCTCCTGCCTGCTCTAGATGAAACATATATACATATGTGTGTGTGTGCAGATAAAATTTGTGATATAAATTTTCACAAAAATAAAAATAATAACTATGTCAGAAAAAAAATTTCACAAAAATGCGAAAAATTCACAAAAATATTACCCTGGAAAAAAAAACCTGGACAGACCCCTGCTTTTTATATGTTTAACGATTAATTTAATTTGCTTATTTATATTATTAATATATATTTGAATTGCAAGTTTATAACATAATAATAAATGGTAACACCAGTCTTAGTATTTTTTGTACTTTTTCTTATCCATATATATATGGTAGGTTGAGAAAGTATTGTTTGTGGGTCAGAATTTTGAAAATGAGCTTTTGCTATTTTTACATTTTGTGTGATCCCATTATTAAAAAAAAAAGTTTTTTTAGCAGTTGATTTTTGTGTGCGTGTCTGTTATCAGTATATCTATAAAAACAAATAGTAACAGGAAGTCCAAACTAAATATTCTAAATTTGTGCTGTATAGAGATGCTACACTAAACTTTTCGTAAAGATCAAGCATATAATTTGTCAGGGTTCATACGCCTCAGGGAGAACCTGAAAATCAGGGAAAACTCAGGGGGAAAAAATCGGTCAT
Source organism: Salticus scenicus (assembly GCA_963930645.1). Lineage (NCBI taxonomy): Eukaryota > Metazoa > Arthropoda > Arachnida > Araneae > Salticidae > Salticus > Salticus scenicus. Next base: position 294,407,021 of record OZ005655.1, on the reverse strand, counting down.
AAAATCTTAGGGAATGTTTCAAAACAAGCACCAAAACCTTGAAAAACAGGGATCGACTCTGGAAAAAGCTGGTACTCGCACGTTTCCGTGACGTCATTATAGAAACCGTATAAGACACGACTACTAACATCATGAACAATCCAATCGGGAAATTAGACACACGTTTCCTCTCTCTGAGAGATTCTTTAGCTTGATTTTTCTCCATGACTAATTTGTTTTCATTCGATAATCGGCATCTGGCAGTAGCTTCAAATATTTCGTTTGTTATTTAGTCTTACTGATGCGGCGTGTACATGCTTAGCTTAGTTATTTTGTTAGCTTAGGCATTTTATTTCATTTTTTTGTGAGATGGATTGAATTATAATTAAAAAGTAATTATTATCCTGAGTTGGAAAACATCGTCTAATCTGGACTTGACAGATAAAAACTTAAATCCACAGTTTGCATTTTGGGTCGAAAGTGTAGATAGTGACCCTTACAAAGCACAATGCTGTTTAATAATCATTGGCTAATCAAATTTTTTGAAGCATTTGGTTTAAGGGCAAATTTTTATGTAAGGTAATTAAGTTTCCAAGAGTTTGTTATATATATACATATTTCCAATTCTGATTAATATTTTATTTTGTCTGAAAAGGATTTTGAAATTAATTTAAAATAAGTTATTCAGATCCAAAACATTCTGGACAATTAGTTCGCTGCTATTTTTTTCTTTTTAGAAAAGGGGGGGGGGGGGGAGGATGGATTAAAATAAACATCACTAGTTGATATGGAGAAATTATTGATTCTGGGAACTAACTCAGGGAAAACTCAGGGAATTTTTTTTCTGAAAATGAGTATGAACCCTGTTTGTGTACAGGGACATCCAAGAAAATTAGAATACATTATGTCTAAGGGTGAAAATTTGGGCTGCACTAAATAAAATGAAATGAACGTATATATATTTTATATGCATAAAAGCATGTTTCATGTAGAATATGGTATAAAATTCATTTGCATTCATTTACAGGGCTACCCAAAAGAGCTTTAATACGGTGTGACTATACCTGGAAATTGCTGGGAGTGTATTTGAGGTTGTGCTATGTGTTATTAATATAGGACTATATTTAAGTACAAGGTGTGGTGTATACATAATTATATGGAAAATATACAAGGCTATCAAAAATTAAGTAAAAACATTCTTTTCTAATGAATATACATAATTGGTAGAAATGCTTTATTAAATTTTACCACACCCAGGAAAAGTGCTTAACCCTCTGAGTGTCTTCTAAAAGGGCAACATTTTAATATTGTTTTCACTGCATGGTTTTTAAAATGTCCTAAAACACTAGTTATTTCAGTTTGAAATTAAAAAAGTGACTGATAAATCTCATGACTATTATATGTGACTTTCATACTTCAAAAATAAGCTAAGAATCTATAATTATGTATTTTTTTAATTATAAGTGTATTAAAAGGAAGAAGGGGGAAAAACTACTGCTCAGTGTTTGGAAAAATGTGTATTAGCCGCTCATAAGGTTAAGAATGAGAACTTATTCTTCATACCCCTGCGTTAAATAATAATAATAATAAATTATATTTTCAGTGCTTTTTTTTTTTAATTATGCCTTTTGAGGTTCTCTGAATAATAAAGTAAAGCTTTTAATGGTTGATTTTTGTGTATGTCTGTGTTCAGCATAACTTAAAAACAAATAATTGCAGGCAATTCAAATATTGTATTTTGAAGTTCATATGAGGTTGCTAATTTGAAAGTTTGATAAGTTTCAAGCAGTAACGTAGGTAAAAGCTGTCTGAATAATTTACAATAAACTTTTAAATTGAGTAACAACCTTTGATTCTTTATAAATGTATGTGTTATATTAAAACAGGAGGTTGAGGAAGGCAGTACACCCCCCCCCCCCCCCCCCCCCACAGAATTATTTGTTAAATAAAACCATTACTAGACCTAGTTTCAATTCATTTTAATGTAGGTTTATGTACAGTACTTGTTATCTTACCGCTTAATATCCAATATGTCTCTATAGTATTAAAATGCAGGGTAAAAGAAAGTCAAGTGAGTGTCACATCAGATTATTATTATTATTATTATTTAATGCTTGAGAAGCTGTGTTTGGTTAAGTAGAATCCAAGGTTTAATTTAAAAAAGAAAAAAGAAAAAAAAAAAAAAAAAGCTTGGAAGTGGGGCTCTGATACTCTTCAGAATTTATATTCATATATGTGTCTTATATCAATGAATATCCAAAATTCGACTCCTAGTTTTCTAAGACAAGTCAAATTTTATTAATAAAAGTAAACGTAATCTAATTTTTTTTGTTTAATTTCTTATCTTTTTATATTACTTTTTACATATTATCTTTAAAATTGGTTATATTTTGGTAATACAATAAATATGTTCTGTTTTAATTAAAATTTCTCTGCTAGATCTGTGCTCGATATGTCAACCTATACTATTGATGATTTACCAACTTTTAGAGGAAGGTAACTATTTCTAGACATTTTTTGATTTGCTTTTTGAAAAGAGCCATTTAGATTACACGTTTGATCTTTTATTTAATAAACCATACCAAAATTTAAAAGTAACTCAGAAATTCTTCTTTATTTTATTTTTGTGTTTTTTTTTTTTTTTTTCTTCTTTATAATGATACACATATATATTGTTATAATATTATTGTAAAATTTAATATATTTTTTATGAATTTATTTTTAGATATTTTAATAGTTGTTTGAATATTTATAAATTATGTGATTGTTTTTAATATGTGGAATTTATAAATATTACATAATTAAAATTTTATAGTTTTTATTGCTATTCATTAGTGTTTCTCAATGAGTGTGGTTTTAATCTATATGAAATAAATTTTACAGAAGATGTTATTTTAGAAGATTTTGTACAATTAAAGTTAATTTAAACTATTTTCATATATCATTTATCAAACTCTCTCTATATATATAAATAATTTTTGTTTCATTTAATTAAAAAAATAATTACTTTTGATTATTACTTGCACAATCTTTATAACTTTTATTCTTGTTTGCATAATTGAGATATTGAATATAATTTGTTTTTAAATAATGACGCAATATTTTCTTCACAAGGAACATCACCTAAGTGTCTTATTCTGATCCATAGATCATAATGTTTTTTTTTTTTTTTTTTTTTTTTTTTTGTGTGTATCCCTCTAAAAAAAAACTGTAAACACAGAAATAGAAAAACATTTCTGAAACATGAATCCTTTTTAAAATGTATAAAATATTAAATATATTAAAACAAAAATTAAAATGTAATGGACAGTTACTTCTGTTTAATAACTTTTTTGAACTGAAAAAACAATGCTGCCAGATTGACTGACTCATTTGTGTCACCAATAAAAATCATGCACAGCACAAATCCCCATGAAAAGGTAAAAAATCTTTTATGTTTTCCTTTTTGTGTGTGTGTGTCTGTGTGTTTTGGTGGAAAATTGTTAAAATTAAAAAATGTAATATTTTTCAACAGATTTTTGCTTCAGATTTTCCCAATGAATCGCAATTAAATAAATCAACTTTATTCAATCAAAAATGGTGGTGGTATACTTTGGACTTTTCAATATCCCAGTAGAAGAAATTTCTGTACCTATCTGCAGCAAAACAAAAATTATAAAAGTATAGCAATTAACAAATTATGTAAAATTTATATGTAAAAAAGATTAGAAAAATAAGAATATGCAACAAATACAGTAATCTAGAGACATAATACAAATTATATTTAAATATTTTTTAACTTAGCATTTCTTTTTTCTGCTACTGAGTTCAATATGAAAAGTTTCTGACCATCTCTCCCACAGATAGTGTTTCTATTTTTTAAAGATCTTTCCTATGGTATAACTTTTATTAAGATTTAAAAAAAAAAAAAAATCGCCTAAAATTGACTCAAAGATGCAGCTACAAGAGTTAATATATTAATAATACACACCATGGTATGAAAAGCGCACAACAAAATTTAAAATGCACTAATAGCAATTTCCTAGTATAGCATTAATATATTATAATTCTTTTGTGTGTCCCTGTAAATGAATGGTGGAGGACGAGACGCGTATTTTTTATATTCATAAAAGCATATTCTATACAAAATATACTTTCATGAATGTAAAAAATACATGTCCATTTTATTTAGGGCAGTCAAAACATGTTAAATTTGTGCCTATTAGAAAATTTGCCCATAGATGCTGTATTTGAATTCTGTTGGATGTTCCTGTATATTAATTATTTGTTAATTTTTAACAAAAAGTCTCAGCATCACTCTAGGATGCAGATTTAGAATATCGAATTTAGACTTCCTGCTAATATTTGCTTTTGGCTAACAGATTCTCAGGCTGACACATCAATTCCTTAAAACCTGATTTTCAGATTCAAACATCCTCAAAACCTGTGAATATATAAAAATTTCAATTTAAAAAATTTGACCCAAAAACAATACTTTCTCTACCATTACATGTGGAAAAGGAAGTAAAAAAAAGAAAAAGGATCCGGTATCGAGGATGATTAATACAAAAAGTTGTTTCATTCAATTTTGGTAAAAAACACTGTTATTTCCTGAATGAAAATTTACTTGCTAGCTGTTATATTGAAAATTAAAATACCTGATTTTGAAAAGTTAAATAATTTTGGAAAGTTTTGTTATATTAATGTGAGGAATTCAACTTTCCCACTTTCAGAGAAAACACTATCACTTAGCCTCTCATTTATTAGTTGATGCAGAATGGCAACAGCTATTACCTGAAACGAAAGTTATGAGAAGCGGCGGGAGTTCTTCACTAGAGGTCAGAATGATCAGACGTGATCAGACCTATGCTGTTTGAGCATAAGTGCTCAGAACTTTAAGTTGTTCGTACTAGTTATGAAAATTAGCACAGACGGTGCTCAGAAGTTAATGTTATTTTCTAAACCGTTTTAACTGATACATTGTATATATTAATTGTAAATTTGTGTTCATTAAATAGATTAGTGTGTTATAGAATTTTAGTGTAATTCTTATAGTGATTCTTTGTTTTTCATTTTGTTCTTGTGAATTTAATGGCAAAAATAGTATTAGCAACGATTATTTCACATTTTCTATTCTGTGTGAATAGTACTTACATCAATGTATTTCTATGCTGTTAGGTTAAATGTGTCAAAAAATTAAGCTATTTAGAATACTGCACTAGCAATCATTCATTCTCATTCAGATTTATCCTAGGTTAAGGGCAGAGTTCTGGTTAAAAAAGAAAAATATGCCACTTTTTAGATTTTTGAGGACAGTTCTGGGTTCTTAAGCACACATTTAAAATACAGACTTTCATTTCAGTTATATTTCGGTTAAAAGTATGCATACAATAAATTAAATTTTTATTTTAACTTTACTTTTTCTTGTTACTAATGTATAAACAAATATAATGGTCACACACAATATATTTATTTATACATTTATCATTTGCCTTCAGTATATTATTATTACTATTATTCTCCAGTATGAACGTTATTTTCTCTTAAATTTTTGTAAATATGAGTTAGGATCTTTTGGAAAGATTTTACACAGGGAGAAATATTTCCTTTGATCCATATTAATTCTACAAGTGGGTAATAATTGGTCGTAACAAGGTAAACTAACACCATTTTTAGTAACTGTTTAGTAATGACAGACTAAAATTCTTATAAAGAAATGATTGATTTGATAATTACTGTTTTCATAGTTAGCTTCCCCATTATAATATGAAACAGGAGAATAAAAAAATATATACTTGCTTGTGAATTTTCAAATGCATTTGAAAGTTACAAGATTGCTTTAAAAAATGATTATGTTTGGTATGAGAATAAGAAAGCAACTACCAGGTGCACATTAAGTGTGAAATTCTGTAATACAAAGGGTAATAATAATAAGGGTGCAAATTTTTGGATGAGAAGCAAGAAAGGGTGCTATTATCTTAACCAAAGGGCAGGCAGGGTGCAACACCTTGAAACTGTCTGGAGGAAAGCTAACTTTTTCAATGTATGTTCAGAAGTAATCAAAAGAATTGCTCTGCATTTTGAAAATACGGTGAAACCCCGATCTATCTTTCTCGCATTGATCGTTTTATTTCTATGGTCCGTGCACATACTGTATTTAAATAATGTTATGAAACTCATATGTATCAAGCTTAAAAGTCATTTTCCCCCATTTATCTTCGTAAAATTTTTCTTCTGACCTTGTAAAAATTTTCTCCTTAAGGTCAAGTGATTCCATATGGCATACAAACTGAAATTACTTCATTTATCGTAAAATAAATCTTTTCCCCATTTCCATGGAGGATCAAAATTGTGATGTCATGTCTCTGCACCATCTATTCATTTTGTAATTTCGGCATGGCAGAAAGTAACCTCTTCAGTAATCCAGAAAATTGTTTCGTAAAATGTGCAAAAGGTTTTCCCACTTTCATCGTATTTTTTCACGCACCCCATGAAAAACGATGGTTCAAGGTTCTTCTGTATTCTTTATAAAAGAGTGTTTTGATAGATTAGCAGTTTATTGTAACAAAGCTTGATTATCTATCTTGTATTTAGCAGTTATCATTTTTAGAACATAAGTTGTGAGCATGGGTGTCATCACATAAGGGTGGAGGGGGGGGACACTTTCTCCTCCTGGAAAATTCTAATTGGTAAAAATAATTATTTTAAAATTATATACAAAGCTTTAAAACTGTGTTGTGAAAAGTTTTGATGATTATTTAAATTGACAAATAATATTTGTTTCACAGAGCTAATTAGAGGCAAACCAACCAGACTTGCAGATCAGATTGGCTGTAACCTTTTCTTGAAAGAATTCAAATCATTTTGATAGTAACTTTTTAAAAATCAGGCTGTTTTCAAATGTATAATTTTTGTAAATAAAATATCTTAATTACATGCAAAAGAAAAAAAAAAAGTTTGTGTTTATATACATATTTGCTAAATCTGAATCAGCCAACCAATCAACCATTGGGTCGAACTAAATTTCTAAAATATACCAAAACATTTACTGTTTTCAGTTTGCCCCTTTCTGAAAAATTTTCTGGCGGCGCCTTTGGTTGTGAGTTTAAATGTTTCATTGCAGCATAAAATACTTTAAATAGATTTCATATTATTGAGAAAGTAACTTACTGAATATTATGTACTCTATTAGGAAGTAGAATTATCTAAGTTGTTATTTTGTTTTACATGAAAATTTTTTTAAACTTTTTTGCAGAGCCCAATCTAGTATGTCTCCCAAAAGTGTTTCTGTTTCCCCATCCTCCATATATAGAAGCAGTGTTGCTCTTAAAAGAAAAACTGCAAGTAAGTAATTGCTATGAAACAAGTTTTTTATTTAATTTGATTAAGTATTGATTAATTTATAGTGCCATTGATTAATATAGATAACTTACATTTACTAATAAAATTATACCTTAAATATATCATCCTTTTTAAAAAATATGCACTTACAGCAAATATATTTCGGATATGTCTCGTATCCATCTTCAGTGCATCACTGTGATACTGTCTTTTCTCTGGATTGTTTTCGTCCTCCTGATCATTGACTCTCTTCACTTCATGAGACCTTTTTCATCACCAGTTGTTGCCATGGGGATAGTATTACACTATGCTCACGATTGTTAGTAGATAGTGATTATTTTCATGGCTTCTCTTTTGAGAGCATAATGGTGGTTATTATAGGGGGCTATTTTTTGGGTGCTTATTGTATTAAGTTTAATTGGGTTAGTTTTATGGGTGGTGGATAGAGCAGTAGAAAACCTATTAAATTTTATATCTGAGAGGCGTTCTTTTTTTGTGATCATTAATCCGAAATATATTTGCTGTAAGTGCATATTTTTTAAAAAGGATGATATATTTAAGGTATAATTTTATTAGTAAATGTAAATTTAATCCTTTTAAGTAACTTAATATGTACAGATAACTTATTATTATTATTATTATTATTATTTTTTTTTTTTTTTTTAAGAAATGCCATATGAAAACAATAAAACAACCAACATATGTTCCTATCACATGCACACCTTCCTTATTCCTTGATGAAATTTCAGTTTTTTTTTTTTTTTTTTTTCTGTATATATCATTTACATAAGAAAAGATTTTTAAGTTGTACTTTGTATCAATAGTTGGTAGATTTCAAACTTAAATTTGGAAAAGAAGAAAATCCAATGTTTATTATCAATAAACAAACATGCAGTAGTCTGAAAAAACTTAGAAATTTCATTTTTCAAACTTAGATATATCTGGAAAATGCCCTAGAATGCAGCTTAGTTATGAAATTTAAGTCAATAAGAAACTTTTTTAAATTATGCTATTTTTGTGAAAATCCCTTTTACAGTTTGTCGATTTTAATGATGAGTCATTTTTAAAGTTGCTGATTTTTGTGAAGAATCCGTATTCAGACCCAAGTTTTTTCTTTATATAGACCTCATATTTTTTAATAGCCTGTATATATATAAAAGAGTGTGTACATATAAAAAACACGTTTTTGAGCATAATTCTGCCAAATTATCTTAGGAAAGCAATGTTTTGGTGTGTTGATTGGTTATGCTACTCAACTTATACTATAAAGGTATTTTGCGAATTTACCCACTTCTGCCCCTTGGGGGGTGGGTACATGTTTTCAAGTTTAACTCTGATCCAAATTACCTTAGGATGGCAAGTTTTAGTATGTGTGTATTGTTTAAGTGTACTGAGCATGCACTTTGATGGAATTTTGTAAAATTTCTAACTTCTCCCACAGGAAAATGGGTAAAGTAAGAAGCTGGTAAAGTGCCCCCGAAGGCACTGTGGATCATCATATAGGGCTCGAAATTAACAGTGTTCCATTGGTCTGGGATCACAAAAATATTCAGTGAACCAGCAAGATATAAATTTTAATAGTCTACCAAACCAATGAAGCTTTTAATTTTTTTTCCTCTCTAAAATTGCTCGTAAATCTGTCATAGAATAATATGTTGTAACAATAGTAATTGTAGTACTTCATTATAATTGTCTATATCACCTATTCTCTGTAATTTTTCCTTTAATTTCACTTTAATAGCATTTTTTAAAACTTTTAATACTTAATACTATACATTATGGTAAACATGTTACTTTTAGCTCGCTTATTAAAGCATATTTTTTTTTTTATATTATTATTATTGTAAGACTTCTTTGTATTTTTTAATTAATTTACAAAAAAATAATTATCATATTTGCCATGTAACTTTTATTTTCTTTCACAATTTTAATTTTTAAAATATTTTCAAAAATATAATAGAATGGGTGAATGGACTAGTAAAAGTATATATGGACTAATGACTTATTTTTTTTTATTTCCGCCCCTGTCATGTTACGAGCAGAAAAGTTACTGCCAAAGGCAGCAGAGACATTAATTAAGTTTTTCAACAATGATATAGAATATTAAGAATTTTTTTAAATATGGTGAAGCAAAGTAGGCAAAGCCTACTAGTTCATAGATAAAATTTATGCTTTTTTTGCAGCCAGCTGCCAAAATACAAATTTTTTTTACTACTGATTAACTAATAAAACATTACACTTAATTGCAGCTAATTTTTTAAAGATATGATTTATTATTATTATTTTTTATTTATTTTCTCCAATAATTACTGTTTTTTGATGATGAGCTATGAAATAATTACATATTTTTCAACAATCTTTGGTGAAAATTTCTTTGGATGTGAATAATTAACTGCGATTGAACTTAAATGTGGTCAATCTGGCACCCTCCTTTTTTTCTCTTCCTCTTCTCTGTGAAGCATGGAGTGCCAGCTTGCTGCCTATTCACTCTATACTGCTGATGAAGGTTGCATAAAGTTTTTTTTATTAATTGTTTTAATTTTTGTTTTACACTTTACTCTTGGTCTACCTAACAAATAAAAGTATACTGGGAAACAACCACAAACTGTGATGCGCTGTTTGTAACCAAAATTTACAAGTAGTTAAAGGATGTGAAAATATACGTCCTACCAATTTATATGAGCAATTGTTGCTACAGAACAGATATTGGAAATGAAACATTCCACGATAGTTTAAAGTTGTGATATCATTCATCTTTACTATTTGACTTTTCTAAAACTTTTCACACTTGACCTGTTTCTTTTAATGTATTTTATTTTTTATATTGCTCATACAAAAGATATGTGTATGATTTGCTCGCTTTAGAAATTAGTTTTTAAAAAGTTAATTGAAGAATGGTTTTGTTTTTATATGCAACATTTTAATTGAGAGGTAAAATAGTTTCAATATTACATATTCTGGAAGTCTAAATGCACCATTAAAATATATCAATCAATTCACAAATCCAAAAGCTAAATAAATAGTATTAGTTTTTTAAATAAGTGGAGTTTTATTAATTTTTTTTTAAGTTGTCACCTTATCTGAAAAATGAACTGTTATAGCATGCTTCAAATTTATATTTGTGACTATCATGGCATCTAGTTATACATCTCCAATTTTGGTGTCAATATGACTTTTGATATATCAATGATTTTGTGAGATTTTTTTTTTTGTTGTTGTTTAGTCCCCATGTAATGAGTGGAATTTTCGAGTCTACGTTGGCGGAATTTTACAGACCTATATGCATCTTTTGCACAAGCAATGTTAAACACATTTTTTTAAAAAAAGAGATAAACTGCTCAATATTAAAAAAAAAATGGATAAATTGAATGGTATAGCTTCCAATTCAATAAGGAATTTTTCAAACACCAATATCTTTAATCTGAAATAACGAGTGCTCATATAAAATAGCAGGTGTACATATCTTAATACCCTTTAATTACCTGTAAATTTTTTATTACAATCAGTGTGTCACACTTTCTGAGTATTTCCTTGTAAGATTTTCTTAGAAATTTAGCAATCTAAATCAACTGTGGGTTGTTCCAAAGGGTGTACTCCAAACTGCCTTTAAAAGACAGACTGTATTTAAAATTATAAATAAGAAGTTTATTTTTTCTTATAAATTAATATTTCAAATCTTAATTCTAATTGAAATTTGCTTGTAAATTTAAAGAGGTAAAATTACCCCTAACTGCAATTTATTTTCAGTCAGCACTACTCATGCAGACAATTTAATTTTCTTAGTTTTAAGAGGAGGGATTGATATAGAAACTTACAGTTTTGTTGCTCAAATAATTTGTTGTTATTAAAAATAATGTTCACACATTTATGTGAATGTTTATTGTTATATATACATGTAAGAGCATAATTAGTGTCGGGAATATTCATGATGAACTGGACTCGTCACTTCAGTTCAAGGGGTTAAAGGGCTCTTCCCAGCTGACGTCAAAGGTCACATGACATAGATAAACAAAGAGCAGACAAAGTCTTCTATATCTATAGTCATTGCTAAAATAACTTTTTCTATTCTTATTTTTGATGAATCTTATTTAATCTATGTTGTAAAGAAAAAGAAACTGATATAACAAACTTATAGTTTTCTTCTTTAACACTGACTATTAAAACAAACTTTTCAAAGCTCCGAGTATTGCGTAATACTCTTTGTGAATTCCCCCCTTCCCATCAAACAATGTCACGTGACTCACTCAAAAAAAAAAAAAAAAAAAAAAAAGGACAATGATTAACTTTTGTTTTTAGTTGGTATGTTGATATAACTGAATGCTGAGTCGTGGGACTCTAAGAAACTGGTAGAAAACATGTAATATTAATTCAAATAAGATCTGTATTGTAAATATTTATTTCTTTGTGTAAAATGTGCTTAGTATATCATCATAATGTGTCCGTCGTGAAATTAAAATTGTGTTTTATCTGTAATAACGAGTCAAGTCATCTTTTATATATTTTGGAACATTTTACATTCATTGTTGAAAATGTTATTTTTTTTATACATCATAACTTTTAATCCATTTCATATCATTATTCGTCATCTTTTGTTTGCTGTATCTATTTACGATCATCATTTAGTTTATATTTGTTATTAATGTTGATGTTTAGTACTTATATCATTAACGGTGCAACATTGTATGGTGTAAAGCCATTTCGAAGAGTAGCTAATTAACTTGTTGTAACATCTTTATGCAGTTAAATTTAACTTAAAACATTTTAAATTAATTTCAAGTTATAATCCATAAACATTCCACTATTTTTTGCTAGATCAGTTAGTGCAACAGTTACACTACAACATACAAAAATCGATTCTTACTTGTGAAAATAAACAAACATGTATGCACAATATTACTTTTATTTTATATTAAATATTAATACTTTTGTTCTTCAGAACAATATTTAACTGAATTGGCTTCTTAGAGTTCGCTTCTTTTTTTTTCCTATATCACGTGATTGAGCAGACGACGCTGGGAAGAGCCCATTGAAAGGTTAAAACGTTGAAAAGTTAATATAAAAAAATTATTTAATGTTGGCTTTTTTTTTTTTTTTTAATTGACTAATTGTTTGTGCTAATTACTTCACATTAATGTAATTTCAATTATTTGTTTGGAACAGGTGCTAAAACATCTGGATCAAAAGGATGTGTTCATCAAAAGTGGGTGCCTTGAGGCTTCCAAAGCAAATGAATATTTGTTTATGGATGTAATAGAGTCTATTTACTATATTTGATCTTGTATTTTATTTTGTATTCTGTTTTGTACAAGGTAAAAACTTTTATATGTATTCTATTTTGTACATAGGATTGACTTTGATAAATAAATTCTATATTTGTTGGATGTGATATCTGTGAATGATTGTATAATTTATATATTATGACATTACAGTAATAATTTTGATTAACAAAATTATATCAGTACATTAAAAAAAAGTTTAGTAAATCTAAATAGGGTAAGTGCTCCAGTGATCGACACTTTTAGAGCAATTTCTGATGATGCTAAAATATATTCATTTGATAATATATATATATATATATTTTTTTTGCACTTACTCAATGTTCCAATAATTGACACTTGCTCCAGTGTTTGACACTGCTAGTTTTTCATTTTACCAGTTATTGGTACCCTATGCTTCAGTGTATGACATACAATGTTAAAATTCTTATATGTAAAACATGTGCTTTTACTTTTTTTTTCTTACTTATTAATTATTTTGGGAAAAATGCCAATTACTGGAACACCTACCCTACTTTTGTCAGAAATGGTATATTATTATTTTTTTATTACCTAATAACTGAAGTCTTTAATTATCTTATTCTTTTAATAAATATTTTGTTTTTTTAGTTGTTTGCTTGTTGATGTCTACATATGAGTGATTTATGTTTTAAAATAACACAAATTTGAAAAACTATTTTGAGATAATAAATATTTTTTAAAAGATATTTTTAAATGATAGTTTGTTTTCTGGATTATCATTTGCTTTAGCATATGTTTTAAAAGTAGCTTATAACCTAAATTTAAATAATCGAACATAGTACAAAGTCTTGGGTAGCATAAGTATGTTAGTACATGAAATTGTTTTGGCAAGCTAATTATGTTTTTACTTAAGAGATGGTATTTCGTTTTGCATGAAAATATCATTTATTGCTAGTCTGCTATATAAAATCGACCAGACTTTAAGCATGTGTTTCTTTTCCTGACATATTTCATGAACAATTTTAGCCTAGTCTAGTATAGTATGTTTGAACAAAAGTATTTAAAATGATACAAAATTTACTTCAATCAAATTGCATTTATGAATGATATCTAGTCTAAAACATGGCCTATTCATTACTTGTTAATGGATGCAATTGAGTCTATATACTACATATAATCTTGTATTTTATTTTGTATTCTGTTTTGTACAAATTAAAAGCTTTTATATGTATTCTATTTTGTATGTAGGATTGACTTTGATAAATAAATTCTATATTTGTTGGATGTGATTTGGTGTGAGTGCTTTTGGTATTTACATGTAAAGATAATTATAAAATTACAATAATTAATAGTTATGTAAACAGTGTAGCTTTCATTTATGAAGATAACAATCACTATATTTTAATAAAGGCTCGTTTTTAAAGTAGTACTAAGTAACAGTGAAAATAACTTTTAGAAATGCTGTTGATTTATTTATTTATTTATTTATTTTTTGGGGGAGGGGGGGTAAAAATGATAAAGAAATGTTAAAGGGGAAAAAAAATCATCATCATACTATTAAAATCAGATGTATTACCGTATTTTCCGGTGTATAAGTCGAGGGTAAAAAGCAAACAAAAATCCTTTAAAAATTGCAAGGAAAAAAAGAGAAAGCGCATTGCGCTGGCTTATTAGACAGCGTGAAAATCGGATCGACTTATATGGCGAATATAGCTGAAATTCCACACTTTAACTCCAAAAAACCACCTCAACTTATATGCCAGAAAATATGGTATATGTACAGATATCTTCTTGCAAATCACTAAATGCAAAAAGATATCCCCCTCCCCCCCACCCCTAAAAAAGCAAAATAATCTTAGGAGCACTGACCATTTTGATTTGAGTTGACCATTTAAATTAAATTATTCAATTTAGTTTTAAAAATATCAACTTAAAACTGAAAGTGAGTACAAGGTAAGTGGCAAAACATACAATAAACTCCTGATTATTTGCAGAATTGAATGACATGGTTTCTGTATATAATGCAAATCATGGATAAATGGCAAACCAATAAAAAATTAGAGCAAATGAGATAAAAAATATTCTAATGTAAAAACTCGATTGTATCTCTATATATTTTTTAAAAAAGGCAATGTCAGTGGCTTAAAATTTTTTTGTCTGCAACTACATCTCCTCGTGGAGGGCAATCAATTAAATAACTTTAATATTTTTAAACTTTACACTTTCTAAATTAAATAAATCATATAAAATAATTTAATTCTGCATATCTAAATTATTTCTCTATTTTAAAGTTATCTACATTCTTCAATATTTATGTTTTACCATTGACTATGTACACCAGTGTTCTAGGTTTCTCCATGAATCATCACATTGTAGTGGAACCAGCTAGAGGTAGGTGACTTTCCCTTTCTCTTCACAAGTTTGTGTTTCACCATTCCTGCAGAGTATAAGCCGAGAGATGACATGCCTATTTTTTTCTGGAATGGAATCTGCTATAGTTTCTGATATTTGTGTCAGCTGATTTATATATATATGTATATAAAATCTGCTTGTAAGTTTTACAGATGATCCCACTTCAATCACCAAGGGCATTGGATAGTTATATTATGTATAAATGATTTAATACCGTGTTTTTAACTTTTGATGGCGAAAAATTTGAAAATGGTGAATCAGTGCTTAAAGGATTGCTAGAACATGCTACTTGTGATTTGTCCTTGTAATCCAAATGCATTATTTCTTTGAAGGCAGTTATCACTAAAACTGGAGCTAATTTAAATTGATGATCATGCATACCTGCTTATTTTTCATTCCATTGAAAAAAAAAAAAAAAAAAAAAAAAAAAAGAAACACAAAAGAATGCATTGGGAAATCTTCAACTTTGTCAGTGAACTATGTGTTGATCCTAACATATAATATTGTTTTGTGTGTAAAAAGAATTGGCATTTCTGGATTTTTTTGACTAACACATTACTATTAACACTATTCAAAAAACTTTTATCATATCCTAAGAAATCCGGTAGAATTAAGTTCGACCTATTTTGTGTTGTGTATTAAATCTAACACAAAATAGAAAAAGTAAGTACAAATATTAAAAGTTGAAAACATAGTCATTGTTATCACTTTCATAAATTTTAATTTCTGAATTTGACTTTACATTGATAAAAAAAATACTAATTTCTTTTACTTTAATAAGTTTGAGACTAGTATAATAATTAGAATAAATAAAAATAAAAATCACAACCATTGATAAATCATTTTTCTTCTTTTTATTGAAATTGTTTACATTAAAAGTATATAATGAAAGACACTGGCCTTAGTTTCTATTTTGAAACTCATTGTAATATGCAATTTTTGATACCCTGTGCATGAAAATGAAACTCAACAATAAAGAAGAAGAAAATATGACTAGCTTTAGCCGCATCTTAATTTTTTTTACTGCTGTTACTCAATAAAATTGTATGAAATAGCTACATATTTAAAAATTAAAACTTAAGGTTTTGAATAATTATGATCTGTATAAAATAAAATTATATACAGATCATAATTATATACATTTACCGTTTTTCCATTATGTTCAATCAATTTTTATTTAGGAAGAGAATGTTGATGTGTGTCAGAAACTTTTTAATTTTTTTTTTTTTACATTAAAACATTTGTTAGTATCAATTTGATGCCAACATACTTTAATTTTTTAATCGGTTTCTAAACATTCTTACTTTTTCAAAATTGTACTAGTTTTGATTTTTTTTTAAAGCTATTGTATAGCTTTTATCGCGGGCTTTGAGCGCAGCGACCGAATCGAAAAATTCCGTAACGAAAAAAAAACCTAACACAGTTCGGCAAACTTCGGTAGACTTCGGCTGTACGAAGCTCGCACGGATCGAGACGAGCTGCTCCGAAATCGGACGAATACGTAAGCAGCTGTTTGTGAGAAAGTATATAGGTGTATAGGTATGTATCATCTATGTACAACAGTGAATAGCTGTACGCGTAAAATTTGTGTATAAAATACATCAGATAAAACTTGAATATCCCCATTCGACTTGCAGGACTTTAAAACCTATTAAATACCTTTTCTCTATTAAAATTAGTTTGCTTATCGGTCACCACGCTCAAAAAGTGTAACTTGAATTAATATCAAAGAAAAAACTTGAATATCCCCATTCGACTTGCAGGCCTTTAAAACCTATTAAAATACCTTTTCTCTATTAAAATTTGTTTTCTTATAGGTCACCACGCTCAAAAAAGGTAACTTGAATTAATATCAAAGAAAAAACTGGAATATCCCCATTCGACTTGCAGGCCTTTAAAACCTATTAAATACCTTTTCTCTATTAAAATCCGTTTTCTTATCGGTCACCACGCTCAAAAAGTGTAACTTGAATTAATATCACAGAAAAAACTTGAATATCCCCATTCGACTTGCAGGCCTTTAAAACCTATTAATTACCTTTTCTCTATTAAAATTTGTTTTCTTATCATTATTGTTATCTTATCATTATTGTTATCTTATTCATTAATATCAAAGAAAAAACTTGAATATCTCCATTCGACTTGCAGGCCTTTAAAACCTATTAAATACCTTTTCTCTATTAAAATTTGTTTTCTTATCATTATTGTTATCTTATCATTATTGTTATCTTATTCATTAATATCAAAGAAAAGCCTTGAATATCCCCATTCGACTTGTAGGCCTTTAAAACCTATTAAATACCTTTTCTCTATTAAAATTTGTTTTATATCGGTCACCACGCTCAAAAAGTGTAACTTGAATTAATATCGAAGAAAAAACTTGAATATCCCCATTCGACTTGCAGTCCTTTAAAACCTATTAAATACCTTTTCTCTATTAAAATTTGTTTTCTTATCGGTCACCACGCTCAAAAAGTGTAACTTGAATTAATATCAAAGAAAAAACTTGAATATCCCCATTCGACTTGCAGTCCTTTAAAACCTATTAAATACCTATTCTCTATTAAAATTTGTTTTCTTATCGGTCACCAAGCTCAAAAAGTGTAACTTAAATTAATATCAAAGAAAAAACTTGAATATCCCCATTCGACTTGCAGGCCTTTAAAACCTATTAAAATACCTTTTCTCTATTAAAATTTGTTTTCTTATCATTATTCTTATCTTATCATTATTGTTATCTTATTCATTAATATCAAAGAAAAAACTTGCATATCCCCATTCGACTTGCAGGCCTTTAAAACCTATTAAATACCTTTTCTCTATTAAAATTTGTTTTCTTATCGGTCACCACGCTCAAAAGGTTTAACTTGAATTAATATCAAAGAAAAAACTTGCATATCCCCATTCGACTTGCAGGCCTTTAAAACCTATTAAATACCTTTTCTCTATTAAAATTTGTTTTCTTATCGGTCACCACGCTCAAAAGGTTTAACTTGAATTAATATCAAAGAAAAAACTGGAATATCCCCATTCGACTTGCAGGCCTTTAAAACCTATTAATTACCTTTTCTCTATTAAAATTTGTTTTCTTATCATTATTGTTATCTTATCATTATTGTTATCTTATTCATTAACTTCAAAGAAAAAACTTGAATATCCCCATTCGACTTGCAGGCCTTTAAAACCTATTAAATACATTTTCTTTATTAAAATTTATTTTCTTATCGGTCACCACGCTCAAAAAGTGTAACTTGAATTAATATCAAAGAAAAAACTTGAATATCCCCATTCGACTTGCAGGCCTTTAAAACCTATTAAATACCTTTTCTCTATTAAAATTCGTTTTCTTATCGGTCACCACGCTCAAAAAGTGTAACTTGAATTAATATTAAAAAAAAACTTGAATATCCCCATTCGACTTGCTCGCCTTTAACACCTATTAAAATACCTTTTCTCTATTAAAATTTGTTTTTATATCCTTATTGTTATCTTATCATTATTGTTATCTTATTCATTAATATCAAAGAAAAAACTTGAATATCCCCATTCGACTTGCAGGCCTTTAAAACCTATTAAATACCTTTTCTGTATATAAATTTGTTTTCTTATTGGTCACCCCGCTCAAAAAGTGTAACTTGAATTAATTTCAAATAAACAAGTTGAATATCCCCATTCGACTTGCAGGCCTTTAAAATTTATTAAAATACCTTTTCTCTATTAAAATTTGTTTTCTTATCATTATTGTTATCTTATTCATTAATATCAAAGAAAAAACTTGACTATCCCCATTCGACTTGCAGGCCTTTAAAACCTATTAAATACCTTTTCTCTATTAAATTTTGTTTTCTTAACGGTCACCACGCTGAAAAAGTGTAACTTGAATTAATATCAAAGAAAAAAATTGAATATCCCCATTCGACTTGCAGGCCTTTAAAACCTATTAAATACCTTTTCTCTATTAAAATTTGTTTTCTTATCGGTCACCACGCTCAAAAAGTGTAACTTGAAATTATATCAAAGAAAAAACTTGAATATCCCCATTCAACTTGCAGGCCTTTAAAAACCTATTAAAATACCTTTTCTCAAAAAAAATAGAGTTAGATCATTGAAATTTGGTACATCGAGGTTTTCGATACCTACAAATCGATTGCGGATATTTTTGATATATTCTCATTGCGGATATATTCTCATTTATTCAATAAAAGAAAAAAAATTGTTTTCTTATCTGTCACCACGCTCAAAAAGTGTAATTTGAATTAATATCAAAGAAAAAACTTGAATTAATATCAAAGAAAAAAAAATACTGCATAAATAAAATGAATAAATAATTATAATTGCATAAGTTGATAAAAAATGCTATGCAATAGCTTTACCGCGGCAGTCCTCGAGTGCCACACGTATTTTTTTTTTTTTTTAAGAAAGAAAAAAGGTGGCCATTTAGATATAATACATATCACTTTTTCTTTTTTTTATGACCAGTAATTGCTGTTGTTAATTTTGGCCCTTTAGCTGACAGCCATAGGTAAAAAATAACTTTTTTTTTAAATACGAAATTTTTACTATACCCCAATGAAATATTTTAAGAGTATTGATAAAAGGGATCACAGATCAAGGTCAGCCAAAGCCCATGTTATTATATTGGAAAATTTATTTATAGAATTACACATTTTCTAATTTTTTCCTAATTTTTTTTTTTTTTTTGTATATATTATACCAATTGCAAAGTTTTTCTTGACATCCAAAATTAATAGGCAGGTGCATCATTAGTGGCATTGTTGCTGTTACAATGGAAGCAAAGCGCTGTAGCAAAGAACTGCCAGATATGAAGTTGATAAAACTTCGCACACAGAAATTTTTAGGCATAAAAATGCAAAAAATTTTAGGACTTGAATGATCCAATGATTCAAACATTTTCAGAACTTCACATGTGGTGGTAGTTTCTCATACTCATTCTCATTTGTACCATTTTTGGAGATTTCATAAAAATCTCTGAATGAAAATAACATAATAGTTTTGCTTTTTTTCTTGGCATCAAAGAGCTAGTGATGCACCTTCATATTAATTTTGGATATCAGGAAGAAAGTTATGATTGGTGTAACATATATGCAAAAGAAAATCAAATCAATGTAATAAAAAAACCCCTAAGAATATTTTAAATTCAAGGTAATCACTTGCTTCCAGATAGTATTTTAAAAAATGCATCAATTGTGCTTACTGACAGGGTTGCTACAGTACCTGGTAAACAGGGAAAACCTGAAAAACTCAGGGAATTTGAAAATCTATTATTTTTTCATAATCAATTATGTTTTTTTTTTTTTTTTTTTTCCCCAACTATAGTAAGTTAATAAAATTAATAAACCCTAAATATGTTCAGCTGACATGTAAACATGTTAGATTCTAATGCTGCATGATTGTGTATCATCTATTTTACTTCTAAAAGAGGCATGGAAAACTCAGGGAATTTTTTTCTCCTGATTTGTGTAGCAACCCTGACTGAGAATAATTATAAAATCACAAAATACTGAAAAACATGAAAAATTACAAAAGGAACAATAAAATTAATGTACTTTAGTCTCAAAATGGTGTTGTATGATGTGCCAATGTTGATTTTTTATCATTTAAGTACAGTCCTGTACAGATTGTGTAAACACTTACCCGAATCGAACTACTGAATTTGGAGACAACCTTTTCCAAACTTAAGAAAACAGTTTTCATCGACACAAATCTGATTCGTTTACACTTGAATTGATCCTCCTCCAAAAATAAATAAAATAATAATAGTAAAGCTAAAAGCTAAATTAAAAAAAGTAAAATGGATAGATAATTAAAATAAAGTGGTTGAATTAGAATTAATCAATTTCTTAAAAAAATAAATTAAAAATAAAATAACGTATGATCTCATATTTTTGACATGATATTCATTTCTATATTATTTCTAATGCAATAAAACTCCAAAACAATCATCACTTGGAGGTCATCTCTCGAAGCTGGTCGACAAGGCATGTTTCATCTCGGGTCCTGCTCATTGGCCTAGCCATTCAGAGTTTTTCATGGTTTTTTTTCAAAAATTCACATAAATACAGGATAAGACCTCTTACAAAGATCTCCACAGAGGGCACACTACTCCATGACTAGGACCCTCGTGTATTCAATCGAAACACCAAAGACGCTTATAGGAGGATGGAATTTTTTTGCTGTTTAAATATGTCTGTTATATTTAAGAACTGAAGAATCAAAAGGATTCTCACTGGATAGTTAAAAAAGTATCTGTTAAATAGAGATATTTACTATTTAGGAGTTGTCATTGACCTATTAAAAAGTTTACTGTAGTAAAATAATTTTGATATGCATAGTATTTAATCTTGGGTATATTTAGTATGCATATACCAGATATGTAACTGTTATGTATTGTGAACAAACTCTTGCATCATATTACAGGGGGTGAAACTTTCCAGGGAACTTTCTCTGAATTCAGATGTTTTTAAAATATTGCAGTTTCTGAATTTTATGCTAAATGATTTTGTTTTGATAGAAAATTCCAATTTTGAATAGTTAATTTGCCTTGTAATGCATTAAGAACTTTCCAAATATCACTTATTATCGATAGAAGTAAATATTTTTAATAATAACTTTATGATGTATCATTACTAAGTTTCCTATTGCCATTCATTTTGCATACAAGTAGCAGTTTTCAGGATTTTTGCATGCTAGGTAGTTTCACCCCTGATATTATATATATATTTAATATGCTTTTAAACTAGACCCATCCCATTAAAAACTAAACCTGACTTAATGCAGGACTCTAAAATCAAGCATAACTAATGGATATTAATCTCTGTTTGAAAAATGGATTTCAATTTTTGTCTAATTGATGATATTACGATTGAGTAATAGCAGCAATATTTTGATGCAAGTTAATACATGTGATCCTATTTTGATAACACGAATAATGTTTTGTGTATCATCAGCAGCGTGGTATAAAATGTAACC
Organism: Salticus scenicus; assembly: GCA_963930645.1. Classification (NCBI taxonomy): domain Eukaryota; kingdom Metazoa; phylum Arthropoda; class Arachnida; order Araneae; family Salticidae; genus Salticus; species Salticus scenicus. Next base: position 294,385,083 of record OZ005655.1, on the reverse strand, counting down.
TTAATGGCTCAACATTGCGAATAATAAGGTCTGGTATCACATTTATCTTATCTCTGTGGTCCAATGACTCTACTTGAAGATGTCTAAGAATATTCGCTATGATTGTTTTCTCTTCCATGACTGCAAATTTTTGACCTAAAGAGAAAGAAAATATTTTATTAAATAGGAAGATAAAAGTGGTACATCAATTGAGATGAAAATTTTCATATAGGATTGGTAGATGAATTGAAATAACACAGTTCATATCATTACTATATTAAAAGTATTATACTAATGGTACCCTGATCAAGACAAAGGGCTCTAGGTTGATAGTGTTTAGATTTTTGAATTATTTTATTTATTCATTAAATTGAAAAATAAATAATCTTATAAATATATCCTGAAATTTCAGGTATATATTTTTACTAATGCACAGAATTTCATACAAATGTATATCTACTAGTTGCATCTTGATATAAATTAGTACCTGTCCATTTTTTGTACAAATCATCCAATAAGTGCTACTGCTATGCTAGGATTTCTCCCATTTAAGGGAAGGCAATATTTCAGCTTTTGTGTATAATTGCACAAAACTTATATGAAATGGCCATTAAGAAAAACTATGCTGAATCAATCTGAATGCATATCAGCTTACAGGTAGTAGTGATATGCTGCAATTTCCCTTGTGCGTTGGAAGGTTAGATTTCAGCTTCTTTAGCATATCAATGTAACAATATTGCCATTATAAAAAAAAAAAATATTGACTAAAATTAGGTATATGTTGGTCAACAATTTGCGCTGCTATCGATTTTCCATATGGCTACATCTCAGTATCTGTTGATTAAAATTGCAATATATCATCATTGTAAGAAACTAGAATTAAATATTTGTGTATATTATGCAGTAGGTGGCACTGTTATATAAAATGATATAGAAGAAAATTTTTTGATAGCCACAACATGCTAATTTAACTTGTATTGGATGGTAAATAATTGTGATTATGATTGCATATCAGATAGTGAACTGTGTACGAGGTATAACTTAAAATTTTAATTGCATAATTATTAATGGACATTTTGAAATTGTGTAAACAGTGTTGTTTTATTTACTAAATTATTGATCATGAAAAAAAATTATTTACATCAATATGATACTAACAAAAAAAAAAAAAAAAGTCAAATATTTAAAAATTAGCCCCCCCAAAAAATATTTTTTGTATCTGTTTTTTTCCTCCTGTTTTATTTTTTTTTTTTTTAATAAAATATTACACTTATGTTATGAAATAACACTATATTATATTATGTTATGAAATATATGTATAACAACATTTCATTATTTTCATTCTAATTTGTAGGAAGTCGAAATATGTCATTACAATAGTTTTTCTGTACTATTTGAAAAAGCCTGTGGAATTGTCAAATGTATTCATTGTTCTCTTATAAGTGGAGAATTAAATGATTACAAAATTTATTTAGCTCTTTAAAGGCTTTACATCAATCATATTCCCCTTTTTTTCCTTCCCAAGTTATTCAATGGTATTTTTGTTGCTTTGTATTATAAGAATATCTCACTCAAAAATGTAGTTTTTTGAATTCTGTTTTTCACATATTACTCTTTGAACATGTCGCCTTTTAGCTTAGTGAGTGCATTTTTGAAAAAATAAATTTAAATATTATTTTTAGAGATTAAAAATTAGAGTTCTAAGTTTACTTTATAAAATAAAACATTCAAATTTATTTTTTTAACATGCTCACTAAGTTAAAAAGTGACATGTTCAAGGAGTAATATTCAAAAAACGGAATTCAGAAAACTTCATTTTTTAATAAGATATTCTTATAAAACGAAGCAACAAAAATCCCATAGGATAACATGGGAACGAAGAAAAGGGAATTCTGACTGAGGTACATCCTTAAAGCCTTAAAATAATAATAATAAAAATATTTAAAAATCATCTACTTCAAGTGGCAAAATATTCTTTCCCATTTCCCTCTTTTTTTTATTAAATATTTTCCCTTGTTGTACAAGATAAAATTAAACTTTAGTCGGAATAAAATTATTGTTTGTGATATATTAGCTATTGATCTGTCACACTCACCAATACAATTTCTTGGTCCGGCTGAAAATGGCACATATGCATAGGGGTGTCTTTTAAGAGAATTTTCAGGAAGGAAACGTTCAGGATAAAACTTCTCGGGATTTTCGAATGAGTTGGGATCTCGATGTAACATGAAGGGAAATATGAAGCACACACTCCCAGAGGGTATTCTGTAGTCTACTGTAAAAGTAAAACCAATTATGTAATATTAAAAATATTTTTATTTTAAATTTATTTATAATTTTTAAAAGTTTTAATAGCTTCTATTGGGTGTTTGAATTAATTTGTAAGGTTTTTTTTTTTTCGAAAATTGAGGCTTTATTGTGCAAAAATAATTACAAATAGATTATTCAAAGTATTGACCATCACCAGCCACTACTTTTTCCCATCTTTCTGGCAGCATACGGATTCCACGTCAGAAGAACGAATAGTCTTTAGAGGCAATCCAAGAATCGAACCATTTTCTACAATCTTCATAAAAAGTGAAGTGTTCCTCAGACAGGCCATGGCTCATCGATCGAAACAAGTGGTAATCAGATGGAGCAATGTCTGGAGAATACGGCGGGTGAGGTAGGGCCTCCAATTTGGTCGTTTCGATGTAGGTTTTGTCTGGTTTTCCAAAAAATGCCTTTCCACATCTCTAGGTTTCAGTTCGTATGGGACCCAATTTCTCTGCTTTTGGATCATTCCCATGGCTTTCAGGCGTTTGCTGACTGTTGAAAAGTCAACTCTTAATGATTCAGCTAAATCTTGAAGTGTTTGGCATGGATCTTCATCGAGCAATGACTTCAATTCTTCATCTTCAAATTTTTTCGGCTGCCCAGGTCGTTCCTTGTCTTCCAGCTCAAAATCACCACTTTTAAATTGAGCAAACCATTTCCGACACGTTTGTTCAACTAGTGCATGCTCTCCATAAACTTCCACTAAAATTCGATGACTTTCGGCAGCGCTTTTCTTCATGTTAAAGTAATGAAGTAGAACTCCCCACAAAAACACTTTATCTGGCACAAAGTTAGACATATTTGATGACGCTTCAACCAAATGACATATACTAATAACGATGCTCAATGATAGTAGGTTTACGGGGAATACTAGTCACGCTATCTATTGGAAAATGCCACTTGTCACGCCATCTATTAGAAAACGCTACGAATTAATTCAAACACCCAATATTCACTTTGTTGCACAGATTGGTATAAAATAAAAAGTACAAAATGAATATATATTTAATTTTCTTATTTGAGTGACTGGTCAGATCATGAAAAGTGTGACTTTTAGTATTCTGTATCAAGTATTAAATATTGCAATTGTTTTAGTTATGGATGGATTATCTGTTTTACAGATTACTGCAGTTTTCTCTCTCTCTCTTTTTTTATGATAAATTATGGTGTATATTAAACATATATATATCTTCAATGGTAAAATAAGTCATATGATTAGGCTTACAGTAAGTGCTACAGTGTGGAGAAAAAACAATAAAGGGAGATGGGCTAATTAACAAATTATAGATGGAGCATTCAGAATACACTTTGAGCAGAGCGAGGGTGAATAAGAAGCTAAAACTGAGAAGCAAGTGATTTTTGAGCACTTTAATCATAAATGAAAAAATAAAATAAAAGTGCATTTACAAGAAAAAAGTTGTCAGGGTTTCTTTTTTTCTTTTCTTTTTTCTTGTAAGGGGAAAATAAAGGAAAAAAAAAAATAATAATAATAATAACCTGCCTTATAAGTAATAATTTTATGTGTATTCTTTTTCCTGTAAATAAAAATGTATTCAAAATTTTTTTTGCGTTCATTTGTATCTTTTTTATGGCTATATTGTGGATTATCTGTGGAATTTATTCATCCATGTTTGTCAAGCTACCCAATTCCATGGATAACAGGGAGTTAATATTAACTTTCTTCATCCATTTATATTACAATATTATAGAATGTTAAAATAATTAAGTGTTTTCAGTTATAAAATAATTATGTTATTAGAATTATTCTTCAAGTTGTTTATATCTAGTACTATAAACCAATAAAATAAAATAAAAACTTACAGACTTTAATATCTTCTTTTAACTCTCGTGTAAATAATGGTACTGATGGATAAAGACGAAGAGTTTCCTACATAAAACAAATAAAAAAAATTTATACCAGAAAATGTCAACACTCAGTGTAAAATTTTGTATTTTTTTTTTACTGCTTTACCTTAATTACACACTCTAAATATTTCATTTGACTGAGGTCGTCTCGAGTTATAGGCCTGTAGTTGTCATCTTCAAATATAGAATCTAGTTCCTTATAAATTTCTTCTTGGACCTCAGGATGAAGACCTATATTATATAGTGCCCAGCAGATTGCCATGGCTGTTGTATCATGACCCTTTTAAAAGAGAAAAAAGAAAGGGGGGGGCGGAGATGCAAGATAAGAAATTTTACATTATTGCTGTTATTTAAATAATCTACAATAAATATTTCATAAAAATTAAGAACATTTAACTTTTCTGTCATTTATTTATTTATTTTATGAATTGTTCTTAAGTTTTACAGTAACAATTACCTAGTCATTTATAGTGTTTCTTTTTTTTCCTCTTTTAAAGCTCTAGATCAAAATTTGATTTAGTCTTATTTTAAAATAGTTTTCAATATTAAAGGTATTTTTATTTTATTATGTATGTAGACAAATATACGTATAAAAGCACTATTTTGAATAACACTACGCTGCCAAAAAAATAAAAATAAATAAAAATTGGAGCCCTGATACCATTCCTGCTGATTCTTATGTAAAATGACCTCCTGAATCCGAATAGGACCCCCAGATTGCCCCATCACCCACCGTTTTCTCGGGACGTCACCTCCCCCAATTTTTATCACTCTTGGTTTATGGCCATGAATTTGTTTTGGAGAATGGAAAATAATTATTTTAACTTTTAAAAATAAAAAAATACATAATGTAAATAAGTGGTGGTAATAATTTATTAATTAAATATAATAAATGTAACTTATAATTTCAGTGGAAATCTCCCCCCCCCCCGAAATTTTCCCCTTGCTGCAAATGTTCATGTTATAGAATTGTTCACCTCTTTAGGCCCTCAAAAGATATTTAACAGTTAAAATATTTCTTTTTTTCCACTAAAAATCAAATTTATAGCCATAAAATTACCGAAAAGTAGTAAAAATAGGGGGCGTCCCCCCAAAAAACAGTGGGTGATAGGGCAAAATGGCCATCCTATTCGGATTCAGGAGGTCATTTTACATAAGAATTTGCAAAAATGGTGTTGGGGCAATTTTCATGCCGAGCAGTGTAATTATTTAATATTGATTGAAATTTCAAAATATCTGTATCTAAAGGATAAAGTACCTCAAACATAAATGTGTCTACTTCTTCCCTTATATCTTCTTCTGTGAGGGCATTGTTGTCTAAATGATGTTCGAGAAGTAATTCCAAGAAGGCATGTCGTTTTCTTATACTTGAAGGGCTTTCATTTGCCCTTTTTTTGTGCCTTTTATTTTTGGAATAACTTTTTAACATCTCTTGCTTTTTCTCTTTTATAACCTAAAAAGTAATGCCTAAAGTAAGTGTGCAATATGATTTAAGTGATTATCATTATTATGCAAGACAAATGAATAAATTTTAAGATTACAATTATTTGTAAATGCAACAACTTTATATTTTAAAAAATGTTTAATTTAATTGTGTATTATGTATAATAATAAAATTAGATTCCATTTTGCTAAAAATAAAAAAAATGAAAAAATATGTATATATTATTAAAAATAAATAAATAAAATAAAAGTAAAAATAAATACAATTTATAGCTAAATACAATATACAACATATTATAACTGGAAAGGCTAAATGATTTTTATAAAAGCAAAAAGACCAAACTAAGAAGCAAACATAGGCCTTTTAGCACAAGATCAACATGCCGATATTAAGTGGTGGAGCACTGGCTTGTTATGCTAAAAGGGCCAAGTTCTATTACTCCCCTGGTAACTTTTCTTTCTCGTTAAAATTAATTCAGTTTTTCTAATATGTTGTTAAAAACACTTTGTTTATATATTTTTCATGAACTATTTTTTGACATCAAGCAGAATCTGTTAAAAAAAAAAAAAAAAAAAGTGCTTTGTTTAATCTCTTACAGTGTCTTTAGTTTTTTATAGTTCTGCACATGCTATTAAAAATTAAAACTCAAAGCAATGTGCCAAAGATATACAAAATTCAAATAAATTAAATGATCTTTTTTTTTTTTTTTTTTTTTTAAATAAGAATATAAAGTTATCAAACCAGTTTTTTTCCCCATAGAAGTAATGCTAAATTTCCTCATTTAAAGAAATATTTTTTACAACAGTACCCTGCTTAATCATATAAACACTCAAAGTTTCTTAAATAAAATTCCTTTATTTCTGGACACATTTTTCCTCTCATTCTAAAAAAAAAAAAAAAAAAAAAAAAATCGTTCTTCTTTTAAAAACCTTACATAACTAAGGCATGCATGCCTTTTAAACAATAATAAAAATTAGTGATAAAACAAATTTATAAAATGAGCAACTGATGATAAAATTGGAAATGAAAATACAAATGATCTCCAGGAATTAGAAATCACAAATTTTGAAAGTTTTCAGATGATTGAAATAGAACTTTATGAACTCATAGATGTGGATATAAACATGGAGAAACGGAAAGAGATCAAGAGTGTAATCTTTCAATAAAATCTTGAAATGAAAGTGATAAAGAAGAACAAGTAGATCTGCCTCCAATGATAGATGAAGTTGCAAAATCCTTTAATATTATTCATCATCATTTTGAATCTCATAGAAGCGATTATAATTTATTTATGTGCTTTAGAAAAAGAAATCAAAAACTGTTTATTCAAGTCTATGTCAAAGTAATCAATAACTGATTTTTTTTTTTGTTAAAAGTAAAATTGTAAGTATACTTTATTTTTATTTATTCTAGCATTAATTGCGTTTATAAATTGCTTATAATATTTTGACTTAGTAAAAGTTTAGTTAAATATTTAAATAAGAAAGAGGCATCAATAATTTATCTTTTCATGTAAGCATAAAATCACTACAGTTATACATGTAATTGTGTTTCTAGTCTTCCTCACATAATCAAATTAATACAGTTGGAATGGTAGATATTCGTTTAAGCGGGGCCAACTGTATCTGTTTACATCTGCATACATTTGTATATTCTTTTAGGTTTGCTGTAATTCAGTTATAATGTGTTAAAATCAAAATCATAATATATTACAATTATTTAATTGTAAAACAGCCCATAATAATATGAGATGTTTTATGTACAGTTGGTAACAAAAGTGTCCGAACACTAGCAAAAATTCCTATGTAAAAAAAAATACACTTCATACGGTTTTGCTAAATAAATCCTTATTGAATCATGTTCTTAGACTGACTAAGAACAGGACCTGACAAGGATTTATTTAACAAAACTGTATGAAGTGTACATTTTTTACATAGGAATTTTTGCTCGGACACTTTTGTTACCGACTGTACTTCTATTGTGATTTTTTTTTCTTTAATGGGCAAAATTTAAAAATCAAAATTAGTTTTTATAATCCAGTATATGTCAATATCAGGTGATATTTTGTATGTATTTTACAGGACTTAAAAAAAATGTTGATGAAATTCGAACAATTCAAACTGAAATGAAACAAAAATTTTTCCTTGTTCCAACTAAGGAAAATTAGCATAAAGTTTGTTGAAAATATCACTACACAGTGTGTAAAAAAACTCAAACAAATTTTCATTGTTATAAGTCCTCTAGGGGTGTGTCCCAGACCGTCCCCAATTGCCCATCTGTGCAGCACTAGTGCGATGTAAAACCCAACCATTCATCCATTGTTATAAGCTTTAAAAGATTTATTTTGGATTCAGAGTGAATTATGGATTCCAAAATAGATTCCAAATGAATTATGCAAATGCTACATTTTGAAAATAGTAATTTTATTTTGCATTATAATAATTTTATAAATTGTGTTTTTAAGAAAGTTTCTTTAAAGGAAAGTATATTGGTACATTGAACCTTTTTTATTATTATTATTATTATTATTATTATTATTATTTTAAGAAATCTAGCAGTCTTACTATAGAGTAATAAATCAAACTAAACCTTTCCATAATAAATATTTTTGTTTTTAATAAATGATTTGATGTGATAAAATTACTTCCTACTCTTGCTGTGTCACAGAATTGAAAGTAACATGTCACTGTCAAAACTAATTATTTTCATTCCTGTAGGCCATGTATGTAGCAGTAGTCAAGCAGTTAAACATGAAATAAGAATTATGGCTTTATATTTCAGTTCACTTGTAAGAGATTAAACTGTTTCATTCTGTTTAAGAATGCACAATTCTGCTCCCTATGTTTTGTTTATTCTTTTATTCTTTCTTTTATTTTTTTCTGTGGTTTGTGTGTGTGAACTTGAATAAAATGTTTGTCTTAACTAGGCATGAATTACTGCATCTTGAAACACAAGATGCAATAATACATGGCAGATATACAAATACCATGATATTTGTTTGCCATGAATTTATATAAAAATTTTTGAACCACCCTAATTGTATATGGAGGAATTCTTATGTTATGATCATGCTCATTAATTTATGTACTATAAGTATAAAATACATTTTAATTTCTAAACTTTTCTCACAGTTAATAATAATAATGGATACAAACCTTTCTTGTAAAGTCATGTACCAATTGCAGATTAGCTTTAAATTTTCTTCCACTTGGAAAACAATAGAATATTGTGTCAAACCATAGCCATGGTCTTAGAATCCGGTGAAGAAATATTTCTCCAATCCTGAAACAGATGTTTTCTTAAAAATGTAAAATTACTTTTCATTAAATATATATATATATATATATGTATATATATTGGACTGAGACTTTAAAAAAATGATGTACCAAAAAATATTAAATACAATTCATATCCCATGGATTCATATATATATTATAATGAATTATTAAATGCAGTAAAAGTGAAGCAGATACAAGATCACTGAAACACATAGACAAATAAGAATGAATATTTTTCAAGTAAGAGAGGCTCAGAAAAGTGAAAACAATTCATCAGGGGAGACCTTTTTCACCCTTAACAGCCCTCTTCACTTATCATTGCCAGAAGCCCGAGTCAATGTTATTCTATGGGGAAATTTTCTTTACAAATAATTTATTAACTAATACATATTTTTAAATTCTGTTTTCGCATTCAGAAAATTTCCAACTGTTAAATTGACGGATCTTTTTTAAAAATGCAATTTTTTAATATTTTATTTTGAAATTGCAAAATAAAAAAATTTCACGTGTTGAAAATTTGTATTTTGCAGCTTTAAAATAAAATAAAAAAAATTAAAAAAATATTTTTTAAAAAAGGTCCGTCCATTTGAAAGCTGAGAATTTTCAAAATGCGAAAACAGAATTTAAAAATATGTATTAGTTAATAAGTTATTTCTAAAGAAAAATTTCCCATAGAATGACATTAGCTTCGGCTTTCGGCAGTGGTGAGTGAAGAGGGCCCTTAAGCATCAATGTACGATTTCGTTCTCTAGCGGCTATAATAGCAAATCACTAGCGGGCTCCCTATCGTATATGAAAATAACTGAGGTGAAATTTAAAGTGGAATAAACTATTAAGTTCACAATAACTGAGAATCTAACAAAAAACAGCCATAATAAACAAACAATACTCACAAGATGATACATTTGGAGTCACATGGATTAAAATAAGCAAAATTCAAGGTTTAGTGGTTCATAGCTGATAAAGAATAATGAAACTAAACAGCAACATGGATATTTATTCATTGATTATCATGTAAGATTAATATTACTAATTTTAAGAATAGTTGACTACTCAACAATGAAGAAATTGAACATCCAAAGGAAAAAGAAAGAATGCATATTAATACAAGGTAAATGCAACAGGCCTTCTGCTTTTTTTTTTTTTTTTTTTTTTTTTTTAAGACATATAATTTCACATTTTCACCCAACCATCTAGCCAAATACTACCACCATCCTCTGTAATCAAACATCTGCCCACCCAGATGTAGTACTTACTCAAAGAATGTATAATGAAGATTTATTTTAAGCTAAACAAATTATAATTACTATGTTTTTTTTTTTTTTTTTTAATGCTAAAATGAGAAAAAGTCTTGTGTGTAACAAGCACACGACTTCCATTACCCACTATACTAATACACATATTGTATGCACTTTTTGGAGATAATATGGTCAGAACACTTTGACTTAACAAAATAGACACCTAACAATTTTTCTGTTAGAGAAAACTAATATGTGTCTAAAGACATATAAAATAGAGTTTGCATAGTAAGTTAAGAAAAAGAAGAAACAATAACTATAAGATTAAAAAAAAAATTATATACCATGTTTTTAAATAGCTTAAACTTCTCTTTAAAACGCATTAAAAAGCTCCAATAGGCAGGTAATGGATTTGGCGCCAAATTTGACAACTTTTTGACCTTGGTGACTTTTTTGGCGAGAAAATTCTTATTATGGATATTCCAAAGATGGACGTTCTAATGTGATTGGTTAAAGAGTTGCCGGAAATTTGAATTTAAAAAAAAAAGTTGGTTTTAAAAATAAAATATTAATCCTTTCCGAACAACATATATTTGCATCATGAACTACATTAGCACTTTATCATTGTGTAGAAAATCTTTAAAATGATAACGACGTCAATTTTTGCCAAATGCATAATTTAACTTTTAACAATTTTTTAACGCTCACGTTTAATTAAATGTATTTATTTTTAGGTCGAAAGAAAATGAACTCGTAAATTTTTTTTGGCAACAATTAAATTATAGTTAATATTTTAATGGTTATTTTTATTGCTAACATTTTAATTAATTAAAAGAAAACTATTCGAAAATTTGAAAATGTGACTACGAAGTATTGTGTTGTCACTGGGTTGTGAGCTACTGTGAAAGTTTCAAATGTCTAGCTAGTCGGGAAGTTAGTTAAAAATCGATTGCAAGATTTGTCCCTGACAAACACACAAGAATCGAAGTTAATAAAAACATGGTAAAAAAGAAATGGTGTGAAACAACCACAGCACTTCCATTACCCACTATTACACGTATTATATGAATTTTTTTTTTTTTTTTTTTTTTTTTAAATAATGTGGTCAGAAGATATAAAACTGATCTAATGAAGTAGACACCTGACAAATTTCCTGTAAGACAAAGCTGATATATACACATATATATATAAACATGTAAAACAGAGTTTACATAGTGAGGTAAAAAATTATAGAGTTATTTTTTGAAACACCAATTTCCAAGATCTAAAACTGACCTACCTAATCAGGATAACTATTAATTTTCCTGTAATAACCACGAGAGAGGATATCTAAAATGGATATATGTAACAATTTTCAAGAAAATCGTTAGAGCCATTTTTGAGACACGGTGTGGGGAGGGGGGGGGGGAAAGTGGGAACTTTAGAAAATATCAGAGTATTTATATGAAAGAAAGTGCAAACAGTAAACACTCTTACTCCAACAAAACAGACACCATATTTTATTATTATTTTTTCTTTTTTATTTAAGGTAAAAGAGCATATTATTTCATGATTTTCATACAAATAACAGCATTTGAAGAGGTGTTTTATTTCAAAATTTTAATAAGTACAATATTTTCAATGAACTGAAAAACAAGATACAATACTCACTGATATATGGCTGTGACATATTCAGTACAGCCTCCATTTTGTGCATTGATTTTAACACCCATTGCAGTTTCTGTTAAAAAAAAAAAAAAAGTAAGATATAAGTAAATTTAGAATTAAGCTTCACTATACTTTTTTATTATTTATTTATTGTTATTTTATTTATTATTATTATTATTATTATTTTGCTTTTACAGAATGATTCTAAGTCAGGTACTTCCTTCCATATAAATATGGATGATTCTCCAGTAAATGGATAATTTCATTTTGTGATTTAGGAGAAATTCTAAACTATTATTTATTTATTTTATAAATCAATAAAGGAAAATGGATGGAGTAATATACATTGTTGCGATACGAACGTTAAACACTATTTGATAAAAATATTCCCACTATTTTCTTCAAAATAGTTGCTTAATAAGCAAAGATTTTAAGAGATAGTTTTCAAACTTTGTTTTTTCAATTGTGCACTTTATATAATAAAGTTGTGCGCACCATATGACTTTCTTCTATATTTTCTTATACAAATTAACTCAGTACAAATAATTTATTAAAATTATCTTCCGTGGTGAATGCAGACGATTTTAATTCTGGACAACATTAAATATGCAAAGAAAATCGATTTTATTCTCTATATGTCTATATAACACCTTAAAAAAATGTCTTTTTTTAATGAAAAAAATTCATAACTTTATTTTAAATTATCATAGATCAATGGTTCAATCATTCTTCTTAAAGGTATTGACAAGCTCTTTTGAAAGATACTTGTAATGAAAATTAGCTCCCATCGAAGAAGACTTCCCCCATGGGGGGGGGGGGATTAAATAGTAGGACGGGAGTGAAAGTTATAAGCTTAGAAGTGACAAATCCTTAAAAATATTCAATTTGGGCAGTTTAACACATACATTATTTAACAGTTTTATAATCTGTAAATAATTTTAAAAATCTTCTAAAATAAGAGTAAATCTAAACTATTTGTTTAAATTTAAAGTACAAAAAAATGAATCACTAGAGAACAATAAATTTTGAAACTTAGATCTTTCAAGTTTTACTTGAAATTAAAAAACTAAGAAATAAGTAAAAAACAATATCTTTTTCGACACAAGTTACAAATATGTAATAAAATAAGAGATTGATTAAACTGTAGATACAGAAAACTCAACGGTTCCCATAGTGTCACTATTGTCCTCAATAAAATTATCTGAAATTAGTCTTATGACAAAAATTGAGAAAATTATTTCCATACATTAAGTAAATTCAGTTGAATAAAATTTCAATATAACATTTTGAATTAAACAAAAGTATGTTATAATTAAATATTGAAAAAAAAAATCTGTTTTGTAGCAGCCATGCAATTTCCATTACCCACTGACACTACTACACATAATATATGCTCTTTTTGGAAATAGTGTGGGTCAGAACAGAAGGTATAAAATTAATTTAACAAATTAGACACCAAAAATTTTTTCTGTAAGAGCAAAGTGATATATACATTGTAAAGACTTCTAAAGGAGAGTTTTATAGTGAGTTAAAAAAAAAAAAAAAAAATGTTAGAATCATTTTTTGAAACAACCATTTCTGAGATCATCTATAACTGATCTAACTAATTCGAACGCCTGTCAATTTTCCTGTAGTAATCAAGTAATAAGTGTCAAAAAACATATAAAAAGTGGTTTATGTAGCAAATTTGAAGAAAATCATTAGAGCCGTTTTTTAGATACCAACTGTCAACCCCACAACCGATTATCACCAAAACTTGGCAAATTCATTGGTTCACCAGAAACTAACATTTATATTTATGAAGATATCTAAAAGGGAGTTAAAATGGCGAATTTGAAGAAAATCCATGAAGCTATATATTAAAGGAACACGCTTGCAAAAATTTAAATTGATCTAATTATACAGGATATCTATCAATTTTTTTAACTAACCAACTAATACATATAAAAGGACATCTAAAAGAGTGTTTATATAGCAACTTTGAAGACAGTCGTTAGAGCCATTTTTGAGATTCCGACCTACAGTCCCACTTCCAGTTGTCCAATTTTCACTAAGAATTATAAAAATCATTTGTACGCTAGACTTGCCTTAATTCTGAAGTTTCAACATTCTATCTTTATTAGTTTCAGAGATATGATAATCAGAAATTTTCCCATACACACTGAACAATTGCCAGAAACCACTTTTTAGGGTTCCTCGGAATGGTGACAAAATGAATCATACTTACGACATATTATGTCTAACGTGCACATAGTAATTAAAGGCACAATGTCCACCCATGGTTCATTGGATGCCCTCTTCAGTTTGGACACTAGTACTTGAGCCTGTTCATCGAAAATAGGCAGGAAATCTTCTAGGACACGAAAGTGGAAAGTTGGAGTCAAAAGTTTTCTCCGGATTCGCCATTTTTCTCCCTTGCTGAAATAGTTTTTGGGAAATAATGGTAAATACATTACAGTGGTACATAATATATATACATATTTGTGAAGTGAGTTTTTTTTTTTTAATGCAATTGTTGATTTATATATACAGGGTGGTTATACTATAATTAAACTTCCCCTATAAACAGCATCCTACAGCGCAAACGAGTGAACGGAATACAACGAAATTTGGTATATACACTATGCACGAGATGCGCTCACGAAATTTCGAAAAATAAATTTTAGTTCCAAAATGTAAACCAGAGGACGCCTTTTCCGAAAAAAAAAAAAACGTTAAATTTAGCACAAAAATTGACGTCATTATCATTTTAAAAATTTTATGCGCATTGATAAAGTGCTAATGTAGTTCTATAGCTATGATTTAACAGAAAATTTAAAAACATGGTATATGAAAAGTTTTTTTTTTTTTTAATCATATAATTATTTAAAAGTGGTTTTTTCATACAGTTAAATTATTTTTTTCCCCTCGACATAAGAAAAAAAAAAAAAAAAAAAAAATGTATGCTCCCCCCCCACCCCTCTTAATCAAATAATACGGATTTCTTTTTAAATATATATATTTTTTTTTTTCACTTTTTTTTTTTTTAAATTGGATGAACAACATGACAGCAACATGCGATTTCTGATGATATTTAAGCATAAATTTTATATAAAAACTTTTCTTAGTTATACATAAATTTATGACAATTTTGTTTACCTCGTGAGAAGACCTGTTCCAAGCCATGGATGCAAAAATTGATATTCGTTGGATTTCTCCGTAGTGATTGTACTACCTAAAATCACCTGTTAAAAAAAGGGACAAAATTACTTTATCTTAACTTGCACACTTTTAAGTACTTGATCGAAATAATGAGGACTGAAAATTCTTACTTCAACTGTCTCTGGTTTAAAAAAGAGTATAAAAGGTCTGTTCAAAACCCAGAATCGAAGAATTTTGTCTTTGTCGAAAACTTTACACAAACCACATAGGATCTGGAGTGTGACTGTAGAAAAGAAGAGAGAGAGAGTGAAAAAAGACTGTAATAAACAACTGTGTTAAAAAAAAAAAAAAAAAAATCTACTAAATGTGTATTAATAAAATCAGAATTATACACGATTGATTTTATAGGTTAAAATCGAACTGAATTCATGTTTGTAATTCACATTTCCCAGTGAGACTTGTTGGCCACGAGCGTACATTAAGAATAAGGGACACACATAAAGAATAAGGATGTTATGATAATTGTTTTTGAGAGAAACTTTTTGGAATAAATTTCATTACCATTTCGTCCATTACTGAGGAAATTCATTTTTATTGGGGGGGGGGGGGTGAAAGGATTATATTATTAATTATATCCATTCATGCCGTTTTTAATAATTTATAACTCTGAACTAAGTTCACCTGTTTGTCTGACAATCCATACTTTCATTTTCGTAAATATTTTTAGAATGCTGTGATATAGAATAGATCAAGTTCACAAAGACTATTTCCTATTGAAAATAATACGAATAATATTGCTAATTTATGTGCAGGTTCTCGCTAAAGAATTCCGATATATTACAGTCTAAGTGAGGAATATATTTTGGGCCTATTTTAATATCTTCATACTGTGGTAAACATAATGAAATTAATAATCATTATTCAGAAAAAAAAAAAAAATGGTGTGATTATCATCAATATTTTTTTCACAGGGGGAATAACAAAACATAACCAGATTTTTCCTGAAATAAATTTAGAAAGTGTTTTTACAATCTAAGCGAATTGCATAATTTTTCTTTCTAGTTTAATACTAAAATTTAAAAGAAAAAAATTGCTCAGTATGAATTATGTAATGCATTTCCCACTATTCTGTCAAATCTCAAACAATGGAAAATGTTACTTCTCGTGAAAATGACATATTTAGAAGAAAACTTACGCATCACTTCAGATTAAACTGAAATATTTTCCTGTAACTGCATCAAAATAACGTCATATAGTAAACGAAATGACATTAATAAATTTTTAGAATGTTAACATTCGTCTTTTCATTTCTGTAGGGAATATGATATCCCGCCAACCTAATATAATAACAGTAACAATAAATAATATGGCATTTTATTCTATAACAGTTTTTTGTTATTATTATCTACTAGCCGCCTTCGGCGACCAGCTGGTTCGCGATCCCTGAAAAATCCGACTTTACGAAATTCCCGCTCGGTGGCGCCTGCGGCGCCTTTTTCCCGTATCAGGTCTAATAACAGCTTATTGATATATCGTGAAAATAGCTTATCTAAATCGCAGTAAACTCCCGTGCGGTAGCGCCTTCGGCGCTGATATTTCAAATTTCTAACTTTAGCTAAGTCCCGCTCGGTGGCGCCTGCGGCGCCTTATCCCCGTTTTAGAACTTACAACACCTTCCTCGCTCATTGGAATTTGAAATATTGAAATTTTAAAATATAGCAGCGCCATCTGGCGGTAGAAATTTCTGTAATATATTGTTCAATTCCAAATCAACAAAGCTTTCAAATGATGTATTACTTATGAAAATATTTTAATTAGTAGCTGAGATACAAAAGAAAACCTAAAAAGGAAACCTTAAAACGTGTAAATCGGGTAAAATCTCGAATAATACTTTCGATAATATAAAAGAACTTTAAAATATCTTTCGAATGATGTATTAAAAATTATATAATCATAATTAGAATTTGAAATATTGAAATTTTAAAATATTTCAGCGCCATCTGGCGGTAGAAATTTCTGTAATCTACTGTTCAATTCCAAATCAACAAAGCTTTCAAATGATGTATTACTTATGAAATTATTTTAATTAGAAGCTGGGATAAAAAAGAAAACCAAATACCTTGCCTTAAAATCTTAATATGCCAACCAATTTCAAACGCTGCAACTCTTTTTTTTTTTTTTGCCTTTTTTCCCTGTTCCTCAAGCCCTCCCTAATAATCGTACTCTTTCAAAAATATTCACAATCGAATTATCGGGCATTAAAACTACATACTACGAAATTTCGACTACTGCAAATACTGCAAAGTATAAAAGAAGACAATCTTTTTCCAATAAATATGTCATTTTTTTAATTATTCATATATTTTCATGAAAATTGAACAGTAGCTTTATAATATGCTGTCTAGGCCGAATATTAATTCAAATGTAACGTGAATGAAAATTTGAAAAAAATTGAAAATTGCAATTTTTCCCCCCAGTATAAAACACATGATATCTTAATTGATTTAACCATTTCCGTTTTCATCACAGACATCACAGACAGTTGTCTCGTACGTGTTTTGTTTCCGATCGAGACCGCTTAGAAAATCGTCTGCCTGTTGCCAACTAAATTTCATAGTTTAGTTAATTTTAAAAAATCTAATTGACGTATCGATAAGCCGCTTGCACTCTTAGATTCGGAAAAAATTCCCCTTTCATTTGGTACCAAATTCGTAATTATCGGACTAATATTTCTAATTTATTTTCCATTTTTTCTGCTTTTAACTCCGTTAAAATATCTACTTTTATGCAATCTCGGTGAATTCTGAGTCATTGAGATCGCTTTTTGATTAAGACATAGGTCTACATTTTAATTAATATCTCCGCAACTAATTAAAATTTTTAAATTCTGTTTTGACTATCCCCTCGGGCAGGCTTCTGAGCACCCGTATGTCAAATTTTGTAGTTCTGCGTTCAGTAGGGGCTGAACGTATAGATGCTCAGAGAGACAGACAGACAGACATCTTCTTTTATTATTATAGATAAATTAAACTTTATTATTATTATAATTATTAATTCTCAAAATTGTACATTGATTAGACTCTCATTCTTTCCTTTTTCTTTTCCATTTCTTTCTTTCTTTTTTTACTACCATTACCTGACTACCGTAAGCAATGGAAGTATTGTATTCGGTCCAAAAATCCGATATTGAGTTTTTATCTGAATTACATGTTTTAAGGTCTCCTGAGTCTAAAAAACAGTTTTTTGCAATTAGTCAGTGTGTGTGTATGTGGGGAATCTTCTGACTATCATAACTCCGAAAATAATAAAGTTAGAATTAAGAAAACTCAGAATTGTGACAGGTTGGCATACAAATGATTTTTCTAACTTTTGGGGAAAATTGAAAAACCAGTAGTGGAATATTGGTAACCGAAAGGGAGACCCTAAGTCCGTATCTCAAAAACGGCTCTAACGATTTTCTCCAAAATTGCTATATAATCACTCTATTAGATATCCTTTCGTATGAATTAGTTGGTTAGCTCAGAAAAACTGACAGGCTTCCTGTGTAAGTAGCTCAATTTGAGGTCTTGCAAGTGAGTTCCTTTAAAAACGGCTGTATGGATTTTTTACAAACTCGCCATATTAACCTGTTTTAGATATTCTTTTGTATGCAATTATTGTTTTCCGGTCAAAAATTGAATATACCAAGTTTTGTTAAAAGACGGTTTCTCAAAAACGGCTCTAACGATTTTCTTGAAAATTGTTGCATAAACCCATTTTACATGGCGTTTCTCCTATATTGTGTGGTTATTACAAGCAAATTAACAGTCATCTTGATTAGGTAGGTCAGTTTTAGATCTCGGAAATTGGTGTTTATAAAAACGGCCATACCGATTTTTTTTTTTTTTTTTTTTTTTTCTTCGTTGGGTCAATTTTATGTCTTCTGATAACATAATCTCCAAGAAATGTCCAAAAATTGCATATAATACCTGTAATAGTGGGTAATGGAAGTCGTGTGACTGTTTCACACTAGATTTTCTTTCTTTCTTTTCTTTAAATAAAATCCACAAATGGTTTTATACGTCATGATTTTTACTTTCTGAACATACATATGTAAGGAAAGTATTGTAATCATGTCAAAAATCCGGATTCGAGATTTTGGTGTTTCTATACGTTTTGAGGTCTCCTGAGTCCGTTTTCACTATTTTTACGATGATGTATGTATGTGTGCGTGTATATATGTGTATGTATTTGAGTGAACACGCTAGCGTCTAAACACTTTGTTCGAGTGAGCTGTAAGTGTTGCAACTCACCATAGAACGAACCGTATAGATTTTGGTGAATCTTGCAATTATAGTTTTTTTACAGGGACACAAAGAAAAATTCTTTATCATTATGGTCTATGGTACAAAAATTTTCAAAGTGCGATAGCATCTAAACGCCTTATTCAATTGAGCAAAAAATTTATACACATATTACAGGGCACAGTTACTCAATCTGTATAGATTTTTGAGAATCTGGCATTTGTAGTTTTTTTACAGGGACACAAAGAAAAATTCTTTATCATTATGGCCTATGGGACCAAATTTTAAAAAGTGCGATAGCGTCAAAACGCCTTATTAAACTGAGAAAATAATTTATACACATATTATAGGTAATAGTTGCATGAACTGCATAGAGTTTGGTGAATCTAGCACTTATAGTTTTTTTACAGGGACACACAAAAAAAAATTCTCTATCATTATGGCCTATGGGACCAAATTTTAAAAAGTGCGATAGCGTCTAAACGCCTTATTCAATTGAACAAAAAAACTATACACATATTATAGGTCACAGTTTCACGATCTATATAGGTTTTGGCGAATCTAACACTTCTAGTTTTTTTACAGGGACACAACAAATAATTCTGTATCATTATGATCTATGGGGTGAAATTATTTAAAGGGCGATAGCATCTAAATGCGTTATCCACTTGAGTGGAAAATTTATATACGAGTTATAGGTCACCATCACACAAACTGTATGAATTTTGGTGACTCTAGCACTTACCGAGTTTTGCAGGGACACAATTAAAAAATGTTCATCATTAAGACCTATAGGCTTAAATTATTTAAAGTGCGACAGCGACTAAACTCTTTATTCAAATTAACTGAAAATTTATACAGTCGGTAACAAAAGTGTCCGAACACTAGCAAAAATTCCTATGTAAAAAAAGTACACTTCATACGGTTTTGTTAAATAAATCCTTGTGTAACCCTGTTCTTAGTCCGTGTAAGAACATGATTCTACAATGATTTATTTAACAAAACAGTATTAAGTGTTACATAGGAATTTTTGCTAGTGTTCGGACACTTTTGTTACCGACTGTACATGTTTCACGTCAGCGTCACACAAACTTTGTGGACTTTAGAGAATCTAGCACTTATGGTTCTTTTTACAGGGACAATATGCAAATTTCTTTATAATTGTGGCATATGGGCTCAAACTTTAAAGTTCGATAGCGTCTAAATGCCTTATCCGGTGGAGCTGAAAATTTATATAAACATTATAAGTCACTGTTGCACTAACTCTAAGCATTTTGGTGAATCTAATATTTGTAGGTTTTTACAGGGACACAATGAATTATTCTTTATCATTATGATCTACGTGTTTGGTAAAATAGCGTTAAATTAAACATCGTGTACTATATAAAGAAAAATACCCAAACACCCTATTATAATTTCCTCTTTTGTTTATTTAACAACTCCTCTTACTTTACTTTATGTAGAAAACCGTTAATTACTCAATGTTCGGAAAGTCGAGTGGAGTCACTCCATATATTTTTTTTAATTCATAAGATTTGTCAAAGCACAGATTGATTGCATAAAACTGTTAATTTCACTAACAGAAAACAAAAATATTTCATTGTCTTCAGTAAATCTATTTTATCTCCCAATCCCAATATTATTGAATATTCTAAGATGATTTTATGTGTTAAAAATATTGGTTGTAGGGTCAATAAAAATCGGTTGGATCAGCATAATAAAGTGATTGGATGTTGTATGCGGTTTTATGTTTAAAAAGATTAAAATAAAAGCTGTACAAGGCACTCACAAACCTAAAAATTAAAGTTTTAACTTACTCGCTGGTGGCCGTAGATCCTATAAGCACATTCGCCATTTTTTTAATTTTTTTTTCCGGTTAATACCGAAATTTTATTAAAAAAAAAAAAAAAAAAATCTGGAGTGACTCCACCCGACTTTCCGAACATTGAGTAATTAACAGTTTTGTAGATAAAGTAAAAAAAGAGGAGTTGTTAAACGAACAAAAGAGAGAAAACCATAATAGAGTGTTTGAGTACTTTTCTCCATATATTACACGATGTTTTATTTAACGCTACTGAACTTTGAGCCCATAGATCATAATGATAAAGAATTTTCGTTGTGTCCCTGTAAAAAACCTATAAATGCTAGTTCACCAAAATGCTTATAGTTAGTGCAACAGCAATTTATAATATTCATATAAATTTTCAGCTCAATTGAATAAGGCGTTTAGATGCAATATCGCACTTTTAAAAATTTGGTCCCATAGGCCATAATGATAAAGAATTTTTCTTTGTGTCCCTGCAAAAGAACTGTAAGTGCTAAATTCACCAAAATCTATACAGTTGGTGCAACTGTGACCTATAATATGTGTCCAAATTTTTTGCTCAGATTAATAAGGCGTTTAGACGCTATCACACTTTTAAAAATTTGGCCCCATAGGCAATAATGATAAAGAATTTTTCTTTGTGCCCCTGTAAAAAAACTGCAAGTGCTAGATTCACCAAAATCGATACAGATTGAGTAACTGTGACCTATAATATGTGTATAAATTTTTTGATCAATTGAATAAGGCGTTTAGATGCTATCGCACTTTTAAGATTTTGGTCCCATAGGCCATAATGATAAAGAATTTTTCTTTGTGTCCCTGTAAAAAAACTATAAGTGCTAGACTCTCCAAAATTTATACAGACTTAGTATCTGTGACCTATAATATGTGTATAAATTGTTTGCTCAATTGAATAAGGCGTTTAGATGCTATCGCACTTTTAAGATTTTGGTCCCATAGGCCATAATGATAAAGAATTTTTCTTTGTGTCCCTGTAAAAAAACTACAAGTGCTAGATTCACCAAAATCTATAGGGTTCGTACTATGGTGACTTATAATATACGTACCAAATTTCAGCTTATTCGAATAAAGCGTTTAGACGCTAGCGTGTTCACCCACAGACATACGCACATACACACATACACACACACATACATACATCATCGTAAAAATAGTGGAAACGGACTCAGGGGACCTCGAAACGTATAGAAACATCAAAATCTCCAATTCGGATTTTTGACATGATTACAATACTTTCCTCACTATAGTGTTCGGAAAGTAAAAATGTTTGACGTTCCTGAAGAAACTTTTTAAAATGTGTTCTAATTTTGTGAAGAGTTCATTTTAAGATTGCCGATATTTTTAATAGGTCTGTCTTCCGATTTCAATTTCTCCTAGGTAAACCCTGAAAATGTCATTTTTTATCCACAGTCAACTGATAAAATTTGCAAATGTTTGTGGCCGATTAATAAATAAAATGCGATTTTTTTTTTTTTTTTTTTTTTTTTTTGTCACATGTTGATAAAATATAAATATTTCAACGTAAATCAGCAAAAATAGCGCTTCCCCCCCCCCCTCCCCCAGCTGATTTTCGAAAACGCGATTACTTCGTCGCATATTTACAAAATTATTATTGATTTAGTGTCTCATTTCTTAAATACCGTCGATTTGTCGATTTCTCAAATGATTGAAAATTTCGTCGCTGTTTGACTTAAGTTTTGTTTAAATGCTGAAAAAAAAAAAAAAAAAAAAAAAAAAAAAAATTTCATGAGGTCTATTAATTAAATTCAAGCTTACGAAGTTCATGAGAGGAAAAAATTAACGAGCAGTTCAAATTTTTAATTCGCCCCTTTTTGTTTATTTATTAATTTTTCAGGTATGACTACTTATATACATTATATAAATCGTATTGAATTATATTGCATTTTATAGCTTGTAAAATTTCCCCCCTGTTTTTATATAATTTGTTATTTATTTATTTAATTAATTTTATAATAAATATTATATTGTTACGATATTTTATCTAATTTTGTTGATTCTACTTCTCTTTTAAATTATTATTATTCTATATTTCGTTAGAATAAATTCTGTTAAATGTTGCCAGCAAAATGTAGCGAAAAATGTTTCTGTTTGGTGAACCACTAATTATTTTAACCTGAAATTATTTTCGTGTGTTTGTGCATAATAGGGTGTTTGTTTGCAGAGTTATTTTTCACATGTCCATGTTTTTTTTATTATTATTATTTTGATTTGTCCACTAAGGCTGTTGGTTTCAATCTGCGACAAAAGAGTTGTCAAACTCCATATGAACAAAGTAGTATGAACACACTTTCCCATATTAAGGAATAGAATTATAATTATACATAAACGCTTTCCCGCAATGCGCACAGACTTCCGATCGGGGAAAATTAATTCTGGAGTTCAGGTGCAATTCCACCAGGCCACTAATTACAAGAATGTAATGGGTATTTTGGTATTTTTATAGGCTAAGAAACTAACGTCCCTAATAACACACTAGTCCATAATACATCCTAAATATGTCCATAGGATGCCCATAGATATCCTTTTCATCTACAGGAAATCCTGAGGATGTCTTTTGGAGCAGCTGTGCTGTTAGAGACAGTATAGAGAGCAAATATGTGAAGCAAAGTAAATAGGATAATAAAAATGATTTTTTTTTTTTTTTTAAGCTTGATTGGAAGCAGCGCCCTAATGAGAAACGACAAGATAGATAAACAGAAAACGAAATCTTACGAGTGATTAAAGACGTTTCTTGCAGAGTCACGCAATTGTTATTTTCGAGATGGAGAAAAATCAATATGCTTGTATTTTATTTCTCAATAGCAAAAAATTGTCGAATCATTTCATTTTCTTCTTAGTTTTCCACGTCTATAGTATAATGATACCTATACATAAGAAAAATATATTGGATTCGTGAAAATTTTCGGCCTAAGTTTTTTATGTTTTTTCACGTTTTAAGGTGTGGGGAATTCGAAAATCACAGAATCGTTGTGGTGTACGTCTGTACGTTAGTCAGTGTGTCAGTTGCTTTGTATCTGAATCTCTGTACACATTATATTTAGAAAAAATAAACGTAATGAGCAGTGGCGAATTTAAGGGGGGGTTAGCGCCTGAAGCCCCCCCCCCACCCCACCCCAAAATACTGACATTTACGATTGAATATTACAATTGTGAACTTTGCATTGATGTGGAATAACATCTTGAAAAATCTTACCCCCCCCCCCCCCCCCTCAAAAGTTAAGTTCTGGATCCGCCCCTGGTAATGAGGTCGGACGAGTTTTAAAATATCACTTATGATGCTGTTAAGAACCCTACTGATTTTCAACATTCTAATTATAAAACTTTTCAAATTATTTGCAATTTATAATTTTCTTAATATGAGAGAAAAGGGCAAAATTTCACATAAGCATATGTTAGGAGTGTTATTTTCATGAGGAAAATGCATCCTTTTTGAAGATCCTGTAGCAAAAGATAATAATAAAAATTGTAAAAATATTTTAGTAATACATAATAATAACAACAAATATTTCCGTTGTTAATATAAATAATGATTTCCAATTTCAGTTTAAAAAGAGCATGTCGTGTCGTAGCTATCTCAAACCATTCTTCTACAGTCATTGTAATACAGTCGAACCTCGTTAAGGGCCTGCTTCACTCACCGCCGCCGGAAAAAGAAGCTAATGTTATTCTATGGGAAATTTTTCTTTACAAAAAACTTATTAACTAATGCATATTTTTAAATTCTGTTTTCACATTCTGAAAATTCCCAACTGTTAAACTGACGGACCTTTTTAAAAAATTATTATTTTAATTTTTTATATTTTATTTTGAAGCTGCAAAATACGAATTTTCAATAGGTGATTTTTTTTCCATTTTGCAATTTCAAAATAAAATATTAAAAATTAAAAGAGTACATTTTTAAAAAAGGTCCGTCAATTTAACAGTTGGGAATTTTCTGAATGTGAAAACAGAATTTAAAAACATGTATCTATATTAATAAAATCGGACTTTTGTCTGTAAATTTGTCAGAATCGAAAAATTTTGCGATATCTTCACGTTTCACACCCCATGAAAGCCGAAAATAACTTCAGAAAATTTTGCCTGTGTGTGTGTGTGTGTGTGTCATCGTGTCCGTATGTCGCTTTTTTTGTCCGGGCATCACTCGAGAACGGCTGGACGGAATTCAACGGCGCTTGACAGGAATTTAGGTCTTCACCCAACTTAAAATTATATCTATCAACTTTTCAGAAATTCCCCCCCGTTCCCCCCTGGGGGGTAAAAGACTAAAACACGTTTGTCCGGGCATCACTCGAGAACGGCTGGACGGAATTCAACGGCCTGTTTTCACAATTCCCGGCAAAATGAATTGCCAATCTGCGCAGCGCTAGTACGACGTAAAATCCAACCATCCATCCATCCCCGGCAAAACGAAGATTAATTACCGATAGCATGAACTACTGATAACATGAATAAATTTTTTATTCCCCTTGAGATTCACGCATTCACGTTAACGAGGTTCGACTGTACTTACAGCACAGCTATACTTTTCCTAGTATTATGGCTATTGATACTGAATATAAGTAATTCCATTTATACCCATCAGAGGTTGAGGAAACAGCTCAATGTATATTGCACACGTGCGCATATTGTAGACTCAAGGAAGAATTCGGTTATTAACACTTAACGGAAGAGCCATGTAAATCTACGTCTTTACGTTATGACTGCCTAAGACGGACAACGTAGATTTACATGAAAGCTGCCTTCAAACTCTGGCAACTTGCGAAGCGTCAACGAAGTCTCTTTTGATATTCCTTTGATGTGGAATTTGAGAGTCGACGCTCGCTGGAGTCGTGCTCACAAACCTCCTAGTGCGATAATTGAATGAGGACTGGGTCTCTTTTGTAAAAGAGCAATAAAAGGTAATGCCCTTCATTGTAAACATGTGCAAAATTTCAAGGGTCACTTTCGGGCAATGGATAATTTATGACTTTTGACGCACTGCATCGTTGCCAGAGTTTGAAGGTAGCTTTAAGTGCAGTTTCCACTGTGGTTGGTTGGAAGTTGTTTCGAGCGGCGCTATTCAGAATCCTTTGATGTGGTCAAGCGGTTGGAGGTGGTTCGAGGGGAGAAAGTCCCTGGCTCTAACCCCCAGCTGAGATAATTGAGGGGCCAGAGGCAGATATCTTTGTTAATCTTGCATGCTTTCCTTTGAAGTAACTGCGCAATCTGGTTACAACTGATGACAAGACATTTGGCTCTTTGTGTCGGAAGCGTGATTAATGGTTTTTTGAACCTCGAAGTTCCAACCGCAATGGAAACCGGCCTTTACAGTTTTAAAGGGCGGGGTTACATGGAAAAGTTATTGACTATGATATGTCAATAATGCAAGCTCCTCTTCGTAAGAGTGGATGTTTTATAAAATATCACATTCGTAAGGACTACTAGACATGTAAATAAAAACGTTATATAATTAATTCTATTCAAAAATAGTATTTATTCAATAAAACTGCAACTCCCTTATATACGTGTTTATTTAATTCTTTAAAAAAATTTCCGGAAACCAACACAGACAGAGAAAATACAACCCGTCTGTTAAGTGTTAAAGGGCTTAGTATTCATGGTATTGGGAAAGGAGGACTCGAACGCACATTCACATTCAGAAATATATTGCATTAGAATTTTCTGTCATCATTATAAAAGTGTGGATCCTGGATCTGTTTTCAAATAAGCCTAGAAAAGCTAAGGATACTTACGACAAAGAGGGTGTGCTATCTGTATTTTCTTGGTGACGATTCTCAAGAAGATAAAGTAGAGTATAAAAGAGCGAGCCCGCATCCCTGGTATAAAGTAGTCAGGGTGTTTCCGGCCATAATAAAGAACGGACGCACCGCCGACCACAATGAGGACGGCCAGGATGAACGAGTACAGCAGTCTTCCATCTAATATGTATTCGATCTGAAAATAAAGATACAAATTGTCACACCACCGTATCGATCAGCAGAAGGTTCAGCCATTTGCCTTTTGGGTAATAACAAAGGAAAAAATTCAACAGTTCAATTACGTCTTTTGATTCATAAATTTAAATTGTAAATAATAATAATGCTTCTTCCGATTTTGAAGAGGTACTGAATTACTGATAAATTATAACTTTGTAAGCAAGCATAAAATATGCTACAATTGTTTGTGTCGAAAT
Source organism: Salticus scenicus (assembly GCA_963930645.1). Taxonomy (NCBI): domain Eukaryota; kingdom Metazoa; phylum Arthropoda; class Arachnida; order Araneae; family Salticidae; genus Salticus; species Salticus scenicus. Next base: position 294,357,852 of record OZ005655.1, on the reverse strand, counting down.
AATGAAGCACGATCCTTCATTCATCGAAAAGAATAAGCACGAGTGTAGCGGGGAAACAGCAACGAAGGTCATTTTACAGTGAATGATGCTTGTTTGCCTAATTTATATTCATAATCATTAACAATAATACTTGGATTCCAGTTGTTACTGTTTTGTTCTTTCTTGTCCAAAGCGGGTATCTATAAGCTAATCTATAGAGACTGCATTTGTATATTAGGTGATAAGTTGCATGCCCTGTCGGACGATTCCATTGAATTGAGAATTGGTAGTCTACGTATTTAATAGGAGCTTTTAATTCCAATTTTCGTTGTTTATGATATAAGCATCGTTATTATCTGAGTAGTCGACTGCAGAAATGCTGACTTGAAGTTTCTACAATCATAGCCTCCTAAACTAGATGTCTTCCGCGTGGCTGGGAAACTTGGCAACAGTTCAAGCGGTAGGCAGCGCCACCTGGTACAGATTGCGTGACTTTTTTATTCAACTGTCACCAATAATTTTAAGAAGTGATATAGGATATATATAATCGACGTTTCTTCGATTCTATTCGCCTTTTAAGTATATCAAATCCCACTTTTAAATATTTTTGGTGGCTGTTGAATAAAAAAGTCGCTCAATCTGTACCAGGTGGCGCTGTCTACCGCCAAGCTCCGAGCGACGCGGAAGGCGTCTAGTTTAGGAGGCTATGCTACAATACATTGATGATTGATGCTTTTAGACTGTCCTTGTGTCTAGTTTTTCTTTGCCTGATAAAGAATCGTGCTTATTTGTTCCGAGTCGAAAACATTGATGCATTTTAAATTTATGCCTTTTGCTTATTTTCTTCAACGTTTAACATCGGTGTTTCGATGCAGTCTCAATAATCCATCTAGCTTAATTTATTTATTTAAATTAATTACCGAATAAAACTTTTCTATATTCGAAGAAATCAAGGAATTAGCTTTAATAAAGTAGAAACATATAGGCAATTTGCGTTTAAAATATTTTAGAAGTATTTGCGCTGTTGTCGATTAAAAGCAATGATATAGTGGTAAAAATATGCAGACAAAATGGGCACTTCGTATTTGTTTGTCTACTCTGATACATTTATGGACCACCAGATCGAAACTTAAATAGTCTTTTTGAAATACTCAATACTTATGTTTGGCGTGAATCCTAAATGTCAGAGTACGGTAAAAAGTTAAGTATTTAAAAATGTGATTATTAAACTTTAAAATATTTTCCATTTATTTTTAATACATGATGTTTAAATTTTTTTTATTAGATTTTTATTAAAAAAAAAAAAAAAAAATCTGAAAATTACGGATAAAAAGAAGCGAGTTTAAACTAGCGTTCGAAAATCTTATTTTCTAAATTAGTACAGTCAAACGTCGTTAACGTGAACACTGTTAACATGAGTTACTTTTAACATGAACTGTTTCCACACTGTTAAAAATGTCAACAGAAAACTCTGTGTAATCTATTATATTAAGTCTTACGCAAAATTACAGAGAAAAATAAACGGAGATGTTAAAAAAACTTATTTTATACATTCATTTTAATAACTAATATTAATTTAATTAATTATGGGTGAGAATATATTTCGGATTTGGAATGCTTTTTCTAAAGTAGAAACAATCATTTTTAATTTTAATTCAAAAATTAAATAATAAAATTAGGTAAAAATGCAGAATAAAGATTGAGAATCTTGATTATTCACTTTTAAGTGAGAATTACTGTAAATTTACAGAGACTCTGGATAAATATTTACATTAAATTTACAGAAATTTTTAACAGTGCACCATCCCCGTCAAAATTAAGATTAGTTTATTTATATGATGATTAGTCACTGACAGCATGAACTACTGATAACATGAACAAATTTTTCATCCCCCTTGGTATTCATGTTAACGAGGTTCGACTGTATATGAAATCTAAATGCATTGTCAACAGAAATTCGCATTATTGTAAACGAGAAAGAAAAGTCATGTAGTTTTCGTATACTATACTACCGGACTTCAAATTGCCTTTGCTGATATTCACGTTATTAAAAGACTTAACTGTTGACTGCGAAAAGAAAACATATTTGAAACTGCTCATTGGAAACGATTAATTAAAAATCCCTGACGATGCTTTAAGCGAAATTTTTTTTTTTAACATCTTTTAAATAAAAATTTAAATTTACGTGTGTTAAAAGCGTTTTTAATATATTTAACAAATGACACATGTTCAATTTAACTCTCTTTTTTTCTTAGAGATTATTTATATAAAAATAGAACTTCCCATTTCTATTTACCTATTATTGCAGTTTTTTTTTTTTAAATTTAGAAATGAAGGAATGAACAAAAGACAGATGAAACATTGTTATAATCTTTTTTAACTTTGTCTGAAACGTTAAAGTTGCATAACACAAGTGGAAATGCAGTTCAAGCAATTTCCATTTATGTACTATAATGTATCTAACATGTTCCTGTAAACCAATCACGAATACTATAATTATACCCTATTCTGTAGGAAATAGGCTCGGGATCTGATTACTGAAAAGACTTGGGACGCAAAATTTTTCCTCGGAAATTTAAGAAGGGCCCCTAAAATGACCGAAAAACATGGTCTCGAATTCCCAAATTTTTTACGATGTGACTTATTTTATTTATTTATTTTTTCATGTTTTTCTCTGAAACTCGCATAAATACAGGCTAGGACTCCTTAAAAAAATCCCCACACAGAGGGCAATCCCACGCGCAGTCAATGGGCCTAAATACCTCCACTACTACCCTATATTTTCTACATTTTTATATGGGAAAAGAAACTTGAATCCGAATTCGAGAACTGTCAACTTTGACGCTTTTTTGGCTACTGGAAAATGTTAATCAAAATTCGTAATTTATTTAATCAGTGAAAACTGATATAGAAAAATAATATCTATTAAAACTTTCTGGTATAGATAAAAAGAGTAAAAGTTGGTATCTATAGAATTCTGCTGAGACACACCTAGATTTATAATTTATGCAATTAAGAGTGTTTGTATATGTACAGAAAAAAAAAACATCCCAAATGAGCGAGGGTGCCCGAAATGGCATTGAGCTTCCCCTTTCTTCAGAGGTTAATCTTTCCGCATATTTCTCAACATTTTTTCGTGCTACTGAAAAATATATGTCAATTTACACTGGTGTTCAAGATTTAAGCAACAACCTGTTTTCTCGTTACCTTCATTTGCGCATAATTTTTAACCATTTAACGTTCATTGGTTTCGCCCAGAAACCAAACATTGCATTTTTTTTTTTTTTAAAGCAATTTTTCAGTATTTTTACAGAATAATATAAGAATAGAATATTAAACTCTTATTCATTCTCTTTGCACTACATGGCAGCACTACAACAAAACCCAAAAATGCTATTTCAGATGAAGCCAGATATAGAAGTCATTTTAAATTTCTAAAATTGTATCAATTTAAAAAATAAAAAAAAAATATTTATTTTAAATAATAGCACATGAGCTTACTATAATCCTTCTCAGTCATAAATTGCAAATTTAAATCTATATATATAAAAGAACACTTCCTGACTGAGTGAGGGGGTGATCTATCAACGCCCAGACCAAACCCCTGGACCTAGAAGCATGAAATTTTGTGACAATGTTCTTTCTATGACGTAGGCATCCACTAAGAAGCGATTTTACAAAATTCGCCCCCCAAGGGGGGGAGGGTGGGGGCAAAACGTGATTTCACAAAATCCTTCATATCTCAAACAAAAAAACAGATATCCGTAAAATTTTTGCTTTAAAATATAGCTAATACAAATGTCAAAAAAACAATTTCTGGAATTTTCAAAATTCGGTCCCAAGGGGAGCGGGGGAGCAAAACGTGATTTCGCATAATCCTATATATCTCAGACAAAAAAATAGATATGCGTGAAATTTTTGCTCTAAGATATTAGCTAATGATCTAAGATATTAGCTAAGATATTTGCTTTAGATATTAGCTAATGCAAATATCTAAAAACCAATTTCTGGAATTTTACAAATTCAGCCCCCAGGTGGGGCAGCAGGGGGGGGGAAGGGGCTAAGGGGCAAAAACAAATAGAAATACAGTTAGGGCGTTCAAAATTGATACAGATAGGTTTTAGAGGCCTGCAAGTCGAATGAGGATATTTTCGATTGTGTAAAGTTATTAGGAGGGGCAGGAAAGGGGGAGGGGAGAGAGGGGCAAAAAATAAAAATAGAGTTAGATCGTTCAAAATTGGTATATAGAGGTTTTCGATACCTACAAATCGATTTCGGATATTTTCGAATTTGTAAAATTATTAGGAGGGGCGGGAAGGGGAGTGGGGCGGGAAGGGGGGACTATGGGGCAAAAACAAATAGAAATACAGTTAGGCCGTTCAAAATTGGTACAGATAGGTTTTAGAGGCCTGCAAGTCGAATGAGGATATTTTCGAAAGTGTAAAGTTAATAGGAAGGGGGGCAGAGGGGCAAAAAAAGAAAATAGAGTTAGATCATTCAAAATTGGAACATAGAGGTTTCCAATACCTACAAATCGATTGCGGATATTTTCGAATTTTTAAAATTATTGGGAGGGCGGGAAGGGGGGGGGGAGTAGAGCGGCAAAAAAATAAAAATAGAGATATATCGTTCAAAACTGGTGCATACAGGTTTTTGATACTTACAAATCGATTGCGGATTTTCAAATTTGTAAAATTATTAGGATAGACAGGACGGGGGGGGGGGCGAAGTGGGAAAATAATAGAAATAAGGGTTAGAGCATTTTGGGAATTTTTTCCGAATGTAGTGAGAACCCGGTGCGACATTTTTCCTACTCAGATTTTGTTTCTCTTTTTTTTCACGTGATAAAAATTAATGCAATTTTGAGAATCCATTATAGTGATTCATTTAAAAATAGGGGCCAGCGAAGCGGGCGTTGCCTGCTAGTTTTTTATATAAATAAACAGAACTGTCCGAAAAGTTAAGTAAAATGTTTCAGTAAAGGTCGAATTTCGCAAGACATAATGATTAGAAAATGAAAATTTCCTGGATTTTCCGCAATTTCTTTAAATATCATTTTCTGGAATTATATGAATAAAAATGTTACCGTTCATTGGTTTCACTGTGAAACCATAAATTTCTGGAAAATAAAAAAATGCAATTTTTTTTTTTTTTTTTTTTTTTTTTTCATTTGTATATTTATGATCAGTGATGCGTCTAAAAGTCATTTTTGAAATAAATTTCACAATTTTCAAAAAGAAATATGTAGCGAACTTTAAAGAGTTAAACAAATAAACATAAAATTTAGATGGCATGTTCGTTATCATACCATTAATCGAATTTTATATAATTTTAGCATGAGTAATAATTTTTGAACTAATAATTATTCTTTTATTTATTTTTTTTTTTTCAAAAGTAGGCTTTGGAAAAAATGACAAATTTCAACAACTTTAGAAAAGAAAACTTAATGAAAAGTGGTGTTAAGGATGCATTACAGATGGATAAAGACGCACATGCCTTGAAATGTTACTCTAAATCTCAATTTTTTTTTTCTGTATTAACTTTTCTTTTACTTTTATAATAGACTAAAAAATTATATATTTTGTAAACTATGAGCATCACCAGAATAACAAAAATGTCGATAAATAGTTTTATAATGAACATCTTATCTAATTTTCATATGTTTGTATGTATATTTTTAAAAAAGTTATTCACATGCAAAAAAAAGAAGAAACAAAAAAGTGTATACAGGTAAAAAGGTCCGGTTTTAATCTAACACATGGATGCATATGCATCTTCACCTATCTGTAATGCATCCTTATGACCATTTTTCATTAAGTTTTCTTTTCTAAAAATTGTTGAAATTTTTCATATTTTTCAAAGTTTATTTTTGAGAAAAAATGAATATTTATTAGCTTAAAAATTATTACTTATGTTAAAGTTATATAAAATTCGGTTAATGATATGATAACGAACAGGCCATCCAAATTTTGTGTTCATATGTTAAAAAATTATGCGCAAAAGAAGGAAACGAGAAAACAGGTTGTTGCTTAAATTTTGAACGTTTTGTGCAGTATAGTAATGTTAAAATGCCACGTTCAAATACTACATATCTTTCATACATCGTGATTATATGAATTCTTCTATGAGACCTGTACATCGCAAATTGCACTATTTCCCACAGAATACATGCTATTGTGAACTTGAATAACATTTATCCTATTGAATGCATTCTAAAGTACTTACGGAAAAGAGAGAGCAGACAGACAGACCAAGTAATAAACACTTTTCAAATAAGCTAGATCTCTGTTTTATCAATACTGGAATAGCGAAAATTCATAGTATATAATTTGTTTTTTATGAATTTCATTAACTCTGTGAATTGTTATCAATATTTTAATAAGGCTTAGTAAATGATGTAATATTTCAAAGAAAAACGGTGTATATATATATATATTTACGAATCCAGTACTTTCTTCAATTAATCAATGAATTGATTATAAATACGAAAAATAATAGTAATAATAATAAAATGATCACCCTTGTGTATTATTTAACCCTTTCAGTCGCAGTGTTTTTCTCAAATGCAAAAACACATCCCGGAAATTTTTTAATAAAAATTTACATTTATAACATAGCAGAAAAGGCCCTTTTTTTTTAACCTGAAAATTTAAAATTTCTTTTATTTTAATTTTGTTCGTAAATTCCGGTGGCAGTGTAATTTAAATGATCCGAATTACCCTGAACCGCAAAGGGTTAAATAAGCTTAACATATTTAAGAGCAATAAACTAATTTTGATCATTTTATTATAATTAAACGAAATAGATTTGTTTCGTGCTTAAAAAAAGTTTGTGTTCTGATCCTTATTCTACAAATGTGTTTGCTTTTCTTAATATATAATGTTAGTCATTCGCCGGATATTATGATTCTTAAGGTTCTTGACGTAGAAAGTTTGAAGACCTTCTGTTCTAAAGTGTCTTTTGAAAGTCAAATGATGTAGCGCGTAAATACATTTGGAAAGTAATAAATAAAAAACTTTGTACAAATCTTTCCGGATCGAAATAAAATCACAACCCTTCTTCAGGCGAACAAAGTAGAGAATAATGTAGCGTTACCACCTTGTTTTTGCTGCACATGTGCCTCTTTGTTCGCCTGGTGAAGAGTCGTGGATTTATTCCGACATGAAGCCATTATTTGCGAGGTGAGTTGCTGCTTTGTTAGCTGCACTAGTGCCTACTTTGTTCGCCTGAAGAAGGGTCGTAGCTGTATTTCGAACCGTAACAATTGTTGCGAGGTGCGATGTCTTTTGTTTGCTGCGTTTGTTTGCTTTGTTCTACCGAACTAAGGTCGTGGTTTTATTTGCGAGTTTTTGCTGTACAGTCGGTAACAAAAGTATCCGAACACTAGCAAAAATTCCTATTTAAAAAAAGTACACTTCATACGGTTTTGTTAAATAAATCCTTGTCGAATCCTGTCCTTAGTCAGTGTAAGAACATGATTCGATAAGGATTTGTTTAACAAAACCGTATGAAGTGTACTTTTTTTACATAGGAATTTTTGTTAGTGTTCGGACACTTTTGTTACCGACTGTACAGTGGAAGTTTGGTACTCCAGATGCGGATAACTCGACTACCTCGGTAACACGACATTTAATTTTCTAATGGTTGGCCCAATGCTTTTAAGAATTGAAATTATGGTACGATTAGTTGACACCCGCTTTACTCGATACGTTTTCGTGTTCCCCTAGAATTTCGAGTTATCAATGTTTCACTGTATTTTATTTATTTCATTTCAACACCAGTCCTCCGATGAATTTTGTAGTAATATTTGGAACATATTTTATGTGAACCGAGTGATTTTTATTTTCTTGTTTTACATTTACTTTAATTTTTTTTTTTTTTTCCCAAACGTTTTAACACATATTAACTTTCCACTCATTCATGTCATTAATATATCTTGTCTAATATCAATAGATTTTTCAGGCTGTTATAGCAGCAATTATATCATGTAAGTTAAAAAGGGAAAGGGAGCTGAACTGGAAAAAGAAGAGAAAAAAAAAATAATCACATAATTTTGAAACCGCGTTGCTATTGCTACGCGAGTAAAATCTAATAATAAATCTTCGTTTGCGTATGTTATTACTTAAGAGAACATCTAACATATGGCATCGTTCTATATCTCTAATGACGCAGTTATACATAAAACAGAAACAGCGGCACGAAACGTAAACAAAAAATGTAAACAATACCATGTTCTCTGACTGTCGGTTTTTCGCGGATGCTTTATAGCAGTATGCTGTGATGAACAATACCTTGCGCCTGCAGGAGAGAGATTTCGCAATTCATACTGAATATTTTTAAGAATAAAACACGACTTGTTTGTCGTAAAAACAACAAAACAATCTCCGTGGAAATCACTAAAGTAAAAGAAAGTGACATTTATAAATTAAAAAAAAAATGTTTTAAGAGTAGAAACACTTACCATGGCGTCATTTCCATGGAGAAACTAGAGGTGATTCACGAATGGGATCGATGGGCGCAGGCGCAGGAATCGCTGTTGAAAAATGTCCAAAATCGCATCCATAGCAGACGTTTCTCCCTCTCCCCGTAAATGCAAGCGCAAATGCTTACGTTTATAATTCATCAATCATCTTACTTTTTTTGTAATTGTAAATTATGGTTTTATTGAATAAAATATAGTGAATAAATACTTTTGAAATTCTTTTTTAGTCAAATTTTTATGCCGGCTGTTTCTTTCTTTCTTTCTTTTTTTTTTTTTTCTGTGTATGTGTATGGGGTGGGTGGGGGGGGGGGGGTGGAGAAGTATTTATAATAATAGATTAAGTTATTTTTAAAATGTAATTCACCATTTGTTTGTTCAAGTACTCTCATGAAACCGAACATTAATTACTCTGCACCGAGATAATGTTCCTCAATAATTAATGGTGGCTGGTGCACGTAAAATCTGTCGTGACCGCAATGTACTCCATGTTCCCATCAAAAATTATACCTCTGGGGGGTCACCGAAGCGGGAGAGCATCCCTTCCGTGGAGGATCAAAATTGTGATGGCATGTCTCCGGACCACTTCTAGGGTTGTGTCCCAGACCGTCGCCAATTGCCCATCTGCGCAGCACTAGTGCGACGTTAAACCCAACCAACCAACCTCAATAATTATTGCCGAAACGTCAGTGGAGGCCTCCATGTTAAGACTCAAAAAGTTTTCGGATTCTGTCTGTGTGTCTGTTAGTCTCGGGATAGCGGCCGCAAAAATCACGCCATTGACTTGCAATTTGGTACATTGGTACACATGTTCATGAGCCCCATGGAATTAGCTGTATAGTTTTGGGTGTGTATTCCATTTGTAGTTCGAGTTCGTGTACAGGGACACGCCAAAGGTTTTCTTATCATTACGGCCTATGGGAAGAATTTGTATGTACTGCGATAGCGGCCGCAAAAATCACGCTATTGACTTGTAATTTGGTACACACGTTTATGTGCCACACGGAATTAGATGTATAGTTTTGGGTGTGCATTTCATTTGTAGTTCGTGTACAGGGACATACCAAAATGTTTTTTATCATTACAGCCTATGGGCAGAATTTGTATGTACCGCAATAGCGGTCGCGAAAATCCTCCGATTGACTTGCAAATTGGCATACACATTCAGGCTCTGTATCGAAATAGCTGTATAATTTTTTATGTCTGTATTGTTTATGGATCAGGGACAGGGACACGCGAAAAATCTTATCATAACACACATGGGGTGAATTTCGTTTAAACGCAATTTAACATTATTATTTTGCAATCAGCAAAATTAAATTAGCGTACATTACTGAGATGCTCAAATTTACGTTTTCTGTAGAAAATATGAGTTCTTAGGCTTCCTATTTAATGTACAGGACCATACAAAAGTGTTTTGACAATGCCACGTAATCATCCAAATTATGTCAAATTTCGAACAATTATTCATGAAAACGTAGAATAATTTGAATAGTTTTTACTGGTGTGTACAGTGTTTATGGTTCGTTTACGGAGACACACAAAAGAATTTCGTGACATTAGAACCTATGGACAAATTTTTATTTAAACGCACTTTAATTTGTTTATGTTGCATTGAACATAATGGAATTTACATACATTATAACGATGCTTAAAAGTATGTTTACTCTGAAAAAAGGATATGAAATATTGATAAGTTATAATTAATTAAATAAGTGTATTCTTTTTTAGTTTATATAATTACTGTGGCTCCTTTTCCTGGATACATAAAAGAATTTCGCACTATTACGGTCTATAGTCAGTATTTTTTAAAAGTGTATTTTAACATAGTTACACCTCGTTAAATATGAAATTTTGTTAGAATTTTAAAAGAATGTTTTTCAGTGGAAAAGTGTGGGCATAGAATTGGTAATTCATTTACAGGTTTACACAAAACAATTCCGATATGTTATGTAATCATTTTGCAGGAAATTTGGTACAAGTATTTATGAATTATAAGGAATTAATGCAAGACAATCAGTTATTGGGAATACATATATATACAGATAGTTATAGAAAGAGAGATACAGCGGGAGGTTGAGGTGGGCGGCAGCCCCCCCCTCAGAAACGTTTCTGTTTATGTAGCGAGTCAGTCGAATCAATATATATATATATTATATTATAAGGAATAAATAAAAATGATCTGTTGAATTGTGCGTGATGCAAATAGGATGTTGAGGCTCCTGATCTGCAGATCCACTAGTTTTACTGACTAAGACGGAACAAAATAAATATATAACTATAAACATAAACCTATATGTATACATATATTATATATATTAAAACTCAAATAAACTACAAGTCAGAAACGCCAAAAGAAAAATTTTTGCGATGCATACGGCTGTTTCGGTAGCCTTAAGCGCACCGTCTTCAATGCAAAAAGATTTCTGAATCTGGAGAAGTGCTCGTATATATAGAAGGGGGGACCGAATTTAGTTCAACCAATAGGATTACGGGAAAGGTGGAGTGTGTGGCCAATAGGAATTTAGGAATGTTAGCTGTGTAAAAAGTTAAGAAAATGTGGACTGAATGTAAAATTTCCAACAATCAGACAAATAGGGAACAGCGAAATCACAATTTACAAGGTTTTTAAAATTTTTATAAATATGAAAAGCTTCAAAGAAATCGGTAGTAGTAGTAGTTTATTTGAGTTTTAATATTCCAACGCCAAGTCTACTGTTATTATTATTATATATATATATATATTACAAAGTATTTTAAGCCATATTGGTGGTATATTTAAAAAAAAAGCATTGATAAAAAAATAATTATTCAGTGTGATATTTTGTATTAAACAAGGTTTTCAAGAGATTTACCCGCTCCTACCCACCTGGAAGAATATCAGAAAAGTATGAAACGTAATTTTGGAAATAAAAAAAAGGCCGAGTGTTTAATGTTTATTATTCCAGTTTTAATTTTATTGACTATATAGTAAGGAATCTGGTGTGACACTCACGCGACTTTTTTTATTCTGCATTTGAATACTATAAAGGCAAATTACAGATTTAAAGTGTAAGATAGAATGTATTGTATATGTATAAACGTACTTCAAAAACAATTTCAAACAGTCTTAAAAACAATTTTATTTGACATAAGGGGGGGGGGAACTACCATCCCCTTTATGAAGATAGTATCTACACTCATAAAATAATAATAATAATAAAATAGGCTGTTATTAAATTAAAAATTTATTCCTTATTATTCAGGCAACTTTCATTCATACCACTTCTTGAAACTGATCAATGCTAGTCAAATTTTTCAAGTGTCAATTTTCTGTGATTTTGAAAACAAATTTTTGAATTTATTTGTTTCTTTGTTATGCTGATAACAGGTTTGTAAACAGATCAATAGCTAAAAAACTTGATTTTTGTATTCAGGGCACCTCAAAATGAGTAATTATAGTAAAAATAAATAAATAAATAAATAAATAAGATTGAATGTTTGAAATCAAATTAATACTTTGTTTTCCATATGGTTATGAGAAAATTCTTATAATTTCTAACAAAGGAAACGTTCTTTAGCTAAACTCATAGAATTTGATGGAATTGGTACAGGTGTGAGAAGAACTTATAGGAGATTCATACTCTGAAAATTAGCTGCTTAAGTTCATTAGGAAAGGTGTACAGTGATGCCAGATGGTCGAAAATTATTTCCCTAAACAGGTCTTCAAATTTCCCCAAATCAGGGGGTTTTTTCGAAAAAATTCCCAACTTAATTTGTATTAAAAAGGGAAAATAAAAGTTTTTTCAAAAAAAAAAAAAAAAAAAAAAAAAAAAATCAAGCAGATTTTTCTATGATTTAAGCTCATATCATTCTCCAAATGAAGGCAATTTTTGAAAAAAAAAATCCCCAAATAACAATAAAAATATTGAAAGTCTTTAGTCGTAGGGATAAATCATTCCGTTGCCAACATTGACAGAAAGTTGAAGAACTTTCTGTCAAGAGCTTTGAAGAGCTTTGCTCCAAAATATTGCCTGAATTTTTAATAATAATAATAATAAAATCTTTTGTGATTAACTTCTCTGGAGGTTAAATTAGGGTAATTTTTCTTTAAATCTATTTTAATCTGTAATACTTTAAATAATTTTCAATACAGAAGCAGAAAAATGTAAGTATTTTATAGTGAAAGATGCTTATAAAACCTAGATGAATTGTTTTGCTAAAAGAATATTATTAATATATATATATATATATATATATATATATATATATATATATATATATACACGTCTAGTTATCGAATCAGAATTTTTACTGCCTACAAATATTTACAGAAATTTTTTATGTACAGTGTCAACTTGAGCATGTGAAAAAATCTCTTAATGGAGCAAGACAAAACTACCTGAGTTTCAAAAACTATTGTTTCGTTTACCAATACACTGTTTAAACTGTAATTTGATTGTAGTTTGTTACATGTCTAAGTAAAAGGGATAATGTAATTGTGAAATGGAACAAGCTCATAATTTTTAAAAATATTCACTTTATTAGCTAAATATCATAAATACACTTTGAAAGTAACAGGATGGTTGGATAGTTGGGTTTTACGTCGCACTAGTGCTGCGCAGATGGGCAATTGGCGACGATCTGGGACACACCTCTAGAGGTGGTCCGGAGGCATGCCATCACAATTTTGATCCTCAACGGAAGGGACTGAAAGTAACACAATCAATATACATAGCTTTATAATAAATTAAAAAAAAAAATGTAAGAGATACCATTTGTATTTTAAAACACTAAGAGAAGTAATACATTTTAGCTGTTTTGTAAAAGTGACCGTGTGTTAAATTTATATAGACTTCGGGAAAATTATCCTGTTGAGTATTTAACTGCTTCTACTTGCAAAAGACGTTTTTTATTAATACTTCCCTTCTCTCAAAAGAATGAATGTTTGTGATAATGCGCAAAATATTTTGTTCACATGCATTAAAATAAAGGTAACTCACTTTCTAATACATCTTAAAGTTTAGTGTTAAAAAAATTAAGTTCTAGCCATTAAGTAAAAACGGAGACCAAAAAAAGAAAAAGACTATGTAAGAAAAATGAAAGTATTATTCAAGGAGGTAAGAAGTCTTTAGCAGAAAAGGTCAATTGGCGTCAGATTGATTGCATTTAACCTCTCCTAAACGTTAGTATGATAGATTTATTTATTATTTTTTTTAAGAAGGTCCCACCACCACCCGGAAGAGAAGATCATAAAAACGGCTGAACTTTCATTTGAACCCATACCATTTTTTATTTTAAATGTAACTTTTCTTGAGAGTTCGGTTAGATGCAAAACTGAATCAATAGAATCATTCTTTTAATGTAATATTTTAAATAATTTTCATTACTGAAACAGGAAAAAAGAATGTATTTTATAGTAAAAGATGATTATGAAGCTTAGATGCATCGTTTTGCAAAGATAACTTCATAAAATCTAAAAAAAGATTTTTATAAGTGCATTTATCGAATCTAAATTTTTTGCTGCCTACAAATTTTTAAAGAATTTTTTTTATATCAATTTAAACATGCGAAATTCAGCTGTTTTGATCTCTCTTCCAACGTTTTTCAGTTCATTCCATTTATTATTACTATTATTATTATTTTATACTGGGTGTTATTTTAAAGGTAATAATTTTTACATGATAGTATTATTTAAAATTAAAATTACATAAAATCTCTTGATGGAGCAAAACGAAGCTATCTGAGTAGGGAAAAAAAAAAAAAAAAAAAAAACTAGTGTTTTTTTAATTAATACACTGTTTTAACTATGTTTTTATTATAGTTTGTTACATGTCTAAGTAAAAGGGATAGTGCAATTGTGAGACGAAACAAGCACATAATTTTTAAAAAAATTCGCTTTATTAGCTAAATGTTAAAAATACATTTTGAAAGTAACAGAATCAACATACATAGTTTTATAACGAACTTAAAAGGAATTGCATGATATGCTATTTTTATTTTAAATCACTAAGAACAGTAATATTTTTAGCTGTTTTGTAAACTTGGCCTTGTGTAAAATTTCTATGGACTTCGTTAGTATAATCATGTTTAATATTAAACTGCTTCTACTTGCAAAAGACGTTTTTTATTAATATTTCTCTTTCAGTAAAAGAATAAAAGTTTGTGATAAGTCGTACAATATTTGGTTTGCGTATATTAACACTTTCGCGACCGCATGTTTTTGTCTTTCTGAAATTAGGTTACGCTTGTGGGTGTATTTTTTTTTTTTTTTTTTAAGGTGCATTATTTCAGAACAAGGTTTTCTGTGTCCATATTTGTATTACATATGAATACATATAATAGTTATATTCTTTCTCATGAAATTTTTTTTATCCAAGTATTTTGATTGTACCAATATGAATATAGGGAATATTTTTAAGAAATATAGCAACATAAAATTGCAAAAGAAACGCCCATTGACGGAGTTACAGATTTCAAAATGACGTGAATCTACGTCAGCGGTCACGAAAGTGTTAAAACAAATTTTACTCATTTCTTAATACAACTTAAAGTTTAGTGTTAAAAAAATATAGTTCTAACCCATTAAGTGAGAGAGAGAAACTATATATAATAAGATACGTGATTGTTCCTCTTGCCGCTCCCATTCCGATGCTGCTGAATGTTGTAGGGGTGTGACAAAAGATTTCATTTGTAACTGTGTAGTACGATAATGTGAAAATTTAAACCCATTAAAGTCGTCAATGAAAGTATTATTCCAGGAGGTAAGGGGACTTTGTCAGAAAAAGTCAATAAAATCGGTATCAGAATGATTGCATTTAACCTCTCCTAAATATTAGTATAATAGTTTTTTTTTTTTTTTTTTTTTTTCCTAGGGGTTTCCACCACCACCTGGAAGAGAGGATATACTTTCATTTGAACCCATGCCATTTTTTATTTTAAGAATAACTTTTCCTGAAAATTCAGTTAGATGCAAAGCTGAATCAATAGGGCCGTAATGGAGCTTCGGTATTTTTTAATTGTAAATTACAGTTAAAAACTGCATCTATTATATTTTTTAATTAATATTTGGATGGCCCAATCTTGACCTACTTTCTTTTATTTATATATTACTATTTTATTTCTGATTGTTTGAAACAGTTTGCTTTGCTTCAAAATATTGCCTAATTTTTTCAATTATAATAAAATAATCTGCATAATATTTCTGTAACGTGGACCAGTTACGATTATTACAATTACGATTTCATTATTTATTTCATTTCATTATTAATTTTATTATTTTTTTAATATTATGCATTTTATGAAAAGTAAAATTTATTTCGAGATAGTATCATTTAAATTTAAATTAATTAATATCAGTAAACAAAGCTGAACAAAATTATCTGGATATAACAAAAAATAACTGTTTTATTAAACATTTTGTTTTAACTGTGACTTGTTTGTGAATTTCTGTATGCATTAGTTAAACGGACAATGTAATTGTGAAATGAAACAGAGACATACTTTTATAGAGTTCTAACAACCACGTGACTTTCTTCTTAGAAACCGTACTTTGCTGAAGGACAACGCTAATTTTTCCATGCTTTTGGAAGCGTAGTAGTCGATTTTTTTTATGCTTTTACAAATACATTTACAACACTGTGTTAGGCAGGCCGCACACCAAAGAAACAAGCGCGACTTGGACGACATAAGAGACAATCCCCAGCATTGCCGCTAACTTTCACTTTACTGCATACGCACACCAGAGAGACAAGCGTCATGTCTTATCAGTCGAGCGTGTGTCTCCCGTCTGTCGCTCGAATCGCGCATGCTACAACCTTTCGACATGTCGCTCATGTTGCAACATGGCGGCGATAGAGATTTGACAACTGTGGGTAAATTTAAATAACACTGGGCTCAACGCAGTCGCTTTTTTCAATACTAATAACTTTAATAGAAATATTTAGTAATCCTTTACAATATTTTTCTTCGATTGCATATTACGAAGATTGCTTTGTATAAATAATAGTATTAAAACAAAAGTGATTACGCTGAGTCCTACAATGACAATACCAAATTCAAGTCCGTGTAATATACAGCAAACAATCAATTTAAGTTCAGATAAAAAGGAAAAACATATTAAAATAAAAAAAATTCGGATGAAAACAAATTATAGAGTAACAATTTTATGCAATAACCCCCATTATATATTAAAATTTCGCTCTTGAATTTCATCCGTTTGACCGTTTCCGATAGAAGAAACAGAACACGATTACTAGCAAGGGATGCGTGGCTTAGGGGTAAAGGGTTGAACTCGTGTCACAATGGTACTCGGTTCGACCCTCGCTGGAGGTTTTTTTTTTTTTTTTTTTTAAGTAGAAAAATAATTTAAGAAAAAATGTAATGATTGAATTCTACTATTTTTCTTTTTTTTTCTTTTCTTTTTTTTTTTTTTTTTTTCAAAAGATGTATTCTATAGAAAAACAATAAAAAGGAAAAATAGAGAAAAATTATTCATTTAAAGGGAAGAAGATCAAATATAGGAATTTAATACAATGTTAATAACATCTTGGAAATTATTGGGTTTTGCATCATTTTGCAATTTTTTATTAAAAACGGTTCAAATTTAAAAGCAACGTTTTCAACTGGAAACTATTAATTTAAATTTAACAATAAAGAAAAAAAATATAAGGTGCAATGTAAAATTATTTTTCTTAATTTATTCATTTATTTAAATTATAAAGAAAAAAATAAATAAAAACACTTTTTTTAGCTTTAAAAAAAATAAAATAATAATAATAGTAATAATTTTGTAGAATATTTGTTTGCATATCAATAATAACTTAATTAAAGCAGACAAGCTTTGTTTTCTGCTAGCAACAGGATATAAAACATTAAATAAAAATGTAAATAAAACATTAACAAAATAAAGGAATAAATAAATGAAATATAAAAATTATTTTCCCCTAAATTATTCATTTATTTAAATGATAAATAAAATAATATTTTTTTTTTAAGTTAAAAGACTTTAATAATTCAACAACGAAAAATTAGTTTTTAAATTTAATAATTATTTTCTCTTAAATTATTCTTTTATTTTTATTTTAAAAAATTAAACATTTTTTAAATAAGAAAAATTAACTTTTATTTTATTCATTCATTTAAATGAATATAAATTAAAAAGTATATATAAATAAATAAAAAAAAAAATTGAAAAAAAAAAAAAATTGAATAAATAAATAAACAAATAAAATATAAATAAAAAGTGCGATATAAAAATTATTTAAATTATTTATTTATTTAATAATAAAGTTTTTTTTTTTTTTTTTTCCAGGTTGAAATAAATTCTTTTAATAATTTAATAGACTATTTATTTTTACACAACAATAGTAACACAATTGAAGCAAGCGATCAGCTTTTTCTATTAGAAGATGTTTATCAAATGTTAATTATAAATTTAAATGAAACATTAACACCCCCCTTCCCCCACAAAAATATGAAAATTACTTTCCCGTAAATCACAAAGAAAAATTAAGTGTTTTTAGTTAGAATATAATATTTGATTAATTTAAAAAAAAAAAAAAAAAAAAAAAAAAACTATTTTTAAATTTAATAATTATTTTCTCCTTAATTACTCTTATCTTTTTTTTTTTTTTTTTCTGTTTTACTTGAAATTATAATAGATTTAGAAATTATAATCTCCTTATATTATAATAAATAAAACCTGAAATCTCAAAAGTCAACAAGCACACGTGATCAAAAACGCTTCCTTCGCAGGATGTCTCTGTCGTTTCGGTGTGAGTATGAAACTCGAGTCGCTTGCGCCGCGTCTCCAATTCACGAGACGTGTCGCCTATGCCGCTGTCGCTTGCCTCTTTGGTGTGCGGCAGGCCTTACAATAAATTTATAACGCTGTTCCGCAATGATAAAATGGGTCAGTGTGGTCTACTGTCCCTCAGCAAACATGCTCGTGACGTCATCTGTTAGAACTCTATTGAAAGAAAAAATATTTTATTAACTACATGTCATAAATACATTATGTAAGGAAACAAATAAATAAATAAATGAAATACATCTAAGTTATTTAAAGCAGAAAAAAAAGGATAAAAACGTATGTATATGTCATGTCATTAATAATTCTCTGATCACTGCCATTCAGATGAGAGTGTTGTGGGGTATTCACAGAAATTTTATTTTGTAACTGCGAGAAATAGATGAACAGATGGTTAATGAAACAGTTGAATAGATGTTAATAATATCGGCATCAGAATGGTTGCATTTAACGTCTTTGAAATGTTAGTATGATTTTTTTCATCGGGGTCTGACAGATAACCAAGAAAATGACAGAACTTTCATTTGAAACCATGCTATTTTCTTCCAAAATTAACTTTTCATGAAAATTGAGTTAGATGTAAATCTGATTCACCAAGATCGTAATATGGCTAAAGTATTTTTAAATTGCAATCTACAGTTAGAAAATGTGCATATATAGTTTATTATTTAATATTTGGATGACCCTGTTTCCATCTGATTTCATTTTCTTTCTTTGTATGGATGATATATTATAAAATTGTTTACTTTTTATTCAAAGACTTGCTTTAATTTTAATGAAAAGGAAAACCTTTTGAAATCATTAACTTTTTGAGGAAATGAATCAGGCAATATTTCTTTAATAACTGCTTTCTTATGCAATATTTTGAATAATTTTTTATGCCGAAGCAGAGATTTCTATACTGTGTATTCCCTTAAATCTAAAAACTGTTACGTGGTAGTACAGTTTAAATTTAAAGTTTAATAGATTCGGTAGTTGAAGTTAAATAAAACAATCCGAGTTTAGAAACATCACTGTTTTCATAATTAATGAACTGCTTAAATCTTGATTTGGTTGCAGTGAATTGTGACATGTCTAAGTAAAAGAGATAATGTAATTGCGAAAACAAACAAACGATTTTATTTATTTATTTATTTATTTTTTTAATATTTGCTTTATTAGCTAAATATGATAAATATATTTTGAAAGTAACAGAATTAACATACATAGTTTTCTAATCAATTAAAAAGAAAATGCAAGAGGTGTTGCTTGTATTTTTAATCACAAAGAAAAGTAAATTTTTTTTTAAGCTGTTCAGTAAATGTTACGTGACAATTTGTTATATTTCCATAGACTTCGTTAGTATAATCAAGATAAATATTAAATTGCTTTTGTTATGAAATATTTTTTTTTCTATTATTAATGTTTCCCTTTCCTCAAAAGAAAGAAAGTTTATGATAAGTCGTAAAACATTTTGTTTACATACATTAAAATAAAGGTAAGTAATTTTCCAATAGAACTTAAATTTAGTGTTACAAAAATAAAGTTCTAAACTAATAAATAAGGAGGAAAAAAAAAAAAAAAAAAAAAAAAAAAAAACTGTATAATAAAAGGCATGTGATTATTTGTTTGATCGTTCCCATTCCGATGCTAAATGTTGTGGGGATGTCATACAAAATTTATTTTGTAGCTTTTTAAAATACAATAAAGACATGAAAATATTACAGGAGGTATAAAGGATCTTTATCGAAAAGGGTCAATAAAATCGGCATTAGAATGACTGCAGGTAACCTCTTCTAGATGTTAGTATAAAAGTTTATTTATTTATTTATTTTATTTTTATTTTATTTTATTTATTTTATTTTTTGAGGGCGTTCCACCACCACCCGGAAGGCATAATCATGAAAACGGCTGAACTTTCATTTGAACCGATGCCATTTTTTACTTAAAATGTAACTTTTCCTGGAAGTTCAGTTAGAAGCAAACTGAATCATTAGGATCGTAACGCAGCTTTGGTATTTTTTAATTGTAATCCATAGTTAAAAATCTAAATGTATTACGTTTTTTATTTAATATTTAATTTTGATGGCCCTAGGTTGACCTGCTTTCCTTTATTTATTTATTAATATTATTATTATTTTGCATGAGTGTTATTAAAAACTGTTTGCTTTGCTCCAAAATATTGCCTGAATTTTTAGTAATAATAATAAAATAATAAAATCTTTTGTGATTATTAACTTTTCTGGAGATTAAATTAGAGTAAATTTTCTTTAATAACTTTTTTATTTCTGTAATACTTTAAGTAATTTTCAATACAGAAACAGAAAAATGTATTTATTTTATAGAAAAAGATGATTATAAAACCTAGATGAATTGTTTTGATAAAAGAATATTATAAAGTATAAAAAAAAAAAAAAAAAGAAAGAAAAAAACATACGTCTAATTATCGAATTAGAATTTTGGCTGCCTACTAAATTTTACAGAAATTTTTTATGTAGTGTCAACTTAAGCATGGGAAATTCAGCTATTTTAAACACTCTTCCAACGTCTTTCAATTCATTTCATTTATTATTATTATTGTTATTATTATTATTATTATTATTATTTTATACTGTGTGTTATTTTAAAGGTAAAAAATTATTACATGATAGTATTATTTAAATTTAAAATTTAATAAAATCTCTTAAGGGAGCAAGACAAAACTATCTGAGTTTCAAAAACTATTGTTTTGTTTATAAATACACTTTTTCAACTGTAAATTGATTGTAGTTTCTTACATGTCTAAATAGAACGGATAACGAATTTTGAAATAAAACATGCTCATAATTTTTAAAAATATTCACTTTATTAGCTAAATTTCATAAATGCACTTCGAAAGTAACAGAATCAACATACACAGCTTTATAATAAATTAAAAAGGAAATGTAGGAGATGCTTTTTTTATTTTAAAACACCAAGAAAAGTAATATATTTTAGCTGTTTTGTAAAACTGACCGTGTGTTAAATTTCTATAGGTATTGTTAAAATTATCATGTTGAATATTTAACTGCTTGTAGTTGCAAAAGACGTTTTTCATTAACATTTCCCTTACCATAAAAGAATGAAAGTTTGTGACAAGTCGCAAAATATTTTGTTTACAAGTCGCAAAATATTTTATTTACATACATTAAAATAAAGGTAACTCACTTTCTAATTCATTTTAAAGTTTAGTGTTAAAAAAAAAGTTAAGTTATAGTCATTAAGTAAAAAAGGAGACCAAAAAAAAAAAAAAAACTATATAATAAAATTGAAAGTATTATTCCAGGAGGTAAGAGGTCTTTAGAAGAAAGGTCAATTGGCGTCAGATTGATTGCACAACTTCTCCTAAACGTTAGTATGGTAGTTTTTTTTTTTTTTTTTTTTTTTTGAAGAAGGTCCCACCACCACCCGGAAAAGAGGATCATAAAAACGGCTGAACTTTCATTTGAACCCATACAATTTTTTATTTTAAATGTAACTTTTTCTGAGAGTTCAGTTAGATGCAAAGCTGAATCAATAGGATCATAAAGCAGCTTCGGTATTTTTTAATTGTAAACTACTTTAAAAATTTGCCTCTATTATATATATTAATTATTTCATTTCGACGACCCTACCTATCTCGACCTGATTTTATTTATTTATTTATTAAGATTATTGTTATTTTGTATGAGTGATATTAAAAACCGTTTGCTTTGCTTTAAAATATTGCCTTAATTTTTAACAATGATAATAATAAAATCTTTTGTGATTATTAACTTTTTCGGAGGTTAAATTAAGGTAATATTACTTTAATAACCTTTTATAATGTAATATTTTAAATAATTTTCATTACAGAAACAGAGAAAAGTATGAATTTTATAGTAAAAGATTTTGTGAAGATTAGATGCTTTGTTTTGCAAAAATAACTTCATAAAATCTAAAAAAAGACTTTTATAAGTGTATTTATCGAATCTAAATTTTTTGCTGCCTACTAATTTTTACAGAAATTTTTATATCAATTTAAGCATGTGAAATTCAGTTGTTTTTACTGCTCTTCCAACGTTTTTCAATTCATTTATTATTATTATTATTATTATTATTATTTTATACTGGGTGATATTTTAAAGGTAAAAATTATTACATGATAGTAGTAATTAAATTTAAATTTAAAATTTAATAAAATCTCTTAATGGAGCAAAACAAAGCTATCTGAGTAAAAAAAAAAAAAAAAAAAAAAGAAAAGAAAAAGAAAAGAAAAAACTATTGTTTCGTTCACTGTTTTAACTATGATTTTATTTAGGGGTGGGAATTGATTAAGAGTTTTAACTGGGTTAATCGTAGTTCATTAATCGATTAATCGGATTTTTAATCGGTTTTCATTTTTCTTTATATAATTTTATTTCAATGATGAATAAAACTCTCATATTGTGTATATATATTATTCATAAGTTTGACTGATTTTTTTTTTTTTTTTTTTTTTTAAATTTTTGTCTAATCAATTATATCTGTTTCATAATTGAAATTTAAATCAATTTTCAGAGTAATAATTGGTGAGTTTAAGTGGTTATTTTGTATAAATATCTTCACTTATTCAATTTTATTTATTTTTATTTTTATACATAAATTAATTTTTCGATTAATTTTGAAAGAAACATTAAACGAATTTACACATATTTTAGTTTTATATTTGCAGGCCTTGTCCATCTCGCTTGTCCCTATTTTTAAATGAATTCTCAAAATTCCATATCATTATCAAAAAATCTCAAATTCTTATATTTTAGTTCTTCTTTGTCACTTCGGAATAGAACACAGAATGTTATTTTCTGTTTCTACTTCAATAGTTACAATCAACAATTCTGAACAGACAATAAACGCTTGAAGATATCGTGAAACTCTGTTGACATTTCTCCCATCAGAGGGATAGTGGAAATCTCAATGCCTTTTCTTTTCTTTCTATTTTTTGAAAGCTTCTTGTTTCTGAGAATACTATTACCCTAGCCAACACTTTCTGTAGAAGGCTATAGACAGGTGGTGTTGCTCCAGCATGCACATGGAGCGGCATTTTGTTTAATAACTATCCTCTCCCTTTTCTCTATCAACAAAAGTGCAACAACTTTTTTTGAGAGGTTTTATTTATTTTTATTTATTTATTTTATTTTATTTTATTTTATTATTTTATTTGCTTTTTCATTATTTGATGGATATTTCTTAGAATGTTTGTTAGCAAAATATGCGAAAAAATATTTTGTAGGCAGAACAGCATTTTTACTTTAATTCGTAGTTTGAAATTTTTAATCGGATTTTGAAAAATTTTAATCGAATTAATCGATCCGATTAACTCGATTAAACAAATTGATCGGGACTAAGCATTGATCGATTAACAGAACCGATTAATCGATTAATCGGCACAGCCCTAATTTTATTGTAGTTTGTAACATATCTAAGTAAAAGTGATAGTGCAATTGTGAGATGAAACAAGCACATAATTTTTAAAAACATTCACTTTATTAGCTAAATATTGAAAATACATTTTGAAAGTAACAGAATCAACATACATAGCTTTATAATAAACTTAAAAGGGTTGGTTGGTTGGTTGTAGGATTTAAGGCCGATTGACTCCTGATGTGTCCTAGGCCTAGAGGGGGAATGCCCTCCGTGGGGGGGTCTTTCTAAGGGGTCCTAGCCCGTATTTACGCAAGTTTCGGAGGAAACCACGGAAAACTCCGAACGGCTAGGTCGATGAGCGCGACCTAGGATCGAACCCGGCACCTCCCATCTACCAGCTTTGAGCGCAGAACCGCTCGGCCTCTGGTGGGCAAAACTTAAAAGGGAATGCATGATATGGTATTTTTATTTTTAATCACTAAGAACAGTAATATTCTTAGCTGTTTTGTAAACTTGGCCTTGTGTAAAATTTCTATGGACTTCGTTAGTATAATCATGTTTAATATTAAACTGCTTCTACTTGCAAAAGACGTTTTTTTATTAATATTTCTCTTTCAGTAAAATAATAAAAGTTTGTGATAAGTCGTACAATATTTGGTTTGCGTATATTAACACTTTCGCGACCGCATGTTTTTGTCTTTCTGAAATTATGTTACGCCTGTGCGTGTATTATTATTATTATTATTATTATTATTTTTAAGGTGCATTATTTCAGAACAAGGTTTTCTGTATCCATATTTGTATTACATATGAATACATATAATTATTATATTCTTTCTCATGAAATTTTTTTTATCCAAGTATTTTGATTCTACCAATATAAATATAGGGAATATTTTTAAGAAATATAGAAACATAAAATTGCAAAAGAAACGCCCATTGACGGAGTTACAGATTTCAAACTGACGTGAATCTACGTCAGCGGTCACGAAAGTCTTAAAATAAATTTTACTCATTTCTTAATACAACATAAAGTTTAGTGTAAAAAAATATAGTTCTAACCCATTAAGTGAGAAAGAGAAACTATATATAATAAGATACGTGATTGTTCCTCTTGTCGCTCCCATTCCGATGCTGAATGTTGTAGGGGTGTGAAAAAGGATTTCATTTGTAACTGTGTAGTACGATAATGTGAAAATTTAAATCCATTAAAGTCGTCAATGAAAGTATTATTCCAGGTGGTAAGGGGACTTTGTCAGAAAAAGTCAATAAAATCGGTATCAGAATGATTGCATTTAACCTCTCCTAAATACTAGTATAACAGTTTTTTTTTTTTTTTTTTTTTTTTTTCCTATGGGTTTCCACCACCACCTGGAAGAAAGGATCATACTTTCATTTGAATCCATGCCATTTTTTTTTTTTTTTTTTTTTAAGAATAATTTTTCCTGAAAATTCAGTTAGATGCAAAGTTGAATCAATAGGATCTTAATGCAGCTTCGGTATTTTTTAATTGTAAACTGCAGTTTAAAACTGCCTCTATTATATTTTTAAATTAATATTTAATTAATATCTGGATAGCCCAATTTTGACCTACTTTCTTTTATTTATTTATTTATTTATTTATTTATTATTTTTTTTATTTCTGATTGTTTGAAACAGTTTGATTCGCCCGAAAATATTGCCTAAATTTTTTAATTATAATAATGAAATCTTTTGTGACCATTAACCTTTTTGGATAATTAAGTTAGGGTAATAACTGTTTTCTTATGTAATATTTTAAATAATTTTCAGGACAAAAACAGAGCAATGTTATTTTACAGTAAAAGATGACTATAATGTCTAGATGCATTGTTTTTCTAAAATAACATTATAAAATCTAAAAAGGAAGGAAAAAAAAAGCATAATTATCGAACCTAAATTTTTGCTGCTTACTGATTTCTGCAGAATTTTTTTTACGCATAGTATAACCTTATGCATGGGAAATTCAGCCGTTTCATCCACTCTTCCATCGTTTTTCAATTTCATTCATTTACTATTATAATATTATAATATTATTATTTTATATTGTATGTTATCTTAAAGCTAAAAATTGTTACATGATACTATTATCTAAATTTAAAATTTAATAAAATCTCTTAATGGAGCAATGAAAAACTATCTGAGATTAAAAAAAATAATAATAATAATTGTTTCGCTAATTAATATACTATTTAAACTGTAATTTGATTGCAGTTTGTTACATTCCTAGATAAACGGGATAGTGTAATTGTTAAATGAAACGAGCATATCATTTTTAAAAACATTCATTTTATTAACTTAAAGTTTCAAATACATTTTGAAAATAACAGAATCAACATGTATAGCTTTATAATAAACTAAAAAGAAAATGTAAGAAATGCTATTTATATTTTTAATCACAAAGAGTATTGATATATATCAGCTGTTAGATAAACCTGGCTATGTGTGAAATTTCTGTAGACTTCGGTAGAATAATTATGCAGAATTTAAAACTGTTTCTTCTTTTCTTTTTCCTTTCTTTTCTTTTTTTTTTTTTTTAAATATTTCCTTATCCTTAATGTGTTGTAATATACTGATTGATCTTTAAATATATTTTCTAAAATATTTAAAAACGAATGTGACTCACTAACCGGTACCATAAAAAAATATATATATATATATATATATATATTTTTTTTTTTGCCAATAAAAAATTAAGAGTCTGTGTAATATGAAAACCCATATCCTGGCCGTTATATTATTTAAAAATTATATTTGCTCGTGTATAATTGTGAAAGAAATGTATTCTTAAAGTCTGAAAAAAAAAAAAAAAACATTCATTTTATTGCACCAAAGTTGTAGATATACAAAGACATTCGAACAGAATCTTAACACATAATTATTATTTTAAAAAGAAATAGAAGCACACAATGTAATTTTTGTTTTGTATTTAATAGATATAAACTCTTATTTTGTTTAATGATTTATCTCTCTGGTAAATTAAAAAGTAACGTGATGAATGTAGAACTTCAATCATTGAGGATATGCTGATATTATTATTTGTTCCAGATTCTATGAAATCTTTTAAAAATAAAAATATAACACTTTAAAAATCCATGTTACATAATGATTGTTTTAGCGTAAACCCTATATATATTAAAAAAAAAAAAGCAAAATCACATCCTTGTTATTTATCTTTATCTTTTTTTATGCTTTTCAAACGTATCATAGCAGACGAAATGTTTGATGATTATTTTGAATTATTATTTTAAAAAGAAAGACACTAACGCATTATAACAAAATTTATTACCTCATCATGATACATACAAATACATTAAGAAACTGAAAAAAAAAGTACCGTTTACATTTCTAAATTTATTTTGCGTCTCCAAAACACACAGCCTTAGCTGTAACCTCCAAAAAATCTAAATCAGATACAAAGCGAAACCGAACGTATTTCCTAAAATATTTTCTTGCGCTCGCGAAGAGTGTTCTAGTAATTCAAATATATGAAATGATTTGTGAAATAATGGACACTGACACAGTGTTAGCGAAGATTTTACTATCGGAAGAGATTAATTACGTAATTACTGCGCGTTACCGATAAAATTTTTATTTCCATATAACATCTCCAAAACACAAATATGTCATCTCCAAACAACTCCAATATTTGTCATTATTCGCATCGCGATCCGAACTAAATAACAAGCCGCACGATTAATTTGCTCTTCTTCATTTTTCTAGTATCTCATTTTATTTTTTTACGCCAAGGAACACACTTGACTATATCCATTTGAGACTTGCGCAGTATTTAATAATCAATGCCTTTTCTTTTCTTTTTCTTTCTTTCTTTTTTTTTTTTTTTTTAATACAAGCAGCGAAGAACGAAGAAGCCAGAGATGATGCTAGAGAGCGAGAAAAGCCGTGAAGCACTTCAGATAGAGAAGAGACGAGAGCCACGGTGGAAGAAGTTCTTGATTCTTGAAGAAGGTTTCCAGTGTACGAAGGAAGAAGCTGGCATAGATAGAGAGAGAACATGTACAGGGAATGAAGAGGACAGTCAGATGTTACGACAGAAGCCAGGTATCAGAAGAAAGCCAGATTCTAGATGTTTTGAATGTTGCTGGAGGTTTTTTTCTTAGTAGATGGAAGTGGCACAAAGGTGGAATAAGCTTATAGAGATTTTATTTATTTATTTATTTTTTACAAGCAGTGAAGAACAAAGAAGCCAGAGATTATGATAGAGAGTGATAGAAGCCAAGAACCACATCAGATAGTATGCCACAGGGAAGAGAGCCACGGTGGAAGAAGTTCTTGATTCTTGAAGAAGGTTTCCAGTGTACGAAGGAAGAAGCCGACATAGACAGAGAGACTGTCAGATGATAGGACAGAAGCCAGGTATCAGAAGAAAACCAGATTCTAGATGTTTTGAATGTTGCTGAAGGTTCTTTTCTTAGTGGATGGAAGTAGCACAAAGATGAAATGAGCTAATAGGTTTTTTTTTTTTTTTTTTTTTTTTTAATTACTATATTTTTAAGTTAAGATGTGCGTTCAAGAGGAAGCATAAGGTTGTATTTATCTTTCACATGATATTATGCATAATGCAACTGCAAATATTCGAAATTTAATCTTTATTTTAAGGGACCTAAGCTACTTGGTTTGGTATTGTATTAAAGATACTAAAAAGTAAAATATTTAGCTAAATAAGTTATATGATTACAAGTTGTACATTTTCAGTAGCTGTATAAACCATATCTAATTTGGCTATTAATTCTATTGATATGTGTAAATATAAATATATATATATATATAGGTATTAAAGTTAGAGAACATGGACTATTTGAAATTAAATTTAAGAATAAAAAAGGACTTTAATGAAGTACTAAAATTAATTTTGATTTGTATTAAATTAAGAATAAAATTTTGCCAAAAAAGAATGATTGAAATTTTGAAAAGTAATTTAAGTACAAGCTTAATCTAAATAAATATCAAACACTAAACAATTTTAATTGCAAGAAATAGGCCGCAGAAAGAAATTGAAATAATGCGTAGACAAAATTAAATGTACTTACTTTTACTCAGATAATAGAGTTCTTTTTGCAAAATAAATCGCTGCTAAAGAAGAAAATATTTTAATGAAAACAGAAGGTAGATTTGTTCATAATCTATGATTTCACTGTCTATATTTATTTATTTTTGTTTTCTTTTTAAACTAGTGTTAAAATCCATTTTCACACTCAATACCAAACATTATCTAATTGGATAGTGAAAAAAAATGTAAAAAAAAAAAAAAAAAAACTTTTATTTAAAACTTATCTAAAGAAAGGTCAGTATTGTACTCCTTGATGTTTTTTCTATTAATATTACAAAAATAAATAAATAAATTTTAATTAGATAAGTTAAAAATTACTTTAAAACTGGTATGATATTAAATATGACTCAAAATATCTTAAAAAAAAAAAAGAGAGAGAGAGAG
This sequence comes from Salticus scenicus, assembly GCA_963930645.1. Taxonomy (NCBI): domain Eukaryota; kingdom Metazoa; phylum Arthropoda; class Arachnida; order Araneae; family Salticidae; genus Salticus; species Salticus scenicus. Next base: position 294,328,770 of record OZ005655.1, on the reverse strand, counting down.
ATTCAAAGTTATAAATATGAAACATTGTCATTCTATCATTCACACATTTGGAATACGTTATTTTTACGAAACAGTTTCAAAACATGTTTCCTACCTTGAAAAAAAAAAAAAAAATGTTAATAACAAATAAAAAAAAAATAATAATAAAAAAAAAAATAGTACCAAGGACCAGTGATTTTAAGGTTGCCTGAAGAAAGTGAAATATTGTCCGACCAATATGAGGGAAGAGACAAAAAAAAAAAAAAAAAAAAAAAGCTGGGAGATGTTACTAGCCCGAGACGAGTGTCGTACCTCGCTGTTTTCATGTAGTAAGCATTTTTAATATTTTTTTGCCATTAAATAAGGAAAAATATTTAATTTGTAAATAATTATGCTAAAGCTGCATCATCATGCCAGTCTTACCCACAGGTAATGTGTAACAAAGTTTTAGTGTCAAGTGGTTGAAGCGGAAGCTAAGCTGACTTTGTTCGATATGAAAACCTGCTTACCTGCTTACTCTTGTCACTGCATGTATTTGTTTTAAAATTCCTAAAAGATGTAATAAGCTTCATTTTTGAAAACAGCTCATTCTAAAAAAAAAAAAAAAAAAAAAACCTTAACCCATTTGCATCACACGTAAAAATGGAAAAATTGTTCTTATCAGCAACATTTTTTACACTTATCCTTTCCTACATAAACCCTAAAATTGTATATATATTTTGTTCTCGAATCGCATAGATTTTATTACGAATCGGGCTGTCTTTGTTTAATTATATTGAATGTAAAGAAATCTGCTTCTACATTTCACCAAAGACTCATTCAAGGAAATAGCTCGGCTTCGCGTGAATACTCCTTTGAATCTTTTCTTTATTATACCCATTATTGGTCTAATTTTACGTAAGAGAGCAACACGCTGCAAACGTTCATTATTATCAAAGTACAATTTTCTTGAAATTGCCATGGACCTATATCGGGACATCACTGTTTTGAAGTATGGCGTTTCAGTGCTCTTGTCCGTACTCCAATAACTTTGCAGCGTAGGTTTTTGCACCATAGACATCAATACAATGAGTGCAAAATAAACTTGCAATTTCTCTACAGAAACTCCTTTGAAACTTGGACTTTTTTCACCAAATCGATTAGTTTCAGTTACAATATGTTCGAGATTTTTTTTTGTCAAAAACAGTTCATAAACGTTCTCTCTAGTAAAATTTGTTATGTTTTTATTTAAACCACCAACAAATATAAATTTATGCACTTTAGATTTGTCATTTTTTTCCTCCCATTCAAAATCACTCGTACTTTGGTCACTATCAGTACTATCAAAAGAATCCGCATTAAAACGTTTGCGTTTTGTAGGTCTAATTACCTCTTCACTGCTGTCGGAAACACAATCGTTCTTTTTTTCCACTTTTTCGTGTTATTTTAACATGAAGTGGCTACTTCCGATCACCACTTTTCATTGACTGCGAGTCCAATATGCACGGGTATAATATGCGCTTTGGTGATAAGAGCCTAAGGAAATGCGCGTATATATGCGCTTATGATGCAAATGGGTTAAAGTTGGGTTGCATAGTTACGTTTGTACTCCAATTTCTATTCATACCTTTACTATGGATCATGTTGTTATGGCGAATAATTTTTTAGAAATAAAGTTTGTCGAATGATATACAAAAACCCTGAAAATCTTTAAAATCGCAAAAAAAAATTTTCGATATGCGAAAAGAAACAAAAATTATCTCCAGATTTCTTTTATAAAATTCTGAAATAGATATCTGGTGTAATCAGACAATTTTAATGTGTTAATTAATTATTAGAAACATTTATTAATTATATATATAAACGTTTAAAGAATTACAAGAAGCTAAAATATTTCTGTGAAACAATCGTTAAACTTTTCAACCTTTTTTTTTTTTTTTTTTTTTTAATTTACCCGGTTCAATTTATGTAACTACAAAAGTTTCAAATTTTGTTTATCACTTGCTGTAATGCAGCCAATCATCTCTTTTTGTCCAGCATAAAGATGAATGAAAAGAAATTCCGCATAAAAATGATCATACACATGATCCTATTGATAGCAACAAGATATTACAGATCGTATAAATTATATCCACTTCATAGAAATTTTTTATTACTGTTTTATAAAGTAAATCAAAAGAAATTCTTAGATTTAGGTACAGGCATTAGTAGAAAATCATATATCGAGGGGTAAAAAAAGCTGGACTATTGGGAATAATTTCTAAAATTTAAATAAGTCTAAAATTGCATGGTGTAAAGATGATGGTTAAACCTTTATTTATGTTTAAAAATTACATTTTTGTACAGTTTAATACCATTACAGGCCGGAATATTTCCGGTGATTATCATTAATTAAAGCGTTATAATATGTTTTGTTTTCAATCATAGGTAATATTAACAAATTCTGGCATTTTTCTGTCGGACGACTGCCACACTGCCACACTATTTGATGCACTTGGCGTACATCAGACTTTTATTTCAGTTTATACTTTCTTTGTTATCATAACATAAATAAATAAACTATTTGTAAATTAATTTGCTTTGGAATCATTATTATTTATATTCCCCAGCTAAAAAAAAAATCTGAAGGTATTTGGAACAAAAATCATAAAATCTGCAGAATAACTGCAGTTTAAAAACAAAAAAATTACAGTTTAAAAGCAAGTAAATTTTTTATCCCTTAAAATTTTGTTGTTTCAAATACTTTCAGATTATTTATAGTTTTTTTTTTCTTTTTTAATGTTTTTCTGCAGTTTATTTATTTATTTATTTATTTTAGCTGGGTCTTATTAAAATTCGTATTACAATCAAGTAATTAGTTTTTTTTTTACTTCCATTACCCTACTACCGTAGGTAATGGAAGTATTGTATTCGGTCTGAAAATTCGATATCGGGTTTTCACCTGATTTACACGCTTTAAGGTCTCCTGAGTCCAAAAAAGTGGTTTTTGGCAATTGGTCAGTGTGTATGTATGTATGTGTGTGTGTGTATGTGGAGAATCTTCTGGCTACTATAGCTCAGAAACTAATAAAGATAGAGCTACGAAATTTTAGAATTGAAATACGTCTGGTGTACAGATGAAATTTCCAAATTTTGGTGATAATTGAAAAACCGGAAGTGGGACATCGGAAACCGGAAGTGGGACCGTAAGTCCGTATCTCAAAAACGGCTCTAACGATTTTCTTCAAATTTGCTATATAAACACTCTATTAGATGTCCTTTCGAATGATATAGTTGGTTAGTTCAGGAAAATTGATACGCGTCCTGTATAAATAGCTCAATTTCAGGTCTCCCATGGGCGTTCCTTTAAAAACAGCTGTACGGATTTTTTTCAAACTCGCCATTTTAACTCACGTTTAAATATGCTTTTGTATGTAATTATTGTTTTCCTGTCAATAATTGATTTTTTGTAAATGTTGGTACCTCAAAAATGGCTCTAACGATTTTCTCTTTAGGTCACTTTTATGTTTTCTGATCACATTATCTCTCAAAAATGCATATAATACGTGTAATAGTGGGTAATGGAAGTCGTGTGGTTGTTTCACACCAGATTTTTTAAATTTATTATAATCCTTTTAATTTTTTTTAATTGCTTTTAATTTAACCAAGTATTTCGGACATCGATTGGCAGTTTATGGTAGGGGGTGGGGGGGGGGGGCAGGAAAGAACCCTGCCAAATTGCCAAGCGAATGTGGTCTAACGGATACGTACCCAAATTTTAAAAATAAAATAGTAAAAAAAGCCGAATTTCTATTTTGTACTCTTCAGGAATTAGCTTTAGTTTTGGACCCATTTTGTGTTTTCGAAATTTGGTGCCAAATTAACTCGGGCGTTTTCCACCAAGATTTATATTTCTATGACCGAGATAGCCACTTTAACTTTTCCGATGAATTAATAAGTAGAATATGAAATATTGGAAAATAGTAATAATAGCAATAATTACATAATTTTTCTATTTTAAATGTGTCCGACTTGACTATATTAGAGGGAAAAAAAGTGCATTTTAAAAATTATCATCAATTAATTAAATCTTTAGTTCCGCAAGCACCGTTATAATCCTAGTTGTTTGATATAAACAGAGTGTGAACTGCCATAAATTAATTAAAAATTGAAGTTTTAAATCTTGTTAAACAAGGAAAAAAAAAAAAAAATCCGCATCTAAATGGCGACAATAATTTTAAATTTGCTAAAGGGTTCCAGTACAAATGCTGTAACTAAAAAAAATTTGCCAAACGACAACCGAGACAAAGCTTCATTTATTTATTTATTTATTTTATAAATTAATAATATACATCTATTTTACGTAAAAAGCAGTAAAAAAAGTTATACAAAGGCACAGTTTTAGTATGGCACTTCCTTCGCGAAATTTAAAATTTGGCACGGAAATATTTTAAGCGTTTCTCGCCAAGGATTTCAATTACACAACTGTGATATCCATTTCATTTCACTGCCAAAAGTCGAAGAAAAAAAATATTTATGTCGCCAAGGTTCCGCATACTAAAGCTGTACCGATGCAAAATGTAGTAAAAACTTACTTCAAATCAGCAGCTGCAAATTAATTTGATTATTGTAAAAGAAACGAGATATTTTAAATCATTTCACATTTATATATATAATCGACTTAATACTATAAGCGGCAAATTGACTCAATCAGTTAAAAAGAAATTGAATATTAAAAGTGTGAGTGTTTATTACAAATTATATGAATAAGATTATTTGTATAAATCTTGAAATTTAGACTTGAAGAATAAAAGATCTGTAAAATAATAATTACTAGCAGGCTTTGCCCGCTTCGCTGGACACGATATTTAAATGATTTCTTTGTAACTGAATATATTTCGATTGGCGACTATTTTCGTCACAGCTTTAGTATGGGACCTCCTTGGCAATATCAAACATTTTTTGAACTTCTCGAATCTGTACAAAAAAACTATTATTAAAACAAATATTTTCGAAAACAGTCCAATAGCTGGTGTTAATTCTTGAAATATTCTGGAAACAGTTGAAGCTGTTACTCGTACAGTATAAGTCATTATTCGATGAATGTTCTGGGACAGTCTAAAAAATAGTCACTTGTTCCACAGGAGTAAAGCAAATAACATCAACTACACCAGAGCAAAAATTTTCACTCACTCACGAAAAATGTCCAGTTGCTTAGAGCTCAATCCCTAAAGTGCAATGACTCAGAATAGGTCTCTGAATAACTCTGGATCGCAGTGACTACATACTCTTTCGCAAAAATCAACTCACACCTACTTATAACTTTTGGCGATGGGGCTTGGAGATGACTCCATCGAGAATCCCTTGGTAAGCTCAAGGTCTACGTTCCCGTGTGTCGGACAGCTTCGAAACATCGGGAACCCTAAACTATCATTTTTCACCAAATTTGGTCGCCCACTCGCTAAGTTTGTCTCCAAGACTATGCTTTCTATTAAACATATCTTTATTTAGTTATTTAAATATTAATTTGAATTAATCAAATATTTCTGCCCGACAGCGTGCAAGTGTAGTCACACAGAGCAGCTCATTTATTTGTATGTTAAATTAACGTAGTGAATGGTATATAAAAAAATAAATAAATAAATACACATTATCGTGCTACACATCTTTATTAATTTTACATTTTTCTTGAACTACCTAGATTAAAATCGCTGTTGCTAAATTTAACCTCTTTTATATTTTTCTTGAACTACCTAAATTAAACTCGCTGTTGCTAAATTAAACCTCTTGGCGAAAAATGTTCGGTGTACTTCAACGCAACATTTTAAAAAATCACCCAGGAGGCTCTATAAATAAAACTGATTTTAGTACAACACACATTAGCATCGTAAACTATATTAGCACTTTGTAAAAGAAATTTAAAATTTAAAATGACCTCAATTTTTGTGAGATGCATAATTTATTTATTTATTTTATTTTTTATTGTTCACGTTTAGATAAATGTATTTATTTTCCTGATGGAAAAAAAAAATAAACTCGACAACAATTAAATTATGGATAATTAAATTTAATTTTGGCAACAATTAAATTGTGGTTAAAATTTAAATGGCTAATTTTTTGCTATTATTAGCTTACAAAATTGCTATTTATGCATAAAAATAACAAAAAAAAAAGTTTTTTTTCGGAATAAAAGGCAGCCAACTTTCTAAGTTAGGGTATAAGCTATCTCCGTAACAAATTTTATCGAAATCCATCGAGCAGTTTTAGCGTGAAACTCAGTCAAATAAACGGACATTCACATTTATAATATATATAAGATTATCATAACGATTATAATAGGTGTCACAGAGGAATAAATATGCAAACATTTTTGCCAATTAATTAAAAATGAAAGTGAAATAGTTAATCACTGATCCTAAAAGTTGTCTTGGCGGGAAAAAAAAAAAAAAAAAAAAAAAAAAAAAAGTATAACAAATCTACCTTCTGTTTAAAAAGAAAAATGAATTAAAGATACCATCTCTGCTATTTAAACATTTGGAGGTTATGAAGTATCTATTATAAAGCTATTGTAGGATCTATTGTAGAAATTTTCTAAGGAGATTTTCTAAAGCAACTGAACATTCTGGAGAAGAACTTTTTCATTGAACGAAATTTCTTTTTGGGCTTTTTCTCGGGAAAAATTAACAAGAACTCATCGTCGTCAACTAACACTATATATTTCTCCCCACCAGCAATTTCTACAAACCTAAAAGATAAAACAAACACATTATAAACAAACATATATATTTTGCATTCATAGCACTATAATCATTTTTAAATTTTAGTCTTTCTTATTAATCATAAAAAGTGTTTAATATAGCACAATAACAATTTCAGTTTCTTATTCATGGCATTACTTAAGAGAGCAACCAAGAAGAGGGGAGGGGCAAAAGGAGACTCGAGATAATAGACCCATTATAAGAGTGCACAAGACAATAGCAACCTTTTTCGGTGGCAAATATCACACATAAAAAAGTCACATGACTGCTTGAACTACAGGAAGCCAAACTGGCCAAAACTGAGTTTTTCTCGCCAAGCTCTAAAATCTGCTTTCTCTTGACGCAGACGATTTCTTTCCCTTTTCCTTAAAGTCCTTTTTCCAATTTTTATTTCCCTTTAAAAGTTAGATTGTTTTGAATTTAAAAGAAATTTTATCTCAAACAATAGTGATTAGATATTCTTTAATCTAAAAAGTCCTAAAAGTTATGTAAAATGAAGATTATATTTAACAGGTAAGATATTTTATATTGTATTATATTGTACTCTTTAAGTAATTATTTTTGTAAAATGTTTATGACTTTTAAATTTAGTTCTTTATATTAAAATAGTTACTATATTATACTATACACTAGAAAGCCCGGTACCGGAACGATTCGAATTCCGAATGAAAAAAAAAAAAATTGAAAATGAAACTCGAAGTGTATTTCTCGGCCAGATTCCGCTTGCGTGCCAATGGATCAAAGTTTGTTAATGAAATCATTTTTAAATTTATAGCGACCAACTCATTCGCAGACTCTCGGGTGCCTATGTCAATTGTCTGTGACAGTAGCTTACCAGTGGGCTTCCATTTGGGAAATTATCAGATGACACTTTCGAAACGGACAGTATCGAATAAATCGAAGTAGCAATTTTATATTTGAATCTCAGTTACATATGAACAACACTATACGTTGTGTACATAATATTTTCTTTCATGTTATTTTCTATATTTATTTGATTTATTCGATCAACCAACCATAAAATGATAAGAATTTTGTGCCAAATATAATATTACAATGTGCTATGATCGGTTACGTCTATCGCATGAGACAATTTTTGGGGTTATAATAGTAGTTGAGTTAGTTAATAGTAGTTGATATATAGAGAAATAAACAATGAATTAATGAAATGTGTAAATCTGGTCATGGTACAGCCTTAATACAGCTCCCCTTGGCGACTTTTGAAGTGTTATCGCCACTTTAGACAAAAATACATACTTTATGTAATTATTTTTATTGTTTCTTTCTTTTCGTTTTCCTTATCTGTTCTTTCTTTTCTGTTTTTTCAATTTACTAATTCTAAGAATTTGCGTGAAAGAGTCATTCTCTTATAATGTCAAATAAATAGTGTTAGCATTTATGTTATAAAAATCTAGCCATTTTTATTGAATATAGATATGCATTAACTGATTTAACAAAGTAATACATATCCAAATAATAAGGTAATTAACCTAATTAAATATTTGATTTTTTACACATCTTAATTGAAAATTTAATCTCTCTTGATTTTTTAATAACACCTCACATTTTTGGCAATTTTCTCTCTTTAAATCTTCAACTTCATCCACATTCGTATTATCATTTTTACCATTAATTATTTCTCTGCCGCATATTTTTTTACATTGTCAAAATCATCCAGTCTAGCTGGGGCATTTTTCAAAATTTTTCTTTTCTCCTGTCTTTCCGATCGAGGGGTTATTTGTTCTTCGGATTTTGTAAAAGGTAAATTTGTATTTGGAACCGAAGAATTCTACAATTTTCTTTTAACCGGTAAACCTAATAATCTATTTTGGATATCATCAACATAATCTTTTGCTAGAAAACAAATTCGTGCGTTTTTCGGATCTTTTCTTTGGCATCTGCGAATCCATTCTCTTTGCAATTCTAAATCTTGAGGAAATTGATGAAATAGTACATTCTCTTCTTTATTTCTATGCGTATTACTGCAAGTAAGCAACAGAGCAACAGCGCAAGAAGGAATTTTTACATTATTTATGGGGTTTTAAATAAAATATAACTTAAGCTAATTCTTTAAATAAAATTAAAGCAAAATCGGGACAGAAGAAAATAAGAGCTTTTCAGAATGATTTTTTACTTTCCTCTATATGTAACATAGAGAAAGTATTGGATTCGTAAAAAATTTTGAACTCCGCTTTTTGATGGATTTACACGTTTTGGGATGTCCTGAACACGATTTGATAGTTTTTAGAAAATGTCTGTCTGTGTGTGTGTGCATTACGAATTTTGTGGACGCTGTATCTCACGAACTAATCAACGAAATTTAACCAAACTTGGTATTTAGTTGAACCCTGACATAAGCTGGTGCTGATTAGATTTTGGGATCAATAGCTCAACATGTAGCGCTGTAATAGCATCTTTTTCATTTTTAACATGGCAGTATAGGACAAAATTTCGTATGAATGTACATAATGAGAGTTATTTTTAACTTGTGATTGTAAAATTAATATGAATTATTGATAATAGTAGTAGTTAACTGGGAAAAAAAAATTGTGCACGTCGGAGGAGTAAATTTTCAAGATGGGTATCTTTCGAAAGGTCTCGTCAATACCTTTAAAACGAATGATTGAACTATAGATCTGTGATAATTTAAAACAAAGTTATCGATTTTTTTTTACTTAGAATTTTTTTTTTTTTTAATTGAGAATAAAACGGACTTTTTTTGGATATTTAGTGTTATACTACTAGTGAATTTGTATAGGAAAATATAGAAGAAAGTCATGTGGTGGTCACAACATAGTAGTTGTGTTTAGTGGATATGCCTAATTAATAATATTTTGCCGTTTCCATGGAAGCTTTTCGGGAATTGAAATGAATTCCTCATAGAGATATGGTAAACAATGTATGTTTTTAAGCTAAATATTCATCGCTTTTTTTTTTTTTTTTTTTTTTTTTTTGTATATTTACACGTTTTGAGGCTTCCTGATTACCGTAGTCAAGTTTTTTAACGTTTGATCTTTGTCTGTGTCTCTTCGAGTGACTTAAAAACGAATAATTTTAGGAGATCCAAATTTTGTACTTTAAGTTAATATAAGTTTGTTTCTGGAAAATTTTAATCAAGATTGATAAGTTTCAAGGAATACTGCGTGTGAAAATTGTCTGAATAATTTTAAGTGAGCTTTTAATTTTACTAACAGATTTAAACTGCAGGTAAGTAGAGTTTAACATCTATAGACTGCACTATACACGAATATATATTTTTTGTAATAGAGATAGTCAACTGGGAAATTTTTTTTGCATATGTTGGAGCCTCGCCTCCCCCTAGGAAGGGGTTGGGGAGCCCCCCTCGAGGGGAGTAAATTTTCACGATGAATATCTTTCAAAAGAGCTCACCAATACCTATAAAACGAATGGTTGAACCATCGATCTGCGATAATTTAAAATAAAGTTATCGATTTTTTTCATTTTTAACAAGGAAAAAAAAATGTAATATTGAGAATAAATTAAACTTTTTTTGTATATTTAGTGTCATATTACTTCTCTAATATGGAAATCGTCTGCATTATCATGGAAGAGAGCGGTGGATTCAGAGCGGCGAGAATTATCTCAAAGGAATGAGCTAGCCCTTTTCTTTCTATAGCCCTGGACGGTACGCGATTGAGACTGTACGATGTGCTTGAACCTAAAGTGTTCTGCATGGCTATGTATTGGGCGATTGCAAAATATGTTGGCCGACTTAAACTGTGATTTTTTCCCGGGATTTTGGTCTTTATAATTTATGTTTTATCACTTAAGAGATTACTGAAAATAATGATGTTTCTGTTGTGTTTAGCCATTAAGAACTCTAATGCCCTTTAAAAATATGATATGAGGTTTTTGCATGTTTTTATAGAACGGAAAAAACCCATCCGTGTTTTTAGTGTTTCTCTCATTGTTTGACAATAAAACGAATTCTTTTTTAATCAAGTAATAATTGGAGATGAAATATGGGTTTGCATAACAACGGAAAAAAAAAAAAAAAGATAATTCGGAGAACAAAATTGATGGTAAAGCATGAGTTGTATCCAATGAAAGCGTGTCTAGTGGAATTGCATTGAAATCTCTATAAACATCCAAGTATTTTAAGCGGACAAATGTTAATTTTTTGTGAAAATCCATGCAATTATTATTTTTCAGACCGTTATTATAAAATGTATGAAGCTAAATAATATTTTTAAAAGAATATCATTCAGCAGTTCCGCAAACATTATTTAAAATATCTCACAAAACTGTAAATTTTAAATTTATTTTTCTAAGGTTCCAAATTTCGGAAGATGACCAGTTACTTATAATGCTCCATGGTAATTTATTTTTATCCCATCCATTTAAAAATTTGTTTGAAGGTTAGTCAATGTATTTATCAGAAAACAGTGCATGCATTTGAAATCTAGAAATAATTACCGTTATTACGAACGCTCAAATTCAACCGCTGATGGTTGGACCCATGCGGAATCGAAAACTGAATAATAAATGTTTAATATTGAATATGAACTCCATATTGCCATTTCTTTTTGTAAAATTTTTCATTTTTCCATGTAGAGCGAGCGCCATCTAGTAAACGTTCTTTTAAGGTAACTCATTTTATTTTCAGTGACTGCTGTACACTAAATGTTTAAAGATGCGTTAATATATATATATATATATATATATATATATATATATATATGCATATATTATTGCCGAAATGTCAGTGGACGCCTCTCTCTTGAGACTCAAAAAGATTTTGGGTTCCGTCTGTGTATCTGTCATTCTGTCTGTCTGTCTGTTGCGCGATAGCGGCCGCAATAATCACACTATTGACTTGAAACTTGGTACACATGTTCATGAGCCCCACAGAATCAGTTGTATAGTTTTGGGTGTGTATTCCGTTTGTAGTTCGTGTACAAGGACACATCAAAAATTTTCTTATCATCACGGCCTATGGGCGGAATTTGTATCTACCGCAATAGCGGCCATAAAAATCCTCCGATTGACTTGCAAATTGGCACACATGTTCATGCTCTGTATAGAAATAGCTGTATAATTTTTTATGCCTATATCTTTTATGGATTGTATACAGGGACACATCAGAATTCTTATTATTAAAGCATATTGGATGATTTTCGTTTAAACGCATTTTAACATCATTACTTTGCAATCAACAAAATGAAATTAGCGTACATTACTGAGATGCTCAAACTTACGCTTTCTGCAGAAAATATGTACTCTTAGGCTTCCTAATTAATGTATAGGACGATGAAAAACTGTTCTGACAATGCAGCGTAATCAACCAAATTATGTCAAATTTTGAACAATTATTCATGAGAAACGTAGAATAAGCTAAATAGTTTTTACTAGTGTATACAATGTTTATGAATCGTTTACGGAGACACATAAAATAATTTCGTGACATTAGAGCTTATGAACAAATTTTTATTTAAGCGCACTTTAATGCGTTTATGCTGCATTCAACATAATGGAATTAACATACATTATAAATATGCTTAAAAACATGTTTACTGTAGAAAAAGAATATGTATAGACTTATTTACGGGACCCCACAAAAGAATTTCGATGACGTACTGATATTAATGAGTTATAACTAATTAAATAGGTATATTCTTTTTAGTATATATAATTACTGTGGCTCTTTTTCTAGGTTAAATAAAAGAATATCGTACTATTACGGTCTGTAGTCGATATTTTTTAAAAGTGTATTTTAAAATGGTTACACATCGTTAAATATAATGAAAATTTATTAGAATTTTTAAAGAATGTTTTTCAGTGGAGAAGTGTGGGCATATAATTGGCGATTGATTTACAGGGTTACACAAAATAATTCCAATATGTTCTATAATCATTTTGCCTGAAATTTGGTACAAGTATTTATGAATTACAGAGAATTAATACAAGACAATCAGTTATTAGGAATACATATATATATATATATATAGAGAGAGAGAGATAATTATACAAACAGCGATACAGCAGTGGTCAATAATGTTTCTGTTTATGTAGCAAATCAATCGAATCAATATATATATATTATATAAAAAGGAATAGGTAAAAGTGATTTGTTGTATAATGTGTGATGCAAAAAGGACGTTGAGGCTCCTGATCTGTAGATCCACTATTCATATATTATTTATCTTGAAATTGATGAAAATTTCAAGAATTATAAATTATAAATATTTATGGTTTTCCCGAAATTAAAATATTCCCATTTCTTAAATATATTTCATACTCTTACAAAATAATGTACAAAATTTCAGTATTGCGTTATAAAGTAAAATCCTAGAAACATGTTTATATAAATTTCATGATGGATTTGCGCTAAATGTAAATGAGAATGGGTGTATTTATTTACGTTATTGTTGTTTTCCTTTGAACTATGTATGACTTATAGAAAACAAAGTACGTGTATGCTATTTCCCTCGGAACACTAAACGATGGAATGCGATCAAAATAAAAAAATTTTGACTTCTCCTATATCCGAGATATTTTATAGTACAATGGAAAAAAAATATATATACAGAGGCTGTTCGCACATTTTTTAGACGATTTTATTTCGCAGTAAGAAAAAATCGTTTGCATGGTGAATTTTATTTTCACAACAGTTATATTTTTGGAAGTTTTATTTATCTTCTGATATTTAGAATTTGTGTTTAGATGCAAAAATGCGCTTTTAAAATGGCAGTGGATGGAAGGATAGGTTTCCGCTCTTTCCAAAGATAGTTTTTAGTGAAATCTTTATGAAAAGCATTTATCAGGAGAAAAATGAAAAAATGTTGCAACAACAGATGAATCTTGGGTCTATTTAAGTGGTTGCAATAAAAAAAGGTCAATTTATTATCACAAAAGTGGAGAAAAAAATATTTGCTACATGGCTCAAAGCATCAAAAGAAAGTTTTTCTAAAGGATTTATGATTGCCACTGGTTTTTCATACAGCCGCAAGATAAAAGCAAAAAAATGTGACAAAAATGTCAAAATCAACTCTAAATACTCTCAAGAACATATTTTAATTCCAATTTTTAAAAATGAAAATCCAGATCTTTATCCACAATGCTATCAATCCGTTGAACTCTATCAAGACAAAACAAGCAGCCACGCATCACAATCCGCAATTGCTTTTCTGGAAAAAAATGGAACAAAAAACGGGAATTAAAACCATACCCTTCACTGACATTCCTGCTAAATCTTCTGATGTATCACTGTTGGATTTTTGTGTTTTTCGACTCTTAAAATCAACATTATCCAAACACCGACCTACAACGCTTTGTGGACTCTGGAAAGCCGTTCAAGAGGAGTAGAAAAATATACCTCTTCCGATATTATAAAAAGCATTATTATCATAGAAATTATGATGTAGAATGTTAGTTAAGAACAAGGGCTATCAAACTGAACAAATAAAACACGAAATAAAAGAGAAATTGCTTCAGTACACTCTATAAAAATCGTCTAAAAAATGTGCGAACAGCCTCTGTACATATATGTACATATATATATATATCACTTTATTAATGCGTATTTTTTCCTCTCTCAATAAACTTTTTTTTTTTTTTTTTTTTTTTTTTGGTTGTTTGTTTGCTTATTACCGACTACCACAGGCAATGGAAAAAATATATTCGGTCAAAAATTTAGATATTGAGTTTTCATCTCATTTATATGTTATAAGTTTTCCTGAGACCAAAAAATCTATTTTTGGCAAAGAGTCAGAATGTATATGTATGGGGAATTTTCTGACTGTCATATATCTAAAATAAATAAAGATATAACAACGAAATTTCAGAATTAAGATTAGGGTACGTGTAATTTTGACATTTTTTAGTGAAAATTGGAAAACCAGAAATGGGAGGATAAATTCGTATTGGAAATGAAACAAAACAAAAAAACAACAACCTTCAACGACTTTAAAACTGCGATCTAAATATTTTCTAGATGTACTTTCGTATATAACTGTTTAGTTTTCCGTGAATAGATCAGTTTGCCAAGTTTTGGTAAAAAATGAAAGTGAGACCGAAAAATAAAAGTCGTTTAGCATGTATTACTTGGCTACTATGGGAAAACTGAAATCTGTGTCGATTATGCAGGTCAGTTTTAAATCTTCTTTTATTCAAAAAATCTATGATATCTCAAGCTTTAAAATTAATTTAAATGTTTTATATGTTGCGAACTCACTTTTTTTTTCTCTAGTCCTAAAATCGCTTGACTTCATTAACATAAGGCAGAATTTCAAAAATTAATAGCTCCCTAATTTCAAAACATCATTTTAAAATAGTTAAAAAAAAAAATCCCATTTTAATTAATAGAAAAAGAAAAAGAAATCTTCCAAACAGATTTCCATCAAATATTAGTAAGAACGATCTCGCTTAAATTAGTATTCTAAAACAAATCAAATCAATATAAAATAAAATATTAAATAAAGTAAACCGCATTGAAATTGAAGTATTTATTTGGAAGTTTTACAGCGAAAAGTATTGTTTACCTATAACCACCTTCGACTAGATAGAATTCATCAAAAACCATTTCCTGAAAAATAGATAAATAAGAATAAGAATAAGAATAATCGTAATAATAAGATTTTTTAATTTCAATAATTTTCACTTTTGTTTATTATGAGCAATAATTAAAAATGTTTGTTTCAAATAGATTATGGTATATTAAAAGGCTGGCGCTAGATTTTTAAAACCGAGTAAAAACTACAACGTCTAGAACGCCAAAGAGAAAAACTCGGGAAGCTTACAGTAGCATTCAGCCTACCACGCACGATACACGATCTTTTGTGATGTGTTTCTATGTGTGTGAGTGAGCACAGTACCGTCTGAATGCTTTGTTCTATTGAGCTGAAATTTGTTACGTATGTTATAAGCCAGCATTGAACGAATTCTATCGATTTTGGTGAATCTACGATTTATATATATATATATAAATTATGTGTATTGAATAGCTAAGATATATTATAACATTTTAAAATTTGGCACAGAAATAGCTCGGATATTTCTCGCTAAAGACTTCAGTTACGAAATCACGATAACCATTTTAATTGAGCTCCAAGGTAGCCATAAAAATTAAAACATTGCCAAAAAAGCCCTACGCTAATGCTGTAAACTAGATTAATATTTATATTAATTAATCGAGAACATACTAATTAATCTATGTGAGAGATTATGATAATATCAAAGAAAGCTGAATCTCTAGACATCAAATTATGAACTGGTGGAAATATTAGCTTAAAACTGATATTAGTAAACTGTATTTGAATTACCTCGTTGGGAAACATTGCAAATGTACCAAAAAGTTAGCTTTGACACACTTTTAGAAATAAATAGATAATGAAATCTTTAATGCAAAAAATAGCTCACATACAAAGCTTGAAATCGATGAAAGATTTAAAAAAATTCCTTGTGTAACAATAAATTAAATTTCATGTCATAGACCATTCTTGGAAACATTGTTTAAAATTAAACCATTGTTGAGATTAGCGGAAAATAATAATTAAAACAACAATGAATTTAACCACTTGTTTACTTTTTCAAATTCTTATTTGAGAATTATCCAGTATTTAAAACATGTGAATTTCCAATATATAATATGAAAACGGGATAGCTGTAATCTAGGACAACCGTCGCAAATTTTGAAATTTGGCGCTAAAATAGCTCGGGCTCATTTCGCTAAACAATTTTATTTCTGCGACCGTGATAACCAACGAAAATCTAACAGCGTGTTAAAAATATGAATAAATTATAAAGTACCACAATATAATAATAATAATAATAATAATAATAATAAATAATCTTTATAAATAAAGATAAGTGTCTGTGTGTGCAAGTGTGTCTTTTTGCACTCTGGTGCTCACACTACTGATCGCAGAGCTAGAAAATTTGGCATATGGGTAGCTGAGATCTTGTAGGTCAGCACCTCACCGACATTTATATCGAATTTTGAATTTGAATTTGTTTTTTATTTAATTTAATTAGTTTATTTTTTTATTTTAAATATTGGCTTTTATGTTCCATTTTTCATAAATTTATTATTCCATTTTAATCATCTGTGTATCTTAGCAACGGCTGTTACGTTTTTTATTGAATAAATTCATTTAAAGGCAAAAATCTTTTTTCTCTTTTTAATTTATTATATTTATTGAAAATAAAATGGTAATTTAGCAAAGAAAAAATTTAGCGTATGAAATTAAAAATTAAAAATTTTATTTATAACAGTTATGTTTATGTATAATTTTTATAGCATAAAACTTTGAATTTTTTATTTTTTTTTATATATATAATTCCTTTAAAAGAAAAATCTTTTCCTTTCATTCTTATTTCTTTTTAATTTATAGTATTTATCGGAAAAAATAGTAGTATATAGTAGAAAGGAATAAACCGATTAAAATTTATTAGTTTTTATTGTATTTAATCCCTTTTGAAAAGAAAATCTAATTTTTATTTTATTTTATTGGTCGGAATCAAATCGTTGTAAAATGTAAATAGCGGGAGCTGTAAAATAGATGGTTGAAAAATTAAAATATTTAATAGATGCTAAGATACAGTCATCTTTAAAATCGTAGATCTTAAATAATAGAAGATTCGCCTGCCGTCGATAAATACCCAGATTAAAGTGCTCGGGAAAAATCTTTCTGCTGGCGGTGGGAACCTGGTTCCGATGCAATGCGGGCGAAGAAAGAGTTGCCGTAGGCAGCGGCAAGTCAAAGCGAGGTTTAAAGCAATTTCAATTTTTTATTTTTAATGTGATATAAAAAATAAATACTGATCCAATTCTTTTGAAAATTCATTTAAATATAGTGACTAGCGAAGCGGGCGTAACCTGCTAGTAATGAATAATTTATAAAAATCACCTAAATTAGACTTTTTCGCAATATTCTGAACTTTTTACATACACACATACAAAAATAAATAAAATTAAATAAATTTGCTTATTTTTAAAAGTTTTAACTTTTAATTTCTTAAACTTAAACCGCACGTTGGAAATATAAACAGTTGATGGAATATTGTCATATTTTAGCTAAAAATGCAATAATAAAAACATTAATGAAAAAGCTATATATATTTTTTTTTCAACACGAAGTTATACCAAAAACCTTAACCGCCGAAATGGCGATAAAAATTCAAAAGTCGCCAACTGAATCCCATACTAAAGGTGTTCTTAAAAAAAAAAAAAAAAAAAAAAAAGAAACCTAATTAGAAAGAGGCATAAATTCTACTGCTTAATCCAAATGATGAAAAATATACTAGGGAAGATAGTCTTACAAATTTTCCTTGTTGCTTGGGTTGGATTGGGTTGTTGCGATTAAGGCCAATTAACTGCACTAGAATCCTAGGCCTGAGGGGAGGGGGGTCGTCCATGGGGGTCTTTATAAGGGGTCATATTTACGCAAGTTTCGGATAAAAACACAGAAAATTCAGAACAATTAGGCCTTCGAGTAGGGCCGTGCCTACACTTTTAGCCGCCCTGGGCGAAAGATTTTAGGCACCCCCCGAGGCAAAAGATTTCAGCTGCCATACTGGGCAAATTTTAGCCAACAAACATCTAGCGTACACCCTACAATTTCAAAAAGCACTGCACAATCACGGAGAGTGAAAAACTTGGTCTATAGCAGCGGTTGCAATCTTTTTGAGTTGACGGACCACCAAATTCACAACTAAAAATCACTCGGACCATTAAGTTCATAATATAAAGTCCCGCGGATCACTCATCACTAACATTATTAAGAAACGTCAATATATTTCTAGAATAATAAACAGATATTGCCCATTTTTGCTATGTGAAATATACCTATTTAATATAAAACAGTACAAATGCTTATTTTATTGCAAAGAAAATAAATACTTATTTAATCATAAGAACGATGATTAAATGTTGTTTCATTGTAATAAAATTATTATAGGGAAAGAACGTGGACATATTTTTATTGCTTCTATATTATAAAAGACGAGGTTTAATTGTACTGATAAATTGCTATTTCTATATATATACAGGTGAACCTCGTTAACGTGAATCTCAAGGGGATGAAAAATTTGTCCATGTTATCAGTAGTACATACTATCAATAACTAATCTTCATATAACTAAACTAATCTTCATTTTGACGGGGATTGTGGAAACTGTTCATGTTAACCCGTTAGTAGTCGATATACACAGCGCCACCTATTACAGATTGCGCACTTTTTATTTAACTGCCACCAATAATTTTTAAGAAGTGATGTGATCGACGTTTCTTCGATTTTATTCGCGTTTTATGTATATGAAAGACCACTTCTAAATATTTTTGGTGGCAATTGAATAAAAAAATCTTGCAAAACTGAAGGATGGGCGGCAAATCGACCAACTAGCGACTACTAACGGGTTTTAAAAGTAATTCACGTTATCAGTGTTCATGTTAACGAGGTTCGACTGTATAACCAAATATAGTAATTGTATACCGTGTTGTTAGATTATTAGAAATCCTATGAAAAACCATATTTTTCGCATACATTACGCAGATCAGAAATTCAAAGCAATAACTATGTATGAAAGATTATTCCATTTATAAGGTCTCTTATCCAGGAAATTCTGAAGTTTAATGTTGTGAAATAGAGGCATTCAGGAAATTATGTTGTTAAAAATTAACATTAGAATAACTTCTAATAAAACATTAAAAAATGCAAATAATGTCAAGATTTTTCTGTAGACCACCAAAATGTTATTAGCAGTCCATGGACCACTTATCAGTAGGTTTGATTGAAAATCTTGTTTTCTAACTGCATTGTGAGGAAAGATTTCAATCCTTGTATAAAGAAAATGCAGTGAAGTTATTTTAAATCCTGAAACATACTCATGTATGTAAATATGTCATGTATATAACAAATCGTGTGCGGGACAAATAAAATTACCCAAGATGTTTTTTCTTTTTAATGTTGTGGGAGAAATGTTTTCGAAAACAAGCACATGCTTCTTGTACCTATTGGGTAATCAAGGCTGATTCTAGCCGCTGACCTTTGAGGGTCTGCAAGATACCTTGTCACTGTTCCCCCATTTTATTTGTCTTCTATTAGATCGTTTTTGAGAATCAGCAAAGTAAAAAATAAATTAAAATTTTTATCATAATAATTATATATATATATATATAATTTAATTATAAAAATGTTACATAAAATGAGTAATGGTTAAAAATTATAAAACAAATAAAACGATATCATAAACGTTCAAAAATTAAATTAATGACAAAAAGTAGTTGAAAATGACTAATTCAAGCATCCTCTTTTAAAATTCATAAATTTTAAAAGTATGCGACAGAATCAAGCCTATCGAGCGCAAAAGACCTCGAAGGCCATATTACAAGTGCATTTCATTTTGGCAGGCCGCATTCTGCATGTATAAAGTGTATATATACATACAGATACTAGGTCACTGATGCCTTTAGTTCTGCATTAACAAATTTTAAATAGATAATTGTCATAAAATAACCGTATGTTTGTAAGAAGTATATTTAAAAAAGAGTGGTGAAATATTTCTTGAAAAAGTGGGATCGTGGAAATACTAATATATATATATATATATAACTGATCTTGCACACTAGAAGAAATAAATATATCCTACAAATATCATATCAGCTAATATCATTTTCATATAGAAGAGAAGGAACGAATTTTGTTAGCTTTTGTACTGTTAATAGAAGATAGCATTCATAAAATTCTGAATTCCGTCGTGAATCACAAAACTTTGTTGGGCGGGCCAATTTTGGCCCAGTGAGAGGCAGATGGATACCACTGCGACAGATGATACTCTACTATTAAGAGCACTGCGGAAAATACATGACTATTAAAACGCAAATAAAGCCACAAAGGGAAAAAAAATGCAGCACTAAAATCATTTCCTTCTTTCTGCTTCTGAAAACTAGCCAAAAACTGCCGAGCTGCCACAAATGAAAAGTTATAAAGTTTTTTTTTTTTTTTTTAAATCTGTTTAAAAAAAAAATTAACAATTTTAGTAGACTTAATTTTCAGCTGAAATTTGTAATTTTTAGCCGCCCTGGGCGATCGCCCCGGTCCCCTCCCCTAAGCACGGCCCTGCCTTCGAGTGCGACTTGGAATTGAGCTCAGCACCTTACGTCTTCCAGGCTTGAGAGCAGAACCACTTGCATGCCGGTGGGCACAGCAGGCATAAATTCTACTACTTAATCCAAATGATAAGAAAATGTATTAACGTAGATAGCCTTAGCACATTTTCTTTATTGTTTGGAAAAGTGAAAGAAATGTTTTCGGAAAATTAACGGCTATCAGTATTAGAGAAACATTACACTGGTCTACATCTAAAAATTTGATTTATTAAGTTTGATTGATTTTTATGCTTTTTAGTGTACTGATACTGAAACTGAAGCCAGTTTTTCTGTATCACAAATAGATTTTTACCAGTAAAGGGTATCTATGGACACAGTTTCTTCTGTCCCACCTCCATTAGTATAATTATATGGCAACTTTTACAGTATGTTTCCATGATTAATTATAATTAATCATTGAAAAATACTCGAAGCTACAGAAATTAAGAAATTGTTTCGGTAGACTCCCTGTATTTGCAAAAATCTATACGTGATAGAGAAAAAAATGTTTTAATTTCGGTTCAAGCAGGCCAATAAACATATGTATCAGTTAAAATTATCAAAGCAACATTACTTTTTTGCCAATAATATTTTTGTAGTCCTGTGTTTTAGAAACACCTTACGCTAAAATATGAAATTTGAGGAAGGATTTCACACTAAAACTCAATGCATTAAATATGAAAGTTACTTTAATGAAATGGTTGCAATAACAAATACACAATGTATACTACCATCCTTCACCTCACCTTCCCTAAAAAAGAAAAATTTCGGCTATAATTCTTGTTGTTATAAATTATGTATATAATTTTCAAAAAGTTTATAAATTGCAAATTTATACAGAAGCTAGTACATTTCTTAAGCACAATATTTCTTAATTTTATTTAAATTATATCTATATATCTATATATCTATATATATATGCATGTTTTTTTTTTTTTTTTTTTTTTTTTTTTTTTTTTTCCTCTTTGGTGCACATTTTTTTTTTTTTTTTGACACAAAAAGAAATATATTCATTTTATTATCTGTTTATTTTTAGCTTCAATTTGCTTTTGTCGACATCAATTTATTTTTTTCGTTGTTAAAAAGTGTACCAATTTTTGAGGAAATCTAATAATCCGGACAGATACAATGACAAACTTTCAGCTTTATATATTTTAACTAGCAGGCTTTGCCCGCTTCGCTGGTCATTATATTGAAATGAATCCTCAAAACAGCATATCATTAATAATAACAAAATATCTAAAAAAAAAAAATTATTGAAATCCGTCATAATCTAATTTTAAGTTGCCCAATGCCTTCGGCAGTCCCTTACCTGCTTTTTACTCCCCCTCCCTCGCGGTTACAGTTGAAAGTTTTACAAAATCTCATCAAAGTGCATATTTCGCACACTTAATTAACACCCACACACCAAAATTCGCCATTCTTAGGTAATTTGGACGGATTTAAGCTTCAAAATGTGGTTTTTGCCCCGCCCGCCCCAAGAGGAAGGGGGGGGGGAAGTAAACTTCCAAAATTACTTTATATTGCATACACATACCTAACCGACACTTCAAAAAATTGAGATCATGAAATTATTTAAAGCTGAGCTATGCTTTAAAACTTTTTTTTTTAATCTCTCCCCCCGTTCTTAAAGGAGGGAATTTCGCAAAATCTCTTCATACTATGAGTTAGATACATATAATCGTCCCTTACATAAAAAATGTCCAACCTTAGATAATTTAGTGCAGCGTTACGCATGAATACATGTTTTTGCCCCCCATTCTCCAAAGGGCGGTAGGGTGGAATTTCATAAAATCCCTTTGTAGTGTGTGTTCAGTTCGATTTCCTCGTGTGTTGAGTACCCTTCTTCCAAAACCTTTACCCTTCCCTCCCCCCCCCTTAAAAATCCAAAATTCCAAAATCGCAGAAAATAATTTTTTTGTACTCAAGTCTGGTTTTTCCATCTGCAATTTCTTCACCGTTAAGTAATTCGGAGCCGAGTTAAGCCTTCTGCCCCCCAAGGGAGACAGGGGGGGGGTATTTTGCAAAATTCCGTCTTAGTTGGGGGTCAGGCTCCGAAAACCAACCTGGTCACTAAAATTTGTGGCCCTCTTTCCCACAGAATCGTCATGGCAGTGTTGAGTCAGTGAATCATTGAGTTTACTCTTTTATATGTACAGATTTGTTTATATTTTTTATGGACTACTTAGCTTAAGGTTGCTGTCACAAAAATAGAGTACTTGGCGAAAAATGTCCTATCTACTTCAGTATTAAAATTAAAAATATACCCAGGATTATCAACTAATAAAGCTCTTTATACAGATCTGAATTAGCTTTCATTTTCTTATTATTTAATTTTGATAATGACGTTATGTTGTCATGTGCCTAAGCAAATTTAATATTTATTATTTTTTTTTATTATTATTCGCGTGAAATATTCTTTGGCAACAATTAAAAATTAAAATAAATTATTTTAAAGTTTTATTATAGAAGAAATATTTATATTATATAGAAGATTAATTAAAAATTTAAATTTTTTCCGGTATAAATAGTAGCCTATTTCTTATTCCAGACTATTATCTATCTCTGTACAGAATTTCATCCAGATCCGTTTAGCCGTTGTTGCGTGATTGAGTAACAAACATCCATCCAAACTTTCGCATTTATAATATTAGTATAGATTAGTTATCATGTGCATGCGTTAGACTGAGTTATTTTGCTGTCAAATTGACAAAATTTTAATTTTAAATTTCAAAACCCTGTCGTTCTTGGCGCTTATTGTATTTAATGATCAAAAACTTAATACGAAAATATGCATGCCAGATGTATATTTTCGTAATATGCATTGTACGAAATATTGTTTCATGTTATTCATTACTCTCTTAATATAAGTTGTTAAAATAACCATGATTTTTGAAAGGAATTAAATTATGTTCGCCAAATAATTTGTCGATATTTTTTTTTTCTGCTAAGGATGACCGATATCAAATCTATTCCGCTGCAACATATTAGTATCTTATATCAGATACTTTATTTAGACATTTGAAAACAAATTTGACTTCAAATTATGATAGAATATTTATCATTTTCCTTTTAATTAGTATATTAGTTGGATATTTATTGTGTAAATATCATCTTTTGAAAATGAAATGTTTGTGTTTTCAATCGAATATGGAAATTTGCCATTTTTTTTCCCTAGATTTTTGAAATTAAAAATTCAAATTTTGTCAATTTTACAACAAAAATAACTTAATCTAACGCATAGACATGATAATTAATACATACCTATACCTAAATATGGGGATTAAAATCGGGAAATAATTTTCCTCGATTTTTAATAATTTTTTACAAAAAATCCAATGGACGTTTAACATAGGAAATATTTTTCTTGCATAAACGAACGGCCAGTGACGTCATCACTTCGCTTGCGTATTAGCACTTTATCAATGTGTAAAAGAAATTTTTAATTAAAAATGACGTCAATTTTTGTGAGATGCAGAATTTTTTTTTATAATTTTTTATCGTTCACGTTTAGATAAATGTATTTATTTTCCTGTTGAAAAAAATAAATAAATTCGTTTTTTTTTTTTTTTTGGCAACAATTAAATTATGGATAAATTTAAATGGCTGATTTTTTGCTATTATTAGCTTACAAAATTGCTATTTTATGCATAAAAATCGCAAAAACAAATTTTTTTTCGGAATAAAAGGTAGCCAACTTTTTAAGTTAGGGTATAAGCTATCTCCATAACAAATTTTATCGAAATCCACCGAGCAGTTTTAGCGTGAAACTGACTCAAATAAACGGAAATTCACATTTATAATATATATAAGATTAAAAAACAAAAATGTTTGCACGTTCATGCAAGGCGTAATACAATAAATGTGGTGACAAAGCAAAATCCCTGTCTGAAAAAAATATTCCTGTCGTACTAAAATAAATAAATAAATAAAAATAATATAATAAAAAGAAAAAAGTCTTATTAACTCACACTGACACATGCATTTATACAATGACATACAAAATTTCTGCAATCCATTACATACATCAGTCCGGTTATGGAAGTAAAAAAGTGTTGATTTTCTCTGTATATTTTAAAAGAATTGTTTTCCTTGAGTATATGCGTCAGTGTCATATAAATGAATGCAGATAATTAGAAGAAGCCTCATACAGACATAAACAGTCAAAACGTATTTCAAATATTACTTTTTACAGAGTGCTCCCAAACATCTTCTGTTTATTGTTTAACATTTTTACCAATTCTGTTTTTTCGTTCGAGACAACACTTTTGCTTAAATATATAAAGTATTACAAGTTCTTTACATTGCTAAAGTTTTAGTATAATTCATCAAGAATTTTTCTTGATATTTAATAAAACGTCTGAAATCGGAAATGATCGGTGATTTATGGAAATCAGTATATTGCATTTATTAACTTATATAATGGATCTAAGGGTAACACCAGAGTAATTCAACTTTAACAAACTTTACTAAATGAAATTAAGTAAATAAAAGTAATAAAAATACAGAAAAAATATTTTAATTATTTACTTTTAACTAAGATTTGTTATAAATTTATAGAAACTCCGGATAAACATTTCAGTAAATTGAAAGTTTTTTCCCCCCCAATGTGTGTAGTACATTACGCAATATGAAAAAAATGCTTAGAAAATTTTTAATAAATTATTATTATTTCAAAAAATTGGGACTTTTTAAATATTTTTGCATTAATGCTAATTTTAATTATGTGTGTGTATGTATGTGAGTGTGCATGTGCATGAGTGAACAGGCTAGCGTCTAAACGCTCTATTGGAATGAGCTGAAAGTTGGTACGTATGTTGTACGTCACCATAGCATGAACCATATTGATTTTAGTGAATCTATCATTTATAGTTTTCTTTACAGAGACGCAAAGGAAAATACTATATGTTTATGTCCTATGGAACAAAATTTTTAAAAGTGCGATAGCTTCTAAACGTCTTAGTAAACTAAGCAAAAATAATATAAGTATATATATATATATATATATATACTTACATTATAGGCCACAGTTTCACAAACTGTATAGATTTTGGTTAATCTAGCAATTATATTCTTTTTACAGGGACACAGAGAAAAATTCTTTATCATTATGGCCCTTAGGACCAAATTTATAAAAGTGTGATAGCGTCTAAACACTTTATCCATTTGAGTTGAAAATTTATATACATATTATAGGTCACTATCACACAGACTTTATAGATTTCGGTGACTTTTGCACTTACAGAGTTTTATAGGGACACAAAGGAAAATTGTTTATCATTATGGTCTATAGGCTCAAATTATTTAAGATGCGATAGCGACTAAACGCCTTATTCAAATGAACTGAAAATGGTT
The DNA here is from genome assembly GCA_963930645.1 of Salticus scenicus. Classification (NCBI taxonomy): domain Eukaryota; kingdom Metazoa; phylum Arthropoda; class Arachnida; order Araneae; family Salticidae; genus Salticus; species Salticus scenicus. The sequence goes on along the minus strand of OZ005655.1, from coordinate 294,302,613 downwards.
ATAAATCACCGTAAACATGTTATAGGTGACCATAACACGAACTTTATGAACTTTAAGGAATCTAGAACTTTTGGTTATTTTACAAGGACACAATGGAAGTATCTGTATGATTGTGACATATGAGCTCGAATTTTAAAATGTGATAGTGTCTAAATGCCATAACCGATGGAGCAGAAAACCTATATGAATATTATAAGTCACTGTTGCACTAACTGTATGCATTTTGATGAGTTTAGTATTTATGGGTTTTTACAGGGACGCAGCGAAAAATTCTTTATCCTTATGATCTATGGGTAAACGTACAATACCGTTAACCCATATTTTACCAAGCATTGAAAAAACATTTTTTTTTTCTTTATAAAACCTTGACTATATGTTTTTTTAAGCCTATGTACACACATAAAATCAAAAACTTACCAACCTTTCATTAATTTAATGAGTACAGGCTGACCTAAAAAATAGGACAATGGTCTAGGACAGTCGGAAATATAAGGAAAACAGACCATCTAGATATATATTTTTATAGAATTGCTTTACCAGTACAAAAGTGTAGAATATTACCTCAATAAATTTATATGTCCGTTATTCTTGAACGTAAAACCTTTTAAGTAATAATGTGTTGAAAATGCAATGAATAAATCTTTAAGAATCGTCATTTTAAAAATTAAAAAATATATATTAAACGTTAATTTGAACTAACGATTAAGACTCATATGTATTTATTGGACTTTTAAATAACATATCGTCTTTAATTTGAATGAAAATATTCAAAAGAATTTATGTAAACACCACTTATGCATGGTGTCCTATTTTTAGGACGATGGTAAAATATGGGTTTTAAATTAAACATCGTGTACTATATGGAAAAAATGCTCAAACACCCTAATATAATTTTCTCTTTTGCTTACTTAACAGCTCCTCTTACTTTATCTACAAACCGTTAATTACTCAATGTTCTGAAAGTCGAGTGGAGTCACTCTAGATTTATCATATTTACTGATGAGATATTTCTTTTTAGTATACTCGATATCCTATTCGATATTTTCTTTTTCATGATCCCTGAAAATTTGAGCAGTGGCAACCTTCCCCTCAGCAACGTCTTCTATTTGCGTCAGACCCTCTATAACTTGTTCGTTAGGTGTGTGATGTGAACCCTCTGCTAACCGCTATCCTCGATCTATTTCTCTAAACAAATCTGACCATAATATACACTGCCAGACTTTTGCGATCCTTAACGATCTAGCTGTGGAAATTTCGTCTTCATTTTGTGCAATCATTATTTTATAATTAGTCTTATACAAAATCATATTCTCAAAAAGAATAAATAGTGAAATTATTTCAACAAAAAGTTGTTATAGTAAAAACAATTAAATCACTGTGTCTTAGAAAAAAAATAAATAAATAAAAACTGAATTATTTCTTCACTGGACAAGTTTAACAACAAATGAATTTTTGTTGATGCTTAAACCTTTATCATTACGACGGCCTATTCTTTCAAATCTATTCCAGTAAACGTCTGAAAGAGCTTCCGCAATGATTTTCAACTGAACGCGAATGACTCCTCTCTGTAATCTCTCTCGTTGTATTTCTTTAAATATTTTTAAATGTTGCACAGAGTAAAATTGAAAATTCCAAGTGGAAAAATGAATTGTTTTCTAACATTGTATAGTAAAAGTCTTTATAGTCTTTACGCAGTATTGCTGTAGATAAATTAGAGGGAGTTCAAACAGTTAGGCTATTTTTTGAGATTTCCACAGAAATTTAAACTATAAGCTATATTGAAGTCGAGATAAGTAGATAAAGTAGGGTACTCAAAAATATTTTTAACCTTTCACTTGCCGACGAAAAATTACGACATTCGTTTCCTGCACAGGTGCATATAGCTATGCTTTTACTGTTCCAGAAACATTCCCTCCCCGATTCCTCCGACTCCCTATCGTCTATGAAATAAGCAAACCCTTCGAAAACACTGCCATGGTCATTAAATTTCATTACAAAGCCGCGAGCTTCAGCAAGACGTGTATACACGCTCGGAGCAGTTAACGCTTCGGATATAGACGCATTAAAAATATGTGACGATGAGAAAGTGAGATTTAATTTAAATAATTTTTATCTTTTAAATAATAAATTTTCCTCACACTACTAAGTTACTTTAAAGCGCGTTGTGTATTACAATTACCCAGGTTCCCCAACAATAGCCAAAGTTTGTGCAATGAACTTGCACCCTAGAACTTGTGCCAGTCCTGTTGCGATTTTTACACAAGGTAGGTGTAAAAATAATTTTCCCTACATTATGGTCTATGGCAGCCTCTGTCCAGCAATACCCATCCTTAACTTTATCAAAATCATTAGTCATATACAGAGACTCTCATAGACAATCCTTTAAAATATACTCAATGATAATAAACAAATAGAAATAAGAAAGAAAAAAAAAAAAAAAATACACTCTGGGCAATTGGCCACCCCCCCCCCCCAAAAAAAAATAAACCAAATTAAAAAATTAGTCCTGTATCCTGCTGTGAGTAATAGGAAGTCAGCCCTAACATATAAAATAGATCCTGTTATACAACAATGCTCATAAATTTTTCTAAAATACTAAGACTTAAATAAATAAAGCTAACTTTTAATTCACTCCCCCTTTTTTTTTTACTTCTTTTAAGTCTTTTAGTCAAACACTTCTCTCACAGCAGGGTACTAAATTGCCCATAAAATTTGAAAAAATATATATACACACACTGAAATATACCTTCTTGACTTTTTTTTTATTTAAAACACATGTTGTGAGGTGCTGTCTGTAAATTTAAATAAACCCTTCAGGGTGATAAATTACTTTAATGTTCAACAAATTTCATATTTTCTTTCTAATGAAGTTACTTATGGCATCAAAACTTTTCACAGACAGCAGCTCACATACTTAAATCTCATTAATACAATCTACAAGTAATTTCATTCTTTCAGAAAAACAATGATTTCAAAGAGATTACCAGAAAAACAATTTTATTTCTTCTCATAAAATGTCCAAGGAAATTATTCTCAATGAAATACAACTTCAGTTCTTATTTTTATATTTTCCCTTATAGCACAAATTGAACCTAACTGATTTCTTCTACCTTAATACATAGAAAAAATTTACACACTTAGTACATTCAAAATCACTTTACATTGTTCTCTTTTCCTTTTTTTTTTTTTTTTTTTTTTAATTCATATATCATCTCATTAACCAACATTAATACAAAGTCTACTACACTAGGTAAATGAAGTAAACGGTTCAAAAGTTTTTAAGTGTTTACTCGTTTACCACATTCATATTTTTTAAGTTCAAAATTAATTCTCAAATTAAGAAACTGTTATTAAATTTTAATTCAGTTTTAGCACATGGAGAAGTCTCTCTCTTTATTTTTATTTAATAAATGCAAATGTTCTGCTATACACAAATAAAAGAAAATAAAATTTTACCTTAGTTTCTCTTGGGTAGGAAATTCCAGGTGGATAGCTGGTGGTCAGCTAGCATACTTTCTAGCTTGAGTACTTTCTCAACACTTATGTACTCTTTATTTTTCTTTACACACCAACATCTATCAATAAATAAGCCTTCAAAACGGGCTCTTGTAATCGTGGCATAGGAGTCAACCTCGTACGGTGTGCTAATTTCAATATTAGCTAGAGTATTTACTCATTGTCCACTTAAATAGAAAGGACGGTAATCCCGCTGGTGATCCTCTGAGATTTTGAGCTCGAAGTACCACGAAGTAAATTCGGAAAACACTTTGAGGCATTGGTTAGACCAGCATGTGAATTTCTGCCCATCATCACAATTCTCCGTCATTACGAATAGCCAGTTGCAAATGACGAGGGATAATACGAGTTTTACTTTTCTTATTTCGAGCAGTATTTCCCGCTAATTCAAGTACCTCTGCAGCTAAATCTTCCAGCACAACAGCTAAGTATACGAGAGCTCCAGCACCAACTCTTTCAGCATAATTTCCTTTTCTCAACACTCTGTTTCAGCTGAACTTCTAAGGATGAATTTTCCTTCTAGCCCAAGATATTTCCTTTTCCTTACAAAAATCATTTGCTAGGGGCCCAAAATAGGGCCTGGGCCCCCGCACGTCCTCCAATATTTTTTTCTTCCTACATCACGGCTGCTAGCGTCATCCTTCCCGCCTCCAGCGTACGCGAGAGCGTCCCTTCATTCGCGCCTTCTCCGCTGTTGCCACAAACTAAAACTCCCGAAAAAACCTGGCTCATTCACCCGATACGCTATTAAAATCCGCAAGTATCATACTCTGTCATTATCTCTTGGTTTTTCCTGACCCGTGAGAGGGACGGCATCCCGGCCAGCCCAAGGTCAGCCTTTCACTGCCGCGCGAACGAATGCGAAAATGTTTCTCTCTTCTCTTTCTCTCTCATCTGCGGCAAAGAGCAGATATCTTTTTCTTCTATACTCACTGACAGAGCATACAATTGCTTCGGGATTTATTTATTTTTTAAATTACGTTATTAAATTATTTCTTTATTTATTATTTTACACAGTTGCGGAAAACTCTTCAACAAATACAGATGCATGAAAAATATAGACGCTTTAAAATTTATTCAGTAAAATATGGCTTTTTTGACGATATGTTAGTGAGTATACGTTGTTATATGACAGTATTAAAGAAGATTTTGCTTCGTTTTGATAAGAAGACAAGGGTGATTGCAAAATAATTCAGTGAAATATTTAAATTTCCAAAATTTTAAATTTTCAACCAGATTAAGCGAGCTTTTTGGACTGTACACTCATAAGCATTATTCATAACCAATTTGAAATTTTTTAAAATATCGGTCGAAAATTCGCAAGAAAGAAAGAAAAAAAAAAACATTGTGCCCTGCTCCTATGATCCCCTGACAACATCCTTGACCCGACTTATGTCTATACCACATTGTCAGGTGTTTGCGGACGCCAAAGTAATCGGCTTGAAAAAATAATTTTATTATTATTATTATTATTATTATTTTGTTTTAATATTTTTTCCTAAATCGAATTAAAATATTTTATGGATTCGTAATTGCTATTTATAGCAGATTCCCAGTTTTCGTAAACATCAGTCCAGAAACTACATGACTTAGGCATGATTGGATTACCTTCCCTTTATTTGTTTCTAGATACGCCACTGTTACCTGAATGCATCTATAAAGCTTTGGATTCAATGGAACGTAGGAAGCCATGAACGTCTAATGAACGTCAATGAATTATACCAAGTTCTTGGTATTTCTTTATCAAAAGCTTTACCATTTTTCCACGCAATAACAGGGTGCGATATCGAAAGCTTTCTCATGTTTCCATCACTAACAGGGTGCGATTACACCCCAGTTTTTTTCCGGAAAGACAAACTAAGGCCTTGCAAGTTGCTCGAGAAATCTGCTTAGTACCAGTTGACATGTCAAGAGATTACAACAGACGATGAACATGCACTCGAACGTACATTTGCCAGGTTAGAAAAATTTATATGTCACATGTATGGGGTGATTAACTCTTCAAATGTTAACGATGTTCGCTTCTATCTATTTTCAAAAACTTATCAATCGAAGAAATGCAATGATAATTTCGAAATTTTTTTTTAGAAATTTTGATTCATCGAGCTTACCACCATGTAAAACTGAATTATGTCAGCATTTATTGCGAGTGCGGTACGTGACAAAGTTTTGGAGAAACGCTCATTTGAAAAATCCTACATCTTTATCGCCGTTAGCTTCTGGTTGGGTCACCAACGATGATAAATATGATTTTGTCTGGTTTGCTGGGGAGCAGTTTCCATCATCAGTTGCTGATATTATTATAGAAGGTAAAGTATTATGTTTAGAAAATAACAAATGGAAAGAGTAACCTAATAATGAATTTCTTTTATTTTGTTACAGAACTTACACTACTAGACAACGAATAATGATAATTAGAATTATAATAATGAGAGCAGTGTCGATGATGACAGCTATGGAGATGCATCACTTTTTTGAGACACAATTATGGACTGAAAATACTTAATTCAGTTAAGAATAGATTGTAATTATTTAAATACAATATTTATAAATAAAAATAAGAATTTTGATACTACATTGTCATTTTTTCCTGTATCTTTCATGAAATTATTTAATTTAGTTACAATTTCATTTTTATGATTTAAATATGATCCATAAACAATCAAATTTTGATACTTAAAAACCGTAATTTTTTCCTGTCTTTTAAAAATAACTTGTTTAGCTATTTTTTATTCTTTTGATAAGAACTTTAATAATAATGTTTTATTATTCTCATAATCGAAGAATTAAAAAAAAAAAAAAAAAAAATACTTAGGATACTTTAAATAGTGTAATCTATTCCTGTTTCCCTTCCGCCTATCTACTTTGCTGTTATCTCTCTCTAACAACTGGCACAATGGCGCGGTACTGTACAGCAATAAATCGGTCTGGCTGTTGTGTAAACAACCGAGTTAATGTCTGGCAAATTAATAAATATTAAATTGCAGTATATATAATATTAAAATTGCAGACATACTAAAATGGTTTGAAATTTATTCTTTTTGTTTATAAAAAATAGCATCTGGCACATTATTGTCAATAACAAAAATGTCTGGCAATAATAAATTCATGTTTCTAATAGTGTTTAGAAGTTAGTGAAAAAGAAAACATTCTTCTTAAAATTATTTAAAAATCAATATTTTTACCTGTAAAGGTGTGATGCGCACTAATAAAGGCAACGTTTACTGCCAGCCAGGTAGCCCGCACGCTGTTCGAGAGAGCATAGGGAAAGATATATTAAAGAACCAGCTGTCTTAAAATTCTCTCTCAAAAACGTTGACTATAAGGCGTTTTTTCTGTTGCAAATAGTCTTGAAATTTTTTGTAGACATTTATATATATACATGTAATACAATAATTAGTATGGATTTAGGTCTGAGGATTATAGTTATTTTTTTTTTAAATGTCAAAGTTAATATTTCCAAATTTTTCGTTTTTTTTTTTTTGTTTTTTTTTCAAGGTTTCGCTACAAAATAATAATAATAATAATAATTTAAATAAAAGTTACATCTTTAATTCCATAGTAACTTTTGTTCTTTATAATCCAATGAATATAAATCACTTAAAATAACTAAAAAATATTAAAAATTAAAAATGTTATAAAAGTTTTAAAAAACTTCAAAAATTTCAATTTTTTTTATTTTTTAAGAATCGTTACTTGCTAAAATGATATATATATATATATATATATATATATATATATATATACATATATATATATATATTTTTTTTTTAACCAGAATCAGTTTAATTTTGCACTCTCGAACAAAGTCATTAATTATTTTTAATGCAACTCTCTCCAAAATATTTTTTTGAAAAAGTATGTAGCCTTAATAAATAACTTATGTATAAAAAATAGAGTGTAACCAAATGTATGTGTAAAGTGTATTTATATTTAATTTTATTATTATTAATTAACTTATATAAGTGAAATAATTAATTATTATTTTATAAATAAAAACAAAAAATATTCAAAAATAAAAATAATATTTTAAAAATTTATTAATAGTTTAAACTTTTAAAAATTAATAAAATTTATTAAATGTTAATAAATATGTACTTTTGTAACTTATAATTTTAGTTACCTCCAATAAATAAATCTGAATATGCTATGAATTCGATGACTTTAACAATTTTTAATGCTGACTGTAAAAAATTATTGTGCACAATCATGTATATAATTATTGATAGAATTTTTATCATACTGTTATACTAATGTATATTTTAAAATTTTTTTGCTCATTTGCATATAACGAGATAAATAAATTAGAGTGCTGATTCAATGGATGAAGGAATAGCTTTCCGTGGTTCAAGATGAATCACGTGACATGAACCAACTGGTTGCTATGTTTGGCCCTTTATCGCTATTTTGGCATTTGAAATTTCAGTTTGGCAAATTATCATTATTATTAGGTAACATGACAGTCCTATGACCGAAATAAATTGTTTTTTAAATAATTTTTCACATATTTCACATTTTAAGAAATAATAAAATACCTTTTTTTTTCATCGTTTCCCAACAAAGTTTAAAACTGTTTACAAAAGAAAAGTTAAACTTTTAAAGAGCTAAATTCAACAACAAATAATAATTTTTGAATTATTTTTAAGCATTTTGTCGGTTAAATTTCGACAATACGAAATAAAAAAGATGTAAAATCAAAATCAAAATGATTTAGAACAAAAGAATATTAAACTACATAAGTAAACAAAAACATTGGCGGTTATGACATTTGCCAAGAACAATCTCCAAACCGTTGCCATAGAAATTTATTGAAAATAAACTGTTACCAAGGGAATCAATGCATAGAGGGTTCATGTCACATGACTCATGTTAGACCGTGTCAGGGTTACCATTTATCACTCTACTTCATTTATCTCGTTGTTTGCATATTTAATTTTTCCAGAAGGGGGAAAAAAAGTCGATAATAAATGGAATTTTCAAATAATGTTCATTAAATCGCTATGGGAAGCAGGTTGATGTTTTACTGCTAGTAAAACTAGCGAAATAACCGACAGAATGTTTGTTTGTAGAAATGCTCCCGTTTTGTTACAAAATTTTTGGGGTTTTGGAACATACGGTAACTAGTTGGCATGGAAGGACTCTACTCAGTTCCCCATCACATATGTGTTCCCATTAATTTCTAGTACAAAACATTCTATATTCATGTTTAATGAGAAAAATGAACTTGAGCGATCTCTCGACATGACGACAGAATGAAATGTCCAACGTAATAGGACACGCACAGTTCAGTTCGATACATTTACCTTATCCTAATTCGATAATTTAATTTATTAGAGTCAGCTTTGTAGTTTAGTTTTCATGCAATTGCATATTAATTCCTATGCGATGATCTCCATAATGCAAAATATGAAGTATTGCTTTATTTTGTTATATTGCGAAAATTTTAAATTTCGAATAACTTACGAAATTTTCAAATTAGAATATTTGTAGGAAAGGATGTTGAAGCTAGTATAATAAATGATATTTTAAAAGTAGTCTGATATCTTTACGATGAAAATCTCTCTCAAAATGGATGGTTATGCGAAATTTTGCTTTTTTCTGCAGTATTAAGAAATTCGTAAAATTTTCATAACTTGCGAGTTTGAGATGAACTGAAATTCAGTTAATTCTATAACTCATAACTTTTTGAATTTACGCGATATTTGTTTGGGGTTTTATGCAAATGAAATTTTTTAACCCTTTGCGGCGCAAGGTAAATGGGATCATTTAAATTATACTAGCACTGGAATTCACGAACAAAATTAATATAAAAGAAATTGATGATCTTCTCTATTATGTTATAAAAGAAAAATTTCCGGGATGAGTTTTTGCAGTTGGAACTTAATAATTGCGTCCTCGCAGCAAAGACAGTGCGCCGCAAAGGGTTAAAAGCTTGCGTATGGATAAAAATTATTTAGTAAAAATGATCATATTTCGTAAGATATTTAACATTTTACCATTCTGATTGTAGTATCGTGTCTCTAATGTAGTCGTCAAGTTTCCTAAAAAGGACATTGCATTGGGCCTAATATCCTACGTGTTACACTTTTTAAGTAGTTTTTTTTTCCTTGAAATTTTTAAAAGAAATCATTGTATCTCAATGAATAGATGTGGTAGCCTCATAAAAATGTATACAGATAATTAGAAGATCTCTCATAATCACATGCTGCAGCAAAAACGCATTTCCAACATCTCCAGGGTGATCCAACACATTTTAACTTTTGCTTTATTTTTTTATTGGTCCCCTTTTCCTCTTAAGGGCAAAACTTATGCTGAAATACATGAGGGATAACATGCTCTTTATACGCACAAAGTTTCAAGATAATTCCAGCAGAATATTTTTAGATATTTGACAAAAGGTCTAAATTCTGAAGTGCCCAAATACTTATTGGTAGCTAATGTATTCTTATTAATATATATACATTACTCTAAATATAATAGTAATTTTAATGCATCATTGAATTTAGCTGTTTATTTATTTATCTATTGAGAAATAACGTTATATTTTAGCAAATAGGATTGTTCAGCTGATGTAAAGACGCTCGATCGATCCCCCTAGAAAATACCTACTCACTAACCAGTAATCAAACTCAAGTTTGACCATCCGAATCTCCCTTTATCCATTTAAAAGTAAAACCAGCTTTGGCTGATTGAATAAGTGTCCGATTTTCGGACAAAACTAGTATGTTGTGGCCTCCACATGACTTTCTTTTATATTTTTCTCTACAAATTCACGCAGTACAAAATATTTGTTAAAATTTTTATTTATTCAAATTATTTTTTATGATAGATGCAGTCGATTTCCATCTCAGAGAAGTATAACAGACAATGCTTAAAGAAAATCAATTTTGTGCCCTATAAAGGACAGCTGAGAAAATGCTCTCTTTTTGTTATTTATTATTCTTATTATTTATATAAAAAAATTCTTTTTTTTTTTTTAATTACAGATCTGTGGGTCAACCATTCGTTTTAAAGACGTGGATGAGTTCTTTAAAAATAAATAAATAAATACATAATCGCAATGAAAAATTTATACCTCCTGGAACTTTTTTTTTTTTTTTTTTTTTTTTAATTTTAGAATGAATTGTTAAAAATTCTCATTGTAAATAATTTGGAAATAATTTTTAAATGACTCTTATTGTGCGCATTTACAGAGAATTTTTTCATATGCTTCCATATTAAGGTTTTTGTAAAAGTAACAAGACAACGCCACCTGTTGAGTGATATGCATGGGAGGTAATCAGCGCCATCTTAAGTAAAATCCAACTAAATATAAATTTATCTCGAATTCCATCCGCTGGTACGTGAGATACGCCGTCCACAAAAGTTTATATACACACATAGACAGACAGACATTAAAAAAAAAAAAATATCTTAAACCGTGTTCAGGACGTTTGAAAACGTACAAATCCATCGAAAACCAGAAGTCGAAGATTTTCTTGAATCTAATAGTTTCGTCTTATACATATAGAAGAAAGTAGTAATGGATTTCTGTTCTTTGATAAAAACGGTATAATTTCTTTTTAGAAATCAAATATTTTAAAATAAAACTAAAACGAATAAATAAGCACTTTAAATTACAATAAAATACTGTACAAAGCTCTCTACATCCTATGTTTTACGAGAGATGAATGTTCCATTCCATTAATATTCATTTCACTTGATTTCGCTGAACATTTATCTCACCTCTAGTCTAATTAATGGTCGAGACGCTTAGAGAGATGGAACGTTCACGCTTCCCATTTAGATGGCACGGTTGTCACATGGCGAACAGTCGGCCAACCCCTGCATATTAATTTTATCCTCCGTTTATCCGAGTGTGTAAAGAGATTACGGGAGTAATATCTAATCTATAAAGGATTCGATGAGTCTTGACTCGTTAATGCGCTTGATAAGGATTTTTGAGAAAGAAAGCTTTTCGATTTTATTATTATGTATCATACATGTTATTATCAAGAAGAACTGACATTGAAAGTCAGCATTTGTAATTATCTCTAGTTATTTGGTGTGAACGTAGTACTTTAGTTTAAAATACAAAACATTTGTTGGATTAAATAAAAACAGGACACTGTTGAAATTTTTGTACTTCGCTTGAACAAAACAAGTACACAGTAGTTGCAACTATAGGATGATGAAACCTTTTACCATGATTTAGTGCTTGGCTTAACCAAAATTTGGCACTATAATAGTTGCAACTATAAAATGAGGAAATCTTGTAGGGTAAGTGCACCAGTGATTGACACTTTTAGAGCAATCTCTGATGCTTTTAATACTCTAGTCATCAGAAAATATTTTTAGAAATCTTAAGTTAATACATATGGCATGACAGACATTAGGAACCACATATATGTTAAAATATATACATTTGATAACAAGTATTTTTTTATCTATGAATTTTTATTTGACACCCACTCAATGTTCCAGTCATTGACACTGCCTGTTTTTCCTTTTATTAGTAACTGGTACCCTATGTTCCAGTGTTTGACACTGCTAGTTATTCATTTTACCAGTTATTTGCACCCCATGCTCCAGTGTTTGACATAAAATGTTAAAATTCTTATATGTAAAATATATGATTTTATTATTTTTCTTATTTATTAATTATTTCGGGATAGATGTCAATTACTGGAGCACCTACCCTACCATGATTTTTTTTTTTTTTTTAACAAGAAGCAACAAATCGTGGTAGATGCTTCTATACCACTATTACAGCTACTGTAATAGCGGTAATACTTTTATAGTGTAAAACTGTATTACCAGAACTGTAATACTGTGTACTGTAATAGTGTAATACTGTATTACCAGACTATTAAAACTAGTGTAGAATCGAGTTTTGGTTCGTCATAGCAAAGAAATTTTAAACAGTGTAGCATGCACAAGGGTTGTTATAATTAAAGCTAAATTTTTAAAATGCTACAAAAAAAAAAAAAAAAAAAAAAAAAAGAAAGAAAAGAAAAAAAGCACTGAATTGAATGTTCTGAAAATGATAATGATTTCATTGCTTTAGTTGCAGACAGTGACAAACTGGTCGATGTGCATGGTTACGTGTTTTTTTTTTTTTTTTTTTTTGTTGTAAGTATGAATGAATAAGGTAATGACTTCCAAATCGTTCGGCCGTAACGACACTCTTATTTGAAACCCCATCTGCAGGCCTGACTTACGGCAGGGCATACGGGGCAAATGCCCTGGGCCCCCCCTTCTGGAAGGGGCCCCCCTACAGGCGAATACAGAAATTCTGCAACCTAAAGACCTCTTATGTCACTGCAAGGGGGCCCCCAGAATAGGCTTGCCCCGGGGCTCCAGGTAGTCTAAGTCGGGCCCTGCTGCCATGACAAAATAGTGTCACACCGGATTGGAAAAATAAGATCAGATTTAACTGCCCCCCCCCCCCAAAAAAAAAAAAAAAAAAAAAAAAAACAGCAATAAAATGTGCTTTTAGCTGTTATAAATTCAAAAACTGGAGAAAAAGCTTCAAGGAAATTACTTTTTAATTGTTTCGGAAAAAAAAAAAAAAAAAAAAAAAAAAGTAGCTCTACGATAAATGAAGCCGTAAACTCACATAATTATATATATGCATATCACGTTATTATTTTTTTAGAACAAAAATGTACTAGTTGATGTCGAAAAGGATTTTCCTTTGCCGATATTCTGCAATTCTGAGTATTTATATATCTGTGAATATGAAAATAGGTTTCATTTGTCCAAAAAATGCTCTGTGGCCATTCATTTTAAAATTCCATACGAGCCAGAAATTCTAGAAAAGGTGTGCAGACGGAGGTCTTGAGTGTACGCAATTTTGTGTGAATAGCAATGCAGATTGGTCCAAAAACAAAGAAAAACAACAACAACAACAATAAAATCGTATTTAATTTTCCTGAGGTCAAAACATGGAGGAAAACAAACTATGTAATTGTTTTTTAATCGTCTTGAGACATCCTAAGAAATATTCAATACACTGGTTCACAAGTTGAGACCGAACCGAGAAATAGAATTATCGCAACAGATTGAGATCGAACTGTATCAGTGTTGATGTTGTGAATCTGTCGCGTGAATGTGTCTTCAATTCGGCTAAGATTACATTACGACAATGGGCTCTTTCCACCTGAAGTCAGAGGTCACTTGATAGATGAAAAACAAATAGCAGACGAAGTCTTGTATATCTATAGCGATTTCTGAAATAATATATTTTCTATTCTTATTTTTGATCAATCATATTTAATCTGTTATTTTTTTTTATACATCATCATTTTTAATCCATTTTATATCATTATTCATCTTTTTTTGTTTGCTGTATACATTTACAATCATCATTTAGTTTATATTTGTTATTGATGTTCACGGAGAACATGTTAAAGACTCTGATTTTTTGTACTTAAATCCTTGACAGTGCAACATCGTACGGCGTAAATCCATTTAGACCAGTAACTAAGTTAATTATTTTGTTGTAACACCTTTATGCAATTAAATTAAATGAAAACATTTTAAAATTTCAAATTATAATCCATAAACATTCCACAAGAAGAAGCTATTATTTATTGCTAGATCAATTAATGTAACAGTTACACTAGAACATACAAAAATCGATTTTTACAGTTGAAAATAAAGAAACACATAAAGTGTTTTTTAAAAATTATTAAATTTACAAATACAACTATTCTACTGTTTACAAATGCACAGTATTACTTTTATTTTATTTTATATTAAATATTAACACTTTTCGTACTTCCTCCCTATGAGGCGTTCCTAATAACGGAAGACGCAACCCTCATGCCCTAAAATATGTCCGGTAGTTCCATTACCGGGGCTCGGAATTTCCGAGTGGCACACGACAACAACAACAACAACACTTTTTTTCTTAAGACCAATATTTAATTAAATTCGATTCCCAGAATTCGATTCTTCGTTTTCCTCTATCACCGGATTGAGCAGACGACGCTGGGAAGAGTCCATTAAAAACAACATACTTCAGTTTACGCTACGGCCAGAAATTACAAATGTGAAGTTCAGGTGATCTTGGCGGTCCTTTTGCTGTGAAATGGCGACGCACAAATTTATCACTTTAGAAATACATGCGCTGAAAAAATTTTATTTGAACAACAAAAATTTTTATTAAATCAACCAAATATATATAGGGGAGCGCGGGGCAAGTTGTCACAGGGGTAAGAAGTAACACGCAATTTACAAAATAGTCTGTAACATTTGTGATTAAATATTTTTATAAACATAATTTTTATGACTCGCTTTATAATGTAAGCACAATCGGTGCTCTACAAAGATGGTTATTGAGAGGTTCTGTACACGTGCTTCATTTCAGCTAGTTAGTGGAAAAAAATATTTCGTAAATTTTGATTAAAGGTATGTGAATTTATACTTTAAAGAAATGTTTATAGCTATTTATTTAGCCTACGTGTTGAGTTATAAAACGCATGTTTAATTTTTTGTATAAATCTTTATATATTTTTATAAATAAACGAAATGTCCAAAATCATACGATGGGGCAAGTTGAAATAAAATTTTGGGGCAAGTTGTAACATGTTAGAGGAGCACCTTGTGGAGATGCCTACAGCCAGAGCTCTAAGTCTCCGCCCATTTTCAGAAAACTTTCAGAAATGAAAAATTTTTGATTTCTTTGCCAATACTATATTTATACAGAAATATTTTCTGTGTTTTTATATTATAGTACCGTGATCATTTAACCACGAATTAGCAAAAATGTGTGCACACATTAAATGCATGAGAGGGAACAAAATATCATTTGCTTGAATTAATTTAAACGTTGACTGACTTCTATGTTGATTTTATCTTTAATTTTCTCTTTATTTTACTATAATCCATCTGATATAATTCATTGTTACTATACCAAGAAGGTTATAATTTAATGTTAGTTATTAATTGCCTTTTTTATTAAATTAATAAATGATTGATAACAAAAAACATTTTGAAATATTGTCGTTTTTATTGTTAGGTTTCCCTTTATCCCTTACACGTGTGTTACAATTTGCCCCAAATCCGGGGCAAATTGTAAGAGGCAAATAGTTTTGAAAAAATAGTTTTTGTGCTAAATTTAACAAAATTAACAAAAGTTTTTTTTTATGAATATAATGGATGAATATGCATGCTATGGAAAACAGCAATTATAAGCAGGAAAACGTAAATACATTTCAAAATATATTTAATTTTCCAAAAACTGTTACAACCTGCCCCACGCTCCCCTACATATATAGTTTTTTTAATATGATTTTAACAGAAGTTTTGTTATCAGAATCGAAAAGAGCACATCACTCGCTGATTGCCAGTTTACAGAGAGATCTGTATGCCATATCTTATCGGACTCGCCATTGACAGTGACTCTTCTTTTAAGCCTACTCTTATGGTCAATCGAAACACGTTGGTTTGGTTAAATGTGCAAACCTACTGTTAAAATCTGCAAAGTCTGTTTAGTTTTAACAAGAAATTATTTTTTCTGTCTGCTGAAAAATCACTGAACGAGATTTACTATGGTGGGACGAGCATAATCTTAGATGAACATTGTGTTACCATATTTTCTGAATCCACAAACTGGAAATATGGACATGAGCCAATAAATTGAATACACGAAATGATCGAGAATTTCTCGTCTGTACATTTCTAGATAGTGAAACAATATTCTGAATCATTTGTATTACGAGAAATTCTCGCTTGATTTCCAAGAATTGGATCATAAACTCGATTTATTAGTAGCTCTTGTATTTGCAGAAATTTTTTGAATAAGTTTGACCTCGATAATATACCGTATTTTAGTGAAGATAAGCCGCGGGTGATCTTAAAAAAAAGGAAAAAAAAAAAAAAAAAAAAAACATCGATTTTTGGGGACTGCGGCTTATCTACCAGTGCAGGCTATCTAATGATAATGCCAAATTCCGTCGGCCATATTTCTTGAAACAGCCGATCTCCCCAGAAAACAGAAGTTTAGTATTCGTATAGTTTCTCGATCACTGATTCGCATTTACATACTAATATATTCTTTATTTCTTTATACAGAATAATATTTTAAAATACTTTATTATTTTTATTTATAACTAATAATCACTTATTTTGATTAATACGCATATACGTCTGTAGTTCGCCATCTTGTACTCTTGTGTTTGTATTTTTTCATCATATTTGCACACTAGCTTTGCTTTAATTTTTCTTCATACAGTACATTTTAAAATAATTTATTACTTTTATTTATAATTAATTATTAATTATTTTTATGACATTGCATATACGCCTGGATTCCTCAATATTGTTCCCTTGTTTCTCATACTTGTTGAATTTACATCTGCATAATGGTATAGTTTGACTTTTTTTCTTTATACAGAATTATTTATTTAAATAATTTATTATTTTCATTTATAATTAATAATTTATTATTTTTATTAACTTGCGTAGATGTCAGAAGGCTGCTGTCTTGTTTCCTTATTTGTCTGTCACATCATCGTAACAATGCTTGCATAAGCTTGCATTTCGTTGTGCCCCTGTAAAACCTTATAAATGCTAGATTCACCAAAATCCTTATAGTTAGGCAACCTTGATTTATAATATTCATATAAATTTTCAGCTCAATTGAATAAGGCGTTTAGATGCTATCGCACATTTAAAAGTTTGGTCCCATAGGCCATAATGATAAAGAATTTTTCTTTGTGCCCCTGTAAAAAAACTGTAAGTGCTAAATTCACCAAAACCTATACAGCTGGTGCAACTGTGACATATAACATGTGTACAATTTTTTTGCTCAGATTAATAAGGCGTTTAGAAGCTATCACACTTTTTAAAATTTCGCCCCATAGGCCATAATGATAAAAAATTTTCCTTTGTGTCCCTGTAAAAAAACTATAAGTGCTAGATTCTCCAAAATTTATACAGATTGCTTATTTGTGACCTATAATATATGTATAAATTTTTTGCTCAATTGAATGAGGCGTTTAGACGCTATTGCACTTTTAAGATTTTGGTCCCATAGGCCATAATGATAAAGAATTTTTCTTTGTGTCCCTGTAAAAACATTGTAAGTGCTAGATTCATCAAAATCAATAGGGTTTGTGCTACGGTGACTTGCAACATGCTTACCAACTTACAGCTCATTCGAGCAAAGCGTTTAGACGCTAGCGTGTTCACTCACACACATACACACATACATACATCATCGTAAAAATAGCGAAAACGGACTCAGGGGACCTCGAAACGTATAGAAACATCAAAATCTCAAATTCGTATTTTTGACATGATTACAATACTTTCCTCACTATAGTGTTCGGAAAGGAAAAATGTAATGCGGGGTACACATGGCAGGTTTCGTCTTTTGTAAAATTTTGAAGTGTAAAGCACCATCTGTTGCTAAAATTTTGAACTATTTTACCTGCTATATTTTTCCTATTTTCTTCACACACGTCAAATTAGAAGTTATTGTGAGAAATGGTCAGAATGATACTTTTACAGTTTTTACTTTCTTCTATCTTCAATAGAAGAAAGTATTGGATTCGTAAAAATTTTCGATTTCGGGTTTTTGATGGATTTACACATTTTGAGAGCTGTAGAACACGATTTTACCATTTTTAGAAAATGTCTGTCTGTCTGTCTGTGTGTGTGTGACAAAATTTTGTGGCGACTGTATCTCTGGAACTACTGCACAGAATTCCATACAAATTGGTATGTAGTTGCACCTTGACATAAATTAGTGCCTATCAACTTTTGGTAAAAATCGTCTTACAGGTTGCGTTGCCATCCCGCTTTTTCTAAATTTTTAACAGGGTGATAATGGGCAAAAATTTTCAAGATGGGTATCTTTCGAAAGGTCTCGTCAGTACCTTTAAAACGAATGGTTGATTTATAAATCTGTGATAATTTAAAACAAAGTTATCGATTTTTTTTTTACTTTTTACGAAAAAAAACTTAGAAAAAAAAATCAATTTTTTTTTTTTTCTCGCCCCTTAATTTTATCAAACTCCCACGGTTTCCGTGTTCTGACAAACTTAATCAAATTTTCACATTTTACCCAAAATTTTGTCAAAGTCCCACCTTTTTTTTTTTTTTTTTTTTTTTTAAATTATTGTTACTGAGTGAATTTGTATAGGAAAATATAGAAGAAAGTCTTGTGGTGGCCTCAACATACTGGTTTTACGGAATGTAATCGTCTAAGTTTCAATAAAATAGAATAAATAAAATGAACGTAAAGGATTTTAAAGCGTAAAGTATTGCAAAACATAAAGGATTTTTTAACGGAAGATTTTGAGGAAAAAACTTTAATAAATCGTACATTGTGGGCGGATTCTACGCTTAAAAATGGGCAGGCCAAGGCACATATCACTGCATGCTCAGTGTCCTTTTTTTCTTTTCTTTTTTTTTTTTTTTCGTTCAAAAATGCCTAACAGATTAACTTGTGACAGATGGTTATACAATATTTTCACATGTACAATAATAAACACAATGATTGTGGACAACGAGGGATTCGATCGGCATACAAGAAACAATAGCTGAAAAGGTAGTTTAATACTTTTAAGTTAAACGTGTTAACTAGTAACTTAATATTATTTTCTGGTCTTGCTCTTTACCTAGTTTTGTTTTTTCCTTCTGTTTCTTCAGTTTTTTTCTTTTTCTTTTTTTTTTTTTTTTTTAAGTAAATTTTTGTAGGTTTTTTTTTTTTTTTTAATTTCTTTTATTTTTCTGATTTTTTTAGTTATTGAATTGAAATATCCACTCCCAATGCGAAAATATTTGTTTACAAATACCTTACAACAATGTTGTTTAAGTGAGTTATTATTATTAATAATATAATTGTAGCTATAATTAAGCGAAATCTCTCCTACCCATCTGCGCAATCACTCCTACCCTGTAAGGAGATAAAAATAGTTCTGTTTGTTTTATTATTACAGATGTTTTAAATTACAACAGAGCAACAAAATAGTAATGGAAATGCATAGAAGATGGATCAGTTTAAAGTTATACAGCAATAGTTTAGCAAAAATTTAAAAGTTGGATTTTTTATAACATTTTGTTGAATTGTGCGCAAACTCTCCTAGCTTTACCTTATATAGCTGAAAGTGATAATAACGGCGTTTCAGAAATAATGATAAATAAACTTTGTGGCAATATGCTCAGAGAGCAATTTTTAAATCTACGTATATTTGATCAAAAATTAAATCTCGTGTTCGATATATCTGGCGATGTGTAAGTCGAAATTTCGTAATGCAAGAAATTTCTGAAAAATTCATTAAAACTTCACTCTTAATTGAGTAATGCATTCATTTTTTTTTTTTATTCTTCGTCAAATTTTACACAAAGTTTGAACTTCATAAAATGTAATACATTCATTTTTACTTTCTCTTACCTATAGGGTCGAGAAAGTATTGCTTTAGAGTCAAATTTCCGAACGGGAGTTTTTGTTATAATTACATGTTCTGAGGTACGCTGAATACGAAAATCATGTTTTAAGAGAATGGTCTGTGTGTCTGTCTGTGTGTGTCTGTGTTATCAACATGTCTCAAGAACAAATAGTAGCAGAAATTCCAAACTCGGTATGCTAAATGTGTATCATATAGGGATGCTACACTAAGCTTTTCGTTGAGATGAAGCAAATGGTTCGTGTACAGGGACACTCAAAAGTATTCAAATACATTACGTCTATGGGGGAAATTGCAGGTAAGTAGAGTTTAACATCCATAGATTACACTAAACAAAATAAAACGAATATATATTTTTTTAATAGAGATAGTCAACTGGGAAGAAAAATTGTGTATGTAGGAGCTTCGCCTTCCCCCCGCCCCTGGGGGGTGGCAAGTCCCCCCTCGAGGGGAGTAAATTTTCATGATGGTTATCTTTCAAAAGAGCTCGCCAATACCTTTAAAACGAATGGTTGAACCATCACCCTGCGATAATTTGAAATAAAATTATCGATTTTTTTCATTTTTTACAAAATTTTCTTTTAATGTAATATTGAGAATAAATTCAATTTTTTTTTTTAATATTTAGTGTTATAGTACTTCTCTAATATGGAAATCGTCTGCATTATCATGAAGATAATTTTTTTAAATAATAATTTTAATAAATTATTTTTACTGAGTGAATTTGTATAGGAAAGTATAGAAGAAATTTGTGTGGTGGCCACAACACACTAGTTATTTGTTGTTAGTGGATGTGCTTTACTAAAATTATTATACCATTTCCAGGAAAGCTGTTCGAGAATTGAAATAGATTCCTCATAGAGATATGGTAAATAATGTATGTTTTAAGATAAATATTCATCGCTTGTATTTTTTTTTTTTTTTATTTACACGATTTGAGGCTTCCTGATTACCGTAATCAAGTTTTTTAACGTTTGATCTGTGTCTGTGTCCCTTAGAGTAACTTAAAAACAAATAATTTTAGGAGATGCAAATGTTGTATTTTGAATTTAATATAAGTTTGTTGCTGGAAAAGTTTGATCAAGATTAGTAAGTTTCAATGAATGTTGCGTGTGAAAATTGTCTCTATAATTTTAAGTAAACTTTTGATTTTAATAACATAATTAAATTCTATATAAATGTAGGGACACAATGAAACGGGGGGTTGTAGCCCCCCCCTCTCACACAGAACTAATTATCATATAAAACTCTTCCCAGCCTAATTTGAATTGTTTAACATAGGTTTACATAACAGTACTCGTTATCTTACCTCTTAATCTCCAACCTGTGTTTATAGTATTAAATTTCAGGGTAAGAGAAAGTCGTTTGAGTGGCTCACCAGATTATTTCTTTTGTGTTCGTAAATTTTTACAGTCTTAAATCAGGAAATCCCCTTTTCCTGCAATTAAAATATTTTTAACACAGAAAAAAAAAAAAAAAAAAAAAAAAACGTTAAAATACTTGTAGTAATAAAAATTTTCACAGAAAATTAATTTTTGTTTCCTTTCTGACTCTTTATTTTATTATTTTCTTCTATATGTAATAAAGTATTGGATTCGCGAAATTTTTCGACCTCCGTTTTTTGATGGATTTACGTGTTTTGGGATGTCCAGAACACGAATTAATAGTTTTTAGAAAATGTCTGTCTGTCTGTCTGTATCATTTTTTTGTGGATGCTCTATCTCACGAACCAATGAATGAAATTTAACCAAACTTGGTATTTAGTTGCACCCTGACATGAACTGGTGCTGATTAGATTTGGGGATCAATAGCTCAACAGGTGGCGCTGTGATCGCATTTTATGCAAATTTTTAACATGGTAGCATAGGACAAAATTTCGTATAAATGGGCATAATGAGAGTTATTTTAAACTTGTGATTGTAAAATTAATATGAATTATTGATAATAGTAGTAGGTAACTAGGAAAAAAAATTTGTGCAAGTGGGGGCATCGGTTCCCCCCCCCCCCGAGGAAGTAAATTTTCAAGATGGGTATCTTTCGAAATGTCGGGGGGGGGGGGTAAAGTTTCAAGATGGGTATCTTTCGAAAGGTCTCCTTAATACCTTTAAAACGAATGGTTGAACCATATATCTGTGATAATTTAAAACAAAGTTATCGATTTTTTTTACTTTTAACAAAAAAAAAAACTTAGAAAAAAAAATCTTTTTTTTTTTTTTTTTTTTTTTAACGAAATTTTACCAAAGTTGGTATTTAGTTGGTCACTGACAAAAACTGGTTCTGATTACATTTGGGGATCAATCGCTCAACAGGTGGCGCTGTGATCTCATGTTTTCTAAATTTTTAACATAGCAGTATAGGACAAAATTTCGTATAAATGTACATAATGAGAGTTATTTGTAACTTCTGATTGTAAAATTTTTATGAGTGATTGATAATAGTAATAGTTAACTAGGAAAAAATTTCTGTGCATGTGGGGGCATGGCTTCCCCCCCTGGGGGGGAAGTACCCCCGGGGGGGTAAATTTTGAAGATGGATATCTTTCGAAAGATCTCGTCAATACCTTTAAAACGAATGGCTGAACTATAAATCTGTGATAATTTAAAACTAAGTTATAAATTTCTTTTACTTTTAACAACAAAAAAAAAAAAAACCTCGAAAAAAAATTTGTAATTTTTTTTTTTTTTTTAATTAATATTGTTACTGATTGAATATGTATAGGAAAATATAGAAGAAAGTCTTGTGGTGGCCACAACATACTAGTTTTAAAAGTTGAACTTTAATTATAATCGACTTGTATATGAATAATTTTAAACCTATTCCAAATTAATTCGTGAAATTATATAAAGTTTTAAGCTTCAAGTATGAGTTCTATATCTTGAGAGATTACTATAATAAAACTCATTTAATAATAAATGAATCTCAAAACTTTGATAAGGTACATTTTTTAAATAAACTGCTAACATATTTCTCTCTCTCTCTCGTTAAAATAAATTCTTCTCCCGCAATTCTTAATTTATCCTTTTCGGCATTTGCGTTTCTTCTAAAAAAGTATCTTCATGTTTTGCCATTGTTGATGAAGGTATGCATTGGCAGGTACACTGATTCTGAAGTAAGCTATGTTGAGAATAATAAGAATCGTTAAACTCTTAAAAAAAAAAAAAAGTATTATAAGATAAAAAATACTTTTTATATACCATGTTTTTAAATTTTCTGATGAATCATTAATAAAATACGCGAGAATAAAAATTAATATGTAAGCAATAGTTAAGTACGCGGATTCAGTTTAGTGAAATAATAATAATAGTGAAAAAAAAAGTTGGTTTTAAAAATAAAATATTGCTCCTTTTAGAACAACATATATTAGCATCGTGACAAAAGCGACATTACTTATCAAACTGTATAAAAATTTTAAAGTGATATTGACATCAATTTTTGTGAGATGCTTAATTTAACTTTTTATAATTTTTTAACGTTCACGTTGAATAGAATGTATTTATTTTTATGTCGAAAGAAAATGAACTCGTAATATTTTTTGGCAACAATTAAAGTATAGCTAATATTTTAATGACTATTTTATTGCTATTAAGAGCTTATTATTTTCATATTTTAATTAATTAAAAGAAAACTATTCGAAAATCTGACTTCGAAGTATTGTGTTGTCACCGGGTTCTGAGCTACTGTGAAAGTTTCAAATGTCTAGCTAGTAGGGAAGTAAGTTAAAAATAGATTGCAATATTTGTACCGGACAAACAAGAGAAGTTAATAAAAACATGGTAAAAACATTTCAAGCCATCCTAATGAATTTATCATAGGCGATAGTTGATTTATTTTAAACCGCATGTCATTGACGTACTTACTTTCATACACTATTTTAGAATAAAAAATAAGCACTTTTACGATAGTTTTCTTGAGAATAATGCAATTGTGTAAGAGTTTAAAAGGTAATAAGTTTTTCAAAATTTACATAACATAGCACAATAGGACAATATTTTGCGTAAACTTGCATTAGGGTGATTTTTACACGAGGAAATAGCAGGAAACTGGCTCAATTAAAATGACGCAGCAAATTAAGATAAATATATAAAGGTGGGGGTTGGGGGAAAAGAGTCTAGTAGGTTGGATATTTCAGCTATAGGCATTTCTATCTATTAATGGAATTCGTTGTTCTTAACAAGACTGTAATATAATTAATAGTAGAAATTTATACGATAAGATGTATGATAGAAAACTGCGCCAAATCTATCTGTGCCTGAATTTTTTTTTTTTTTTTTTTTTTTTTTCTTAATTAAAAATAAAATTTATCTTCAGGTTTTATCACAGACATAAAAAAAAAAAAAAAAAAAAACGGTCAACTGTAAATGATGTAAATAGTTTCATTGGAGCGTGTGTATATTACATGTAAAATGCATGATTTTTTTCTTCGTTTTCTTTAATTTCAGTAACCTAAAATTTGAACTGGAATCATTTCTAATTCATTAAGTGAAGTGCATTATAAAATGACACATGTTCGGGAAAATGTTTGCTTGCATGCCTTTTTCCCCTAACTCACTCTATTAACTGATATGATAGATGGGCATATTAATACGTTTAAAATATCAATATTAGTTCAGACAAACATGAAATTGATCAGAGATATGGAATTGCCGCGATACATGCTTCAGTAAATGGATATTTCATTTATTATGTCTTGTTTGCAAACAAGCAGATAATTACTATAATTCAGTATTAAAAGAAATGTATACATTTCTAAAAACATGTGTTGTTTCATTGTCATAGGCAACGAAAATAAAATTAAAAATAATCTGGTGTGTCACTCACACGACTTTCTCTTACCCTGAAATTTAATACTATAAATACAGGTTGGAGATTAAGAGGTAAGATAACGATGTTATGTAAACCTATGTTAAACAATTGAAATTAAGTTTCGGAAGAGTTTTATATGATAATTAATTCTGTGTGAGGGGGCTACCGCCCCCCTCAACCCCCCGTTTCATTAATGCACCTAGATTTATATAAAATTTAATTCGGTTATTAAAAAATAATTCGGTTTTTAAAAAATAATTTATTAAAATTGTTATTAAAAAAAATATCTTTTATGATAATGCAGACGATTTCCATATTAGAGAAGTAGTATAACACTAAATATAAAAAAAAGTCCATTTTATTATCAATATTAAAAAAAAAAAACAAAAAAAAACGATTTTTTTTCAGTTTGTTTTTCGTTAAAAGTGAAAAAAACTATAACTTTGTTTTAAATTATGACAGATCGATGGTTCAACCATTCGTTTTAAAGGTATTGGCGAGCTCTTTTGAAATATACCCATCATGAAAATTTACTCCCCTCGAGGGGGGACTTCCCCCCCCCGGGGGGGGGAGGCGAGGCTCCTACATACACAAAAATTTTTTCCCAGTTGACTATCTCTATTACAATATATATATATTCGTTTCATTTGGTTTAGTGCAGTCTACAGACGTTAAACTCTACTTACCTGCAATTTCCCCCATAGACGCAATGTACTAGAATTTTCTTGATTGTCCCTGTACACGAACCATTTGCTTGATCTTAACGAAAAGCTTACTGTAGCATCTATATATGACACACATTTAGAATACCAAGTTTGGAATGTCTGCTACTATTTGTTTTTGAGATATGCTGATAACAGACAGACAGACACACACACAGACATGCACACAGACATACACACAGACATACACACAGACCATTTGCTAAAAACATGATTTTCGTATTCAGGGGACCTTATGGGTAAGAGAAAGTAATAATGAAAATGCAAGAGAGACTTGTTTAAACAGCCACTGTTAAGAAAATTAAGGTCACTAAGGTTGATTTCTTTTGATTAAGTACTGATCGATAACCTTATAAGAAATGGGGGGCAAAATATGGACCGTATTCTTAAAAGTAGTAAGGGAAAAAAATTTCTAATAAATGAAGGATTTATACAAAATTTAGTTTTAATGTAAATAATAGTACAGTTTAACTGCTTTTAACGAGATGCCCGCAGCGGCGCAACCAGTATATATTCATACACAAAAGCAAATATTATATGAAGAGTACATTAATGGGTAATTAATTCTATGCGAAACGTAGTGTGAGTTACGAACAGCCATATTTCTACTTCTACCAGTATTTTAGCACAATAATTGTTATTGTATTCAATCACAAAATATTGCTATAACAATACGATGAATGTTTCTTTATTGTAAAACCGTCGGGAATCTTCAACCTTCTATGTGACTCCCTCTCCATCCACAAAAAAAAAAAAAGAAAGAAAAAAAAAAGCCTAGGTTTTTATGCAGTTTTATACCCCTTCCCTCTTCAAACTCAAACTCAAATTCATTCGTAGAAACACAAAAAGTATTTGCATTGTTACAAATCTAAAGTAGTTTTCCAATAAAAAAATATAAATTTGAGTATATATATATATATGTTGTTTTTCAAATTCTGATGTTGCATGAAAGCTTCTGTTAAGAAATTTATTAAAGATTTTTATTGTTATATATACCAACGCACTTTTATATAGGAAAATAAAAGGATTTAGAAAATTAACCTATACACGTACGTATACATATAATATACATACAAATAAAAAAGAAAGAACATAACACACGTATATCTATCTCTCTCTCTATATATATATATAAAGAAGAAAGAAGAAAAGGAAAAAAAATTAAAAAACGCACTCAGAAGTGTAAAAAAAGAAAAATCTGACACCGGTCAGAAAATGCAGAACAAACAGTGTAAAAGAAAAAAAAAACAGACAAATCGAAGAGCGAGAAGGGTAGGTCTCAAAGCTCTGAAATCGTCGACAGGACTTCCTGCTTCGCAGGTTTATTACTCTCAGCTTTGTTGGGATGGACGGGAATTGTCTTATAATGTATAATGTAACCACGGTTCTCGCGCCCAGCTTCGAGAACAATTCCAAAGGCTTGGAGGAGTACCAAATTGATTGACAGTTTGAGATTTAGTAAACATTCAGTCATTCAGCGCTCTCTTATCGCTATTTTCTCACAAACACAAAGTTTATCACCCCTGTTTTAACATTGGACTCGTTAAGTCAGACTTGCGCAGTCACAAGAAACGTGGTTAAAGAATATGTTGGTCGTGATCACGTATCACATGTAAAATTTTGTGGTTTCTTAAATTTCAAGTCACCGCTCCTCAAACCCGCTGAATTGGGCATTAAACAATCTCTTAGAGTCACGCTTAGTTGTTTTTTCTCGAAACATTTATTGCAAAATTATAATAATTTATAGTGTTTCTTTACAAATATTTTACTCATCATCATTCGACATCTGTATATCCATGGAATTTATTACAGGGCAAAAGATGTGTTTTGAAGTATTTCTTTTTCAGTTGAAGTAGCTTGTCTATTATTGCTAATCATTTGGGAAAGCATAACGCCATACGATACGATTGCGCACAACATAGTTAAAATGACAGTCTTTTCAATTTTTATGCAGCTCATTGCTGTGACGTAAAAATTCTCAGTGAGTTTATTTAAAATGTGAACAAATCCAACATAGCTTATTGCTTCGGGCTTCCCACTCAAAATCCCTTGCTGAATGATGTCTGACATCATGATAACATCTTTCAACTCAGAATAGGCGGCTGGAATTCGTGAAGCAAGGTTTACTATTAAAAGCAGAGCAACGACTACTCCACATGCGAGGAAACTAGCGAGAACGATTGGTGCTTTACTATTTTCTGTAAGTATGGATATCACAACCATAATTTGAACCATAAGTAAAGAAAGAACATAGAACATCGGCACAGTGAAAACACCGTCCACTTGACGTACGATTTGCGATGTTTTGCTCAGTAATTGGGAACATTGTCTGATTTGCTGCAAATCGCCGCTGAATTCTGTTGCTATTATGTGTGATATCTTGGTCTTCAGTTCGTAAACCAAGTTGCCTAATTCGTAGAAAACGAAAGACAGCAAAATAATGGCCATGCCTGGAACGATTGCCACTATCCAGTTACGCAACGCCGTAAGGAATTCTGCAACAAGGATCAACGACATTTGTAAAACAGGCTGATTAAACAATATAAATTTTCTGTATCCTTCAAGGCGATATTTTTCAAAGAGCGGAAGGAATTCTATTGCACAAAATGTAACAAAACTTATTATAAGAGCAACTGTGATAAAAATTCTGCAGGACTTTTCATGCAGTCTTGATATACCGGACATCTTACGTAGCAGAATGGTACAGTTCTCGACAATTTTATTGGCATTCCATGACAAATACAGACGAATAAGCGTCGCTAAAATAAATTGAAGAACACTTGTTATAAATTCACCATAAAAGCCAATTTTGTAACTATGATAACACAGCAATGCAAAATAATAGAGAGAAAATGAATTAAAAACGATTGTTATTATCTTGCCACAAATTTCTTTGATTCTTGACGATTTCGCATAAGGGTAATAGATTCCGATAAGCATGAAGAATTCAAAAATCAGAGAAAAATTTTTGTTCGAACAATGAACAATTTCGAAAGATTTATCTTTTCTACTTGCACGCTTAGATGTTAGGTTATGCATGATATTTCTAATACTTCTCAATAATATTTTTAATTTAGAAAACTGCGCTTCTAGGAAGTCTTAACGGTCTTTATATTGCAGTGCTCGTGTGCTTTTGTCAGACTTACTTATTACGAGATCGATCGAACAGTAGTGCTATTAGCGCGCCAGGCGTCAAGAAGAATGAATTAGGAAATTGCTTTTGAAATAAGTATATTTACGTAAGGACAACATTTTTACAAACAAATTATTTTTATTAGATTCTTTTATCATTTATTGTTAAGCCGATTAATCAATAAGGGACAGTTATTGCTTTCTTTAAATGGTAATATGGTATCAATAAATTAATAATAAGAATAACAATCTTATTAATACTTTATTTGCGGGACAAAAAAAAGTTAAATCAAACTTAATCTACATATTGTGGTTGTGTAGGTTACAGCCTATTGACTACATTGGGTCCTGGGGGGTGGAATCCTCAGCCTGTATTCACGGGAGTTTCGGGGAAAACTCTGAATGACTAGATCTATAGACGAATGCCGTTGATATTTTGTATTATTGTACATTCATATAAGTACATCTCCCATTTAACTAAACAAAATGAATATTTACATCTTGAATAGAAATGAATATATAATAATGCATGAAACAGCCGCCCAGACGGTGTAGGGGTTAGCGTCCGAGACTCCTACACGGTTGGGCCTGGGTTCGAATCCCGGAGAAGGTATGGATGTGTTGTCCCTGTAGCGATGACCGCCCATTGGGTGCTCCTTTACAAACAGTCATCAATTAGGCGACCCCCCGGCAAATGCTTAGTCGTAAGGTCCGCACCATTCGAAAAAAATAAAAAT
The DNA here is from genome assembly GCA_963930645.1 of Salticus scenicus. NCBI lineage: Eukaryota > Metazoa > Arthropoda > Arachnida > Araneae > Salticidae > Salticus > Salticus scenicus. The sequence continues at coordinate 294,273,303 of OZ005655.1, read as the reverse complement.
GAAATAATGATTGATACATAAAGGACGAACTGAAAATAAAACTAGAATTCCAATTAATATAAAAATTAAAAGTTGAATTGTTTATAGTTTACAATTCATGTGCTACAGATCAACGAACGCAATTTCTAATTCAACCCGGTATCTTTTGTCTCCCAGCTTTGAGAGCAGAACCTCTCAGCAACTGGTACAGCTGAAAAAGAAGAAGAAAATGAAGTATAATAATTATAAGATAAAACACTTTTTAATTATAGGACAAAACACTTTTTGTACCTTATATGTAACGAATTTTTTTTATTAGATTTTATTTAATTATTAATTAAAATATGAAAATAACAGCTTTAAAATAGACATTAAATTTTTAATTGTTGCCAATTTTTTTTCCAGCATAAAATGAAATATGCTTTCACGTGGAATATATCTCTATATATAAAAGAACACTTCCTGAGTGAGTGAGTGAGTGAAGGGGTGATCTATCAACGCCCAGACCAAACCCCTGGACCTAGAAGCATGAAATTTTGTGACAATGTTCTTTCGATAACGTAGGCATCCACTAAGAAGCGATTTTACAAAATTCGCCCCCCAAGGTGGGGAGGGGGGCAAAACGTGATTTCACAAAATCCTTCATATCTCAAACAAAAGAACAGATATCCGTAAAATTTTTGCTTTAAAATATAGCTAATACAAATGTCAAAAAACCAATTTCTGGAATTTTCAAAATTCGGTCCCCAAGGGGGGCGGGGGGGCAAAACGTGATTTCACATGCGTAAATCGTGATTTCGCATAATCCTATATATCTCAAACAAAAAAATAGATATGCGTGAAATTTTTGCTCTAAAATATTTCTAATGCAAATATCTAAAAACCAATTTCTGGAATTTTAGAAATTCAGCCCCCAGGTGGGGCAGCAGGGGGGGGGAGGGGGCTAAGGGGCAAAAACAAATAGAAATACAGTTAGGGCGTTCAAAATTGATACAGATAGGTTTTAGAGGCCTGCAAGTCGAATGAGGATATTTTCGATTGTGTAAAGTTATTAGGAGGGGCAGAAAGGGGGGAGGGGAGAGGGGGGCAAAAAATAAAAATAGAGTTAGATCGTTCAAAATTGGTATATAGAGGTTTTCGATACCTACAAATCGATTTCGGATATTTCCGAATTTGTAAAATTATTAGGAGGGACGGGAAGGGGGGTGGGGCGGCAAGGGGGGGGCTATGGGGCAAAAACAAATAGAAATGCAGTTAGGCCGTTCAAAATTGGTACAGATAGGTTTTAGATGCCTGCAAGTCGAATGGGGATATTTTCGAAAGTGTAAAGTTATTAGGAGGGCCGGGAAAGGGGGGAGTGGAGAGGGGGGCGAAAAATAAAAACAGAGTTAGGTCGTTCAAAATTGGTATATAGATGTTTTCGATACTTACAAATCGATTGCGGATATTTTCGAATTTTTAAAATTATTAGGTGTGGCGGGAAGGGGGGGGGGGCTGTGGTCAAAAACAAATAGAAATACAGCTAGGCCGTTCAAAATTGGTACAGATAGGTTTTAGAGGCCTGCAAGTCGAATGGGGATATTTTCGAAAGTGTAAAGTTATTAGGAGGGCCGGGAAGGGGGGGCAGAGGGGCAAAAAAAAAAAAGAAAATAGAGTTAGATCATTCAAAATTGGTACATAGAGGTTTCCAATACCTACAAATCGATTTCGGATAGTTTCGAATTTTTAAAATTATTGGGAGGGCGGGAAGGGGGGGGGGGAGTAGAGCGGCAAAAAAATAAAAATAGAGATATATCGTTCAAAACTGGTGCATAGAGGTTTTTGATACTTACAAATCGATTGCGGATATTTTCAAATTTGTAAAATTATTAGGATAGACAGGAGGGGGGGGGGGGCGAAGTGGGAAAATAATAGAAATAGGGGTTAGAGCATTTTGGGAATTTTTTCCGAAGGCAGTGAGAACCCGGTGCGACATTTTTCCTACTCAGATTTTGTTTCTCTTTTTTTTTCACGTGATATAAATTTATGCAATTTTGAGAATTCATTATAGTGATTCATTTAAAAATAGGGACCAGCGAAGCGGGCGTTGCCTGCTAGTATATATATATATAATATTGAATTTGCTCATACATATAAAAAAATGAAGTCTATAAAATAATAATAATAACAATTTTAAATTTTAAAGGTAACGAAGAGATAAATAAAGTTCGCACGGGCTTGCTAGCAATTATTTGAAGCGAGAAATAAATAAAATGAAATGATCATTTTTCAACGGGCGCCTTAGTCGCCCTACAACTAACTAGTATTCTACAGAAAGCATTCTTTTGTGCATAAGAAAAACATATTTCAATTTCATTAAGAATTGCGCGAAATAAAGCTATTAAAATATGATTTACAGATATACTTTTCTTGAAACGCGATGCTTTGGAATACTTTCGAGTATCTCTGTACACAAACCATTGATGACATCTATTCTCCATTTTCAATATAAAATATCCAATAATGAACTTGAATAACGTATTTCAATTCCATTAAGATTTGTGTAAAGTAAATGTATTAAAAGATACTTTATAGAAATACCTCTCGTAGAGTGCAATGCTTTGGATTACTGTCGGGTGTCCCTGTCCACAAACCGATAATGTTATGTACTCCGTTTTCTGAAGGGAATATTCCATGGTAAACTTGAATAACATATATCAGTTTTACGTAATTTTATGAATATTTGCGGGAGTTAGAGTGCGGACAGACTGACAAACCCATTAACACTTTTCAACCTTGTTGGAAAGTGTTAAACACGAAAAAAGCAATAATGAAATGGCCTTTTAATTGCTGTAAAATCAAAAACTGGAAGAAAAGCATTAATGAAATTAGTTTTTAACTATTCTGAGTCTAAAAACAGAAGAAAAAGTACAGAACGACGTAGTTGTGCCACTCCACTCGACTCTCCGAACACTGAGTCATTAACAGTTTGTAGATAAAGTAAAGAAAGAGGAGTTGTTATACAAACAAAAGAAAGAAAACCATAATAGAGTGTTTGAGTATTTTTCTCCATATATTACACGATGTTTTGTTTAAAGCTACTGAACTTTGAACTTTGATCATAATGATAAAGAATTTTTCGTTGTTTCCCTGTGAAACCCTATAAATGCTACATTCACCAAAATGCTTATAGTTAGTGCAACAGTGATTTATAATATTCATATAAATTTTCAGCTCAATTGAATAAGGCGTTTAGATGCTATCGCACTTTTAAAAATTTGGTCCCATATAGGCCATAATGATAAAGAATTTTTCTTTGTGTCCCTGTAAAAAAACTGCAAGTGCTAGATTCACCAAAATCTATACAGTTGGTGCAACCGTGGCCTATAACAGGTGTACAAATTTTTTTTCTCATATAAATAAGGCGTTTAAACGCTATCACACTTTTAAAAATTTGGCCCCATAGGCCATAATGATAAAGAATTTTTCTTTGTGTCCCTATTAAAAAACTATACGTGCTAGATTCTCCAAAATCCATAGAGATTGAGTATCTGTAACCTATAATATGCGTATAAATGTTTTGCTCAATTGAATAAGGCGTTGAGATGCTATCGCACTTTTAAGATTTTGGTCCCATAGGCCATAATGATAAAGAATTTTTCTTTGTGTCCCTGTAAAAAAACTACAAGTGCTAGATTCACCAAAATCTATAGGGTTCGTACTATGGTGACTTACAATATGCGTACCGATTTTCAGCTTATTCGAACAAAGCGTTTAGACGCTAGCGTGTTCACTCACACACATACATACACACATACATACACACATACGCACACACATACATACATCATCGTAAAAATAGTGAAAACGGACTCAGGGGACCTAGAAACGTATAGAAACAACAAAATCTCAAATTCGGATTTTTCACATGATTACAATACTTTCCTCACTATAGTGTTCGGAAAGTAAAAATAGGCAGTTTTATAGAGAATAATGCGATTTTTCTAGGGTTTAAAGAATCATAAATTATTTACAATTAAAGATTTTCATAAAATAGCATGATAGAACAATATTTCGTGTAAACTTATATTAGTGAAATTTTTGTATGAGAAAATTGTAAGAAATTGCACGAAAACTAACGTATAAAACTGACACAATTAGAATTACGCAGCAAATTAAAATAAATGTATCAAAGAGAGGGGAAAAAATACCTAGTGCATACTATTAAAAAAAAAAAAAATTTAATTTTTATAGCAGAATGTGTTTGCAAAAATAGGTGCCTGCTCTTACATAGAACAATTTACAGCAGAAGAATTTGTAAAAGAATCTATCTTTAGAGATGTTTTTGCTGTAAATTATTCTATTTAAATCGGCGCCTGCACATCCTGTTGTAAAAATCAGCGTAATTTTTTAGAGTGTGCGTAGGCTATTTCAGTTTTTGGCATGTCTATCTGTCAGCCGAATGAATTGCTCTTATCACGACAATAGTATGGTTAATTGCAGAAATATATGAGATCAAATATGACAGAAAACTAAGATTTCATCTCAGTACAGTAAACTGTAAATGATGTGACGGATCCCATTGGAGAATGTTTTCTAATCCACGTAAAACGCATGATCTCTCTCTCTTTCTCTCTTTTCTTTTACAACTGAATGTCCCTAATTTCTGTAACTTAAGATTTAAACTGAAATCGTTTCTAATTCATTAAGTGAAGTGCATTATAAATGACACATGAGATGACAATCTGTATTGTACATGATTGAGAAAATATTTGCATGCTTGCTTTTTTTCCTAACTCATTATATTAACTGATTTGATAGAAATAAAATTAAATATAATAAAAATGCAAGAGAGACTTGTTTAAACGACCACTGTTAAGAAAATTAAGGTTACTAAGGTTGATTTCTTTTGATTAAGTACTGATCGATAACCGTTTAAGAAATGGATGGCAAAATATTGACCGTATTCTTAAAATTAGTAAAGGGAAAAAATACAAAATTTAGTTTTTAGTGTAAATGATGGTACAGTTTAACTGTTTTTAACCAGATGTCCGCAACGACGTAACCAATATATAATCATACACAAAAGCAAATATTATAATTATATCAAGAGTACATTAATGGGTAATTAAATGTGAAATGTAGTGTGAGTTACGAACAGCCGTATTTCTACTTCCACCAATATTTTCGCACAATAATTGTTATTGTATTCAATCACAAAATATTGCTATAACAATACGATAAATATTTCTTTATCGTTAAACTGGTGGGAATTTTCAACCCGTGACTCACATTACCTTTGTGGCATGGAATTAGCTCCCCCCCCCCCCCGAAAAAAAAAAAAAAGCCCAGGTTTTTATGCAGTTTTATACCCCTTCCCTCTTTAAACTTATTTGCAGAAACACAAAGAGTATTTGCATTGTTACAAATTTAAAGTAGTTTTCCCATAAAAAAAAAAAATATTTACTTGAGTATATATATATATATATATATATATGTTGTTTTTTTAATTCTGATGCTGTGTGAGAACTTCTGTTTAGAAATTTATTAAAGATTTTTATAGTTATATATACCAACAAACTCTGATATAGGAAAATAAAAGGATTCAGAAAATTAACCTAATACACGTACGTATATACATATACATACCAAAAAAAAAGGAAAGAAAAGAAAAGATAAAACGCATTTAGACGTGTAAAAAAACAAGAAAAATCTGACACCGGTCAGAAAATGCAGAACAAATAGTATAAAAGAAAAGAAAAACAGACAGATCGAAGAGCGAGAAGGGTAGGTCTCGAGGCTCTGAAATCGTCGACAGGACTTCCTGCTTCGCAAGTTTATTACTCTCAGCATTGTTGGGGATGGACGGGAATTGTCTTATAATGTAAAGTGTAACCACGGTTCTCGCGCCTAGCTTCGAGAACGGTTCCAAAGGCTTGGAGGGGTACCAAATTGATTGATAGGTTGATATTTGGTAAATATTCAGTCATTCGGCTCTTCCTTATCGCTGTTTTCTCACAACCACAAGGTTTATCACCTTTATTTTAACATCGGACTCGTTAAGTCAGCACTTGCGCAGAAGATTCCATGGCCACAAGAAACGAGGTTAAAGAATACGTTGGATGTGATCACGTGTGAAATTGTTTGTTTTATAAAATTTTAATTCACCGACCCTCAGACCCACTGGATTGTGCATTAACCAAGCTCTTGAGGTCGGGCTAAGTTATTTTTTCTCAAAGCATTTAATGCAGGTTTATTATAATTTATAGTATTTCTTTACAAATATTTTATTCATCATCATCCAACACCTGTATATCGATGGAATGTACTACAGGGCAAAAGATCCGTTTTGAAATATTTCTGGTGTAGTAGAAATGTCTAGCTTTATTATTTTCAATCATTTGCGAAAGCATAACACCATACGATACGAATGCGCACAACATAGTTAAAATGACAGTCTTTTCAATTTTTATGCAGCTCATAGCTGTGACGTAAAAATTCTCAGTGAGTTTATTTAAAATGTGAACAAATCCAACATAGATTATTGCTTCGGGCTTCCCACTCAAAATCCCTTGCTGAACGATGTCTGACGTCATGATAACATTCTTCAACTCAGAATAGGCAGCTGGAATTCGTGAAGCAAGGTTTACTATTAAAAGCAGAGCACCGACTACGCCACATGCGAGGAAACTAGTGAGAATGATTGGTGCTTTACTATTTTCTGTAAGTATGGATATCTCAACCATAATTTGAACCATGAGTAAAGAAAGAACATAGAACATCAGCCCAGTGAATACACTGTCCACTTGACACATAATTTGCGATGTTTTGCTCAGTAATTGGGAACATTGCCTGAATTGCTGCAAATCGCCGCTGAATTGTGTTGCTATTATGTGTGATATCTTAGTCTTCAGTTCGTAAACCAAGTTGCCTAATTCGTAGTAAACGAAAGATAACAAAATAATGGCCATGCCTGGAACGATAACCAGTATCCAGTTACGCAAGACCGTGAGGAATTCTGCAACAAGCATTAACGATATTTGTAAAACAGGCTGATTAAACAGCATAAATTTTCTGTATTCTTGGTGATGTTTTTCAATGAGTGGAAGGAATTCTATTGCACAAAATGTAACAAAACCGATTGCAAGTGAAACTATGATAAAAATTCTGCAGGACTTTTCATGCAATCTTGATATACCGGACATTTTACGTAACAGAATGTTACAGTTCTCGACAATTTTATTGGCATTCCATCTCAAATACAGACGAATGAGTGTCGCTAAAATAAATTGAAGAACACTTGTTATAAATTCACCATAAAAGCCAATTTTGTAACTATGATAACACAGCAATGTAAAATAATAGAGAGAAAATAAATTAAAAACGATTGTTATTATCTTGCCACAAATTTCTTTGATTCTTGACGATTTCGCATAAGGGAAATAGATTCCGATAAGCATGAAGAGTTCAAAAATCAGAGAAAAATTTTTGTTCGAACAATGAACAATTTCGAAAGATTTATCTTTTCTACTTGCACGCTTAGATGTTTGGCTATACATGATATTGCTGATACTTCTTAAAAATATTTTTTATTTAGAAAACTACGCTTGTAGGAAGTCTTAACGTTCTTTATATTGTAGTGCTCGAGTGTTTTTGTCAGACTTACTTATTACGAGATCGATCGAACAGTAGTGGTATTAGCGCGCCTAGCGTCAAGAAGAATGAATTAGGAAATTGTTTTTAAAATAAGTATAATTACTTAAGGCTAACATTTTTACAAATAAATTGTTTTTATTAGATCATTTTATCATATATTGTCGAGCCGTTTAATCAATAAGGGGCAGTTATTGCTTTCTATAAATGGTAATATTGTATCAATAAATTAATAATAAGAATAAGAATCTTATTAATACTTTATTTGTGTGACAGAAAGAAGTTAAATCAAACTTAACCCACACATTGTGGTTGTGTAGGTTACGGCCGATTGACTACATTAGCGTCCTGGAGAGTGGAACCCTTAGCCTGTATTCACGGGAGTTTCGGGGAAAACTCTGAATGACTAGGTCTATAGACGAATGGCGTTGATATTTTGTATTATTATACATTCATATCAGTATATCTACCATTTAACTAAACAAAATGAATATTTACAGGATAATTACATCTTGAATAGAAATGAATATATCTGTACTGATAAGTATAAAGGATTTAAGTCCATAAACTTGATTTTTCAGGAGACGAAAAATAAAGTTAAACTAACTAAAAACAAATCAGAAGAATTGATTAGGAAAAAGGAATTTCTTTGACTTATACCCTTTATACCATTCGGTGATTGCCAACCTTCATTTAATAACGGGAAAACATTGAATTAAATATTTTATACCATAAATGAATGGTAAATTTCTGACTTGAACCATTTTTTACCAATAGATTTTCTCAAAGACTAAATGACATAGACTTAAATCCATTATACCAATCGATTGAGAATTTTTTTCTGAGTCTGACTATGTACTTAACTCAAAATCGACATTTTTGGACTTAAATCATTTATACTTATCAGTACAGATATAATAATGCATGAAACAGCCGGCCAGACGGTGTAGTGGTTAGCGTCCGAGACTCCTACATGGTTGGGCCTGGGTTCGAATCCCTGCGAAGGCATGGATGTGTTGTCCCTGTTAGGGGTAGCGATGACCGCACATTGGGTGCTCCTTCACAAATGGTCATCAATTAGGCGACCTCCTGGCCAATAATTAGTCGCAAGTGCCGCGCCATTGGAAAAAAATAAAAATGAAATAATGCATGAAACATAAAGGACGAACTGAAAATAAATTAGAATTCCAATTAATAAAAAAATTAAAAGTTGAATGGACAATATTCCTGTGACGTCACCGTAGGTAAAATCGCCGAACACGTGGCCGATATTTTGTAAACAAATTAGATTCAACATGCCATTTTATTGTTACGCATAACATTTTCGTAAATATTTCTGCAGTGAAACTTAATAATAATGTTCAAACAAGAACAAAAGAGAAATGTAAACAACTGAATCGAATGATAAAGTTAAGACTATTCCATAACGTAAAATTGCAGAACATTTTATGTATACACACACACAAACATACATATATATAATGAATAAAAGATTAATAAGAACATTTTATACACACACACACATATATATAGACATCAAAGCTTAAATAATTAGAATTTCAATCATTTTAATAAAGGAATCTATTAGATAGAACGTTCATTTAAATTTGTTAACATCGCCACAGTTCACATGACATCTTTTAATATTACATATGTTGATTAATATTAAAGTATATTACTAAAACTGGATTAAAAACAAAAAAAAGTTATCACTATATCACTCTTACTTCAATTTCATATAATATGTAACTCTTAGAAATAATATTGCAAGATAAAAATTTGCAAGCCACAATGCTTTGCTATGGTAGAGTTGAGAACTGTTTCCCCAAAACAGCTGATTTTTTATAGTCTCGAACCCAAACGAGGAATATGGTCCATTGTTTATAGTTTACAATTCATTCACTACAGATCAACGAACGCAATTTCTAATTCAACCCGGTATCTTCTGTCTCCCAGCTTTGAGAGCAGAACCTCTCAGCAACTGGTACAGCTGAAAAAGAAGTATAATATTTATAAGATAAAAAACTTTTTATATACCATGTTTTTAAATTTTCTGTTGAATCATAGCTATAGAATTACATTAGCATTTTATGAATGTGTATAAATTTTTTAAAGTGATAATGACGTCAATTTGTGTGAGTTGTATAATTTTAATCTTTTTTCAATTTTTTGATGTTCACGTTTAATTAAATGTATTTATTTTTGTGTCGAAAGAAAATGAACCCGTAAATTTTTTTTGGCAACAATTAAATATTATAGTTAATATTTAAATGGCTAATTTTAAAGCTATTAAGCGGTTATTATTTTCATATTTTAATTAATTAAAATAAAACTAATCAAAAATTCAAAATTCGGGCTTCGTGTTATTGCGTTGTCATTGCGTTCTGAGCTATTCTTAAAAGTTTCAAATGCCTAGCTAGTCGAAAACTTGGTTAAAAATCGATTGCAAGATTTGTGCTGGACAAACAAACAGACAAACAAGAAAACGAGTCAATAAAAACATGGTAAAAAGAGCTAAATGAGCAACAAGGAAAATCGGTTTTTAATTATCCTGAAGCCAAAACAAAGGGAAAAAAAAAGAAAGAAGAAGAACGAAAACTGATGCGGTACGCATTGATTATTAACACTTTCCAACTCTACGTACTCGTTGTATCATATAACCTTCAACGTTTTTTGTCTAGATTGTCGTACAACGGACAGACAGAAGGGCAGAATTTGTAATCACTCTTAAACATTGTTGGTAAGCTTTAAAATTGCTCAACTTCAAATGGAAATGCAGGCTTTAAATCTGTACATCAGTAACATTTCCTTTTTTTTCTTCCCATGTTATCCAATGGGATTTTCGTTGCTTTGTTTTATAAGAATGTCTCGTTTAAAAATGTATTTTTTAGAATTCTGTTTTTTGACTATCGCTCTTTGAATACGTCACTTTTTAGATTAGTGATCAATTTTTTGAAGAAATAAATTTAGATATTTCGTTTAGAGATCCAAACTTAAAGTCCTAAATTTAATAACCGAAATAAAATATTTAAATTTATTTTTTCAAAAAATTGCTCACTAATCTAAAAGGCGATGAGTAAGGCGATAAAAGTCTATCGGGCGTCTAAAAGGCGATAGCAAAGAGTAATATTCAAAAAACAAAATTCAAAAAACTTCATTTTTGAATGAGATATCCTTATAAAACGAAGCAACGAAAATCCCATTGAATAATATGGAAGAGAGAAAGGTAGCTGTCTGATTGATGTACAGATTTAAGTTCTATTTACAGCCCTTAGTATATCTGAATATTTTAGTGCAGACCTGTAAATCAGAAGGTTAAGTATATCATGTTCCATACATAACAATTTTATAGATTATTAACAATAAATGTCAATTTCTTTATGATTTTTGCAGAAGAGAGTTATTTAAACGTGATTTATAAAAATGTCTCTCCTAAAACGCAATGTATTGACATTTTTTTTAGGTGTCCCTGAATACAAACCAGTTATACAGGTCTTATTAATGCCATTTTAAATAGAGAACATTCTACAGTGAACTTGAATAACATGCATCATTTTTATGAAATTCTGAAAACATTTATGGACGCTAAAGGCTGGACAGAGAGTCAGACGAACAATCTCACGAACAGATGCACTAATTCAAATCATATTCCCACTTAAAAGTTGTCATAAAGTGTTAAAAACGCTTAATGCAAACCAAATTGCAATTGAACAAATTTCCAATAATAGCCTTTAATGTAACTGAATATTTTTGTGTGGCCCTGTACATTTTAATGCTAAGAAAACTATCAGCATATATAGTTACGCTCATCACTGACTGACTGACTCTGTCACGCTTAATAAGACAAAGAGATTTCCTTGGACTCTGTCTGTGTATGAACGCAAGTTGCCACCTAATTTTCGTTCTTCAGTTAATTTTAAAAAATCTAATTGTCAGATCGATAAAACGTTTAATCCGACGGATTGAAAAAAATCGCCCCTTTCATTGGATACCTTATTTGTAACGAATTTTTTTTATTAGATTATTTTTTTTTTAAATTATTAATTAAAATATGGAAATAACAGCTTTAAAATAGACATTTAAATTTTTAATTGCCGCCATTTTTTTTTTTTTTTTTTAGCATAAAATAGAATTTGCTTTCCCGTGAAAAATAAATAAATAAATAAATAAATAAATAATAATAATAATAAATATTAAATTTGTTCGTTCATATGAAAAAATGACGTCTATAAAATGATAATAATAATAATAATTTTAAATTTTAAAGGCAAGGAAGAGATAAATAAAGTTCGCACGGGCTTGCTAGCAAATGAATGATTTGCAGTGAGAAATAAATAAAATGAAATGAACATTTTTCAGCAGGCGCCATAGTCGCCCTACAACTAACTAGTATTCTATAGAAAACATTCTTTTGTGCGTAAGAAAAACATATTTCAATTTCATTAAGAATTGTGAAAAATAAAGCTATTAAAATATGATTTATAGAAATACTTTTCTTAAAACGCAATGCTTTGGAATACTTTCTGGTATACTTTTTGTACACAAACCGTTGGTGACATTTACTCTCCATTTTCAATAGAAAATATCCAATAATGAACTTGAATAGCATATTTCAATTCCATTAAGATTTGTGTAAAGTAAATGTATTAAAACATGCTTTATAGAAGTACCTTAGAATGCAATGCTTTGGATTACTGTCGGGTGTCCCTGTGCACAAACCGATAATGTTATCTACCCCATTTTCTGCAGGGAACATCCCATAGTAAACTTGAATAACATATATCACACTGTAAAAAAAATGCAGCCCAAATACAGAAATTCTCTGTAATTTCAGAAAAAAAGGCGTAAATTACGAAAAAATTACGTAGACAAAACGTATTTTACGACTTTTTTTCTGAAATTACAGAGAATTTCTGTATTTGGGCTGCATTTTTTTTACAGTGCAGTTTTACAAAATTTCATGAATATTTGCGGGAGTTACACTGCTAAAAATTTCAGTTCAAGGTTGAACCAAATGTTGGTACTACAGTAGCTTCAATTTGCTAGGTTGAACCAAAACTTGGTACAACTGTAGCTGCAACCATGCGATGGTGAAACCTTCTACTATGATTTGGTGCTTCTTGTTGAAAAAAAGCACCAAATTATGGTAAAAATTTTCTCCATCTTATGGATGTAAATATTGCTTTACCAAACCGTGCTTTAATGAAGCACCAAATAATGGTAAAAGATCTCACCATCGCATGGTTGCAGCAAAAATATACCACGTTTTGGACAAAATTTTTAACAGTGTAGAGCGCGGACAGACAGACAAACCGAAGTCATTAATACTTTTCAACCTTGTGGGAAAGTGTTAAACAGGAAAAAAGCAATAATGAAATGGCCTTTTAATTGTTGTAAAATCAAAAACTGGAAGAAAAGCATTAATGAAATTAGTTTTTAACTATTCTGAGTCCAAAAACAGAAGAAAAAGTGCAGAACGACGTACATTCGGCTGCAAAATTATTCGAGCACTAGCAATAATCCTTGCCAAAAAAAAAAGTACACTTAATACAGCTTTGTTAAATAAATCCTTGTCGAGTCATGTTCTCAATCAGTCTGAGAACATGATTCGACAAGGATTTACTTAGCAAAACAGTCTTAAGTGTACTTTTTAAATATAGGAATTATTGGCTAGTGCTCGAATAATTTTGCAGCCGACTGTAGTTGTGTCAAAAGAGATTCACGCCCACACACCGTTTGCACAGGTACAGAATCCGACAGACCTATCTCCTGTAAAAGAAGTAGCCTTACGATAAATGATGCTGTAAATATACAAAATTATACATAAATCATACATAAATCGCCTAATTATTTTTTTTCAAAATAAAGAGGTATTAGTATTGATTGATATCTGAACGGATTTTCCCTCGCCCATATTCTGTAATTCTGGGTATTGACATATTTGTGAATATGAAAATAGGTTTCGTTTATTCAAAAAATGCTTAGTGGTCTCTCATTTTCAGTGGCCACCCCTGTTGTAGAACAAAAAATAGGCAGTTTTATTGAGAATAATGAGATTTTTCTAGGGTTTAAAGAATCATAAATTATTTAAAATTAAAGGTTTTCATAAAATAGCATGGTAGAACAATATTTCGTATAAACTTATATTAGTGAAATTTTTGTGCAGGAAAATAGTAAGAAACTGCACGAAAACTAACGTATAAAACTGACACAATTAGAATTACGCAGCAAATAAAATGTATCAAAGAAAGGGGAAAAAATACCTAGTGCATACTGTAAAAAAAAAAAAAAAAGTTAATTTTTATAGCAGAATGTGCTTGAAAAATTGGGTGACTGCTCTTAAATAGAACAATTTACAGCAGAAGCATTTGTAAAAAAATCTATCTTTAGAGATGTTTTTGCTGTAAATTATTCTATTTAAATCGGCGCTCGCACATCCTGCTGTAAAAATCAGCGTAATTTCAGGCTATTTCAGTTTTGGGCATGTCTATCTGTCAGTCGAATGAATTGCTCTTATCACGACAATAGTATGGTTAATGGCAGAAATATATAAGATCAAATATGACAGAAAACTTAAGATTTCATCTCTTGTCAGTACAGTAAACTGTAAATGATGTGACGGATCCCATTGGAGAGTGCTTTATAATACACGTAAAACGCATGATTTGTCTTTCTCTCTCTCCCTCTCTTTTTTCTTTTACAACTGAATGCCCCGAATTTCTGCAACTTGAAGTTTGAACTGAAATCGTTTCTAATTCATTAAGTGAAGTGCATTATAAATGACGCATATTTTTTTTTCCCAACCGACTTTTGCCATTAACACAGTACCGCGTGATCTGATTGGTTAGAGCTTTTGGCGAGTATCATGTTTGGCGCATAAACGTCTGGCGAAAGCACTGTTAAAGGGAAAGGGGAGGGGGGGGGAGGATTAAAAGGAAGAAGGAATAAAACAGGAATTTTCTAGATTTAAAAGGGGAAACTTCTAGTTTTCTTGTTTTTACTGTATGTGCAATTTTCTGATTTAAATGTTACTGTTGGAGAATGATAGTTTTCTCTTATCTTCTTTTGACGACATCGTCAGCTAACGACCTGCAAATTACTTTATATATTATTTTATTTACATAATTATTATTTCATAATTATCATTTTATTTACATATTATTTCATATTTCTTTTTGTCAATATCAATACAGAATAAAATTGACATTTTTCGGATATTTAGTGTTGTACTATTTCTCTAGGATGGAAATCGTTAGCATTCATCATATTCATAGATAATTTTATAAATAATTTTAATGAGTGAATTTCTATAAGAAAATATAGAAGACAGTCATGTAGTAGCCACAACATAATAGTTATATATATATATATACATTTGCCCGTGTGTTCAGATTTATTCTACATTATGTGGAAAACTAATTGCGTGAAATTAATTATTTGAAAAATGTTTAATTCAAGTTCACGGCATTTTATTAAGCTAACACACTTAATATTTATTTTAACTTTACAAAAATGGAAATCATAAGTAATTCATTTATGAGAATCATAAGTAATGCATGCAATCATAAGTATTTTTATTTTTATATATTTTTTAAATTTTAGATACAGCATAATTTACACCCTCCCCCTCCCCCCCCCCCCCCAAAAAAAAAAAAATAATAATAATAATTAAAATAAAAAAAAAAAATAAATAAATAAATAAATAAGGGAAAAGTATAAAAAAAAGGGGCTTATGAAAAAACTTCAGTTTATGATTTTCATAATTAGAAATTAATAGACAATTAGCATAAAAATTTTCACTTATCAATGATGGAACTTTTACTACAAAAGGATATAATTATATTCGCTTATAAAATTTTGTAATTATCTCTAAAATATTTCTTGAAAGGTTTCTGTTATATAGTAGTATAAGAAATAAGAATTTCGAATCACTCAAACCTTACAATACACAGTGGTGGAAATGTAAATCAAGTGAAATTTATGTGCATTACATGAAAAAATTCATTAAAGTTACCATTAAAAAACTGAATGTTTGAATGAAAGAGCATCTTGACTTTTGAAGCAAAAAATTTAATATTATAAAAAAAATTATAGCGAACTATATTTATTGAAGGAAATAGCATTCATTTAACTGCACCTAAAAGTGGTGTTGAATGAATGTAAATAAAAACTTTGAAAGAAATTTAAAAATATGCAGCAATTGTTTCTACTCTTTTAACCAAGCACAACCCTTCATCAGGTAAAAAAAAAAAAAAAAAAAAAATCTGGGCATAAGTGCAGCATGAAAGCAGTTGTGGACAATTATTGTGGGTTTTGAAGTTTATGGTCATCTTATAAGTGACCTTATAAGATTTTCATTCACTTAATAATGAATTTAACCAATTTAAGTCTTATATTCTTCATTTTGTTGAAACTATTTGAAATATACAAATGAAAACATTGTGAATTGTCCTCCCCCCCCCCTCCCTTTAAGAGAAAGAAAAAACCTAAATTTATTAGCTTGTAAAAAAATATTTCATTTAATCTGAGAAAAGCATGATTAACCATAAGCTTTTATAAAGAATTTTCACGTTTACTTTAAGGGTATACAATACCAGTCAAAGAAATGTTGTGGGGAGAAAATTGGTTTCCTGAATTACTGATTACAGAAAATTCATAACTGTGAAATTCGTACTCATTTACAAAAAATTTATTTTTGAAAATTTTAATATTTCATTTTACAGCCAAAAAAAATAGAAAAAGGAAAAATATGAAAATTCACTTAATTCATTTTTAGCATTTTAAAATGCAAAAATAAAATAAAAAATTTAAATTTTGAGAAATACTACCAAAATTATCATTACGATTTTTTTGAATGTGAAAGCAGAATTAAAGAAAAAAAAATCAATAGGTAATAAGTAATTCTAGAAACAAATTTCTCCATAGAACAACTTGTTCTTTTTGGCTGTAGGAAAGGCTAGATACTTTATGCCCATAAGATGAAAATTAAATAGTAATTTTATTAATCGAATCCAAACTACAGTAACCAAAAATAAATAAAGTATGCTGTGACTATTATAAAGTTTTCTTTTATGTCGTATATACAGCAGGGCCACCTCCTAGTTGATATGCATAAAAATTTAATTAATTTAGCTTCTCATAATTAATGTTTTATATATTAAATTTATGCAGTTTTCACCAGTATAAGCTGAGATACAGCTATCTGGAAAATAGTATAATGTAATAATAACACCATCTGTCAGCTGATACACACACAAATTGAATCAGCATAATTTTTCATAATATACATCTTGCACATCAAGTTTGCTGCATTTATATTTGAATCATTTATAGAAACTGAGATAAAACATTCCCGTAAGCAAAAAATACTGTAGCATAGCAGTACCCCCTATTGTCCAATATGCAACCAAATTGAATTTATATAACAGTCATCTTATACACAAAGTTTGGTGATTTTTGTATCATAATGTTGAAATATTACTTTCCTGTAAAAACGATTATTAATATAAGCACTATCATTTGGCTGATATCCACTCAAATTAAAGCAGCGTTATTTAAAATCATATTCATCTAACAAATCAAGTTTGTTTGATTTATACACTATAGAAGCTGAGATATAGCCTTCCCATGAATGGGATAAATTGCAGCATAATCTTTTGGACAATATATCTAAAAACTAATCAGCATCAATTTGTGTCAGGTCTATAAATGTTGTCCATTGGTTTGTGAGATACAGCATCTACAAAATTTTTGTACATGTGACAGACAAAATCTTTCTAAAAATAATTGAATGTTTTCAGGACATTTCATAATGTCTAAATTCATTGAAAATTTTTATAAATCCAATATTTCTTCTTAACTATAAAGAAGAAAGGAAAATTTAGCTTTCTTCAGAGTATTTCCAACTTTCTGTGATATAGTATACATGAAAAGTTTTTAATGAATAATAAAATTTTGCAGTATATAGTTAACATTGTTGTTGAAATTAAAATATCCTACAAAAAGGAATTTACATATTCTTATTGTGTTCCTTTATTCCAGACAATGGGTGCCAGGTTCAAATCCAAATAGCAGCCATTGCTTAGACAGAATTTTCTATGGTTTTCTCTTAAACTTCAGTGAATATGAGTAGGTACTCTTTAAAAAGGCCCCACACAGAGGCCAATACACCCAAATCAAGGTCATGCGTTTAGATAAATCATAAAACATACACCCACATCTCTAGTACTCTTGCTAGAAAAAAGCCAACTAGTTGCATACAA
The DNA here is from genome assembly GCA_963930645.1 of Salticus scenicus. NCBI lineage: Eukaryota > Metazoa > Arthropoda > Arachnida > Araneae > Salticidae > Salticus > Salticus scenicus. The sequence goes on along the minus strand of OZ005655.1, from coordinate 294,255,430 downwards.
GGCAAGGCACTTAAATAATAAATATGTACTATATACAAGGAATGACTACAGAGATTGTAACCACTTGATAATTTTTTTTTTTTTTTTTTTTTTTTAACCATTGTAACAAAGTATAGCCTCCTGCAGAAAATGTCTCTATCCCCCCCCCCCCCACACACACACAACTCTGTATATTAAAGAATTAAATTTTATTTAATTATTACTCTCTTTATATATAAGAGGAAAGTATTGGATTCGGGAACATTTTCGAACTACGTTTTTCGAGGAATTTATATGTTTTGAGATGTCCTGAACCCAATTTGACAGTTTTTTGAAAATATCTGCCTGTCTCTGTGTGTGCATCACAAATTTTGTGGATACTATATCTCACGAACCAATGAACGAAATTTAACCAAACTTCGTATGTAGTTGGATCCTCGTTTAAACTGGTGCTGATTAGAAGTGGGGATCCGTCGCTCAACAGGTGGCGTTGTGATCCCATTTTTTTTCTAAATTTTTAACTTGACAGTATAGGATAAAATTTCGTATAAATGCATATAATAAGAGTTATTTTTAATGTGTAATTGTAAAATTAATGTAAATTATTGAAAATAGTGGTAATAAACTAGCAAAAAAAATCGTGCATATAGAAGCATGTCCCCCCCCCCCTCCCGAGAGGGGTGTAAAATTTCAATATGGGTATTTTTCAAAAGAACTCGTCAGTACCTTTAAAACGAATGGTTGAACCATAGATCTGAGATGATTTCAAACAAAAGTATCGATTTTTTCCCCCCCATATGAAAATGCTGTTTAATTGACAATTATAGGATACATTTGTGGTGTCTTTTCTCCCCAAGAAAAATATACTGGGTATGCCCACATATAGTTCAAAATAAAGTCAATTAGGAAATTTAATAACTAACAAACATCAACTGAAGATGTTAAGAAAACTCTCGCTGTTTCATTAAAAAAAAAAAAAAAAAAAAAAAAAAGATCAGAATTGATATTGAATACATTATTATGAATTACATGAATTATTGTAATCTATTTTTAAATGAAAAAAAAAAAAAAAAAGCTATTGATGATAAACTATTTAAGAACTCTAACTGATTCAAGAAAACCTACAAATAGATAGCTTATTTAGTTTATTATTATTATTGATAATAATTACAATAATAATAAAAGCTTCTTGCTTAATGCTTGCTGTTTATAAAATTGTGATTATTTTATGTGAGCTTTTAAATTTAATCAAAATGCATTTTACAGTTGTTTTATTTCAGTAAAAGTCATCTGAAATTATTTATCTAATTTGAGTGTTATACAACTCATTAATTGTATATAAAAAATATTTTTTTGCTGTAGAGATAATATTTTTTACTAAATTATATCGCCAAACATAGCTTATTTGTAAATATACAACTATAATTATCATCTTAGTGTTGAACATCTTATCAAAAGATTAACTTACAAATAATAGCATTAAAACAATTGTGAAACAGATGCAAACAATATAATTTAGCTTGTTTAAAAATGAATAAATAAATTGATGAAATCAATCAAGAAGAAAACATAGTATAGTTATAGAAAATTTAATTTGATGAAATATCTTTATAAAGTATTTAAAAAATAAAAACATATTCGATAAAATTTATTAATTTTATTTAAATATTAAATTTCTATTTTAATAAAATATTTGAGGTCTGATTAAAAAAAAAAAAAAAAAAAAAAAGTTATTCTTTTATATTAGTTTATTTACGATTTGAGAAAAGTAATATTGCATATATCATTTATAATATTATATAAATATGTCATTTAAAAAATTGTAATAGGCAATAAATAGCTTTAAAGCAATATATTACTGTGTATGTTTAAAGGTGGTTTAAATTCTTATTCTAAATATCATATTACAAAAGATGCTTCTAGTTCAAATTTTTATTTCATAATGAATATAAACCACGAAGCGGAACAGAATCTCGAACGTGTAAACACTTTCTCCATTTGAATTTGGATATCATATCTCCCTCTCGTTCGCCAAGCACAACTCTCGCCAAGAACATCACTCTGATGATCAGAGTAATAGCCAATCAGACTGGAGCATACGGTCTATATGGCAAAACTCGGTTGGGAAAAAAAAATATGCATAAATGACACATGAAATGACAATCTGTATCCTACATGATTGAGAAAATATTTGCTCGTTTGCTTTTTTTTTCTAACTTATTATATTAACTGATTTGATAGACATACGCATTAATACGTTTAAAATGTTAATGTTAGTTTAGACAAACATGAAACTAATCAGATATATGGAATTGCCACAATATGTGTTTTAGTGAATTGAAATTTCATTTATTATATCTTGTTTGCAAACAAGCAGATAATAACTGTAATTCAGTATTAAAAGAAATGTATACATTTCTAAAAACATGTGTTGTTTCATTGTCATAGGCAACGAAAATAAAATTAAAAATAATAAAAATGCAAGAGAGACTTGTGTTTAAACAACCACTGTTAAGAAAATTAAGGTTACTAAGGTTGATTTCTTTCGATTAAGTACTGATCGATAACCTTTAAGAAATGGAGGGTAAAATATTGACCGTATTCTTAAAAGTAGTAAGGGGGAAAAAATACAAAATTTAGTTTTTAATGCACATAATAGTACAGTTTAACTGTTTTTAACCAGATGCCCGCAGCGACGCAAACAATATATAATCATACACAAAAGCAAATATTATAATTATATGAAGAGTACATTAATGGGTAATTAAATGCGAAATGTAGTGTGAGTTACGAACAGCCATATTTCTACTTCCACCAGTATTTTCGCACAATAATTGTTATTGTATTCAATTACAAATTATTGCTATAACAATACGATAAATATTTCTTTATCGTTAAACTGGTGGGAATATTCAACCCGTGACTCACACTACCTTTGTGGCATGGAATTAGCTTCCCCCCCCCCCACCCCGAAAAAAAAGCCCAGGTTTTTATGCAGTTTTATACCCCTTCCCTCTTCAAACTTATTTGTAGAAACACAAAGAGTATTTGCATTGTTACATATTAAAGAAGTTTTCCCATAAAAAAAAAGTATTAACTTGAGTATGTATATATATATTGTTGTGAGAACTTCTGTTTAGAAATTTATTAAAGATTTTTATAGATATATATACCAACACACTTTTATATAGGAAAATAAAAGGATTCAGAAAATTAACCTAATACACGTACGTATATATATGTAAACATACAAAAAAAAAAAAAAAAAAAATGGAAAATAAAAGATAAAACGCATTTAGAAGTGTAAAAAAACAAGAAAAGTCTGACACCGTCAGAAAATGCAAAAAAATAGTATAAAAGAAAAGGAAAACAGACAGATCGAAGAGCGAGAAGGGTAGGTCTCGAGACGCTGAAATCGCCGACAGGATTTCCTGCTTCGCAAGTTTATTACTCTCAGCGTTGTTGGGGGGGGGGGGGGACAATTGTCTTATAATGTATAGTGTAACCACGGTTGTCGCGACTAGCTTCGAGAACGATTCCAAAGGTTTGGAGAGGTACCAAATTGATTGACAGGTTGAGATTTAGTAAATATTCAGCCATTTGGCATTCCCATATCGCCATTTTCTCGCAACCACAAGGTTTATCACCTATATTTTAACATTGGAATCTCTAAATCAGCACTTGCGCAGAAGCTTCCATGGTCACAAGAAACGAGGTTAAAGAATACGTTGGATGTGATCACGTGTGAAATTGTTTGTTTTATAAAATTTTAATTCACCGACCCTCAGACAGTGGCGGCCCGTGCTAGGAAAAACAGGGGAAGAGCTAAAAGACGAAATTTTTTCGTAGATATTCGGGGGGGGGGGGGGTAAGAATTTCTTTGCTTGCGGGGAAAAGTTCAGCTTTATTGGTCATTGCCTTATTTCATCTTTAGGATGGTATCAATAATCATGCGAAAGATATATTTTGAAGGTTAATTTACTACATTTACTAAAGAGAAAATTATTTATCACAAAGAGGTCATTTATTAAATCCCAAATAAACTAGGGTAATCATATGTACCATATGTCCACGAAATTGAGAAAGATACATATTTTGAAATAATTTTTCTGTTTTGAAAAATTGTAACAAAGAAATTATTTATTATAATTCATCCTTATCATAATTATTTATCATAATTCATATTTTTTAATCCACATTTATTTGACATAAATCATACCTCTGTAATTCGGGAACTATTATGTATATATTCATGTACAAACATAAAATTTGTTGTATATTTTTAGCCTACTTTAATAAGAGGAGAGCATTAAAATTACTAACATTCAAAAGCTAGACCCTCTGACAAAATTTGAAATTTGGCACCAAAGTACCGTGGAAGTTTATCGCCAAAATCTATACTTACGCAACTGCGATAGCCATTTTAATTCATCGACAAAATGATAACAAAAATTTAAAACTTTTACACTTTTAAAATGCCGGACAAAGAATTTCTATCAGTAGAACTGAGAAGTAAATAAAGAGAAACGGAGACTTTCATAGGGATTTGAATCATCATGTAAATAAAAAGGCTAAGAGTCTTTTTTTTCTAATAAATTAATTATTAAGAATATTGTTTACATGGATTATTGTTTACATGTATCAAAGAAATTTTAAGAAATGGATATAGTAACTGTTGCTAAGGGATGAAAAACGGTTACCGCATGTTTTTCTATGGAAGAATAGATTAAGAAAACATCTTGTCACACTAAATGAAATTTTGTTTTGTAGAGGTTTTTATACCTATTAGAAAACAAAAATAAACTTTGGGCTTTCCTTCTATTTCTTTCTTTCTGTCTCTCTCTCTCTTTTTTTAAAAATCTTTTTCAAGCTGTTTCGATATAGTGTTTACTGTTCAATGTTCTACACTTTTAAAATGCCGGACAAAGAATTTCTATCAGTAGTACTGAGAAGTAAATAAAGAGAAACGGAGACTTTCATAGGGATTTGAATCATCATGTAAATAAAAAGGCTAATAGTTTTTTTTTTTTTTTTTTCTAATAAATTAAGAATATTGTTTACATGGAAGTTTTGAAATTATGTATTTACTATTTGAATGCCTGCTTAAAAAATGGTCAGGTTTCGATCACAGGGCGTTGATTGCATTTTTTTAATGCTAATATTATACAGGTACTTTAAATGGCAACTATAGATTATCCTTTTATAAAAATTAATAAACAATACAATTTCCCAATTAAACATGATTTTTAAAATACTTGACTTTATGACAAAAAATTACAATGAAATGAAATAAAATTTCCAAAAACTCTTGTTTAGCCATTCTAGAGTATGGCATTAATACATATAAAGAAGGAAGATATTTATTTAAATTAAAAAATAGTAACAATTATGTTATTGTTTTTTAAACTCCACAACTTATATATTTAAAATTCTTAAAAATCAATAAAGTAATAATAATAATAAATATGTAAATGAATGAAAAAGAATTCGGTGTTCATTCATTTTCAAATATTAATTTTAAAACTTAAAAATTCAGCATTTTTTTTTTTTTTTTTAAAGAAAAAAAGTCCAATAATGTGTAATTTTCCTAGTGTAGTTGAAATACAAAGCCTTTTATAGTCTTCAAACCAAGATGTTTCTAAGTTAACATTGTGACATTTTCCATTTTTTTTTTTTTTTTTTTTTTTCTTTTTACGATAATTTCTATGGACTCTGTTAGACTCCCGTAAATAACATCTTTTTGTCTCCAACTTTTCATCTGTTAAACTGTGTTTAAAAGCTTTAAAGATTATAAAATCTGACAAAGAATTAATTAAAAGCATAAATCACAAAATTAAAAAATTAAAACGGTAAACACTACATTTTAAGGGAACCAAATTCAATGAGAATTCCCTTTTAAGCTAAGCTGGAAGATCTATTATCTCTTTCATGAAAAGTCTTCCCTTTCTCTTTCGTCCTTTGAAAATTCGCGGTAGAATATTTAGAGTGACGTAAGCGTTACCATGGTAACCACGCCGTGAAGGCAGTGCTAAAAACGGATGTCTTTCATCTCTTCCCTTGCACTTCAGTTATATGAATTTGTGCGCAGAATTGGATGTTTAGGGAAAGATTTAAATTGCTGTTTTTATTGGTTGTTATTTATTGAAAATTTGTTATATAACCTTATTAAATTCTACAAAAAAAAAAAAAAAAAAGAAAAAAGAAAAAGAAAGAAGGAAAGAAAGAAAAGAAACATTAAAACAATTGAAAAATATTTATGATTTTTTTTTTTTTTTGATGAAATATATGAGGAAGGGGCTCTTCCCTTACTTCCCCTGACGGGCCGCCACTGCCCTCAGACCCACTGGATTGTGCCTTAAACAAGCTTCTGGGGTCGTGTTTAGTTATTTTTTCTCGAAACATTTAATGAAGGTTTATTATAATTTATAGTATTTCTTTACAAATATTTTATTCATCATCATCCAGCACCTGCATATCGATGGAATTTACTACAGGGCAAAAGATCCGTTTTAAAATATTTCGGTTTTAGTTGAAAAGTCTGGCTTTATTATTTTCAATCATTTGGGAAAGCATAACACCATACGATACGAATGCGCACAACATAGTTAAAATGACAGTTTTTTCAATTTTTATGCAGCTCATAGCTGTGACGTAAAAATTCTCAGTGAGTTTATTTGAAATGTGAACAAATCCAACATAGCTTATTGCTTCGGGCTTCCCACTCAATATCCCTTGCTGAACGATGTCTGACGTCATGATAACATCCTTCAACTCAGAATAGGCAGCTGGAATTCGTGAAGCAAGACTTACTATTAAAAGCAGAGCACCGACTACTCCACATGCGAGGAAACTAGCGAGAACGATTGGTGCTTTACTATTTTCTGTAAGTATGGATATCTCAACCATAATTTGAACCATGAGTAAAGAAAGAACATAGAACATCGGCACAGTGAAAACACTGTCCACTTGACGTACGATTTGCGATGTTTTGCTCAGTAATTGGGAACATTGCCTGATTTGCTGCAAATCGTCTCCGAATTGTGTTGCTATTTTGTGTGATATCTTGGTCTTCAGTTCGTAAACCAAGTTGCCTAATTCGTAGTAAACGAAAGATAGCAAAATAATGGCCATGCCTGGAACGATAACCAGTATCCAGTTACGCAACACCATGAGGAATTCTGCAACAAGCATTAACGATATTTGTAAAACAGGCTGATTAAACAGCATATATTTTCTGTATTCTTTAAGGTGATGTTTTTCAATGAGCGAAAGGAATTCTATTGCACAAAATGTAACAAAACTTATTATAAGAGCAACTGTGATAAAAATTCTGCAGGACTTTTCATGCAGTCTTGATAAACCGGACATCTTACGTAGCAGAATGTTACAGTTCTCGACAATTTTATTGGCATTCCATGACAAATACAGACGAATGAGTGTCGCTAAAATAAATTGAAGAACACCTGTTATAAATTCCCCGTAAAAGCCAATTTTGTAACTATGATAACACAGCAAAGCAAAATAATAGAGAGAAAATAAATTTAAAACGATTGTTATTATCTTGCCACAAAATTCTTTGATTCTTGACGATTTCACATAAGGGAAATAGATTCCGATAAGCATGAAGAGTTCAAAAATCAGAGAAAAATTTTTGTTCGAACAATGAACAATTTCGAAAGATTTATCTTTTCTACTTGCACGCTTAGATGTTTGGTTATACATGATATTGCTGATACTTCTTAAAAATATATTTTTAATTTAGAAAACTGCACTTCTAGAAAGTCTTAACGATTTTTAAATTATAGTGCTCGAATGCTTTTGTCGGATTTTCTTATAATAAGATCGATCGAACACTAGTGCGATTGGCGCACCTAGCGTCAAGAAAAATTAATAAGGAGATTGCTTTTAAAATAAGTATATTTACTTTAGGCTAACATTTTTACAAATAAATTGTTTTTATTAGATCATTTTATCATTTATTGTCAAGCCGTTTAATCAATAAGGGGCAGTTATTGCTTTCTATAAATTGTAATACGGTACCAGTAAATCAATAGTAATAATAATAATAATACTTTATTTGCATGAAAAATGAATTTAAAAAGATGTTAAATTAAACTTAAGCCACACGTTGTGGTTGTGTAGGTTAAGACCGATTGACTACATTGGGATCCTGGGCCGGGGCGAAATGCCCTCCGTGTGCGTGTGTTGGGGGGGGGGCTTAGCCTATATTCCCTCGAATTTTGGAGAAAACTCTGAATGACTAGGCCTATGCACGATTGGTATCGATATTTTCTATTATTTTACATTCAAATACATAAATACATCTCACATTTAACTAAACAAAATGGATATTTACACCTTGAATAGAAATGAATATATAATAATGCATAAGGTATGAAAGATGAACTCAAAATAAAGTTAGCATTTCAATTAATATAAAATTCAAAAACTGAATTATTTATAGTTTACAGTTCATGCGCTACAGGTGATCGAGCGTATTCCTAATTGAACCTGGGATCTCCCGTCTCTTAGTTTTGAGACCAGAACCTCTCAGCGACTGATGCAGCTGAAAAAGAAGACAAAATAGATTTATTTATTATCTTTTAATCCATCCATTATAAACAATTCACTCCCTTAGCTTGAATGTCGATATTTTGCTTTAAATGGAAAAGAAAAAAAAAAAAAAAAAACTAGTAAGTTATGACCATTACAAAATTTTTTTCTGTATCATTCTATATAAGAGCGCCACCTATTGTTTAACATGAATAAATATTTAACCCTAGCTTCTTATAACGAAGATTTTATTTATGTAGCTTTCAGAAATTTGAACCAACAAATGTAGAGGTGTAGCTGGAGAAAATTATATAACACGATTGATAACAGCACCACTTTTAGGCCGATATACATCCAAGTTAATTCAATATTTGTTTTCGTAATGGTCATCTCACATATCAAGTTTTGTACAATTACGCACAACAGAAGTTGATATATAACCAACCCATGCACAAGGGAAATTGCATCATACAATTGCCACCTGTCGGTCGATATGAATCCAAATTAAAGTAGCGTAATTTTTCCTATTGGTTATCCCATATATCAACTTTTGTGTAAATATACACAACAGAACCGGAGTTCCGTAAATGGCAATAATTGTAGTACAGCAATGTCTGCTGTTGAGCAGTTCGCCCCAAAAGTTGATAGGCACCAATTTATATGAAGTGCAGCTAAATATAAGCTTTAATGAAATTCTATGCATTAGTTCTTGAGCTAGAGGTGTCACCAAATATTTGTCATACATCCACAAACACAATGACAGACAGACAAACATTCTCTAAAAATGATAGGATCGTGTTCTGGACCTCTCAAGACGTGTAAATCCATCGAAATATAGAATTTAAAAATTCTCAGGAGTCTAATAATTTCATTAAATAGGCGAAAGATTGAAAAAAAAAAAAAAAAAAAAAAGACACTTCATTTGCTAGCCCCCCCCCCCCAAAGAAAATAAATAAATAAATAAATAAATAAATAATAATAATAATAATAATAAAATAAACAAATAAAATAAAATAAAATAAAATAAATAAATAAATAAATAAAATAAAATAAAATAAATGAATAAATAAATAAAAATAAATAAATAAAATAAGTGTTGAAACATGCTATTTAACATGAAACATGATATTCTTAATTATGGTTTTATTTTTAAAAAAATATTTTTTTTTTTTTTTTTTTTGTAATAATCTTACAGTTATAAATCTAAAATTTGAAAGTTTAAGTGTTAATCGTTAATGGTCGTTTATTCTTTAAACTTCAGGGTTTAAACTGCCATTAGTTTTTTTAGCATTTTGCTAAAAGGTATCATATTTTGCTAAAACATGTCGGTCAGAATTTCGCTAAAAAGCTAAAACTGGATAACTGTATAAAATATCTCTATATAATAAATAACTCAGATTTTTTTTTTTTTTTTGTAATATTTTTGCAGGCAAAAACTACGAAAGGACAAATTTTTGGGAATCATTATTTACATAGTAATTTGGATTTATTTTTAATTTTCAGTGATTGAATTTAAATGCAAAAATATTTAAAAGTATGTCAGAATTCAGAATTTGCTTCATAGAAGCATTCTTAGCACTAGTATTTCACGATTATCTACCACTACACTTTACTTAATTTTTAAATTGCTTTTTTATTTTACACATGTGATATGAGTACCTCTTTTTCTATTGTTAAAATCAAAACATAGTTTCCCTGATTCATATTTTTAAAGTCACAGATATGGATGCTTGGTTAAAATCATCAATGAACAAAAGGAATAGAAAACAAAACTGAGGATAACAAAGCTAAGTAAAAGAAATCAATGGTATCCAAAGAATTAATTAACTTTCGAAAAAGCTAAAATAGTGCTTGCCTATTTTCGCTAAAATGCTAAAGTAATTTTTTTGCCAGGTTAAACCCTGTTAAACTTACTTCCCATTTTCTCGTAATTCTTTCGATTTCTTATGAAAATGAATTTTTCTCGTCAGAACTGTTTGAAGAAACACATTTAATTTTTGTGACGCGCCTGTTTTAAGATCGTCAGTTAAGAAGAGTCCTTTTCACATCGTCGAGTTTTATGAAAGGTCTGTTTTCGTGAAAATCATCCACACTCTCTTTAGAAAATAGGGTAAAGACTCCACTAGTGTACCATTTATGGACACTTTTAAACTCTAGAAACAAGTTTTCTAATTCTTCTATAGGTTCAAATAACATTCAGGGTTGGTGTTATAAACCTCCCTCACTAAAAATAATCTCAAGGCATTCTGCAGATACTTTTAGAGACAATCTACAGAAAATCTTAAGTTATTTGGCCCATTCTTAAGAAAATGTACAATATTTCTTGATAATGTCTTCAAATTTTCTGAAGATATTTTATAAATAAAGATAAATCTTCAAAATATTTTAAAATATTTGAAGAAAGTCTTAAGAAAATACTACTTTCTCAATAATATCTTTGGATTATTTTTAGTGGGGTCTGTTATCAATGCATTGAGCCACAAATATTTCAAACCATCAATTTTAGAATAAGAATAGTTTAACTTAAAAATAAATAAATAAATAAATCTGATATGGATATTACATGACTTCCTTATACACCCATTGGAATATACATATTGTTATGAAAACATTGACATTTTTGTGTGAGGTAACTGGTTTGTAAATAAACAGACACCTTCCAGTCCACAAACATTCTTGGAATTAAGCAAAAAAGAAAGAAAAAGAAACTGCTACTTCAACCGCAAAAGTTATGATAATAGGACTATATATACCACGATACAAATATAGTAGTTTTTTCAGGAATAGCATTCCACAGCGTATTACAGAATCTCTTATTAGCAAATGCACAGCTTAGATTTCAATGAAAATCATTCGAGTACAGAGGGCCTACTTTTGTTCTTTGCTTTCTCTTTAGAGAAAATTAGTGGCGGAAAACGATACATTTTACCAAAACCATTAACTCAGTTAAAATTGAGAAAGGGTTTACTAATTCTGGCTGTCCTGAAGCAATATTTGCCGCCAAGTTTGTAGCCAAAGCAGATTTTGGTCTTAGCATCGATTTTGGTGATTTGGCGTCGAATTTGGTGAAGTGACGACCAAATTTGGCGAAAATATGTAGTTTAAGCTTGCCAAAGTTTGAAAGCTCTGACTTTAATAAGAACAGAGTTCTGGAATTTTCCGGAAACAATTCATTGGTTTATAGCGCAGAACTAAATTCTTCGAAAGTTTCATAAACGACTAACAAGATTATAAAAAAAGAAGAGTTATTTTTCATGATTTGTCTAGAACTCGCCGATATCTTTAGGTGCTACTTTCTATATGATATTATAGTAAAAGTAGAAAAGATGGAAGGAAGTTTTTCATTTCCACGAAGATGGACATTGACTTAGCGACAAATTAGGCATTCAAATGGAGCGAAAAGTGGTAATTTAGAATTCCAAAAATTTAGAAACTCTAACTTCAATAGGAGTCGAGTTCTGGGATTTTTCGAAATGATTCATTGGTTTCTAGCTCAGAACTACCTCGAACATTCTGTACACCACTGACAATACTCTCGATGAATTCAAATTCCATTCAGTCTTCCAACTATTCAGTTTTTCCTGAATTAGCAAAATTTCTGCTCTGTGGTGTATTTAAGAATTTTTATTTGATTTCTGTAGTAAAAATGACTATTTTATTGGGTTGCTTCGAAAATATTAATTAATTATTGTTTTTTTGTGGCACAAAAAAGTGTTTTATTCAACTGTTTCCTGAATATTCGTTAAATAAAGTGTATTCATCCACTATAACCTGCTTATATCTTTCAGAATTACTTTTTACAAGCAAAATGTCGGTAACTTTTATAAGAATATCATTACGAGCTGAATACTCATTAAATAAAGTGCATTCGTCAACTAGAACCTGCTTGTGTCTTTAAGAATTTCTTTCTACATAAAAAATGTCGACAACTTTCACAACATATCATTACGGTCTTTATCTACGGACTGAATATTCATTAAATTAAATGTATTCGTCGACTAAAACCTCCTTACGTCTTCACAAATTACTTTCTACACGCAAAAATGTCGACAATTTGCATAACAATACCATTACATGCTGTTATCATTAACTTGTTTTGAAATCTATATGATGGCAGGTCATATATAAAGGCCAAAATCATGGTATTTTTGTTCATTGTGAATATAATTTTCATAAATATCTTCAAAACGGAAAGTCGCAAAAAGATCAAAAAAGGAGGTCCTCAACTAGATGTGATAACCAACTTATATACCAATTTTCAACGTCATACGTCTAATTGTTTTTGAGTAATGCGAGATACATACATTCACACACTACACACACACATACAGACGTCAAGAAAAATCGTGTAAAACTGCAAAAATCTCTAAAACAGTAGCTTGTGTTAGGACCGAAGTTGGAGGTGTACAACTATGGATGTCATGATAATTCTAAATATAAATTTAGAACATTCTACGATGATTCGTTTTTGAGCTAAGCGAGATATAAAATCAATTTTGCAAATGGAGATTACAATACCTCCTTATACTGTGCATAAGTAAGTAAAAGGCACTTTCTTTTATTTCGACATTTTTCCTTGAAATTTTGAACAGAAAAATAAAATTTTGTTTGCTTAAAGTCTGCTTGTTTTCGAATGATTTCATGTACTACCTTTTGCTTTCATAGACTAAAATAAGTATGCAAAATTAATTTATTCTGCTCATTATTGAATGCATGGACATACTCAAAAATGGCGGTATCTATTGTGAATCTCAGTATCCCAAACATTAATTCCGATTGGTGTGTTCTTCTGCACACCAGTAAAAGACCACTACAAAATATAGTTAGGAAGATTTGGAAGAATAAAATTTGATTGTTTACTTTTTCTGTTTAAATATTTAGAAATTCTCATATTTCATAAATAAGTTGGGCATGCTTTCCTTTACGAAACAAAACCACTCTTCTATACATATGTATGTTCGTTTACTTATTTTTGAGTACCGTAATTTCTGGTAGATACGCCGCAGGTTATATAATCCAGTTTTTCACCAGAAATTTCAATTGATAAATAAATTTATATTTTTATTCCTTCGAAAAAGGTATAGATTTCTCTATTAAATAAAATTTCTGGTGGAGAAACGACACATCTTACCTGCGGCTTATCTACCAGAAATTACGGTACTTCATTTTTAACAGTGTTGAAAATATAAATACGTCTTTGAATTTTCTATAGAAGCAAAAGAATTTTCAGAATATGTCATTCTGTTTTGGATGCACATATTCTGTACACTAAAATTCTGAAACAGGAAGTTGTTTGGCCGCAGATGTCAGTCCTTTCGAGAAATTTTCGTGATGTCACTTTGTTTTCCCGATGGAAATTTTGTTAAATTGTCTGCGTTAACTGTCAAAGTGAGCGGAAATCCGGACTTGTTTTCGAGCGTGAAAGTCTCTCTAGCTTAGTCTATGACATATATAATAATTCTTACTACATACAGTCACTTGTTTTTTTGGTGGGGCTAGGTAAGTAGGTGAGGGTGCAATAATTAAGAAACTATTAAATATTTATTAATGTTAAAATGGAATTTTTAACAAATGCAATTACTCATTACAAATGGATTTTCTTAAATTCCGTTTTCACATTCAGATTGTTCATAACCGTTAAATCAGCACTTATTTTTTCTAAAATTGATTTTTCAATATTTTTGCCGAAACGTCAGTGGAGGCCCTACATTGAGACTCAAAACGGTTTTGGGCTGTGTCTGTCTGTCTGTCTGTCGCGCGATAGCGGCCGCAAAAATAGCGCTATTGGCTTGGAATTTGGTACACATGTTAATGAGCCCCACGAAATCAGCTGTATAGTTTTTGGTATGTATTCCATTTGTAGTTCGTATACAGGGACACTCCAAAGTTTTTCTTATCATTATGGCTTATGGGAGGAATTTGTATGTATCGCGACAGCGGCCGCAAATATAGCGCTATTGACTTGAAATTTGGTACACATGTTCATGAGCCCCACGAAATCAGCTGTATAGTTTTTGGTATGTGCTCCATTTGTAGTTTGTGTACAGGGACACGCCAAAGTTTTTTTATCATTACGACCTATGGGAGGAATTTTTATGCATCGCGGTAGCAGCCGCAAAAATAGCTCTATTGACTTGAAATTTGGTACACATGTGCATGAGCCCTACGAAATCAGCTGTATAGTTTTTGGTATGTATTCCATTTGTAGTTCGTATACAGGGACACGCCAAAGTTTTTCTTATCATTACGGCCTAAGGGAGGAATTTGTATGTATTGCGATAGCGGCCACAAAAATCACACTATTGACTTGTAATTTAGTACACATATTCATGAGCCCAACGGAATCAGCTGTATTGTTTTAGGTGTGTATTCCATTTGTAGTTTGTGTACAGGGACACGCCAAAGTCATTCTATCATTACGGCCTATGGGAAGAATCTGTATGTACCGCGATAGCCACCGCAAAAATCAAGCTATTGACTTCCAATTTTTGCCGAAACGTCAGTGGAGGGCCTCTGTTGAGACTCAAAAGGATTTTGTGTTTCGTCTGTCTGTCTGTCTGTCTTGCGATAGTGGCTACAAATATCACGCTATTGACTTGAAATTTGGTACACATATTCATGATCCCCGCGAAATTAGCTGTATAGTTTTTGGTATGTATTCCATTTGTAGTTCGTATACAGGGACACGCCATAGTTTTTCTTATCATTACGGCCTAAGGGAGGAATTTGTATGTATCGCGATAGCTGCCACAAAAATCACGCTATTGACTTGCAATTTGGTACACATATTCATGAGCCCAACGGAATTAGCTGTATAGTTTTAGGTGTGTATTCCATTTGTAGTTCGTGTACAGGGACACGCCAAAAGTTTTCTATCATTACGGCCTATGGAAAGAATCTGTATATACCGCGATAGCCACCGCAAAAATCAAGCTATTGACTTCCAATTTTTGCCGAAACGTCAGTGGAGTCCCTCTGTTGAGACTTCAAAGGATTTTGTGTTCCGTCTGTCCGTCTGTCTGTCTGTCGTGCGATAGCGGCCGACAATATCACGCTATTGACTTGAAATTTGGTACACATGTTCATGATCCCCACGAAATTAGCTGTATAGTTTTGGGTGTGCATTCCATTTGTAGTTCGTGTACAGGGATACGCCAAAGTTTTTTTTTTTTTTATCATTACGGCCTATGGGAAGAATTTGTATGTAGCGCAATTGCGGCCGCAAAATTTCTCCGATTGACTTGCAAATTGACACATATATTCAGGCTCGGTATAGAAATAGCTATTTATTTTTTTTAGGTCTATACTTTTTATGGGTTGTATACAGAGACACGCCAAAATACTTCACATTACCGCGTATGAGGTGAATTGCGTTTAAACGCATTTTAACATCTTTACTTTGCAATCAAGAAAATTAAACTAGCGTACGTGAGTAAGATGATTAAACTTATGTTGTTTAAAGAAAATATGCGCTCTTAAGCTTTCTAATTAATGTACAGGACCTTACAAAAGTGTTCTGACAATGTCACGTAGTCATCCAAACAAAATTTGGAACAATTATTAATTTTAAACGCAAAGTAAGCTGAATAGTTTTTACTGGTGTATACAATGTTTATGGTTCGTTTACAGAGACACGCAAAACAATTTCGTAGCATTAGAGCTTTGGGACAAATTTTTAGTTAAGCGCGAACTTTAATGCGTTTATGCTGCATTGAACTTAATTAAATGAACATACATTATAAAGATGCTTAAAATTATGTTTACTCTTAAAAAAGGTTATGTATAGACTAAATAATTTATGGAACCACACAAAATAATTACGAGTATGTACTGTAATCATTCAAATGATGTCAAATTAGTTTGAAAAATTAATGTGTTATAATTAATTAGGTTTATTCTTATTATGTGCGTTTATAATGACTGTGGCTACTTTTTCGGGATACATAAAATAATATCGTACTATTACGGTCTGTAGTCGATATTTCTTAAAAGTTTATTTTAATATGGTTACACCCCATCAAATATAATGAAATTTTATTAGAATTTTAAAAGCATGTCTTCCTGTTGATAATTGTGGGCATACAATTGGAAATTAGTTTAAAGGTTACGCAAAATATTTCCGATATGCTACGTAATTTTTTTGTATGAAATTTGGTATTTATGAATTTTAGGGAAATAATACAAGACCGTCGTTTATTAAGAATACATATTGTTGCGTACTTGGGGGTCCGTAATTTGTCCGAAAATGAAAGGCGAAACTTGCAAAAATTCAGTGATGTATTCACAGAAAGTTTTAGAAAAGTACAGGTCTATAAACCAAATATCAGCTTCAATTCAACCAGTAAACACACCTTAAACAACAGCCGTTAACAGCAAAACAACAATATAAACTGTTGAGCAATAACACATAAAGAAAGTCTCATCTAAAGAGGCTCAAAGCAAAGCAAGCATTTGACGAAACTGACACAGATCTGAGACTGACCGCCTTGGCGAAAAAATGCTCCCTTTATACTTTTCTATCGAACACAGATTGTTCTCGAAAATTCTCGTAACTCATAATGAGATTAGAGCTTCCATATTTGGTATATCCCTAATAAGGATTCTTTCGCCAAGGAGGGAAACAGTCGCCAAATTTGGCGCAAATCCATTTCTTCCCTTATTTGAGCTTTTTTAAGTGTTTTAAGGGAAAATTAGGCTATTTTAACGCTAAAACGACTAGAAATGCACAAAGTTAGCATTTTATTAACTTTACTAAATCTCTTTGAAAGAATTGATACAAAAATAAATGCAATTATGTACAATTCCGTAACACTTTATAAGATATGCAAATGGAGAGAGCGGGCGGTTGAGGGGGGCGGCAGCCCCCCTCAGGAATTTATCTGATTATGGTAACAAATCGATCGAATCAGTATATATGATTATATAATAAAGAATAAATAAAAATGACCTATTGAATAATGTCTGATGTAAATAGGACGTTGAGGCACCTGATCTGCAGATCCACTAGTAATATTTCATTTTGCAGCTAAAAAAAGAAAAATAGTTATAATAATACACTTTGTGAAAAATGTGCAAACACACACATTTTTGAACGCAAAATTAAAATTTAAAAATTTAAAAAAAATCAATTTTTTGAAAATAAGAACTCATTTGACGGTTGTGAATTTTCTGAATGGGAAAACGGAATTAAAAAAAAAAAAAAAAAAAAAAAAAAAACATTAGGTAATGAGAAATTATGGAAACAAATTTCCCCATAGGATGACATGGGCCTTTTAGCTGTCCGCGGGATCAGGTATTGTGCTCTCGTTGCTAAACTTACATGCTTAGTCGTCGGGGTTTATGGATTGAAATGATAAGAGGATAATTCAATTAGAAATGGAATCAGTCATGTTTTCACTGACAAGATGGACTAGCATGCTCTGGTAAAATTAATTGAATTCCATTATTTTTTTTTGGTGAAAAGTTCAGATTTCCCCTTACTTTACTTGACTATCGTAGGTAGTAGAAATATTCGGTCAAGAGCTTCAGTATCAAGTTTTCACCTGATTCAGAGATTTTTAAGCAAAAAAAAAAAAAAAAAAGAAAAAAAGTGGTTTTTGGAAATTGATTAGTATGTACACTGGTCAAAAAAATTAAAGGATCAGCCCGTTTTCTCTTTCTCTTCTTTTGCACATAATTTTTAAACAAATAAACATATGAACATAAAATTTGGATGGCCTGTTCATTATCATATTATTAACCGAATCTTATGTAATTTTAGCATAAGAATAATTTTTAAGCTAATAAATATTCAGTTTTCTCGCAAAAGTAAGCTTTGGAAAAAATGAAAAATGTCAACAAATTTAGGAAAGAACACATAATGAAAAGTGGTGTTAAGGATGCATTAGAGATAGGTAAAGACGCTCATACCTTGAAATGTTAAACTAAATCTCGATTTTTCTTTTTGTATTAACTTTTCTTTTTCTTTTATAATGAACTTTTTAAAAATATATAATTATTAATTTGTAAACTATACTCAGCACTAGAATAATAATGATGTCGAAAAATAATTGTATAATGAACATCTTATCCAATTTTCATGTTTGTATGCATATTTTTTAAAAAGTTATTCACATGCGAAAAGAAGAAGAAAAAAAAAAAGAAACAGAAAATGAATGCAGGTAGAAAGATTTGGTTGTAATCTAACATAGGAACGCGTGTGCGTCTTTACCTATCTGTAAGGCATCCTTATGACCATTTTTCATTAAGTGTTCTTTCCTAAAATTATTGAAAATTTTTATTTTTTTAAAAGCTTACTTTTGCGAGAAAACTGAATATTTATTAGCTTAAAAATTATTCTTATGCTAAAATTACATAAGATTCGGTTAATAATATGATAATGAACAGGCCATCCAAATTTTATGTTCATATGTTTATTTGTTTAAAAATTATGTGCAAAAGAAGAGAAAGAGAAAACGGGCTGATCCTTTAATTTTTTTGACCAGTGTATATATGCGTGTGAGTATATGTGTGGTTTCAACTTTATGATAACTTCGTCAAAATCACACGATTAAAAAATTATCACATTAAGTTCAGGACAAAATACTATTAAAAATTGGAAATTCTTTCATAATTTTACAATAAATAAATAAATAAATAAATAAAAATAAAAATAAAAATAAAAATAAAAATAAAACCCATCCAGTATAAATTTATTTATTTATTTAATTTTATTTAATTTTTTATTTTTTTACATCGACTTTCGTATTATATATCTTTGTTTTAGATCGCTACTTATTTAAATATTTTTCAAAGAGAAATGTTTGATTTATTTATATAATTTGAGATGAAAAGAAAGAAGTGTAAATAAAACAAAGAAAAACCACGTGGTCCGCATTGAAAATAAAGCACTTTCCAACTACATTTTTAAATTACATCATTTAACCCTCTATTTCATTAGAAAATGATAAAAAACACAAATTAACTAAATAAACCACTTTGAGTCATATGTACTTGTATCCCGTAATGGATCTCAATTATATATATCATTTGTATAACCCTATTAATGAATCTTTATTACAAGCTATTCTATACATATGTATACATCTATATAAGTATATATATATACTTACTAGCAGGCTTTGCCCGCTTCGCTGGACGTTAAAATTAAATGATTTGTCAAAATGCCATATCTTTATTAATAACCTAAGTTCTCGCTGTGATTGGTAGAGGTTTTCTCGCTCCCAATGTTAGGAGTCTGGGTCCCCACTGTCTTCGGCACAACTTGCCCACTTCTTACTTCCCCACCCTCAGTGGGTGAGTTCGAAGTTTTGCAAAATCCCACTAATGTACATAATGCGTACACTTAATCAATATCCACACACCAAAATTCGCCATTCTAAGATAATTCAAAGCGAATTCAAACGGAAAACCATGTTTTTACACATGTTTATTGCCCTCCGACTCCGAGAAGGGGGGGGGGGGGATTTCGAATTTCGTGAAATGCAGTTACAATAAGTGCCGGATGCATACAAACAATTTACACACCAAATTTCGTGACCACAGAAGTCTTTAATGGACAGTATTATCTATATTAATAAAATCAGACTTTTGTCTGTAAATTTGTCGGAATCGAAAAATTTTGCGATATCTTCACGTTTCACACCCCATGGAAGCCGAAAATGACTTCAGAAAATTTTGCCTGTGTGTGTGTGTGTGTGTGTGTGTGTGTGTGTGTGTGTGTGTGTGTGTGTCATCGTGTCCGTCGCTTTTTTTGTCCGGGCATTACTCGAGAACGGCTGGATGGAATTCAACGGCGCTTGGCAGAAACTGAGGTCTTCACTCAACTTAAAATTATATCTATCAACTTTTCAGAAATTCCACCCCGTTCCCCCCTGGGAGGTAAAAGACTAAAACACGTTTGTCCGGGCATCACTCGAGAACGGCTGGACGGAATTCAACGGCGCTTGGCAGAAACTTAGGTCTTCACCCAACTAGTGATGTAAAATACCCAGGTATTTATTTTTAAGGGTAAATACCCAAGGTATATACCCAGGTAAATACCCAAAATGGGTATTTACCTGGATATTTATTTTTCAATGAACTTTATTCGAATAAAATGTCTGTATAATATGACATTTATATATAGAGAGAGAAAGGAAGAGAGAGACAGAGTGTGTAAAGAAAGGTTAGAAACATTTGAGACTTACATAATTTTTTAAATTTTCATAAAACTAAAAAAATTAATCAGAAAAACAAATGTAATACGACATCATGCATTTTGTATAAAATATTTGATTTAAATATTAGCTCTTTTTTAGCTATAAAGTATTTTCAGATTTTTAATAGCAATATTAATTAATTTAAACTGAAAGAAACTGTTAAGTTTGGTTCTAAATGAAAAAGGAAACTGATAATGGAAAGAAAAAAAAAAAAAAAAAAGATAGCTAGATACAATTGCAAAGGGAATTGTGATACTATTTTAAAAAGTCCTGAGTATTATTGCAGGGTTTTTTGCAACCATATTAAAATTATCCTAAAATGACATTAAAAAAACGAGAGATTGAGAGATAGAGAGCGGGGTTTAAACTTGAAATATTAGACTTTTTAAGTTCTGTAATAAGATCACAAATAAAATACAGTAACCGCCACTTAATAAATTTATTGATTAATAAAATCAGCTGGTTAATCTAATCAAACTACCAGAACTGTAATCAAATCGATACAAACTACTTTTTAAACCGCCGCTTAATAAAATCAGCATCGTTGGTTAATAGACTAAAAAAAAAATATCTTCAGCAGCAAAAAATGTAATTCATGCGCACTATTTCTTTTTTTTTTTATATTTAATTTTATTTAATCTGTGATTTTTTTTTTTTTTAACTAAAAAGGAAAATAAAAACAGCAATCTCACTGTTATCACTTTTTGTCAAAGATTTTACACTTACAGCATGGTTACAAATTGAACATGCCCCATCACTTGTCTCGGTGACAATTTCAAAGAACGTTTTCTTGCGGTAATAAGTTAAAAATTTGATTTCGTTCGAAAGTGATTTTTTTCTTTTTAATTATTAAAAGATAATTTCTAATTCCTATTTTGAAATAACTAAGAAACAAGAGATTTAAACGGAAAGATCTTACATAAATAAATAAAAAATGCATGAACTTTTGGGAAAGTAATAATGATTTTCTTCGAAGGAAAGAGTATCGAAACTTGGGATGTATTTAATTTATTTATTTTGAATGAACAATCTATTAATTATCTATCAAAATTTAATTAATATTGTTTATTAATTACATTATTCGTTACCTTTTGAAATTTCTTTCCATATTCAGGAAAGTAATACCTCTTTCTTGAGTACAGCTGCAGGATCTTTCGCCGGATATAAAAATCAGCTGCTTAATAAAATCACTTTGGCTCAGGACGAATGTGATTTTAATAAGCAGCAGGTACTATATATTACAAGCATGTTGCAAATTTTGACTAAGTGATATTTTGAATTTTACATCTTCAAAATAAAATATTAAATTTTTTAAAAATCAATTTTTAGATAATAATAATAATCAATTTAACAGTTTTGAATTTCCCGAATGTCAAAACAGAATTTAAAAATATGTATTGGCTAATGATTTATAATTGGGCAAAATACCCCATACAAGCCCCCCCAATATTGGTTTTAGTTACTGGCTACAATAAGTAGAGAGTTGCCTAACAGTCAAAGCAGTCGCCTAAAGTTCAAAGCAGGTCCTCTTTCTTTCCCTTTTTTTCCCCACTTAAAATTGATCAAATGTATTAACATTTAATAAGAAAAAGTCTCTTAATGAAATTAAAAAAATAAAAAATAAACAAAATTCAGAAAAAATAATTAAAGCAGTAATTAATATTCTTTATGTGCATTAGTAAGTCAAATTATTGTATGCAATAAAGTATATATAATTTTTTTTCCAAAATACCCAGTTTTTGGGTATTTACCCAGGCCTCGGGTAAATACCTGGGTAAATACCCAAAAAATATTTACCTACCCACTGGGTATTTACCCAATCCACATCACTACACCCAACTTGAAATTATATCTATAGAAATTTTCAAAATTATAATTAGTGTTTAAATTGTGGGTAAAAAACGCCTGCGCATGCGCTATAAATATCTTTTCACTAAAATGCTTTGAATGAAAAAATAAAATATAAAAATAAATTTTTAAGTTAAAGACTTTTGTATTCGCGTGATTTTCACTACAAATTATGAAAAGATTGAAATGAAGTGTTGCCATCTAAGTTTCATACTTTAGCTAATTTTATAAAATCTAATTGTCGTATCAAAAAACTGTTTACACCCCAGGATTCAGAAAAATCACCTCTTTCATTTGGTACTGAATTTGTAACGATAAGTCTGATATTTCTAATTTATTTTTCATTTTATCCGCTTTTCCGTTGCCACTTAAAATTTCATACTTTAATTATTTTTAAAAAATCTAATTGTCGCATCGAAAAACTGTTTGAACCCCTGGATTCAGCAAAATCGCCCCTTTCATTCGGTATCAAATTTATAAATATAGGTCTGATATTTCTAATTTATTTTACCCTTTTTCCGTTTTCAACCCAGATTCGATGTGGAACAGCTTTAGTATTGGATCCCTTTGGCAAAATTTGAAATTCGGCACCGAAGTAGCTCGGACGTTTCTCGCCAAGATCTTTAATTGCACAATTGAGATAGCCAATTCAGTTCATCGCAAAAATGGCTTAAAATATTTAAAGTCACCAAAGGGTTCCGATACTTAAGCTGTGCTTTTTGTATTTATTAGTGCTAGAGGCCTATTTCAGTCGGTACAGCGTTGTCGAATTTTTATAATACACTCTTAATACTGCTAAGGGCCTATTTCAGTCGGTTTATTGAATGGGGATTTATTGAATGAAGTCCCCCCAAGGCACAACTTTGACAGGAGTCCCCCCCCCCAGGCCCAACTTTGACATGAGTCCCCCCCAAGGTACCCCTATTTCAGTCGGTACAGCGTTGTCGAATTTTTATAATAGACTCTTAATAGTGCTAAGGGCCTATTTCAGTCGGTTTATTGAATGGGGATTTATTGAATGAAGTCCCCCCAAGGCACAACTTTGACATGAGTCCCCCCCAAGGTATCCCTATTTCAGTCGGTACAGCGTTGTCGAATTTTTATAATACACTCTTAATAGTGCTAAGGGCCTATTTCAGTCGGTTTATTGAATGGGAATTTATTGAATGAAGTCCCCCCAAGGCACAACTTTGACATGAGTCCCCCCCAAGGTACCCCTATTTCAGTCGGTACAGCGTTGTCGAAATTTTATAATACACTCTTAATAGTGCTAAGGGCCTATTTCAGTCGGCTTATTGAATGGGGATTTATTGAATGAAGTCCCCCCAAAGCGCAACTTTGACATGAGTCCGCCCCAGGCACAACTTTGACACGAGTCCCCCCGAAGGTACAACTTTGACAGGAGTTCCCCCAAGGCCCAACTTTGACATGAGTCCCCCCCCCCAGGCCCAACTTTGACATGAGTTCCCCCAAGGCCCAACTTTGACATGAGTCCCCACCCCACAGGTACAACTTTGACATGAGTCCCCCCCCCAAGGCACACCTTTGACATGAGTCCCCCCAAGGCCCAACTTTGACATGAGTCCCACCCAGGCCCAACTTTGACATGAGTCCCCCCAAGGCCCAACTTTGACATGAGTCCCCCCCAAGGTACAACTTTGACATGAGTTCCCCCCCCAAGGCACACCTTTGACATGAGTCCCCCCAAGGCACACCTCCCCTCATTGGGAAAAAGAGAAAAAACGTTGTTTTGCGGCTATAAGACGGTTTGGACTTCCACCGTTATTTGTTACAATATCTGCAGCTGAAATACATTGGTTTGATTTAATGAAAACTTTATCATGGAATTTAGATCGTCACGAATTAACTAAAGAAGAATTTGTCGATATTAACAAGTTTAGCAGTAGGCCTCTGGCACTAAATTAAAATCTGTCAATGTCAGATTTTCATGTTTTAAATAATGAAATAATGTCGTGTCTGTATAATTTTTATTTTTTATTTTTATTTTTTTTATTTATAATACTGTCTGTTAAAGACTTCTGTGGTCACGAAATTTGGTGCGTAAATTGTTTGTAGGCATCCGGCACTTATTGTAACTGCATTTCACGAAATTCGAAATCCCCCCCCCCCTTTCTCGGAGTCGGATGGCAATAAACATGTGTAAAAACATGTTTTTCCGTTTGAATTCGCTTTGAATTATCTTAGAATGTCGAATTTTGGTGTGTGGATATTGATTAAGTGTACGCATTATGTACATTAGTGGGATTTTGCAAAACTTCGAACTCACCCGCTGAGGGTGGGGAAGTAAGAAGTGGGTAAGTTGTGCCGAAGACAGTGGGGACCCAGACTCCTAACATTGGGAGCGAGAAAACCTCTACCAATCACAGCGAGAACTTAGGTTATTAATAAAGATATGGCATTTTGACAAATCATTTAAGTTTAACGTCCAGCGAAGCGGGCAAAGCCTGCTAGTAAATAAATAAATACAAAAAGCACAGCTTAAGTATCGGAACCCTTTGGTGACTTTAAATATTTTAAGCCATTTTTGCGATGAACTGAATTGGCTATCTCAATTGTGCAATTAAAGATCTTGGCGAGAAACGTCCGAGCTACTTCGGTGCCGAATTTCAAATTTTGCCAAAGGGATCCAATACTAAAGCTGTTCCATATCGAATCTGGGTTGAAAACGGAAAAAGGGTAAAATAAATTAGAAATATCAGACCTATATTTATACATTTGATACCGAATGAAAGGGACGATTTTCCTGAATCCAGGGGTTCAAACAGTTTTTCGATGCGACAATTAGATTTTTAAAAAATAACTAAAGTATGAAATTTAAGTGACAACGGAAAAACGGATAAAGGGAAAAATAAATTAGAAATATCAGACCTATCATTACAAATTCAGTACCAAATGAAAGAGGTGATTTTTCTGAATCCTGGGGTGTAAACAGTTTTTCGATACGACAATTAGATTTTATAAAATTAACTAAAGTATGAAACTTAGATGGCAACACTTCATTTCAATCTTTTCATAATTTCTAGTGAAAATCACGCGAATACAAAAGTCTTTAACTTAAAAATTTATTTTTATATTTTATTTTTTCATTCAAAGCATTTTAGTGAAAGAATATTTATGGCGCATGCGCAGGCGTTTTTTACGCACAATTTAAACACTAATCATAATTTTGAAAATTTCTATAGATATAATTTCAAGTTGGATGAAGACCTAAGTTTCTGCCAAGCGCCGTTGAATTCCGTCCAGCCGTTCTCGAGTGATGCCCGGACAAACGTGTTTTAGTCTTTTACCCCCTAGGGGGGGGAACGGGGGGGGATTTCTGAAAAGTTGATAGATATAATTTTAAGTTGGGTGAAGACCTAAATTCTTGCCAAGCGTCGTTGAATTCCGTCCAGCCATTCTCAAGTGATGCCCGGACAAAAAAAGCGACATTCGGACACGATGACACATACACACACACACAGGCAAAATTTTCTGAAGTCATTTTCGGCTTTCATGGGGTGTAAAACGTGAAGATATCGCAAAATTTTCCGATTCCGACAAATTTACAGACAAAACTCTGATTTTATTAATATAGATAATAAATCTTGAAAATTAGTAGAAAATAAAACTTGATTTTCTATAAGAAACGTGAAACAGAGTATTTATAAACCAATGCGCAAATGCAGCAAAAGGAAATATAAAACCGAAATAAATAAACAAACTGATAATAAATGCAAAGTAACTCAAAACACATGGGGGGGGGGGGGGTGTCGTAGGGAATGGAAAATGAGAAGTTTCTGAAGAAACGTGTGCTTTTTAGCCAAAAAATACGTTTCTAGTTCCCGACTTCTCATAGATGAAAGCAAAAATATATAGCAAACGAATTGAAGATTAGAATTGAATTAACACAAAACATTAAAAAAGCAATTAAATTAATAAATAAAGTACAATAGTAAATATATCAATATAAAAATATAAAAATATACAAAAAATACTTGTCATATAAATTTGTCCTTATATATATTTATATTTTTGTATTTTTATATTTTTATTTTTATATTTACTATTGTACTTTATTTATTAACTTAATTGCTTTTTTAATGCTTTGTATTAATTCAATTCTAATCTTGAATTAAAGCTTTTTAAAGCTTTTTTTTAAGCAATTATTTCGTTTTTCAAGACTTATTTATATACGTTGCAAAAAGAAAAAAAAAAAAAAAAAAAAATATTGAGCTGAGCAACATTTCTGAGCGGAAAAGGAGTCTGTAAATTTCTACAAAAGTATTTTTCCAGGAAATACTAATTTACCTTTTAATTTTTAAGCCTAGGGGTTAACACTTCTGCTTTGCCATTTGAACTCGACATTACCGTTTAAGAAGCCACTGTGGCATTAAAATGTATTAGCTAAATAAAACTATGACACAAAATTCTTTTTTCCAAACTTGAACTTTATTTCTAATTATATGCACATTCAGAAATATGAAATCTTATGACTTTAAATATTAATGTATAAAGTCTTATCACTTACTCTTTTCCCTTTACACACACATTATTTTAGTTCCCCATCATACTATAGGTATGGGGAACTTATATAGGTATAGGGTGTTTCGTTGTCAATTGAAGTCAAGGGAAAAATAAAATTATCTGAACATACAAAATGTGACCCCCGAAAGAGAGACACAATTCGTATCTCGGCAAAAAAAAGTGGCACAACTCAAAAATGTGGTATTTGGGAAATTTTCACTTAAAGATAACAATAAAACATTGACTATCATTGACATAAAACTGACATAACTGTAGCTCAAACGGATAAATTGGGAGATAGAAATGAGATGCTTTCCTTGCACGTTGAGGCCCTTGATACACATTTTTCAATTACGTAAACTCAAAATTACCGTTTTTAAAATTTGTCTTATTTTTCTTGCCAGGGTGGGAGTTGCACGAGGTCCTTTAACAAAGGTAAATTATATCACAAAATTCCACTAAGAACATTTGGAGCAAACTGGGCCTAAAGGGAGAAGGTCCTTCCAGGGGCGCGCCGACCCGGTGTGCGAAGTGTGCAGCGCACACAGGCGCCAGGTTAAGAAAGGCGCCAGCCGAGGATAAATTATTTGAAAAAAAAAAAAAAAAAAAAAAAAAATATATATATATATATATATATATATATTGCTTTATTAAATCTGATTTCATAATGCCGGTCTAAAGTCATACGAGTAGTGCTGCTAAATGAGGCGCCTTGAAGAATATACTGGCAAAACTTGTGTTCCTCATATAGTTTAGGAGGTTTTTTGGGAAAGGGCAAGTTAAAAGTGGAATAATTTTGTAAAAATGTACCTACCTTCAGCAAAATTTTCTTTGACTTTTTTAACATATTAAATTATTCTATTGAAATTTAAAAGGGCATCTTAATCTCCCCCCACCCCCTATCTTCTGGCGGAAAAAGGCCACTTAGGTTAATAAAAAGACAGCATAATTCGATTGCAAAAATAAAGATTTAATATAACCGGAGATTTTATTTAGAGTACTTTTTTCCCCTTTACATTATCGATGTAACCTCTATATTAATAAAATCGGACTTTTGTCTGTAAATTTCTCAAATTCGAAAAAAAAAAAAAAAAAAATTGCGAAATCTTCACATTTCACACATCTGGAAAGCCAAATCTGATTTCAAAAAATTTCCTGTGTGTGTGTGTGTGCGTGTGCAGTCGTTGTGTCTGCATGTCTATAACATTTTTGTGTGAGTATCACATGAGAACAGCTGCACAGTATTTAACGATACTTGGCAGGAATTACCCAACTTAAAATTATATCTATAAACTTTTGTAAATTCTTCCCCCCCCCTGGGAGGGGCAGGAGGTAAAAACACGTTTATATGCATAAATTGGCTTCAAATTACTTCACATGGAACATCATTGTCTACAATTTTGAAATTTTTGATTTTTAAGGGGAGAGGAAGAAAATCGATTTTCGGGGGAAAATTTCGTAAACTCCGGATATTTGAGTAGAAAAATACCAAAAATAGTACAAAAATGTTGAAAACAGCCATGCATCTCCTTTAGGACTAGAAAAGCCTCGGTTCGGGAACGAACCGGATTCTGAATGCGGGAAAATTTTTAAAATCAAACTCGAAATGTACGAAACTCAAACTGTAGAAAACAGCCAGATGCTGCTTGCGTGCCAATAGGTCAAAGTTTGTTAATGAAATCATTTTTAAATTTATGAAGTCAATGAAGGTAGTGAATCAACGGAGGCTTTGCTTGCTTCGCTGGTCACTATATTTAAAGGAAACTTTTCTTTATATCGCTTTATCAAAAAAAAAAAAAAAAAAAAAAAAAATCATGAAATTGCTCTAAAGCCCGCTTTGGTTCCCCGCTGCCTTCGGTAGCGACCCACTCATTCGCAAACGCTCGGGTGCCTGTGTATATTTTCTGTGACAATAGCTTATCAGTGGGCTTCCATTTGGGTGCTTATCAGATGACACTTTCGAAACGGACAATATCGAAAAAATTGAAGCAGCAATTTTATATTTGAATCCCAGTTACATATGAACAACACTATTGTACGTGGTGTACATAGTATTTTCTTTCACGTTATTTTCTATATTTATTTGATTTATTCGATCAACCATAAAATGACAACAGTTTCGCGCCAAGTATAATACTATTACAATGTGCTATGATCGGTTACGTCTATCGCATGAGACAATTTTCAGGGTTATAATAGTAGTTGAGTTAGTTAATAGTAGTTGGTAGGGTAGGTGATTGGCATGCTCCAGTAATTAACATCTATCCCGAAATAATTAATAAATAAGAAAAATAATAAAATCATATATTTTATATATAAGAATTTTAACATTTTATGTCAAACACTGAAGCATAGGATGCTAATAACTGGTAAAATGAATGACTAGCAGTGTCAAACACTGGAACATAGGGTGCCAATGACTGATAAAATGAAAAACTGGCAGTGTGAATTACTGGAACATTGAGTGGGTGTCAAATAAAAATTCATAAAAAAAAAAATAATTGTTATCAAATGTATATATTTTAACATATATGTGGTTCTGAATGTCTTTCATGCCATATGTACGAACTTAAGATTTCTAAAAATATTTTCTGATGACTAGAACATTAAAAACATCAGCGACTGCTCTAAAAGTGTCAATCACTGGTGCACTTACCCTATATAGAAAAATAAATAATGAAGTATATAAACCTGATCATGGTACAGCCTTAATATAGCTCCCCTTGGCGACTTTTGAAACTTCATCGCCACTTTAGACAAAAACACATACTACTTTATGTGATTAATTTTTTTGTTTCTTTCTTTTTTTTTTCCTTACCTGTTCTTTCTTTTCTGTTTTTCAATATTTTATAATTTATTTATATTTTTGATGCGCTACTTGGCTGAAAGTGGCTTTTGCGAAAGTGGAGTTCTTATCGAAAAATGTCCGATCTATTTCAGCATCAAAATTTTAAAAATTACTAAAAGATTATCAATAAGTAAAGCTCTTTAGTATAATGCTGAATTAGCTTTCATGCCGAGCGCGATTTATCCGTGCCAAAAACATACTATTTAAACAAAAGGGAAAAAAAAATCTAAAATTGAGGTATATAATTTTTTTTTAACTCCATTTTCATGTTTTTATTTTTTTATATGCATGAGCAAATTTAATATTTTATAATTTTTTTATTTTTTGCATGAAAGCATATTTCATTTTATACTTAAACTAGTATGTTGTGGCCACCACAAGACTTTCTTCTATATTTTCCTATACATATTCAATCAGTAACAATATTTAAAAAAAAAAAAAAAAAAAAAAATACAATTTTTTTTTTCTAAGGGTTTTTTTTTTGGAGGGGTACTTGTTTTTTTAAGGGTACTTCCCCCCCAGGGGGGGAAGCGATGCCTCCCATGCACAAAAATTTTTTCCTAGTTACGTACTACTATTATCAATAATTCATATTAATTTTACAATCACAAGTGTAAAATAACTCTTATTATGCACATTTATACGAATTTTTGTCTTATTCTGCCATGTTAAAAATTTAGATAAAATGCTATCACAGCGCCTCCTGTTGAGCTATTGATCCGCAAATATAATCAGCACCAGTTTATGTCGGGGACCAACTAAATATCAAGTTTGGTAAAATTTCGTTTAAAAAAAAAAAAAAAAAAAAAAAAAATACGATTTTTTTTCTAAGTTTTTTTTTTTTTGTTAAAAGTAAAAAAAATCGATAACTTTGTTTTAAATTATCACAGATTTATGGTTCAACCATTCGTTTTAAAGGTATTGACTAGATCTTTCGAATGATACCCATCTTCAAAATTTAACCCTCCCGGGGGGGTACTTCCCCCCCAGGGGGGGAACCGATGCCCCCCCATGCACCATTTTTTTTTCCTAGTTAACTACTACTATTATCAATAATTCATATTAATTTTACAATCACAAGTTTAAAATAACTCTCATTATGCCCATTTATACGGAATTTTGTCCTATAAAATGCGATCACAGCGCCACCTGTTGAGCTATTGATCCCCAAATCTAATGGGCACCAGTTCATGTCAGGGTGCAACTAAATACCAAGTTTGGTTAAATTTCATTCATTGGTTCGTGAGATACAGCGTCCACAAAAAAATGATACAGACAGACAGACAGACAGACAGACACACAGACAGACACACAGACAGACATTTTTTAAAAACTATCAATTCGTGTTCAGGACATCCCAAAACGTGTAGATCCGTCAAAAAACGGAGGTCGAAAATTTTCGCGAATCCAATACTTTCTCTATATTACATATGGAAGAAAGTAAAAAAAAAAAAAAAAAAAAAAAAAAAACTGCATTTTTTTTTTTTCAACAATTAAAATTTTAAGTGCCCAATTTTTAAGCTATTACCAGGTTATTATTTTCATATTTTAATTAATTTTAAAAGATCTAATCAAAATTTCGTTACAAATAAGGTACCAAATAAAAGGGGCGATTATTTTGAATCCGTCAGATTAAACAGCTTATCGATCGGACTATTAGATTTTTTAAAATTAACTAAAGTATGAAAATTTGGTGGTGACTTGCGTCCACAAACAGACAGAGTCCAAGGAAATCTCTTAGCCGTTTATATATATAGATATTTCCAAAAACCCATTTTTTTAGTGTTTGGGATTTTCGATCTTGGGGGGAGGGGGTTACGAGCGATCAAATTCGAGACCCATTTTTTGGTGCTAAATTAGTCTTGGGAAATTTATGGGAGCTGCGGTCACGAATTTTGGTGCGTGTATTGTTTATATGCATCCAATGCCTATACTGACGGGATTTTACGAAAATCCCCCTCACTTTTTTCAAGGGAGAAAGGAGGCAAAAATCGCGTTACTAAGCATAACTCGGCTCTAAACTACTTCACAGTGAGAAAATTGCATATGGGGAGACTAGATTTGAGAAACTCCCCCCCCCCCTCTCCCCCCCCCAAAAAAATAAAGCATTTTCTGAAAATTGCGATTTTTAAGGGGTGGGGGGAAGGGAAAATCGATTTTTGGGGGGGGGGGAATTTCGCAAATTCCGGATTCTACTAAAAGATTTCTACTAAAAATGGTACAAAGATGTTGAAAACATGTATGCGTGTTCTTTAGGATATTTCCACACCCCCCCCCCCTTTTTTTTTGTAATTTTTTTATTTTTTTTTGGGGGGGGAGGATAAAGATGGGGTAAATTTGAGACCCCCCCCCCCTCTTTTATCGCTAAATTTGTCGTGTAAAATCTATGGGAATTGCGGTCACGTATTTTGGTACGTAAATTATTTCTATGTATCCGACACCTATTGTAATGGGATTTTACGAACTCACCCCTTTCCTTCCTTGAGGTCACAAACACGTTTCGAAGCGTCGCCTTACTCCAAATTATTTCAGCAAGAATAAATTTTTATGCGTGGATTAATTGTTTTCGAGACTATTTTGTTACTAGCAGGCTACGTCCGCTTCGCTGGTCACTATATTTAAATGAATTTTAGAAAGAATTATCAATATTTATTTTTTTACACCACATTATACACAAAAACTAAAAAAAAAGTAACTAAAATTGCTTCAAACCTCGCTTCGGGTACTCGCTGTCTACGGCAGCTCTTTTCCCTCCTGCACTGTATCAGGTCTAGGTTTCCCATGCCTGCAGAAAGATCTTTCCCAGGCACTTTAATCTGGATATTTATCGACGACAGGAAAGATCTGCTACTATTTAAGAACTACGATTTTAAAGATGACTGTATCTCAGCATCTATTAAATATTTTAGTTTTGAACCATGTAGCCCATGCTATTTACACTATATTACGATTTGATTTCGACCAATGTAATAAAATAAATAAAAATAAAAAGTAGATTAAAAAAAAATATATATAAACAAATAAATTTTAATCAATTTAATCCTTTTTGCTATGTATGTACTTCCATTTTTCCCGATAAATACTGTAAATAATAATAATAATAAAAAAAAAAATAAATAAAATAAAAAGTTTTTTCATTTAAAAGAATTAATTAAAAAATTAAAAATAAGAAGTTGGTCTACTATAAAAACTTAAACGTAACTGTTATAAAAACGTTTTTAAAATTAAAACTATAGAGCATTTCCTCGTGACGTCTGGTGGTTGGCAAAAAAGCGCGCTCGACTTTCCCGCGCCCCGCCCACCATTGATTTTCCGTTGGTAATCCGCCATCGCTATGCTTTTCCCAAGCCTTTTTGCCAACCACTCATAAAAGTTGAGATGTTTGTTTACAAACAAGGAACTGCCCTATTAATTATACTTAATTTTTTCTACTGCATTACAATTTTGTTTCCAAAAAAAAAAAAAAAAAAAAAAAAATCGCCTTTAAATGAATGTATTAAATAAAAATAAGTTGCGTAATAGCCGTTGCTAAGATACGCAGACGATTGAAGCAAAATATTAAATTTATGAAAAATGAAACAAAGAAGCCAATATTTAAAATCGGAAATACATTAATTTAATAAATTCAAATTCGAAATTCGAAAAAATCTCGATTAGGTGCACACTTGCAGGGACCCAGGTACCTATATGCCAAAATCTAAAAATTTAATATGTTTAATTTTTTCTACTGTATGTGTATAACTATTTGATTTCAATAAATATAATAAAAAGATTTCTTCCTCAAATGAATTCAAATAAATAAATAGTTTAATAGCCGTTGCTAAGATACGCAGACTTTTGAAACGAAACAAATTTCTGAAAAATGAAACATTGAAGCCAATATTTAAATTCGAAAAAACATTAATTTAAAAAATTCAAATTCGAAATTCGAAAAAATCTCGATGAGGTGCACACCTGCAGGGTCCCAGGTACCTATATGCCTAATTTGGAGGCTCTGCGATTAGTAGTGTGAGCACCAGAGCGCAGATACACGCACAGACACACACACACAGACACACAGACACTCAGACACTTCTCTTTATTTATATAGATAATTACCAGTAGCATCAGTGGAACAATCTTTCTCTAAAAAAAAACCCTTAAAACCCTTTAAAAAAACCTTCCATAATTAACCAAGTCAAATCTTGTCACTATATCGATAGTCATATATTAATTTGATCTCAACAGTATTTCGAGAGTTTTCAACAATGAAATTCAGAAAAACAGAACTTACTACGGAATTTTTTAATTTATTTTTTATTATAGTATTGTAAAGAGTTAAACCATTCCTAAATGAAAGGTGTTGTTTCAACAAAAGCAGATTTACAATTCAAGTGCAAATAAGGAGCAGTTCATTCAATTTTAACGGGGGTAGGGTAGAAGGTGATTATCAGCCTTGGATACAGACTTGGCAACATAACGATGAATTTGACGACATGGGGACCACACTTGGCGAGAAGTAATAATTTAGTGTTTTCGAAGTTTCGAAGCTCTATCTTCAATTAGAGCCGAGTTCTGGAATATTCTGGATTCATTAATTGGCTTCTGGCACAGAATAACTTCAAAAGTTTGCCAAATCATGAACAGAAATCATAAAAACAGAAGAGACACTCCCAAAGATTGTATTCAGACATTTGTTCTGAACGTTCGTTTCGGTTTAAATGGTTTATATTTTATTCTTAAATGAGTAAAATTCCACTCTGTGGTGTTTTTAATGTTGTTTTATGACTTTTTGCGGTATGAATTTGAGTACAATAATTTACTGTTTTTTTTTTTTAGAATAATCCTTGAATAAAATGTGTCTTTCGACATGACACGCAAGAAAATCGACATTTTGGTAATAATATGGATAGAGACTGATATTGTGGATTAGTATGATATGCGCAATACTCACAAAAGGTATAATGAAATGAGGGAACGTTTAGTTCACTAACATTACGTTTTGTGTTTAAATATTTACTTAAAAATTAGACCCAAACAAATAGAAACGCTTATACTTAGAGCTCTCATCTAAGCCACGTAATGTAATACCTCAACGCGGCATTGCTGCACACACATTCACACTAAATCTGCCTATTTTGGTTTCCTCTATTTGCCTTCAATTTTCTTGCTAAATGATAACTTTTTATAAAATGATTTTTTTTTTTTTTTTTTTAGTAATATAGGGCACCAACTGAAACTCTGCACACAGGCGCCTGACAGTGCTGG
This sequence comes from Salticus scenicus, assembly GCA_963930645.1. Lineage (NCBI taxonomy): Eukaryota > Metazoa > Arthropoda > Arachnida > Araneae > Salticidae > Salticus > Salticus scenicus. Next base: position 294,220,231 of record OZ005655.1, on the reverse strand, counting down.
CGCGCCCCTGGGTCCTTCAATAAAGGTGGACTTTAGAAGGATTTCATTGTATATTAATTACAAACCATTTTAAAGCTACATCGCAGACACACAAACGAACGAATCAATGAACCCTTTGCACCTTCTTTGGAAAGGTGCTTAAAAGGAAATCAAAACAGTTTCATCTAAAAAAGCAACCTGCTTTCGTTAGCTTTTTTATCAGAAAGTCTTTCTCTCTTTTGTGTGCGTATCATTTACTTCCTTTTCAAATAATATGCCCGAACTTATCAGCTTGTATCCGCAACTGATTAGCTTATTACGATATCTCCTGATCACTTTAATACATAGATAACGAAAGGAGGTGTAGACACAATATATAGAAAACAAGCTTATTATGCAAGTCGAATTCCTTGTTTGTCGGTGAGTTTGACTTCTTTTGTTTATTAATTTAATGTTATTTAATTATTTAGATTAGTGTTGCCAACTTTTATATAGATATATAGGGACTTTTATATTTAATATACATTATTAACTTTTAATTATAATGCATGTTTAATCGTATTGTTTGTATAATCAATTATCATATGTATCAAAAATCATTCTTAAAAAAATTAACGGTAATTATTTAATAAGAAAGCTCTTACAAGTTGGCAACACCAATTTTTTAGATTTAGAATAGAATTTGCTTTATTTTTTTTTTTCATTCGATCGCAAAAATCTCTTTTCGATTCAAATTTTGAATTCGTCTTATTGTTAAGTTTATTTTCTTTGAAAAAAAAAAGTAAAACTGAAGTTTTAGGTTATTTCTTTCGAATATTCCAAGATCCCGAATTGGAATATGCTAAATATATTTTACGAATAAATGTTAAAAGTATTCGAGCTTTAATTCTGTTTTCTGACTTCACCATTCGGAGTAGAAGTATTCGAAATTTTTTAAAGGGGCGGGTAACGTTTAGTTCCCGGGAATCAAGATTTACAAATGTAGGTAAGAAAACTGTTTTTGGCTTATTCTGTTTAATATAAAGTTTAACATTGTTTTTGGATTTAGTAGGCCTGTCTATGCAGCTCTCATTGTCATAAATGTTTCTAAAGTGCTTCTAAATTTATATATGCTAAAACGTTCACAACAGCATTCTATTTTATTTCTTGTTGAAAATGATATAAATAGAACTGTTAATTTCTATACAGAGATTCTCAAAAGAATTCGGATACATTACGTTCTATGAAATTAATTTCTTTAAAGTATGATTTGACATCTTTATACTCCAGAAAACTACGAATTTATACAGTATTCAGATGCACAGAAGGTTATTCAAACTAAAATCTTCTTCACGCGCCATTTTATGGCGTGTGAAGAAGATTTTTAGTTTGAATATTGATTGTACACCAGTGAGTGGTTTAAAAGAGCAAATTCCTTTAAAAGTTTATTATTCTTTTCTTTCAGTTGTTTTATACGTTTTTAACAGAGTTCAAAGTTTAAATATTGAAAGGTGCAACGGGTCAGTGTGAAAGGGATGTATTATCTATGCAAACTACAAAATTTTCCTTTCTTATTTTGGCTAATTGAAAATAAACAATCAACATTACATGTTCGACGATTTCCAAACCTTAATTTGTTTTACTAGACTTTTTTACTTTCTTCTATATTCAATAGGTGAATTGGATTTGTAAACATTTTCGACTTCTGGTTTTCGATAAATTTACACGTTTTGACCATTTTTAGAAAATGTCTGTCTGTTTGTGTGACAAAAATTTTGTGGCAACTGTATCTCAGGAACTACTGCATAGAATTACATATAAATTTATATGCCGATGCACCTTGACAGATATTAATGTCTGTCAAATTAAGGTGCCAATTGCTCAACGGGTAGAACTGCTATACAGTCATTTCCGCAATTTCAGGGAAGGATATATCTAAAAAACTACTGCACGAAATTACATGTAAATTTATATGCAATTTCAGTCAAATGCAACTTGACATAAGTTAGTGCTTATCAACTTTTGGTGCCAATTAGCTAACAGGCGACGCAGCTATACATCGATTTCCGCAATTTCAGGGAAGGTTATATCTCAGGAACTACCGCACAGAATTGCATATCAATTTATATGTAGAAGCGCTTTGACATAAATTAGTTTATGTTAACTTTTAGTGCCAATCACTCAACAAGTAGCGCTGCTATACAGCGATTTCTGCAATTTAAAGGAAGGCTATATTTCTAGTTATTTTGCGTATAATCGAACACAATTTGGTATATGAAAAGGCCATTACGAGATATTATGCTGATTAAATTGGGTGCATATCCACTAATAGGTGGCGCTGCTATATTGCAATTTTTCCCGAGAACGAGAAGGATGCGATCTGCACGGTAAAAATTCACTTCCTTTGGGCATTTAGTGTAACACCTCTCTGAGATGAAAATCGTCTGTTTTCGTAATGGATAACAAAATAACACATAATTTGTACTGTGTGAATTTGTATAGGAAAATATAGAAGAAAATTTTGTGACGGCCACAACATACTAGTTTCTTTTCTAAATTTATTTTTCTAAATTTTATGTAAAAAGCACAAATGAGCACAGAAGGGAACTGTTTGTACGCCTTTCAAAGAACGGGCATAAAAAGATGTATAAATAAGAGGTAAACCAGAATCTCTATATGTATAAACGGCTAAGAGATTTCCTTGGACTCTTTATCCGTGATTGGACTCTTTGTCCTTGGATTTCTTTGTCTGTGTATTGACGCAAGTTGCCACCAGATTTTCATACTTTAGTTAATTAAAAAAATCTAATTGCCCGATCGATAAGTTAATTAATCCGACGGATTCAGAAAAATTGTCCCTTTCATTTGGTACCTTATTTGTAACGAAATTTTGATTAGATTTTTTGAAATTAATTAAAATATGAAAATAATAACCTGGTAAAAGCTTTAAAAATGAACATTTAAATTTTTAATTGTTGCCAAAAAAAAAAAAAAAAAAATTAAATATTAAATTTGCTCATACACATGAAAAAATGAAAATATGAAAATGGAGTAAACTAGTGTGTTGTGGCCACCAGAAGGTTTTCTTCTATATTTTCCTATATACATATTCAATCAGTAACAATATTAAAAGAAAAAAAAAAAAAAAAAAATACGATTTTCTTTCTAAGTTCTTTTTTTGTTAAAAGTAATACATATTCACAATCAGTAACAAAAAAAAAAAAAAAAATCGATAACTTTGTTTTAAATTATCACAGATTTATAGTTCAACCATTCGTTTTAAAGGTATTGACGAGATCTTTCGAAAGATACCCATCTTGAAAATTTACTCCCCCGGGGGGGGAGCGATGTCCCCCCCCCAAAAAAAATTAACTAGGGAAAAAAATTGTGCACAATTTTTTTCCCTAGTTAACTACTGCTATTATCAATAACTCATAATTTTTACAATCACAAGTTAAAAATAACTCTCATTATGTACATTTATACGAACTTTTGTCCTATATTGCCATGTTAAAAATTTAGAAAAAATGCGATCACAGCGCCACCTGTTGAGCTATTGATCCCCAAATGTAATCAGCACCAGTTTATGTCGGGGACCAACTAAATACCAAGTTTGGTTAAATTTCGTTAAAAAAAAAATACGATTTTTTTTTTTTTTTTTTTTGTTAAAAGTAAAAAAAAATCGATAACTTTGTTTTAAATTATCACAGATTTATAGTTCAACCATTCGTTTTAAAGGTATTGACGAGATCTTTCGAAAGACACCCATCTTGAAAATCCCCCCCCCCCCTGGGGAGGTACTTCCCCCCAGGTGGGGGGGATCCGGTGCCCCCACATGCACAAAATTTTTTCCCTAGTTAAATTTTTTCCCTACTATTATCAAAAATTCATATTAATTTTACAATCACAAGTTAAATATAACACTCATTATGTACATTTATACGAAATTTTGTCCTATACTGCCATGTTAAAAGTTTACATAAAATGCGATCACAGCGCCCTCTGCTGGGCGATTGATCCCAAAATCTAATCAGCACCATTCCATGTCAGGGTCCAACTATATACTACCAAGTTTGGTTCAATTTCATTCATTGGTTCGTGAGATACGGTGAAAAATACGAAATTTTGTGATCACAGCGCCACCTGCTGGGCGATTGATCCTCAAATCTAATCAGCACCATGCCCCGTCAGGTTCCAACTATGTACCAAGTTTGGTTGAATTTCATTCATTGGTTCGTGAGATACGGTGAAAAATACGAAATTTTGTCCTATACTGCCATGTTAAAAATTTACATAAAATGCGATCACAGCGCCACCTGCTGGGCCATTGACCCCTAAATCTAATCAGCACAATGCCCCGCCAGGGTCCAACTATATACCAAGTTTGGTTGAATTTCATTCATTGGTTCGTGAGATACGGTGAAAACAAGAAACCACAGACAGACAGACACACACACACACACACACACACAGAGAGACAGACGGATAGACAGACATTTTTTAAAAACTATCAATTCGTGTTCAGGAAATCCCAAAACGTGTAGATCCGTCAAAAAACGGAGGTCGAAAATTTTCGCGAATCCAATATTTTCTCTATATTACATATAGAAGAAAGTAAAAAACAATTTAGATAAAGTTGTACGAGAGTTTCAGAAATTAATGGAAGCATAAATGAACGTTAAATAAATAAAATAGTCGTATAATAACAGGAGACTTGGCGTTGGAATATTAAAACCCGAATAAACTACTACGTCAGAAACGCCAAAAGAAAAATATTTGTGATGCATACAGCTGTTTCGGTAGCCTTAAGCGTACCGTCCTCAGTGCAAAAAGAATTCTGAATCTGGAGAAGTGCTCGTATATATAGGAGAAGGACCGAATTTAGTTCAACCAATAGGATTACGGGAAAGGTGGAGTGTGTGGCCAATAGGAATTTAGGAATGTTGTGTAAACAGTAGAAAAATTAAGAAAATGTGGACTGAATGTAAAATTTCCAACAATCAGACAAATAGGGAACAGTGAAATCACAATTTACAAGGTTTTTAAAATTTTTTATAAATAATATATATACAATATATTAATTTTATATACAATATTTTAATATATGCGCACCTTATTTCACTTAATGGTAATCTAATTCAAAAATGCTTTTTAATTATTTGCCTTGCGATTTTTATGCTTTTTCTTAATGTTTTTAAGGTACAATACCATCTATGAGCAAACTGAACTTTTCTTATGTGCTTACATACTTGCCAACCATCTCACTATGAACCGTGCAATTTTCAGTATCCGCCTTTTTTTTCACGCCAATAATTTTTTAGAGTAATTTTAGTCTTATTTAATCGTAAAAACATTTGGAGAGAATAACTCTAAAAATATAGTGGTGTGAGAAACGGGGCGTTTTTTCAGGGGCGTTAACAATTGTACGGTTATTAATGAGATGGGTGGCAAGTATGTGCGTATATAATATTTTTCATCGTGAGAAGCATTCTAGTACAAATCGTACTCTCGTACGTTAATTATTTGACTTTATATTAAAGTTTAAAATGTGTCATGGACTTTCGATTTAGCTTGTACGTAACCTATCGAAATTTTTTTGGTTATATAATGTGAGAAATGATTTTATAAGAATTCATAATTTCACAAGACTCTTTTCGATGCACGTAATTTTATTTTCCGATAACGTAAGAAAGATAATTTTGTTAATGATTCTCTTGTGCCATAGCAGTTAAATAAATATTCTCAGCTTTCTACTGAAAGTTGTGAAAAAAGACTTTTATTTGCCTTTTTATCTAGATTTAAATTTTTCTGTAAACTTATTATTTATTTTAATTACACCATTTTCTACAGAAACCATGCATTTTAATATCTTAATAATGTATATTAATTTCATTATGTCGAATGCAGCGTAACGCTATTATCGATTAAGCATTTGGCCACAGTTTTGATTTGGTGAAAATAACCGACGGATATAATAAGTAAATACCGAAACTCTTTTTCATGTTCCTGTATATGAAGGATAAATACAATATATAACCAAAATAATACATCTAATTCCATGTAATTCCTTAATATTTGTACTAAATTTCGAATGAATCGAATGATGTTTGTGACCAATATCATGATACTCACATACACGGGCGACTACCAACTGCACTCGGGCATGCAAACGCCTCCTGCTACCATTATGAATTTAGATCCTTCCACTGAAAGTAATGAAATAGAAAACAAAAGATGCAATGGGAAACCAAAAAAAAAAAAAAAAAAAAAAAAATATAATAATAATAATAATAATAAAATAAAATAATAATAATAAAATAAAATAAAATAAAATAAATAAATAAAAATAAATAAATAAATAAATAAAATCAATGGGCATCCCTACCTCGCTGTGCATGAATCTGAGAACGTCTGTAACTCGGCAATCACTACCACACACGTAAAAAGAAGAAAAAAAAATCATCACTGGACACCCTACCTTGCTGTGCATGATTCTGAAAACGTACGTATCTCGATTCCGCGGCAATCACTATCACGCACGTTCAAACCTAAAAAACATCACTGGATACCCCTACCTCGCTGTGCATGATTCTGAGAACGCCCGTAACTCGCTTCCGCGGCAATCACTACCCCGCACGTTAAAACAAACAAACAAAAAAAAAAGAATCACTTGACATTCCTACCTCGCTGTGCATGAATCTGAGAATGCCCGCATCTCGGTTCCGCAGTAATCACTCTCAGACAAAAAATAAAAATAAAAACACACGTAAATGACAAAAAAAAAAAAAAAAAAAAAAAAAAAAAAACTTCATTAGACTCCCTTACCTGGCTGTGCATGAATCTGAAAACGCAGGTAACTCGGTTAAATTACAAATAAAGTTATAAACTTCCAGCTAGGGCAGTTAGTATAATTCCACCAACAAACTTTTGAGTTCTTCCTATTCAGAGCGAAGGGGTGGTAAGATAGAAACTTGCAAGAGAGTAAGTGAAAGGGGGGTTAAGACTAGCGAGTGCAGTTGGTATATTTCGAGTGCAGTTGGATAACACCACATACACATACAGACACCGTAAACCTTTTGAATCGCAACAATGAGGCTTTACTGACGTGTCGGTAATAAGTCGCATAATAATTTCGGAACACTAATATTCGGCAGTTTTATTCGCGATTCATGCCTGATCCTGATCAATCAAAAATCATAGTACAATTAGAATGTCTATGGAAACAATTTGAGACATTTGCAGTGAGTCTGAAACTGATAACACTGCTCTGCATGAAAATTGCCCCCAATACCATTTTTGCATATTGTTATGTAAAATGACCGCTTGAATCCGAATAGGACACCCATTTTGCCCTATCACTCACCGTTTTTTAGGGACGGCCCTCTATTTTTATCACTTTTCAGTAATTTTATGGCTATAAATTTTATTTTTAGGGGAGGAAAGGATTAGTTTAACTGTTAAATATCTTCCGAGGGGCTACAGATTTGGAAAATTCCAAAGCATCACCACTTGCGGCAAGGGGAAAATTTAGGGCGGCTGGGGGAATTTGCCATTGAAATTACGTATTGCATTTCATATATTTTTTAATCTATTATTAATGTTATTTATTAAACATTATATATATATATATATTGTCTTTAAGTGTTAAATTAATTCTTTTTCATTCTTCAGATCAAATTCATGGCTATAAAATGACCGAACAGTGATACAAATTGGCGGAGGGTGTGGTGTCCCGGGAAAACGGTCGGTGACTGGACAAAATGCGAGTCATATTCAGATTCAAGAGGTCATTTTACATAAGAATCAGCAAAAATGGTATAAGGGCTCGAAAAAAAAAATTTTTTTTTTCTTGCAGCGCAGTGCAATTGACCCTATAAATAAAATTTCTATTTGTTTCTATTTGGTTACGCACTGACTTTGTGATTTCAAATAGTTTACCATGATTAAAACTAGTATGTCGTTGCCACCACAAGACTTCCTTCTATATTTTCCTATACAAATTCACTCAGTAACAATATTAAAAAAAGAAAAATTACGATTTTTTTTTTTTTTTCAAATTATTTTTTCGTTAAAAGTAAAAAAAAAAAAAAAAAAATCGATAACTTTGTTTTAAATTATCATATATTTATAGTTCAGTCATTCTTTTTAAAGGTATTGAGGAGACCTTTCGAAAGATACCCATCTTGGAAATTTACACCCCTCGGGGGGGGGGGGGGGGGGTTACTACCCCCAGGGGGGGAAGCGATGCCCCCACATGCACATTTTTTTTCCAAATTAACTACTACTATTATCAACAATTCATATTAATTTTACAATCACAGGTTAAGAATAACTCTCATTACGTACATTTATACGAAATTTTGTCCTACACTGCCATATTAAAAATTTAGAAAAAATACGATCACAGCGCCGCCTGTTGAGCGATTGATCCCCAAATCTAACCAGCACAAGTTTATGTCAGGGGCCAACTAAATACCAAGTTTGGTTAAATTTCGTCAAATTTGGTAAAATAACTAAAAAAAAATCGATAACGTTGTTTTAAATTATCACAGATTTATAGTTTAACCATTCGTTTTAAAGGTATTGACTAGATCTTTCGAAAGATACCCATCTTGAAAATTTACTCCCCTCGAAGGGAGACTTTCCCCCCAGGGGGGGTGGCGAGGCTCCTACACCTACAAAAATATTTTCCCAGTTGACTATCTCTATTATGAGTAATTTTTGTAAATTTCATAATGATTACTAAAAAATAATTCTCTTTATGCACATTTATACAAAATTTTGTATTATATCACCATGTTAAAAATTTAGAAAAAGTGGGATGGCAACGCAACCTGTAAGACAATTTTTACAAAAGTGGATAGGCACTAATTTATGTCAAGGTGCAACTACATACCAATTTGTACGAAATTCTGTGCCGTAGTTCCTGAGATACAGTTGCCAAAAAATTTTGTCCCACACACACACACAGACAGACTGACAGACAGACAGACATTTTCTAAAAATGGTCAAATCGTGTTCTACCTCTCTCAAAACGTGTAAATCCATCAAAAACCCGAGGTCGAAAATTTTTACGAATCCAATACTTTCTTCTATTGAATATAGAAGAAAGTAAAAATCAGGACTCCATGCATGATGTTTACATGCTACAACTACAAAATCGTTATTTTTCAAGAGTAAAAAAATGGGTAGACTTTTCTTATAGGTTAGTTTTGTTTCCTTTCATATTGGTTCGTATATTTTTCATTTCAGCATATAGCTACTATTTATAACTTTATCGTTTGTGAAACTTAAGTTAGACATATTTCCAATTGTTAGTTTATAATAGAAATCTCAGGTAAAGATACAATTTCAGGTAATCCTTGGTGCGTTTTTTAAAATTTGACAATTTGGCTCGACATTTCATCTTGTTGCAATTCTCCAGGAGACATAATAAAACATATGTGAAGACTCTTTAAAATGCTTAAGTGCATTTAAAAAATGCTTTTTAGGAAATTGGCTTTTTATATCATGCGAGAAAGTTATATTTGCTACATCAGAATTCGTAAATAAGCATGTTTGGCGTAGCATTTGCAATTGGTACTCAAGAGGAATTTTTTAGCCAAACTTTAAATTATTTTCGATTCATCGATCATTATAACATCTGACTTTACTTTTAACGCTTTGGCATAAATTTAGAGATGCATAAAACCTAGGAATTTTGAAACGAGGGGAAAAAAACTGGGAATTTTGGGGGGGAAATGGGAAAATTTGGGAATTTTATAGGAAAAAAATTAATTCGAGAAATCTTAAACGAATAATATATTATTTATATAACATAAATAGCAATTTTAAGGATTTCAGATGTTGATAAGCCTAAAATTTCGTATTATTGCATCATATTTTATTTAAAATATGAAAATTCAAGCCAAAAAATTAGCTTTTTATACAAAAACGAGCAAAATTTACATATCGGAAAAAATTTCTCTTCTTATAATTCTTTCACATGTTCAGATACATGTAAACTTTACTTTTATTTAATTTTAATTTTAATTTAATTTAATTAATTTTTTTTAATTTTTAATTTTTGTTAAAATACTATTTTGTTTAGTAATTAAGTTTATTAAAATTCGTACACTTGTAGCATTGTATTAAAAATAGTATAACTTGCATGTAGGTTCACAATCCTATTTGATAATTTCCTTTTGGCGCCGTTTTGAATGATAACAATGTCGTTCTGAATTCTCTGCAACATCTGTTTACATTTGGAAACCATGGCAACCATTTTTGAAAATCACATTTCGCCTTATAATCACCGAAAAAAAAAAAATGCCAAATAGAGTTGTGGACTAACCTACAAGTTGTTCCATTTAAATCAAAGTTCTTGAAAAAAAAAAAAAAAAAAAGTGTATATTTTTCTGAATATTTTGAAAATTGGAATTGTAAATTTTTGGCGAGTGACCCAAAGTTGCTTCATACTAAATTCATTATGTTTGAATAAATAAACGTGCGTAAAAAACTGCTTAGACTATATTTTATGAGATAATCTTTAAGTGAATAATAATAATAATAATAATAATAAAAGCATGATTTTTGTAATCATAACATCACTTCTTTGGTTTACTGGTTGGCAGAAAATTGTTATAACCTTTTTCTTAACACCACCGCCACAGTTTTTAAATAAACTGATTGCAATAGCTATGAAGTTTATAATTCATTTTGTTTTTATTATGTTATCCCAGATAAAACATCATATGCTTGCTATTTTATTCCACCCTTAATCACAATAAATATTTTTTAATTAGTAATATCACAAATTATAGCATTACAATTATTGTTAAAACAAAGTTTTAAATAAACAAAGGCAACGAGGTATTGTTTTATTAGCTTTTTTATTATTATTATATTTATGAAAATTTTCTAATATTAGCGTTATTTATTTGTAATATTCATTATTTCAAAATTCCCAGTTTTTGGATATTTTGGAAATTTCATTTTTGTTTTAATTTCCCAGGGAAAAAGAACCTGGTTTTATTCCGGGAAAAAAAACAGACATTTTGAAAGCCTTGCAACACTATATAGATTTGATATCTGTCGTTCTTGGCGATTTTTGTATTAGGCATCAAAAACGTAATACGACAATGTATATGTCAGATGTATATTTTCGTAATATATATACTGTACGAAATATTGTTTTCTCTCTTAATATACATTATTAACATAACCATAATATTTGAAAGGAATTAAATATGTTCGCCAGATAACTTGGCGAACTTTTTTTTCCCTCCAAGAACGACAGATATTAAATCTGGTCCAAAATAACTAATGAATCGAATTTTAAAAATAAATGCTAACTATTTGTTATATCAGTAACAGGTGTAAACCATAATTTGACGTTGTTTCAATGTGTGTTGGCGGACTTGGCTTCATGGTCCCTATAACATATATCGGATCTAGTTAAGAATAAGCGACGGCCTTAGCGCAATTTCAGATTTCAACGATGCCAACAGGACATCGTGTTGTTTTCCTCGTAAACGATTTGCCCCCCCCCCCCCTCATAAAAAAAAAAAAAAAAAAAAAAAAAAATGGCGCACTTATCGTCCATTTGGCGACCGTCGCTCATTTTTAACTAAAACCCGTATATATCTATTTTCTATGTCTAATATATCTGATTAGATTATTTCATAGTAAAAATTCATCTTTTCATTTGACAGCAGCATTTTAATCCGAGCTTTGCGTTTGAAATGTAAACAAGATATGAAATATTGCCATAAATTAGCTAAATAAATAGGCATAGATTTGATATTTGTCGTCCTTGGCGATTTTTGTATTTTGCTATAAAAAACGCATTATGAAAATATGCATACCAGATGCATATTTTCATATTATGTATTGTTTGAATTGTATCACAAAATGCTACAAATGACTTATAACTTTAATACATTGTTGCATATACTATATACAACATTTGTATGTTTCTGTGCGGGGATTGCGCAATTACTTAGGAAGATATTTTTTTTTTACAAAAACTAGTATGTTGTGGCCACCACAAGACTTTCTTCTATATTTTCCCATGTTAATTCACTAAGTGCAAATAATTTGTTAAAACTATTATTTATTAAAATTATCTAACAGAATAAATGCGAACGATTTTCATCTTAGAGAAAACTAACACTAAATATCCAAAGAAAGACAGTTTTATTGTCTATAAATAACATCTTAAAAAATGCGTTTTTATAATGGTTATCTCACACATGAAGTTTTGTTTGATTATGCGCAATAGAACCTGGGATATAGTCTAAATTGCAAAAATCGCGACCTGTTGAGTGGTTGACACCAAAAGTTGATAGGCACTAATTTATGTCAAAGTGCATCAACGTATAAATTGATATTCAATTCTGTGCTGTAGTTCCTGAGATATAGCCTTCTCTTAAATTGCGGAAATCGCTGTATAGCAGCGCCACCTGTTGGTCAATAAGTATTGAAATATAATCAGCATAATGAATCATAATGACTTTCCCACATATGAAGTTTTGTTTGATTATATGCAATAGAACCCTAGATATAGCCTCCCTTTAAATTGCGGAAATCGCTGTATAGCAGCGCCCCCTGTTCAGCAGTTCACACTAAAAGTTGATAGACACTAATTAGGTCAAGGTGCATCTTCATATAAATTTATAAACGATTCTGAGCAGCAGTTCCGGTGATATAGTGGCCACAATATTTTTGTCACACACACACAGACGGACATTTTCTAAAAATGGTGAAATCGTGTTCTAGACCTCTCAATACGTGTAAATCCGTCGAATACCTGAAGTCGGAAATTTTTACGAATTCAATACTTTCTTCTATTGAACATAGAAGAAAGTAATTACTAATTTTTTTGACAAGTCTTTTGCTAATAACTAAGAACGGATTTTCATAAAATTTTACAAAACTTGCTGAAAAATTGACAAAACATTCAAAAAACATTATTCTGAATAATATTTACACTTGTATGGTGATGTAAAATACCTGGGTATTTATTTTTAAGGGTAAATACCCAAGGTATATATATATATATATATATATATATATATACCCAGGTAAATACCCAAAATGAGTATTTACCTGGATATTTATTTTTCAATGAACACGATTCGAATAAAATATCTGTATTTGTGTAAAATATGATATTGCTATATACAGAGAGAAAAGGAGAGACAGTATGTTTATAGAAAAAAATAGAAACATTTGAGACATATAAATTTTTAAATTGTTTAAAACTAAAATAATTAACGAGAAAAAACAAAACATGCATTTTGCATAAAATTTTTGATTTAAATATCAGCCCTTTTAAAGTTATAATATATATTTGCTGATTTTTAAGAGCAATGTTAGTAAATTTAAACCGAAAGAAAATGTTGAGTTTGATTTTTAAGTGATAAAGAACATTAATAATTGGGGGGAGGGGGGGATTGTAATGCTATTTAAAAAATCCTGAGAAGTATTGCAGGATAGACTGCAACCCTGTTAAAATAGCACTTAATAACCCTAAAATGACACTTAAAAATGTTCTAAATTAAAATTGTTTATAGCAATATATGTTGCAAGTTCTGTAATAAGTTCAAAAATAAAATTCTATAGGTATGTTGCGGATTTTGACCAAGTGATATTTTGCGTTTTACAGCTTTAAAATAAGATATTAATAAATAATCAAATTTGAGATAATGATAATCAATTTAACAGTTGTGAGTTTTCTGAATGTGAAAACAGAATTTAAAAATATGTATTAGATAGTGTGTTATAATAGGACAAAATTCCCCATACAATAATAATGGCTTTGGTTTCTGGCAGTAAGTAGAAAGTCCCTTAACACTAAAAAAGTTCCAAGCAAATTCTTTTTCTTACCTCTCTTTCTTTTCTTTTTCCCCCCCTCAACTTCTTGCACAAAATGTAATGTAATATTAATACATTAAAGTGTGTGAAAAATTGTTTATGAAATCAAAACCAAAACCACAAGTATTTTCACTCTTTTTCATTTTGTGGTTGGCTCCTTAATTGCACTCTGCACTGAATCGATAACGGAAAATATGAGATTTTAAATGTTTTTTGCATGTATGAAGTTCCAGGCCATTTCGTCTAGTATTTTTTTAGATAATGTAATATATATATATATATACCGGGTGATTCAAAATAGATGTTACAGCGATTATCTCGTAAACTAAGAACGATAGAAACAAACTTCCAATTACAAAATTGGTGCAAATTAAGAGTAGATTTCAGATATGGCATTCATCTCTACAAGGGGCTGTATACATATTAAATACGAAATTTAATTTTTATACCGCCCCTCCTATCATATGACTTATATTTAGAAAAATATTCTCCTCGCTCTAACAATCAAAATAAAAAAAAAATCATCTCTCTAAGTCAAATTCTCGCTGAGTTATTGCAATTTGAAAATTCTAGCATTTTTCGCCAAGTCTTAAGGGGTTGTATCAAAAGTGAGAAATTGTAATTACTATTGCTTTTGTAATATGACACACGTTGATCAGCGTTTCGGGGAGGAAAAAAAAGAAATCATTCAGGGAAAGACGGCTATTTTAACCTGTAATGTCTCTCTTTCTCCTAGTGAATACCCAAGAGAATACTCACTGATAATTTAACAAATAAAATTTATGAATAATTTATGTACTAAAAGGGAATTTTCAAATTCATTTTTTTTTTCTTTTTCTATATACATTCTTTTACTCATATACAAGGTGTAGAGAAAGAAATGTTTTTGAGCCAAATTTCCGAAAATTAGTTTTTGTTATATTAGCACGTTTTCAGGTCCTCTGAATTCAAAAATCATGTTTTTAGCGGTTGGTCTCTCTCTCTCTCCCTCCTTGTGTAAGTGTGTCTGTGTAATATTAGAATATCTCAAGAACAAATAGTAGCAGAAAACCTAAATTCGATATTCTAAATCCGTATCATATTACAGTGTGTACAGTGTGACATGTATAGACTGCCCTAAGCAAAATGAAAAGAACAAATTTTTTATACGCATAAAAGTATGTTTTATGTAGATTGTGGTATAGCAACCATTCATCATTCATTTACAGGGTTACCCAGAGTATTTCGATATATTGGAGCTATACTTGGGAATTGCTGGAAGTGTATTTCATTTTGTGTTAACCATTTTACATATAACACTAAATTTACGTATACAAAGTCATGTGTATATAGTTTATAGACAATATACAGGGCTACCTAAAATTAAGGTAACAAATTTTTTTATTATTATTAAATGTAATTGGTGTAAGCGTTTGCTGCTTTTTTTTTTTTTTTTTCGAAGAACACTGCTGACACAGAACAAAAAATTAATTTCTCATACCCATACTGTAAACAAAGTAGTTTTTGGAGAGCGATTTTTTTTCTGTATAATATCACATTTTAAGGCCTCCTGAATACGAAAGGTAAATCTTTATTCGTTGATCTGTATATATATGAATTATCAGCCTAATTTAACAACCAATAATCTGGTGTGCCACTCACATGACTTTCTCTTACAGTGAAATTTAATACCTTAAATATAGGTTGGAAATTAAGAGGTAACATAAAGAGTACTGTTATGTAAACCTATGTTAAAATAATTCAAATTAGGCTTCGGAGAGTTTTATATGATAATTAGTTCTGTGTGAGGGGGGAATCTCCTGAAATTATTCGACGCAGGCAATAATCAAACTTTAAAAAACTTGACTTTGGTAATAAGGAAGCCTCAAAACGTGTAAATAAACAAAATACAAGCGTTGCATATTTACCTTAAAAACATACATTATTTATCATATGTCTATGAGGAATTCATTTCCATTCCTGAGCAGCTTTCCTGGACATGGTAAAATATTATATTAAAGCACTTTCACTAGCAATAAAAAAGAATATTATAGCTTAAATATTTGCAACCCTGTATATCTTTTGAAGAATATGTACAAACCACAAAGTGCACCTAAATATAAACCTATAGTAATAATATACGGAACAACCTAAAATGCACTTCCATCAATTTTCAGCTATTGTCGCATTATAATCTAATTATTTTGTGTAGCCCTGTAAATGAACTGAGAATAATTTCCCTGCCATATTCTACATGAGGCATGTTTTTATGCATATAAAAAATATATATTCATTTCATTTGGTTTAGTGCAGTCTATAGGTGTTAAACTCTACTTACCTGCAATTTTCCCCATAGACGTAATGTATTTGAATATTCTTGAGTGTCCCTGTACACGAACCATTTGCTTCATCTCAATGAAAAGCTTAGTGTAGCATCCCTATATGATACATATTTAAAATACCAAGTTTGGAATATCTGCTGCTATTTGTTCTTGAGATATGCTGATAACAGACAGACACACACACAGACCAACCGCTAAAAACACGATTTTCATATTCAGGGGACCTCAAAACGTGTAAATATAACAAAAACACACTTTCGAAAATTTGGCCCAAAACAATACTTTCTCTACCTTATGGGTATGAGAAAGTAATAACTACAGGAAATGCGAATTTGATACTTTGGATTCCATATCTAGTTGCCACTTGAAAAGTTGATCAAGGTTTGCAAGTTTTAAGGAAATTGATAACAGACTTGATTTATGTTTTGATAAGTATAGGCACTATAATTAAACAGGGGTTGAGAAGGGCGGTAACCCCCTTGACATAGAATTATACATCTATACCATATTATATTCTATACAAAACATTATTTTAGAATACTAACAATAAATATGAATTTCCTTATGATTTTTACAGTATAAAGTTATTTAAATGTAACTTATAAGAATATCTGTCCCAAAACGCATTTTTTGTGCGTTTCTGTACTTAAACCAATTGTAGAGAATTAATTAATGCCATTTTAAATAGGGAATATCATATAGTAAACCTGAATAACATATGTCATTTCTCAAAATATTTGTAGACGCTGGGGATGGGCAGACGGACAGATGGACAGTCAGACAAAAAAAAAAAAAAAAAATGCAAATTGAAATCTTATTCACAGTTAAAAATTGTTAGAAAATGTTTAATGTAAACGAAAATGCAATTCCAACAAATGTTCAATAATAACCCTTAACGTAACTGAATATTTTTGTGAGCCCTGTAAATCTAATGCTAATCGAACTGTACAGTATTGAAAGCACCCTTTTGTGCATATGAATAACATATTTCAACTTCATTAAGATTTATGCAAAGTAATTAAATTTTGGTTTATAGAAATATCTTCACATAGAACGCAATTCTTTGGAATACTTCCGGGTGTCCCTGTATACAAACGAGTGATGGTGTTTACTCCATTTTCTATAGAAAATATCCGATAGAAAACTATAATAACGTATTTCAATTTTATTAATATATGGATAAATTAAAGGTATTAAAATATGGTTTATAAAAATACCTCTCATAGAACACAATGCCTTGGAATACTTTCGTGTGTCCCTGTGCACAAGCTAGCAGAGGTATTCACTCCATTTTCTATAAGGAACATCCGATCGTGAACTCAAATAACATATATCAGTTTCAGGGAATTCTATGAATATTCACGGGAGTTAGAGCGCGGACACACAGAAAGACGGATGGACAGACAGACAAATCGAAGTCATTAACACTTTCCAAACTTGCTGGAATTGTTGAAGAGCCGAAGTCATTAAATTTTTCAACCATGATGGAAAGTGGTAAAAATAAAGCACGAAAATTTTACACGGTTTTGCTAGTCTTTTAATTTTTTCCCTCTCTTAACGTGTTTTAATTTGCAGGTGACCCCCCTAAGAAATTTAAGTATTAAATTTTTTAACAATACGAAATAATGTAAATTTGCATTAAGTTCTTAAAACTGTTGATTTCACGCGTTTGAACGATTTTAGTTGCTGTTTTAAAATAAAGGATCTTTTTAAATTTTTTTCTCATCTCATAGATAACCCCTAAAGTGAGCTCGTTGGCGTTGAAAAATAGATGCCAAAATTGAAAAAAAAGTGGTGTAAGTCATCATTTTCAAATTGCAATAACTCAGCGAGATTTTGACTTAGAGAGATGATTTTTTTTTATTTTGATTGTTAGAGCGAGGAGAATATTTTTCTAAATGTAAGTCACATGATAGGAGGGGCCGTATAAAAATTAAATTTCGTATTTAATATGTATACAGCCCCTTGTACAAAATAAATTCCATATCTGAAATCTACTCTTAATTTGCTCTAATTTTGTAATTGGAAGTTTGTTTCTATCTTTCTTAGTTTACGAGATAATCGCTGTAACAACTATTTTGAATCACCCGGTATATATATATATATATATATATATATATATATATATATATATATAATAATAATAATTTGATCACCCACAGTGTATTTTTACAGGGGTAGAAATAAAAATTATTTATCAATATGATTTGTATATTCAAATTATTTAAAGTGTGATAGCGTCTAAGCGTTTTGCTAAAAATTCGTAGGCAGGCTATATGTCTCAACTTCGTACAAATTTTATGAGTATAGGGGTTATAGTTCTGTTGCAAGCTCGCAAAGAAAATCCTTTTCTGTTACGGATTGCTTGTAGTTTATTTATTTTTTTTATTTTAACCAAATTGCACTATAGAATTTTTATACGACAAAATTATTTAAAGTTTACGTTTGTAATGTAACTCTTAAAAAATTGAGAAAGAGAGATAAATATTTGATATTGCTAGATTACCCTTTATAGTTCTTATACAGGGGCATAAATGAAATTCTTTTGGACCTATAAAGATTCATTAAAATTACATGCAATTTGGGGATAAATTTTATCATCTATTACGCTGACTTCTCTGCTTTACACTTTTTTAAACGATCGTTAATTATTAAATGTTCAGAAAGTGGAATGGAGTCACTCTAGATTTTTGTAATATTTCATAATTTAAATTGAAACTCGTAGATTTAGCTACAAGCCACTGCAGAGTACGATGATTATTGTGAAAATATTATTTAATTTTAGTGTGGATCTCTGAACTCTTATACTATAATTTTCATTACAGAATTTTTAAAATTTTATTAGTTAAGAGCAGTCTTTGTTAAACCTCAAATCAGAGTAACTTAACTGTGATACTGAAATTGATTAAAATAATTAAAATAGAAGTTTAGTGATTGATTAGTCTTAGTTTTTTCCTTGTCTATGATGTGGTAAAAATATTGTTATTAGCACTGTTAAATTTGTATAAGTAATCGTATTGTGTTTGTAAAGTAACATTTCTTTTCCAATTTCAGGGATTCCAATCTCAATGGATTTTTTGAAAGTACTGAATGATGATGAGGATGATGATGAATCTTCTATAAACACAATTTTGCAGAAATAAAAAAGATTCCTTTTCCTTTAAAGAAATTATCAAGACGAGTTTAAAAAACAAAACCAGTCCGAAGGAGATGTGATTTTTTTCATTCAAATAAATACTTAAATTGCTATCATTTAATTTTTTTTTTTTTTTTTAATTTGAAATTGTGATACTGACCTCTCTATAAAATGTCATATGGTCAAATAGCAGCTCTCTTCAGAAAGTTTGATTTGGAGTATTCAGGCGATGAAGATTTAGCAACAGAAGCCATTGCCAAATCCCAATTGCTGAGAGACGATGAAAGACAAAAAGTATTTCTCCGAGAAATTTTGAGTATCGTAGAGGAAAGTTACGGTCCTGAGGATATACAATTTGCCGAGATATCGTCTTGTTTGGGTGACATATACGTAAATGTCGGCAATTATCACGAAGGAAAAGATTTACTCGAAAACGCGTTGCAACTGTTCCTGAAACATCTCGGTGCGGATCACATAACTGTTGCCGACGCATTGGTTAAATTAGGGGTCGCCTATGTATTTCTGGACAATCACCAGAAAGCCGAAGAAGCGCTCGACAAAGCCTTACCGATCATCGACAAGTATTTTACTTCCGATGACGTCAAAGCGGCAGAAATCCTGTTTAATCTCGGTGTGGCTTACGGTGATTTGGGTGATCACAGGAAGCAGCTCGAGCTGATTGAGAGAGCACTGACGGTGTTCGAAACACATTACGGTCTCGACCACTTCGAATATGCCAAAAAGCTTGCCGGAATGGGTGCTGCTTATGTTTTCTTGGGCAACCATTTGAAAGCGAAAGATCTTTTGGAAAGAGCTGTCCCAGTCATCCAGAAACACTGCGGCGAAGAAGGTTACGAATGTGCAGAAGCAATTGCTAATTTAGGCGTTGTCTACGGGGCACTGGGAGACACTGAACTCGAAAAAAAGTTACTCCATAAAGCTCTTCATCGTTTTGAGCAGCACTACGGTGCAGAGCATGTCAGAGTTGCCATAACACTCGTGAACTTAGCTTTTTCTTATAGTACCTCCGGTGATTGCGAACAAGAGAAATATCATCTCGAACGCGCTCTACACATTTACGAAAGCATCTACGACGTCGAACATTCAGAAGTATTGAGAACTATGTTCAATTTAGGGAACGCGTGTGGAGCTCTAAAAGATTACAATCGGCAGAAAGATTTACTGGAAAGAGTTGTTTTGATTTTGGAAAAGACCAGGAAAGAAGACGATCTCGAGTTGGCTGAAACATTAGTGCACTTAGCATCCGCGTACAGAAATCTGAACGATCGCTATACCGAAGCTAACCTGCTCGAAAGAGCTTTGCAAATATTGAAGAAACGATATGGGGCGGAGCACATCCATGTTGCCGAAGTCTCTGTGACTCTAGCACTGGCTTACGGAACGCTTGGTGACAAGGAGAGGCAGAAATCTTTACTTTTGGAAGCCTTGCCTCTAGTCGAAGATCACCACCCTCCGGATCATCCTTTAAGAAGGACATTGTATGAACATCTGTTACCTGATGAGTCCCGGTTTAGGAATAGCTTGAAAACAAAATGCTGTAATATTCTATAAATTATTATAATTATTATTTTTTAAATAAAGGTTTTATTTATTTTTGTTTTTCTAAAGTAATTGATTTTTTTTTAACCCCCTTAACGCACGCTGTCCTCGCTGCGAGCACGCAAAATTTAAGATCTAGCTGCAAAACTTCATCCCGGAAAATTTTTAGCAAAAATTTTCGTTTATAACATATCAGAAAAGGCCGATTTTTTAACCTTAAAATTTAAAATTTCTTTTAGTTTAATTTAGTTCATGAATTCCGGTGACAGTATAATTTAAATGATCCGAATTGTCTTGCGCCGCAAAGGGTTAAAGCTACAAATAGTTAAAATTCAAGAGCAAATCAAGAAATTTTCAAAATTTAGAAATTTAAAATTAGAGAATAGTATTACGGGAATGCCATTTGTAAACATGAAAATAACGTAAAATCAGATATTAAAATGCACACAATTAATAATACTTGAAAATGACTATAATTAGGAAATAATTGCATCAATACTCCCCTTTAAAATTTATTTTATTCATCAAAGATGTACTTTTATTTTCTGTTTGCACCCATAATAAAACTAGTATGTTGTTGCCACTACAGAACTTTCTTATACATTTATTTTTATATATAAATTTCCATAGTACAAATTATTTGTTGAAATTATTTTTTATCAAAATTAATTTTCATGATGGATACAGACAATTTACATCTCAGAGAAATGTAACAATATCCAAAAAGAGTCATTTTGTGTAACATTAGAAATGTCTGTTGTTTTTAAGTTATGCTGATAACAGACACGCATAGTCTTTGGTATTCAGGGGATCTGAGACGCTTAAATTATACAGAAAAAAGAAAAAAAAAAAAAAAAAAGCTCTGAAAATTTAAATAAAAAATACTTCATTTACAGTATGGATACGAGGAATTAATTTTCATTTTTGAGCAGTTTTCCTAGACGTGGTAAAATACGGTAAAGTACTTCTACCAATTGCCTTTAGTAAAAAATAATGTTTTCGCTTAATTATTGGTAGCCACCACATCCCACCACATTGTGCACTTTAATAGAATACTATATAAATAACACACAGCACAATCTGAAATGCACTTTAAGCACTTTTCCAGTATAGTCCCACTATATTCTAGTTCTTTTTGGGAAGACATGTAAAAGAATGGTGAATGATTTTCATGTCAAATTCCACATGAAACATGTTTTTATCCATATAAAAAATATATGTTCATCTAATTTTGTTTAGCGCTGCCTATCGATGTTAAACTGTACCTACCAAAATTTCCGTCCATAGATGTTATGCATTTAAATTCTCTTGGATGTATTGCATGAACTTGCTTGATCATGCATTTGCTTGATCTAAAGAAGAGATTAGTGTAACACCCCTATATAATACAGATTTATAGTACCGAGTTTGCACTTCTTGCTATTTATATGTTTGTGAGATATGTTGATAACACACACACATGCAGACCAAATGCTAAAACCCTGATTTTCGGTTCCAAAGGACCTCAAAACGTGTGAGTATTAAGTAACGTGTTAAGTTGTCTGATATATTTATGATCCTCAAAATGGGCGTTTATGCTCAATTTTGCTCTATTCTGTCATGTTAAGTAAATCGAAAATTCCAAATAACTTACAAAATTTTTAAATTAAAAAAATCATAGTCAGGGATGTTCATGCCAGTATCTTAAATGATATTTTAAAAGTGTTCTGATATCTTTACGACGAAAATATTTCTCAAAGTGAACGTTTATGCGAAATTTTCCCCTATTCCGTCATATTAAGTAAATCGTAAATTTCCAGTGACTTACGAAATTTTTTAATTGGTAAATTCATAGTTGGATGTTTATACTAGCATCTTATATAATATTTTAAAAGTAGTCTGAAAACTTTACGATGAAAATATCCCTCCAAAGGGACATTTATGTGAAATTTTGTTGTATTCTGCCATATTAAGAAATTCGTAAATTTCGAATAATTTGGGAAATTTTCAAAGTAGTATGTTTCTAGTTATTAATGTTCATCCTGGCATCAAAACTGATATTTAAAAGCTGTTCTTACATCTTTATGATAAAAATATTTGTTTTCATACACATTTAAGTGAAATTTTGCCCTATTCTCTCATGTTAGGAAAATCGTAAATTTCGAATAACTACTGAAGTTTTTTAATTAGAATATTGCGAATGAATAAGGTTCTTGCGAATGTCGTAAATAATACTTTAAAACTGGTTCGACCTCTCTGCGATCATTTGTTCATGAGATATCGTGTACACAGACTAACTCACTAACGGACTAACAAACTAACAGACACCCTACAGACGGACACTATACCCATTTTGATATTTTCGGCTTCCTCACACATGAAAACGCGTTAAAAAGTCAAAAAAATTAGGTCGAAAATTTTCACGATTACCTAAGTTCCCCATACCTATAGTATGGCGGGGAACTAAAAATCTATACACATTAATAAGTATTGCAATATTTCGGTCAATTAATACTTAATTGTATATTCTGCAGCATCTACAACAGCTGTGAAACGTCTGGGCAGAGACTGTACTAGTTTTTTCATTATTTCTGTATCAATGTTTCTCCATTCTTCCATCATAAAATTTTTTAGTTCGGGGTTCCTGTTGATGTTGCATCTTCCAACTCTAACTTCCAGTTTTCTTTAGACATGTTCTATTGTGTTTAAATCCCGAAGCTGAGATGGTGTTTTAAGATTTTGTGGACAATTATACGAACACCAGAAGAGTACGTCAAGAGATATAAAATTGTTTGAGTAATTTTGGCCTGATAATTTTAAACTGCATTTTAAAATATTTAAATAAACAGCACGATTCGTTATTCCGCTAATAAATATCAAGTTACCCAGTTCTGATGCTGCCATGCATCTACATGGAAGAACACCTCTACCACTGTGCTTTACTGTTTCAACTAAGCTCTTTGGATTAAGTTCCTCTTTTTTTCTTCTCCATACAATTATCCGCCCATCAGAATCAATAACGTTAAATTTGCTTTCATCTTGAAATAAAACGAATCCAATATGTTTCGGACTTATGTATCATTGATTTCTCCAAGCAAAGCCTAAGCTTTTTATTTTTTGCACTGGCAAAAAATTTTAACATTGATGAACATCGATACAAACCAGCGGATCTTAGCACTCGTCGAACAGTGTCAGGTAAAATTGAAGTAAAAAATATTTTGGTAATCTGTGTAGAAAATCTAAGTATTTCTTTGTGCCAAGGCCCAAAACATTCACTGTAAAAAGTAGGTTCTTAAAAATAAGTATATATTGTCTCAAAATAGCCCCGAAACAATATATACTACTTAAATTTGAAAACCCATGTACTAATTTTTGAGTACATTGACATGTCAAACATGGGAATATTGAAATTTTTATTGGCCAACCCCATTTTTGAGCATGTTAATATACTCAAAAATGAGTACATGGGTTTTCATATTTAAGTATATATTGTTTCGGGGCTATTTTGAGACAATATACACTTTTCTTTAAGAACCTATTTTTTACAGTTTTTATTGGAGCCAAAATAAGAGAAAAACTTATTTCAAAATACACTCACCACAACGTGTGAGAAACCAATAAATTAAATAAAAAATTATGAATGAAAAAAAAAAAAAAAAAAAAAAAAAAAACTTATAAAATTTTGTAATTATGCATCAGTAAAGTAATCACCAATGATATAATCAAGAAATAAGCAACAGAAAATTGGAAGAAATGAGTGCGTCATATGTAAAATTTAAGAACCAAATCGCCGTTAAAAGTACAGTTAATGTCAGTACAATAATACATAAATGTCTTATTTATTTATTTATTTATTTATTTATTTATTTTTTTTTTTTGAGTTATCTTAGCTGGATGATCTTTTTCTTAAGTTGCTTTCTATTCGATTTTCTTTTTTAAAGCTTTTTATTATAAATTGCACTGTAGAATGGGTTGAATTTGGCAATTTAGCGATACATCAAATTAATTTACTACGACGATAATGAAAAATAATAATTTTTTCGAATGCTGTTTGTTATTTTATTACGAGTACGAGTTATTTATAAATAATAAATATATCATAAAAAAGAAAGTTAACAAGTTCGAAAGCTAAACTTTTTTCAAAATGTCACCAAAATGTATAAAAATAACTAGTATGTTGTGGCCACCACAATACTTTCTTCTATATTTTCCTATACATATTCAATCAGTAACAATATTAAAAAAAAAAAAAAAAAGATTTTTTTTTTTTTTTTTTGTGAAAATTAATACATATTCAATCACTAACAATAATAAAAAAAAAAAAAAAAAATCGAATTTTTTTCTGTTTTTTTTTTTTTTTTTTTGTTAAAAGTAAAAAAAATCGATAACTTTGTTTTAAATTATCACAGATTTATGGTTCAACCATTCGTTTTAAAGGTATTGACGAGATCTTTCGAATGATACCCATCTTCAAAATTTAACCCCCCCCGGGGGGTACTTCCCCCCCAGGGGGGGAACCGATGCCCCCCCATGCACAAATTTTTTTTCCTAGTTAACTACTACTATCATCAATAATTCAAATTAATTTTACAATCACAAGTTTAAAATAACTCTCATTATGCCCATTTATACGGAATTTTGTCCTATGCTGCCATGTTAAAAATTTGCATAAAATGCGATTACAGCGCCACCTGTTGAGCTATTGATCCCCAAATCTAATGGGCACCAGTTCATGTCAGGGTGCAACTAAATACCAAGTTTGGTTAAATTTCATTCATATGTTCGTGAGATACAGCGTCCACAAAAAAATGATACAGACACACAGACAGACAGACAGACAGACAGACAGACAGACAGACAGACAGACAGACAGACACACAGACAGACATTTTCTAAAAACTATCAATTCGTGTTCAGGACATCCCAAAACGTGTAGATCCGTCAAAAAACGGAGGTCGAAAATTTTCGCGAATCCAATACTTTCTCTATATTACATATAGAAGAAAGTAATAAATATAAGATAAAAAAAAAATGAAAAAAAAAAAAAAAATGTATACTATATTTTTAAATCTTTTGTTGAATCATAGCTATAAAATTATATTAGCACTTTATCAATGTGTATAAAATTTTTAAAGTGATAATGACGTCAATTTTTGTGAGATGCATAATTTAATTTTTTACAATTTTTTATTATTCACGTTTAAGTAAATGTATTTATTTTTATGTCGAAAAAAATGAAATCGTAAATTTTTTTTGGCAATAATTAAATTATAGCTAATATTTAAATGGCTAATTTTAAAGTTATTAGGAGGTTGCTTTTTTCATATTTCAATTAAAAGAAAACTAATCAAAAATTTGAAAATCAGGCTTCGAGGTATTGCGTTGTCATCGAGTTCTGAGCTATTCTAAAAGTTTCAAATGCCTCGCTAGTCGGGAAGTTAGTTAAAAATCAATTGCAAGATTTGTACTGGACAAACAAACAAACAAGAAAGCGAGTTAATAAAAACATGGTTATATATGAAAAAGTGACAACGATAATTATAGTTGAGAATTTATTCGAGAATATTGCTCTGCGATCACTTTTGTGACGCGTTTACCTTGTTGCATTCTCATTTTTTAAAGAAAGATTAAATTAAATAAAATCGCTTTTTTTTTCCTTTCAGAATCGCATGGTGATAACATGAAAAAATACTGGCCTTAATACTAGAATTTAATTTCAAGATACAGTGCTTTTCCTTGTCGTTTTTAAAGCGTATTACGAATATTTTTGAGAGCTACTGTATATATTAGTGGCTCAAGTTTCCATTAAAATGTCATCAAAAAATTTCGCAGTTCAGGGGTTTTTGGGTTGAAATTATTTCATTGTAATTCGTTAATCTCATATCTTAAAGTCTTCAGTTTGGCCTCTAGGTACAGTATCTTATACTATTAAGTGAGCAATATTTGTACATATATATGTATATTTCACTGTTCTCGAAAATGGTAGCTCGGACAGTCACGTGATTTAAAACAAAGGTGCCCCCCGAAGTGTCATTGTGCACATCGAAGTCAGCTTGTCGAATTTTTTATTAGTTTTCTTTTAATTAATAAAAATATGAAAATAAAACTTCCCATTTCTATAATGATGCAGAATGGAGAAGCTTAAGAGAGATTTGATTGGTTTTTTTGATTTTCATTGATTTGAGTGTATTTTACATTGAACTACAGCTACGTTATGAGGAATTACAAGAGATTTGATTGGTTTATTTGATTTTCATTGATTTGAGTGTATTTTACATTGAACTGCAGCTACGTTATGAGGAATTACAAGAGATTTGATTGGTTTATTTGATTTTCATTGATTTGAGTGTATTTTACGTTGAAATAGAGCTACGTTATGAGGAATTACGAGAGATTTGATTGGTTTATTTGATTTTCATTGATTTGAGTGTATTTTACATTGAACTAGAGCTACGTTATGAAGAATTACGAGAGATGTGATTAGTTTATTTGATTTTCATTGATTTGAGGAAGGGGTGTCCAGTGATGTTTTTTTGGTTTTAACATGCTTGACTGTGATTGCCGCGGAACCGAGTTACGTTTGTTTTCAGATTCATGCACAGTAAGGTAGGGGTGTTCAGTGATGTTTTTTTTTTTTTTTTTTTTTTTTTTTTTTGGGGGGGGGGGGGGGAGAGGTTAACATGCGTGATAGTGATTGCCGCAGAACCGAGTTTCGTGCGTTTTTAGATTCATGCACAGCGAGGTAGGGGTGGGCAGTGATTTTTTTTTTTTTTTTTTTAAACATCCGTGATAATGATTGCCGCCGGACGCAGTTTCGTGCGTTTTCAGATTCCTGCTCAGCGAGGTAGGGGTGTCCAGTGATGTTTTTTGGTTTTAACATGCATGACAGTGATTACCGCGGTACCGAGTTTCATGTGTTCTGAGATTCATGACCAGAGATGTAGGGCTAGTATATATATATATATATATACATATATATGTATATAAATGATAGATAACGTAGTAAAATTTAATCTTAAAATTTAGCAATTAATAGAACTAAAACAATAACAACACACAAAAATATAGAACTGAATTTAACTTAGAGGTATTTCAATTGTTAATTATATATATATATATATATATTTTTTTTTTTCATGTGCGTGAAGCGTACATACGTGCGTTATAGTGATTGCTGCGAAAACGACTTAGTGCGTTCTCTGATTCGACCATTCATCGAATAGTGACTTTTACTGTGCGAGTGCTTGAACGAGTGCTTCAACTGTTTCCAGAATATTCGAAGAATTAACTTTTCTATGTGACTGTTTTCGAAAATATTAATTTTAATAATAGTTTTGTTGCACAGATTCGAAACGTTCAAAAAATGTTTGCTATTGTGAAGGAGATTCCATAGTAAAACTGTGAAGAAAATAGTCGCCAATCGAAATATATTTATTTAAACGTTTCAATTATTCAATTAAAAAGAAATTCTTTAAATATAGTGCCCAGCGAAGCCTGTTAGTTAAGATTAAGGCCGGTATTGCACTAGGGTCCTAGGCCTGAGAGAGAGTGTCCTGCGTGGGGCCAGTGCGTTTCTAGTGAAAAAAAAAAGCATAAAAGAAATAAGCCAGACCAATGCCCGATTCAATTTAAGAGGGTCTCTTAATACCTCTTTTCCTAATTACAAACTTTTTATTAATATGACTAGAATATTTCAAATTTATATTTTAGATAAACTTAAAAAATAATCACTTTCATATTAAATTTTACATCTTACAAATATACAACATTCTGATGTTAAACTCTAGAATAGTTTAGAATCTGAATTTCGATTTTCTTCCGCGATGCGAGTGAGTTATATTTTTAATTACTCTGTGCAGACGATTATCAAAAAAGGAAAAAGAAAACTGTAAGTAATTTTAACTTGGTAAACAAGCAAAACAAACAAACAAAAAAAAAGTTCTATCTCGATTTTCTCGATCCTCGATTCTTACAATTTTAAAGCTTCATTTTGGGGATAAAGTAGTTTTAAAAATTGTCACTTTAAAAGGAAAATGATTATGAGTAATACTGACGAGTTTTATCGTGTTTAAATTATTGTGTTAATTTTTATGAATCTTGAAAATTCAATTCGGAGAAACTAGAAATTATCGGATTATTGGTGGTAAGTTATAATAAAATTATAAATATGCATGTTATTATTATTTATTCTAAAAATAGAGGTATTTTAACAATACATTCTTTCATATTATCGACAAGGCTTTAGTGATGACGTATTCTGTTACTATAATAATGAAATATTATATGTACTAGCAAACCCATGCGAAATTTTCGCAATTTCTTTCTTTATTTATTTACTTTTAAAATTTAAAACTTGTAAGTCTTGTACTAATTTTAACCATCCAATTTAAATTTTAATTCACCAGAAGCCAACTTATCATTACCTTTTGTAGGATTAAACCCGAATGATATTCAAACCAAACCATTCAAAGAAAAGTTTCAAAATAAAATTAAAGTTTGACGACCAAGTTTTCATACTTCCCTAGGCAAGACAGCTTTAGTATAGGACTCCAATGACGACTTTTAAATTTTTGTCGCCGTGTTTTGCGATATTATTATTATTATTATTTTTCATTTATTTATTTTGGCATAATGTTTTTGTAAAATAAGTAAATAAATAAACCTAATATTTATTTTGATTGTACTTTTTATTATCGTATTTTTTAGTCAATTTATGGCAAAAGTTCATATTTTGTTTATGTCTTTAAAATATTGCTAGGTTTAAAATGACGTATGCATAGGTTATAAAAATGCATTTTTTAAAAATAGATTTTTCTATAAAATGATCTCATCAGACAAATGTCGTCACTTTTTTTTTATTAGATCACTGAACTCAGTCAATCCGCGGGCTTAAATACTGCTTATGTATTATTTTTTATCCTCACGTATTTTATTAAGTCACTATCGTATCGTTTCTACAAAAAATAATTTACAATGCTTAAATATTAATAATTTACAATGCATATTTACAATGCTTAAATTTTGCCTTAAAATGGGTGATTTTTTCATTTGACATTGAAAGGAAATTTCGTAATAACCCAATGGGGGGTGGGGGTGGGGGTGGGGGCTTGAGTCTGCTGAGCCTCTCTCTTTCGTACGTCCCTGGCGTAACCTGTTGCTATCAATTAAATGTACAGAGTTATTGTTGTAAAACGTCCAAGAAAATAATGGAAAATTCAAGAAGATATTGTCAACAGAATGGAATGAATTTTAAGTTCTCTTAAAAAAGAAGCACATTTGTAAGGGGTTTTATCCACGTTTTTATTTTGAATCAATCGATAGCAGGTGCTAATGGTATCGATACTCGATAGTATTCTTCTGAAATTTTACGGTATTTGCTCGTGTGTTTTACAAGAGTAACTCTACACATTTGGCTAATATATCATATAAAAGAAATTTGTTTGCTCATGTACAGTTAATATTTACTTATATTCTGATTGGAGTATGTTATATCCGATGCAGTATGCTAAGATTTCTAAAAATGACATTGAACTGGACCTCGCAAAGAAGCATTATATTCGTATGCTATTATTACTATACATTTTACGCAGTATTTATTGCAGGATGATCCGAATAAAAATATTTTTGTAATTTATTATTTGGTACCTTTCTTGCTTTTGGAACAAAACCTTCTCTGAATTACACGAGGTATAATATGCTCTTCTGTTACGAATTTCCATAACTTTGTTATGATTTTCGATTCTTTACTAATAACACTTCAATTTTATCAATCGTATAAAAAATTTATATTTATCAAAATATCTTTTAACATAATTATTTTCCTCTTTTATACTCAAACATCTTCAATAAGTTCTGTTAAACAAATCGCCTGCATGAGATCACCCAGTAATCGTTTTTCTTATTTCATTCGAAATATGGTAAATAGATGGCGCCAGCAATTCTCCAGAAGGTTCATCGACATTACTCTTTATGACAGAGTGACTACAAGTCTCTCTTTAAAGAAAAGTGAGAAATGTCACATTTTCAAGAGCGACAACAGCATTTTCTCACTTTAATTCGTGTCAAAATAATGGTCATTTTTTAAGGAGTGGGATTCTCCCTCCAGAAATTTTAGAGAGAACCTCTTAGGACTATGTTTGTGCAAGAATGCCTCTTTGATACGCTCAACATCAACATCATTTTTGCAGAGACGTCTGAGATTCTTCACTATTAAAAAAATGCAACTTTGCAGCCAGAAATTCTCTGTAATTTGCATTTTTTTAACAGTGTTCTTATATAAGACAATTCCAGTTTCTAGAAGGTTCTTTTTTCATTGCAAGATATTGTTTCTTGATGGAAGATCTTTCCGCTATACCCTTCTGTAATTTCTGTATGTTTGTGTTATTGATATCCTTTCGATAATCCATCACAAAAACTGTGTTTTTTTTTTTTTTTTTTTTTTTTTTTTTTATTATTGTGATGTTCTCAATATCCGATCGAATGGAACATCACACCGAATTAAATGTCAAACAAACATCTCAAAAGTAAACATAACATTTTATTCCCATCGTTGCCGAAAACAAAAGAGAAAAATTGATAACATAAGTTTTATGCTTACAGAATATACATAAAAAGAGATATTCAAAAAGGAAAAGGAAAATGTATATAGAAATGTTCACAATATGAAAGAAAATGGGTTATTTTGTGTACAAATGTCATAGATTAATTTATTCCTTCATTATTTTATGAACTGTTAAACACCAAAATGTGTCAGAACTTTTATAGATACCCTGTATTTAAAAATAATGTTAAGATTTTCTCAAAAAAGACAAAAAAAAAAAAAAAAAAGGTCAAGCTTATTTTTCATTTTTATTAATATTTATTAATCTTCATTAGAGATTGAAATCGTTAAGGCTTACAGACACATAAATATACACATTTCGATGCTGGAAAATTCACAATAAGTACATTTTATATTTTAATTCTCCTACAACTCTTTGAAAATTATAAAAAGCTCGACATATTTTATTACTCTTATTAAATATTTGGCTTTGATTAAGATAATGTTCCCGTCTTTATGGTATTTACTAGGGTGGATCGGAAGAAAAAACAAGAACGAAAAATCATGCAGTACGCATTCATTATTAACACTTTCCAATTGTAAGTATTTAGTGTATCGTATAATTTTCAATATTCTTTGCTTACGTTATCACACAAAAGACAGACAGAAGCACTGAAAAGTATACAGGTAGACTATCTGAATTTAAAATCACTCTTAGACATAGTTGGAGAGTGTTAAAAAGGCTTAACGCAAAAGAAAATTCAGCCGTGAGATTATAATTGCAAGCCTTAACGTATCTGAATAATTTAATGTTGCCCTATAAATATGAAGGTTAATCATATCGTATTCTAAACAAAACACTATTTTAGAATATTAACAATACATGTAAATTTCTTTATGACTTTTACAGTAGAAAGTTATTTAAATGTGATTTTTAAAAATGCCTGTCCTAAAACGAAATGTATTGGCATTTCTTTTCGTTGTCCCTGTACACAAAATTGTTGTACAGGAACTGTTAATGTCATTTGCAATAGGGAAAATTCCATAGTGAACTTGACTAATATATAACATTTTAAAAAAATTCTGAAAATACTTACGGACGCTGGGGGCGGGAGATAGACAGATAAAAAGGTAGACAATTGGACAGACAGATGACCAAATTAAAATCATATTCACACTTAAAAATTATTAGAAAGTGATAAATCGCTTAACGTAAACGAAAATACAATTCCAGCAAATTTTTATTAATAGCTCTTAAAGTAACTGAATATTTTTGTGTGGTCTTATAAATCAAATGCTAATCATACTATATTCTATAGAAAGCATGCTTTTGTGCATACGAATAACATATTTCAATTTCATTAATCTTTGTGCAAAATAAAGTTTTTAAAATTTGGTTTATAAAAATACCTCTCATAGAACGCAATGCTTTGGAATACTTTCGAGTGTCCCTGTACACAAACCAGTGCTGATATAAACGCCATTTTACATAAGAAACATCCGATAGTGAACTTGAATAACATATTTCAATTTCATTAAGAATTGTGTATAGTTAAAGGTATTAATATATGGTTTATAGAAATACCTCCTTTAGAACATAATGCTTTGGAATATATTTGGGTGTCCTTGTATACAAACCAGCAGAGGTATTCACTCGATTTTCAATAGAGAACATACAGTAGTGAACTTGAACAACATATATCAGTTTCAAAAAATTCCATTCATATTTATAGGAGGTAGACGCGGACAGAGAGACGAGCAGACGAACAGACAGACATATACACAAATTGAAATGATACTCACACTTAAAAATTGTTAGAAAGTGTAAAAAATGCTTAAAGTAAACGAAAGTGCAATTTCAGCAAATTTTTATTAATATCTCTTAAAGTAACTGAATATTTTTGTGTGGCCCTGTAAATCTAATGCTAATCACACTATATGCTATAGAAAGCCTTCTTTTGTGCATATGAGTAACTATTTCAATTTCATTAAGCATACGCTGTGCACAAACCAGTAGAGGTACACACTCCATTTTCAATAGGGAACATCCGATAGTGAACTTGAATAACGTATATCAGTTTCAAGAAATTTCATAAATATTTACGGGAGTTAGAGTGCGGACAGACAGACAGACAAACCGAAGTCATTAACACTTTTCAACCTTGTTGGAAAGTGTTAAGAAAGAAAGAAAAATAAACTTATCGAAAACGAGTACCTATTAATAGATAAAGCCAATGATCATTTTTGAAAAAAAAATATATTATAATAAATAAATAATAATAATAATAATAAAAACTTTCTCTTACCCATATATGTGGCAGAGAAAGTATTGTTTTTGGGTCAAGCTTTGAAACTGACTTTTTGATATACTTACATGTTTTGAGGCTCCCTGAATGTGAAAATCAGGCTTTTAGCAGTTGGTCTCTGTGTGTCTTTGTAACACCGTCTCTGTGTGTCTTTAACACACTTTGTTATCACCGTATCTCAAAGACAATGCGTAGCAGGTAGCAGGTAGTTCAAACTTTCAAACTTGGTATTCTAAATCTTTACCATATAGGGATGCTACACTAAAATTTTCGTTGAGATGAAGCAAATGACTCGTGTACAGGAAAATAAAAGATAAATCAAATGCATTATGCATACAGGCAAAATTTTGGTAGATGCAGTTTAACACCGATAGATTGCACTAAACAAAATGAAATGAATATATGTATTTTATATGCATAAAAGCATGTTTCATGTAGAATAGATTAGGAAAATCATATACCATACGTTTGCAGGGTTGCCCAAAAGAACTAGACTATAGTGGGATTTTACTTAAAAATGGCTCCAAGTGAATTTCAGGTTGTGTTGTGCGTGATTAATACTATAAACGGACTATATTTAAATACACAGTTTGGTGTATGCATAATTTAAAGACGATACATAGGGCTACCAATAACTGAGTGAAAAAAATTCTTTTTTTATTGAATGCAATGGATGGATGTACTTAACTATATTATACCACGTCCAGCAAAACTGGTCTGAACTAAAAAATGATTTATCATGTATATACGGTAAATACGCTATTATTTTTAAGTTAAACTGTCAGGTTTTTTAGGTAGATTCCTTATAGGAGATCTACCTATTGCAATGGTTCTCATGACACGACTTTTCGAAAATTTCTTCATATCTTCATCGATCATGACCCCTAGAACCCAAAACCACCCTCCGTTCAAAAGTTTATATATATATATATATATATATATATATATATGTATAACGCTTTTTCCCATGTTAAGTTGTGAACACGATAACTAGAGTAATTTTTATTTAAATTTAACCAGCTCGGGATATGTTGTCAGGACAGTAAAAATCTCGGTCGAGTTCGTAGATGGGATGTCCAGCTCAAAGGGGGTGGAAATGGTGGGGGGGTGGAAATTTTCATTTGCCCATAATTTCTTTAATATTGAAAATAGGAAAATACTTTAAATTAGGCGAATTGCCGCCTTGCCCTAAAGAACAATTTCTGTATTTAAACTTTTTCGATAACTTCAATAGCTTAAAAGTTACAACTTAAAAAGTGATTTTTCTTCAATTACAATGAAGTCGACTTTTTCTTTTATCTTTAATTTCTTAAATCTATAATCTGATGCTTACGTCACGTGCAAACAATAATAAAAAAAAAGGTAGCTGAAAATATAAAAACCATGGTAACAGCTTTAATTAATCATTTACAAATATAAAATTAAAATAATACGTTAGACTTGGTAAAAATATCGTTTGTGGTGAATAGTTTAGAACACCGGTTTACGCAAGAATTTAAATTTACGACTGAAATTGAGAGTAATACGTTACAGTTTCCTTTGACTTTTTATCTTGTGGACACAAGATATTGGTCTATGAAGAGATATGAGGTTTTTGCGTGGGAAGAAAATATTGTGACTCCAAAGCTGACATTTTTCATCGCCAAAGTCGCCAAATTTTGTCATTAAATAACTAATTTCGTCGCCAAGTCAAAAATTTGTCGTCAACTCTCAAATTTTGCTGCCAAATCAAATATTTCATTGCTAAGTCGCAAGTTTTGTCACCAAATTGTATATCTTAATAGTTTCGATTTGTTGAATGATTATGAGCTTGGATTTTAAAAAATTGTAACATTTACTGAACAATAAATCTAGCCTAAAATTTTAAGTAGAATGAATAGTAGTAGTTGATAATTAAATTTCTTAAAAGTAGAATAGCGACAGAAATAATGCAATGTGTGGGAACAAAACCATTGGCTAAGTATGTGTTAATGCATATGTAATATTTCTTTACTTTTGTAACGTTAACGTAAAGGAATCTACCTTCGCCGTTAAGCTTGCCGAAAAGGGATTTTTTTAATATATATAATTACGCGTTTTGAGGTTCCCTGAATGCTAAAGTCAGGTTTTTAACGGTTGAATTTTATGTATGTAAATAATTGCAGCCTTACAAATGCATTTTGAAGTCTGTATAAAGTTCCTATTTAAACCGTTTGATCAAGTTTCATAAGTTTCAAAGAGTGGTTCGAGTGAAAGTTGTCTGAATAATTTTGAATAAACTTTTGAATTTAATAATAGGGTTGAATTCTGTATAAATGTAGGTACTATATTCAAACGAGAACTTGAGGGGATGGTAGCTCGCTCACACAGAATTATTTCTCAAATGAAACCATTCCTAAACATAATTTGGATTCCTTTTAACGTAGATTTGTACACAATGCTTGTCATCTTACCTTTTAATCTGTAATCTGACTTAATAGTGTCTGCAGGGTAAGAGAAAGTGGTGTGAGTATCACATCCGATTATTTTTTATTATGATCAAGTTGCGCCATAGAAGCCGAAATTTTGAAATATCTGCATCCCCCCCCCCTTCAATTTTTCAGTTTTTTTTTTTTTTTTTTTTTTAAATAATTTATACTCGCAACATAAATTTTGGGTAATGTTACCTTAAAATCACATTTGAAAAATAATATACTTTTTTTTCTTGAAAATAACTCAAAAATCCAAAATTCCAAATAATAATAATAATAATAATAATAATAATAATAACATAAAAATGACAAAAAGTCTCACATTGTAAACCACATGCACAAAGGAAGCTCGAGTGAGGCATCGAATTCGTTGCTGCACTCGTACCTGTTTTGTTCGGCTGACAAATGTAAACATTTGTTGAAAGATTTTTTTTTCTTTCTTTTCAATTTTGGTGTGTACATTCAAATTTATTTATTTATTTATTATTATAAAGAGGCATTTCATAATTCATCCATGATGTATGATTTTGTAGGTGTTCGACACACATTTTTTTTTAACAACAATTTGTTTGTAGATGAAATAAAAGTCTTATTTTGAAATATACCTTCTCAATTACAATACATGCAAGTTATCATCACTAGAGTCATTTAATAAATTCGAATGAAAATTTTATATTATATCACATGCATGATTTATGTTGTATATAAATCATGGATTAAATTTTATTACTATTGTAATTTACATTAAAAATTCTTTAATAGATATGTTATTATCTCGGTAAAATAGTATGACAGATTCAGATACACTAGTGGACAAAACTTAAAACGAAGAAGTAATGGGCGAAAAATAAAAACCTACAAGTGGCTTTTGACCAGTGTTGCCAGATCTGGCGGATTTTTTATTCAATAATTACCAATAATTAAAAAAAAAATGATATTTGATATACATAATAGACGATTAATCTTCAAAGTGATTGACAAACGTTACAATTAAAAATTATTGGTGATTATTGAATAAAAAATCCGCCAGATTTGGCAACACTGCTTTTGACTAATAACATAACAGGCAAATAAATATTGTAAAACTCATCCCGTGTAATGTAATAAAGGATCAAATCAGTCTCGAACAATGAAAATAAAATTTCGGAAATATTTTCGTTTACCGTCAATAGATGGCGCTAGCAGGAAAAAGAAAAGCATGAATGGGAATAGATAAAATTCATTCACAAATAAGGAAGAAAAAAGAAAGATATATTTCGCTGCCGAATTGAGAGCAAGTTAATCTAAGATCTGATGTCGTAGTTATGAACAGAACAGTCTCCTTAAAACATTAATGACATCTCAAATATTTTCGCCCATTTTATATGAAAACAGGAAAATGCAACTTTAATTCACAGGAAAATTTAAACGCATCACTAGCTAGAAATTTAATTAAATTTTGGGATTTATCTTTTTTCTGTCGCATTGGAGGAAAACAATTAATGTTATTAATTATCGCGGTGTAACGGTATCTATTTGTAGCAATTTAATTAAATCCCTCTTATCGTGCTGGTTTTAATTTTCAGCAAATTAACCCAAATGAACTGATGGTTATAAACGACTACGTTTTTTAATAGTTTGTACGAGATTGTATCTTTTAGAAATAGCTAGATTGTTATTTAGGTATTTCTTCAGATTAATTTGAACACTTTCATGTAACAAGGTAGAATTAGAAGATTTCAAATTGTTTCTCTTAAAACTCTAATTAATATTCCTTTTTCTCATTTATTGAAGGGAAAGAAACATTTTTTCGGGAGGTTTATAAATGTTCATTTGAATGTCTCTATTTTATTAATGGATATAATAATTAAAATCTATATTAAATAAAATTATATTTATGTTTTTACAAGTATATTTAATGTTACAAAAAAGCAGATTTTTTTTATTATTATTATTCTGAGACGAAAGGAGTGCTTAAATTTTTAAAATTAATAAATTAATAAATAAATACCTCAAACACACAAGTAGAACCCTTTTCCTATAGAGAATTCACTCCAAAAATATACTTTAAAAATGAAAGTACATTAATAAACAATTTCCTTTCTTATTTCTGGTAATCTCCCTGTTTTATATACTGGGCGATTATAATTGAAGTTACAATTTCAAAACACTGTAATTTTAAAACTACCCATCAGAGCGATTTGATATTTTACCAGAGCAATCGTGAGGCAACGAAATTTTGTTTGGAAAAAGAAAAGAAAAAAAAAAATAGTTTCAATATGTGGCGTTAATTATCCGTAAAGTTATTCGTTTCATGAAGCTCCTCTTTTTCTCTTTTCACTATGACTGTTTCCGCTGTAAACACGGATTCTTGTCTTTTTGCTAAAAAAAATTGTAGCAAACCCTTGAAGTCTATTCTCTCCTGCTATTCCATTGTGTGGCTAACAACATTCCTGTGTTTAATGAGTCCATTTAGAGGCGTTTCCTCTGACATTGCCCTGACAGCACCCTCTGTAGGAACATGTCGGAACTACTTCCCTCCCCCCCCCCCCCAAAAAAAAAAAAAAAAAAAAAAAAAAAAAAAATCCACTGCCTCACGATTGCTCTGGTGAAATATCAAATCGCTCTGATGGGTGGTTTTAAAATTATACCGTTTTGAAATCGTAACTTCAATTATAATCACCCTGTATTGTCGCTCCATCAATGGCAGAAAGCTGTTGCTTTCAAAGCTATAGAAGGAGCGACTGAGTCTGAACTATGCTTGTTAATACAGCTGTTTGAAATTTTCTGTTATTTTTTATAAAATACATATGATACACGGATACAGGTTTTAGAACGATGAATTTTTAGCGCTCTGGCCTTCTGGTGCTGGGTTCCAGTCCCTGTTCAGGCATGTCTGTTCGTCCACTTAAAAAAAAAACCGTAAGTCCCGATCTAATATGACATAATGTCTGAAAAATGACCGTAGAGCTAGAGTTACACCCCAAACCCAAGCACAACTTTTAGAAAAACCTTCCCCTCTGAGGACAGCTATCCCTCCAAGCTTATGTCTCTCCTTCTTGTTATTTCTATTTATCAACAAACTTAAGAATACTTAGTAGCAATCAGAGTTTTTTTTTTTTTTTTTTTTTTTTTTACTTTTCTTTCCTATACATGTTAGAAAATATTTATGATACTTGCATGAACATCCTTAACTATAAAACATTGTTCTTTGAAAACTTCACAAGTTGTTCGAAACTTAAGATTTTTTTCTTGACATGACAGAATAGGGCAATATTTCACATAAACTTGCATTATAGGTATTATCTCATTGGAAATAATATGGAATGGCAGAAGATCTAAAATATGAAACTAACCTAATAAAATGAATCATAAAATTAGGATGAAGGAAATGTTTCAAATCGGAAGTAGAATAGCGCAGTGGGTGGAATATTTCAATCTGGCACATGGTCAGTGATCGGATGCGTTTATATTTCTTAACATGAATATAGTGTGCCCTATCGTAGAAGTTTATTATGAGAATAAATATATCACGGGGAACTGAAATGAGTCCACCTATGCCAATTACATAGCTTTAAAAATCGCGATGCTTTCAACTAGTTTTGACAAAAGTGAACAATTTTCTATAAATAGTTAGTATGAGCTCACAATCCAAAAATCTCTAAATCCGGTTGAAAAATAGTAATTTATTAAATTCAAGGACAACCATGCGATGGCATTTTATAATTTTCGAAGTAGCGGTCTTCCAACTGATAATTACAGATTTTATCGAAAAAATATATAATTAAATTAATTACACTGCTCTGAAAAAAAAAAAAAAAAAAAAAAAGAAAAAAATTGAGATCTTGCCGATTCTTATGTAAAATGACTTCCTGAATCCGAATATGACCGCCATTTTGCCAAGATACACCCCCTCTCTCATGTTTATCATTGTTTCGCAATTTTATACCCATCAGTTTTAACCGTTAAATGTCTTCTGACATGAGGAGCTACAGAGGTAGAAAGTTCTAAAACACGAACATTTGTTGTAAGGAGGAAATTTGAGGGGATTTGTGTCCAGAAAACAAAACAAAATCAATAAAAACAATCAGTTTCTGTTTCTTTTTTTTTTTAACCCTCAATATTTCTCTTATTTATTACATATTCCAGCTTCCAGTTTGCCATTTTCTTACCAAAATACCCCAAATAATAAAAATTATACAGTGAAATTTTCTTTCAAAATGTTAGTTAGTGGAGTTAAAGTCTTAAAGCTCTCGCAAGAAATTTTGACTGATTCACTGAACGACTTTTGCTTTCAATAACTCCCACGTTAAATGTTTTGGGCAGTAAAACATGAACAGTAAAACCTCCTGAATTGACACGTATTAAAGGTCATTGCTCTTATCATTGTAGTCGTCAGTCGTTTATCTACCTTTAGTACACGTTTTGCGATAAGAGGGTGAACTTTATGGTGTTCTCGACGGTGGTGATCTTGTGTGTGGTGGTCTTTAACACGCGTCAAAGGATGATATTTTACTGTTCACGTTTTACTGCCCAAAACATTTAACGTGGGAGTTATTGAAAGCAAACGTCGTACAGTGAATCAGTCAAAATTTCTTGCTAGGGCTTTGAGACAACTCCACTCATGATTTTGAAAAAAAATTCACTGTATAATTTTTATTATTTGGGGTGTTTTGGTAAGAAAATGGCAAACTGGAAGCTGGAATATGTAAAAAGTAAGAGAAATATTGCGAAGAAAAAAAAAAACAAAAAAACAAAAAAACAGGAACTGATTGTTTTTATTGATTTTCTTTTGTTTCCTGGGCACAAATCCCCTCAAATTTCCTCCTTACTACAAATGTTCGTGTCTTAGAACTTTCTGTCTCTGTAGCTCCTCAGGCCAGAAGACATTTAACGGTTAAAATAATCATCGTTCCTCTCCAAATCAAACTGATGGGTATAAAATTACGAAACAATGATAAAAATGAGGGAGGGGGTGTATCTAGGAAACGGTGGGTGATTGGGCAAAATGGTCGTCCTATTCGGATTCAGGAGGTCATTTTACACAAGAATATGCTGAAATGGTGTCAGAGGCAATTTTCATACCGAGCAATGTTATCTTTCTCTCTTTTAATATAAAATTAGCTTCACACTTATTTATTGTACAAGAGTAAATTTTGGTTGGCAAATTATTTGTGTGAGGAGACAGTCTATGGCATTTTCTGCTTTGTATTATGTTACTTCATGAATCTGAATTGCAGAAATGATATTGATTGAATCGGGATTAACCCCTTAACTGCCCCGGACGTATATATACGTCTTTCCGAAATACAATCTTTTGTATTTTACTGCAACCAGGGAAACTACTGACACGGTTTGACAATGCATTAAAATAACCTTGAATGTGATATCGACAGTGCTTTCGAAAGATTTACTCTTTGCAGTGTTGAAAGAGAGCTTTGAAACGAATCACGTTAATTTTCATTGGCAGGTAAGTGACTAAATCAAGATAATAATTTAAGGTAAACGCACCAGTAGTGGACCCTGTACCAGTAGTGGACACTTTTAATTTTAAACTTGGAAAATAAGCTACCTAAAAATTCTGAAGATTCGAGCAATGTTCAGGATAGTCTTTTACTGTTAAACCCTTTAACAAAAAACAATTCCGGCCACTAGTTTTAAAATAATGTTAGTTTAACTAAAAAAATGTGCACTTTTTGGGAGTTTGCCGTTTTCTTCTTATCACTTTGAATAAGGAAATGAAATTTTATTTGCTCGCTCTCTGCTTATTTTTAACTGATTTCTTCTACCTTTTGCTTTCATGTGACTAAAATAAGTATGCAGAATTCATTTATTGTGCTGTTTTTTAAATCTTGTATTAACACATTGTATTTTTATGGGTGTCCACTACTGGTGCCAAAAAATGTCATCATGAC
Organism: Salticus scenicus; assembly: GCA_963930645.1. Lineage (NCBI taxonomy): Eukaryota > Metazoa > Arthropoda > Arachnida > Araneae > Salticidae > Salticus > Salticus scenicus. The sequence goes on along the minus strand of OZ005655.1, from coordinate 294,178,230 downwards.
CAATAGTGGACAGGACAACCCTGTCCACTACTGGCTCATGTGATTTTTAATACCAAATCCAGCAGTGGACACAATTCTGTAATCTAGCAGTTTTAGAGTTGAATTTTAAAGCAAAAATTCAAAGGGGTCCACTACTGGAACAAAAAAGGGTCCACTACTGGGTTTTTAGTGTGTCCACTACTGGCTCATTTTAAGCTCTTCAGATTTTTGATTTTTTACATATATAAATGCTACAATTAGCAATTTTCATAATACAGTCGTGTTAAGAAAGACTTGGTAAAGGTCTGAAATATTAATCATTTTTTGAAACTCTAAAGTTTAGAAAATTACACAAAAAAAAAAAAAGCCGGAAAATGTCCTTAAAGTGTCCACTACTGGTGCGTTTACCCTAAGTGCAGATATTTATTTATCGATTTCTGATAATCGTACGGCAGTAGGAATATTTTAATAATATAATCAAACAATCTAGAAAACGTGCCGTATAAAATACGCACAGTGCATAGATTTTCGTTCTTATTTGTATTACGTCATTTTACGTATATGTGGGCTGTATGTATTACAGGCAGTCTGAAAGTATTAAAACGTGCAGAACGGTTTCTAAAACACGATAACATTTTGGAAAATCCATTCTCGCAGAATTTCATGCGTTAATGTTAAAGTAAGAAGGCATTTTCAACGCTTGCATCCGATTGGGAAATGTCGGCGTTTCCATGTTCTTTTAACCCCAAAATGTGCTTTCCATTCTCGGTTATTAAGCAGAACCGTGTTTGCATCGTTAAAAATTAAAAGCAAGACTTCCATTAAAGATTATTTCTCTTTTCCGACAAATGCCGGCAAATCGAAATCAGTTTTGCAACCGCAGTCATAATTTGAATATGTTTGTCGAGTTCAAAACGCTGGGAGAGAGAGATCGCATTACCTGTTAATGCCGGCTCTTTCATTTTAGCAGGAAGTTGAGAATTTGATTACAAACCTCTTTCGACACGAAACTCATTTTTAAAGGAGGGTGAATTTCGGCAATTAAAAACAAGCAATGAACGTATAAATATTGGAGGAGGAAATGAGGAATCGAACAGTTTTAGTGGCGGAAAATTCCTGCCATGAAAGGATAATGAGAAGAAAAAAACATTCTACCGTAAACTGCCGTTAATTTCGATTACTAGTTAATTCGAGCTTTCACAGCAAGTTTCATTAAAGTTCTTGTGTCATACAAATTTAAAACTAGATGGTTAAATATTAAATTTTCATTTTCCAACTTTTATGTTTCTTGGCTACCAGAAAACTTTATTAGGAGTTTTTATTTCATTTAATCAGTGAAAACTAGTACAGAAATATATGAAAAGAATATTTCATAATTTTTTTTTCCGGTAGCCAAATAACCTAAAAGTTGGCATCTATGCATTTTCATTTTGAACCAACATACCCTGAAGTGTCGCTAATTGATTAGTCAGCGACATTAATTGTAAAAGAATACAAAAATATAAATACATATATTACTGTGTAGTCGAGTAAATTTTCATGATGGGTATCTTTCAAAAGAGCTCGCCAATACCTTTAAAACGAATGGTTGAACCATCGATCTGCGATAATTTAAAACAAAGTTATCGATTTTTTTTTTTTTTTTACTTTTAACGAAAAAAAAAACTTAGAAAAGAAAATCGTATTTTGAAAATCGTCTCCTGAAAAATCAGGAATATGGACTTAAATCCTTTTTACTTATCAGTACAGATTTATTGTATTAAATTTCAGGGTAAGAGAAAGTCGTGTGAGTGACACACCAGATTTTTTTTTATTATTATTATTATTTCGAGTTACTCTACTAAATCAATGATCTAGTGTTAAATTTATTCTGCATTTTATTTATCCTAAAATATTTAACTAAAATATTTTATGCATTCAAATGTTTATACAATATCTTAATTTGCATGAAATTGTTTATTATTTCCAAATTTCATTATTTACTTTAATATAATATTATTTTAATGTGACATTTTGTGATGAAAAAGATATATCGAACAGAAAAAAAAGTGCGAGACCCTGAACATGTAGAGACCCCTAAACTTATACAAATTGAGCCAGAGTGGGAATCAGTAAACAAATTATAGGTAATTGACATGGTGGGGTGTAAGTCCACATTCAAAAAATATCCAAAACTGATTAAGTGAAATTGAAATGTCTAACAGTAAAAGGCATTGTTTAAATCTCAATGAAGAATAATCTTATTTATATGCAATCAGAAGGATGTGTTGTGGAGAACGCAACTTCTCCATCCTCATTTAACTTTAACTTGAAGCTGAAGGTTGAATGCTGCCAACTTACTTATTTAACTTTAGATTGACTTGAAGCTGTAAATGAAATACAGTCGGCTGCAAAATTATTCGAGCACTAGCAATAATCCTTGCCAAAAAAAAGTACACTTAATACAGCTTTGTTAAATAAATCCTTGTCGAGTCATGTTCTTAATCAGTCTAAGAACATGATTCGACAAGGATTTACTTAGAAAAACAGTCTTAAGTGTACTTTTTAAATATAGGAATTATTGGCTAGTGCTCGAATAATTTTGCAGCCGACTGTACTTAATTTATGAAGAAATGGCAGAGTCCAAATGTATAACATAAATGAGCTTTAATTGAGCTTAAATAAGAAGGAGGGCACTGGACTATAATAACATCTAGTAACTTACGACTTGAAATGGGCAGTCCTCTTAAATACTTTGATATCAATAAATAACCCCCGTTACTTTACTTAATTACTCACAAATGATCCCAACCACTTTTAATCACTTTCATTAACTCATGAGGTCAAGTAATCTTTCGATTAGCAGGAGGATTCCCTGACACTGCTATCTACTCGACTTATATCCAACTATATCCGCTCCTAACTCTCCAAAACAATCTTCCTTCCAACTAACCTTAACTCCTCTCCAACTAACTCCCAAAAGCAATCTTCTTTCTCCTTTTATACTATTCAGTTTCCAAAATATTAGCATATTTCAATTTACAATTTTAGCTTAGGATCGGCACTAACTCTATTACTCAAATCGAATCCTAAAACCTTCGTATTCATGTGTTACGCATAAAGTGCGAGTTTTAATTGTAGCATTAATTTGCTATACCTGACAGTGTGTGTTCAAGATTCAAAATAAAATGTGTGTGCACATTTTATTGCACACTAGCAGACCCGGCCACGCGTTGCTGTGGCTAAGTAATACGTTGATAATTTGATAAGGTATATAGTATTTCCCCACAACTGGATTTGGCGATTTTTTTTTTTTTTGCGCCTTTTTGAACGATAATGAAATCGTTCTGGATTCTTTGCAATAAAATGCGGTAACCTGCATGCTTTTATTTTAGATCTATGATTTAGCTTATGATTTTATCATTTATGATTTTTAGATTTATAATTTAGCCATAATCGCCAAATCCAGTTGTGGGGAAATCTTATAGTTGTTACCCACAACTATAACTTATAATATAACTTCAGTAATTATATTCGGATAATTATAACTTCAGTATCAGTATATCCCCACAGCTGAATTTGGCGATTTTTCTTGAACGATAACGATGTCGCTCTGGACAGTTTGTGATATAATATGGCAGCCTATATGTTGTTTATTTTGGATTTATTATTTTATGTTTTTGATTTATGATTTAGATTATCATTTATCATTTATAGATTTATGATTTAGCCATAATCGCCAGCAAAAAATTGCCAAATATCGTTGTGGGGATATACTGATTAATATATTACTGAAAAGATTAATATATTTTAACGAAGTGGTGAGAAGATTCTGAGTATGTTAAAATTTTAATAGTAAATACAAGTTAATCAAGAAGGAAAGCATTGAGTATTAAGATACGTCAATTGCAATATTTTAAGATCGCATTTTCAGCAATAAATATGAGTCAAAATTGAATGCAAAATACATATATAAATCACAAATTTAATCAGGAACGTTAAATTGGTAAGTTATTAAAGAAAACGTAAAGAAAAATAAGAGAAATAATTTATTAAAGTTTCGAACATCGATCATATAGATTAGCGTTACAAAACAAATAAACAGACCTAAACTCTTCCAGACTTTTAAATAAGTTTTAAATTAAGTTTTAAAATTTAATGTTAAATAAAACAGGCTTTTAAATAAGTTTTAAAATATTGAAATGGTTACTTTTTATTTAGAACGTTATGTATAGATCACAAATTTCTTAAAGAAAACGAAGTGATACAGATTAGAGTAATGCAACAAAAATTGAAAAAGCAAGGTTGTGTCGTAAATAAATTTTTAACACACGTGTCACGTGAAATAAATTGTAGCATATACATAATATATCTGATATAAGATATTAACATGTTGCAGCGGAATAAATTTCATATCTATCATCCTTGGCGGAAAAAAAAATAATATCGCCAAATTATCTGGCGCACACATTTAATTCCTTTCAAAAATCATGGTTATTTTAACAACTTATATTAAGAGAGTAATGAATAATATGAAACAATATTTCACACAATACATATTACGAAAATATACATCTTGCTTGTATATTTTAGTGTTACGTTTTTGATCGCCAAATACGAAAAACTCCAAGGACGACAGAGCTTTGAAATTTAAAATTAAAATTTTGTCAATTTAACAGCAAAGTAACTCAATCTAACGTATGCACATGATAAATAATACATATCTATACAAAAATATGGGGATTAAAATCCGGAAATAATTTTCCTCGTTTTTAATAATTTTTTACAAAAAATACAATGGGCCATTAACATAAGAAATCTTTTTCTTGATTTCACAGACTGTCAGTCACGTCACACTTCGCTTGTGTATAACTACATACTTTATCAATGCGAATTGATTATGACGTCAATTTTCGTGAGATGTATAATTTAACTTTTTATAATTTTTTAACGTTCACGTTTGATTAAATGTATTTACTTTTATGTCGAAAGAAAATGAACTCGTATTTTTTCTTTTTGGCAACAATTAAACTTATAGAACTCACAGATATTTTGGAGCAACTTTAATAAAGGTCTATAATTAACAAATAATTGCAATAAAACAATATTGTGACAATAAATTGAGATAAAAACTATCCTATCTCTCAAGTTGGAATAAACTGCACACAGTGTGCAAAATTTCATTAAAATCGGTTCCTTAGTTTAGGAGTTTACCCCGGACAAACATCGTGACACGTAATTTATATATATATACAGATTTGAAGTAACAAAAAATTGCAGTAAGAAAAAACTGCACATTTGAAGTAACTGTGTAAATGGAAAAATGTCAATACATAATTTTAGAAAAACAAAAAATGTGATATTGTAAAAATGTACTTCTGTATTTTATTTATACATGTATTGTAAAACTTGTAAGTTGAAGTATAAAAGATCCTTTAAAAAAAAAAAAATGTCATAAGTATAAGCAACTATTTAAAATGTATCAAAGAAATATAAAATTAGCAAATAGTTATTGATAAAATTACTACAATAATATTAAATAAATTTGTTTTGTTTATTAGTTTATTTTATTTATTCTTTATAATATACTGCAAGGTAAGCCATGTGAATTAAGGTTTAAGATAGATACAATTTTATGAGTATAATAATAATAATAATTATTATTAATGATTTAACTTCTATAAATCTATAACTGTTTTTCATAAAAATACTCTGGTGTGTCACTCACACGACTTTCTCTTACCCTGAAATTTAATACTATAAATACAGGTTGCAGATTAAGAGGTAAGATAACGAGTGCTGTTATGCAAATCTGTGTTAAACAATTCAAATTAGGCTTCGGAAGAGTTTTATAAAATAATTAGTTCTGTGTAAGGGGGGCTACCGCCCCCCTCAACCCCCGTTTCATTAATGCACCTACATTTATACAGAATTTAATTCGGTAGTAAAAAAATAATTCTGTTTTTAAAAAATAATTTATTAAAATTATTATTTAACAAAATTATCTTTTATGATAATGCAGACGATTTCCATATTAGAGAAGTAGTATAACACTAAACATATATATATATATATATATATATATATAAAGTTGAATTTATTCTCAATATTACATTAATTTTTTTTTTTTTTTTTTTTTTTTGTTAAAAATGAAAAAAATCGATAACTTTATTTTAAATTATCGCAGATCAATGGTTCAACCATTCGTTTTAAAGGTATTGGCGAGCTCTTTTGAAAGATACCCATCATGAAAATTTACTCCCCTCGAGGGGGGACTTCCCCCCCAGGGGGGGGGCGAGGCTCCTACATACACAAAATTTTTTTCCCAGTTGACTATCTCTATTACAAAAAATATACATTCGTTTCATTCGGTTTAGTGCAGTGTATAGATGTTAAACTCTACTTACCTGCAATTTCCCCCATAGACGTAATGTATTTCAATATTTTTGAGTGTCCCTGTACACGAACCATTTGCTTCATCTCAACGAAAAGCGTACTGTAGCATCCTTTTATGATATACATTTAGAATACCGAGTTTGGAATTTCTGCTACTATTTGTTCTTGAGATATGCTGATACCATACAGACACACAGACAGACAGACCATTCGCTAAAAACATGATTTTCGTATTCAGGGGACCTCAGAACATGTAAATATAACAAAAACTCACGTTCGAAAATTTGACCCTAAAACAATACTTTCTCGACCCTATGGGTAAGAGAAAGTAAAAAAATAACAAAAAGTCAGATAAAATATTGCTGATCACCTGACATGTGAACGCATGGCATGCTAAATAATTAAGTCAGAGAAAAGTGTGTAAACTCAGAAGAGAACATGGCTGAATAATTGGGTTGTAAGGCCAATTAAATCATGCCTTAATGTGTGAAATGTGTAAAAATGTGTAAAAGAACTATTGAAAAAAATTGTATATATGTTAATTTATTACGTTGAGTGCACTGTATAGGATGGTAAAATGGGCGAACGGGACGTTCCATCCTTAAACCGTAATATATTTTCAACTTTATTGAGTGTCCTTGTACATGGACCCTTTGTATGATCTCAAAAAGTTTCCAGAAATATCACTATGTAATACAGATTTAAACTACCGAATCTGGACTTCCAACTAATATCGGTGTTTGAGTTATGCTTAAGACACAAAAACCAACTACTAAAATCCCGATTTCCGTATTTAAATCACTTCAAAACGAGCTAAAAAAAAAAAAGAAAGAAAACTTTTTCGAATCGATTCCTAAATATAAACGATATTTTTCCTACCATGTATGGGTAAGAGAAAGCAATAAAATAAATGTTATTTTGTCGCATTATTCCCGCTAAAATATGCTAAATAATAAGATGAAGGGAAAAACAAAAATGTAATGGAAATTGTTTATATATTTACATATATATACTCATATTAAAAAAATTGCTACATGTAATACATTCCAAATTGTGTTTAAACATATTAAATAAATTGGCGACTGGGGGACATAAATCAACAGATTTTTATTAATTTTTAATTCCTTTATTTTTATGCACAAGCATTCCTAGATAATTTTTTTTAAATTCTTAATACGAGTTTCATCGTTTATAACATTCTGCAATTTAATAACAATTAATAAAATTAATGGAACGAAATACTTCTTATTGATCCATTTCTTGCCCCCAAAATACTCCTCATTAACAGAAATTGTTTGCAATAGTCAAAGTTATTTTGAGGCGAGCGATTTGATAAGAAAAAAAGAATTACTGCATATGGAATGTGCGATGAAGAAGAATTCCAGCATTTCCTTTTCCATATCCTTAATGAGGTTCTACTGAAGTGAGTATCATTTGGAAAATGATTCTGAAGCGGTGCTAAAAATAAAAGTATGTAATAAAATTACGAGGTTAAAAATGGAAAAATTAACGAGTATTTTCAAATTTTTTTTTTGTTTATTAAATCAGATATTTTATTAATACTGAAAATTGAGAATAAACTAGTATGTTGTGGCCACCACAAGACTTTCTTCTATATTTTCCTATACAAATTCACTCAGTAACAATATTAAAAGAAAAAAAAAAAGATTTTTTTTCAAAGTTTTATTTTGTTAAAAGTAAAAAAAAAAAAAAAAAAAAAATCGATAACTTTGTTTTAAATTATCACAGATTTATAGTACAACCATTCGTTTTAAAGGTATTGATGAGACCTCTCGAAAGATACCCATCTTGAAAATACCCCCCCCCCCCCCCCCCCCCAGGACATGCACAAAAATTTTTTCGTAGTTAACTACTACTATTATCAATAATTCATATTAATTTTACAATCACAAGTTTAAAATAACTCTCATTATGCACCTTTATACGAAATTTTATCCTATACTACCATGTTAAAAGTGCACAGAAAATGCAATCACAGCGCCACCTGTTGAGCGATTGATCCCCAAATCTAATCAGTATCAGTTTATGTCAGGGTGCAACTAAATACCAAGTTTGGTTAAATTTCATTCATTGGTTCGTAAGATACAGCGTCCACAAAAATCGTGATACACACAGACACACAGACAGACAGACATTTTCTAAAAACTATCAATTCGTGTTCAGGACATCCCAAAACGTGTAAATCCATCAAAAAATGGAGGTCGAAAATTTTCACGAATCCAATACTTTCTCTATATTACATATAGAAGAAAGTAAAAATGGTTGCTCTTCTTAGCAATTTTTATTTTCATGTTAAAAACAACTGTTGCCAACTTATAGAGATTTTTAGATTCAATATCCACCACTAATTTTTAGTTGTACGTAATAACCTGGTTAATATAGCGCCGAGCTCGAAATTGGAAGATTGAGCGTTCGATACTCGGGCCAGCTGAAGAATGTAATGCCGAATGGTGCATGTAAAATCCGTCATGGATGCATTGTTTTCCATGTTCCCGATTAATACGTCTAGGGGTTCCGAAGCGGGGTTGGAATTTCCAGCGCAGAGGATTGTGATGACATATCTCCAGTCCACACCGAGATGGTGAATCACAGACCGTCGCTAATTGTCCAATCCGTAGCCATAGTGTGACTTAAATCCACTTCACATCACTCTATCACTAATTACACAAGTCTACTAATTACAAAGTCTCTGTCGTCAGAGTACACAACTATACGAACCCGAAGGTTGTGAGTTCGATCCTCACCGAGGGGAAATGAAAAGAATATGTGTGTATATATAGATGCTTTTACGAATTTTACAAAATATTTTAAGTTAGAGTAAGTTATTAAATGGTAAAATTGGATATTGGCAGGAATTTTCGAAGTGGAACACTATAAATTGGTAACGACCCAAAATGCCAGATTGGAAGAAATAGTCCTGTCGTACTTAAAAAAAAAAAAAAAAAAAAGAAAGCGGGAACGAACAATTCTCCAGATTATTAATTACAATGTTGGCAGCTCTGCTCATAATGCACGTTTAAACAATATTTTACCCATATTCTCGCGTGTTAAAAAAAATCTTAAATTTCGAATTACTTACGTTGTTTTCAAATTAAAAGTTTTATAATTAATCATGTTCATGTCAGCATCATAATGACATTCTAAAAACTGGACTTATATGTTTAGGATGAAAGCACTCCTTATAATGCTTATAATGCATGCGTCTATGAGAAATTCTGTTCTATTTTACCATGTTAATGAAATCGTAAATCATGAATCACTTAAAAACTTTATAAAATAGAATATTCGTGGTTGATGAAGTTAATGACAGTATCAGAAATGATATCTTGAAACCAGTGCGCCCTATTTAAGAGGAAAACAATCCTTATAATACACATTTATGCGAAGTTGTGCCCTATTGTTCCACGTTAAGAAACATTATAAACTTCGCATGAAATGGGACTTTTGCGAAGCAGTCAATAATGATTATGCCAGTGTCATAAAATAATTTTGACATCTTTACGATATTTAGAAAATCATAAGATCGAATAACATGCAAACTTTTCAAATTAGAATGTTTCAAACCGACAGAGTTCTTGTCATTGTGATATTTTAAAACTAGTCCAACTACTTTACGATCATTCATTCTTAAGATATTGTCTACACGGTCTAACCCACTAACAAACTGACCCTACAGACAGGACACTGCATCAATTTTGTGATTGTCGAATTCCTTAAACCTTAAAACGAGAAAAAACGTTTTTAAAAACTAGTATGATGTGGCCACCACATGACTTTCTTCTGTATAATTTTACACAAAATTCATTGAATACATATCATTTATTAAATTATTGAATTATTTTCCATTATAAATGCAGACAATTTTTATCTGACAGAATTATATCACAAAAGCCGAAAGAAAGTCAATTTTCCGCCAATATCAAAAGGAATATGATTTTTTTTTTTCTACATTTCTTTCACTGAAAGTAAAAAAAAAAAAATCTATAACTTTGTTTTATATTATCACAGATCTATAGTTCAATCATTCATTTTAAAGGTATTGACGAGATCTTTCGAAAGACACCCATATTGAAAATTTACCCCCCCCCCCCCGGGGGATCTCCCCCCCAGGGGGGGGAAGCGATGCTCCCACACACAAAAAAAAATTTTCCTAGTTAACTACTACTATTCTAAATAATTCATAATAATTTTACAATCACACGTTTAAAATAACTCTCATTATGTACATTTATACGAAATTTTGTCCTATACTGCCATGTTAAAAATTTAGAAAAAAATGCGATCACAGCGCCACCTGCTGAGAAATTGTTCCATAAATCTAATCACCACCAGTTTATGTGAGGGTTCAACTAAATACCAAGTTTGGTTAAATTTCGTTCATTGGTTCGTGAGTTACAACGTCCACAAAATTTGTGATACACGTACACAGACACACAGACTGACAGACAGACATTTTCTAAAAACTGTCAAATCATGTAAATCCATCGAAAACTGGAGTTCGAAAATTTTCACGAATCCAATACTTTCTCTGTATATACATACAGAATAAAGTAAAAAGGGTAAAAAATTTTCACTAATATCTAAGTTCTCCATATCTATAGTGTGACGGGAAACCAAAAAAAATCAAACACACATAAATGTTTAATATTTCTGTTTTCTGTGCACTCTCCTTCGATAGAGAGTTGTTTAGTGGACAATATTCAACAACCATCCTCTTCTCTCAGGGCTAATTAACTCAGGTTTCCTTCAATACGAAAATAGGATTCTTATTACAGTCCGAAAGATAATTTATTTAATGGACGACTGAGTGGGAGGATGGATTTCTTGGCGATATTTGTAATCGAAGTGAAATAAGCCGGCTAAATTCCCCGCTTTAGATCAAAGATTAGATCAGTGAGTCGAATATTGATTAGAATAATAATCTGGTGGGGCACTCACACTACTTTCTCCTACCTTGCTGGTTATAAGTTTCATTTGGCATACGTAAGCACTGATAAATCCGATTTTTTATTTTTTTTTCTGTGGTTCTGCAAACGACGGCGAATGCTTTTCATACCATATTATAGATAAAACATGCTTTTATGTAATATATGTTTATTTTGTTTGGTGCAATCTAAAACATTGAAATATGCCAACTAGAAATTTTTCTCATGGATGTGTATTTGAATACTTTTAAATGTACCTGTACACGATCCATTTGTCCAACTCTAATAAAACGTTTCATATAGTACCCTTATTAAACTTATTTAGAATACCAAGTTTGAATTTCCTGTTATTATTTGTTCTTGTGTTATGGTGATAAGACTCGGACATCATGTATGGATTTAGGGCACCTCAAACCTTGTAAATATAACAAAAACTCAATTCCGCCTAAAACAATATTTTTGTACAACATATGGACAATGTGAGTGTGTGTGCGTGTCAAAATCTATCTCTTAAAGATTTTAGTAGATGAGCCCACAATGGCTGTTTCTTTTATTTGTCTACAAATACTAGAAAATGTTCCATAATTTATGAAGATTTTAGTGGATGAGCCCACAATGGCTGTTTCTTTTATTTGTCTACAAATACTAGAAAATGTTCCATAATTTATGAATGGTGCATGATTTTACTTTCTTACTTACTTACTTATTTTATTTTATTTTAAATAAAGTTATTTAAAACATTCACTGGTTCATTTTCTTATTTTATTTTAATGGGCTCTTCCCACATGACGTCAGAGGTCACATGACACGAAGTCTTCAATATCTATAGCTATTGCTGAAATAACATATTTTCTATTCTTATTTTTGATCAATCGCATTTAATCTGTGTTATTTTTTTATACATCATCATTTTTAATCCATTTATATCATTATTCATCATTTTTTGTTTGCTGTATACATTTACAGTCATCATTTAGTTTATATTTGTTATAGATGTTCATGAAGAACATGTTAAAATACTCTGATTTTCGGTACTTAAATCATTGACAGTGCGGTGTAAAGTCGGTACGGTGTAAAGTCATTTAGGCCGGTAACTAAGTTAATTAACTTGTTGTAACCCCTTTATGTAATTAAATTTAATCGAAAACATTTTAAAATTTAAAATTAATCCATAATCATTCCACAAAAACAAGCTATTATTTATTGCTAAATCAGTTAATGTAACAGTTACTCTACAACATACAAAAATCGATTCTTACAGCTGAAAATAAATAAACACATAAAGTGTTTTTTAAGAATTATTAAATTTACAAATACAATGATTCTACTGTTTACAAATGCACAATATTACTTTTATTTTATTTTATATTAAATACTAGGAGGCTTTACCCGCTTCGCTGGTCACTAAATTTAAAGGACACTCTTTTCTATATAGCTTTATATATAAATAGAATAAAACAAAATACTGAAATTGCTCAAAAGCTCGCTTCAGGTCCCTGCTGCCTACGGCAGCGATTTGGTCATCCGCTAAAACTCGGGTGCCTGTCTCTATTACCTGCGACAATGCCATACCAGTGGGCTTCCATTTAGGTGCTTATTAGATAACAGTTTCGAAATAGATAATATCGAAAAAATTGAAGTATCCCTTTTATATTTGAATCCTAGTTACATATGAACAACACTATACGTGGTGTACATAATATTTGCTTTTACGTTATCTCCTATGTTTATTTTGTTTATCCGATCAACCCTAAAATGACAGCAATTTCACGCCAAGTATTACAATATGCTATGACCGGCTACGTCTGTCGCATGGGACAAGTAATTTTTCTGGTTATATATAATTCATGGTTTGTAAACCTGATCATAGTACATCCTTAATGTTCTCTTTGGTGATTTTTAATATTTGTCACCATTTTAGACTTAATCCCTTGTAACAATATTCTATGATCGCTATTTCTGCCGTATTTTAGACAACTAATATTTATATGGTTATATATTTCCCATTAAACAAATTTTTATTTATTTATTTAAATATTAATTTGAATTAATCAAATATTTCTGTTCGACAGCGTGCAAGTGCAGTCACACACAGAGGCTCATTTATTTGTACGATGAATTAGCACAGTGATTAGTACATAAACTAGTATGTTGTGGCCACCACAAGACTTTCTTCTATATTTTCCTATACATATTCAATCAGTAACAATATTTAAAAAAAAAAAAAAAGGATTTTTTTTTTTTTTTTTTTTTTTTTTTTGAAAATTAATACATATTCAATCACTAACAATATTAAAAAAAAAAAAAAAAAAAAAAAATAGAATTTTTTTCTAAGTTTTTTTTTTTTTTTTTTTTGGTTAAAAGTAAAAAAAATCGATAACTTTGTTTTAAATTATCACAGATCTATAGTTCAACCATTCGTTTTAAAGGTATTGACGAGACCTTTCGAATGATACCCATCTTCAAAATTTACTCCCCCGGGGGGGTACTTCCCCCCCCAGGGGGGGAAGCGATGCCCCCCCCATGCACAAAATTTTTTTCCTAGTTACGTACTACTATTATCAATAATTCATATTAATTTTACAAACACAAGTGTAAAATAACTCTTATTATGCACATTTATACGAATTTTTGTCCTATGCTGCCATGTTAAAAATTTAGATAAAATGCTATCACAGCGCCACCTGTTGAGCTATTGATCCCCAAATATAATCAGCAACAGTTTATGTCGGGGACCAACTAAATACCAAGTTTGGTAAAATTTCGTTTAAAAAAAAAAAAAAAATACGATTATTTTTCTAAGTTTTTTTTTTGTTAAAAGTAAAAAAAATCGATAACTTTGTTTTAAATTATCACAGATTTATGGTTCAACCATTCGTTTTAAAGGTATTGACGAGATCTTTCGAATGATACCCATCTTCAAAATTTAACCCCCCCGGGGGGTACTTCCCCCCCCAGGGGGGGAACCGATGCCCCCCCATGCACAATTTTTTTTTCCTAGTTAACTACTACTATCATCAATAATTCAAATTAATTTTACAATCACAAGTTTAAAATAACTCTCATTATGCCCATTTATACGGAATTTTGTCCTATGCTGCCATGTTAAAAATTTGCATAAAATGCGATCACAACGCCACCTGTTGAGCTATTGATCCCCAAATCTAATGGGCACCAGTTCATGTCAGGGTGCAACTAAATACCAAGTTTGGTTAAATTTCATTCATTGGTTCATGAGATACAGCGTCCACAAAAAAATGATACAGACAGACAGACAGACAGACAGACAGACACACAGACAGACAGACACACAGACAGACATTTTTTAAAAACTATCAATTCGTGTTCAGGACATCCCAAAACGTGTAGATCCGTCAAAAAACGGAGGTCGAAAATTTTCGCGAATCCAATACTTTCTCTATATTACATATAGAAGAAAGTAAAAAATAAATAAATAGGTAAAAATTATCGTGCACACAACTTTATTATGCTGCTCCATTGGCGGCTTTAAAATTTTTGTCGCCATATTAGCGATGGATTTTTTTTTTTTTTAAATGAAAAGGGGAAGACTATTTTGCTAATAATTTTATCAGACACCTTTTTGTTTATATATAAGAATTCTTCCTATCCTGTTTATATTTTTAATGGTTTTTAGGTTTAAAATAGTGCTTGTTGAAATAAATTTGCTATCTTTAAAACTGCATTTTTTCTATAAACTTTCTATAAAAATAAATCATTTATGTGACTACTACTATTTAGGTTTAATTTTTTTTTTCTTTTTGTAATACTTTATATATTTTTTTTTATAAATTTGATGCGCTACTTACATTAAAATGGCTGTTGCTATATTAAACTCCTTGTCGAAAAACATTCGGTGTACTTCAACACCAAAATTAAAAAAAATGGAACAGAAGGATCTATTAATGAAACTGATAAAATAAAAATATTGCTCATAGAGTTTAAATAATCTATTTAAATAAACTTTTAAAACCCAGATTCTTAATATATCGTATCACATAAATCTTTTCGAAGTTAGAATAAAATTTAATTAAAAGAAAAAAAAAAGTAACTTTTTTGTTTATTAACCAAAATGAATGAAATTTGAACTGCAAGCTTGCGTTGTACAGGTTGTGTATTATATTTTTGTGTTCGTGAGAGAATTTTTTTTTTTTTTTGAAAACTGCAATTTTTAATCACACTTCAAAAACGTGTGACTTAATGAGTAGCAGATTTTTTTTTTTCCTCCAAACGGTTTTCATACAATCTTCTGTTGTTGCCACCTAAAATTCATACTTTTGTTAATTTTAAAAAATCTGATTGTTCGATTGATAAGCTGTTTAATCCGTCGGATTCACAAAAATTGCCCATTTCATTTGGTATCTTATTTGTAACGATATGACTGATATTTCTAATTTATTTTCTATTTTCTCTAATTTATTTTCCTCATTTTAAGTAAATGTACATTTTTTTTTCTGTCGAAAAAAAGATGGCAACAGTTAAATTATGGATAAAAATTAATGGCTACGAGGGTACATCAGGAGAGGTCATTACGAACCTCCATGCAAATGTGTGTAGCTCTGCCATCAGCCGTTTTCCTAAAAAGCTCTGGATATACATACACAATGACACACACACACACAAACAAACAAACAAGCATCTTTTTTGTATGTACTAGCAGGCTTTGCCCGCTTCGCTGGTCACTAAATTTAAAGGAAACTCTTTCTATATAAGTTTTATAAAAATAAAATAAAACAAAATACTGAAATTACTCAAAAGCTCGCTTCAAGTCCCTGCTGCCTTCGGCATCGATTTGGTCATCCGCTAAAATTCGGGTGCCTGTCCCTATTACCTGCGACATTGGTTTACCAATCGGCTTCCATTTAGAACAGTTTCGAAATAGATAGTATCGAAAAAAAAAATGAAGTATCGTTTTTATGTTTGAATCCCAGTTACACATGAACAACACTATACGTGGTGCACATAATATTTGCTTTTACGTTATTTCCTATGTTTATTTTGTTTATCCGATTAACCATAAAATGACATAAATTTCACGCCAAGTATTACACTATGCTATGACCGGCTACGTTTATCGCATGAGACAATTTTTGTGGTTATATATAATTCACGGTTTGTAAACCTGATCACAGTACAGCCTCTTTGGCGACTTTTGAATTTTTTATCACCATTTTAGACTTAATCCCTTATAACAATATGCTATGAGCGCTATTTTTTACATATTTTGGACAACTAATCTTTTTATGGTTATATATATTTCCCATTAAACATATTTTTATTGTTATTTTTTTATTTGAATATTAATTTGAATTAATCAAATACTTCTGTTCGACAGCGTGCAAGTGCAGTCACACACAAAGACACATTTGTTTGTATGATAAATTAGTATATCTATCTATATATATAAAAATGAATTGCTGTTCGTTAGTCTCACTAAAACTCGAGAACGGCTGAACGGATTTCGATCATTCTTTTTTTGTTTTTTTCCTTATAGGTCAGGGATGGTTTAGGAAAAAAAACAATTCGAAAAAATTCGAATAGTTTTCTTATTATTAATTAAAATATGAAAATAATAACCTCCTAATACCTTATAAATAGCCATTAAAATATTAGCTATAATTTAATTGTTGCCAAAAAAAATTTACGAGTTCATTTTCTTTCGACATAAAAATAAATAAACGTGATTAAATAAATAATTTAATTAAACGTGAGCTTTAAAAAATTGTAAAAAATTAAATTATGTATCTCACAAAAATTGACGTCACTATCGGTTTAAAGATTTCATACGCATTGATAAAGTACTAATGTAGTTAGTTCTATGATTCAACAGAAAATTTAAAAACACAGTTTATAAAAACTTTTTTTTCTTATAATCTATATATATATATATATATAAATGAATGTTTGTCTGTATGTCCATTATAAAATTGTAAACGGCTTGACCGATTTCGATCATTCTTTTTTTGTTTTTTCCTTATAGGTCAGGGATGGTTTAGGAAAGAAAAAAATTGAAAAAATTCGGCCCCCAAGGGGGGGGGGAGGGGGCAAAACGTGAATTCAAAATATCCTTCATAGCTCAAACAAAGAAACAGATATCCGTAAAATTTTTGCTTTAAAATATAGCTAATATAAATGTCTAAAAACCAATTCCTGGAATTTTCGAAATTTGATCCCCAAGGGGGGGGGGGGGCAAAAACAATTAGAAATACAGTTAGGCCTTTCAAAATTGGTACAGATAGATTTCAATAGCCTGCAAGTCGAATGGGGATATTTTCGAAAGTGTAAAGTTATTAGGAGGGGAGAGAAAGGGGGAGGGGAGAGGGGGGGGGGCAAAAAAATAAAAATAGAGTTAGATCGTTCAAATTTGGTATATAGAGGTTTTCGATACTTACAAATCGATTGCGGATATTTTCGAATTTGTAAAATTATTAGGAGGGGTGGGAAGGGGGGGGCTATGGGCAAAAACAAATAGAAATACAGTTAGGGCATTCAAAATTGGTACAGATAGGTTTTAAAGGCCTGCAAGTCGAATGGGGATATTTTCGAAAGTGTAAAGTTATTAGGAGGGGTGAGAAGGGGGGAGATGGGATGGGGGGGGGGCAAAAAAATAAAAATAGAGTTAGATCGTTCAAAATTGGTACAGAAATGGTTTTCGATACTTAAAATCGAATGCGGATATTTTAGAATTTGTAAAATTATTACGAGGGGCGGTAAGGGGGGGGGCTATGGGCAACAACAAATAGAAATGCAGTTAGACCGTTCAAAATTGGTACAGATTGGTTTTAGATGCCTGCAAGTCGAATGGGTATATTTTCGAAAGTGTAACGTTATTAGGACGGACGGAAGGGGGGCGGAGGGGCAAACAAAATAAAATAGAGTTAGATCATTCAAAATTGGTACATAGAGGTTTTCGATACTTACAAATCGATTGCGGATATTTTCGAATTTTTAAAATTATTGGGAAGGGGGAGAGTGGTGGGGCAAAAAAATAAAAATAGAGATAGATCGTTCAAAACTGGTGCATAGAGGTTTTTGATATTTACAAATCGATTGCGGATATTTTTGAATTTGTAAAATTATTAGGATAGACGGGAGGGGGGGTCGAAGGGGGAAATAAGAGTTAGAGCATTTTGGGAATTTTTTCGGAAGGCAGTGAGAACCCGGTGCGACATTTTTCCAAATCAGATTTTGTTTCGCTTTTTTTTTTTTTTTTTTTTTTTTTTTCACGTGATAGAAATTAATGCAATTTTGAGAATTCAGTAATTATAGTGATTCATTTAAAAATAGTGACCAGCGAAGCGGGCAAAGCCTGCTAGTATATATATATATATATATATTTAAACATTATCGTGCTACACAACTTTATTGTGTTGCTCCATTGGCGGCTCTTGAATATTTGTCGCCATATTAGCGATGGATCTTTTTTGTATGAAAAGGGGAAGACTATTTTGCTAAGAATTTTATGAGACACATTTTGTTTATATATAAGAATCCTTCCTATTCTGTTTATATTTTTAATGGTTTTTAGGTGCTTGCTGAAATAAATTTGCCATTTTTAAAACTGCATTTTATCTATAAACTTTCTAAAAAAATAAATCATTTATGTGACTACTATTTAGGTTTAATATATATATTTTTTTCCTTTTTGTAATACTTTGTAATTTTTTTTATATTTTTGATGCGCTACTTAGATTAAAATGGCTGTTGCTATATTAAGCTTCTTGTCGAAAAACATTCGGTGTACTTCAACACTAAAATTTAAAAAAATCGCCCAGGATGATCTATTAATTAAACTGATGAAATAAAAATATGGTTCATAGAGTTTAAATAATCTATTTAAAAAAAAAAAAAACTTTTAAAACCCAAATTTTTAATATATCATGTCACATATATCTTTTCAAAGTTAGAATAAAATTTAATTTGAAAAAATAAATAAATAAATAAATAAATAAAAATAAAATAAAATAAAATAAAAATTAACTTTTTGTTAATAACCACATATGATGAAATTTTAACTGCAAGTCGGTATTGTGTTGTACAGGCTGTATATTACGTGTTTGTGTTCGTGAGAGAAAATTAAAAAAAATTTGAAAACTGCAATTTTTAATCCCCTTTCAAAAACATGTGACTTAATGAGTAGCAGATTTTTTTTTACATGCAAACGGTTTCCATACAATCTTCTGCTGTTGCCACCTAAAATTCCTTTTCAAATTATTTTGTTATATTTTCGATAAATTTTCGATTTCGATAAATGTTCAACTATCGTAAAACTGATATCGTAAAAATCCGTAGGCTGAGTCAAATCATAGCCTCCTAAACTAGATGCCTGTCGCGTGGCTCGGAAACTTGGCATAAGTTTCAGCCGTAGACAGCGCCACATGGTACTAATTGCGTGACATTTTTATTCAACTGACACCAATAATTTTAGGAAGTGATATATGATATATATATATAGTAGGTGTTTCTTCGATTATCTTTGCCTTTTATGCATATCATATCCCACTTTTAAAAGTTTTGGTAGCTGTTGAATAAAAAAGTCGCGAAATCTCTACCAGGGGGCACTGCCTACCGCTCCAACTGCTGCCAAGTTTCCGAACAACATGACAGTCATCTAGTTTAGGAGACTATGGTCTAATAGTCCTCTGCACTTAAAAAAAAAAAAATAAAAAAAAAAAAAGAGTGAACATATGCTTTTTTTTAAAACCTTCGAAATTCAAACCTCTTAAAAAAACTCTCGGAAGCAGAACAATTTTTATTCACCATAGTCTTCCGTTGTGTAAAATTTAGAAAACAAAGTATGTTTGAGTTATTGACAGTTTAGTCAATTTTTGAAGGTTCTAAAGCAAACGCATGAACGCCTATTGTCAATCTATATGTAAATGAGTTCGTTCATTTTTAACTCTTAAAGCCAATAAGTTCGATGAATAGGAAATCAATTTGACAAGTTAATTTTAGATTGGTTCTTGTATTTATTTGAATTTGAAAAGATTTGCTTAATGTTTAAGTGGCTTAAACAAGAAGTAATGAAATAAATTTGATTTTTAAACGCTCTGAAAATGTCGATATACTTTTCACTTTTCGTACAAATTTCAGACTTCCAATTTTTGATGGATTTAAACGTTCTCAAAAAATGTCTTTGTGACAAAAAAAAAAAAAAAAAAAAAAAAAAAAAGACAGCAGTATCTTAACAACTAATGCATACAATTTTATATAATTTTATATGTAGTTGAATCTTGACATAAATTAGTACCAAACAGGTAGCGTTGCCATCCAGTTTTACCGTAATTTTCATACCGCAGCCCAGCTAAAAAAAAAAAAAAAAAAAAAAAAAAAAAAAATGCAGATAATCTGAAGGTATTTGAACAAAAATCATAAAATCTGCAGAATAACTACAGTTTAAAAGCAAAAAATTTACAGTTTGGAAGCAAGTAATTTTTTCCCCTTAAACTTTTTATTGTTCCAAATACCTTCATATTATCTGCAGTTTTGTGCAATTTTTTTTTTTTTTTTTTTTAAAGTTTTTATAAAGTTTTTATGTTTTTTTTATAGCTGGGTATTTGGAACAATAAAAAGTTTAAGGGATAAATAAAAAAAAAAAAAAAAAAAAAAAAAAATCTTGCTTCCAAACTGTAAATTTTTTGCTTTTAAACTACAGTTATTCTGCAGATTTTATGATTTTTTACTTTCTTCTATCTTCAATAGAAGAAAGTATTGAATTCGTAAAAATTTTCGATGGATTTACACGTTTTGATAGTTGTAGAACACGATTTTACCATTTTTAGAAAACGTCTGTCTGTCTGTGTGTGTGTGACAAAATTTTGTGGCAACTGTATCTCTGGAACTACTGCACAGAATTTCATACAAATTGGGATGTAGTTGCACCTTGACATAAATTAGTGCCTATCAACTTTTGGTAAAAATCGTCTTACAGGTTGCGTTGCCATCCCGATTTTTCCAAATTTTTAACAGGGTGATAGAGGGCAAAAATTTTCAAAATGGGTATCTTTCGAAAGACCTCGTCAGTACCTTTAAAACGAATGCTTCAACTATAAATCTGTGATACTTTAAAACAAAGTTATCGATTTTTTTTACTTTCTTCTATATGTAATATAGAGAAAGTATTGGATTCGCGAAAATTTTCGAAGTCCACTTTTTGATGGATTTACATGTTTTGGGATATGGAGAACACGAATTAATAGTTTTTAGAAAATGTCTGTCTGTCTGTCTGTCTGTATAATTTTTTTGTGGACGCTGTATCTCACGAACCAATGAATGAAATTTAACCAAACATGGTATTTAGTTGCACCCTGACATAAACTGGTGCTGATTAGATTTTGGGATCAATCGCTCAATAGGTGGCGTTGTGATTGCATTTTATGCAAATTTTTAACATGGCAGCATAGGACAAAATTCCGTATAAATGGGCATAAAGAGAGTTATTTTACACTTGTGATTGTAAAATTAATATGAATTATTGATAATAGTAGTAGTTAGCTAGAAAAAAAATTTTGTGCATCGGGGGCATCGGTTCCCCCCCTGGGGGGGAAAATCCCCCCCCGGGGAAGTAAATTTTCAAGATGGGTATCTTTCGAAAGGTCTCGTTGATAATAGTAATAGTTAACTTGGAAAAAATTTTTGTGCATGTGGGGGCATCGCTTCCCCCCCTGGGGGGGAAGTACCCCCCCGGGGGGGATAAATTTTCAAGATGGGTATCTTTCGAAAGGTCTCGTCAATACCTTTAAAACGAATGGTTGAAGTATAAATCTGTGATAATTTAAAACAAAGTAATCGATTTTTTTCTCTTTTAACAAAAAAAAAAAAAAAAAAAACTTAGAAAAAAAAAATCGTACTTTTTTTTTTTTTTTTTTTTTTTTTTTTTTAAATATTGTTACTGATTGAATATGTATAGGTAAATATAGAAGAAAGTCTTGTGGTGGCCACAACATACTAGTTTACTTTTTACAAAAAAAAACTTAGAAAAAAAATCTTTTTTTTTTTCTCTCCCCTTAATTTTATCAAACTCCCACGGTTTCCGTGTTCTGACAAACTTAAACTAATTTTCACATTTTACCCAAAATTTTGTCAAAGTCCCACTTTTTTTTTTAATTTTTTTTTTTTTTTTTAAATTATTGTTACTGAGTGAATTTGTATAGGAAAATATAGAAGAAAGTCTCGTGGTGGCCACAACATACTAGTTTTCCAAATGCCCTCAGATTATCTGCAGATTTTTTTGACTGGGAGCATAGGATAAATTTTCGTATAAGTGTATTCAATGGGTATTATTTTTAATAAATCATTGTGCAATAAAAAAAAATCTGGAGTGACTCCACTCGACTTTCCGAACATTGAGTAATTAACAGTTTTGTAGATAAAGTAAAGAAAGAGTAGTTGTTAAACAAACAAAAGAGAGAAAACCATAATAGAGTGTTCGAGTATTTTTCTCCATCTATTACACGTTGTTTTATTTAACGCTACTGAACTTTGAGCCCATAGATCATAATGATAAAGAAATTTTCGTTGTGTCCCTCTAAAAACCTATAAATGCTAGATTCACCAAAATGCTTATAGTTAGTGCAACAGTGATTTATAATACTCATATAAATTTTCAGCTGAATTCAATAAGGCGTTTAGATGCTATCGTACTTTTAAAAATTTAGTCCCATAGGCCATAAGGATAAAGAATTTTTCTTTGTGTCCCTGTAAAAAAACTGTAAGTGCTAGATTCACCAAAATCTATACAGTTAGTTCAACTGTGATCTATACATTGTGTACAAATTTTTTGCTCGGATTAATAAGGCGTTTAGACGCTATCACATTTTTAAAAATTTGGCCCCATAGGCATAATGATAAAGAATTTTTCTTTGTGTCCCTGTAAAAAAACTATAAGTGCTAGATTCTCCAAAATCTATACAGATTGAGTGTTTGTGATCTATAATATGTGTATAAAATTTTTGCTCAATTGAATAAGGCGTTTAGATGCTATCGCGCTTTTAAGATTTTGCTCCCATAGGCCATAATGATAAAGAATTTTTCTTTGTGTCCCTGTAAAAAAACTATAAGTGCTAGATTCACCAAAATCTATAGGGTTCGTACTATGGTGACTTACAATATGCGTACCAACTTTCAGGTTAATCGAACAAAGCGTTTAGACGCTAGCGTGTTCACTCACAGACATACACACATACACACATACACACATACATACATCATCGTAAAAATAGTGAAAACGGACTCAGGGGACCTCGAAACGTATAGAAGCATCAAAATCTCGAATTCGGATTTTTGACATGATTACAATACTTTCCTCACTATAGTGTTCGGAAAGTAATAATTTATTATGGTAGTAGTGAATTAGCAAAAATTTTTTGAAAGTGTAGGAGTATCGTCCCCCTCTCCTCTTCCGGAAAGTGTGACTTTTCATTGAGAATACCTTTTAAAAGAACTCGTCAGTACCTTTAGAATTAATGATTGAACCACAAATCTGCGGTAATTTAAAGCAAAATTATCATAAAAACACTAAATAACAAAATTTTTGTAAATATATGAGGTAGTATGATTGCATTTCCGCTGTCGGAGTTCAGTTGATGATGTGCTTTTACGTGCTTGAACTGTAAGGGGACATTTTTTTTTTTCTGTTTCTGGTTTTTTACTATTTGTTATTATAGTGGAGAATTGGTACGATGCTATGTTAAATCACCGTCATACGTACTACTTTATTCATCATCCACATTACTTTGCTGATGAATTGTACTCATTATTGTACTCAAATTTTTGTTTTGTTTTATTTTATTTTTTGCAAGAATTAATAGAATTCCAAGAAAACTGTGGATTTTTCATTTAAAAAATACCTTTCATAATTTCTTTAATTATTTATTCCTCCGATATTTATTTCCTTCATTAAATCCGAGCAACGTAAAAAAGAATTGTTCGCTAAAAGAGTACTTCTCAGGAATTTATAACATTATACTAAACAAAATATTTCACGTCCTTTTTTAAATCCGTAATCTTGTTAAATCTGGGATATAAAGGAGTCATACTTTTTAAGTTTAAAGAATTCTGTTCTTCTTGAATATAATAAAATTCGTACTGAAAATTTTGATTAAGCAGATATAATTTTATTATGCATCTTCTTAGAAATAAGCCCGAGTTTCATGAAACTAACGCTCGAAGCTGACGTAATTTCTACACAAATGTATTGAAACAAATAAATTTTTATCCTCTGTTTGGAGGAATAAATAAAATAATGGTATTAATTAATAATATAAGGGAAAAGGGAAAAATAAATAAAATTTATTAATTTGAAAATAAATTGAGAAACAAATTTAGAAATAAATATTATAAGATAAAACTAGTATGTTGTGGCAACCACAAGACTTTCTTGCATATTTTCCTGTAGAAATTCACTAAGTGCAAATTTATTAAAACTATAATTTATTAAATTTATCTAAGATGATGAATGCAAATAATTTTCATCTTAGAGAAAAGAAACACTAAATATCCAATAAAAGACAGTTTTATTGTCTATAATCTTAAAAAATGCGTTTTTTTAATGGTTATCTCACATATCGAGTTTCGTACAGTTGTATGCCATAAAAGTTGAGATATAGCTTTCCCGTTATCGAGGAAATTTCCAGTATAGCAGCGCCACCTGTTGGCGTATAAGCATCCAAATTGAATCAATATAATGTCTCATAATGACCTTCGAGATATCAAGTTTTGTTTGATGATACGCAATAGAACCTGAGATATAGCCTCTCCTAAAATTGCCGAAATCACTGTATAGCTGTGCTACCTGTTCAGCGGCTGACACCAAAAGTTGATATGCACTAATTTAGATCAAAATGCATCGGTATGTAAATTTATATATAATTCTGAGCAGTAGTTCCGGGGATACAGTTGCCACAAAATGTTTGTCATACACACACAGAGAGAGACGGACAGACAGACATTTTCTAAAAATGGTAAAATCGTGTTCTAGGTCCCTCAAAACGTGTAAAACCGTCGAAAACTGGAAGTAGAAAAATTTTATGAATCCAATACTTTCTTCTATTGAATATAGAAGAAAGTAATAATGTAAACGATTCAAAACAAAACATTCAAACCGAAAAAATATTATGAAACTTTTATGTTATCGTGATCGGATAAATTTGGAGTATTTAGGTATCATCCCTTCGACAAATAAACCAGCAACTGTTTTGATGAATTTTTGCTGAAGTTAATTTTCATAAATAATTAAATTTAAAGTCCATTTCATGACAAGAATTCCATTATTTTGAAAAGGTAAAAAGTTGCATTTTAAATAATCGTCCCCCCCCCCCCCTTAATTATTACGACATTTGACCATCGTTTACGATTTGGCGAAAATAGCAAACTAGAAAATAGATTTATTTGGATATATCGATCGATCGCAAGGAAAGCGCATATCGACTAGTATTTAAGTAATAAAGATAAAAAATTAAATATGACGACGATATATGATCTATCAATTTTAGAAATTTAAATGACATTTAATATAATTAATTCCAGAAAATACAATTAAAATTTCGGATTTCGAATGATATCGTCGGATTTCAATTTCCTGTACATTCTTAAGTCAAGACATAAGTGGCGACTTGAAAAAATTACTTTTTACAATGGCGACTTTGCATGAGTTGAAAATAAGAATCTCTGGAGGAAAAATCTGAAACAGTCACATTACCCAATTAGATATTTCTAATTTAGTTTTTCGAAACTTTCATTTTTAAGGGAAAATATGAATACATCATGTGCGTAGACACTAGTGGTAGATCATTATTGAAGTGCGCAAATTACGACTGGAATTTAAGTTAAAATTATTTCGCTTAAATGTATCGTTTCCACAAAATAATAAAAAGCGTACGATAGATCTCTTGATTTTAATTCATTAAGTGCTTTTCTTTTCTTTCCTTTTCTTTTTTCTTAAACCATTACTCCTCGCCAATATTAAATTAATCTGATTTCCATTTTATTTTTATCTCTCTCTCTCTCCCCCCCCCCTCTCTCTCTCTCTCTCTCTATATATATATATATATATATATATAAGAAAAAGTATTGAATTCATGATAATTTTCGATCTGCGGTTTTCAATGGATTTGAAAGTTTTAAGATGTCATGAAGACGATTTAACCATTTAGAAAAGTCTGTTTGTATATGTACCACCAAAATTTTGTGAACCCTGTATATCACGAAGCAATGAACAGAATTCTACAAAACTGTACGCTTGGTTACATCTTCCTATAAATTGGTAGTAATTAGAGTTCGGCAAATATTGCACAACGGGCGACGTTCTGATGGTGCAATTCGTTCTATGTACAGTAAGGCTATCTCAACATCTATAGAGTATCTGCACAGATCTACAAAACCTGGTATGTAAGAGGGTGTTTATAAAAAAACTATGTTGACTGAATTTGGGGATATATGAGTCGACAGGTAGCGTTATATTTTCTCACTTTTCACGGTTTCCAGGTAGTTGTGTCTCAGCATCTATTGAAAACTAGTATTTTGTGACAACCACATGACTTTCTTCTATATTTTCTTATACAAATTCACTCAGTACAAATAATTTATTAAAATTATTATTTGTCGAAATTATCTTCCATGATGAATGCAGACGATATTCATACTAGAGAAGTATAACACTAAATATTCAAAGAAAATCGATTTTATTCTCTGTATGACACCTTATTTATTTATTTTTCTTAAGAAAAAAAGATCGATAACTTTATTTTAAATTATCGTAGATCGATGGTTCAACCATTCGCTTTAAAAATATTGACGAGCTCTTTTGAAAGATACCCATAATTAAAATTTGTCCCCGTCGGAGGGGGACTTCCCTCCCTGACAAGAAATCTTGAAATGTACAAGGGGGAAAGTCTTGATCCCCCCCCCTGAAATGTAGAAGTTATGTAAAGCCCTAGAAGTTATGTAAAATAGGGATTTTATTTCACAGGTAAGATTCTTCTTAATATTTTACTATTTCGTTCTTTTTAAGTAATTATTTTTATAAAATGTTTATAAATGACTATTCTATATATATAAGAGAATTAAAACTTAATTCTCTAAATTGAATTAGTTTAAATATATTATACCTCAAATGATTTTAAAAATGCCCACGAATATTTATGACAGTTAAAACGAATATAGACAAACCGAAGTTATAAACACTTTTGAACTTTGTTGGGAAGTGTTAATAACAAGGTAAAAATAAACTTTAGCAGCTGTAGCATTTTTCACAAGATTTGCTTGCTGTAGCTTTTAATAATAATAATAATAATAATTTTTATATTTAGAACAAAAAATTGCCAATAACGCGATAAATGCCAGAAAAGATAACCTTTTTTCAGCAGTCACGTGTTTCATCTTTGCCACCTTTACTTATATTCCCTTAATAATAGTAAGACTCCTACATGATAAGAACTGGCGCCGTGTCCGCCATTTTCTATCCCGTCTGGGAAAGTGTTGGCGGTAGAAAAAGCTAGGCTACCTGATTAGCGTTGTTATCGCCTTTAAACTTCTATACAGATCAAGTGAGCTAGAACTCCTTATCACGAAACAAACAAGTTGGCAATTTTAAGAAGATCGCCAACATTCTCAAAATTGCAACCTTTCATGTCAAAAGAAATGTAATTTTAAAGTTAATTTTAAAAGGATTTAAAAACAATAACTTAAAAATACGGTACATTCATATTAAATTTGTCAAACAACTTTGAAAATAAAATGAAATAATTTGAAGATAAGGGAAATCTTACGCTACAAAGTTGTGGTCCTGCTCCTGGTATCCACGAGTTCCATCAGCAATTTATAATCCACTTTTTCCTTTTTTCTGGATTAGAAGAAAATATAAACAGGCGGTGCCCTTTTGTGGAGTTATTCATGCAATTTATTACCGAAAAACCACCAATAATAAATCGTCAGACGGTCTTGTGGGCTAGAAAATGGCGGATGCGTCAGCCTATCAATGTAGGAGTTCTAAATAATAGAATGCTCCGTCCACTCTTATAATAGGTTTATGATTCTACCCATGGATTTCAGCGCAGTTACATGTTGTTTAAGCTTTTAAAAATATACATTTAATATTAAGCTAATAATCTTTCATGGAACCAAGAATATTACTCAGACATATGATATAATGCTGAAAAATTGATTCGGATGTGGACAAATTTTATAAAGGAATTATTTTTATAAAATGAAATTTTGTGAAGCAGATTTATTTATGAATTTGAATTTCGTGAAGGAGTTGCATAGTTGCCAAATATTTCAATTTTCGAATGCTGGTAAATTCTTTTAATAGAATATTGCACCCTATGTAACCATGGAAAACTATTACAAAATCTTACTAAAAATTTTTCTATAAAAGATTTGCAGTAGCTCTAAGTGAGAATGCTAGATACTAAGTGATACTAGTGAATACTAGATACTAAGTGAATACTAGATATACTAGATAAGTGAATACTAGTGAATACTAGATACTAAGTGAATACTAGATATACTAGATAAGTGAATACTAGATACTAAGTGAGAATACTAGATGTTTATCAGCAACAACTGCAATTGAAGAAGTTGCATTGGTCGAACCAATGCAACTTCTTCAATTGCAGTTGCTGATAAACAAAAATCTTAGAGAAAAACTTATTTTATAAAATAATTGTACCAGAAAAGAAATAAAATTTTACATATAAAAAAAAAGTTGGTTATGAGTAAAATGTAAATATCATTTATAACCAACACCTTAACGGCCCTCTTCACTCATCGTCGCCGGATGCCCGAGCCAATGTTATTCTATGGGGAAATTTTCTTTACAAATAACTTATTAACTAATACATATTTTTAAATTCTGTTTTCACATTCAGAAAATTCCCAACTGTTAAATTGACGGACCTTAAAAATGTACTTTTTAATTTTTAATATTTTATTTTGAAATTGCAAAATGAAAAAAATCCACACATTGAAAATTCGTGTTTTGCAGCTTCAAAAAAAAAAAAAAGAAATAATAATAATAATAATAATTTTTTAAGAAAGGTCCGTCCATTTAACAGCTGGGAATATTCAGAATGTGAAAACAGAATTTAAAAATATGTATTAGTTAATAAGTTATTTGTAAAGACAAATTTCCCATTGAATTACATTAGCTTCAGATTCCGGCGGCGGTGAGTGAAGAGGGCCCTTTTTAGATAATAACATGAAAATTGTGCTCTCCATTGGCATTAATGTTTTAAAATTTTTAAGATTTGTTGGTTTGTATTTCATTTACAAGAAACTCTGTCTATTAAATTTTGCAAATGAATTTTTGTTAACGTTTGTGCATGCGTTTTTACAAATTGTTTCATATGAATTCTCATAATCTGTGATAAATTTAATATATTTATATGCAAGTTGTAGATTATTGTTTCTAATGTACTTTATAAATTTTCCTAAAAATGGTATTATATTTTGTGGAAAATCCTGTGTTTTATAAACAATAATATGCATTTAAAAAAAAAAATAGATTTTTTTCATGTATATTTGCGTTTCCATATAACGGGTGTGCCAGAATAAAATGGACTATTACTATTTGTATGTATGCATGGAAATTTTATATTATATATAGACATATACGTTTTTTATAGATTCTCAATTACATTAGTAAAATCTGTGCAACAACTCAAAAGTAAAAATTACATTGCAACGACAGGATAGTATGAAGAGCAAAGAAGTACAAAAATTGGTACTTTCCAAGTTCAAAAGTGGAGAATCCAGAATCAAAATATTCCGTCATTTGAAAGCTGTTTTAAGTTGTGCCACTGCTTTTAAGTGGTGGAATATGATTAGAAAGAGTGACAATATTAAAACATCTCAACCTCCAGACTGTCCACGCTTTGTCCGCACCAAAAATCTGATTCAAAAAGTGAAGAGTCGCTTGACACGTAAGAAGAGTATATCCATAAGGAAACTTGCTAGGGAACTGAAAGTATCAAAACCATCTGTACAGCGAATACTTAAAAATGACATTGGATTAAGACCTTACAAAAAACGAATACAACCTAAACTCATAGAAAACCAAAAGCAGAAAAGAATCAAATTCGCTATTTGGGTGCGACACAATTTCAGAAAAGGTTAGACTAAGAGAATCCCTTTTTCTGATGAAAAAAGGATTTAAATCCACTGAACTACTCGATTTAAGATGAATTTGTACAGCAGATGAACTGGGATAAAATAAAATGTTAAAAAATACTGATTTCAGAAGTAAAATGAGCTGTAAAGAGTATGAGAAACGACCTAATAATGGAAAGTTATCTCAGTTGGACCAGACGTTTACATCGAATGGCAAACAGCAACGGGGATTATTTACATAAAATAATATGTTGCATTTTGTTTATTATTCTATCTATATTGTTTATGTGTAAAACCAAGTTGGGTTTCATTTAAATAAATTTAGTTATACATCAATTTATATCAGTCTATTTTATTCTGGTACACCCGTTATATATATGAGCTGTTACTATATAAATGAACACATACGCTGTATGTGAGTCGGAGAGACGTCGTCTATGATTACAGGTAATTTTGTTCCTTTCTTTGAATAGGTTGATCAGACATATTATCTTCATCATTGCATTTGTACAATGAAGCATCGATAATCCGGCATCGGTGGGAAATAGACATTGCCAGATTACGGATTTTTCCGGATTATAACTGTTCCGAAAATGTATATCAAAATCATATCAGTCACAGCATCTAACGAAATATATATATATATGTATATATATATATATATAAATTAACTTTAAACACTGTATGGAAACCCTTGAAAATAATTGAAATAACATTTGAAATAAATTCAAATTTTTAAAATAACAATTATAAAACAGTAATACAGATTGTTTATTTTTGTGCAAATAATAATAAAAAAATGCTTATTAAAACTGGCTTAATAACAAATAAGTTCAGAAATTTGACATTGCTGCAGTCTATTAAATATATCAGTCGATTTCATTTGTTTCATTCTTTTTTGTTTTCCAATTTGCCGTTGACTGATTAACGTATGCATGTTCATTAGTTGGTTATAGCTGATAAAATCCTACTTTTCAAGTTCTTCTAAAAATTTTTGACCAAGATTTCAGGTGGTCGTGTTTATTTTGACTTTCGGTATCAGGAATAGGAACGATCTCTTTTATGAATAACTTTTGGATTTGTCATAAAATTTGTTGTTCTTTTTCGGAATTTTCGCCATCATCCTGATTAACCTAAAAAAATTCACGCTAGTCCGTAAATCAATAAAATTAAATGAAAATCTGTAAACTTTACTAACGATCCATAAAAGTTGGCTAGCATGCTGCGAATAAGAAGTTGAGTACTACTACAATTTAGGGGCGGAGGTAAAAAACAATACAAATCAGAAAAAGGTCATTAGTGCCGGTTTAAAAGTGTTGCCGGTTTATAGAATTCCGGATTATGGATGCTATTCACTGTAGTTGGCCCTGAATGTTTTCATGCCCAAACATTCGCTGAAAAATTTGTGATATTTTTTGTTTCATTCACAAAGATTATTGCACTGTTTTGTAATTGATCATTTTCTATACGATCATACGTAAATATAGATTATTAAAATAAACATTTTCCAGAAATAGGCCCAGCAAAACAGGCTAAAATAGAAATTCGTATGCTAAAATATACTAATTAAAAGCTTCTTTTCCCAAATTAAGAACGAAACTTGATTACAAATAAGTTTTCTTTACATTTATTTTCTTTATTTATTTTTTATGCTTCTTAGATTATTCAATTTATGTATATTTATTTCTTAAACTATTTTTTTTTTCTAGTAAAAGGAAAACACTATTCATTGAAATAAAAAACTTTTGAATTTGTCTTCAATTTTTTCTCTTCAAAAGAAGAAGAAGAAAAAAGAGTCTCTGCAACTGTTAGTGGGGCCAAAAATTTCATAAAAGTGCACCAAACGACACATCGTTGTGAAGAAAAAGTGTCAGACATGAAAGTGTAGGGATGGAATGTATGAATATTTTTTCCCAAGACAGAATATTACAGGTCAGGAAATGCTTTTATTTGAGTGCAAGTATATTGTTATCAGGGTAAAGCGAGTTTTTTTATTTGATTTATTCAGCTTTTATTATCTAAGGAAATGTAGATATCTAGAATCTTTTTTACAAATTTTCTTAAGTGGAAAGGAAATCAAAAATAAATAAGTAATTAATTAACGCAGAAATTATGAATAAGCATGAGACTAGTTTCCAAAAAGCAATATACCATATTTTTTGTTATCCAATTTATCTGTGAGAGTTTCGGTAAATAAACCAGTAATTTCATTTGTATTGTTTTCAATTGGATAATTGACGTAGTGAACCTGAGTAACGTATATCAGTTTCATAGTATTCTTACAAAAAAAAAAAAAAAAAAAAAAAAAGAGGTGTGTGTGTGTGTGTGTGGGGGGGGGGGGGGGTAAGAGCACATACAAACAGTCAGACCGAAGTCATAAACACTGAGTTGTTGGAAATTATAAAAATTCATATAGGAGACATCGTCATTAAAGTTTTATTTTGAAGATATTATAATCTATTCATTCTTCTGAAATGTTTTTTGACTTTTTGTTCCCTTTCCGAGATATGCAATGCAATTATTTACTTTCTCTTACCCATAGGGTCGGGAAAGTATTGTTTTAAGGTCAAATTTTCGAACGTGAGTTTTTGTTATATTTACATGTTCTGAGGTCCCCTGGATACGAAAATCATGTTTTTAGCGAATGGTCTGTGTGTTTGTCTGTCTATCTGTGTGGATGTCTGTGTGTCTATTATCAGAATATCTCAAGAACAAATAGTAGCAGAAATTCCAAACTCGGTATTCTAAACGTGTATCCTATAGGGATGCTACAGTAAGCTTTTCGTTGAGATGAAGCCAATGGTTCGTGTACAGGGACACTCAAAAGTATTCAAATACATTACGTCTATGGGGGAAATTGCAGATAAGTAGTGTTTAACATCTATAGACTGCACTAAACCTGCGCTAAGCCAAATGAAACGAATACATATTTTTTTGTAACAAAGATAGTCAACTGGGGAAAAAATTTTGTGTATGTAGGAGACTCGCCTCCTCCCTGGGGGGGGGGGGAGTACATTTTCCTGATGGGTATCTTTCAAAAGAGCTCGCCAATACCTTTAAAACGAATGGTTGAACCATCGATCTGCGATAATTTAAAATAAAGTTATCGATTTTTTTTTTCATTTTTAACATTTTTTTTTTTTTTTTTTTTTTTTTTTGTAATGTAATATTGAGAATAAATTCATGTTTTTTTTTTTTTTTTTTTATTTTTTTTTTTTTATATTTAGTGTTATACTACTTCTCTAATATGGATATCGTGTTCATTATCATAAAAGATAATTTGTTTAAATAATAATTTTAATAAATTATTTTTTAAAAACGGAATTATTTTTTAATAACCGAATTAAATTCTATATAAATGTAGATGCATTAATGAAACAGGGGGCCCTCACACAGAACTAATTATCATATAAAACTCTTCTGAAGCCTAATTTGAATTGTTTTAACACAGGTTTACATAACAGTACTCGTTATCTTACCTCTTAATCTCCAACCTGTATTTATAGTATTAAATTTCAGGGTAAGAGAAAGTCGTCGGAGTGACACACCAGATTATTCGTTATTATTTTCTAGGATATAAAGGATGAGGATCCATAAGAGGGTTTTCCGGCCCTGAGGAAATTCATGTTCTTATTTAATTATATGACAGGTCAGACTATTATAAATAAGAAATGATGTGAATTAGCTCCAAAAGTTCAGTATAACTAATATGAAATATGATATAACAGTGTCAATGCCTAACCGATCACGGTCATTGTTGCATAGCATTAAACATAAGCTCTGACTGTGGTCGTTATCATTGAAAGTTACATAATTTTAGAACAGGATTTTCTGTATTTATAATGAATATAGGCTATATATATACTATTTCTAATCAAAGTATTTGTATCTATTGTACATTAATTGTATACAGATGAATGTTGTGTATATTCTTAACCACCTTAACTAAATAATACGAATTTATCGAATATACCGAAATTATATCCATCCACTGAGCTGTTCCTTTTTCTACAATACACTTATAATTAAAAAATTATATAATTATGAAATTAAGCTCCTTTTTAAAGTTAAAAATCTTTAATAATATTCATAAGGATTATAATTATGTGCACAGTTACATTTTTTATCTCAAGTTGTAATAAGCATTGTACATTGAAACAACTGTGTAGTGGAAAAAAAAAAATCAATTTTCCTTTTTTCAAAGGCCGTCAGAAGGTTAAGAAATATTGCAGTATACCGATTGCAAAAGGAGAGCCGTATACGGAGTTATAGATTTCGAAATGTTGCTCTATTCTCCTCACTGGAAGTGTTAATATTGTTTAAGATATAAATTTTACACATAAAAAACACTTAAATATTTTTTTAAGAATATTTAATGTAACAAAAGTGAGATTTAAATGGAATTTGATTAAATAGGTTCGATTTCATCAATTTCATCTCTTTCTAAGCAGTGTGGAGTGGTATCGTACGCAATGTACTCACTGTAATAAATGTTGTGTTTTTCTTTCAATTTAATTTTTTTTTTTTATGTGAGCGCAGTGAAGCAAGAGTTTTATCTTTATGTATAATTTACATCATAGTGTACTTCATAATATATTTCAATAAGAACGTATTGCTCTTTTGCGCTCATATAAAAAAAGTAGGTCAAGTCACTGAAAATGGGGTAATTTTCGCCAAAAATGCAAAATTGTGAATTTTGGGCCCCCTGGGAACAAGCAAATACTGGAATAATAATAAAAAAAATTTATTGAAACTTAAAATATATATGTTCTAAAATAATTAAATGCATAAATCACACATGTGTGATCAATCTGATTTTTACCGCAATTTTAGGGCAAAAAACCTTATGCTGGACCCTCATTTTGTTTTGTGCTTTATATGAGTGAAAAAAAGCTTTTATATATTGAACCGTTTTATTTTTCCACGAAGAAAAAAATGAAGCAAAAACACACACACACACACACGCACCAAAATAAATAAATAAATAAAATAAAATAAATAAAATAAAATAAAAATAAAAATTAATAATTAAAACCGCACATTTGTAGTATGGATGAAAGAGAAAATCAAATAACATCGGTCAAAGAGTGTATTAAAAATAGTCAAAGGCATCGAAGAGCAAGTCAGTACAGGTTGGGACCTAGGAATTAGAAAGTGGGACAGTATTTTCAACTTTCCGTATTGTTTTTGAAAATAATGCAGGGAAGATTTATATTTTGATTTAGGGTCTATCAAGTCTTGCTACAACATTCTAAAAGGTGTCTTCCGATGCATTTAAATTCATTCCAAAATAACATTTTGAAACATTTTTTACCATGTTTTTATTAACTTCGATTCTTGTTTGTTTGTTTGTGTGTTTGTCCGGGACAAATCTTGCAATCGATTTTTAACTAACTTCCCGACTAGCTAGATATTTGAAATTTTCAGGACAGCTCACAACACGGTGACAATACATTTCTTTAATAATTTTAGTCAACTATTGTAGGTCCCGCTGCCTTCGGCAGCGCTCATATGATTCGACAGAAAATTTATTTAACTAACTTCCCGACTAGCTAGACATTTGAAACTTTCAGAATAGTTCAGAACACGGTGAAAATACATTTTTTTAATACCTTTAGTCAACTGTTTTGGGTTCCCGCTGCCTTCGGCAGCGTTATCAGTACAAAGCTTGCAATCGATTTTTCACTAACTTTCCGACTAGCTAGACATTTGAAACTTTCAGGATAGCTCAAAACACGGTGACAATATATTTTTTTAATACTTTTAGTCAACTGTTTCAGGTTCCCACTGCCTTCGGCAGCGTTTATATGATTCAACAGAAAATTTATTTAACTAACTTCCCGACTAGCTACACATTTGGAACTTTCAGAATAGTTCAGAACACGGTGAAAATGCATTTTTTAAATATTTTTAACCAACTGCTCCGGGTTCCTGCTGCCTTCGGCAGCGTTACCAGTACAAAGCTTGTAATCGATTTTTCACTAACTTCTCGACTAGCTAGACATTTGAAACTTTCAGGATAGCTCAGAATACAGTGACAATACATTTTTTTGATACTTTTAGTCAACTGTTTCAGGTCCCTACTGCCTTCGGCAGCGTTTATATGATTCAACAGAAAATTTATTTAACTAACTTTCCGACTAGACATTTGAAACTTTCAGAATAGTTCAGAATACGGTGAAAATGCATTTTTAAAATATTTTTAACCAAATGTTTCGGGTTCCTGCTGCCTTCGGCAGCGTTACCAGTACAAAGCTTGCAATCGATTTTTCACTAACTTCCCGACTAGCTAGACATTTGAAACTTTTATAATAGCTCAAAACACGAGAGCAATGAATTTTTTTTTTTTTTTACTTTTATCCAATTGCTCCGGGTTCCCGCTGCCTTCGGTAGCGTTTATATGATTCAACAGAAAATTTAAAAACATGGTATATAAAAAGATCTTTTTATCTTGTAATTATTTCGTACAGTTTTATATATATTTTTTATAACTAACAAGGACGAATTACCAACTGTCTAAAAGATGTTTCTAGATATATTTGATATAGTCTATGTAGGTGTCACTGAGACGATAACAAAAGTATCCTTCTAACAAGACTTTACTTTTATCCTAATGCTGGAAAATTTGCCGAATACTTTATAGAGTATTCTGTTGCATAAATTTTAATTGAGAGTAACTTATGCTATTTAACGCCTTAGTGAGATAAAATGAGTATTTTCTTTATCAATTCAGTTATCATCTAAAAGTTATATACAAGATGTCTATAACTAGTGGATCAGGAGCTTCAGTGTCTCATTTTCATTTGCCATTACTGAGGAGATCATTATTATTTATTCCATATTGTTAAAAAGAATTAAACGACATATACATTTATAAAACTAACTCAGTGCTTAACCAATCTGATGGGGCTATTGCCTCCCTCAATCCTCATTGTTTATATCCGAATACATGTATATACCGGGTGCACCAAAAGTTCGTGAAAACATTAAAAATTCATTAAAAAAGAACAAATGATAATAAAAAAGTACGGTTTGCACGAATGGCATTAGAAAGAGAGTAGATTAAAAAAAAAAAAAGTTCAAAAAATGACCGATAGATGGCGCTGCGGTGCATACACGAATCTCATTTATGGAAATTAGGCTGTCAATAAAACACCTGAATGCACATGGACTCTTCTGGGATTCATCCAGACATGCTGTACTCAGCTGTCACTTGTGATGTGACTCGCCTTACTTGCTCCATACAATGTGGTGGAGGCCATGTTGAACAACTTCAGCTTAAATAAATCTTTGAAAATGTTGAATTGTATTGGTATTGTGTTTCTGCTCATTATAGTTTAATGTATAACTCATCTGTATTAATTCGCTTAACATATTCAACATCAGCGCCGCCTAACGGTCACTTTTTGAACCCCTTTTTTCCCCCTTAAAAAAAAAAACCGCCCTCTTTCTGATGCCATTCGAGCAAAGCGCACTTTTTTTTATCATTATTTGTTCTTTTTTTAATGAATTTTTAAAGTTTTCACGAACTTTTGGTGCATCCAGTACATATTCCCTTGTAACTCATAACCTTGTGATAATTCACTATAACTCACAAATACTTCTACTAAATTTGATGCCAACAGATTACATAACGTACCGGAATTCTTTTGTAGGGCACTGTAAACCCATTACTAATTCTGTATCAACCATTTTCTACTTAAACCGTACCTTAAAACTCCGAATAACATATGCAAATTTCATGATGCAGAATGGAGTGTAACCATATTAAAATGCACTAAAAAAAAAAAAAAAAAAAAAAAAAATCAGTCTATAGACCGTAATGGAACGATTTTTTTTTTTTTTTTTTTTTTTTTTTTTTACGTGTTTCTATGCACAAGCCACATTACATACAGAAACAATAATTATTCAGCTATATCTATGCAATTCAAAAATATTTGTACCAAATTTGACATCATTTGGGTGATTGTATCACATGATCGGAATTCCTTTGTGTGGCCCTATAGGTAATTATTAAGTCTGCGCACATTTTTCTTTATTATCAAAAACCTCATTTAATTATCTTAAATAATCTGGTGTATCACTCACACTACTTTCTCTTACCAGGAGATTAAGAGGTAAGATAACGAGTACTGTTATGTAAACCTGTGTTAAACAATTTAAATTAGGCTTCGGAAGAGTTTTATATGATAATTAGTTCTGTGTGAGGGGGATGCCGCCCACCATCAACCCCCCGTTTCCTTAATGTACAAAAAACAAGCGATGAATATTTAGCTTAAAACATACATTATTTACCATATCCCTATGAAGAATTTATTTCAATTCCCGAACAGCTTTCCTGGAAATGGTAAAATATTATTATTAAAGCACATCCACTAACAACAAATAACTAGTGTGTTGTGGCCACCACACGACTTTCTTCTTTATTTTCCTATACAAATTCACTCAGTGAAAATAATTTATTAAAATTATTATTTAAAAAAATTATCTTCCATGATAATGCACACGATTTCCATATAAGAGAAGTAGTATAACACTAAATATCCAAACAAAAAATTAATTTATTCTCAATATTACATTAAAAAAAAAAAATCGATAACTTTATTTTACGTTATCGCAGAGCGATGGTTCAACCATTCGTTTTAAAGGTATTGGTGAGCTCTTTTGAAAGATACCCATCATGAACATTTACTCCCCTCGACGGGGGACTTCCCCCCCCAGGGGGGGGGGGGACGAGGCTTCTACATACACAAATTTTTTTTCCCCTGCTGACTATCTCTATTACACAAAATACATATTCGTTTCATTTGGTTTAGGGCAGTCTATAGATGTTAAACTCTACTTACCTACAATTTCCCCCATAGACGTAATGTATTTCAATATTTTGAGTGTCCCTGTACACGAATCATTTGCTTCATCTCAACGAAAAGCTTAGTGTAGCATCCCTATATGATACACATTTAGAATACCGAGTTTGGAATTTCTGCTGCTATTTGTTCTTGAGATATGCTGATAACAGATAGACACACAGACCATTCGCTAAAAACATGATTTTCGTATTCAGGGGACCTCAGAACATGTAAATATAACAAAAACTCAGGTTCAAAAATTTGACCCTAAAACAATACTTTCTCGACCCTATGGGTAAGAGAAAGTAAAAATGTATGGAAATCTAATTATGTTGAATGCAGTGTAATCACGTTAAAATGCGTTCCAATGAAATTTTGTCCGTAGGCCGTAATGATATAAAACATTTTGGTGTATCCCAGTACACGAACCATAAACAATATACGCAATCAAAACACACAGATAATCCTGTATGGCTCATGAACATGTGTACCTATTAGCAAGACAATCGGGTGGTTTTGACAGCTGCTATCGCGGTGAATACAAATTTCGTCCGTGAGCGTAGAGATAAGAAAAATTTTGGTGAGCCCCTGTGTACGAACTTCAAACTTTAATACACACCCAATTCTGTGTGGCTCGTGAATAGTGTACTAATTTGTTAGTCAATCAGGTGATTTTTCTGGCAGCTATAACGTACGCACAAACACACGCACAGAACCGAGAGACTTTTTGAGTCTCAACAAGTAGGCTTACACTGACGTTTTGCCAATTAAACAACAGCTATAGACAATATCCTGCAACTAAAATTAATGAGCGATCGCCTGCAGATTTGGTATGGGACGAGGGGGCGGGGACAATTCAGATGATGTTTTGAAAGAGTTTTGAAAAGAATATTTTAGTTCAAAGTTGTCCACCGTATGACGCTTTGCATGAGAAAATGGCAAATTCAATAAATAGAATGATCTACACCAGGCTAAAAATTTATTGATAAATATTCAATTTGTTTGTGTATATTCCACATGATTCATTTTTCTTTTATAATACTTTCAATTTTTCGATGCAAGATGACACTTAGTACACATTTTAAAACTAATATATTTTATTTATTTGTTTATTTTTATGAAATTCGTTGAGCGTATCTTATGAATTCATACCAAATTTGGTTGCGATTCTTCCACTCGTTTTAGCTGCAGAATGGTGTGTTGTTTTTGTTGTTAATAATGTCATTCGGAGTCTTCGAGCCAGTAGTCAAACTACCTGAATTAAGGCGAGAGTAGGAGAGAGCGCTTTCTGTTTTTGAAGACCATCACAAAGGTGGAAGCACAAGAAACTGGCGCAAGATGGCAGCACCAGCGAAAAAGAGCTCGTAATTTTATTCCAGATAAGGGTCGAGTAATCTCTGATCGAGCACCATGATCAGGACGGCCTCCGGCCGACTTGAGTATCGCATAAGGTGACTAAACGTCCTCGAATCATGAGGACAGTCCTCGAATTTCGACCTATGTTCTCAGCAATTTGAAAATCATTTGAGGACAAATATTCTCGAATTTACAAATTTGTCATCAAATGCCCTCAAATTAAAGCATAATTTAGCTCTGTCCTCGAATAGCCCTTCAATTTGAGAACACTCCGATGATTTGTCCTCAAATTGGATTTAAAAAATTTGGTCGCGTTAGTATCGAACCTTCAATCTTCCAATTATGAGCCCGGTGTTCTTATCAACCTGGCTACTGCAGTTTCTGTTTATACAGCAGAAATTAAGTTATAATTACTTTATATAACGCGTATAAATTACTTATTGGACAGTTTATGATTCGTATGTGATAAAAGAAAGTATCGCAAATAGCGGAAATTTGTGTTTTGAATATATTTTGACTCAAGACTCAAAACTGCCTCATTTTATTAAAATATCCTTACTATTAAGTCATTTTTCAATAGTTGGGATCATCGGGTCGGGTTTTACCCGAACACGACCCGACCCGCGGGTCGGGTTGTTCACAAGCATTTTTCTCTTGCGGGTCGGGTTCGGGTCGGGTTTTTTTTAATTTTTTTTTCTTGTGGATCGGGTTTAGTTTTTAACGAGTCGGGTCGACTTGAAAACATCATTCGAAATTTTTTTTACAATTATAAGCATAAATTTGTAGACATAATTAATAACTGATTTAAACATACTATATATACTAAATATGTGTCGGAGCTTCGTATTCGTATCCGTGTGATCCGTGTTCGTATCTGGATCCGTATAAGGAATATATATATATATATATATATATACGTACTTGTTTTCGTTTCTTGAAATAATCTAATACGTACTTTTTGTAGAAATTGTATGAGAATTTAAGTATTATAAATCTTTTTTGACAATTGTTAATATATAAATTAAAGAAATGCAGTATAACCTCGCGTTTACGTTCTGGAAATTGAAAAGATTCTTTAATTTCAATTTCTTTTTTAGGTACTTTTATTTTCAATGAACTTCAATCCTCGCTTTTATGCAAACGAAATTATGATTTTTCCTCCATTTATACTTGTAAATACAGCAAATATAGAGAAATGTTTGTTGTGGTTTAATTATAAAGAAAGAAATGTAAAATAAGCACATTTAGAAAACGGATTCCATAAAGGCAGATAACATTCTTTATCATCTTCTCTAGAGCAAATAAACAATGCACCGAAATTGCAACTGGAAGAAGCTAATATGCTGATCATGTGAATTGAAAGTGATCATAGGAAAGCAGATATTTAATTGCGAATACTGCTACCCAATTTATTGTAGTAAAGTAAATATTCAGATCGAACGAAAACAATAAATGAAGACACATATTTTGTTTTTCTTTCTTTCTTTCTTTCTGATGCCCAGTCAGTAGAGCGCCGGGCTCATAATTGGAAGATTGCGGGTTTGGTACTCGAGCCGGTCAAAGACCGTCGTGCACACTAATGGTGGCTGGTGCACGTAAAATATGTCGTGGCCACAATTTCCTCCATGTTCCCATAAAAATTATTCCTCTGGAGGTCACTGAAGTGGGAGAGCCATCCCTTCCATGGAGGATCAAAATTGTGATGGCATGTCTCCGGATCACCTCTTGGGATGAGTCTCAGACCGTTACCAATTGCCCATTGAGCAGCACTAGTGCGACGTGAAACAACCAACCAACTTTCTTTCTTTCCTTTTATTTTCTTCTATTTTTTTATTTTTTTTTTATTTTTTTTTTAAAAGAATATAAGCATTAAACAAACAATAAACAACTAACATTTAACTTGAAGCATAATTTTGAACTCCTGAAATTCACAACTCACATAAATGGTTAAAAATTATTATTAATCCGTTTTTCAGAATTTTAAATTTTTAACTTAATACAATTAGTAATAACATTTAAAATTTTTTTTAAAAATAATTTACCAACGTGTGACAGTGAAAATTTACCTTATTTTATAATTTTAGAAAGATTTACATGATTTTTAGATGAATTAGTAATGTTCATTCATATTTCTGGTTTCGGGTCGGGTTCGGGTCGCAAAAACATCTTTATTACGGGTTCGGGTTGGTTTTCGGGTTGATGAAAATTTTTTTGTCGGATTCGGTTTGTGTAAAACCCGACCCGTGCAGGACTCTAGTTGGGATTTATTAGACATTAGTCACATTCACTTTTGATTATACTATTCTGGATGAAAATTATCATATGGTAGAAACGTCAGACATTTAAATTTCAACCAATGAGAGAATACCATGAAGCAATAATATACTGGAAAAGAATATGATCAGATAGTTGTTGTGTGGGAGTTTTCTGTAGGTGTTTAAAGGAAACTTTCATTTGAAGCTAAAAATCGAATCCTCCCTCTACTCCCGCCCCCTGTCAGTGGAGTGAAGCCAAATACACCAGGATAAACATTCCCGACGTTATTTTGATTTCGCCGGCTTCGCGAGAGATTATTGATTCCTAGAGCAAAAAGAAAAATCAATTGCTGAGCTTTTTTCCCCTATACCCCCCTTCCATTCGATATCGAGATTGGTGCTTGTGATATACTATATGTATTCACGATATGACGGGGGTGGATCTCCTTCTCCTTTTTAAAAATAAAAATCATCAACAATCTATTCTGGATAGTCATTTGATGCCCTTCTTGTGACATCCTCTTCGTGGAAAAAGCACGTCAGTCGCTGACAGAAGCATCTGTTTTTAAATCTGTCGAAAGATGAGTTGTTGTCTTTAGCTTTTCACTTCCCAGGATTATTTATTTCTGATTCCAGAATGAGTTGTTTTTTTCCCCAATGGATAATTCACTTGTGTCGTGATTTATAAAATTCTGAAGAAAAATTGGAGAACGGCATATGTCTGTCTGATGAGTTGACATCATTATTTTATTTTTTAATAGATGTCTTATTTTATTTTTATATACAATCTCATTTTTTATTCAGCCTGTGTTTTTTAAAGTCTATCTTTATTATTACAGCCTTCCCTTTTTATATTGATTTTAAAAACATTGTCTGTATTTCCGACAGCATTTTCTAAGGATGAGTGACACTCATATAACAGCATATGCACCAGACGGTAAATTTTAAAGACTGTGAAAAATTAAGTTTGAAAAGCATCAAACGTTTTCTTGAGGTTATTTTATTTTATCTTTTAAATATTTAGCCACTAGCTCATCTAAAAATAGCATTTTTCTGAAAGTGGACAGGATCTCATAGCTGGTAGGCGGAAATGCCGCGTTCGATCCCAGATTATGCTCGTCTTCCTAGCCTTTTGGAATTTTCTATGGTTTTCTAGAACATCGCGCGAATACGGGTTAGCACCCTTTAGAAGAACCCCCACGTATGATATCCCACCCAGTCCTGAGTCCCAAGTGTAGACAATTGTCTTTAAACATTCTACACACCACCGAAAATGTATAGAAAGAAA
This sequence comes from Salticus scenicus, assembly GCA_963930645.1. Classification (NCBI taxonomy): domain Eukaryota; kingdom Metazoa; phylum Arthropoda; class Arachnida; order Araneae; family Salticidae; genus Salticus; species Salticus scenicus. The sequence goes on along the minus strand of OZ005655.1, from coordinate 294,134,057 downwards.
AAATCCAATCGTTAGACAGGACTGACTTACAAAGATGTAAACTAATGATGTTTGCATAAAAATGAATACTCTGTGGCAGATTATACTACTCAGATTTACTATTTAATATTCAAGCTTAATACTTAATTCAAGTTTACTCTGACATGTTTTCGATTTAAAATAATATGGTGTGTCACTCACACGACTTTCTCTTACCCTGAAATGTAATACTAAAAGTACAGATTGGATATTAAAGATTAAGATAATGAGTACTGTTATGTAAACCTATGTTAAAACAATTCAAATTAGGCTTCGGAACAGCTTTATTTGAAAAATAATTCTATGTGAGGGGGGCTGCCGCCCCCCGCAAGCCCCCGTTTCATTATTGTATCTACATTTATATAGAATTCAAATCTGTTATTAAGTTCAAAAGTTTATTTAAAGTTATTCAAACAACTTTTCAAGCGTCATTCCTCGAAACTTATCAGCCTTGAACAAACTTTTCTAGTAACAAACGTATTAACTTCAAAATACATCATTTGGATTGCCAGAAAATATTTGTTTTTAATTTACTCCAACAGACACAGTCAAAGATCAAACTATAAAACTTGAAATTGGTATTCAGGAAGCTTCAAAACGTGTAAATATACAAAAAAACCAAATGATGAATATTTAGCTTAAAAATGCATTATTTATCATATTGCTATGAGAACTTAAATTTCAATTCCTGAGCAGCTTTCCTGGACTTGGTAAAAAATTATAGAAAAGTACTTCCACTTACAAATAAAAACAAATGTTGTGGCTTAAATATTGGTAGCCCTGTATATCTTCTGAAAGTTATGTACACATCACATGGTGTACATAAATATAATCCTATATTAATAACACATGGCACAACCTAAAGTGTACTTCCATCAATTTTCAAGTATTGTCGTATTATAATCTAGTTCTTTTGTGTAACCCTGTAAACGAACAGTGAATGATTTCTATACCATATTCTACATGTAATATGTTTTTACGCATATAAAAATATATATTCGTTTCATTTGGTTTAGTGCAGTTAACAGATGTTAAACTCTATTTACCTGCAAATTCCCTCATAGACGTAACGTATTTGAATTCTTTTGGGTATTCCTGTACACGAACCATTTGCTTGAACTCAACGAAAAGTTTAGTGTTTCATCCCTATATGATACACATTTAGAATACCAAGTTTGAACATTCTGCTATAATTTGTATTTGAGATATGCAGATAACAGACAGACACATAGACACACAGACCAACCGATTAAAACATGATTTTTGGATTTAGGAGACCTCAAAATATTACAAAAAATTAGTTTCGAAAATTTGATTCAAAAACAATAATTTCTCTACCTTACGGGTAAGCGAAAGTAACACAATTAGTTTGTGTACAGAGACAACCAAAAGAATGTCAATGTATCGTGTTCTATGAGAAGTCTATTTATACAAGATATTTAAATTATATATAGTGAAATTGATATTTATTATACATATTCTAAAAAAATATGTTTTATAGAATATGGTATGTTTAGCGTCAAGATTTGCAGGGCTACAAAAAAAAAGATTCCGATCTATTAAGGGCTACAACTGAAAATTACTGGAACTGCATTTACGTTGTGTTAGATGAGTTTAACAACGTTAAGAGATATTATGAATTCAATTAGTCTGTTTTTTTGTCTGTCGGTTGCGTGCCCACCTGGTCAAAGTACATTGAAGATTAAACGAGGCAACCGATAGGTACTTTTGGAAAATGTTAATAATCTTTGCAAACCGTATGAAATTTCGTTCTTCTTTTTACGTGTTAGCGATAATTGTGAGTTAAAGATATGACAGAGCGTCATTTTTGTGTAATCCATGTTATTGCGGAAGTATCTTGCTTTGCCGAAAATGCTTTCTGATTGAGACTCAAAATGTTTTTGGTATCTCTTGTGTGTGTGTGTGTATGTACACTAAGCGACAAAAAAAACAAAAAAAAAAAAAAAACAGTTGCACTTCGGGAGTGCCGACAGAAGTGAAAACGTGAACAATTACGTGTGTCTTTCCTGAATCGTCGGGAAATATTTTATTGTGTAGGAAATACTTTTAAATGAAGTGTTTTTTTATTCATTAATATAAACTACAACTACAAAAATTATATTACAATTTTATTTAATGCGCTAACTGGAATAGAGACAGTGTAAGGAGATGAGAGAAGTCGTGTAGAGCCGCACCAGATTGTAAAAACGTGAGAAAAATGGCGGCTTTGGCCTTTCTCACTGTTTTGTGAGGTCTAACTGGAATAGAGACAGTGTCCGGAGATGAGAGAAGTCGTGTAGAGCCGCACCAGATTTTAAAAACGTGAGAAAAATGGCGGCTTTGGTCTTTCTCATTGTTCTGTGAAATTTAACTGCAACGTTTCCGGCTGCAATTTTTGAGAGACAGTGTCCGGAGATGAGTGAAGACGTGTAGAGCCGCACCAGATTGTAAAAACTTGAGAAAAATGGCGGCTTTGACCCTTCTCACGGTTTTGTGAGGTCTAACTGCAATAGAGACAGTGTCCGCAGATGAGAGAAGTCGTGTAGAGCCGCACCAGATTGTAAAAACGCGAGAAAAATTTAGGCTTTGGCCTTTCTCACGGTTTTGTGAGGTCTAACTGCAACGTTTCCGGCTGTAATCTTTAAGAGACAGAGTCCGGAGATGAGAGAAGTCGTGTAGAGCCGCACCAGATTGTAAAAACGTGAGAAAAATGGCGGCTTTGGGCTTTCTCACGGTTTTGTGAGGTCTAACTGCAATAGAGACAGTGCCCGGAGATGAGAGAAATCGTGCAGTGCCGCACCAGATTTTAAAACAATATACAGTATATAATTATTAACACTTCACATTAGCAAGTTAATTGCATGATACATTATTTGTATCATACAAGGATGGAAAGCGTCTGCTGACGATGACGCCAATTCAATGATTTTTGTTCACCCAAAAGTTTTCACTTCAAATGGAAAGCGTTAGCTGACGATGACGGGAGTTCAATGATTTTTGTTCACCCAAAAGTGCTCAACGCGCCTAAAGAAGTTTTCACTGCAAAAAAAAAAAAAAAAAAAAAAGCCACACTGCAGAAAATTTGACTTATACCTTTAGAGTTTGTAATAATTTAAAAACTAATGATTGCAGCAAATAAAATTGTTATGTTTATATAATATGGGAGTCATAACATGATACCTATGTACATTTTCGATTTAATAATTCGTTTTATTACACTCGATGAAGTATTTAATAGAAATCAACAGAAAAATTTCTTTTTAAGCGTAATATAATAAACATGTACTTTGTATTTTATTAGAACTTATTATATGAAATAAACAAGTACTATTTTAATGTATGAAATAAAACTATTTATTTGTTAGATCTGAACAATTATTTAATAAAAATATGTATTCTAGATTGGATAATTCCGCCTTTATATGGAACTACTGCTTTAATGCGCAATGGCATAGTATTTTACAGTTTTTTAACATGGAACTCAGAATTTTCACTGGGCCAAATATCATAAATATTTTTTTCTAGTTCTTGCAAAGTTGTAGGCTAAAAATTTCTAATTCACACCCTCTTTTATAGACTAAACATTTTCGAGCAGATTGAGATTAAGTCAATTTTCCGGTCTAACAAAGAAGAAAGCCTGCGATATTCTTTGTGTTATTTAATTTTAAGTAAAAAAAGTTATAATAACTTACAAAGTTATAGATGATTATGAGAATGGATAGGTAATTTTAACAACTTGAATCAAATAAACGAACCACAGGCGCCATGTAAGAAGTTTCATTATCATCTTAAAATGCTGATAATGGAAGAGTCTGAAATACCTTTAAAGTAGTCGATCAGATCAATTTTTTAATGGCCAAGTTTTATTTCGGGTTAATTGATCCCTTAAACAAGAAAATTTTCCAGACTCACTAAAAAATTATGCATTTTCGTATCGTAATATACGGGGAATATGTCATTGTTTTAAAAGCGCGATTTTCATTAAGTCGGTCACATTTTCGTGATCAGATCTGCTTGTTTCCGTCAGTTCGAAATAAGTTAAACTTGACTCATCAGAGAGACCACTTCAGCCCAACAATTAACCCAATCATTTTTTAATTTTTTTAACCCTTTAAATTCTTGGTTTTCTAATTCTTTTCGTTAAGAATGGATTTTTTTTTTCAGATTTTCTGGCAATTAAACCTGATTTGTTAATTGTTATTGCCCTGTATTCAGATAAATTATGTTACTAAACACTTTTTCTAAATCCCTTCTATGTTCTAAATGTAATACAAACTGATTTTTTAAGCACTGACTTAACTTGCGGTCATCTCGACTGGATGAGTAACGTGGCCGCCTAAGGATAAATGTGCAGTTTAAACAACCAAAAAATTTTATAACTTGCTAAAAACCAGGTCACTAATATTTTGTTAAAATTTAATCATTTTAACATTATTTTCGCTCTAAAATTAATATTTTTTGTGGTATCGTTAATTGCCATATTCTTGCCATTTTTTAAATACTTTGTAAAATTGCAATTTTCCGAACAATTGCATCTTGTTTTTAACACTTGGCTGAATCCTAAATTGAACGTGGAACACAACGTAATAAAATCTGTTAAAAAATTTACCTTTGAAGCAATAAAATTAGCGATTACAGAAAGAAAAATGGAAAATATCCAAGTGCGGCTTTTTTTTTTTTTTTTTTTTGTCGCTTAGTGTATTGTATCGCAATAGCAATTACGAAAATTATACGATTAACTTAAAATTGGGTACAAATGTTCGTGAGCAACACATAATTACCTGTATACTTTAGTGTGTATATCGTGTACAGGGACACACCAGAGTGTTTCGTATCATTACGGTCTATAGATGGAATTTATTTTAAGAGTATCTTAACACGGTTACACTGAATTCAACATAATGAAATTAACCTATATTATTAAGGTACCTAAATTAATGTTACGATAGAAAATGGTGTTAATAAGCTTTACTAGTGGATAGGCAGATCAGGAGCCACAACGTCCTAGTTGCCTCACTCTTTATTTAACAGATCATTTTTATCTATTCCATATTATTTAAAATAACTATGTTATTATTATTATCAACTCGCTTCATAACAATGTAAGTTTTTTTTTTTTTTTTTGAGGGGGTTACTGCCCCCTTCAATGTATCTGTCTGTCTATATATATATATATATCTATGTGTATACAGTACCCGCCGTTTATTAAAATCACATTCGTCCTGAGCCAAGGTGATTTTATTAAGCGGCTGATTTTTGTATCCGGCGAACGTTTCTGCACACAAGAAAAACGTATTGCTTTCCTGATTTTGGGGGGGGGGGGGGGGAATTTAAAAGGTAACGAATAATGGAATGAATAAAAAAGTATTAATATCGTTTGGAAAGATAATTGATTAATTGTTCCTTTAAAATAAGTAAATTGAGCACATTCCAAGTTATGATGCACTTTTCTTTGAAGAAAATCATCATTACTTTGCCGAAGTTCACACTTTTGTTTTAAATTTAAAGTCTTTCGTTTAAACCACACTTGCTTCTTAGTTTTCAAAATAAGAATTAGAAGTTGTCTTTTAATAATTAAATATATACATACACTGTAAAAAAAAAAAAAAAAAAAAAAAAAAACTATTACCAGCTGCAAGAAACTCTCTGTGATTGGAGAAAATAATTATTTTCTCCAATCACAGAGAGTTTCTTGCAGCTGGTAATAGTTATTTTTTTACAGTGTACTCGTATACACTGTAAAAAAATAGCTATTACCAGCTGCAAAAAACTCTCTGTGATTGGAGAAAAAAATTATTTTCTACAATCACAGAGAGTTTCTTGCAGCTGGTAATAGTTATTTTTTTACAGTGTATCACTTGTGAATCAAATCGAATTTGTAACTTATTACAGCGCTTTGAAGAATACGTTCCTTGGAATTGTTATCGAGACAAGTGCATGCTTGCCAACCATCTCATTATGAAGCGTAGTACTTTTAGTCACCGCCTTTTTTTGTACACCAGTCATTTTTTAGAGTAATTTCATTCTTATTTAATCGTAACACTATTTGGAGAGAATTGCTCTAAATATAAAGTGGTGTGGGAAAAGGGGCGTATTTTCAAGGAGCGTTAACAAGTCTACGCTTATTAATGAGATGGTTGGCAGTCGTGCAAGTGTAAAATTTTTTTCTCTTTCGAGAAAGAGAGATAACGGAAGGATTACTGCATTTTATTTTTTATTTAAAAAAAAAAAAAAAAGTGTGAATAAAAAATTTGTGTAGCATGAATAAATGACCATTTTGCTGTTGAAAAGATTATTTTAAGTTTATTAGCCGGCGATGCTGATTTTATTAAGCGGCGGTTTTAAAAGTAGTTGATATTGATTTGACTCTGGTTCTGACAATTTGATCAAATTAAGCGGCTGATTTTATTAACCAATGAATTTATTAAACGGCGGTTGCTGTATATATATTTCCTTGTCATTCATAGCTTTGTGTTAATTCTTATCTCATAAGCACTTGTACCAAATTTGATGCAAAATGATTAAATAGTGAATCTGAAATTTTTTATATGGCACTGTAAATTTATTACCCATCCCATTCTATGACTACCCTTTTCCACAGAAAGCATGTTTTTAAACGTTTTAATAATATATTTTCATTTAATGTGTTTAGTGGAGCGAACCATGCAAAAACACAGTTATAAGAAATGCCGTCTATGGACCATAATGAAGCGAATTATTTTTGTATGTTCCTGTAAACGAGCCACAATAATTATATACACTAATAAAAAGGTAACTCATTATATCTCATTAATATTTGAACCAAACTGGACATCCTTTGGATGGTTACAGAATGTCATCCGAATTCTTTTGTGTAGACTGTAAATTAATTATTGAGTCTATATATACCTATTTTCTAGAGAAAGTGTGTTTTTAAGAATCTTAATAATGTATGTTAAATCTATAATGTTGTGCAGCAGGATCGCGTTAAAATGCGTTTAAACAGAAATCTGTCACGAAATTCTTTTATCTGTGTTTGTAAACGAGCTATAAACATCCCATACACCAGTAAAAACTATACAACTTATTCTATGTAAGTCATGAAAAACTCTTTGAAATTTGATACAATTTGGATGATTACGTGACAGTTTCAAAACACCTTTGTAAGATACTGTATATGAATTATTTAGTCTAAGCAGGCATTTTCTACAGAAAACATGCTTTTATGCAACTCAGTACAGTGCGTTAATTTCCTTTTGTTGAAAGCAGTGTAACGATGTTAAAATGCGTTAAAACGAAAATCTGCCCATAGGCCGTAATGATAAGAAAAATTTTGATGTGTCCCTGTGTTACGGAATTCTCTCCAGGGGTCGCTGTGTGTCAAGACACGGCGATACATGTACTGTTTTTACTTAGTGTGTGGCAGGCAATGGTATGGAATGAAAGGGTCTAAATAGGAGACCCTAAATATGTTAACATTTAGTATATGCATATAGTTGTAAATTACATGTAAATAAGTCATTAAATCATCTTAGTTAAGAAAGACGGAATGTTATTTTGCACCTGACACATTTCTACCACTGAATCATCGGTCAAATTTGGTGCATACGGCTCACGAAAATGGTTTATTGGAAACAAAAACTTTTTATTCTGTCATAACGCTAATGATAATAAAAGAAATTACCTACTGAAATAAAAATGATATGATGACTCAACCACTCAGCTCGTATGAAAGATCAACGGAAATGGAAATAAAAATAAAAAAACGACATCTTCAAAAATGATGTTTAACGGAATCTGAGTTGAAAAAGGAAAATAGATGTGGTTTATGAAAAAGGAAATACGTATATCCACATTTTTTTCTTATTTATGTTTTTATTTGGATAACATTTTGGGAAGTAAGCTGTTTTAAAATTAATAATGGATAAATTAACTAAATGTATTGAAAAGAGAAGCTCCGTAAGAGCGAGTATTACCAAATTAATTAAAAAAGTACAAGCATTAGATTTTGAAAACGAAAGTTTTGATTCTTTAAATGAGTTATTAGAAACTTTAGATATCAAATCTAAACTATTGAAAGAGTATGATGATGAAATAGAGGATCTTATTAATGATCCAGTAAAGTTTAAAACTGAAATAACTCAATCAGAGGAATATGAAGACAAAATTATTACTATTAAAATTAAACTTAAATCTAAAATTAAAGAAATAAACAATAAACAGCAAAATCAAAGTATTAATGTAAGTTCATCAAGCTGCACAGAACATAATTTTTCGGCATTGAAATTGCCGCAGTTACAGGTTCAAAAATTTTCTGGTTCTGGTATTTCAAATTTCATGGAATTCCTAAATTGTTTTGATAACGCAATAGGGTCAAACGAATCCCTGAGTAAAATTGAGAAGTTTCAATATTTAAAAAGTTTGCTTACTCCCCCTGCTTATAATGTTGCGGGATTCGAGTTAAATGAAAAGAATTATGATTCTTGTTTAGAACTTTTAAAACAACGTTATGGGCGTACTGACTTTATTATTAATTCATACATGTCTAAATTACTTAATTTAGAACCAGTGAGGAATTCATCAAACATTAAAGGCTTGCGTAAATTATATGATGAGATAGAGATAAATATAAGGAATTTACGCTCGTTAAATGTTACTGAAGGATCATACGGTCATTTATTAAACCCCTTAATTCTTAAATTACTACCCCAAGATTTGGTTTTAGATTTTCATAGAAAAAGAAATAAGGAAATTAATTGTGAAGTTTCAGAAATAATGACCTTTTTAAGAAATGAAGTGGAATCGCGTGAAATTTGTGAAACCGTAACAAATTCTTTTAAGGATAATGAAACTAAACGATCCGCTTTTCAGGGTTATCAAACAGGACAAACATATCAAAAAAACTTCTCTAAACATAAAAATATACCAACCGCAGCAACATTACTCACACAAATAAAAAATTCGTGTATTTTTTGCGACTTAACTTCTCATGATTCTGTAAATTGTAGAAAATTAGATATAGAACAGAAAATAAACAAACTTAAGTCTGAAGCTCGGTGTTGGTTATGTTTTAAACCGAAACACATAAGCAAAGTATGTAGGTTTGTAAAATATGTTTTTCTAGATTTCATCACGAGTCAGTTTGTAGAAAAAATTATAAATCCTCGAATTTATCGGTAGAGCGCAATAGAGAAAATTGTAAAAATTCACGTAGTTTAAATTTTATGAAAACGAAAATGAACGGGATAACTATAATGTTTCTGAAGTTATTTCTTCTATTTCTCAATGTAATGTAAATACAAACTGTTCTAAAAATGTTTATTTGCAAACTTGCACTGTTATTGCTAAATCGGAAAATAAATCTTGCTTATCTAGATTAATGTTTGATTGTGGAAGTTCGAAATCATTTATTAGCGAAAAATTAGCGAATGATTTAAAATTAAAAACCATTCGTAATGAAACTTTATCAGTTTATTCTTTTGGAATGAAATGCCCAACGGATAAAATTTATCGAGTTGTTGAAGTACACTGGAAAGTACAAATTCTTCTTTTCAAAAAACTCAGGAATTATTTGTTTCTCGCACTATAACGGGCGCTACTGTGAAATATCCTGATTCAAAAATAAAAGATTATATGCAGAAACGGAATTTGAAGTTGGCTGATTCAGATAGCTCGGATAACAATATTATTTATAATAACATCCTCTTAGGCGCCGATGTTTGTTGGGAATTAATTTATGGGGAAAGGGTACCTATAAATAAACATTTGTCAGCTTTGAATAGTGCATTTGGATGACTGATTATTGGATCAGACAATAATGAAAGTAGTTGTTCTGAAAACATGATTATTGTAAATAATGCTATTTTAAACGATTTAAGATTATTTTGGGAAATTGAAGAATTTCCGAATGAAACCAAAAATCTATCGGAAAAGGATAATCAGTTAATTAAGGATTTTGAGGATTCTTTAAAATTTAATGGGGAACGGTATGTGTGTAGATTAATGTGGAAAGATAATACAGGACCCCCGTTAAAATTGGACTCTAATTATGAGGTCGCGAGCAAACGTTTCAATTCATTAAAATTAAAATTGAATAAAAATCCTGAAATTTTTGATCAGTATAAGGAAATTGTATCGGATCAATTGAAATGTAATATTGTAGGAAAATGTACTGACGAGGATATGAATTCAGGTTATTATATGCTCCACAGAGCAGTAATAAGGGATGATAAAGAAACTACTCGCCTTCGGATGGTTTATGATTGCAGTTCTAAAGCAACTGAAAGTAAAAATTCTTTAAATGATTCTCTTGAATCGGGAGTTAATCTATATCCAAATTTATTGGATGTTATACTTAAATTTAGGGAAAATCAAGTTGCATTTTGCGGAGATCTAGAGAAAGCTTTCCTTATGATTGAAATTGCGGAAGAGGATAGAGAATATCTAAAATTTTTGTGGTTTCCGGACGAGCCCAATAATCCGGTACAGACACTTCAACTTAATCGTTTACCCTTTGGGTTAACGACGTCTCTATTTGCGCTAGCTTGCGTTTTGAAATTTCACATAGAGAAATATAAAGATGAATATCCTAATTGTTATGAAATGTTAAATTCTTTATACGTTGACGACTTGTACAGTGGAGCTAAAACTGCGCAGGATGCTTATGAGTTAACCTCTTTGGCAATAGAAATATTACGCGCTGCAGGATTTAAACTCAGGAAATTGAAAACTAATTGTGATGAGTTGAAGCAACTTTGGCGTGAAAACGGGTATGAGAAAAATATGGATTTCGGGCAAGGAGAAGGATTTTTGGGATTAAAGTGGGATCCAAGTGAGGATAAAATTAAATTAGATTTAAGGGATGTTGGGGATTCCTTGGAATTTGAAGTCACCAAACGATATGTATTGAGAATAATTTCTAAGATATTCGATCCTTGTGGACTAATTAGTAAATTTATAATAAGAGTTAAAATTCTTATTCAAGAATTGTGGGAAAGAGGTCTACTATGGGATGACAACTTACCGTACGACTTAGAAAAAAAGTGGAGATCATGGTGTTCTGAACTTTCTGAATTAGAAAATTTTAGCATCGAACGTCAACTTTTTTCAATGGAAAATGTTAATGAAATATCGATTCATGTTTTTGTTGATGCCAGTCCTAAAGCGTATGGAGCTGTAGCGTATTTTCGATATTTAACAAGTGAAGGAAAAATTAACATAAGTTTTGTGATTTCAAAAAGTAAAGTTGCTCCTCTAAAAAGTTTAACTTTAGCCAGATTAGAATTAATGGCAGCACTTGTAGGTGCTCGTTTAGGAAATTACATTCAGGGCATTTTTCCAGCCATTACTCAAAAAATACATTTCTGGAGTGACTCAAAAATTGTTCTTCATTGGTTAAAAAATTCATCCAAAGTTTGGAAACCATTTGTAGCCAACAGAGTGGCTCAAGTGCAATCACTTTCCCTTCCTGAATGCTGGAATTTTTGTAGTGGATCAGAGAACCCTGCAGATCTCACTACTAGAGGAGAATCAGCGAAAAATATTATTTCGAGTTCCTTGTGGTGGACGGGACCTCCTTGGTTGTCTCAACCCGTTCACTTATGGCCTGATCCAATTTACATCCGTCAACCAGATGACAGTAATGTTGAACAATTAATTTCTAAAGAGCTACGAGGTGTAGCAGTAAATACTGTCTGTTCTACTAATCATTATTCTCTCTTAAAGATCATTGAAGTAAATAAATACAGTAACCTTTCTCGACTTTTGCGCGTGACAGCTTGGGTAAAAAGCACGGCACTAAATGCCGGGGACCTATATGTGCTTCAGAACTTAAGGAAGCCTTTGACTCTTGGATCAAGACAATTCAACATGAGCATTTTGGGAGTGAAATTCAGCAATTTCTCTCCCCGGGTACTGTAAATAAAAACTCACGAATTTACAATTTGAATTGCGAACTTAACCAAAATAACTTTTTGTGCTTAAAAGGACGCTTGCAATTTTCAAGTAATGATGAGCAGGCCAAACACCCCCTGCTGCTTCCTAACAATGATAAATTTGTTGAATTACTCATCTTTGATGCTCATATAAAAATAGGCCATTTGGGTGTAGATGCTACTTTAACTCACCTAAGAGAACGATTCTGGATTCTTAAATGTAGACAGTTCGTAAAAAGAGTCCTAAAAAACTGTTTGATCTGTAGACGTTTTTCAGTGAAAGCTGGTAATCAGGTGGTAGCTCCTCTACCTCCTGACAGAATTCAGGAACATCCCCCTTTTGATGTTTCTGGTATAGACTTTGCTGGACCCTTTTATACTATTGACTGTAAAAAATGTTATTTACTTATTTTTACCTGTGCAGTTACAAGAGCTGTACATTTGGAATTAGTTGTTGATATGAGCACAGATTCATTTTTATTAGGTTTAAGACGTTTTATTTCTCGTAGAGGTTTATGTTCAGTTATATATTCTGATAATGCTAAAGCCTTTAAAAGGGCAAAAGGTGAACTGAAAAAAATGTGGAGCCAAATTGATAACCCTGAGGTAAAAAACTTGTTTGCCTCTAAAGGTATAGAATGGAAATTTATCGTTGAAAGGAGTCCTTGGTGGGGAGGCTTCTGGGAAAGGCAGATACGTACAATTAAAACTTGTTTAAAGAAAATTATTGGTAAATCTTCTCTTTCTCTTAAAGAATTAGAAACAGTTTTTCTAAAAATTGAGGCAATGAATAATTCTAGACCTATTACGTATCTGTATAGTGAGCCATCAGAACCTTCCCCACTCACTCCTTCTCACTTTCTAGTTGGAAAAAGGTTAATTTCTTTACCTGTAACTAAGGTTAAAAAAGACGAATTAATTATAAGCAGAAATTCTTTGGTAAAAAGATATAAATATCAGCAAACTCTTTTAACTCATTTTTGGAACAGGTGGTGAAAAGAGTATTTGCTTAATCTTAGATCTGCTTATATATCTTCACAACCAGGCAAGATTTCATCATTCAAGGTAAATGATGTGGTTTTAATTAATGATGAGCGCTATCCTAGAAACATATGGATGATGGGTAGAATATTATATGTTTATCCAGGACGAGATGGTAAAATTCGTTCTCTTCTTATCAAAACCCCTAAAGGTAACATTAAGCGCTCAGTTCAACTTGTATATAATTGAGAAATTAATCCTTAATAATAAACTGAATAAGTAATAATTGTTATCATATGTGTAATTATGTATATATTGCTATTTGATTACTGAAAATTTTATTTAGATGGTTTGAATATTATTTGTAAATTTCTGTTAATGCTTAACATTATATTTTTCTTATTTTTAACTGATAGTAATTTAGATGTTCAAATTATTTTTCAATATGTGGATTTAATAATTGATTATGATTGTAAAAATTTTTTTTGGAAATTGATGGTGAACTCATGTGAGTTCGGTGGGGAGTGTTACGGAATTCTCTCCAGGGGTCGCTGTGTGTCAAGACACGGCGATACATGTACTGTTTTTACTTAGTGTGTGGCAGGCAATGGTATAGAATGGAAGGGTCTAAATAGGAGACCCTAAATATGTTAACTTTTAGTATATGTATATAGTTGTAAATTACATGTAAATAAGTCATTAAATCATCTTAGTTAAGAAAGACGGAATGTTATTTTGCACCTGACATATTTCTACCACTGAATCATCGGTCAAACCCTGTGCACAAAGACTGAACAATGTACAGTCGGAGGAAGAAAATGCAACACCTGCTGTAATTTCGTTATTAATTGACACAGAAAAATCATTCAAATAGACATCATTCAATAGGAAATTAAGTGATTTTTTTTTTAAATAGCAACACCCAAGTTTACTTCACATTTTTGAATTTCTGAGAGTCTGGAAATGCGGAAAAGTATACACTTTGTATACTTTATCTTTAGAATTCATAAAGTTATTGCCAAAAATGAGTTATGGGGTTATCTGGAAATCTAACAAAACAAAATTAAAATGATACAAGAAATGGACAAAGTTTTACTGCTTCACACCGGAAATGTTTCAAGAAAAAATAAATTATAAAAATATATGATAGTAGAAATGCTCTCATGACCTTTACCTCATTTTTGGAACAGATGGTGAAAAGAGTATTTGCTTACTTAATCTTAGATCTGCTTATATATCTTCACAACCAGGCAAGATTTCATCATTCAAGGTAAATGATGTGGTTTTAATTAATGATGAGCGCTATCCTAGAAACATATGGATGATGGGTAGAATATTATATGTTTATCCAGGACGAGATGGTAAAATTCGTTCTCTTCTTATCAAAACCCCTAAAGGTAACATTAAGCGCTCAGTTCAACTTGTATATAATTGAGAAATTAATCCTTAATAATAAACTGAATAAGTAATAATTGTTATCATATGTGTAATTATGTATATATTGCTATTTGATTACTGAAAATTTTATTTAGATGGTTTGAATATTATTTGTAAATTTCTGTTAATGCTTAACATTATATTTTTCTTATTTTTAACTGATAGTAATTTAGATGTTCAAATTATTTTTCAATATGTGGATTTAATAATTGATTATGATTGTAAAAATTTTTTTTGGAAATTGATGGTGAACTCATGTGAGTTCGGTGGGGAGTGTTACGGAATTCTCTCCAGGGGTCGCTGTGTGTCAAGACACGGCGATACATGTACTGTTTTTACTTAGTGTGTGGCAGGCAATGGTATAGAATGGAAGGGTCTAAATAGGAGACCCTAAATATGTTAACTTTTAGTATATGTATATAGTTGTAAATTACATGTAAATAAGTCATTAAATCATCTTAGTTAAGAAAGACGGAATGTTATTTTGCACCTGACATATTTCTACCACTGAATCATCGGTCAAACCCTGTGCACAAAGACTGAACAATGTACAGTCGGAGGAAGAAAATGCAACACCTGCTGTAATTTCGTTATTAATTGACACAGAAAAATCATTCAAATAGACATCATTCAATAGGAAATTAAGTGATTTTTTTTTTTAAATAGCAACACCCAAGTTTACTTCACATTTTTGAATTTCTGAGAGTCTGGAAATGCGGAAAAGTATACACTTTGTATACTTTATCTTTAGAATTCATAAAGTTATTGCCAAAAATGAGTTATGGGGTTATCTGGAAATCTAACAAAACAAAATTAAAATGATACAAGAAATGGACAAAGTTTTACTGCTTCACACCGGAAATGTTTCAAGAAAAAATAAATTATAAAAATATATGATAGTAGAAATGCTCTCATGACCTTTACCTCATTTTTGGAACAGGTGGTGAAAAGAGTATTTGCTTAATCTTAGATCTGCTTATATATCTTCACAACCAGGCAAGATTTCATCATTCAAGGTAAATGATGTGGTTTTAATTAATGATGAGCGCTATCCTAGAAACATATGGATGATGGGTAGAATATTATATGTTTATCCAGGACGAGATGGTAAAATTCGTTCTCTTCTTATCAAAACCCCTAAAGGTAACATTAAGCGCTCAGTTCAACTTGTATATAATTGAGAAATTAATCCTTAATAATAAACTGAATAAGTAATAATTGTTATCATATGTGTAATTATGTATATATTGCTATTTGATTACTGAAAATTTTATTTAGATGGTTTGAATATTATTTGTAAATTTCATTTAATGCTTAACATTATATTTTTCTTATTTTTAACTGATAGTAATTTAGATGTTCAAATTATTTTTCAATATGTGGATTTAATAATTGATTATGATTGTAAAAATTTTTTTTGGAAATTGATGGTGAACTCATGTGAGTTCGGTGGGGAGTGTTACGGAATTCTCTCCAGGGGTCGCTGTGTGTCAAGACACGGCGATACATGTACTGTTTTTACTTAGTGTGTGGCAGGCAATGGTATAGAATGGAAGGGTCTAAATAGGAGACCCTAAATATGTTAACTTTTAGTATATGTATATAGTTGTAAATTACATGTAAATAAGTCATTAAATCATCTTAGTTAAGAAAGACGGAATGTTATTTTGCACCTGACATATTTCTACCACTGAATCATCGGTCAAACCCTGTGCACAAAGACTGAACAATGTACAGTCGGAGGAAGAAAATGCAACACCTGCTGTAATTTCGTTATTAATTGACACAGAAAAATCATTCAAATAGACATCATTCAATAGGAAATTAAGTGATTTTTTTTTTTAAATAGCAACACCCAAGTTTACTTCACATTTTTGAATTTCTGAGAGTCTGGAAATGCGGAAAAGTATACACTTTGTATACTTTATCTTTAGAATTCATAAAGTTATTGCCAAAAATGAGTTATGGGGTTATCTGGAAATCTAACAAAACAAAATTAAAATGATACAAGAAATGGACAAAGTTTTACTGCTTCACACCGGAAATGTTTCAAGAAAAAATAAATTATAAAAATATATGATAGTAGAAATGCTCTCATGACCTTTACCTCATTTTTGGAACAGGTGGTGAAAAGAGTATTTGCTTAATCTTAGATCTGCTTATATATCTTCACAACCAGGCAAGATTTCATCATTCAAGGTAAATGATGTGGTTTTAATTAATGATGAGCGCTATCCTAGAAACATATGGATGATGGGTAGAATATTATATGTTTATCCAGGACGAGATGGTAAAATTCGTTCTCTTCTTATCAAAACCCCTAAAGGTAACATTAAGCGCTCAGTTCAACTTGTATATAATTGAGAAATTAATCCTTAATAATAAACTGAATAAGTAATAATTGTTATCATATGTGTAATTATGTATATATTGCTATTTGATTACTGAAAATTTTATTTAGATGGTTTGAATATTATTTTTAAATTTCTGTTAATGCTTAACATTATATTTTTCTTATTTTTAACTGATAGTAATTTAGATGTTCAAATTATTTTTCAATATGTGGATTTAATAATTGATTATGATTGTAAAAATTTTTTTTGGAAATTGATGGTGAACTCATGTGAGTTCGGTGGGGAGTGTTACGGAATTCTCTCCAGGGGTCGCTGTGTGTCAAGACACGGCGATACATGTACTGTTTTTACTTAGTGTGTGGCAGGCAATGGTATAGAATGGAAGGGTCTAAATAGGAGACCCTAAATATGTTAACTTTTAGTATATGTATATAGTTGTAAATTACATGTAAATAAGTCATTAAATCATCTTAGTTAAGAAAGACGGAATGTTATTTTGCACCTGACATATTTCTACCACTGAATCATCGGTCAAACCCTGTGCACAAAGACTGAACAATGTACAGTCGGAGGAAGAAAATGCAACACCTGCTGTAATTTCGTTATTAATTGACACAGAAAAATCATTCAAATAGACATCATTCAATAGGAAATTAAGTGATTTTTTTTTTAAAATAGCAACACCCAAGTTTACTTCACATTTTTGAATTTCTGAGAGTCTGGAAATGCGGAAAAGTATACACTTTGTATACTTTATCTTTAGAATTCATAAAGTTATTGCCAAAAATGAGTTATGGGGTTATCTGGAAATCTAACAAAACAAAATTAAAATGATACAAGAAATGGACAAAGTTTTACTGCTTCACACCGGAAATGTTTCAAGAAAAAATAAATTATAAAAATATATGATAGTAGAAATGCTCTCATGACCTTTACAGCCCTTTGGCTATCTCTGATTTCGGATTTTTAGATAGGCATAGGGTAAGTGCACCAGTGATTGACACTTTTAGAGCAATCTCTGATGGTTTTAATGTTCTAGTCATCAGAAAATATTTTTAGAAATCTTAAGTTAGTAGATATGGTATGAAAGACATTCAGAGCCACATATATGTTAAAATATATACATTTGATAACAATTATTTTTTTTTATATGAATTTTTATTTGACACCCACTCAATAATCCAGTAACTGACACTGCCAGTTTTTCATTTTATCAGTAATTGGCCTCCTATGTTCCAGTGTTTGATGCTGCTAGTTACTCATTTTACCAGTTATTAGCATCCTATGCTCCAGTGTTTGACATAAAATGTTAAAATTCTTATATGTAAAATATATGATTTTATTATTTTTCTTATATACTAATTATTTCGGGATAGATGTCAATTACTGGAGCATCACAATCAATAGAGCACCTACCCTATCTGCCAACAATCTCATTAGGAAGCGTAAAATTTTTAGTATCCGCCTTTTTTTCACACTATTAATTTTTTAGAGTAATTTTATTCTTATTTAATCGTAACAACATTTGGAGAGAAATATTCTAAAAAAAAAAAAAAAAAAATCTGGTGTGAAAATGCCACATGACTTCCATTACCCACTGTTACACGTATTATATGCATTTTTTGGATATAATGTGATGAGAAGACATAAAAGTGACCTAAAGAAGTAGTAGAAAACTAAAATTTTTTCGGTAAGAGATATTTTATACACATGATTGTAAAGACATATAAAACGAAGCTTACATATAGCGAGGTAAAAAATAAGAAAAAATAAAATGAAAAGTAAAATAAAATAAATTAATAAAATGGTAGAGTTATTTTTTGAAACACCAATTTCCGAGATTTAAAATTGACCCACCTCAGCAGAATGACTGTTAATTTTCCCCTAATAACCTCATAATACCTGAGAAAGGAATAGATTTATATATCAATTTTCAATAAAATCGTTAGAGCCGTTTTGTGATACCAACTTTTACCCAAACATACAAAAGAATATTTAAAAGTGAGTTAATGTGGCGAGTTAAAAAAAAAAAAAAAAAAAAAAAAAAAACTCCGTACAGCCGTTTTTAAAAGAACCCGCTTGCGAGACTGAAATTGAGCTATTTATACAAGGCGCCTATCAATTTTCCTGAACTATATCATTCGAAAGAACATCTAATAGAGTGTTTATACAGCAAATTTGAAGAAAATCGTTCGAGCCGTTTTTGAGATACGATCTTATGGTCCCACTTCCGGTTTCCAATGTCCTATTTTCGGTTTTTCATTTTTCATCAAAATTTGGAAAATTCATCTGTACACCAGACCTGTCTTAATTCTGTAGTTCTGTCTTTATTTGTTTCGGAGATATGATAGCCAGAAGATTCCACACATGCATACACACATACACACACACACTGACCCATTGCCAAAAAACACTTTTTTGGACTCAGGGGACCTTAAAACATGTAAATGAGGTGAAATCACGATATCGAATTTTTGAACCGAATACTTCCATTACCTACGGTAGTAAGGTAATGGAAGTAATAAAGTGGTGTGGAAAAAGGGGCGACTTTTCAAGGGGCGTTAACAATTTTACACTTATTAATGAGATGGGTTGGCAGGTGGATACGTATATACGTATAGACTTAAATAGATAATACATTGTAGGTATATTTAACCATATTACACTTAACATTAGGCAGACAATGGTCTTTGAAAAATGTGCGATATTTTTCCATTAAAAAGTGTCTATCATGGCTATAGTGATTACAAATAAAATTAAATTTTCTTTTGCTTAATTTTTTGGTGTAATATAATATACGAACTAAAATAATATAACTATATATCTATATATCTATATATAAATATACGTATATAACAACGCATAAACTAAATCTTTTCAGATAAATTAATGTAAGGTATCATGACGTAAACATTAAACATTACTCGTATACTTATTAGTTTTTGATCAATGTAACTCTTTGAAACTGTACAATTTGCTTTATAATTTCTATGAAAATGTAGTTTCTTAATTAAAATATATTTCAAAAAATAATTTTTAAAGACTAAAGTAGCCTTAAAATAATAATCCCCCCTCCCCCCCCCCCAAAAAAAAGCAATATAAGAACTAAATGATTAACCCTTTAACTAGGACGGCAGTTAAGAAGCGATTTAACAAGTCTGCCTTACATTCCAATCAGTGTTGCCAGATCTGTCAGATTTTTTATTCAATAATCACCAATAATTTAAAAAAGTGATACAAAATAGACGATTGATCTTCGAAGTACTTAGGTAAACGATACAATTAAAAACTATAGGTGATTATAGAATAAAAAATCCGCCAGATTTAGCTTACGTTCCACTTATTACTTCCATTACCCTACTACCGTAGGTAATGGAAGTATTGTATTCGGTCCAAAAATTCGATATAGAGCTTTCAACTGATTTATACGTTTTAAGGTCCCCTGAGTAAAAAAAAAAAAAAAGTGGTTTTCGCCAATTGGTCGGTGTGTGTGTGTGTGCGTAAATCTTCTGATTATCATATCTCCGAAACTAATAAAGATAGAACGACGAAACTTCAGAATTGAGTTACGTCTGAGGTACAGATGAATTTCCCAAATTTTGGCGAAAATTGGTACAACGGAAGTGGGACATCCGATACCGGAAGTGGGATCGTAAGCCCGTATCTCAAAAACGACCCAAACGATTTTCTTCAAAATGGCTATATAAACACTCTATTAGATGTGCTTTCGAATGATATAGTTGGTTAGTTCAGGAAAATCGATAGGTGTTCTGTATAAATAGCTCAATTTCAGGTCTCGTAAGTGCGCTCTATTGAAAACTGCAGCATGGATTTTTTTCAAACTCGTCATAATAATTTTTTTCAAGACATCCTTTCATATGTAATTGTTGTTTTCCGGTCAACAATTGAATTTGTCAAGTTTCGGCGAAAGCCTGTATCTCAAAAATTGCTCTAACGATTTTCTTGAAAATTGTTACATAAATTCATTTTAGATATCGTGTCTCATGTATTACATGGTTATTACAGGAAAATTATCAGTCATCTTGCTTAGGTAGGTTAATTTTAGATCTCGGAAATTGGTATTAAAAAAGATAACTCAACCATCTTTTCTGTTATTTTCTAACTTACCATGTAAACTTTGTTTTATGTGTCTTTACTCGTGTATTAAGTTTCTCACACCGGAAAATTTTTAGGTTTCTACTTCGTTGGGTGAATTTTATGTCTTCCGATCATATTATCTCAAAAAAAAAAAAATCTGATGTGGGCACCACATGACTTCCTTATACACTTTTAGAAATATACATAATGTTAAAAAACATTGACATTGGACCCGAAACAGTAGGCTGAAAATATTTTTAAAAAATGAATTATCACCGTGTTCTGAGCTTTTCTGAAAGTTAGCTAAAAACCGATTGCAAGATTTGTTCTGGTAACGCTGACGAAGGCAGCAGGGACCCGAAAAAATTGGCTAAAAGTATTAAAAAAAGGAATTTTACCATGTTCTGAACTATTCTGAAAGTTTCCAATGTCTACCTAGTCGGGAAGTTAGTTAAATAATTTTTTTGTTGGACCATATAAACGCTGCCGAAGGCAGCAGGGACCTGAAACAGTTGGCTAAAAGTATTAAAAAGATGCATATTCACCGTGTTCTGAACTATTCTGAATGTTTCAAATGTCTAGCTAGTCGGGAAGTTAGTTAAATAAATTTTCTGTTGAACCATGTAAACGCTGCCGAAGGCAGCAGTGACCCGAAACAATTGGCCAAAAATATTTTAAAAATGCATTGTCACCGTATTTTGAGCTTTTCCGGAAGTTTTAAATGTCCAGCTAATCGGGAAGTTAGTTACAAATCGATTCCAAGATTTGAACTGGTAACGCTGCCGAAGGCAGCAGGGACCCTATACAGTTGGCTAAAAGTATTTAAAAAATGCATTTTCACCGTGTTCTGATCTAATCTGAAAGTTTCAAATGTCTAGCTAGTCGGGAAGTTAGTTAAATAAATTTTCTGTTGAATCGCATAAACGCTGCTGAAGGCAGCACGTATCGGAAACAGTTGGCTAAAAATATTTAAAAAATGCATTGTCAACGTGTTCTGAGCTTTTCTGAAAGTTTCAAATGTCTAGCTAATCGGAAAGTCAGTTAAATTGCAAGATTTGTCTAAACCGTTTTTGAGTTATTACCGTTTTTTGATACATTATGGCCAAATTTTTGTCATTATGAACCTAATTTTCCTAAATATCTCCAAAACGGAAAATCATAGAAAGTCCAAAAAGGGAGGTGCACAACTAGATGTTATAACAAACCTATGTACCAATTCGCAACTTTCTACGTCCAACCGTTTTTGAGTTATGCGACATACCCACACACAGACACACACACACACATACAGACGTCACGAAAAATCGTGTAAAATCCCTTATATCTCTAAAACGAGAGCTCGTGTTAAGATGACACTTGCAGGTGTGCAACTAGACATCATGAAAGTCACACGTATAAATTAGCAACATTCAGCGATCATTCGTTTTCGAGCAATGTGAAATACAAAATCCATTTCGCAAATCGGGATTACTATACTTCCTTATACTTTGTATAAGGAAGTAAAAACATATAATACGTGTAATGGTGTGTAATGGAAGTTGTGTGGTTGTTTCACACCAGATTTTTTTTTTTTTTTTTTTTTTCTATTTTAAACGGTTAATCCCGCCTATTTACCTGATATTTTACTTCTATAGTGTTCATTTAACGGATTCAAAATTTGTCACCAGTAATCGATGAGGTAGATGCCTGTTGCGTATACTTTTGCCAACGTAAATTAAGGGTTTTAACTCGAATACGCAGTCACCTTTTCCTTACTTTTTCCACATTGTTTTGTTTTAGAAGTACGATGAAAGCGAAGCTTACTTTCTTTAGAAAACGAGAATTCTTGTTTACTGTTCTAAATGTCTAAAAATCAACTTTTTTGTTTCATTTCTTTGCGTTAGACGTTGTTGTTGTATATACTTTGACCCATAAGTAAAAATTAAAAATATTTTTTTTAATTTTTTCTGTTATTTTTCAAGATTTTCTTCGTTATCCCATACAAAACTTTATGAGAGTTGGCTTCCTAAGCCTCCCCAAAAGAAAGATTTATTTATATCTCGAAAACTAATAACTGGAATAAACAGCATATTTGCACACCCATATTTTTCAGCATTAGGATTCATTTCATATAAAAATCAATATAGGTCATAATTCATAATTTTATTTGAATATGAATTTAATAATATTTTTCATAATTAAAAATATTTTTCAGAATCGAAAGCGATCAGGGATTATGTTTGGGTTTCTTCTCTTATCTCGCAAATATATATATAGATCAAGTTATTTGTTGTAAAGATATTAATAAAAGTTTCAGATATGAATTTAACATTACCACCAACAAACTTTGATCGCTTATAACTCTATTAAAAATAGTTGGCATAGGTGGACTCTGCTCAGTTCCCCATCATATTTATGTTCTCATAAATTTCTAGTGCGAGACATATTATAGTCATGTTAAAAGAAATGAATATGACCAAAGCTTGATACAGTGACAGAATGAAATCCCCGCCTAAGAGGCTATCCACCGTTTACTTCGATATATTTATCTCATTCTAATCTATTAATTTATTTTATCAGGGTCGATTCCGTTGTTTAGTTTTCATGCTACTGTTTCCAATGCAATAATCCTCAAAATTCATATTTATATGAAAAATTTACAATTTCGATATGTTGATAAAATCGTAAATTACGAATAATTTACGAAAATTTCCTATTAGAATATTTGTATTCAATCATGTTCAAACAAATATCATAAATGTAATTTTGAAGTTGTCTAATGTATTTATGATCCTCAAAATGCAAGTTTATGCTCAATTTTGCCTTATTCTGACATGTTAAGTAAAGCGTAAATTCCAAATAACTTACGAATTTTTTAAATTGAAAAAATCATAGTATATGATATTCATGCCAGTATCCTAAATAATATTTCAAAAGTGGTTTGAGATCTTTACGATGAAAATATCCCTCAAGATTGACGTTTGTGTGAAATTTTGCTCTATTCTGCCATGTTAAGAAATTCGTAAATTTCCAATAACTTACGAAATTTTAATATTCGAAAATTCATAGTCATTAATATTCATGCCAGTGTCCTAAGTAATATTTCAAAAGTAGTCTGACATCTTTACGATGAAAATCTCTCTAAAAATTGACGTTTATGTGAAATTTTGCCCTATACTGCCATGTTAAGAAATTCGTAAATTTCCAATAACTTGCGAAATTTTCAAAGTAGCATATTTATAGTTACTGATGTTCATTCCGGCATCAAAACCGATATTTTAAAACTGGTTTGACATTTTCACAGTAAAAAGTTTCCATTTAATGCACGTTTAAGTGAATTTTTGTCCTATTCTCCCATGTTAAGAAAATCGTAAATTTCTCATAACTTACGAAGTTTTTTAGTTCGAATGTTGCAAATGAATAGGGTCCTTGCCAGTATCGAAAGTAATATTTTAAAGCTAATCTCACCTCTCTGCGATCATTTGTTCGTGAGATATCGTGTTAACAGACTAACAAACTAACGGACTAACACACTAACGGACTGACCCACTAACGGACTGACCCACTGACCCACTAACAGACACCCTACAGACAGACACCATTCAAATTTTGTTATTTTCGGATTCCTCACACCTGAAAACGTATAAAAAAGTAAAAAACCGAGGTCGAAAATTTTCACGATTACCTAAGTTCCCCATACCTATAGTATGATGGGGAACTAAAAAAAAAAAAAAAAAAAAAAAAATCTGGTGTGAAACAATCACACGACTTCAATTATCCACTATTACACGTATTATATGCATTTTCTGGAGATATTATATGCATTTTTTTTTTTCTCGTAAAAGAAACTTGATACACGTGTAAAGACATATAATTCAGAGTTTGTTTACATAGCGAGTTAAAAAATAAGGGGGGAAAAATGATAGAGTTATTTTTTTAAACACAAATTTCCGAGATCTAAAACAAACCACCTTATCAGGATGATCGTTGATTTTCCTGTAATAAGCTCGTAATACATGAGAAAGGGTATCTAAAACTGATTTATGTAACAATTTTCAAGAAAATCGTTAGAGCCGTTTTTGAGATACAGGCTTTCACCAAAAGTTGGCATACTCAATAATTGACCGGAGAACAATAACTACATACAAAAGAGTTAAAAGGGAGTTAATATGGTGAGCTTGAAAAAAATCGGCAGAGCTGTTTTTAAAGGAATGCCCTTGCGAGACCTGAAATTGAGCTATTTATACAGGGTGATTATCAATTTTCCTGAACTATCGAACTATATAGCATTCGAAAGGACATATAATAGAGTGTTTATATAGCAACTTTGAATAAAATCATTAGAGCCATTTATGAGATACGGAATTCCGGTCCCCCTCCTGATTTCCGATTGTCCACTTCTGGTTTTTCAATTTTTACCAAAATATGGAAACTTCATCTGTACACCAGACCTGTATCAATTCTGAAGTTTCGTAGTTGTATCTTAATTAGATTCGGAATTATGATATCCAGAAGATCCCCACATACATACATACATACATACATACATACCCACTAACCAATTGCCAAAAAACTTCTTTTTTGGTCTCAAGAGAAACATGTAAATCAGGTGAAAACTCGATGTCGAATTTTTGGACCGAATACAATACTTCCATTGTCTACGGTATTAGGGTAATGGAAGTAATAAGTAAAATATACAACGATACTTTTTCGCATTGTCGCGACACCAAGAATTTAAATATAAAAAGAAAATAGGGTATTACCATTGAAAATATTGAAAATATTAAAAATAGTTTGTGTTTTAATATGTGGAGGACCCCCAATTCAAAATCTCACTTCATTTTCTAAAAGTACTCACAATTCCCCGTCGAATGATACATATTACATTTTTATGCATCGATTAGCAACGAAGTTACGTCGAGTCTCGAGTGTTGTGGTTTTTTTCTTCTTTTTTTTCCTCGACTGTAAATAAGAAATTATACAGCTATTTCTGTATGGCCCGTAAACATGTGTACCAATTTGCAAATCAATCGGGGGATTTTTAAGTCTGCTATTGCAATGTACACAAATTCTGTCCAAAGGCCGTAATGATAAGAAAAACTTTGTTGTATTCCTGAACACGAACTACAGATAGAATACATACCCAAAAGTATGCAGCTAATTCTGTGCGGCTCATGAACATGTGTATTAAATTGAAATTCAATAGGGTGATTTTTTGAGGGCACTATCGCGAGACATACATGCATGCATGCATAAATACATATTGTACATACATGCAGACAAACAGACAAAAGCATTTTGAGTACCCACTTTCAATATGGAGGCCTCCACTGACATTTTGGCAATAAGTAATTTACTGCACACAGAAAAAAAAGTTGTTAGTTGACAATACAGGATTGACTAACCCAAACAGCTGACTAGGAAACTTCAGTTAAAAAGTGTACTAGCTGAACTAGTACAATACCCCAGACTAGAAAGGTTAATATTATCAGATATAGCCGTCTTAACTGATAATATTAAGCTTCTTAGTCTGGGGTTTTGTTTTGGAGACTAGTTCAGCTAGTGCACTTTTTAACTCAAGTTTTTTAGTCAGCTGTTTGGTTTAGTCAGATCTGCATTGTCAACCGACAACTTATTTTTCTGAGTGTGGATCACACAAACGAATTCCGATACATTAAGTAATCCTTCAATTGATTTCGAATTTGGTACAGATATTTATGAGTTCATGGAAATAGCTGTATAGGTTTTTATTTATTTATTGTTATCATTTTTGAGAGGTGAGTGTGTGTGTGTGTGTTAAAATATATAATGTTTGTAGTTCGTGTACAGGGACACACAAAAAACCTTACGGTGTATGGAAGGCATTTCTTTGAAATGCAGTTTAATATCATTACACTTTATTTAACATAATGGAATTTTAGATTAAAGCATATTGCTGCAGAAAATGGTATGCACAGATTTAATTCTTAATATACAGGTATACACAAAATAGTACCGATACATTTAAGCAAACATCGGTTTATGTAATTGTCCGTTGTGAATTGCACATAGCGCAGCACTTATGCGACATAAAATCCACTCACTCACCCCTGTTTACGTAATCCGAACACAAAAGAGCGCGAATAGGTTAGGACTACACTTGAAAATTTCTGAAAGTGCTTTAAGGTAGCATTGTGTTTTTCACACTGTACTAAATTTTAAATATACTATCTGGTATATATTTAACTCATAGGCAATATACAGGGCTTCGCAAATTTAAGCGAATACATTTTTCTCCATTGAAAGTAATGGACGAAAGTGCCTTATTAAATTTTACGATGTCCGGGAAAAATGTTCAGAAATGATAATTCTTTTCTCATACTGATATCATGAATAAAGTAATAGTTTGGATTTCTGAGTTTTCGTTATAATTACTCATTTTGAGATCCCCTGGATACGAAAAATAAGCTTTTCGCAGTTAGTTTATGTATAAATCTGTTATCAGCACAATTTATAAACAAATAATTGTAGCAGATTCAAATTTGACATTTTGTAGGTTAAATGAGAGTGCAACTTAAGGGGTCTAGGATTTTTTAACCTAAAAAACAAAAGTAGACTTTTGAAAAGAATGTGTATGTTGTAATATAAACAAATTTTGATGTGTTATTTACGATTCTAAGTACTTTTTTTTCAAAATTAATAAGCAAAATTGTAACTATATCACGAACAAAGTACAGGGTGTTCCATAAGTCTGTAGACATTTTAAAAATTCATAACTATTGAATGAATGGGCTCTTCCCACCCGACGTCAGAGGTCACATGATAGAGGAAAAACAAATAGCAGACGAAGTCTTGTTTATCTATAGTGATTGCTGAAATAACGTATTTTCTATTCTTATTTTTGATCAATCGTATTTAATCTGTGTTATTTTTTCATACATCATCATTTTTAATCCATTTTATATCATTATTTATCATCTTTTGTTTGCTGTATACATTTACAATCATCATTTAGTTTATATTTGTTATTGATGTTCATGAAGAACATGTTAAATACTCTGATTTTTGGTACTTAAATCAGTGACAGTGCAATATCGTACTGCGTAAATCCATTTAGACCAGCAACTAAGTTAATTAACTTGTTGTAACCCCTTTATGCAATTAAATTAAATGAAAACATTTTAAAATTTCAAATTATAATCCATAAACCTTCCACAAGAACAAGCTATTATTTATTGCTAGATCAGTTAATGTAACAGTTACACTAGAACATATAAAAATCGATTCTTACAGTTGAAAATAAATAAACACATAAAGTGTTTTTTAAAAAAAATATTAAATTTACAAATACAACTATTCTACTGTTTACAAATGCACAATATTACTTTTATTTTATTTTATATTAAATATTAACATTTTTGTTCTTAAGAACAATATTTAATTGAATTCGATTCTCAGAATTCAATTATTCGTTTTCCTCTATCACATGATTGAACAGATGAAACTGGGAAGAGTCCATTGATAGAACTGAACGCGGTTTGCGAAAAAATCATTCTCTTGAAAGGAGAAGTTTTTTGATAAAGAAAAAATATCGTTAAATTTTTTGTCGATGATAGTTAGACAGATAGTTACATTTTTGGCTCGGATGTGAAAGAAAAATATGCAGGTGGAAGTCCTATAAATTGCACAATTTTGCGATTAGAAGAGTTTATTTCTTATTTTGCTTCCAACTTGTGCATACAGGAAGTTTTAATTGCGATGCTGACTTGGTGAATAAAGTGTTATGGGTAAAGATGCTTTCCCGCAGGTAAGAACCGCCGACTGAAGCCGTAGTTTGCAGTGTTATAACTCGTTTGTAAGCTGTAATTTGTTGTGACGACGGACACATAGAATAAGATTTTAATGCCTGTAAACATCTGCATGAGAATAAGTACAGTTTTTCATGAAAATGTGTGATCTGGTCACGCACAGCGCCCTCTGTCGTGTTGATAATTGATATCTGAAGATGAATAGTTGCAGTTCAAGTGTAATTAGTATTGATTTTGGCGCTTCAGAATGAGTTGAAAAAAAAGTTAAGTAAAAATTATAGATGAAAACTGATTACCCAAGAACGCATCCAAGAGGCAGTATATTGGTTAAGGTAAATTTATTAAATATTCCAAATCATCTAATTTGACGCGTGACCATAGATGGGATAACAGTACGAAGCTTACAGCATGGAGCGGGGAAACAGTCGCGAGGATCAGGCCGGGCCCCAGGCCCGAATCTCCCTTGAGATCTTACATGGTCGATAATCAGAAAGAAAGTGTCCTCCAAAACTGGAGCAAAAGAATGACAATGCATTTGGCGTTATAATGTAGATGCCAAGTTCAAAGTTTAAGATAGAGGATGTTTGCGGTTAAATTAGGAATATGCACGTGTATATTTTTAAAAGGCGACCAGTACTTCAATGACCGTTATTATAGAATGTTGGCATGATTTCGCCAAGATTTAAAGCCTGGGAAAATAACTAGCTAAGCAAATATTTTACCTAACCGTTGATGTAAATTAGGCGACAAGAGGGTGCATGAGTTACATTTCGATAAAAGATTAAAAGAAACCGAATTAATTATTTTCCGGTTTCACAAAACACAAGGATAGAAATAACATTATCATTAACAGGGTGAAAAGAATTTCCATTACATTAAGCTTGCTAATAGAATACTGGGAATTGATCAAAAAACGTTTCAGTTACATTGAAAAAGATATGAATGGGAAGATATAAAAATTAGAAAACGTATATTGTAAAATTTATTTTTTTATAGGATAAAAATCGTTATATCGTTATATTTTAAGTAGTTGTTTAGAATTAAAGAATTTAATTTATAATTTTATTTATTTAGAAAAGTTATCTATCCTTTAAAAAGAAAAATATAAATTTTCTAATATGTGATAATCTACATCACACCCTCTATCGTCAAATAGCTTAATTATTATTTTTTCTTCACAAAAAAAAAAAAAAAAAAAAATCCCTCTTCACTTCAATTCTATCAATTTATTCAATAGTTATGAATTCTTTTAAAAGTCTACAGACTTATGAGACACTCTGTAATACGTTCCCAAATTTTAATCTTTTTTTTTATGAAAAATGCTTTATTGCCATAGTGTATTCAAAAATATATGAACCCACCCTCGATTCCGGTTTCCTTTAACTGAGACCGAGGGAAAAGGCCGACAGACGAAGGTTTTTAAAAAGATATTTCTAAAAGCCGAAACTGTTCGAAGAAATTGAAGAATGCGTGGGTGCAATCAGATCTCCGATACCTAAAGCGTTAGCAGAAAGTTTGGGGGGGGGGATGGAGATTGGAGACGATTTCAATGGAAAAGACTTTGTTGGAACAAAAAAATCTCTATGGATCAAAGAAATAAGCTCCAGAAAGCATCCGAAGCATCTAAGCTCTAAACCGATGATTAAAAGCCAGAAGTCATTTTTGAAAAGAGAGAATTTTTAAAAAGAAAAAAAATGAAAAGAAAAGAAAACAGAAGCGAATGATGAGAATGGATTAAAAGAAAATCGAAACTTTAGTACCGTATCTGAAAAAAATTTGAAAAAAAAAAAAAAAGAAAGAAAGAAAAGTTGAATTTTGATAATAAAAAAAAAGGCCATTGATTTTAATTGATCGATACTTTAAAATCGATTGAGAGCTTCATTGTTTTCGATTTTTTACCTTCTAGCAGATAGCATCTTTTCAAATTGAAAGTAACGATAAGATTGAAATAAAGTCAGAAATCTTTATATATCTGAAAGACTACGTTTCTAAACTTAAACTTTTCTAAAAATTTTATAAAAGGACAAAAATATATCTGTTCATGTCATTCATCTTATTTAAATACGAAAACGTTATCACTAATTTCAACCATAAGTATAATATACTGGTGGATAAAATTAAAGCAACAACCTGCTTTCTCGTTTTCTTCATTTGCACATAATTTTTAAACAAATAAACATATGAACAAAAAATTTGGATGGTGTGTTCGGTATTGTATTATTAACCAAATTTTATATAACTTTAGCATAAGAATAATTTTTAAGCTAATAAATATTCATTTTTCTCTCAAAAGTAAGCTTTGGAAAAAATGAAAAATTTCAATAATTTTAGGAAAGAACACTTAATGAAAAGTGGTGTTAAGGATGCATTAGAGATAGGTGAAGATGCACAAGCATCCATGTGTTAGATTACAAACAAATATTTCTACCTGGATTCACTTTTCTGTTTTTTATTTTTTCTTCTTTTATTCGTACGCGAATAGCTTTTTAAAAAATATACATACAAACATGAAAATTGAATATGATGTTCATTATAAAACTATTTATCGACATTTTTATTATTCTCGTGATGCTCATAGTTTACAAATTAATAATTATATATGTTTTTTAAAGTCCATTATAAAAGTAAAAGAAAAGTTAATACAGAAAGAAAAATCGAGATTTAGTTTAACATTTCAAGGCATGTGAGTCTTTACCCATTTCTAATGCATCCTTAACACCACGTTTCATTAAGTGTTCTTTCCTAAAATTATTGAAATTTTTCATTTTTTCCAAAGCTTACTTTTGAAAGAAAAATGAATATTTGTTAGTGTGAAGTCGTTCCTTCACATATATGAGTTTTAATTATAACTTTAAATAAAGGCAATAAGTAATTATTATATTTTCAATAAATTAAATGGCTAATAAAAATAGATAACGAAATTCTAAATTACTTTTATTTATTCGCTTTTGTCTATAATAGATATCTTAATTCTAATAATACTTTATCCCTTATGCTATTAATAAATCTTCTGAGAACAAAAACATATTCCTTTTAAATGACATCTCTCAGAATTATAAGCTCTTCTAAATCATTTAATAAATAAAATATTAAAAAATAATATTATTTTCAGTTATAAACCGTTGGATACATAATTACATTTTCATTCTGGTATCATTAAAGGGTAATTTAGATTTTTTTTATCACAGGATGTGCAATAAATCCTAGTCTGAGTGTCTCCCTTAAATAACGGTTTTCTGGCGATAATTTTTGGCACAAGCATTGGCATAAACTGTTGTAACGAACTTGCTAAATTCAAAATATTTATAATAAATTGATCTAGAAACAATGGATTTGCTTTGGCTATAAAATTTGGCAGTTTTTCAAAAATCTTGGCGTAATCCAAGAGTCCGGTCTGGATTGCGACTCAGTCAACTACAGAATTCGCTCTTCAACTGTTGATAGGATAATATGTGAACCCGTAGCTCTCTCTCTCACCTCTACCTTTTGCATTCTCGTAACTTGCGGTCAAGCTGTAATTCCACTATTAAGGTACTGTTGATTTACCTATGAAACCTCTTCAAATAAAATAAATATATTTTTCAGCGAACTAATTGGTTCTCTTTACTTTAACGGCCCTCTTTTTCAGCTATATGGACCTGGACAATAAATTGGAACCTGCTACAGTAGAATCCCAGGATTCTACTTGACAGTTAGCTTAAAAATTATTCTTATGCTAAAGTTACATAAAATCCGATTAATAATATGATAACGAACAGGCCATCTAAATCTTATGTTCCTATGTTTATTTGTTTAAAAATTATGTGCAAAAGAAGAGAACGAGAAACAGGTTGTTGCTTTAATTTTGTCCCCAGTGTACAAAACAAATATACACGAGAAAAATAAAATAAAATACCTATAAAATAAAATATCTTTTATAGTAAAAAAAGCAAAATCCTTAAGTATAATAAGCAGAAAGAAGTAAATAAAAGACAAAATTCAAACAAAAGTTGAAAAAACGGTTGCCTAATCCCTTCGAAATTCGAAGGTTAATCGTCTATTATGTATATCAAATATCACTTCTCAAACTTATTGGTGACTACACTGTAAAAAAAAAAACCTATTACCAGCTGCAATATTTATTTTATCCAATCACAGATTGCAGCTGGTAATAGTTATTTTTTTACAGTGTATGCAATCAAGTCTGGCAACACTGATTGTGGTCGGAGTATTTTCATGTTTTTAACAGTAAATCCCACATTTTGGCGTTTCTTTAAAACGTCATAATTATACAGAATGGGTGGAAAGTAACTCCCTACTGGAAATAATTTTTCTCTCCTAAACAAATGTAGGTATGAAAGCAATTTTTTGTACACATTTAGTTTATTGTGTGGCATGATAGGGTAAGTGCACCAGTGATTGACACTTTTAAAGCAATCTCTGATGTTTTTAATGTTCTAGTCAGCAGAAAATATATTTAGAAATCTTAAGTTAGTACATATGGCATGAAAGACATTCAGAACCACATATATGTTAAAATATATAATTTGATAACAATTATTATTATTTTTTTTTTATGAATTTTTATTTGACACCCACTCAATGTTCCAGTCATTGACACTGCCAGTTTTTCATTTTATCAGTAACTGGCCCCCTGTGTTCCAGTGTTTGACACTGCTAGTTATTCATTTTACCAGTTATTAGCACCCTAAGCCTTTGTGTTTGATATAAAATGTTAAAATTCTTATATGTAAAATACATGATTTTATTATTTTTCTTATCTATTAATTATTTCGGGATAGATGCCAATTACTGGAGCACCTATCCTATTTACAAAAGTTACAATTCAATGTGTGCCCAGTGTTTTCTATACACTGTCTTAAACGAACAGGTACGTTTGCTACGGCCTTCCGCAAGAACTCATCAGGAACACCACTTATGACCTCACAGATTTTGTTCTCAAGGTCACCAAGAGTTTGAGGTTTGCTGTGGTACACTTCTTCCTTAGCTCACCCCCATAAAAAGCAATCGCATGGGGTGAGGTCTGGACTACGCGCAGGCCATTCTGTGGAGTCTCGGCGGCCTATCCAGCGTCCAGTGAATCACGCATCAAGCCACTGCCATATATTAGACATATGACAAAGGAAAAAATATTACAAATAATGCCACACTACAGTTTACAGAACAAGGTAACTTTCATTGCAATTTACACATAACATCAATAGCTGTTCCAAATTCAAAATAGGGAGTTACTTTCTGCCTACCCTGCATATGTATAAAAAAATTTCATAACTCATTCGAAATTAAATTATTATTTTTTTTCCCCAGTAATCTATGCAATTCATGCTACTGGCGAATATATACACCGGCAACACATAAAGTGTAAAACAAGAATATGTAAAAACACTGTTTTTACAAATAAAATATTCTTTTAGAGGAATATCTAAAGACGAGGTTCGTTTTTCTTACAAATGTACCTTTACCTAACCCGCAAACAGAGTTTAATTTCAAACAAGAGAATAAAGTAAGGCAACGTTATTCTTCTTCAGAACTTATGTTTGAACGTGTGACTCATATTTTGAGTCTTTGAAAATTTTTATTACAATTTTCAATGTTGTCATTCCACTCTTTCAAAAATGAGAAAGGCATAGTCACATTTTTCATTTGAAATGTCCATTTAAACTGGTTGTTTTGTTCTTTGGAAAAAAACAATTAATTACTTTTCTGTATTTCGTTTTATACATATAAATTGAAATTATGGTTACAGTTGGTTGCCTTGTAAAAAATTAAAATACAAATTATTTTTTTATTTAAATGTTTAATTCTAATAAATCTTGTCTGCTGTGTAAAACAGTGTTGAAAACTCGCAAGGACTTAAATATTCATTACCAGTTTTTAAATGTAAGGCTTTATGAATGCATATCCTATATATCAAACAGCATTCTTCAAAATTAGTGGTCATTATAAAATAAAAAAATTCCCAGAAGTTGGCAACACGGGAGTGAAAAATCAGGCAGAGAAAACAGTAGTCTGTTTTTATACGCAAGCGAAGCCATGGCGTCACTCGCCGTCCGTGGATGCAAGAAAAAGATTACCTATGTTAATCGCCCATTAGATTTTTTGTAAAAAATTATTAAAAATCGTGGAAAATTATTTCCCGATTTTAATCCCCATAGTTGGGTATAGATATGTATTAGTTACCGAGTGTATGTCTTAGATTAAGTTGTTTTTGCTGTAAAATTGATAAAATATTACTTTTTAATTTTAAAATTCTAGAAAAAAAATTGGCAAACTTCTATATTCGATTGAAAACATAAACATTTCATTTCAAAGGATGATATTTACGCAATAAATATCTAACTAATATACTAATTAAAAGGAAAATGATAAATATTCTATCATAATTTGAAGTCAAATTTGGTTACAAATGTCAAAATAAAGTATCTGATATAAGATACTAATATCTTGCAGCGGAATAGATTTGATATCTGTCATCCTTGGCGGGAAAAAATATATCACCAAATTACCTGGCGAACATATTTAATTCCTTTCAAAATTCATGATTATTCTAACAACTTATTTAAGAGAGTAATGAATAATATGAAACAATATTTCGTAAAATACATATTACGAAAATATACATGGTCGCCAAATACAAACAACGCCAATTATCACAGTTTTGAAATTTAAAATTAAAAGTTTGTCAATTTGACAGCAAAATAACTCAATCTAACACATGCATACAATAACTAATACATATCTACACCCCTTCTCATAATTATAGGACACCCGTTTTTCTATATTAACTAAACACTGAACACTATTATTTAAACATACATATTTTTAACTAATTTGAATTTCATTAATAGACTATATTTAAAATTTTTTATCGTTTTTCTATCTTAAAAAACTTTAAATATGGTATAAAGATTATTTTTCAGGTGTTCACAATTATAAGGATAGCTCGAATTTTAGTAATTTTTTTCAGTTATTCTTTAAATTAATATTTTATGGGGTCTCTTTTTAGGGTGAAACAGTCAGACATTATCTCTGGTATATATATATATACATATATATTTTTTTTATTTTTCAGTTTCAATACAATTTCATATAGCATATATAATATTCTTAATACATTTAAACTATTTAAAATTGCTTTCCACTTGCATGCACTTTCTAATATCATAAGTTAAGGTTTTTTCAACTTTTAGGCCATGGGAAAGGCAATAATACAGAAATTTCTTTCTTCAAAATATTTCCTATTGCTTTAAAAGTAGAGCAAAAATGTAAGTCTTGTTGAAAAAATATTATTACCCCCCAAAATCTAACAAAAATCTGATAATTCCACGTTTAAAAATTGCGGATATTCTCTTGCTGTTCATTATAATAGAAAAAATTACTAAATTCATTCTGCCTTCAGTAGAAGCAGCTCCACAGAGCACCCTAGATCCACCTTTAAAATGCCCGATTCATATCTGCCTTTAAAAAATCTGCTCCGTTTTTCGCTATCTTCAGATCGTGCCAGCAACTGTTAAAACCATTTGGTTAATCAAGAATAAAATGTTTTTCATCCGAAAATGCAACATTTGACCATTTAATATTGTCTTTATTCAACTTTAACACAGACGTTCTTTCCCCCATTAAATGCTGATTGATTATTACAGGTTTTTTATTCATTTTAACATATTATTAATTATTTTAAACATGCCTAAATGTGGACCCTAACCTTTCGTTAAAAATTACGAGCAAATTCAGCAGCAGTCATTACGAGTAGAAAAGTAAGAGGAATTATGAGTCTTCGATCTCTGTAAAATAACTCTGATTTTGCATCATAGATCACTCTCCTATCGAACCACCAGTTCAACGTTTGATCACATTTCCTTCAGCAATTTCAGACCTTCTAATTTCATTAGAAATTCGGCGGATTGAAATTATCCTTCCACTTAAAAAACACATTTATCGTACTTCACTACTTGAACGTTCTTTTTTTCGAGGAATTATCAGTGATGTCCGTCCAAGAAAAATTGAGGCTTATATATGAATTAATCTAGCCCAGTAGTTAACAAATTCGCATGTCAACTGTAATTTATCCGCTAGTAAGTTAAATAAAACGAAAAAATCTGGATTGTCCCTATAATTATGAACATCTAAAAATATGGAGAAAAACACATTTTGCATTATTTTTTATTAATTTTGTTTTATATTTAAAAAATTATAACAGTTTTGGTTTTTAGAATACTAGATATATTAAGTGCACTTAGTATAATCTTGTTCACAATTATTTTTACATTAGTTATTTCAAAATATAAAGTGTCCTTATAAATATGAGAAGGAGTGTATACCCAAATACGGAGATTAAAATCGGGAAATTATTTTTCTCGATTTTTAATCATTTTTTACAAAAAATGGGCGATTAACATAGGAAATCCTCTTCTTGCATCCACGGACGGTCAGTGACGTCACACTTCGCTTGCGTATTATAGTATCTCCGTTTTTTTTTATTATATCTCCGTTTTATTATATCTCTGTTTATTATCCGATGTAATTCGCCACCTAGCGGATATTTTATCCACTTTTTTTAATTTCTTGATAACATCTATAATCTATTTATACAGTAGGTCATTTACTACTGAAATTTAATTAATAAGTACCGTGTGTATCAATTTTAAGGCATTGAAAAATATAAATATTTAAACAGCGTTGAAAACACTAATGTACAAATATTAAAAACAAACTACAGTTTCGATAGCATCTAGCGTACTGTCATCAAAGCAGAATGACAAGATAGATTATTGCTCTTATATATAGATAGTTCTTATATACCCTCTAAAATTCGCTTCCCTATCTAAATATAAAAGCAATAATCCGCCTTGTCATTCTTGAACCGATGACGGTACGCTTAATGCTACCGAAACTGCAGTTTCTTTATAATATTCTCACACTGACGTTTTAGACGTATTGTAAATATTTATATTTCTGTTCAACGTCAGGTCCGGTTATACATTCAAAGGTATTTATACAAATGAGAATGAAGACATACAGACAGATGAACCGAATTCATAAACTATTTTACACAAAATTCTTTAAATACTGTTTAATACTTACTGTTAAATACTCATTATTATTATTTTTTTTTATTAATAGAATTTTTTATACTTTTATCGGATATATATATATACGAGGTGGGGCTATTAAATAACGAGACTATTGCTGCTACAGATGAACTACATATGCACCAAATCCGAACGACCGACAGTTGTGCAGCGTAAAGCCTTCTCTTTCGATTGCAGCACCTCCCGTGTTTGTAGAGAAATCAGTCTGGCCGTAACCTTCGTTTGTGTAAGAGGTGTTTGTTTCGTTTTGCCGAAAATATAAGTGTAAAAGTGAAGCAACGAATTGTCGTCAAATTTCCCGTATAACTTGGTAAAACCGCTAGTGAAACTTATCTTTCATTAAAACAAGTTTATGGCTGATGGGCAAAAGCAGCCATTTTGTTAAAACAAAATAATAAAGGTACAAAAGGGCATTATTTAAAAGGAAAAAGACTGAAGACTACAAAAGCTGTTTTACTGCCGTTTAAAAGCCACAGACAGAAATACATCATCATATTTATGACCTGCACGTGGAACTCTGAAAGGGGACCACCCGCATTTAAGCCCCGTTGGCAACCGCCAAAAAAGCCCCTGCGAAATCATAAGAAAGGCACTACAGTAATCTAGAAGCAAGCAGATTGGTCGAAGAAGGGCCCAATCAGAAAAACACCCAATAAAAAAAATGCAAGGGGAAAACCTCCTCCAAAAATTATAATGAGAGACTTAAAAAAAATTAAAGGGGAAAAAAATTCTGTTAAGAGATGCTTCTAAAAATTGCCTTCGTGTTGTGCAGACATCATGTGAGGTCCTGACAATTGGTCTCGTGCAAACATCATGTGAGATGACTCATCTAGGATAAGTTAAGATGTGCTACCCGGGAACCCAAATGATTCCTCTTGTGCCCTGACTGCGCCCTAGCATCTAGTAAATCTGGTGAGAAGTTATTTTATTCATTGGTCAGTAAACATTCATTTAACTTTTCAAAAACGCATTTCTAGAGACATGTTTCTAAGTACTCATCTTTAGCACATTTGATGCAATCAATATAATAATGTTAAAAAAAGGAGATCATTGTTATCCCATTTATATTGTATTGTAAAATCATAAAATCATCAATTTAATTAGTATTCAAAATTTGAATATTTAATAAAGAAATTAATTAAAATTATGTGAATCTAGTATTATTTGATGAGAGTAAATTTATTTATTAATAACCATATTATTTTTCAGATTAATGTTTGTATTCTTAATTAGGTTAATTTTAGGGCATTTCACAACGCATGCCCGAATATCGAATTGATATTCAAAATGTACTACCACGAAGATGTCACCTTAGAGCCACGGAAGTGAGGGTAGTTTGATGTTTGTTAATATCCGCCCAACATCTACCCCCTTTCTGGATTTGGTGCCGTGTATTTGATGACGAATTTGGCACAGTTAACTTTCAAAATTCTTCCGCGCCATTTACTAAAATTTAATACGATTAAAATCATTAACGCTAGCGGAAAAAAAAAAAAAAATAAAAGATGAGTACAGAGAAAAAATGTTTAAGGAAATATAATTATTTGTACGTATACTAACACTCAACAATGATGTGTACTTTATGATTTGTGTCTTTTATTCAATTATATGTGTTAAGTGTAGATATGAAAATTAAAGGTTAAAGTCAAAAATAATTAAATAACAGAATTAATATAGAAAGAAAAGATATAGAATATCTAGGGTTGTGTGGATATAACATAATAAAGATATGTATGTATATAAGCGTATAGTATAAATCAAAAATAATAATAACAATAATAAGAAGAAGAATATTTTTGTATCTTATTTATCTCATGGTGTTATATATATATAAAAAATTCTTAGGATGTTATAAAGAGTAATCACTTCATAAAAATTGAAAGTGGTAGAGTATAGTGTATTTGCAAAAAAATTTCTAGGAGATTTATAGCAGAATTTCTACTGTTAACAGAGGTGTTGTTATAAATTGAAAATTTTTCAAGAATTTGTATGCTAAATAAAAGCCTTATATACAGGAGTAACAAATGTTGTTGTTGTTGTTATCGTGTGCCACTCGGAAATTACGAGCCCCGGTAGTGGAACTACCGGAATTATTTTAAGGCAAGAGGGTTGCGTCTTCCGTTATTAGGAACGCCTGATAGGGAGGAGTACGACTTCTAGTTACATAAGCTGGTGAAAGATGGCAGCACCAGCCAAACTCGAATTTTGATCCGGATCAGAGCGAGTTAGACCCATGTTCCGGTACCCCCAGAGGTATAATTTTTCAGGGGAACTTGGAGGACTTTGCGACCACGACGGAATTTAACGTGCACCAGTCGCCATTAGCGTACACGACGGTCTTCGGCCGGCTCGAGGACCGAACCCGCAATCTTTCGATCACGAACTCGCTGCTCTTACCATTCAGGCTACCGCGGCCAGGATTAACAAATAATGTGCAAATAAATAAATTAATTAATTAAGAAAATTGTGAAAATAAATTAACATAATGTTTGCAAAAAACTGACAGTTACTCATGTATATATGCTAATTGTATAGTACATACATATATTTTGATTTATATATATTGTATTTTTTTATACATATCTTGGAGGGGTAATCAATTCAATAAAAAAAAAAAAAAAAAAAAAAAATACGTGTATGAGATCCTCTATACCGAGATTAGCTAAAAAACAAATAAATTACGCGGAAAATAAAGAAATAAAATCAAACGAAATTTCTAAAGAGAGAAATAAACTGATTAAGAAAATGGCAGACAAAATTGTCATAAGCTATGATGCTATCCTGAATAGTCTATGGCTGATGGGCAAAAGCAGCCATTTTGTTAAAAACAAAATAATAAAGGTACAAAAGGGCATTATTTAAAAGGAAAAAGACTGAAGACTACAAAAGCTGTTTTACTGCCGTTTAAAAGCCACAGACAGAAATACAACGTCATATTTATGACCTGCACGTGGAACTCTGAAAGGGGACCACCCGCATTTAAGCCCCGTTGGCAACCCTGCGAAATCATAAGAAAGGCACTACAGTAATCTAGAAGCAAGCAGATTGGTCGAAGAAGGGCCCAATCAGAAAAACACCCAATAAAAAAAATGCAAGGGGAAAACCTCCTCCAAAAATTATAATGAGAGACTTAAAAAAAATTAAAGGGGAAAAAAAATTCTGTTAAGAGATGCTTCTAAAAATTGCCTTCGTGTTGTGCAGACATCATGTGAGGTCCTGACAATTGGTCTCGTGCAAACATCATGTGAGTTGACTCATCTAGGATAAGTTAAGATGTGCTACCCGGGAACCCAAATGATTCCTCTTGTGCCCTGACTGCGCCCTAGCATCTAGTAAATCTGGTGAGAAGTTATTTTATTCATTGGTCAGTAAACATTCATTTAACTTTGCAAAAACGCATTTCTAGAGACATGTTTCTAAGTACTCATCTTTAGCACATTTGATGCAATCAATATAATAATGTTAAAAAAAGGAGATCATTGTTATCCCATTTATATTGTATTATAAAATCATAAAATCATCAATTTAATTAGTATTCAAAATTTGAATATTTAATAAAGAAATTAATTAAAATTATGTGAATCTAGTATTATTTGATGAGAGTAAATTTATTTATTAATAACCATATTATTTTTCAGATTAATGTTTGTATTCTTAATTAGGTTAATTTTAGGGCATTTCACAACGCATGCCCGAATATCGAATTGATATTCAAAATGTACTACCACAAAGATGTCACCTTAGAGCCACGGAAGTGAGGGTAGTTTGATGTTTGTTAATATCCGCCCAACAATGGCGATGAATGTTTATCACGTGCGAGAGTTTTTGAGTGGTTAAGCGTTTCCAAGATGGCCGAGAAGACGTTGGAGATGATGACCGCCCGAGTCACCATTCCACGTCCAAAACGGATGAAAATATCGAAAAAGTCACTAATATGGTTCGATCTGATTATCATTACTATCTTGAGGTGCTTGCTCAACTCCATGAAAGAGTAAGGAAAAAACGACCCGAATTGTGGAAGAACAAGTCATGGGTTCTCTTATCA
The DNA here is from genome assembly GCA_963930645.1 of Salticus scenicus. Lineage (NCBI taxonomy): Eukaryota > Metazoa > Arthropoda > Arachnida > Araneae > Salticidae > Salticus > Salticus scenicus. The sequence goes on along the minus strand of OZ005655.1, from coordinate 294,092,354 downwards.
AGACAATGCACCGGCTCACACTGCATTGTCTGTCAAGACGTTTCTAGCCAATTACAACATCCCAGTTTTAGACCATCCACCTTATTCGCCTGGCTTGGCCCCATGTGACTTTTATCTGTTCTCAAAGTCAAATCTGCATTAAAAGGAACAAGATTTGAGTCAGTTGAAGCTGTGAAAGAAAAAGCGGCACGCCTCATGCAAGAGCTCACAGAACAAGACTTCCAGCACTGTTTTGAACAATGGAAAATTAGCATGGAGCGTTGTAGGGATAGAGGAAGGGTGTATATTGAAGGTGATAATAACTGAATATGTATAAATTTAAAATAAAATTTTTTATAGCAATAGTCTCGTTATTTAATAGCCACACCTTGTATATTGTTAAAAAAGAGGTATCGCTAAAAATAAGTGTGATTATAGTTCATGTAAAATAAAACTCCCATAATACCACACAATATTTTATTTATAAAACAGATATAGATAGGAAACAATGATAACATATTTGAAGGGAAAGAAAATAAATATTTATAAGATAATATACATATAACTTTGATAAGGTTTTGATTACATTAATAACAACACCATTTCCATATAGTAAAACTATATAACATCATAAAATATAAACCTTTGTGAAATTTTACAACAATATAGATGAAATAATTTTCATACTTTCATACCTCGTCCTAAATTGAAATTGAACTGCAGTTGAATCATATTACTCGGCGCATAGCAAAAAAATTTAGTGAGCTTAACAAGCTAATTGGAAGAAATTTAAAGGATGATATTTTCAAAGCATTGAATGCTTTGCACCAACAAAATTTCATGCAGGGCGTAAAAATATTTCTGTAATAACCACAAAATAGGTCGAGTTTATTTATATGTGGATAATAAAAATGTAATGAGTAATATTTAACTAGTGGAGAACTTTTCGAGATGTTAACAACACATCGGTACAAAAAATACAGCCTTATTTGTCTTTTACAGAAGTTTTCCTTAACTTATATCTTTTTTATTAGATATTGTAAAACAAATATTGCTCTTAAAAAAAAAAAAAAAAAGAATAATAATGATATTTATGAAATTAAGTATAAAGTCTAAAGAGGAGAATGTAGGATAAAAAAAAAAATATTTTTTAGCAATGTGGGTAAAAATAAAGTTTTGCGGATTTTAATGTAAAAACTGCACATTAAATATAATATAAATAGATAGAATATATATATTCTTAGTTTGTGAAATGCGTTTATTTCTTAAAAAAATATGAATTTTTGATTCGTTATCAAAATTAGTCAGATAAAAAATAAGGAAGGCTATGGAAAGAAAAATCTGTTTTATTCTTAAAATTTAAACAAAATCAACATTCCAGAAAGAAATGTCCAAACAATTTTAAGAACTGTTGGTAAAAGTGATCGCATTTGTGGTCAAGTTGAGTGCACACTGTTAAAAATTTTTGTAAATTTAATGTAAATATTTATCTAGAGTCTCTGTAAATTTACAGCAATTCTTAGTTAAAAGTGAATAATCGAGATTCTCAATCTTTATTCTGTGTTTTTACCTAATTTTATTATTCAATTTTTTAAATAAAATTAAAAATGACTGTTTCTACTTTAGAAAAAGCATTCCAAGTTCGAAACATATTCTCAACAATAATTAATTAAATTAACATTAGTTATCTATATATTAATAGGCAAGCATAAAATTTGTAGTCCCTTTTTAGAATATTAATTAGGGGAGTAGAGGGTTGAAAATGGTATCATTCGAAAGGTATGGTTAGCCGGAAGGTGCGAATACAAATATTATTTTCTTACGATGTCAAGAAGGTATTTAAAAATACATTTATTTTTTATGCATTTTCCCCCATTTTTCCCTTTTATACACGTATTCCTTTACATTAAAAAATACCTAAAAGTAGAAAGTTGTTAAATCTGGCAATTTCATAAAGCTCAAATAAAACCATAGACACAGTAATTTGCATAATGTAGCATCACTATACGCAAGCGAAGTGATGACGTCACTGTCTGTCCATGGAGCCACGAAAAAGATTTTTTATGTTAATCGTCCATTGGATTTTTTGTAAAAAATTACGGAAATTATCTGCCGATTTTAATTCCGATATTTGGGTATAGTTATATATAAGTTACTGTCTACATGTGTTTGATTGAGTTATTTTTTCTGTAAAATTGATAAAATTTTTATTTAAAATCACAAAACTCCAGAAAAAAAATGGCAAACTTCCAGTTTCGAATGTAAACATAAACATTTCATTTCAAAGGGTGATATTTAAACAATAAATATTCAACTAATATACTAAATAAAAGGAAAATGGATTTTTACTAACTGCTGCATGTATAAGTAGACGATACGGAAAAAATTCCGATTTCAGTTTTTTGCTGAATTTACATGTTTTGAGCTTTCTGTACGTTTCAATTAACTGAAATTGGCTACTTATTTTTAAAAAAAGTGTCTTTATTGCTAGCTTTTGTGGGTAGAAGAAGCAAGTAGAAGATACATAAAAACTTTTGATTTCCGATTTTCGATGAATTTACACGTTTTGAGATTTCCTTGCATTTTAATTAAGTGAAATTGACTACTTATTTTTATTTTTTAAAAAGTGGATTTATTATTCTTTCCTCTGCATATATAAGTAGAAAATATAAGATTCAGAAAAGTTTTAGATTTTCGGTTTTTGATAAAGTTTCACGTTTTGAAATTTCCCGAACTCAATTCGACCATTTTTGAAAAATATCTTTTTTTTTTTTTTTTTTTTTTTTTTTTTTTTTGGGGGGGGGGGGGGGTTAAACACTGTACTTTATGAACCAATCGAATTAATTTAACAGAATTTGATACTTGGTTGGGCCTTGGTTTGACATGGTACCTATTAGCTTCTGGGCTGTATCACACAACAAGGGGCGTCACGTTGCGATTTTCTCTCATTTCAGGAAAGGCTAACATCTACGGAGAGAAATAGTTATATTAAGTAAAACTTTGCTGATTCAGTTAGAGTGATTATCGGCAAACAATTGCCGCAGCTGTGTTGCAATTGCATTCCGTTTAGGACAAGGCAATAACTTTGCTTTGCCTCGCTTTGCAAAAAAAATGGTCGAGTTTCGACCACTGGGCGATACTAGTTAAAATGAATGTATAAAGTAAGTTTTTTAACATCTCCGTTTATTTTTCTCTGTAATTTTACGTAAGACTGAAGATAATAGATTACACAGAGTTTTCTGTTGAAATTTTTACCAATGCATGTTATATGTGGAAACTTAAAGCTATAAAAACTTCTTTTAGAAGTAATTAAATTATTAGAAAAATGTAAGTAAAGTTATTGATTATTTATTGCTCATGTTTTAAAATTGAGTGAAAAAATCCTCACAAACTCCGAAATTTTTAAGAAAGTTCCATTTTAATAGATTCAGTTTTACTCTTAGATATTTCTTTAATTATAAATTTAATGTCCCTAAAGAAACTTGGAGATATTGAGGTAAATTATTTCATATATTATTATTATTATTGTTGTTGTTATTAATATTATCATTATTTGTATTTTATAAAAACCTAAAACTGATTGTAACTTTTAGTCTAAGTAAAATTTTAACGCAAAGTCAAACATTTTATCACAGGGACCGGTATATCCGTTCACTGAGTTTTTTTCCTCATAAGTTTCTTATAATTCTTACAATATGTTACTTATTTCCGCAAGTTTTATACATTGTATAATTATGAATTTTGGATTGTTTATTAAGTGCATAGATTACATATGATATCGATAAGGATTGTGTGCAAATGCATGGTTATATTTTAAATCTCATGTTAATATAACATTTTATTTCATTTCATTGTAAAATCTGTACAGTGAAAGCATTACAATATTGTTCTTTTTTGAGGCATTCAAAAAGTTTAAGAATGTTTGGGGGGAAGGGAAGAAACAATTTAACAACTTTCAGCCCTCTCGTATAAAACCCATGACTATTTTCATAATTCACCTATTTGTAAAAGCATTGTAAATACACCCTCACCCGACTAAGAAGTTCTTATTATGCAACCAATGGATTCTATTAAACTGAATGCATTATTTAATGTTTTAATAGTAGATGATTTTAATAAAAATACGAACAAGATTTACAAGTCAGTCAACATATTCTTACGATACCATGAGAAAATGTTGACTGACAGGGTAGTCTGAAACGTATGAAATGAAATAAAGCAACATAAAATACGAAAAAATAAACAAAACGAAAAACTACTCTCATCAGTGTTTTGCTTGCGTAGTTGCGTCGATATGTTATAAAATACCCGAAAAGTTCTCCAAGCATCCTTAGCGCATTAGCAGAGTTTGCTTGAGTAGTTTTTTAAATCAACAGAAAAAAATAAATAAATAAAAAGAGTGAAGAAATTCAGTCCATGAAACATTTTTTAGTAAAAGCGTGCTTATCTTATGAAGGCTGTAAGCGTTATTTCCATCATAAAATTCGATTGTCTCTAAGTTTTTCTACAGAGGGAGTGTCATGGTAAAGGAATGGGGAGGGAGTCACACTCTAGAGTAGGAACCTGGATAAAATTTCTTAAAGGCTTTAAGGATATGACACTAAACTAAGTAACATTGGTCGCTACATTTTGAAGTTGCCACAGTAATAATTTTGACATTCTACATATATTTTTAAATTGTAGATTCATAAAAGCGTGTCTTTGGCAAGTAATCTTTTATTTTTTATTCAAATAAATGTAATCTTTTTAATCTACTCAATTTAAATAACTATTTTTGATTTTGTACACGTTTAAAGTTTACCGTTAAGTTTAGGATTGCTCAAAAATGATACATTTAAATATTTTTTAATATCACCTAAATTTATTTATTTATTTAATTATTTATTTTTTGTAGAATGGGCGTGTAGATTATGGTCAAAGCTTTTTTCTTTATTTAATTTGATGATACAAGTGCATATATGTCATGATGAATATACATTTAGATAAGCTATGCATATATTCTGATATAATAATATATATAGAATTTTGTAATCTGTATTAATTTGTCCACTGAGAATGTTATGAAAACAAATCAAGAAGATTTTCATTTTTTAAGTGCCGAAGATTTATTTCTTTCAATCTCTAATATTGTTGTTCCCAATTTTATAAACCCTATAAAATATTATTTATTTATTTATTATTTTGCATCAAGTTAATATAAAATAGTTTAAGCTGATTTCAAGGTAAAAAACCTATGTAATGCGATTTATATTTATATTTGAATATACATTTTCAACGTGAGGGATTAATGACTTCAACTCAGGAAAACTGATGAAATTATTTCAAAAACATTCAGTTCAGGCAAAGATTTTTTCAGTAGGTTAAAAAGAAACCATTTTTAAATCGATTTCAGAAACAAGTTATACAATTCGCATTTTATTATTTTTTTAAATTTCAATATTTACTTTCAGGAAAACATTATGATTACATCAAATTAGCGAAAATTACATCATTTTTTATGCAGTCATGAATAAAATGAATCATTTAATGAATATAAAAGTGAATTTCTTTTAATATTATAAGTGTACTTTTAATATAAAAATTAGCTTGATAAACAATTTTCTTTTTTAATTAATTAGTTTAGATGCTAGACAACACAAGACTTTGAGGATTTGTCTGACGTTTTGTGGATTCTTTTAGTCTTAAGAATGTTTTTTCTCAATATGGATCTTTGGCATTAGATTAGAATTTGTCAATTATAGGTTTTTTTTTTTTTTTTTTTTTTAAATCTCTTTTCAATTATTTTTCATGTTATAATTAAACAGAAAATAACATGAAATATGTAAGAATCGAATAATTTCTCTAAACATTTTTCTTATACTCTCCAAAAGTAATTCAAAACAAAAGTGTATAAAAAGAAACCCAAATAGAAGAAGCTCTCAGAAACATGTCCTTTTGTCTATTAATAGAATGAGTTAAAAAGTGCTCTTATACAAATAGGGGATACTTAGAATTTAATTTTTGTCTGAGATATATTCTTAACCTTTACCTAAACACAAATTTACATTATAAAAGCGAAGATGTTTAAATTATTAAAGACCATATTATGAACAAGTGAAGAAATATTAGGATTCGTCGTTTATTTATTAATATACATATATACTTTTATACTTAACCTCATTTCATTCATAAATGTTTATAAAAGTTAAGTGCAATATAAAAATTTAAAAATGAACATTCATATTTTAATTACTAAGAATAGAGAGGGAGGGGGGGGGTAGTTTCTTTCTTTAGATTTTCAATTTAGATATATGTTTTATTGGTAAATGTTTTGGAAATCATTAGATTTAATTTATTTATAATATATTCTTCTTCTTCTTCTTTTTTTTTTTTTTTTTTTTTATATAGATGACGACACTAATTTACCCTTTCAAATAATCACACTATTTCATTTCAAATAAATGCGTTTTTTTTTTTTTTTTTTTTTTTTTTTTTTTTTTGCGAATTTTTTTAATACCTTATATGTCATTCTCATGATCAAAACGGCTGAAGGCAGCAATTCTATTCTAGCCTCAATCAATCTTTTACGTGGTCTTCCTCTAAATCAATATCTTAATTAATAAATTATATATATATATATATACATATAAATGTATTAGATATTCTTATTTTTATTTTTATTTTAACAGTTCAATAATTTTCTATTTTAATATTCTAATATTTCAACTGCTTAGTTATAAGAATAATTATTTTTAGTTTCTCCCCACCCCTTAAGTCTATATCAATTAAATTATATTACGATTTATAATTCCTTTACTTCTACTTCCATTGTCTTATTTTTAAAATTGTGAGGTCGCTGTTCGTGTTTTATGATTTATGCTGATATTGTATTTCCATTTTTTATGAATTTAAGTTATTTTATCCTTTGAATTTTATTCCACCTTCCTATGAATTTTATTTATTAAATCTTGCTTCCTTTTTTTATTTGTAAATTCCTTTACACTTGTTATCTTGCTTTGAACTTTGTAAATTTTGACAGTATACCTACAGAATTACCGAAATACACTTATTTTACATAGAGCATTCGATCAAAGCCCCTGATGAAGTATCGATATTGTATGGTTTGATCTAACTAATTTTTATTCGTATTTTGCCACTTCATCATGTGATATTTTTCATTTTATCACCTGCAATGCTTGAAAAGGTTTCTATAATATATATTGTACATCAATTGTCCTTTGGTTTTTTTGTCATTCCCTTCTCATTTATGGCTATTTTTTCGAAACCAAAAGGTTTACATTTATTTTTTATACATATTATTTTTCACTTTAAAAAAGTTATTACAAAGTATTTTTATAGTACATTTAGAGATAACTATAATCAGCAGAAGAGCTTTTAATGCAAAGAACTTAAAAAAAAATATATATTTTTATTTTTGGTGGGAAGTGGAAACAACAATAGAGAATGGAATAACGTTTTTTGGACAAAAATCCAATTCTAAGTAATCTTTATTTACTCTTTTAAAACCCCTTCTATACTAAAAAGGACATTCGATTGAAACTTGTTGCATTTGTTTCATTTTCATACATGTTTATGTGTAATCACCATTTAGAGGAAAAGAACCCATTAGAAAGTAGCAATTTTCTTTTCTTTTTTCTTTCTTTCTTTTTCTTTCTAGTTTGAATACAATATTCTTAGCAGTATTTTTAGCTGACACTGCTCGGCATGAAAATTGCCTCTGACATCATTTCAGCATATTCTTATATAAAATGACTTCCTTAAACCGAATATAAGTCCCATTTGGCCCTATCACCCACCGTTTTTTAGGAACGGCCACTATTTTTTATAAGTTTTCGGTGATTTTATGGCTTTAAATTTGATTTTTAGGAGGGGGGGGGGAGAGGATTATTTTAAATCATTAAATATTTTCTGAGGTACTACAGAGTTGGAAAATTGTAAAACATGAACAATGCGACAAGGGATTTTTTTTTTTTTTTTTTTTTTTTTTTTTTTGGGGGGGGGGGGGGGGTATTTGCCACTGAAATTATACATTACATATCTTATATATTTTTAATCTGTTATTAATGTTATTTTTTAAACTTTATATATTTTTGTTTTTAGGGGTTAAATTAATTATTTTTCATTCTTCAAATCAAATTCATGGTCATAAAATTATCGAACAGTGATAAAAATTAGGGGGGGGGGTTGTGGCCCGTGAAAACGGTGGGTGACTGGACAAAATGGGAGTCCTATTCGGATTCAGGAGGTCATTTTACATAAAAATTAGCAATAATGGTATCATACCTCAATTTTTTTTTTTTTTTTTTTTTTTTTTTTTTTTTTTTATAGCAGTGCAATTAGTGTGCTGCTATTAAATTAGTATGTCGTTTGAATAATATGTTAAATAATATGTACAATTTCTACTAAAATTTTGTTTCTGTGAAAAGACTCATTTTATGCACTGAATCCAATTCTCATTCAAAAATATAGGAATAGATCCATATATTCTAAAAAGTAAAATAATTAAAATTTTGTTCAAAAATTAAAATGTATAAGATACTTTCTTTAGAAGAACATTTAAAAAAGATATTAAATGGCCCTTAATATCATTAGAGATGGCTTTAAACGAATGAAGATATCTTCTTGAATTAAAGTTGTATGAGCCTCACATATATATTTTAATTATTACTGGTAAGAGTTAACGTGATTAGCAATTATTCATTACTTGTTGAAAATAGTGATATTACGTTGGATTGAACCAGCAGATGTAGTGACTTAAAAAACTGGATTCTTTTTTTCCAAAAGAGGTACGCCTTGATATTGAATTAAATTAAAAGAACATTTACTTAATAAGATTTGTGAGCGAAAAAAGATAATATCAGATGAAACTTATTCCGAATCCTTTTTTTTTTTTTTTTTCAGTCAATACTTTAATGTTCTATGCAACTTAAAAGTTTCCAATTTATTTAAGTTATGCGTTACATTTTTTTTTTTTAAGTTAAGTTAACGAGTAATTTTAATTTCTTTTCTTTTCATTTTTTTAACTATTTCTGAACTTTTTTTTTTTTTTTTTTTTTTTTTTTTAAATCTACACACCCACTCCTAAATTAATTCACTTGACGTATAAGAAACAAAAATTGCAACGAAATCTTTAACATTTGTAATTCTCAAAGCATTCAACTGTAAAGTAATGAACAAGAAAGGTATGGATGCTGTTAATGATTTATTAATTACATGTTCTTTTTTTTTTTCTACAATAAACTTTTGAAGCAGTTTTTTCTTTAAGTTATTTCTTTTTAAGTTTTTTTTTTTTTTTTTTTTTTTTTTTTTTTTTTACTAGGCAGGTGCTTAAATTCTTTTAATCACGAAATTAATAATAATAATAATAATAATATCTATCATAATGAAAAGTATTAAAATTTATTTCAATTGTAGATTTTTTTTTTTTTTTTTAAATATTGTTTAATAATTCCAAACAGAAAAAAAAAATAATAATCAGATAAGTTAAATACTCAAAATTTTGCAAGTTAAAATAGATTTATCTTATATTAAAAATTATAAATAAACATTTGTAAAATCATTTGAAAATTTTTGAAAATTCTAAAATTTCATTGCAAACTTTCATCGTAAAATTTTTGAAAATCATTTTTCAAATTATTTTCTATTTCAGATTTGCTGCAGATTTTTGAAAAATTGAACTCTGTCTTATATTGCTTTTATTTATTATTTTTTTCTTTGCTATATTTTTTTTTCTTTTCTTTTTTTTTTTTCACTCATATCTTTTAAAAGTGTTTATTGCACACGATCCATGAATTCCTGATGTACAAATATTTAAAATGTACATTATAATTTCTTCAATATATTTTCTAAAAATCATTTTCCAATTATTTGCTGTTTCAGGTTTACTGCAGATTTTCGAAAAATTGAACTCTGTCTTATATTGCTTTTATTTATTTATTTATTTTTTCTGTGCTGTCTTTTTTTTTTTTTTTTTTTTCACTCATGTCTTTTTAAAGTTTTTATGGCACACGATGAAACCTTTTTTTAAATGAAATTCTTCAAAAATAATCAGCGAAATCCTTAGACAACAAACCTTTATCGTGAATTAAAAAAATTATCAAAGTTGAAAGGGCAATTTGAAAAGTTAGCGTGGCTTAATGCTTCATAGAAAATTATCTTAGAGTGCTAAACAAGAAAATCGATTAAAATCCGATTTTAAGTTAAATTTTGTATTGCAATTACTGAAGATTTATAGTTAGTTACAGCATATATAAGAAATCGTTCATTAAAACTGGTATATAATCCCTTAAACACTATATTGAGTTAAGGAAAACTGTACAAATAGATAAAATATGCATAACACATCGATTAAATTTCGAAAAAGTAGTTTATTATTTTTAAATGAATATATAAATCTTAATGAATAATGAATAATAACATATAAATCATTCAAATGTGTATAATGTTAGGAAATGAAATGAAGATTTTATTCAAATAAAAAACTGAATAAGAAATTGAATTGGCAGTAAACTAATAATACATGTGTAAAATTCATATATATATATATATATATATATATATATATATATTAAATATTGTAACATTAGAGTGAGGTATAGAAATATATATATATATCTATATAATAATAATAATAATATACATGTAAAAACAAGTTACACGATTCAAATATTGAAGGAAAAATCATATCAGAACGTTTTAATCTGCACTTATATGAAAACGTACATTTGATATTTCAAATGGAAGATTCAATGCCATACTCAGGTACAGTCGGTAACGAATGTCTTCGAACGCTAACAAAAATTCCTGTATAAAAAAAGTACACTTAATACAGTTTCGTTAAATAAATCTTTGTCGAATCCTATTCTTAGTCAGCCTGAAAACAGGATTCGACAAGGATTTTTTTAACAAAACTGTATTAAGTGTACTTTTTTATATAGGAATTTTTGCTTGTGTTCGGAGACTTTTGTTACTGACTGTACATTGTTAAAAATGTTGTACTAGGTTGAACCTAAATATAGTACACTGTAGCTGCAACAATCTTTTGCCATGATTTAGTGATTTTTATCGACATGAAGCACTAAATCATGATAGAAGGTTTCACTTTCTCGTGGTTGCAGTTATTGTAGTTTTGGATACTGCAAAAACTGTAGTGTCAAATTTTGGTTCACCGTAGAACCGATATTTTTAACAGTGGATGTTTAAAGGATTAATGAACAAAGTTAATAAAAATTATGTTTTTTTAAACGATTCGTCTTTTAAATACGAAATGAAATGACAACTTGAAATGTTTCATGGAAAACTAGAATAACCAGAAAGTTTGGTGTTTCATAATCCATATTTTATTCGAAGGCGGTTTTTTTTTTTTTTTTTTTTTTTTAAATGAAATCAAACCTCTATTGGCAATTCTTTTTGACACATGTAATTCAAAAGAGTGTTTTAAAACATCCACACAAGAACTAGTTAGAGCACAAAACATACAATAATCACAAAAATATGCATCAAAATAGATCGATAAACATTTTTACAAATAACAAGTGCAATTATATGAAATTTCGTACATTTACACAAAGTTGTTATAATGTTCGTGAACAATAAAGCTGCCATCGTTGAGCTGTCGGAATGAAAGAAAAAAAAATTCTAATAAAAAGACACATAACTGTTGATTTACCCAGAAAAATTAATCTACATCGTCACCTCTTGTACTTTTCACTTTCTATAACAAGCATTTTACAATGCTCACTATTTAATGGATAGTACGTTGTATTTAAAAGAGCAGATAACAGTGCGAGTTTCGTGTTTATCGTTTAAAATTTAGTTCTGAATAATAATAAGAATAATAAACTTATTTTTATAATAAAGAATAATAAATATAGATATTTTTAGCATCTATATATTAAAGCATAATATTCAAAATTCATTTTATACCCTCAGTATCTTTTGAATAATTTTTGAATCTTGCATTTGTATTTTTAATATTCCTATTAAAATAAGATATTTTAAAAATCTAACAAAATGTTATTAATTACATAGAAAAATTTTATCTCTAGGTGATATTTCTGTTATTAAATCATTTGACCTTTAATCATTAAACCATTTTCACAATATCTAGAATGAAGAAAAAAGCAATTATTCATTTATTTATTTATTTATTTGTAGCCTCCTTTCTTATTTTGATATGTTTAAGTTTGTTTGTAAAAGTTGAGGTAAAATTTGATGCTACATTTCTTGTACTCTCAAACCGTTTAACAAAATTTTTATAATGAAGCTTTTAAAAAATAAAACTATGGGCTTTGAAAATACTTTACTTACATTTTCCTATTTACGTATTTTCTATTATTTATAAAATTTTCTAAGGAAATTTTACCAAATTAATACTCATAAAAAGACAATTACATATATATATTTTGTTAGCAAATAAACAGAAAAAAAGTAAGGATTAATTTTTTTATGTTTTGGAAATGTTATAAGTTGTAATTGCCTCAATGTAAATAAAGTTATTTATGAGTAGCATTTTAAAGTCAAATAACTAATATTTAAAAATATGATATGTTATATTTTTCATTAGATATGTATGTCAAACAGTATACTTCTTAAAGTACAGATATTGCTGTTTCTTATATTAAAAATTTCCTTGACTTTTATTTCCTGAATCTTTATTTTATATAATATTGTGGGATCTTTTAATATTTTATTTTGAAACGGCATGATATATTAAAACTGTTTCCACTTTATAGTATATATTTGGTATTTTTTAATCGTTACAACGAAATTTGTTAGCAAACAATATTAAATTATAAAACTTTATGCAATTTCAAATCGAAAATATATCAGAATGTTTGTTTTTTTCATAATGATCTTGCTGTATGTTCGTTTATTTATTTTTTTATTACAAAATACAACGTATTTTGTTGCAAATAGTAATTTGTATCACTATGAAATATACATGATAGAATTAAAAAGTATGTCAGTGGTACAATTTTTTATTTAAAAATAAACAAAAAGATTTTTCTCTTTTTAAGCACATAATCTCTTTCATATGGAACAGAATTTCGTAGTCAGGTGATTCTTTTAATTCGAATATCTTTTTTCATAAATACATTTAAACTTAATCTTTGATTACAGAACAAATTTCAAACAAAATGCAATAACTGTGAAAAATAATTTTTAAATGAATTTTAGGAAAGATTTTTACAGCTGTAAAAATAAATAATTAAACAAATTAAAAAAGGACACATGGAAGTTCAATAAGTTTAAATCGATTGAAGTATCCATTACAGTGTTAGGTATATATAGTAGACATCAGGTAGTAAACAAGAATTTCCATTACAAACAAAATTATGCATACATTTTGATTATTTTGTGGAAGGTATAGAAAAACACTGACATTTTCTCACAGACAAAATAACATTACACGTTCTTAAAAAAAAAGTAAAATCAACCTTAAAAGAGCACAAATGAAGAAAAATTGTTAACTTGTATACGGCATTTTCGGAATTTCCAAAGTCTCTTCCTCAGTTCTAGTGGAAAACGATTTTAAAATACGACAAAAAATAAAGGAATTAAGAAAACGAAAATTTAAAATTTAAAACCTCGGTACTTTCCAAGTAAGAATAGTCCAAGATTTGAACCAGAAGGCAATTTGTATACACTGAGAGAAAAAATATACCGTCTTCATCTAGAATGAATAAGTGGTCATTTTCTGAATCCCTTAACCAGAAATATATATTTCCGAGATATGCGCATAAGGCACGCCAATAAACTGAATAGACGAAATGATCGAAAATTTCTAGTCTGCACATTTCTAGATGGTGAAACAATATTCTGAATATTCCGAATCTTTTGTATTGCGAGAAATTCACGCTTGGTTTTATAGAATTGGGTCATAAACCAAAATTATAGTTGCTGAAACTCGCCTCTTGTGTTCGCATTTATTTGCAGAGATTTTTAAATAACTTTGTCCTCGAAACTATAGGCAAACATTCTAGAATTCTAATAGGAGCTTCTAGAACTCGCTTTCAAAGGGGACTAGAATTTATAAGGATGACATGGAACTGTATTTTCTAGAGTCGCAATTTAGATTCTAGATGTCATTTACAGAATTTTTTCTTAGTGTAAAGTGTCTCAGATACAATACTCAAAGTGATGTAGTTGAAGTGGAGATTAATGGAAAGCGTAGTACACAAACCACTTCAAATTAATTAATTTTAATTTTCTTAATTACTTTACTTTTTATCATGATTGAAATTCATTTTCCACTAATACTCAGGGAGCACTTCGGAAGTTCCGAAAGGGTTGTAATATAAGTGGTTGTATTTCCATTTAATATTCATAAATTGTTCAATAAAAAATATATATTCAAGGAACAATCCTTATAGTTTTTGATACATTTTTTAAAGATTTTAAATTTTAAATTGCGTTTTCTCAGTTTGAAATTTTTCATGAGATCTTGAAAATGCTAAAACGTCTACAGATATTTAAGAAAAGACTAGGTATTTTTTTATATGTTTAAAAGAACCTAATTAAAAGGATTAGGGATGAATTTTTAAGCTTAATAATTAGTTTTTGGGAAAAAATTAAAAAGCGCATGTCTACGTAATAATTTTGAAATATATATATATATATATATTTAAGATATTGCAAAATTCACCCCTAATTCTTTTAATTAGGTTCTATTAAACATCCACAAAAAAATGTATTATGTCTTTTTTTTTTTTTTTTTCTTTTTTAAATATTTGTAAAAGTTTTAGTCTTTTGAAGATCATGAATTCATGAAAAAAATCTAAACTCAGAAAACACAATTTAAAGATTTGAAATCTGTAAAAATATAGCCGAAAACCATAACAATAGTTGCCTGGATATATATTTTATTCAACAAACCCAATATAGTTCAATTTATAAATATTAAATGGAAATATAACCACTTATATGAAACCTTCAGTGGTGCAGAGTCAAAAGTCTCCTTAAAGTTGCTTTTTCTTTCTTTTAAATATTACAGCACAAAGTGCTTCCATTTATCTTTAATTATACGTCCTGTTGATTTCGATATATCAAAATTATGAAAAAGATAATCATGAAATTTTCTTGTTAACATAATGGAGTGTATTTTAAAATATGCATTTTATGTGAATTTGCTGAGTTTTGTTTGGTTTATTTGGATTCAGAACAAACTTTTATTTTCACGAAAAAGGGTCAATAGTTTGGAAATTTGAACCACATACTTGTAAAAATTTACCTTATTTAGTATTTTCTTTTCTTTATTTTGTTATGTTAGTTATTAGCTTTAAATTATTTAATATTTAGGTGTTGTGAATTTTTTTAATTGAAATTTAATATCACACATAAATGGGATTATTCACAATATTTTACATTATTTGACCTAATTTGAATCACTTTTTTTAAAAAATATTATAAAAAATGAAGAAAAAATCCTCTCTAAAAACTTTTTGATGGATTTACTATAATAATAATAATAATAATAATAATAATAATAATAATAATAATAATGATAATTTATATTTGTGACATAAATTAAGCTTTACGATTTTTTTGGAAAAAAAATCTTTTTCTTATGAAATAATTTTTAGTATTTATTGAATACAAAAGAAAACCTTTTACTTAGATATCATGTTTCGTTCTCTATGTTTGATATATGATCCTGTTATACAGTCATGATTAAGAATACTTTTTAATTAAAGATAAATAAAATACATTCTTTTAATTCAGATTTTTATATTTTATTGAAAATGTTTTAGTAATCCTGAGATTTCGATTAAGAAAAAAAAAAATCTTTAAATGTTAAACCTTTATATCATTAAAACTTCTGGGAGAGTTAAAAACTAATGTAATAAATTTTAATGCATAATGAAAAGAAATTTGATAGAAAGATTTCTTTGGAAATTTCTTCATTTCTTCAATGCATTATAATATGTAAAGTTTCTTGAAATTACTAGAAACAATTAATTTAAATTTTATCTTATATATTGTTTAACTTTAAGAGTGTTGATCCTATATTATTGATATAATGTTTACTAGCATTGAATTTTTTTCACATGAACACAATATAAAAATATAAATGTTTTCTTTTAAGGATTTTTTCTTGAGTCATAGTATTAGTTTACCTACGAGATTTTTAACTTTGAATTCTGTTACATATTTTAACATTCTCTGAGCATCTATGACATTCGGCTTACATTAATGTATACATACTACAATTCTTCCGTCGAAATATAGTTTATTTACATTAAAAATTTTATGCACAGACACACATTGTGAAGGTAGTTTCTTTAAAACCGTGAAGCTAATACTAACTGGTGTTCCGAAAGCAGGCCTATTTGAAACACTGATGCATTCTATATCTATTGGCTTACACATCATTAGAAGCTTTTTTTCCTAAAGAGATAAGCAAATGAAACGTTTTCATATTAAATAACGTCATTCTTTTTTTTTTGGTATAAAGGAACAGTTGATGTGTTTGAAAGATATTTATATCAATAATAAAAATAGTGTTACACAATAAGCATTTTTATCGGTGGATGCTCATTTGAGAAGATTTCTTAGAAACACTACGGAGACAAGAGGAGGAAACTTTTAATTTTTTAAGGTAACTTGCTTGGATCCAATGAGTTATAATGCTTAAAAAAAAAAAAAAAGCAGTTTAAAATACGTAGAATCCGATGCACTGACTATTAAAGCCTATTTACAATGGAGGACAATGGATTGAACCGATAACATTTCATCGTAAATGCTATCTGGCGGCATATTGACACAAATAGGCCGAATGTCATAAATGCTTCGCGAAAAAATGGTGTCCAAGGAATTCCAAAAAATTCAACACAGAGAGTGACGTCACAGAAGAAAGGCTCAGAGTGAGTCGGGCACCGCGGATTTGTGGGAATGAGAAAAGAAGATTGATTGACAGATATATTAACAGTAAGATTGACATCAATCAGAATTTTTTTAATAGAGCTGTGTTAGCCTTCTCTTTAAATTAGGTCATCATTTCCCACAAAGTGAGGAAGGACAACACGGATGTGTGAGTGAGAGAATCGCTTACAACAGTCCTTTAGAATCTCCTAATTGTGTATACTCTTCCTTTTGCTTTTTTCCTTGATTTTGGGGGGCAGGTTCAGAAAGGGCTCGTTTCAGGCCAGATCGGGTCTCTTTTAAGTCCATATCCTGGAATAAGACTGCGTTCGTAGGGATCCGTCAGGTAGCTCTTTCCCCACTTCTGTTTACCATCTGGAACAATAAAAGAAAAAAGTTTAATACTACACGTGTAGATTTTCACATGGAGGGAAAAAAAAAAAAACTGTTCAGCATCAAAAAGGCTTGGAATTACAGTTTAAACTTATTAGTTTTTTTTTTTTTTTTTTAATATTCTTATTAAACAATTTAATCAAGTAATCTAAAAATATTTTTAGTAATTGTTTTCAGAAATATTTCGCAACAGCCTAAATTTCTTCCTCCATAAAATTGCTTTTGGTAACAAATTGTTTTTCTGCTTTGTTTAAACGGAATAAGTTGTTTTTAACATTCAGCATTCGATCACAATTATAGTACACAAACAGAGAGGTACATAATTGTATTTCCCTAATAAGTTCTAGAATATGCAACTGAAATACTACATAGAGTTAAACAACAGTTATAAAATTTTATGATTCATTATTTCATACATAAAAATTTGGATGCAGAACAGTTGGTTATCAACAAAGTTAAACAACCAAACTTACAAAGTGAATAAATAAACAACGTAAGTGAATAAAAATAAAAACGATAAGTGGATGAGTCTATAGGAATACATGTGATCACGCAAATATTCACGAAGAAATTACAGATTGTCTCATTTAATCCAGCACCAAAAATGATTGATTTTCTGTTATATATTCTATGCTCAGAATGTTAAAATGTGCATACTATATAATATAGCACTTAAAACTATTTTTTATGGTAAAAATAAAATAAATAATTAATCAAAATACATTTTTTTTTAGGACTGAGGGCCTATTAGTCTCAATCTGGGATTTTTGTGTTGTCGTTTTCGATAGTTGAACATTTGTCGAAATCTAAAATTTATCGAAAATATAATTGAATAATTTGAAAGCGATGTCATAATTTGAAAAAAAAAAAAAAAAAAAAAAAAAAATTAGTAAAAAACTAAATTAGTAGTAAACTAAATTCTGCTTTTGCCAGAATTTCATCAAAATCTTTATTATTATTATTATTATTATTATTGAAAGAAAAAGAAAAGAAAATTAGTAATTAATCAGTATCGCTACAAGCGATACCGAAAAAGTTTTTTTTAATTTTTTTTTTTTATAATTTTGAATTAGGAAAAAAGAAGTGAGCGAGCAATATGAAATAAAAATAAGTAAAAAAATGAATTTAATGGTTTAATTTTTATATAAAACAAGATCGCGTGGTATCTTAAAAAGTAGATGTAAAATTTAAAGTTTAACTTTTTTGGCAACAATTATAAATTAAAATAAATAATTTAATGGAAGTTTAGAAGTTAGAATTTCTAATTTTTGATTTTTTTTTTTTAAATCTATTTCAAAATATTGTATTAAAGTATTATTTATTTTACTGTCTGTTAACGAAACTTATAACACCATTCACTTTGAAAACCTGTAAAGTAAAGTGATCAAAAATTAATACCGTCACTTTCTATTAAACTACAATAATGAACAGTTTGACATATACAATGCCGAAATTTCAGCTAAAAATCTTTATGGCAGTTTTTCACTAGGAAATATCTTATTTAATTAACTATAACCTAATTATTCGAAAAATGTATTACAGGGTTTTTAAAAAAGAGAAAATACCAAATGTTGCTTGAAACACGCCTGGAAAATTTGATTATTTATTCTTTCCCTCAACCAATCACCCAATTCAATTAAACCCAACTAAAATTCCAGTGAATTTTTCCGAAGGCGTCATAAAACAGTTATAAAATAATCTCACCCATTCGCTCTAAATTTAGAACAAGCTAAATCACGTGCATAATTTAAAATCCTTCGAAATTCCCAACGTGGATGCCAAAAATTAAGGTTTGACGGAGAGAGAGAGAAAAAAAGAGCGTCGCAAGCGTAAAAAGGAATTTCATTGATTAGAAAAAAGGCAAACGTCACATTCTTAAAGCATCTAAAGGTATAATTAGTGGACCGCGCCTTTTAATTCCTTATAACGTTAGACAGTTGAAAATTCTTTAAAAAGAAAGGTGACTCGTATATTTTAATCTTATTTCTGGAGACTTCTCATTATAACATCAATCGGCTTAATTAAGAAGAGACTCGTTCTAAAAGCTCTTAAGGAGGAGGATTACAAATGTCTTTGTGCGGGAATAACATTAATATATAGTAAGGAGCCCTTACGATTTCTGTTGGCGCGCTGGGGGGGAGATAAGAATTTTTATTTTATATCGGTTCCATTAAATAGTGATTTGTAAGATGCATTCCAAATTCTATTTCGCGTGAATAGAATTTTAAATTGGCAGCAGAAAATAGGGCTAGAAGCAAAATGGCTTTTATTTTAAAATTGTTTTAAAATAATTACACTAAAGGAAATGAGTTGGTTGACATGAATGGAAACTTACGTAGTGGTTAGGTTGGTAGTGTGAGGGCGCGGGAAAAAACGTTAAAAATCTATATAATATTTCTCTAACGTGGACCAATAACGATTATATTTTGTCGAAACGATACAATCCGTGATTGTAATGAAATGCTCGCCCTCTGGTGGGCTAAGGTGAAATTACAATTAACATGAATAGCTTTCGGCTTCCGTTGAGACGCCATTGCTTGCCGATGTTTAGTTTCACATATATTTATTGAATAAAAATGAATAAATCCGGTAAAAATGATAACACATACTGTTGTGTGTCACAGTGTAACTCCAAAGAATCAAGAAATCCAGAATTAAGCTTCCATTTATTTCCAAATGACAAATTTAAAATTTCAGTTGCTTCGGCTAATGGAAGTAAAGAATTAATCAGATGATTTGAAACTAATATTTGTTCGGCTTCAGTTAAAAATCTACTTCCGATCGAACTTTGAATAAACTGAAATATTTTTTCCAAAAGCAATCAATTTTCCATGATGTAATGGCGGAGAAATCATAGCACGAATATTAAGTAGTAACACAAACAGAACAATAATAAATACACGTGGCTATTATATTTACTAACGACAAAAGCTGAAAAAGCGCCATCTATCGATCATTACAAACGTGGAGAGTAATGAAATAAATAAAATGCGCGCAGATAAAGTAATATTTATAAATGGATAATATTTAAAACACGTGGACTAAGTTCAATGATCTAATAATAAAAATATGACGTCATTTGTTTGATTAGATTATTTTATAGAAAAATGTTTTTTTTTCTTTTTTTAAGAGTTGCATTTTCAGAATCTTTGCAAGCGTCATGTTAAACGTAGCAATACTTTAAAGATATATATAATATATGGAATATAAACTATTATTATAAATTGACTAAAAAATGCAATCATAAAAGTATAATCAAAATAAGAATTATCTTTTTTTAAACAAAAAATTATACCAAAATAACTAAATAAAAAGTCATCGCTAACATGGCGACAAAAATTTAAAAGGTTCCATTGGGGTCCTATGATAAAACGGTACTGTCTGCGGAAGTATGAAAACTGGGTCGTCACCCATGAATTTTATTTTCAAACCTTCCTTTAAATGGTTTTGGTTTCACTATTTGAAAAATTAATTTGATTTTAATAATAATTAATTTGGCTTCTGCTAAATTAAAATTTTAATTAGGAGGTGAAATTGGTATAATATTTATAAGTTTCAATTTTTAAAGGTAACTAATAAAATAAATAAAAGTCGAAATTTCGCACGAGTTTGCTAGTAAATAAATAAATAAATAGATAAAATAAAGGATTAGAAGGAATAATAGTGATATATCAGATATTAATGTTGAATTATTCTTAAACATTAGACTGTAATCTAGTATACACCAGTGTCAAATAAAAATTTCAAAACTGTTAGTCCTGCTTTATTTATTATAAACATACATAGAATATTTTAGAAACATGTATTATTAAAATATTTAGATCTAAGATATTTGTTTTAAACATTCTAGAATTCTTTTCTTACAATTTTCGCCTATTAGAAACACGCATGAAAATATTTTACTATTTCCATCAATATTTACATTTTAAACAATCCTTTTATAGTTCTTTCGAGTGTTTCTAAGACCCTAATTTCTCATTAAATTAAGAATATAATCTCTTTAAATAAAATAGTGAAAGTGAATGACCTAGTTATTTATTGCTTGTAATCATTGGAACAGCATATTGCCATTTAAGCTAGGGAGAACTAAAGAAAGAATTATAAAATATCTTCTGCTAATCGGATTTCAAAATTATTTCTATGTATCTGAATCCTGTAAGAACGTAATCCTGTAAGAAAATTATTCATCATGCTAATTTTGTTATGTTTTTCGCATTATAAGGAAAGGAAATTTTCTTACAGGCCGTAATGTAACAGAATAATTTTGCGAACTCAAAGCAGTAGTGTATTGTTCTATACCACATTCAATAGGAAACATGTTGTAGGGAACCTCTATTAACATATATCAATTTTGAGTCATTCAAAATATAGTTACAGAAATAGGAACTCAGAAAGGTTAATCGTATTCGTAAACAGTTTTTAACTATATCAGAATATGTTTTATTTTATTTTATTAGGGAGGGGAGGAGGGGAAAGGGTTAGAATAGAAATGGCAGAAACGAAAACAAAGTATTAAAAGAATCAAACGCAGCTTTCTTAGAAAATATCTCCAACAATTTTAATGTTAATTGCATGGATTTCCATTTCAAAATGCATCAAAACCACTGTCATTTAAAAGACGTCGATAAAACAATCGAACATTAATTTTTCACGCAAATAATCATAAAAAGATTAGAAATCAGTTTTACTTTAAATATTTTTACAACGCCATAAAAATGATTTACAACAGCCACAGTTAAAAATTTACGCCCCTCCGACGATATAGAATTCGAGTTTAACGATGCGTCATATTATCTCGAGCATAAAGCTATTCTACCTCGGCCGATAAAGTCATATTTTTGAAACTTATCTCGAAGAAGGGCGCAAAACAGTCGGGCGAAAGGTATATATTACTTCTCTTTTTAAATCGTCTTCATCTTCCTTTGTTTTATTTGTATAGAAAAGCCCTCCTGCTACTTCATTTGTAGCTTAGCTTTGAAAATTAAATGTTTGAGCATTCTCTCATCGAGAAAAGGACAGCGGGAATATTTTTCTTTGTTTGCAGAATAAACTTCTGAAATTGTGATTTTTATCTTTAATTATTTTTCAATGGGTAACATAAAACCGAAATCGTGCCAAGTCAAGCATCCATTTCAATTTAGAAAAACGCTCAAATAATTATTTTAAAACATTACCTTTTGGAATTTGTCAATGTTTGGGGAGTCATTTAACCATGACATTCTTGAGCTTATCGACCGATGCAAATGTGAATTTAAATCCTTTAATATAAGTGATTTCGACTTCGAAACTGTTTTTTTTTTCCTGTGTAGATAAATTCAATATCAATATTGTTTCGGTACAATTGCAATTTTTTTTTTCTTACAAACAAGTCTTTACAAATTCTTTTCAGCATTTTATTTTATTTATTTTTCCATAAGAAAAAAATAAAATAATAATAATGTACTTGTTATCAAAATTTGAAAAAAGATGATAAAAAGCAATTATATTTGTTTCGTAGCAAGAAAAGAGGTTATGTAAACAGTTATGAAAGATAAAATGATATAAGGGATAAAGAACAAAATATACAAACTTTATAGTAGCACTTGAGATATAACAAAACCTTTCTTTGAGACTGTCTTTTATTATATTTTAATAAATTATGTGTTTTTAATGTCATTAATGCAAACAACAATTAGAAATCACCTTGAGATTGTATAAACGATAATTATAAAAAATATTTATCAATTTATTTAGTTATTTATTTCAGAAAATCTTCAGTGTCATTCTTTGCTGCGTGTGGAATGACATATTCACACACTTTATTATCAATTCTTTATTATTATCATCATCATTATTATTACTATTATCATTATTATTCAAATCAATAATTTACTTTCGGTGGAAAATGGACTATCTATACATTTCAATTAAACGTAGGAAATATTAAGTTCAGATAGTTAAATTAAAACTAACTAAATAAATAATAATAATGTGGACAACTCAAGATTTCCTTGTACGCTTAGATTACTGTTTGTTTTCGTTTTTCACTTTCTTTTGTGCTATCTTCTTCGATTTTATTAAAATAGGTAATATTTATTTCTTATCGGCTGTATCCTTTTGCTTGCGTTTTTAATGAAACACCAGTTGTCACTCTTTCGTAGTAGCGTCATCTCCGAGTGATTCATCGTCTCTGAGTGAGCTTTCGTACGGTAAAAAGTAGATACAGCAGTCTAAAATATTAAATTTCAACGACTTAAAATTTTGAGTTACGTAAGCTGCAGGCCTACGTTCAGCTGTTTACGATCACAATACTTCCTTTACTTCTTACAAGCGAATAAAAATGTTCAATGTAACTGTTAAAACTGCTTTTCACCCATATTCACAATCATGAGTGCAAGGTGTTCTAGCTAACATTACTAAAATACTGAAGTCAATACGAACCCCATCTAAAATTTATGCATCTCTCAACGATCTTTTGTTTTCGTTTATTCTTCAAATACGACAAGAATATGAATGCGTATATTTAATTTAAAATAGCATTTATTATTTACATATTTAAAAGGGAAAAAAATTGCTAAATAGAAAGGTAAAACATTGCTGGGAGTCAAAAAGTCCATTAAATAAACCTTTTAATGCGATAAAGATCTTGAATAGAAATGACTCTAATTTCAAGATTAATGTTTGCGTTCATGTTCAAATACCTGGAAGGCATTGCTACATTTTAAGCGAGACTTAATCAACTAGAGAAATTTTATTCGTCAAACATTAGGAGAACATCATGTAAAATGTTCATCTATTCTTTTCACTCATAATTAGTTTATTAATGATAAATTTTAACTTATTTAACCCTGAAGTGCGCCCATTTTTCCACAAATGTCAATATATTTTAAATAATTATTTATAAACCTAAGATTTCCCAGAAATATTTAAAAAATTCTTCTTCGAATATGTTTCGCTTTATTCACAAGCATTGAGTGATTGCACAACATCTGCTAATTTACGCATTTACTTCTTTTTTGAGCACAGATAATGGAGTTTCTATAAACACACTAAGAATGAACAAAGTGTCCAAAATACTATATTTAAAAAATATATACAATCGGCCACAAAAGTATCCGAGCACTAGTCAATAATTCCGATATCGAAAAATTACACTTAAAACTGTTTTCTTAAATAAATCCTTGTCGAGTCATGTTCTTAGACTGACTACGAACATGACTCGATGAGGATTTATTTAACAAAGCAGTATTAAATGTACGTTTTTTAGACAGGGAATATTGCTAGTGCTCGGATACTTTTGCTGCCGCCGTACATGTTTATATACTGTTTTTTCTTACTTTTGAATCAAAACATCAGCACAATATACGCTTACTGTCGTATCTAATAATTTGTTCTAACTGACGTTCCATAATTTAAGAGTAGCGCCATCTATTGCGGAAATTATGTAATATATTCAAATGCACTGCTTTGCAGGTGTGAAAAACTGTGTATTTATTTAACCCTTTAACGTTCATTGGTTTCGCAGCGAAACCAAATATTTGACATCATTTAACAATTTTTATGCAGCAGTTTTTTAACATTTTTGTTTTAATCAGGTTTTAAACTTTTGTTCCTTCTCTGTTCGGTAGATAGCAGCACTATTCTAAAATTTAACAAATAATGCTTCAAAGGAAGCTAAATACATAAGTCACTCGAAGTTTCTTAGTGGACGCGAGTGCAAATTACTGGCTTGATGAGTGATCATATCATAGTTTTTTTCATTTAATGAAAAGCTGGACTATTATTTTCTCCTGAAACAACTTTTGCGAGTTCTTGTAGCCGAAAATGTTTACTTACAAAGTGTTTTATTTATTAAATTAAATGTTATTTGAATTTAATAAGGTTAACTTATGAATGTTTCAAATCAAAAATTTCTCGAAAAGGAACAATGCTAATTTTTTATTTTTTAAGTATTTATGATCAGCTATGTGCCTTAGTAACTTTTAAAATAAATTTAGTAGTGAACGTTAAAGGGGTTAAGCTTTAACGTTCAACAAGAGTGGAAGATATCGTTTTGAGTATGTGCAAACCGGCGCACTAAAGGGTTAAAAAGGATAAATGGGAGACATGTGTAAATTGTTTTCCACCTAACAATATGAATGTGTTTGTAGATATGAGTGCGTTGTCTTACTATGCTATGGTTTAGTGGTTGACTAGTCATTATTTGCGCCGCAAGTCTTTTTATTTGAACTAGGAGTTGCGATATCATTAAAACGAATGCGAATAATCTGGTGTGTCACTCACACGACTTTCTCTTACCCTGAAATTTATTACTATAAATACAGGTTGCAGATTAAAAGGTAAGATAACGAGTACTGTTATGTAAACCTGTGTTAAACAATTCATATCAGGCTTCTGAAGAGTTTTATATGATAATTAGTTCTGTGTGAGGGGGGGCGGTAGCCCCCCCTCAACCCCCCGTTTCATTAATGCACCTACATTTATATAGAATTTAATTCGGTTATTAAAAAATAATTCTGTTTTTAAAAAATAATTTATTAAAATTATTATTTAAAAAAATTATTTTTTATGATAATGCAGACGATTTCCATATTAGAGAGTCCATTTTACTCTCTAATATGAAAAGTCCATTTTACTCTCAATATTAAAAAAAAAAAAAAAAAACGATTTTTTTTCCTAAGTTTTTTTTTCGTTAAAATTAAAAAAAATCTATAACTTTGTTTTAAATTATCACAGATTTATAGTTCAACCATTCGTTTTAAAGGTATTCGCAAGTTCTTTTGAATGATACCCATCATGAAAATTTACTCCCCTCGAGGGGGGAACTTCCCCCCCAGGGGGGGGGGGGGAGGCGAGGCTCCTACATACACAAAATTTTTTTCCCAGTTAACTATCTCTATTACAAAAAATATATGTTCGTTTCATTTGGTTTAGTGCAGTCTATAGACGTTAAACTCTACTTACCTGCAATTTCCCCCATAGACGTAATGTATTAGAATTCTCTTGATTGTCCCTGTACACGAACCATTTGCTTGATCTTAACGAAAAGCTTACTGTAGCATCCCTATATGATACACATTTAGAATACCAAGTTTGAACTTTCTGCCATAATTTGTTTTTGAGATATGCTGATAACAGACAGACACACACACAGAGACACAGACACACAGACCATTTGCTAAAAACATGATTTTCGTATTCAGGGGACCTCAAAACGTGTAAATATAACAAAATCTCGCGTTCGAAAATTTGACCCAAAAACAATACTTTCTCTACCTTATGGGTAAGAGAAACTAAAAAGGAAAGAAGAGCAGATTTTTATGCATTTGAAAATACCTCGACATTTCTTTTATTATTTTGTATTATTTTCAAAAGAAAGACATTAGTTTCTTAGAGTAAAAATGCATTAATAAATAACTATTCACCCTTACAAAAAATAGATAAATAAATGAAAGCAAAAAAGAAAGAAAATTTCCAACAGTGAAATTCGATCATTAATACAGTGATGATAGACTGAAATGCTCAGAGTATTTTAAATTTAACAATTTCTGTTGAAAAACACTGAACGTAAAAAACATTTCGCGCATAATATTATTATTTCTTTAAGAAACGGCAATTTTCACTCAATCTACAACTTTTCAAAGGCTGCAATAGTTCCAGAAATGCATAAAAAATGACCTATCCAAATTTGCGAAAAAAAAAAAAAAAAAAGATTTGATGAAGCATTTTTTGCACTTCTAAAAGTTTTGCGTTTGGCAAACAACTATGGTATTAGACGTGTCTAAAAAAGAGTGGCGATGACTCCATGTCGCAAATTAAAATATCATTGTCATCAGTAGATATTCACTGTTAAAATTGTATCACAATCGTACTTATTTTATGCTGTGTTGTGCGTTTGTCCTTCGAGATTGACAAATAACAAGATAGTCGAAATTAGTCTTAAGAAACGCGCAGAACAAAGAGGCAATATTTGGTTGAGTTTGACAAAATGTATAAGATACAAAATACAACCCAATCGTTTGGTCCCCTGGGCTGCTAACAACAATATCGTCAACCAATTTTTGTCAGAAAAGAGGTAACAGTTAAGAAATGCAAATTCATTCGATTTATCTCTGATATATATTTTTTTTCTTGATCGGCATACAAAAAATAATAATAAAAAAAAAAAAAAAAAGGGGGGGGGGGGATTTGAAATATTGGAAGTAGTTATAGTATGTACTACCGCCAAATTATGTTTCCGTCATTAGGGAAGAGTTTAGTTTTATCTTTATAATTTAGCGAAATAATGGGAAGCAGTGGCGTACACAGAAGATTTAAATGGAAGGTGCTATAGTAAACCTTTATTAATCTTTCGATATTTACATACAGTCGGTAACAAAAGTCTCCGAACACTAGCAAAAATTCCTATATAAAAAAGGTACACTTAATACAATTTTGTTAAATAAATCCTTGTCGAATCCAGTTTTTAGACTGACTAAGAACAGGATTCGACAAGGATTTATTTAACAAAACTGTATTAAGTGTACTTTTTTTGTATAGGAATTTTTGCTAGTGTTCGGAGACTTTTGTTACCGACTGTACATGTAGTGCAAGTATGTATATTTCTGTCTAACAGTCTAGATGTAGTATACAGTATGTTCGGTATGTGCTCGAGATACAAAACATGACGGAATCACGGAGGTGCACTGCAATACATTAAGGTAAAAACTAAAAGCATAATAGAAATCCACTAATTTTCTATCGAAAATTTAAATTTTATTCACTTTTTAATGTTAACAGTATTGCGTTTAACATAATTTAGAAAATGGGTTAGCTTAGAGAGGAATATAGAGGAAATAAGGGCATATTTGAATTGATTCGCCACTGCATGACGCACATATTCTAGAAATATAAATTTGATGTACTTTACTAAATATAGATAATTTTGTGTTCCATAATGTGGGCTTTATCATAACGTGTTTTATAATGTAAATCCAGTTTCTTTATGATTAATATTTTCATCGCAAAGAAACCGGGTGTTTTCATTTATGAAGCTAGTATGAACATTTTTAAATATCGACATTCTGTAAAAACATAATTTTTTTTCCAAATTAAATATTTTCACTGTACGAGAACTAATGCATGAGAAATAACGTAGAATTACATGAAAATACGAAACTGATGTCTATTAGTTTACGCAGAAAGTTAGGATAAGATAAAGGCACCCAAACGAGGGAAATTAGGTAGCTTAGTGATTGGGGTATTTGAGTTAACAACTTTAGTTATCATTTGCAGTGACCTTTTGTCTTATTCTGAATATCAGTTAGTATGATCTGTAGTAAAATATACATGAGGACAAATATATGATTGGGAACTAAATGAAAGCCAGCTATGTACTATATTTATTCATAACTAATAATATTATTTAAAGACAACGATACATAAGTGCCTAATATCTTTATATTTTTGCTTTTCCTGTAAAAAATTGTAACGTTTAAAACTGCTTTATTTAAAGACAACGATATGCAAGTTCCTAATTTCTTTCGTCCCGTTTTTCCTGTAAAAATTGTACTTTTAGAAAACGCTCAATTGGGAAAGCGCCGAATGAAAAAGAAATGTTTAACAGAAAATGAGACAATGCTCATAAGGTGACATGATCCTAAAATGGTCAGTGCATGTCGCAGCCGCGACCACGTTGTTTTGATTTCGGAAACATCCTCCCTCACAGAAAAGGAAATAGGCTCCGTTAATCACATCTCCAAATCGATGGAGCCAAACCAATAACTGGCCTCCCATGCATTTGTCATCTCTCCAAACAACACGGCTTCGTTTCGTCTTATTTATATGGATTAGGACGAGCACTGAAAGCCTGCGACATATTGTTTTTTCTCATTTGGTTGTTGGGGTTATTTTATACTTTGTCGTACATCTGTGTTGAAAGAACTCATTTATAACTATCTAAGATTGTCTCGTATCAATATGAAATAAAAAGGCAATTTCTTCTTGAAGATTAAAAGAAGCTAATTAGGATTATAACTCCAATTTCAACAGCCTTTCTTGTTATAGATATATTTTTTCTTAATTTTAAGACATTTAAACTACATAGACACATTTTGTATTTTCAGATTTTTTTCCCCTTTTTTATTTTTAAGACATGATAATCTATTTTAAAGA
The DNA here is from genome assembly GCA_963930645.1 of Salticus scenicus. Taxonomy (NCBI): domain Eukaryota; kingdom Metazoa; phylum Arthropoda; class Arachnida; order Araneae; family Salticidae; genus Salticus; species Salticus scenicus. Next base: position 294,062,987 of record OZ005655.1, on the reverse strand, counting down.
TTTCGTTTTCTAATTATTCTTTCTAAATTTTTAGAATCTCAAGAATAGTTCTTCTTTACGACACTGTTCAAAGCCATGGTTCATTTAAATAGCACACAGTATCGTCTGTTTTCCCACTTTTCCTTTGTACTTTGTAGAAACCGCTTTTGAACTAAATAATAATGCACTCATGTTTGTGAAATTTGCAACACCAAGAAGAAATGGGAATATCAGAATGATATTTATCGGGCCCATACATTATTATTATAGCAGGAATAACAATTGATTAAAATTTTAGGAAATTTGGAATAATATGTACTGAGAAAACAGTACATAAAGCAGCGACCTCTGTGAGCGATGGCAGCACTTATCTGTCTAGGCATTGAATCAAATAGCGATTGGATGACATGTACGGATGAAGCACTTCATGAAGCTTCAACACGATGCCACAATTCGTCGATCGTAGTCACTGGTGAGTGGTGGGGGCCCAGTCGCTTTTCAACGATTAAACAGTCATTTTCATTGGTGCGAGATCAGGAGAACGCTATGAGAAGCAACAGTCGAACACACACTGCATCAAGGAAGGTCCAGACAATACGGAAAGCTTGCGGTCGTGAATTGTTCTGCTTGTATTGCGCCTCGGAAGCCTTGAATATAGGGCAGAGCGACGGGCCTTAACTCGTTAGAAATGCAATGTCTGGTATTCAGAGTGGCGGGAATGAAAACAAGAGGTTATCGAGACGTGTATCCAATGGTATCGCATACCATGACTCCAGGTTGTGACCCAGTATGCGGCTACCAAAATTTTGATTACCCTCAAAACTGCATCACTCATATAGGCGCCTGTAATATGTGATCAATAACAAACCTGGACGCAGGAATTGCGTAAAGTCGCCTTTCAGACAAATCACAATCCTGTTTACAACATCAGGATTGCCTTATTCGTATTTGACGGCATTGTGAATAATGCTCATTGCCAGCTGGGATTCGACATCGTCACACTGTCCATCACCTGCAGTGATGGTGTAAGGTCCCGTTGCATACACGTCTCGATTACTTCTTGTTCGTAGTTCGCATTCCCGGAACTCTGAATAGCGGCCATTAAATTTCGGGTGAGTTGAGGCCCGCCCATCTGTTCTATATTCAAGGCTTCTGTAGCGCAATATTTAAGCAGAATAATGCACGACCGCAAGTTGTCTGTATTGTCCAGACCTTTCTTGATACAGAATGTGTTCAACCGTTGCTCCAGCCAGCATGTTCTTCTGATCTCGCACCAATGAAAATGCCTGTTTAATCGTTGAAAAGCGAGTGGCGCACCACCACTCACCAGCAACTACGGACTATGAACTGTGGCATCTGTTGATGCTTCATGAAATGCTGTACCCGAATATGTCATCCAATTGCTATTCGATTCAATGCCTAGAAAGATAACTGTAGTTATTGCTCCTAAGAGGTCACTGCTTTATGCTGCTGTACTGTTATTTTAGGATATATCTCTCAAAGCTTCCGGAAAATTTAATCAATTGTTCTTCCTACTATAATGTATGTACCCAGTAAATATCATTCTGATATTCGCAATCCTTCTTCGTGTTGCAATTTTCCCAAACATTAGTGTATATTTTTAATTCTAATAAGTAAAAATTCTAAAATTCTAAAAACCTTTTCGTTGAAAATTGTGTGGATTTTTATGTAGTGCGTATGTTTAATGGTGCAAACCATTTCATCTCTTGTGCCGCAAAAAAACCTCTGAATTATGTCCATTGACTAAGCGACATGAACACGTACTGTAAACAAATAATCAGGGTGATTATAGATAGTATGAAACGACAGAGAAGAACAGCTTTTTTTGGCAAACTAAAATATTACAATTGTCTATTTTCAACCAATTACCGTTCAATATGAGATAGCTCGGTGAATGCGGAAAGTCTCATAGTCTTTTCAAACACGTTTTCCGCAAACATCTCTTTCCAATTCTAAGTGTCTTAATTCAGAAATTTCTATATTTTCAACAACTCGAAATGATTTATTGCATTGACCGGAAGCCAGAAAATTAACTTTTCAACAGAAAACCTTAAAGCCACAATTATCGTGAAATAAATTCATATATTGCTGCCAGAGAATATTTATTTATTTTCTTTAATTTATATTCTAAATGTGTAAAAATAAATTTAAAATATTAAGCGGGGGGTATTCGAAATGTAATTTTGTGGGAAAATCTAATAACAGCGAATATTTTATCTTGAATTGTGTAATGAATGGTTACATGAACAGATACTCAATCAGTGTAATCACGACTCAGAGTAACCTTAAGCAAAATTTATACGTGCTTATTATTCGCATGAAGTCAATATTTTCTATTAAATTAGGATACGGCGGTCTAAATATACGAAAATGGGAGTTTTCGCTCTTTCCCATTCTTTTTTTTTTTTTTTTTTTTTTTTTTTTTTTTCAGATTCCTTGTTATGACCATTTTTCTGGCATGGATCCAAGTGTCTTCAACCTGATTGCCTTCATTCATGCATCTATTTTTGGAAAGAGACGCAACGTTTGCTCATGTCAGGAGCACCTGTTATCGGAGATATTTATTTATCGCGATTCTCTTTTTTTAAAGCTATGCCGAAGATATTTTCGGATACCAATCATTATGGGATTATATCTAAATTACTGTAAGGAACGAGATGACAAATCACATATTCAGGAGAGAGGGAGAGGGAGAGAAACTCCCGAGCCTTTATTAGGCATGAAAAGAAACCAGAATTGCATGGACAAGGTCTTATTACGAAACGAATCACGGGAAAGGAATGTCCCAGGAATGGGAAAGTCTCGTATTGAATTCATCATTTTAGGTGCGAGGGGAATTTATCATTGAATAAATGTCAGGTAATATTGTTTGACATTGATTCGTTTATCGCAGATTGTGAGTACTATGGATGATACAAAGGGTTGCAAATTTTCTTTTAATAAATATAGAAATCTGATACATCTTTTTCTTTATATACAGGATCACAACTGAATCTCTAGCAATAATGAGAAAAATAAAGTAGAAATGCATTTGCAGACATTTTATCTCAGAATACAGGATGTCTCCTTATAACAGACAGGCTAAGATTGTCGACATCGTCAATGATGAAAAAGTTTTTTTTTTTTAAACAGTGTTTCAATACACTTAAATGGTTTTAGGCAAAACATGGTGATATCATAAGAAATATTGGAAATGACCGCAATCTGTCGTTCAAAGAACACTATGATAGACGCTCTACATTTCGGAAAACAGAAGTCCATTCAGGGTACATTACTACATAATGATATGCTTCATGAACGTGTCATTGACCGCTGCCAGTTTATTTTGTAATGATAACACATTTGAAAACTTATATACACCTAAAAAGATGTTGAAAGCGTTGCTATAAAAAAAGGACTCCATTTCATGCATTTAAATTACAAATGAAATTCTTTCTTTGTAGAAGAACTTTTTAAAATGCATGTATTGAAGAAGTTCGTTGCGACGCAAAACACTACAAGACTGTTGCTCATTTATCTATATATTTTCTTCTTCTCCCTCGATCTATATTATTACAAATGTTAGTGGACATCATCGTTGCCAACCGCGCGATAACCCTCGCCAAAATTTCTAATCTTCAAATCAGGTTTCACACCAGTATTATTTGATAGAAATGCTTCACATTAATTTTCTACGATTAGATAAAGGGAAAATTGTCATAGAAAATTTTTGATATAAAGTCTCCCGCCTAAATCCGAGATTTGGCAACTACATGTGTGTGTGCATGATAATTATGATACGGTTAGAAACGCTGGTGGACACCTTGTATTTTTATAAGTTAGTCATTGCGGTTTGATTGATTATGGTTTGGTGAAGATACTAGGAAAAAATACTTTGTTTTTTGAAAATTAAAATGTATACAAGCTACACTTCATTTACTGTACTTCTTCGTTGACACTATTACCAATTTTTCCGCTAAAGATTTATTTATTATTATTATTATTACTGGGGGTTACCAAAGCGGAGCCATCCTCTCCTGTCTATCGTCTGATTTTAGATGCAAGCAAATAGGGCGAAAGGTTAACAGTGCTTATTGCTTTGAAACTGTTCTGGAAAATGATATATCATTCTTTTTCCACCTGTCCAATTTTTTCAAAATTCTGTCCACGAAAAGTTCCATTTTATAGATAATAACGCGATTGTTCATCGCATACAAGCTGAACAAATTTGCTTTTATGCTGAATATAGCCGTTGTATAGCCAACCAGCATGTTTTCCTAAGTTGAATTCTTTTAAAAATTTATAGAATTCTCGGCATATATATATATATATATATTAATTCTCATGAAGATAACCGACAGGCACCGGGTAACTGCAACGTAACGAAACATCCCTTTTTGACGTCACTGCATTGAAAAACTGGCACGGCATGGTTACCCCCATTGTCCCAATGAGATACAGATGTGTCCGCTTGCTTGCGTAGGAAACAGAAAGACGCAAATAATTTCAGCATGACACCGTATGTCATTTGTTCCTGATAAAGGAGAAATAATTGCGCAAGAATATTTTGAATATCATTTTAAATATCAAGTCATTACGAAAGTTATAATAAACAAAAGGATTCCTTTACACCTCTTGCTTTTCTTAACCGAGAGCTTTTCTTTAGTTCTCATCAAAGTCGTTTTCATTTCAAGTAAGTGTACTCCAGGATTAAGGACATTCTCAATCTCTCGCACTTAATTCATATTCCTCCTGTAACAGGCGTTTGTCAAAAAATATTTGTTTTTCCTCCGCGTCCAACATCAGAAGTTTCGAGCCGATGAAAGAATCCCAGGATCGATTGGGAAGCTATTTATAGAAACCTAGGTTCTTCCGGAACTTTGCTTTTACACATTTCACAAATCCCCCGTTCGGGGCCAGGCTAAAATTAGAAATTTATCATTCCCACAAAAGTAAGAAGCACGGGCTGAAATAGAGAAAAAAAGAACAAAAAAGTTAATCTCTGTTTGATTTTTAAATGAGGTCCATGAAAATTCCTGTTTTCTCTCTGTCATAGATAATTATCTTCGAAAAGTATTGGATTGGGACGATTTGAAAAAAAAAAAGAAAAATTTTGCGCCCATTCAAAGTTTTACGCATATGTTTGGGTATTTGCATTATTTAAAATGGGGGATCAAGGGTTTGTTGAGCATCGATTAGTATGGATCTTGGAGAAACGGTATAAAGGAGAAATTTTGAAGCGACCTGGATTTTTGTTTCAGGGTCAGATGACACCGCACTTGACATTTGCGTAACAGGATCGAATCTATTCCGCTTACAAACTTAGTGCATTTGAAATATTACATTTGTAGCCAGCATCCTTATTTTGACCCAATGTGCAACTTCAGTTCTAGTCTTTATTTTTTATAGTATCTCTTCACAAAACTTTATTTAGTATGTCCTATTATTTAGACAGAAAAAAAGCGACTTTCGTTTTTCAATTCTTTTTTGGCCAAAAAAAAAAAAAAAAAAAATAAATAAATAAATAAATAAATAAATAAATAAATAAAAAATTAGTTTTATCTTTATTTATTTCATTAAAAAAATCTAAATCATTAACTTTAATATTTATTTTCTGTGTTGCTCAAATATTCTTACAATAGCCTGTCTAATATATTTTTTTAGCTCTACAAAACTTTCTTTCTTTGTCTCGCCTGAATAACGTTTCTCGCGCAACCTTTTTATTACCTTCGTCATGTCTCTCTTGTCAAAATAAATTAGAATTCTTTCCAGAAAAATACAATATATTATAGCTCACATTATTATTGTTATCAATTTGTTTATAAAGCCTAAAATTCAAACTTCCGAAGAAGTACACATCCAGGAGGATCAAAATTGTGATGGCATGTCTCCGGACCACGTCTAGGGGTGTGTCCCAGACCGTCGTCAATTGCACATCTGCGCAGCACTAGTGCGACGTAAAACCCAACCAACAAACCAACCAACCGAAGAAGTACGACCGTGGTTTTAATCAAATTTAAAGACATCCTCAAAAAATCCTAGAATGACCTTTTCTATATCTAACAAGGGAAGTATCCATCTGCGCATACACAAAATTTTGAAAAAAATTGTTGCAGACTCTTCTCATGAAGTTATGTTTACAAAAAAAAAAAAAAAAAAAAAAAAAAAAAAAATTGGGCGGAATCTCTATATAAAACAAATAATAAAAATGCCTGTTTCTTGGCTATTTATCGCTCATTGGCAACACAAAGAATTTTTAAAAAGAACTGTTTCTTTAATAATCTTTAAGGAAAACCTTTTTCCATACTCTTCACACTGAAAAAACTGTAAGTAAGATTATTTAAATATATATATATATATATATTTTTTTTTTAACTACAATTTTGTCATATAAGTGTGTGAATTGAAATCATGTAATCGTATTTTAACAACCTTTGATAAATACAGAACACTTAAATTAACTTAGATTTTATTTGAAATTCGTGTGTTATAGCTTAAAATAAAACATTACATAACTTTTTTACGTTCTTCTATATGTAATATAAAGAAAGTATTGGATTCCTGAAAATTTTCGACGTCCGTTTTTTGATGGATTTACACGTTTTGGGATGTCCTGAACACGAATTGATAGTTTTTAGAAAATGTCTGCCTGTGTGTGTGTATCACGATTTTTGTGGATATTATATCTTACGAACCAATGAATGAAATTTAACCAAACTTGGTATTTAGTTGAACCCTGACATAAACTAGTGCTGATTAGATTTGGGGATCATTCGCTCAACAGGTGGCGCTGTGATCGCAGTTTTTGTAAAGTTTTAACATAGCAGTATAGGACAAATTTTCGTATAAATGTGCATAATGAGAGTTATTTTAAGCTTGTGATTGTAAAATTAATACGAATTATTGATAATAGTAGTAGTTAACTAGGAAAAAAAATGTGCATGTGAGGGCATCGGTTCCCCCCCCCTGGGGTGAATTACGCCCCTCCCCGGGGGGGGGGGGTAAATGTTCAAGATGGGTATCTTTCGAAAGGTCTCGTCAATACATTTGAAATGAATGGTTAAATTATAAATCTGTGATACCTTAAAACAAAGTTATCGATTTATTTTATTTTTTTTTAACTTTTAACGAAAAAAAAAACTTGAATTTTTTTTGTTTTTTTTTTTGTTGTTATATTGTTGCTGAGTGAATTTGTATAGGAAAATATAGAAGAAAGTCTTGTGGTGGACACAACATACTAGCTATTGCATGATAAAGTAGAAAGAACATAGTAGTATACATATGAAGAAATACCAATCAATTATGGGAACGCTGTGAAAAGAAAAACATCATTTTTGTTGAAATATAAAAAATTTCTTGCTACTGTAGTCGTCCTCATTCATTGAAGGTATTTTTCATGAAAATATTCAGAATTTTACGAAATTAATTTTTATAAATGGAAATCAATAAATAATGCTTGAAAAAATAAGATAATTTAAACCATAAAGGAAAGAAAATTCCGGTTAATCTGTCCAGAATTTCAGTTCCAAATACAGAATGAATGGATTTCCGAATGATATGATAAAACACTGTGCCTGTTGATTTCTAAAATCGTTATTTTCAGCTAAAAATGAGAATAAAATGAATTTTTTTACATATCAAAATAAGATCTTCAAAATTAACTAAAATTATATAAGTTGATAGTTGGAAATTGCAAAATACAAAAATTCAAAAGATTTTTCTATTAATAATAACTACTAATCAATTACTTAATAAATTATTATTAATTAATAATTATTAATTAATTAATTAATTAATTAATATTATTAATTAATTAATTAAAAATATTTTTTCTTTATAAAATATTTTTCTATCTATTCGTTAAACAACTGTTTAGAAAGCAATATCCAAATTTATTAAAATTATTTGCATTTGACTATAAAAAATGTTCGCCAAATCGTATAGTGACTTTGGCTTTACGCCAAATACTCTAAAGTATTTTATTTTTACTTTCCGACCACTATAGTGAGGAAAGTATTGTAATCATGTCAAAAATCCGAATTTGAAATTTTGATGTTTCTATACGTTTCGAGGTCCAATGAGTCCGTTTTCACTATTTTTGCGATGATGTATGTATGTGTGTGTGTATGTATATATGTATGTATGTGTGTATGTCTGTGAGTGAACACGCTAGCGTCTAAACGCTTTGTTAGAATAAGCTGAAAGTTGGTACGTATATTGTAAGTCACCATAGTACGAACCCTATAGATTTTGGTGAATCTAGCACTTATAGTTTTATTACAGGGACACAAAGAAAAATTCTTCATCATTAAGGCCTGATGATGATGTCGTGTCTATGAAAGTGCAATTAAATGGCTCCGAAGCTGTCGAAGACAGCTTTAGCAGCCTCGACAGCCCTATCTGTATAAAGTAGGTCTACTGGGTCTTCAAAGCCGATATTAAGAAGTTTGGCCTGGATTGCTGGGCAGCTGAAGATGTGTTGGGGAGACAGTGGGATGTCGTCTGGGCAGTGAGGACAAAAGTTGGTGTAACTACGCTGCCCGTCCTCAGAAATCCTCATCCCCTTTAAATGGTTTGTCCTCAGTCTGGTTAAAATAGTTGATAAGGCTCTATCACAGTTCAATTCCGGAATGGAGTTTCGTTTAACTTGTTCACCGACTAGTCTTCTGCCAGCGACGGCATTGGCGTCAACGAGGGTTAGACATTTGGATGGCTGAGGAGAATTACGTGCAGCCTTTGCGAGCTCATATCATTAAGGCCTATGGGGCCAAAATGTTAAAAGTGCGATAGCATCTAAACACCTTATTCAATTGAGTAAAAAATTTATACACATATTAAAGGTCACAGATACTCAATCTGTATAGATTTTGGAAAATTTAGCACTTATAGTTTTTTTACAGGGACACAAAGAAAAATTCTTTATCATTATGGCCTATGGGGCCAAATTTTTAAAAGTGTGATAGCGTCTAAACGCCTTATTAATCTGAGCAAAAATTTTTTACACATACGACATTTTTACACATACGACGGTCACAGTTGCACCAACTGTATAGATTTTGGTGAATCGAGCATTCGCAGTTTTTTTACTGGGGCACAAAGAAAAATTCTTTATCATTATGGCCTATGGGACCAAATTTTTAAAAGTGCGATAGCATTTAAACGCCTCATTCAATTGAGCTGAAAATTTACATGAATATTATAAATCCCTGTTGCACTGACTATAAGCATTTTGGTGAATCTAGCATTTATAGGTTTTTACAGGGACACAACGAAAAATTCTTTATCATTATGATCTATGGGCTCAAAGTTCAGTAGCTTTAAATAAAACATCGTGTAATTTATGGAGAAAAATACTCAAACACTTTATTATGGTTTTCTCTCTTTTGTTTGTTTAACAACTCATCTGTCTTTACTTTATCTACAAAACTGTTAATTACTCAATGTTCGGAAAGTCGAGTTGAGTCACTCCAGATTTTTTTACAGATTATCTACTGGGCCGTTATAAACTTGACCGTTCATTAAACAGTATCAGTAGAATTATTATTATTATTGTTTTAGAATATTCTCACTATGCACTTTGAGGAGATTTTTCCTTGTAAGAATATGTCTTTTAATATTTCATTAAAAAGTTTTAATATTCCTTGATTTTATTTAATTTTTTATCTTAATAGATTCTCTTAGTTTGATTGGATTGCTTATTTGTTTGTTTTTGATTTCCTTCAAATTTGTGTAATTTTATTGAATGAAAATGTTGGCATTATTCTTTAGACTCGAATAATACTATAAAATGTTACTTTAGAAGAAAATATAATTTATATTATTTTATGTAAAAAGGAAAGTTTAGTTCAGTGTACTCCAGGATGTGCAACCCCGATGATAAGGACACAGCAGTCTACTTTGTGAGTACATACAATTTACATTTTTACTTCCAAATGCATTGAGAATATTACTGAAAAAAAAAAAAAAAAAAACATAATAAGGAATGTTTAAAGATTATTTGCTAATTTTTACAAATTTATTGCTTACTCACTTTTTAAATAACTAGAAATAAAAAATTATATGTAGATTACTGTGTCCACACTCTGCCCTATAATGGAGCCTTGCCCGTAGATGAGAGGCTCTGCTCTGTAAGCTTGTAGACGAGAGGAGCCGGGTTCGAACCAAAGTCTCATTCATCGGTCTAGCCGTTCGTAGATTCCCGTGGTTTTCTCCGAATTTCGCGTGTACATGCGTTAGGATCCTTTAGAAAAATTCTCAAAAAGAGTAGTCTATTCGAGCAGTCAAATGACTTTAAACATAACTTAATTTTTTTCCTGTAGTGTAATAGGTTTCTTTAAAAAATTTCTTAGTTTAGCACTAGTGTGACGTAAATTCCACTCAACTCTCAATACTTTGATAAATTTTGGCCAAAACTCATCTTTTTTTTACGTTAGTGGAGAATGCGTAATTACAGTCGACAGCAAAATTATTTGAGCACTGTCAATAATTTCTATATAAAAAAGTACACTTAATACTGTTTTGTTAAATATATCCTTGTCGAATCAAGTTCTTACGGCTGTACAGGAAAACTTGAAAAGCGCATAAAGTCAGGGTACAACTTTCAGCAAAATTGGATGCGTTGATTATGCCATCTAGAGACATTGTTAGTTTCAGATATTTTAGCGGGAAATAACCTATCAAAGATAATATGAAATTTTCGTTGGTAGATGGCAGAAGGAGCCGGTCAATTTTTTTTTTTTTTTTCAAAGCTGAACTCTGCCTTCAGACGCTTTTCTGGAAATTAAAGTTAATGGTGAATACGGTCGCTAAGAACATGATTCGACAAGGATTTATTTAACAAAACAGCATTAAGTGTACTTTTTTTTTTACATAGATATTATTGCTACAGCTCGAATAATTTTGCTGCCGACTGTACAAATACCTATTTAATATTAAACTACAAGTATTTTTTTAGTTTTATAAAATGCACTAATGCTGACACATTTCACATTTTCTGTATTATATCCCCCCCCGACCCCCCCCCCCCAAAAAAAAAAAAAAAAAAAAAAAAAAAAAATTTATTTTTTTAACATTTCGAGTGCTTACCTAAAAATGGAAACAATTTTAAAATTGGGTAAATAATCCTCCCGCCATTTTTTCATAATAAGTGCATCGATTGAAAGAAATGGGGCTGACGAGGAAACAATAAGCGAAAGCAAATGTGGGGGAGAAATCGCAGATTGCGGCAATAACGGATTTAGACGAAATTAAATTTGGGGTTCCATTAAAACGTTGTACATGTATGCAATGATTTTTGTAACATAATCTGCTTTCGAAAATGGGTTTCTAATGTGCTAAAAGTGGAGAGACAGAGGTGGAGAAGTGTATGTTTTTGAAACTCGAGATTAATTCGTTCTGTTCTTACCAGGCGATTCGCCAAATTTTTTATATTGTTGTTATTATTATTATTATTATTATTATCTTAATCTGACCAATTTGTTTTGGATGATCTACTTAATGTTGACGACATTTTTAAAATTCTCTGTTAGATGATATATATATATTATATATATTGTAAGAATTATTAAAATAAATCGTACGTAAATTATTTATTTTTAACAGCTAATTTATATAGAAATAATGCAGCGTAGATGTTACACTGTATTTATCAGAATTTCCCCCACAGACGTAATGTATTTGAATTCTCTTGGATGTCCCTGTATACGAACCATTTTCTTGAGCTCCACGAAAAATTTAGTGTAGCATCTCCATATGATGCACATTTAGAATATCGAGTTTAGATTTTCTGCTACTATTCGTTCTTGAGATATGCTGATAACAGACATACATACACACACACAGTGAGAGAGAGAGAGAGAGAGACCAATCGCTAAAAATCTGTTTTTCGGATTCAGGGGACTTCAAAAGGTGTCAATGTAACAAAATCTCAATTTTAAAAGTTTAACCCAAAACACAATGCTTTTTCTACCATATATATGGGTAAGAGAAAGTAAGAAAATATTTAACATTAAATTATTAAAGAATATAAAAAAAAAAAAAAAAAAAAAAAGTTCAAATGTGGGGATTGATGCAAGAAAGTGCCAAACCACATTTTAAATGAATTAAATCTAACAATGTAATATATTGCTTATTATTGTAAATTATAATGTTCTACATTATGGGCTTGTAAAGCCACTTAGGTGGCAACGTATATAAAAGGTTTCATTTTCGTCCTAAATGTTTCTAGAATGTTTTTGTAGGGAAAAATGATAAGTATAGAATAATAATATCATTACTAAAGTAAAGTCATTTTATTATTCAGAATATGTCATAATGTTAGAAAGAAACTGACAAAAAAAAAAAAAAAAAAAAAAAAAAAAGAAAGAAAGAAAGAAAGAAAGAAAGAAAGAAAGAAATATATATATATATATATATTGATTTGAGTATTTGATGTAACTTTCAAATCGATATTCCTCAGAAGTTCACAAATGTGGCTTAGCTCTCTCTTAACCCGATCCCTTCAAATTATTTTAAAAACTTCAGATTCATCTTTGAAACTTATTCGAATAATTTTGGGTATCGCGAAATATTTTCAAAAATGTACTTAAATTTAGCGTGAGCATAAAAATCCATAATACAACTGAAAATGCCCATCAAACAATTTCTAAGTAGATACGTCCGAATTCTTTTGTGTGTCCATGTAAAAAAAAATTAAGGACTTCTCAAATCATATTCTGTATAAAACACGCTTTTGTGTATATATATATATATATATATATGTTAATCTAATTATGTTTAATGCTGTCTAATGATATTAAAAATGTACCCCTTTTTATATTTATTTATTTATTTATTTATTTATTTTTGTATGGGCTATTATAAATGTGTACCAATATATGAATTTTTCGTTAGACTTCAATTAAAAATACATAAATACATAAATAAATAATTCTGAAAACAGACACATACAGAGAACAACCGCTAAAAACCTAATTTTCGCATTCTGGGAATTTCAAATCGTGTAGATATAGAAAAAAAGTAAATTTGACCTAAAACAATACTTTCTCTACCATATAAGTGAAAAAAAAGTTAAATACTATATTCTGCAGCCTATGCTTATCTTTCCATGATTAACTTCCATTAACATTTATTTTTGTTGGAAAGACCAGGCATTTTAAAATTCAATGGATAGAAAGAGAAAATAAAAAGAAAAGAATGGCTTAAGCTGTCCATTTCTAAAGAGAAACTGGATGCCTATTTATATTTAGCGATTTTATTTCTGCCCTATTCGTTGAAGCCAGTGAAATAACGATGATTCATAGTTTTCTTTTTCTTCTTCTTTTTTTTTTTTTTTTTTTTTTTTTTTGAACTTCCCAAAGTCTGATTTAAAAAATCCTATTAACTCCTTTTCAAATACAATACGCTCTGTTTCTTAATTGAAAATAAATAGCTGTAATATTAAATCAGGGTTACTATTTTTAAAGCAGTATGCTTTAAGGTGCTTATTTTCTTACTGGGATTACTTTATTTTTTGTTTCCCTTATTATTTAAATAGAGGATGTATGTATTTTATAAAAAGAGAGATGATTGCTTATTTTGACTTAAAATCGGCCGACTGTTAGGAGGGCGATAAAGCCAAGCCTCGAAATCCTTTGAGCCGAGTGGAAGTAATGCCGTAAGTTGTTTACTTTGAAGAAAAATGAATTGACTTGCTTATTCTAGGATAACGATTTAATAACACCTCGGTGTCTTTTGAATACAATTTTGTTCAAGTATGTCTTAATTAATTTTTGGCCCAATCGAACGAAACAATTTCGAATTTAAAAAAGCTATAGCTTTCAATTACTTTTCAAATGAACATTTTAATTTCGTGTGCATTTAAAAAGGTTTTTATTGAATATTTTTTGCAACACTTGACTATAAGTAAAAGTACTTTAATTTTCCAACAGTGGTTTGAAATGAGGGGTGAAAGGAATTCATAATTTATTAATTAAGGAAATTGTTTTATAGAGAATTGTAACTAATTGAGAATTGTAACCTATAGAGAATTGTAACTGGACCTATAGAGAATTGTAAACTGTAACAAAAGGAGAAGAATCATGCAAACAATATATAGATTATGAAAAAGTTTTACAGCGATGTAGAGTAACAAACAAATGGTCTGTATGAAAATAAATGGGTTTAAGCTCAAAAGAAAAAAAAATCTGGTGTGAAACCACCACACGATTTCCATTACCCACTATCACACGTATTATATGCATTTTTGAGAGATTATGTGATCAGAAAACATAAAAGTGACCTAAAGAAGTAGAAACCTAAAATTTTTCCGGTAAGAGAAACTTATAAAGACATATAAAACAAAGCTTACATATAGAGAGGTAAAAAATAAGAGAAAAAAATGGTAGAGTTATTTTTTGAAACACAAATTTCCGAGATTTGAAGATGATCTACCTAAGAAGAAAGACTGTTAATTTTCCTCTAATAACCACGTAATATACGAGAAAGAAATGGATTTATATAAAAATTTTCAAGAAAATCGTTAGAGCCGTTTTTGTGGTACAGACTTACGACCCCACTTCCGGTTTTTCAATTTTCACCAAAATTTGGAAATTTCATCTGTACACCAGACCTGTCTTAATTGTGAAGTTTTGTAGTTCTATCTTTATTAGTTTTGGAGATATGATAGCCAGAAGATTCCACACATACATGCGCACACACACACACACACACACACCAATTGCCAAAAACCACTTTTTTAGACTCAGGGGACCTTAAAACGTGTAAATCAGGTGGAATCTCGATATCGAATTTTTGGACCAAATACAATACTTCCATTACCTACGGTAGTAGGGTAATGGAAGTAAAAAAGTTTAATTCAAAGATTATCGGACAGTTACAAAATAATGTTTTTTGGTAGCAACAAAAGTGCACGTGCTGGGATGTAATTAAAATAATTAAATAAAATAAATTCTGTTCCATTAAAGCATGCCAAAATCATTGAAAAATATTTCATGACAATAAAATAGAATTTTTCCCTTTGACCTTGTATACGACTTTCACATAGCCAAAATCATTCAAAAAGCTTTTCATTTAGAAATTCTGCATGCCTATCATTGTAAACATGCCTATTGCGATGACATTTAACAGAAAGAATCCGAATTCTTTTGTGCATGGTATATAGAGTTTATTAATTTCATACGTACTATAAAATATAGTATACTTAGCTGAGTTAATAATGTTTAATGCAGACGGAAATAATTCTCGAGTCATTATTAGTCATAAAATGTAACTGTGCTTCGAGTAATTTGGTAACATAGCCACTCTATATCGAAATTATTTTGTGTGGTCATGTAAACGAATGATGAATGTCTTCATACTTTATTTTACAAGAAATATGGTTTTGTGCA
This sequence comes from Salticus scenicus, assembly GCA_963930645.1. Classification (NCBI taxonomy): domain Eukaryota; kingdom Metazoa; phylum Arthropoda; class Arachnida; order Araneae; family Salticidae; genus Salticus; species Salticus scenicus. The sequence continues at coordinate 294,047,622 of OZ005655.1, read as the reverse complement.
TATAAAGGACATATTTCTATTAAATTTTTTATGGTTATGTTAGAAATTTACTAAGGAGAAATTCCGCATACAGACGCAATGCATTTGAAATATTTTGCATATCTTTACACACGGACCATTTGTTCGATTCCCAGTAAAGTGTTGCAAGTGATACCCTAGAATAATATAGATTTAAAATATCGAATTTGTACGTGTACGTAAAGGCTCATATCTTCTATGATATGTCAATGCACCAAAACTTCATGTGAGAAATATGACAATAAAATCATGCTGTTTCAATTCGGATTCATATCTGCCTAGAGGGTGCGCTGCTATTACCCATTTTCTGGATTTTTCAGATGGCTACACACAGAGAAAGGATTTGATTAAAACTACAAACAGTGTTTTATTGAGGTTATTTCGTTGTCATTAGAAGTAAAAAATAAGGAGTAACTCCACTCGACTTTTCGAACATTAAGTAATTAACGGTTGTTTAAAAGATTTCTTCTTTGTGTCCATGTAAAAAAACTATAAGTGTTAGATTCACCAAAATCTATACAGTTCGTGCGACGGTGACCTATAACATGTGTGTAAATTTTCAATTTATTCGAATAAGGTGTTTACATGCTATGGGCTCTTTAAACAATTTGAGCCCACAAGACATAATGATTATGAATTTTTCTTTCTGTTTCTATAAAAAAAAAAAAAAAACTGTAAGTAGTAGATTCATCAAAATTAATAGGGTTCGCGCTACAGTGGTATAATATAAGTACCAACATTCAGCTCAATCATCAGCACCTTTGACGGCACTGCTGAAGTACGTTTCATATAACAGCTTATATTTCCATTTAATATTTATAAATTGAGCTATATTAGTTTTGTTCAATAAAATATATATTCAGGGACAGTTTTTATAGTTTTTGATACATTTTTTTTTTTTTTTTTTTTTTTTTTTACAAATTTGAAATCTCAAAATTGTATTTTCTCAGTTTGAATTTTTTCATAAATTCATGACCTTCAAAATGCTCAAACTTCTTCAGATTTTTAAGAAAAATTTAAGATTTTTTTTTTAAATGTTTAATAGAAAACCCATTTAAAAGAATTAGGGATGAGTTTTGAATTTTATGAATTAGTTTTTGAGAAAAAAATTAAAAAGTGCTATGTAAAAATTTGGAAAATAAACCTGATTTTTGTTATATTTTTATTTTTTATATTTTTCCTTTTTAAGATATCGCAAAATCCATCCCTAATTCTTTTAGGTAGGTTCTATTAAACGTTCAATATATATATATATATTAAGCCTTTTTAAAAATATCTGTAGAAGTTTAATCATTTTGAAGCTCATGAATTCATGTAAAAATGCAAACTGAGAAAACACAATTTAAAGATTTCAAATCTGTAAAAAATGTATCAGTTACCATAGTAAATGTTGCCTGTATATTGTCAGACCTCTATTGAACGAAGTCGCTAAATCCAGCAAAAAAGTTCGTTATATGGAAAATTCGTTAAATAGAGATGCTTTATAATATACAAAAACAAATTTTTAATTTATAAATACTAAACATCATGCATAAAAGTATTAAATTACACTCTTTTTAAATAAATTACATATTCTTTTGCTGTAATTTATTAATTAAAAAAAATAAATAAATAAAAAGAAAGATGAATAAATAAATAACAAATAAAGATAAAACAGCATTAAAGTCCAGAAAATACATCGTCTTGTTTTTAAATACTTTTTTTTCTTTTTCTTTTTTCTTTTTCTTTTTATTTTAAAATACTGTGTACATAAAATTATTTTCTTACAAACATTTATGATATTACCGTCATTAAATAGAGCAACAATTATTAGGAATACATACCAAATGTGTTCTTCATTTAAATTAGTGAAATAATCCGTTAATTTCGCCTGTGTTGTTTGTTTGCGATAAGCTCTGCTAATTAAACTGTAACTATAGATGCATGCTAACTATCGATGGCGCTTTTATATAGAATGTTCTAGTAGAAAATTTTGCATTGGCTAGAATATAACTACTTTTCTTCTGAGTTTATTTTGCTGTCATTTATTATATAGTCCAATAGGAAATCGATGACTCAACCTATTTTCGTACATTTTTAGATCAGTCGATTACTGTAAGTCGATTTTTATTTTTATTTCCCTTCTTTCTTTCTATTTTCTTATTACTTCCTTTTTCACATTTGTGTGATTTTTGTGCACTATTAGTTTGCCATCTTTTTTTTTTTTTTTTTTTACTTACAAAATAGCGGCAGTAACTTTCTTTACACTGAATTTTACGGTCTCTAATAGGGTTTAAATTGTCTCACGTGTTTTGTCTTTATTCAGCAATTTTTCATTCACATGATATGTGGTACGGAAATCGACGATGCTCAATAAAATCTATCGTGCTCAGAATGTATGAGAATATTTAATAAAAATAAATAAATAAATAAATAAAATAATTTTCCTTTATATTTTAAACATTTTTTTTTTTTTTTTTTTTTTAATGTGTTTGTATTTTTCAAAATTACATAGTATTAAGTAATCATTAGATTTTATTAAATTAATATCATTATTATTTAAGGAAGAAATTACTATATGAATAAGTTTTTTATGCTAGTTTATTAAAAATAATAATAAGAAGAAGAAGTTTATTAAAAAGAGAAGTAAAAAGGAAACTTTTCACTTCGTATCTTATATTTCGGGAAATATCTTAATTTTTGAGGGAGATCTGAATTATCTAAAAGTAATTTACGATAGTACGAGAAAGGGAGGGCGGAAGTAGGGGAAATAAAAAAACGAAGAAGGCGTTAAATGGTGTTTTTAATTAGAGAAATAATTATAAGAGAGGATACTTAAAAAAAGATGCGAGAGATAAAAATAATCTTTTTTTTTTTTTTTTTTTTTTCTCCTTAGGGGGAATTTTCTTTTGTAGTTTTACAACAAAAATGTTGTTTCGGCAAAAGAATTTTGTCGCGAATAAATTAATTAATTACAGAATTTCTCTGTCGCATCTAACAATTGAGCCGTGAAAGGTTTAGCTTTGAACTTAATGTTTTATTAATAGGCTTGCTTTTGTCGCAGATTATTTAAATCAAATGTATTCTTTTGTAGTGAAATGCCGTTCATTCACTGCGACTTTCTATTTCTTTCTTCAACGTTGATTTGGGTTTAACGAAGTCTATGTTTTGAATAAAAATACTGCTACAAAGTGTTTTTCCTTTTTCAAATAGTTTTATCTATAGGGTAGATCAATAAATGATTTTTGGTCTAAATTTTGAAATTGAGTTTTTCCTATAATCAGACGCCCAGAGGTGTACCTAAATAAGAAAATAAGGTTTTTTTAGCGGTTGCTCTGTATGAATGTCTGTGATCAGCATAACTGAAAAGAACTAAATAAATGAATAAATATTAGCAGAAAATCGAAATTCCGTATTATAAATATTTATTATAGGGTAACATTACTTAAAACTTTTTATTGCGATTGGACAAGAGGTCTGTATACAGGGATGTACAAAAATTTCAAACAGATTACGCATGTAGCTCGCAATTTCCGTTGGTACATTTCAACAACTTTAGACTACACTAAACATAATGAAATCAATATATATTTTTTATATGTAAAAGGGGCCACCTTACAGGGCCTTTTTTCACAGGACCACGCGAAATAATTTGGAACTATTAGAGGAGGCGATCGTTGAAAGAGGCTCAAGTAAACTGAGTTATACATTTTTTTAAAAACTATACTAAATTTAAATCGCTATCTGGTGCGTATAAAACATATAAACATTATACAGGTCTACACAAAATGAGTCGAATAACTCTTTTTTTATTGGAGTAATTGATAGAAGCATTTTATTAAATCACGTCACGTACAATAAAACTGACAATAGAAAAGTTTTCACATTTGTAGCCAACAAAGACTAATGGGAGAAAACTTCAGCGCGGTAACAGCTTAACCAATTTTATATGAGAATTAAGATTTGAGAAATGTACAGAAATTCTCTTATTAAAATTCAGTTTCAGAGAAAGTATTGTGTGTGCCACGTGATATTATTTTTCTATTTTACTTTTCGAACACTATAGTGAGGAAAGTATTGTAATCATGTCAAAAATCCGAGTTTGAGATTTTGGTATTTCTACTAGTTTTGAGGTTCCCTGAATTCATATTTACTATTTTTATGATGATGTATGTGTGTATGTATGTGAGTGAACACGATAGCGTCTAAACGTTTTGTTCGAATAGGCTGAAAGTTGGTACGTATGTTATAGATGTTACCATAACACGAATCCTATTGATTTTGGTGAATCTAGCACTTATAGTTTTTTAACAGGGATACAAAGAAAAGTTCTTTATCATTATGGTCTGCGGGCCCAAATTCTTTAAAGTGCGCTAGCGTCTAAATGTCTTATTCCACTGAGCTGAAAACTTATACACATGTTATAAGTCACCAATCTTTTTTTTTTTTTCTTTTTTTTCTTTTTTTTTTTTTTTTTTTTTTTTTTGGGGGGGGGGGGGTTGTACGTATTGTGAAACGAAAAAAAACTCCCCTTTAAACCTAATTTTCGTCTTGATCACTACAGATTTGTAGATGAGTCTTACATCGAATGGCATTTTTTAAAATGTGGAACGTGTTAAACAAGAGAGAAAAATCAAGCATATTACATAGATTATAAAAACCTTTAAACTATATTTACTCGTTACATCGTTTAATTTTCAAATGCAATTTTACCTCCATAATAACACCTTAATATATATATTTTTTTCTTTTCTTTATGAGAGAAGAAATCTCTCAAAAATTACCTCTACATATTATTATAAAACACGAGGAAGCAAAAAAATCATCTTTACAAATTTATTTCTAAAGAGAAGGCATTGAAAAGATTGTTTTTCTGTAGCTTAGTATATAGCCCCAAAACTGCATACGCACTGTGCACTCAAAATTGCCTTCATAACACCGAAAATCTACATTAAGAAGCCACAGTGAACATGAATGACATATATCAGTTTCAAGACATTCTATAGAAATATTAACGAAAATTAGAACGCAGAGCAGACGGACGGACAGATACAATACCCAAGTCATAATCATTTTTAAACATTGCTTGAAAATGTTAAAAAAGAAAAAAAAAAAGATCTGAAAATGATCTTTAAACAATTTCTGATTATCTACGTAATGTATATGAATATTTTATATTTTTGCGTGGTTGTGAACCAAATATTAATGCTAATGATACCATATCATACAGAAAATATGTTTTTGTGCATATAAATATTTTGTGCAACACAAGGTACAAATAAATATTCCTCACAGAACGTAATGCATTGGAATTGTTTTGCGTTCTCCTGGAGACAACTCAGTCGCGATATTCATAGAATTTTCAATAAGTATTATGCCATAGAAAATTAAAGTAACATTGATTCAAGGAATCAAATATATTTAGGGAAATTACAGAGCGGACAGACCGACAAACAGAAGTAATTAATATTTTTTCAAATTTGGTGGAAAGGGTTAACAATATTAGTAAAATAGATTTGCGAATTATTTTGAAAGCTTTCTTAAAAGTTAATAAATTGTAATACTTCCTTTACTTTTTTTAGATTATATATATATGAATATTCGTCTTCTTTTTTCAAATATAAATAAAAAAATTCTGATCAAATAATTAAAAAAAAAAAAAAAAAAAAAAATTAAGTCAACTAGTTACCAGATTGGCTTTTGTGGGCTGTTGTGGCGAATTAGTCATCTGCTTATTTTTCGTTCTTATTCTTATTGTTATCATAAAACATATATATATATATATATATATATATGTATGTATGTATGCAGTGGCGGATCCAGAACTTGACTTTTGGGGGGGGCTAAGATTTTTCAAAAGGTTGTTCTAGACCAATAAAAAATTTACAAATGCAATATTCAATTGTGAATGTCAGTGTTTTGGGGGGGGCTTCAGCCCCCTAGCCCCCCCCTTAAATCCGCCACTGTATGTATGTATTTTTTTTTTTTTTTTAACTTTTTCAGACATTGCAGAAGATGAAACCAAATATCACATGAAGAGCTAGAAAGAACTACGAATAAACATTTCTCAAAAAATTAAGCACACTTTAATGAATACATACAACATCAATACTTTTTCAAGGACATAGAATGAATGTTGCATGTAAATTAGGTGTTATGTCTGTCATACTCTATGCAATTTGCTAAAAATTTACAGTATGCTATGCCCAATAACACCCAAAGGACGTGTAATTTATGTCAAACTCAATAAGAACTAGTAATATAAAAGAAAAATTTTTAAAGTCAATTCCTACTTACAAACACTATCGAAAAAGTTTTTTTTTTTAATAATTTTGAATTAGAAAATAAGAAGCGCTCGTGAAAAATGAAATAAAAATAATTATAAGATAAAAAAAAAAAAAAAAAAAACTTTTTATATCCCACGTTTTAAATTTTCTGATGAATCATAGAGCTCTTATCAATGTGCATAAAATTTGGGGGGGGGGAGGGCAACAATTAAATTATAGCTAATATTTTAATCGCTATAATAACGCTATTAGGATGTTATTATTTTCACATTTTTATTAATTATAAGAAAACTAATAAAAAATTCGAAAATCGGACTTCGAAGTATAGTGTTGTCACTGTATTGTTCTGAGCAATCCTGAAAGTTTAAAATTGCTAGCTAGTCCGGAAGTTAGTTAAAAATCGTTTGCGAGATTTGTACAAGATATATATAGGGAGAGTGTGAACTAATAGTAGGAATTGGAAAAAAAAAAGGGAGAAAAAAAAGACAAACATACTTTTAAAAACTATAAATATATTGCAAATATTTTTAATTTCGTTTGACTTCATTGACATCCTATTTTTAATACGATTTAAAATAATGAGAAAATAAGCAAACAATTTCCATGAATGCATTTTATTCGTCAAATATTCTATCAATATCTCACATTACAAACCCACTTGACAATTTCCAGGTGCCGGATTCTAATCTCAATTCAGGCATGGATGTTTACCGTAATTCAGAATCCACTTTTATTGTGCAATAAAAATAAAAAAGTATAGAGGGAGTTCCATCCCAATGTAACCACAAAATATATAAAAGACATTTCATACAATCAGCAGAGAGCAGCTGTATTTTATGACGAATAAAAACTTGATAAGCAAATGTGATTAATTGCAAAAACTCACAACAACTGTTTCGGATCGAAATACTGGAAAAAGACCCTTCATGAGAAAAGAGAAATAAGACAGAGTGCTGAAAGAAAGCAGCAACGCACTTCACATGATAAATTTCGTACCTGCTATATCTTTTTCTTTTCATTTTACTGTCAAAGGGTCGACCTGAAAATGAAAGCATGTAATTGTTCCTTCAATTAATCCACTTATTTACTCATTCGTGATGTGTATGGTTGAATGATTCTTAAGAGTAGTTCTTTTAAAAGCTACTTCTATTTCCTAAAATTGGTAGAAATTAAAATTTAAAAGACTTTTAAAATAAACTTAATTATTTTCACTCGGTAGCTAATGGCTGATATCTAATCTGAAGCATAACATAGGAATATTTCTGATTAAAATTTAGGTGAAATTTAATATTCTAATATTACATGTAATTTAAAAAGAAATAAATAACTGAGAGGTACATCACACTCTGTATCAATTTCCTTGAATAATATATGTCTTTCATGACATTTTAAACTTATTTATAAAAATGATAGCTGATAAAGAAATCAAACTTTTTTAATTTCGTGGACAGCGTTAAAAATTCATAACACAGATAAAAATGCACTTTTAGCAATTTCCATTTATTTTCTATAGTTTAATTGAAGTATTTAAAATATTTAAAAATCATTATGTCTCGTAGTTAAATTAAATTTTAATCACATTAAAAACTGAGACTGACAATATGCACTAAAAATATACAATTTTAAACAATAAAAACACAAAACACAAATTTAAACGTTTCGAGCCTTATACAGGCTCCACATCAGTAAAAAACCTCAAATGCAAATGCAGAGAAGAACAACAGACTTTTTCATTAAGTGAGTACTACGTATTCATCGGGAACTGCGCATGCCTCATTAAGGGGTGAAAAATGTTGATTTGTGTACCAGCCTACCAGGAAAATTCTAGAATGATAATTTAAACAGTTAGATATGATTATTTTAGTACTGTTAAAATCAGGTAAATGGTCAGTTTCTATGGCATGCTGTACAATTTTCGAACGTATATCACGGTTTTTGAAATTTGTTTTATGTTCCTTAATTCGAGTATGAAGAGAACGGCCAGTTTGACCAATGTAAACAGAACTACAAGATTTACAAGGGATTTGGTACCGCGCTCAAATAGGCAGGGAGCAATCAAGCTAAAATAAGGCATGGGTACTGATGCAATTTGGTGCCCCCCTCATGCCTGTTAACTTTAAAAAAAAAGAAATAAGAAGAAAAGAAAAGAATAATAGGAAATATGTAATATTTTTGCATAGAAAAACATCATAAATATATGGTATAACCTGCTCATCATGTTGGAACAACAGGGCCAGGGAAAAACATTGTAATAATAAATAAATTATTGTTATAACAGGAAAAAGGCCGTACCCTTATTACAAATAAAATTTAATTTTTAATCATTGCATTTTAGGGATAATAAAAATAACGAGAGTTTTCTTTATTAACAGTCATATTATTTATATTTAATTCTTCATTCTTATTTATCCTAACTTCATTATTGGAAACATTTTCCAGAGAACGAGAGTTTTCTAGTTTTCTTCATTGTCAATCATATTTTAGCATCAGTTCACTATTGATAAAATATCTGTTTTCATCTAGCAAATTGAAATCAGTGTCATTATTTTAAAACCACTGTCATAGTCTTTTGTCGTTGACACTTTCGCTTGTATTTTATCAGTACCAACAGCAATAGCTTCTTGATTTTTTCTCAAATACTGTTTCATACTTCTTTTTCATTCTTTATGCTTTTAAAGCAGTACTGCTGTAAAGCTCTCATTTGAGTACCGGACTAACATATTAAGAGTGAATGCTAAATTAACACATGAGAGAAAAAAAAAAAAAAAAGAAAGGAAAGGAAAAACATGATCGAGAATGATCTCTGAGCATGCGATTTATTAACAAACGAACTCGGTCTCCATGCAGTTACAGTGAAAAGTGAAGATTGCATAGTTAATACAAGGGATTTGAAGTTAGCATTCGCAGTCGCAACCTGTAAATAGAATGAATTCATTACGATATCTGGTTTGTAAAGTTTAAATTCTTCTATGTCGTATTATACCTTCAAATCAAAATCCACAAACTATCCACTCTACTTTGTAACTTGATTAATAATAATAATAATAATAATAATAATAATAATAATAAAGTAAAACTTAGAAAGTAAGTATTATTAAGCTTTTTAATGGACCGAAACCGAAATTTATTAAAATATCATCATTTTATTGAGCAATATTAATTTAATATAAATTTGTTATTACCTGAGCAAAGAAAGTAAGACTACTTTGGTGCCCCTAAAATTGTGGTGGGACTTGGACCCGCAGGACCTTTCATTAATCAGGTCCTGCAAATAGACGAATATTCACCGTCCAAAGCACAAAATACTGTACGATCTCTGCTGACCATGCATCTAAGCATTCGAAAGATATCGTCAGCCATTTCACAATCAAAGGTGTCTAACTTTTCATAATGTTAAAAAGACGAAGGAACGGATCGATACTCGTACAAGCTAAAATGAGACACGTAAAGTCTATATACCAATACAGTTATTAATCTTTAATCGGTAAATTGTGAAAAGTTGTCCAGCGCGTTTGCACATGTATTGCCATCTAGCAGCAACCGATCAAAATAAAACAACGTCTGTTGACTTTTTTATAACTTGATGTTGAACGACAGCGACGATGACAAATAACAGTCATTTCTCAAATAACAAAGTCCTATGGACATCTAGTAAAGATTCCAGAGTTCTCGTAGTTGTCATATTCTGAAGAAGGTATAACTTGGCATTCTGAGAATGTAATATTTAGAAAGAAACTTACGGCGCATTGTTTTTAACTTTTGTTTTTAACTTTTGTTTTTAACTTTTATTTACTAAGGATGTCGTACTCCCACCGCTTTTTCTACTGTAGCCAAAAATAAGCTTCGGTTTAAATACGTGTTATGGCTGAGGACAGAACACATATTTAACTACTCTAATAACATACGATTATTTCTGTGTATAAAACAGATAAGTACGTATTGATTTGCAGAAAACATTTCAAAGTTTAAGGATGCAGATTTTTTAAAACGTGTAAATTAATTCTATTTATTAAAAATTGTACCGGTGAATTATATACTGTGTACCTCAAAACTCTCAAGAAATTTGCACATTTAAAAATAATGCGAAAACTTTTATCTCAACAGATGGACATCTCAAGAAAATTTCCATATTTTTCTGAAAATATAAAAACAGAGATATATATTTCTAAAAAATTGAAATATCAAAATCATTCTGAATTTTTTTTTTTTTCTTTTTATGAAATTTTTGTAATTTTCCAAACTTAAATGGCTGCGGCATTCAGTGACGCAATGACGATGGTGTTCCTTTTTCATCAATGGCGGGGGCTGTAGGGGGCGTGTCGTCATTGATGGGCATCAGGGCGCGCGCGCCGGGTAGGCCGGAGGGGTGCCGGGGCGTCCGCGACAGCTGTTTCCCAGCTTTCGTCCAATACGGGCGCACGATCGATCTGCTCATTGAGCCCGGACGCCCCTATGAATGAACTACAATTTCTTGCCGCCAGCTCCTCAGCTGCGCCCCATCCCGTCAACAAATAGTTGAGAATTCATTTTTTTTTTCTTTTCTTTCTTTTCCCCAATGTTTCTTATGTTCCACAGCACTAAAATATTTTTTTTGTATTTTCTATTTCCGTATAAATTTTTATTACAAACGATAACATTTCATTTTCATTTAATTCTGGATTTTTCCCCCATTCATATATGAAATTTTTGATGACACTTTTTATTTTTTAATTACTTAAAGGTTGTGCGCTCATAACCTTGAACAAGTCTATGAAAAATCGATAAATGCACAGTTGCGGATTTTTCTGTTTTTTTTTTTCTGAAAGATGTAACATTTCTAATTTTTTAAAAGACATTTTTAGTAACAGCTCTCTACTAATTGTTGGTAGTACTACTCCCATTAAAGGTATTAGAACATAATCTAATAAGAAATTAATGGTGGCTATTCTATAAAATTGAACCTAAAAATTTGCAACTATGTAAATGCGTTTCCTAAAATCGATTTTTGATTGTCTTAGTTTAGGTGAAATTTTGCGTGGAAAAATGCATCGAATAGAATTTTGAAAGCTAAGTTAAAATTAATAACTCATGAATGCGCAAAATCATTTTGTAAGGCATTGAAAGCATTCATGAGTTAAAATATCAACATTATGCCATTCAAAATAGAAATCGTAATTTTAAGAAGTTTTTAAGTGCAGTTTTTTTTTTTCCCCATATTTTTTTCCCCATATTTTTTCCCCATATTTTTTTTTTTTTTTAAATGAAATGTTTTTTAGATTTTTCATATAATGGTGTTATTTTTTATGTATGTTTAACAGACTTTACATTTTGAGTTTTATGAGTTATTTTGAAAGTTGCTTTTGGTACAGTTTCAAAAGTATAAAAACAATTAAAAATTTCCAAAATTACATTTTTTTTTTTTTTTTTTTTTTTTAAGTATGTTTTTGCATTTTAATAGAAATAGATTTTTTTTGTATTAGATATAAAATATTTCCTTAAAAAAAAAAAAGGTGGGGAGGTGGGAAGAAATCCAAAAAATATTTTAATATAGCTTATTTATTTATTTTAAAATTCTTTTAGATTTTTTAAAATATATTTTAAGTTTTTTTTTTAATTAAGTTATTAAGTTATCAAGTTATTTTTTTCTTTTATCACTGTAAGTTATTAATACATAGGTTATGGTTTTGAGCAAAATTTGATTCAAGGGAATTGAAGGCAAAATTTATTTTTTAAGAATGAAACAAATATTTGCGATAAGTTTAATAAATAACTTTCAATAATATTTTAAAAGTATATAATTTTAAAGAAAATATTTGCACGTTTTTTACGAAATACAACCATAAAAAAAAAAAAAAAAAACTTCTCTAAAGCAGTTTGTCACAAAAAAAAAAAAAAAAAAAAAAGAAAAAAGAAAAGAAAAGAAAGAAAGAAAGAAAAAACAAAAGTTGCTGAAAGAGGGATAGGATTTTTTTACTTCTGAAATTAGGAAAAGATGAATAGAATTTATACTCATTATCCATTATCGGATTTAACATACTAAACAACAACAAAATATCGTTTCTCAAACGTTCCTTTGCATTAGAAAGGAAAAGAAAAGAAAAATACATATATCAATTTTAACAAATGTTACTTTACAAGTTATTTTGCAAGTTTTGCAATTTAAATAAAATATATAACATTATATAATTTTCGACGGGAGATCAACATTTTTTTTAACTGTATGTTATGGAACTTCCTCATTTATTAATGGTATTCGTGAAAACGACGCTTTTTTGCTTTCTGAAAGAAATAATGCTATCGTCCTAATAAATCTACCTAGTACAGATTTTAATTTAGTGTCGAAGGCCTTCTATATTTAGAATATTGCTTCGAAGTTTCTCCAAAAGCTAGACAAATCTCAAAAATATATGTCGGCAAATATGTAAATTAATTTCATGTTGCTACAAAATTGATATTCATCCAATGGTTAAGTTTATCTAAGATTGTGTCAAATGACGGAATTTTAAGTTACTTGACATAATTATTCGCCATAATTATAATAGTTATCTTTTGATATAAATATAATATAAAAGCGTTTTTTTTTTTTTTTTTTTTTTTTTTTTTTTTTTTTTTTTTAAGAAAAGAAAAGAAAGAAAAATTCCTTCGTTTTAAAGTATGAAGTTGCGTTTCTGAGCAACAGTTATTGTATCAATTTCTTAAAATTTCTTTCGCATTTTTTCTCTCGATTTTATTTTAAATATATTTTTACGTGTTTCCGAAGCGAACAAATAAAATAAAATAAAATAAAAATAAAGAAAACAATTTTTATTTTGAGAGACCTATTTCTGATAGATATAGGTCTCGTCTCCCAATTAAAAGACCCTATCTTTACCTTTCCTTTTTGATGACAGAAAAGGGGAAACAGGCATATTTAAAGTTATCATGTTTAAAGTTATTGAATGACTTTCTGATAAAAACTTCTAAATTAGCAAACTTCGTATGGAGAGAAGGGAGAGCAGGAAATTCCATGCTTCAGTGCAGTTCTATGATAAAAAATAATCTAGTAATGAAAAGCTTTTTTTTTTTTTTTTTTTTTTTTTAATAAAATATTTATAAAATTAACCTGTTTCTTTCAGACATAATAGAAAAAAAATTCTTTTGTCATTTTTTGGTATCATGTTAATATAAACGGTTTGTAACTGGTGGCATAAAGAAAAAAAATATTATCAACTTTAATTTATTTTTTGTTACCGTTTGTTTAAAAAAGTAATTTGTTGGAAATTACATTATATATAAAGTATAGTTATTGTACATATTTTTCATGTTTTTAAATTATTATTTGTTTATATTCTGCAATATATATTTAATTTTGATTCTTTTTATTTAAATATTAATATCAATTAAATGTTTAAACGCGTAATATTAAACAGACGTATAAATAAATAAATACATAAATAAATAAATATACATATATATATAGATAGATAGATACAGGGTGTCCCATAAGTCTCTAGACATTTTAAGTATTTATAACTATTGAACGAATTGATAGAATTGAACGCTCATCTTTTGCTGATATTTCCATTGTTCAAATGGTACCTCATCCCCTTAATTATTTTATATTTTAAAATGAAAGGAAAGTACTGCAATTACTTCAAAAATTGGCTACGAAATTTTGGTGTATTTATGTATTTGGATACATTTTTACTTTCCAAACATGCATAGGTAAGGAAAGTATTGTAATCATGTCAAAAATCCGACTTTGAGATTTTGGTGTTCCTACACGTTTTGAGGGACCTTGAGTTCATATTTGCTATATTTGCGATGATGTATGTATGCATGTGTGTGTGCGAGTGAACACGATAGTGCTTTGTTAGAATAAACTGAAATTCGGTGCGTATGTTATAGGTCACCCTAGCACGAACCCTATTGATTTGGGTGAATCTAGGACCTATAGTCTTTTTACAGGGACACACACACACACACACACACACACACACACACACAAATTCTTTATCATTAAGGCTTAAAAGACCAAATTTTTTAAAGTGCGATAATGTCTAATAGCCTCATTCGATTGAATGGAAAATTTATACACATGCTATAGGTCATCGTTGCACGAATCGAACAGATTTTCACGAATCTAACACTTATATATTTTTACAGAGACACAAAGAAAAATTTGTTATCATTATGAACTATGGGCTCAAATTATTTGAAGTGCAGTAGCGTAAAATTAACAATGGAGAAAAATACTCAAACACCCTGTTATAATTTTCCCTTTTATTTATTTAACGACTTCTCTTACTTTCATTTATTTATGCAACCGTTAATTGCTTAACGTTCGGAAAGTCGAGTGGAGTCACTCTGGATTTTTTATTAAGTGCATGGGTTTGAGAGAGAGATCGCTTTATTCGTAATTCGTGCAATACCCCTAAAACGCTATCATTTTGTACCTTTTTTACCCCATGAAATTGAATACCCTAAACTTCAAATTGATTTCATGCTGTTCTGTACTTTTTTCTGTTTTTGTTAACACAATTTTTTTTTTATTTATTGTATAATTATTGAACATAATGTCTGATATGAAATGTAAATATGTTTGGTTATAAAATAGCTATACTTCGATATCTATCCTCAGGAAAAAAAAAAAAAGAAAAGAAATCATAATGCAAGTTAGGGCAAAAAATATTCACCATCGTGAAATAATATATTATAAGTTTTCTCATAAGATTTTTCTTTCTTATGCTAAGGTTAAAAAAAAAAAAAAAAAAAAGAGAGAGAGAGAGAGAGAGAGAGAGAGATTTATAGTTTTATTGAAGATATCATCAATTTATTTTCTATTATCTAATGAATCACATCGACATCTCATAAATCATGACATTCCAAAAATAATAATAAAAAGAAGAATGGTTATAAAAATTGAATTTTTTAATCACAAATGTTATAAAAACAAAAACAACAAATAATAATAACAGTAATAATAATAAACTTTTTCAACCTCAATGTATCTAAATCTTTTTACGTAACTATACCATGTTCTATGGAAAGCATGCTTTTATGCATATTAATAACTAGCTGACCCGTCCGGCTTCGCACTGATGAACAAATTTTAGTTAAAGATGGATTGATATGTAAAAAATCAAGAAATATATCAGTTTATATGTTATAGTCAGGCAATATTATTAACTGGAAAGTCAAAATATAATTTTACAATTATTTTTTTTAATTAGTTGTTAAATGTTGGCAATTTTTACTTAATGCTATTTATTTATTTATTTCATAAAAAGAAACATTTCTTTACTCATGAATAAAAGATATTGAAAAATAAACCTATGACATGGAAATGTTTTTGATAAAATTGACGTCATAATAGCTTTAATTATTATTTATTTGTTCATTTCGCAAATATATTTAATTTTTTCCATAATTGATTATTATTTTAATAAATTATATTAAAGGAGAAATCAATAATATGAAACAATATTCGTACAATATATACTATTACAGAATCTGGTGTGAAACAACCACACGACTTCCATTACCCACTATTACACGTAATATATACAATTTTTTGGAGATATTACTTGCATTTTTTGAGATTTTCGAGTAAGAGAAACTTGATACACGTATAAAGACACATACAACAGAGTTTGCATAGCGAGTTAAAAAATAAGGGGAAAAAATAGATAGTTATTTTTTTAAACACGAATTTCCGAGATCTAAAACTGAACTACCTAATCAGGATGACCGTTAATATTCCTGTAATAAGCACGTAATACTTGAGAAAGGTTATCTAAATTGGATTAAAGAAAAAATTTTCAAGAAAACGTTAGAGCCGTTTTTGAGATACCAACTTTTACCAAAACTTAGCATACTCAGTTATTGACCGGAAAACAATAATTACATACAAAAGGATATTTAATAGGAAGTTAACATGGCGAGTTTGAAAAAAAATCCGTACAGGCGTTTTTAAAGGAACGCACTTGCGACATCTGAAATTGAGTTGTTCATAGAGGACGTCTATCAGTTTTCCTGAACTAACCAACTATATAATTCAAAAGGGCATCTAATAGATTGTTTATATAGCAACTTTGAAGAAAATCGTTAGAGCTGTTTTTGTGATAAGGGCTTACGGTCCCATTTCCGGTTTTAGATGACCCAATTCTGGTTTTTCAAGTTTTACGAAAATTTGGAAAAATTATCTCGACCAGAATCAATTATTAACTAAAAAGTCAAAATATAATTTTACAATTTTTTTTTTTTAATTAGTTGTTAAATGTTGGCAATTTTTACCTAATGTTATTTATTTATTTATTTCATAAAAAGGAACACTTCTTTACTCATGAATAAAAAATATTGAAAAATAAACCTATGACATGAAAATGTTTTTTGATAAAATTGACGTCATAATAGCTTTAATTATTATTTATTTGTTCATATCGCAAATATATTTAATATTTTCCATAATTGATGGTTATTTTAATAATGTATATATTAAGGGAGAAATCAATAATATGAAACAATATTCGTACAATATATACTGTTACAGAATCTGGTGTGAAACAACCACACGACTTCCATTACCCACTATTACACGTATTATATACAATTTTTTGGAGATGTTATATGCATTTTTTGAGATTTTCCAGTAAGAGAAACTTGATATACGTATAAAAGACACATACAGCAGAGTTTATATAGCGAGTTAAAAAAAAAAAAAAAAAAAAATAGTTATTTTTTTAAACACGAATTTCCGAGATCTAAAACTGAACTACCTAATCATGGATGACCGTTAATATTCCTGTAATAAGCACGTAATACTTGAGAAAGGTTATCTAAGTTTGATTAATGAAACAATTTTCAAGAAAACGTTAGAGCCGTTTTTGAGATACCAACTTTTACCAAAACTTAGCATACTCAGTTATTGACCTAAAAACAATAATTACATACAAAAGGATATTTAATAGGAAGTTAACATGGCGAGTTTGAAAAAAATCCGTACAGGCGTTTTTAAAGGAACGCACTTGCGAAGTCTGAAATTGAGCTGTTTATAGAGGATGCCTATCAATTTTCCTGAACTAAGCAACTTTTCAATCGAAAGGGCATCTAATATATTATTTATATAGCAACTTTGAAGAAAATCATTAGAGGTGTTTTTTAATATGGGCTTAGGGTCCCAATTCTGGTTTTCGATGACCCAATTCCGGTTTATCAATTTTCACGAAAATTTGGAAAATTTATCTGTACACCAGACCTGAATCACTTGTGAAGTTTAGTAGTTCTATTTTTATTAGTTTTGGAGATATGACAGCCAGAAGATTACACACACACATGCACATATACACACACACTGACCAATTGCCAAAACCTATACAATACTTCCACTACCTACGGTAGTAGGGTAATTGAAGTAAACACATACATCTCGTATTTACTACGATAATATACAGATTTTCGTATTACGTTTTCGATCGCCAAATACAAAAATCGCCAATGACGATAGATATCAAATCTATGCTTTGTTTTCAATTAAAATATTGAAAATTTTAATTAAAAATTTATTTTACCAAAATTTATTATAGCTTCTAGCACTTAGAGAGTGACAGTGTAACTTTTGATTATTGAAAGAAAAAAAAAAAAAAAAAAAAAAAAAAAAGCAATCGGCTTTTTAGTTCTAGCAATCGTTCTCTACATATGCATATAAACCTTTCTTCTTTTTATATTAGTATAGCTATAGAGCATAGGTATATTAAATAGGTTTCCAGTCAACATAATGTAACTCAAATAATTAAATGCTATTTACATTTCAGTAATGGCTGTATGCGCTATGTATATTGAGCTACTTGCCATAACTGTTAGTTGCTAAAAATAGTCGCCAAATAAATTTAAACATCTCAATTCGCAAGCGAAGTATGACATCACTGACCCCTCGTGGATGCAAGAAAAAGATTTTCCATGTTAATCGCTCATTGGATTTTTTTTTAAATTCTAGAAGAATTATTTCCCGATTTTAATCCTCATATTTGGGTATAGATATGTATTAGTTATTGTATGGATGCTTTAGATTGAGTTATTTTGCTGTCAAATTGACAAAATTTTAATTTTAAATTTCAAAACTGTCACCCTTGGCGTTTTTTGTATTTGGCGATCAAAAACGTAATACGAAAATATACATGCCAGATGTATATTTCCGTAATATGTATTGTACGAAATATTGTTTCATATTATTCGTTACACTCTTAATGTAAGTTTTTAAAATAACCATGATTTTTGAAAGGAATTAAATTATATTCGCCAGATAATTTGGCGATATTTTTTTTTTTCTGCCAAGGATGACGGATATCAAATCTATTCCGCTGCAACATATTAGTATATTATATCAGATACTTTATTTAGACATTTGAAAA
This sequence comes from Salticus scenicus, assembly GCA_963930645.1. Taxonomy (NCBI): domain Eukaryota; kingdom Metazoa; phylum Arthropoda; class Arachnida; order Araneae; family Salticidae; genus Salticus; species Salticus scenicus. Next base: position 294,028,970 of record OZ005655.1, on the reverse strand, counting down.
CAAATTTGACTTCAAATTATGATAGAATATTTATCCTTTCCCTTTTAATTAGTTTATTAGTTGGATGTTTATTGTGTAAATATCATCCTTTGAAATGAAATGTTTATGTTTTCAATCGAATATGGAAATTTGCCATTTTTTTTTCTAGAGTTTTGAAATTTAAAATTCCAATTTTATCAATTTTACAACAAAAACAATTTAATTTAACGGATGCACATGATAACTAATACATATCTATATCCAAATATGGGGATTAAAATGGGGAAATAATTTTCCTCGATCTTTATTATTTTTTTTACAAAAAATCCAGTTCACTTTTTATATTATTGTTCGCGTGAAAATATATTTTATTATTTGTCTAAAAATAAATTAATTCGTAAATCTTTTTGGCAACAATTATAAATTAAAATAAATAATATTATAAAATAGAATTTCTTATTTTATTTTATTTTATTTATTTATTTATTTTTAAATTCCAATTTCGTTTACACCTCCGTGGTTTACACACATCAGTTTAAACCACAGAGTAATAAAGACTCCGTGGTTTAAACATTGATGCTTAGATATTATATCATATCATATCAAATTAAATTATTAGAAAAATAAACACTTTTAATTCTATAATGACGTCAGATTTAACGTGTAAGTTTAACAATTAAAAAAGCTTTATAAGAATTTCAATTTAATGCACGTGCAAATATATTTCTTTTCCTTACACGTCAAGATATTTTAAAAACGAAATGAATATGTAAATGTTTCTTTTATGTTGGCAGCAGCTAATTTTTTTAATATTTCATTATTTCCATTTCTATTACGGCTTCTATGGGGATTTTAATTAAAATGCTCAGATTTTAAACTAAAATTTATTTTATCAAAATTAAATATAGCCTATAACAATATGGCATACTGTAGCTTTCGGTCAGTGAAAGAAGTTTTTAAATCGGTTCAGTAGTTTCAGAGATTACCCTCCACAAACAAACAATTTTTTGCGCTTTATATAATGATATAGATAGATAGATGTATTCATTACGTTTTGTGCAGTTATTAAAATAGGCTTTCGTCTGTCTATATGATAACTTATTTTTTTCGTAGAGTCCTTTTTCTTAAGATTTAATAACATTGTTGGATACTTATGGTGAATTTTTTTTCTAAAAGCGTCCACCATTTCAAGGACAACGGTATTCTTCCACATTGATTAAAAAATACCCCTAAAAATTATGGCTTTATTTATTTTTTATTTTTTATTTTTATTTTATTTTTTTTTTTTTTGGGGGGGGGGGGGGCGTATAGTTAGTTTATGAATTTTTTTTTTTCACCATCTTAAAGTTAAATTTTGCATTTTTCCATATGTAATTTTCAGTTATTATGGTCGTACTTTAAATTCTTAATTATTATTATCAAATATCTTTCCTTTTTTTTTTTCCGGATTGTCCTAATGAAATAGGATGCATTTTAATAGAACTTGATGCTCCAGTGTCAAGGTATTTTAAAAATATAAACACAATTAATTTAACTTTATTAAATCATTGATTTGTCTGCACTTTAAAAGTATAACAAATTTAGTTTAAACTTGATTAAATCATTTGTCTGTATGAGCTGGGGATTTTTTAACTTCAGATTATTGTGGTCAGGTCTGTAGCTAAACTATTTTACTAGGAGCAATCCTTCTACCCCCTCCCCCCTTCTTTTTTCTTATTAGTTTGCGACAATAGTTTTTTCTTTTTTTTTTTCTTTTAGGTAAGATTTTTCTAATTTTAGTTCTTTTTAGAATTTGGTCCGTGATAGATATAACACAAATTAATAGTATATTTTACACCCGATATAAAATGTTTTGCAATATTCTATTTATAAATTATTTTATTGATATATGGCTATGGAACGAACCATTCGACGAATAAAAGTTGAAGTCAAGGTTTCTGAATACACATGCATACATTTCTAGTTAATACTTTCAAAAACATTTGCCAACATTTATATGGAATCTATATATTCTCTCCCTCTTCCCTTTCTTTATTCGATTCTTAGGTTTCAATTGGATTAAATCAAATATATTTAGAGAGATGAATAAACATACTAGTTGTTATTATTTAAATATATTATTTCGAGTGATGTTATATGAAGAAGGCTAAAACAATCACCCTGTTCGTCTGTACCTGAGAGAGCCGGGGGATAAGAAACAGTCGTCATTAGGTGAAGCGGAAACCCGAGCTACTTTCCCGAGCCGAAAAACTTTTTGGCCTGGTGCATTTTCTCTTTTCGATTACGCACATTAAGCTTTCAGCGTGAGGAGAGTCCAGAGAGGAGTTACAGAGTTACCCCCGCTTTTAACAATCCCTAGGGAGGGAAGTCACATCGATTCCCATATAGCTTTTTGCCTCTGACTATCGACTGCATTTACAAAGGGTTCTCTCTCCTGCCAGCATCCTCTCTTTTCAGATGCACACACTGACATATATTTCTAAGTCACACACGAAATACTTCTTTTTATTTTTTATTATCAGTAAATAAACAATATTCCTTCTCTGCATATTCATATGAAATACACGATATAAGAAATTTCGTTGTATGAAATTGAAAATGCAACTGAACTCAGTTATAGTGTCTTTAGTTATATTGTCAACTTGCTTATAACGTCAAAAATATTTGTATAGCCTTATTATTCATAAACTTCAATATTAATACAACTTGCTTATAACGTCATATAACCTAATTTTTAACGTCAAATATATTATATACAATTTTTATATTAATAAATATCATATGTAATCCAATTATTTAATAAATAATCTGGTGTGTTACTCACATGACTCTCTCTTACCTGCATTTCAATACTATAAAGATCTGCACGTTCTTTAGGTTAATTTCTTTAGAAATCGACTTTTATCCCGTTTGAGGAGGAAAAGAAAAATTACAAGTTGAAATTAGTTTTTATACTACATTTTTAAATACATTTTTATACTACATTTTGTTTAACAAAATATTACGCACGTTATGCTTATTATACATAATTTTTATATCAAGAAACATCATATATCTAATCAAATATTTAATAAATAATCTGATGTGTCACTCACATGACATTCTCTTATTTACATTTCAACTCTATAAAGGCATATTGCAGATAAGGCGAAAGAATCTAAAATAGTTTAGGAACAGTTTTATTTGGCATATAATTCTATGGGAGGGAGGTTACCGTCCCCATCAACCCCCGTTCAATTATAATTCTACATTTATATATATTTATATAGTATTTGAATTCTTTTTGGCTGTCCCTGTACAAGAACCGTTTGCTTGATCTCAAAGAAAAGTTTAATGTAGCACCCCTATCTGACGCAGAGTTAAGATACATATTTTGAACTTCCTGCTCTTATTTATTTTTGAGATATATTGATAACAGACACAGACACACACACACACGACGTACATACCAACCGCTAAAAACATGTTTTTCGGATTCGAGGGACCTCAAAACGTGTAAATATAATAAAAACTCAATTTCGAAAATTTGACCCCAAAACAATACTTTCTCTACCATATATATGGGTAAAAGAAAGTGAAATTCTCTACCATATATCTGTACTGATAAGTATAAAGGATTTAAGTCCAAAAATGTCGATTTTGAGTTAATTACATACTCAGACTCAGAAAAAAATTCTCTATCGATTGGTATAAAGGATTTAAATCCATGTCAACGAGTCTTTGAGAAAATCCATTAGTAAAAAAAATTTCAAGCCAGAAATTTAGCATTAATCTTTGGTATAAAATATTTAATTGAATTTTTCCCTTTATTAAATGAAGATTGACAATCACTGAATGGTATAAAGCGTATAAACCAACTTAATTCCTTTTTCCTAATCGATTCTGCTGATTAGTTTTTAGTTAGTTTAATTTTATTTTTCGTCTCCTGAAAAATCAAGAATATGGACTTAAATCCTTTATACTTATCAGTACAGATATATGGGTAAGACAAAGTAAAAGAAATGCTATGACCATTTTTTTGTATGTCAAGCTTCTACTTAAATGAGGGTCTAAGCTCGTATTTCTTGTTCCTAAATTAATTGTATCCAAATGTTTGTACCTAAATTATTTTTTATATGTACAGCAAACCTTTCTTATAAAAAAAAAAAAAAAAAAAAAATCAATGCAAGTAATGTCAACTCTCCAAAATGTTTTTCCAATTACAACACAACTACACACATAACATTTTTTAATTATAAATTCTTGTTTAAAATTAAATTTTTAAAATTCTTTTTAAACGAAATCCTCCAAGTATAGAATCTGGTTAATTAGATTCCGCCGGACTATACGCTCTCATTCTCACTTTAAAAAAAAAAAAAAGCTCTGTTTTTAACTTCAAAGAATTCTACTGAAGTCTAAAACACAAGCAACAATATGGCTTCGAATGATCCTCCTTTTCACAACGGTCTCAACAAAAGAATGTGTGCTACAGAAGAAAGGATCTGCTTCATCCTTAGGGAGAAGCAACAACAACCCCGCCCCTTACTTAAAGATAGCACACATTTATGCATAAAGCTTTTGAATGTACTCTGACTAAAAACAAATTGTGTATTTCTTTTCTTTTCGGTTTTTCCTCTTCATTTGGAAATAAAGTATTTGATACACCCTCCCTACCCCTCCATTTTTTTTTTTCTCCATTTTGCCTCGCGGATATTTAACCTCTTTGGAAAACCGAGATTTAAGTTACCCGGAATATACAAATATTTGGAGAAAAAGTCGGAGAGAGACAGGAAATGGAAAATGTCGTTTACGGGGAAACATGTCGGTTCGACTTCGTCCTCGATTCCTTTTTCATTTTTTCCCCCTTCACCGAGATGAAAAATTGTTTCGAACTGAATACAGGAATACAGGAATTTATTTCTCCTGAAAAATAAATAAATGAAATGAAAAGACATTATTAAAGAAATAATAATAAATAAATAAAATAAACTGTTGAGTTTGTTATAATATTAAAATCCTATTTTCTCACTCCTTTTTAAATATTTCTGTTTATTCATATAAAGTTTATTTTCGAAAGAATAACATTTAAATCCATATAGATGACAGATTCTTGTTTATTGATATTTATTAAGCTAATCGTTTATAAAAAGAGTCAATAAGTTGTGCCATCACAACTTTTTTCGTTATATTAACCTCTATAAATTCACGTAGTGCAAGTTATTAATTAAAATTATTACTTATCAAAATTATTTTCCTTGGTGAATGCAGGCCCTACAGACGACATCTGAGTAAATGCAATGTATCCGGATTTATTTTGACAAAAATGAAAAAAAAAAAAAAAAAAACTGAAAATTGACCTCAAAATTAATGTTTTTTACTATATATAGCTAGGAATAAAACACACAGCATAAACCTTATTCTCTTATATTTTACCATTTGTCTAAATAAAAGGTCTCGTGAGACAAAGGTATAATATGTATATTGATCTTTGAATGGAAAATTAAATATCCATCGATTACAAATTGAGTTTCATTTCATGAAACAGGTTTAAATAATTAGGTGCGTCACTCACATGACTTACTTTTACTCTGCATTTCAATACTATCTGTACAGGTACAAATAAATATGTGGAATACCGAGTTTGAAATTTCAACTAGTATTTGTTCTTGATATATGCTGATAACAGACTCTCCGATAGACACACAGATCAACTGGTAAAAACATGATTTTCGAATTCAAGGAACCTCAAAACATGTAAATAGGACAAAAACTCAATTTCTAAAATTTATCCCAAAAACAATACTTTCTCTACCATATGTATGGGTAAGACTTAAGCAATATTGTTAATGATGCAATTTTATAGAAATGTTTCACAAGAAATGGTTGTAATAGTACTTATAAAGCACTATCGCTAAACCAGTCTAATTTTAAAATCTGTACTGATAAGTATAAAGGATTTAAGTCCATATTCTTGATTTTTCAGGAGACGAAAAATAAAATTAAACTAACTAAAAACTAATCAGAAGAATCGATTAGGAGAAAGGAATTATGTTGGTTTATACGCTTTATACCATTCAGTGATTATCAATCTTCATTTAATAAAGGGAAAAATTGAATTAATTATTTTATACCAAAGATTAATGCTAAATTTCTGACATGAATCTTTTTTTTTCCAATGGATTTTCTCAAAGACTCAATGACATGGATTTAAATCCTTTATACCAATCGATCGAGAATTTTTTTCTGAGTCTGACTATGTATTTAACTCAAAAACGACATTTTTGGACTTAAATCCTTTATACTTATCAGTACAGAAATAATCGTTTTAACAATATATAGTTTCAACTTTCCCATTTTATTTTATTTTATTTATTTATTTTTAATATTTGGGGAGGGATGAGGGAAAGTGGAGAAAAGAAAATGGCATATGTCAGTTTGGAAAAATAACAAGCAACGAAAAAAAAAAAGCGCATAAAATAAAGAAAGAAGAAAATGCATTTAAGGAAAAAAAAAAATTCTTATTTTTATACTTATATATATATATATATATATATATATATATATATATATACTTTAAATGATATTTAATAAGGAACTAAGAATAGTTCTGAGTGTAAAAAAGAAAGAAAGAAAGAAAAAACTTTCGATTTAATAAAATTTCGAAAAACTTTTTTGAAGCTGATCAGTTTTCAAGTTTTATGAGATTGTCTTCCAGTGTAGGCGGTAAAAAATAATAAGATTCGTTTTATTAGATTTTAAAACCAAAATAATAGATTTCTTCTTAAAATGAGAAACTTCTTTCAACAGTTCAGAAAATACATTTATTAGTTGAAAATACAAATATAAATTATGTAAGACAAAATTAAATATGTTTGGAAACAACTGACAGAACGCAACTTCTAATTTATTTTATTTTCACCATCGCGCACGCCTACCTACTCTTATTTATTTCACACAAATATTTCAAAATTAGCAAAAGTATTGTTTTTGAGTCAATTTTCGAAACTGAATTTTTGCTATAATTGCACGTTTTGAGGCCTCCTGAATGCGAGAAGGAAAAGTTTTCAGTGGTTTCTCTATATGTCTTTTATCAACATTTCTCAGAAATAGACATCAGAAAGAGATCAAAAAGAGACACTTTAGTTGCTTGACGAATATAGCTAGTCATTGTAGGATGTGGCTTAAAAAACAAATGACACTCGTTATTTTATAATAAAAGGTTAAATTTAGCACGGTAATAAATAAATAATAATAAAATAATAATAATAATAATACTTTACACTATCTGAAATTCACTTTAAGATATTTTCAAAAATAGCACATAATGTACCTGAATTCTTTTGAGGGCCTTTGTATTTTTATATAAGATTCCATGTAAAGCACGTTTATGTGCATATAAAAAATAAATGTTAATTTCGTTATGTGGCGTGTGATCGAAAGGGCAGTAAAAGTGTATCAACAAAAAATTTTGTCCATGTACTTAATGTATTTTAACGTTCCTGTACAGAAAATTAAAATATATTACGTAAGTACGTACCATGCAGTTACGTACGTACCTAGGTATAAAACTTTGTACTGGACCATTTGTCTGGTCTCAGTAGAAAGTTAAAAAAAATATCACCATATGATATAAGGCTAGAATTCAGAATTGGATTTTTTTTATTAATATGTTTTTCAGTTATGCTTATATCAGAGCATACACATACACAGATCAGCCAGTTAAAACTAGATTTTTGGGTTTAAGGGACCTCAAAACGAGTCATTATAGCAAGGTCTCACATTCGAAAAGCGAGTCCAAAGAAGTACTTTATCTACTGTGCAAGATAAAGTATTATTTTGTCTGAGAAATTAAGTATTCAGTGATTAAAAGAATGACATTCCATTTCAATAAACGAAATTAAAGAAATGAATTAAACAAAAAATTAAAATAAATTGCTCGATATTGCAGAAAATAGAGGCAATAATTTTTATCACTGTCAAAGTATAAACTATACGTGCAAAATTTTCTGAATAGAGAACATAAACATTAAATGAAATACTTTTTCGAAATGTAAACTATTAATATTTACACTATGGTTTGAAAAACAAACACACACACACACAAAAAGATAAGTTTAGCAAATTTACCAAAATGTAGCAAATGTATCTATCCATCGCCGTTCCCCTTTCTTCCAAAAACAAAGTTAATAAGTTTCGATTGAAATTTTGTTTAAAAAAGACAAACATTCTAATAAAATCGGTTAAATATTTTTTGGGGGAAACTGATAAAAATAGAAAGTCATTTTTAATTGAAAATGGTTTCAATCTTTTGAAACCCGATTGGTTTTTAAATAATAGTCAATAAAAATGAAAGGATGAGATGAGTGGGTGGATTAGAAATTACGGTTTTATGATGAAAAAAAAAAAAAAAACAGAAAAATAAATAGTCGTGAAAATTCTTTAACTTTATACTTTACGAGGAATAAAACAAATGTATCATTACTTTTTTCATTTGCTCTCTGATTTTAAAATGTATGTTCCTCTTTATGAGTTAATGTGTAAATATAAAGAATAAGTTCGTGTTTTTTTTTTTTTTTTTTTTTTTTTTAATAGTAACTATAAAAAATATTTGTAAAGACTTTTCATTTGAAAAGATAAATTTACTGCAGTCTTGATACATTTTATTTATCTTTTGAAAATTTTTCTATAGTGTATTCGGGCTATATATATATATATATTTTCTTTTTTTTCTTTTTTAAAAAAAAGAGAAAAAGTCATATCATTTTGCAAAGGTTTTCTCCCATTTGTACAATGAAAAAAAAAAAAAAAAAAAAGTAAAGTAAATAAATAAAAACTGTTCGTTTCTTTAAATCTAGAATGATAAAATATACCTTTCGACTATTTTAATATACTGATTAATGACCACATCAAAAAAGCTTTATTTTGTTTAAAAATATCGTCACGAATATTTTGACTTTCTTGTGTAAAGAAACTAATTTGTAAAGAAACAAACAAGTTCTAATCGATGAATGCACGTCATTCAACGTATATTATCGAAACAGTAAAAAAAGAGACTGTCAATTCGATAAATACTAACGAAACAGTCCAATGAATCTACCGTATAACAAAAGTCACAACCTAACGAATATTCTTAAAACAATCACTTTTATCACAAAAGTAAAGTAAACAGTATTAAATATACAACAAAGCAGGAATTTCGCTAAATAATGAACACTGATCGACTATTTAATGCACAGTCCCCAAGACACGACTAATCAAAACAACTGCCTAAACACAACTAACTTCCGGATGTTAGACTTCTTCTTTTCATACTGTAAGCTGAAATTTTGCAAAGATTCTGATTAATTCTGTGCCAGAATCCAATGGAAAATTTTCAGAACTCCGCTCCTTTTGAAGATAGAATTTCGAAACTACGACAAACTGCCATTTCTTACCAAATGCGTTCCTCAAGTTTCCAAATTCGTCGTCAATACCGAGCTTAACAAAAATGAATGGACAGTTGTTGGTTTCCAGTTTGACTGTAAATCTGCTTTTACTACAATAGCACGTTTGATGCAGGAATGTCTTAATCCGTTACAGAAATATATTTACACTTATTTTTAGTACGACACCTCGCAATATTTCTTTCAGAGGCGTCATTTGCAATTTTTGTCCATCACCTTGAATAAACAAACAAACACTTTTATTTTTGTTTAAATACATAAAGCTGAAAGTTTGTCATTGTATCTGTCAAGATTATTGGATTATATCAAAAATTGGTACATTTATTAATCAGGAAAAAATCTAGTTAACGCAATATTTTTTAGTTCAATCGGATAATTGGTTAAAAAGGTATTAAATAAAAACTCCGTCGCAGATTTAAAATTATTTAAAAAAAAAAAAAAAAAAAAAAGCAAATTGAGGACAAAAATAAATAAATAAATAGTAAATTATGTCAAAAAAAAAAAAAAAAGAAAGAAAAGAGTGCAAACATTTTTTTTTTTTTTTAATAATTAAGATAAAATTAAGAAAAATCTTGCTAAAGACATAGAATAGTTTTAGTACAGAGCCCCTTGGCAAAATTTGAAATTTAGCACCGAAGTAACTCGAACGATTCTCGCCAAGATCTTTACTTTCGCAATTGCGGCAATAAATTTATTGCCGAAATAACAACAAAATTTTAAAAGCCGCTAAGAGGGCTCCTCTGCTAAAGCTACACCAAAGAAATTTTAGGAAATGAATATAGTAACCGATGCTAGGGAATAATATACAGTTATTGCACGTTTTAATGCGAAAGAATAGATTAAAATAAATCCTGTCGTATTAAATTAAATTTTATTTTGTGCACATACACCTATTACTTAAGGAAAAAATAGGCTTTGAGTTTTTATTTATTTATGTCTTTTAATATATTTTCTGGATACCTCACAGCCCTCAATGTCACGAAGAATGCTTTCAATTCCAATAAAATCATCTTACATAAATCCTTCTAAAATTGGCATCCAATGAAACACTTTTATTTGACTTTATTTTGCAGAGGAAAAAACTTTTTTTTTTTTTTTTACAATTTTAACCAAAAAAAAAAAAAAAAAAAAAAAAAAAAATTTAATTGAAAACTATTTTTAGAACATTTAATAAATACATTAGCTCTAAATACATTAATGCGTTAATAGGAAAATATATTAATATTCATACTTGCATTTAGGGTTTTCTTACTTTTTGTAAAAACCTTTCATTACTTTAGTAAAAATAAGTCACAAAATGTGTCTAAGCATGATGTTAAATCTTTTAGCTCGGATAGCCACAATAAATTATTATTTACTTACTGTATTTTCGTTTGCATTAATCGTTTTAAACAATTCTAAGGATGTTTAAGAGTGATTATAATATAATTTAATCTATATGTCCGTCTGCCTGTCCGTCTGCCTGTCCGCTCAGTACCTTCGGTAAATATTTACTTAATTTGTTGAAACTGATGTACGTTATTCATGTTCATTATGGGATGTTCCCGGTTCAAAATGGAGTGAATACAACCACTGGTTTTTAAGCACAGGGACACCCAATAATATTCCAAAGCACTGTGCTCTTTGAGAGTTATTTTTATAAATCACGTTTTAATACTTTTATTTTCCAGAAATCATAATGGAATTGACATGTATCATTTATGTTCATAAGCAATTTTTTCTATAGACTAATAGTAATGATTAGCATTAATATTTACAGGGCCACATAAAAATTTTCTGCACTTTAAAGGCTACAACTGAAAATTTCTTAAACCGCATTTTCGACATAAAATATCACATATATTTTCAATAGAAATCATTATATCTTTTTTTTTCTTTCTGTATGGAATATTGTCAAAGGACACATTTATTAATCAAATGTTTAAGTTTGGAGAAATAAACATTTTTATTGATTTAAAAAGTGTAGTCGTGTTCTCTGGTAACACTCATCACAATGAAACTCAAACATTCACATTCGAAAGTAAATATCTCTGGTTGTAAGAGAAATTATGCTCAAATGTTATTTGTATCCTTAAAAAGAGCTGTCTTTAAGCCTCTATTCCGAAAAAAGCGAAGTTTTGAGGATTTTTTAAATTAAAAAAATTTCAAATGCTGTGTGAACAAATTTTTTGAAAATGACCCAATATATATATATATACAGATATGAAAGTCCCTTTAACCTGAAAATATTTGCGAACGGAGAGTGCTACAGCCACGCAAGTGTGGTAACGGTATAGTAAAGTGACTGTGCCCGACCTAATGCAAACGACAGCAGCGCCCCTAGTGGCAAAATTTGGAAGTTAGCCATTGCAAATCGAAAACGAAAAGAGATAGAGCAAAATTTCCAATTAGAAAGTTTTAGAGCATCAATTAATTAGTACGAAACGATATTTGGTTCACACGGACAAGATAAATTGGCGCCTGTATACCCAAAAATGTCCGTAATCTATGCGCAACTGTTTTACTCTACATATTCACATTTCGGAAATGTAGCAGTGTGAAAATGCAGTTTGTGACTTTGTACTGTACTGTAATGTCTGAAAACTTTAATTTCCAATGCATTTAAAATTTTAGTTTAAAAGGTGTTGGCGCTCGCTTGATACAAACAACATAATCTCATAGCATAAAATTATTGATGGCAGACGATAATTTTATTCCTAATGTGCGAGCGCTTTCATTTTAAAAATTTTATTTTCTGTGTTGTGGCAATTTCAATCGTTGCCCAGCGACGGGTAGAAAATATGTGTTCTTTTTTGAAAGTGACAAAACAAATGGAATTTTGAATGATCCTAAATGAATGCGATCCTACAAAAGATACATTTCTTAAAAATAAACGTTTGGATATAGAATTTTGGAGCTGTGTGAGAATGTCAAGCTTCACTAACTTTCAATATTGCGAGATGGTGCTTATTTATGGCGAATGTCAACGAAATGCAACGCATGCTGCACGGGAGTATGCCGTTCGTTTTCCAGGTGGGCCACATCCAAGTGCAGTTACCATCGCAAATGTAGTGCGACGGCTCATGGAGACAGGAAGCACTAAAACTCGTCCGCGTTCTGGCAGACCAGTGAGTGCAGGTATGCGTATACCGCCAGAGAGTATTTTGGCATATGCACTAGCCCGTCCACACAGCAGTACAAGAGAAATCAGCATGGCTTGTGGCTTAACACGTGCCCGAGTATGGCAAATACTGCATAGTCAACATGCACATCCCGATCATGTCACTCCGCAGCAAGAACTGTTGCCACGGGATAATGAGCGTCGATTTGATTGGTGCAACTGGGCATTAAATAATGTTGAAGATAAATCAGATTTTTTGTCCAACATTGTTTGGTCGGACGAGGCACTGTTTCAGCGTATCGGAGTACTAAACCGACATAATGCCCACTACTGGGCGCTGGAAAATCCCTCGTGGGGACTATCCACAAAACACCAAGTGCGCTGGTCCATTAATGTGTGGGGCGGTATCTGGAAGGATCGCTTACTGACACCTGTGTTCTACGAAGGCACATTAAACGGACAGAGGTACCTCCAACTATTACAGGATATCATACCCGACTTTTTGGATGATATTCCCCTGTCCGCATTACGGGACATGTGGTTCCAACATGACGGTGCTCCTGCACACCAGCCAGCTGGAGTGCGAAGCTTTCTAAAAGATTGCTTTGGACAACAAATTATTGGGTATGATAGTAGTATTGAATGGCCTCTACGATCGCCGGACCTGACTCCGATGGATTTTTTCCTGTGGGGTTACATAAAAGATCAGGTTTATGCAACTCCACATACAAGTCTGCTGGATCTACGTCACCGCATTACAGATGCTTTCAATAGTGTAACACATTCCATGCTGAGAAATGTGCATGCAGAATTACTCACACGAATACAAACGTGTATTGTGAGCAATGGCGAACTTTTCGAACATTCTCAACATTAACTTTTTATCACTATGAGACTTAGAGTTTAGTTTACCTATTTTGTTTTTGTGTGTGATGTTATCAAAATGTATTGATGTAAGTACATAGTATTTATTCATTAAATTGTGCATATTTCTTCTTTCCTCTGGCTATTCCTTTCAAATATTTACACAAAATGGAGTGCATCGATTTTGGATATTTTTTGGGTATACAGGCGCCAATTTATCTTATCCGTGTAAACCAAATGTCGTTTCGTAGTAATTAATTGATGGTCTAAAACTTTCTAATTGGAAATTTTGCTCTATCTCTTTTCGTTTCCGATTTGCAATGGCTAACTTCCAAATTTCGCCACTAGGGGCGCTGCTGTCGGTGGCATTAGGTCGGGCATAGTCGCTTTACTATACCGTTACCTCACTTGCGTGGCTGTAGTACTCTCCGTTCGCAAGTATTTTCAGGTTAAAGGGACTTTCTTATGTACCCTGTATATATACAGTAAAGAAACACCGTTTATATGTATTTCAAGGGACTGATGTAAAAAGATGTATAAATGAAAAGACGTAGAATCGAAATTTTAATAATAACACTTTGATTACTACAAATTTAATGACGCCTAAGCAAAATTTATATGAAAATACAAATTAATAATGTTTCTTAAGTTAGTAAATGTATATTATAATTTTTTAAAGACAATAATTAATTAATTTTAAAAAAGATTCATTATAAAAAGTGAAACAAATCATACTATTAATGCATGACTGGGTACTCATTACATATATCATATATTGAGTATTATATTACATTTCTCAAGAAATATACTTACACATTTTGAATATTAATTATATATATTACGTATCTTTAATAATAAACATACGATTTATGTTTATACAGATAGTTATTTAATAACACTAAACATCTTTAATATTTGTCTCATTTGTTACTTGCCTATGAGTATTAAAAATTTTACTGTGAAATCAATTGGTTCTTTGAGCAGTATTCTTCGATCTTTCCTGCATTCCTCCATTTAAGGTGCTTTCTAGGGAAAATCTGTATTATTTAGAATAGAAAATAATCATAGGTCGAGAAATGTTTGCGAATTTCAGTAAATTGAAAAAGACGTATAACCGATATTAGCAACGTATAAACGAAGTATTTTTGAATTCAAATGAATAGGAATGAATGGGGACTTCACTGAAAGGACGTATAAATGTAAAAGACGAATAAACGAGAGCCGTATAAATGGTGCTTATTCATAAAATCCAATGCATAGGCATATGACGTGTTACAAAAAGGCTTTAAAATAAAAGTAAATATTATAGAACTTTTTTTTTTCTCTATTATTATAGCTGTAATGAAATGTTACATATATATGCATTGAAATGTAATATTATTAAGTATATATTAAAATTTCTTCAAAACTATTTGAATGAAAGTAGGAATAATAATTTCAAATTATTATTATTATTATTAATATTTTGGGAAATATTCAAATTAATATATCCTCAATGATTTCTTCCTTCATTTTCCCAATATTTATTGTTCAAATACCTAATCTTAACATATCTGTATATTACTTTGTGAATGAGTGGATTTCACGTCGCACTAGTGCTACGCTGTGGGCAACTGGCGACGTTCTTGGACATATCATAATTTGAATCCTTTACGGAGAAAATGCCTCCTCCCGTTTCGGTGACCCCAAGAGATATTATTTTGGGGAGGAACATGGAGGATATTGCGGCCACGACGCATTTTACGTGCCCCAGCCACTATTAATGTACACGAGGGTGATCGGCCGGCTTGAGTATCGAACCCTACATCATACGAGCTCGGCATTCTACAGACCAGGTTTTCGCGGCCTCTATTACTTTGTGTATCCATTCACAAGCTAATTTATAAGAAATATTTTTATAGTATTTAATAAAAAAGCACCACAAAACTGGCGTTGGGGTCGTGTGTTATTTCGACCCGAAACAATTGTTGCGAGTTTATTGCATTTTATGGTGTTTATTCAAAGTTTGTAAGTAATATTTTTATAGTATATTTGAATAGTTATACATATTTTTTTTCTTCGCGTGAAATTCGGGTTTTTCCAAACTTAAAACTGCGTCTTAAAGTCTAAATTGAGGTAGAGAAAAGAACAGGATACTCATACTTACTTGAATATCTACAAAGAGACTTCCTTATATATACATTTTAGTGTATTTAGTTTAAAATTAATTGGCAGATAAAATTTGAAGGTATGGAATTCCGAAAAATATTCACTTAAAAAAAAAAAAAAAAAAAAAAAAAAAAGGTTTAAAAATTACGGTTTAGAGCTATAAACTTTTAATTTTTATCTAATTCAATACATTTTAAAGATATTATAAAGAAATATTAACATATTTTACTCGTCGATTCTTCGGCCGTTTAAAGCCTGTTGTCCTTTAAAAGTTATTCGATCTTGAGATTTATTGCAGTAATAAAAGCTTGTCGAAACGGAATTATAAGAAAACTGTTCTTGACGTGCAGTCACTTTGTATTATTTCGGGCCTCTATTTTTGAAACGCACAGAAACATGGAATAGATGTGACTAGAAATCTCTGGAGAATTATTACCAGTGTTATCATCTAATTGAAACGAATGATTTCGTTTTTCCCGCAGCATTCTCTCCTTTTTCTCCTGTGGCTCTTACTTTTCAGCTTTTATTTAGGGAGAGATCCATTCTGCTGAAGGGATCACACATCGGTGAACACACTAAAACCTTCTTGTCGCACTTGAACGCCCACCCTCCTCGATACTCCCTTCCTCAACAGATGAAATGTTCATGCACCACTGCCACACTCTGGACCAGGTTAAAGGAAAAAAAAAAAATCTTTTTCAAACAAAACAAAGAAAGATATAAGATAAAATTCTAATCTTAAAGTTATTAAAAGGTACGGTTTCTAAAATTAAATAAAAAGAAAAAGATGGATGGAAAGAAACCGTTCAATCCGCCAGATATTTATATAAACATACCTCACTAAATTTCGAGACATTTATTTAATGTGAAAATGTACAACAAAATCGCCATTAATATCTATATATATATATATATCTATATATATCTATATATATATAGATATATATATATATATATACGAAATGACAAATAGTGGTTCGACATTCATCGAAGGTAATATAATCTACGACGTACATGTACTTGTTGGAACGAGAATCATATTGAATCATCTTGGAAACAGAATTCCTCTCATTGTATTATTCGCCCTAGAAATAATGGGTTATATATTGCGAACTGCAACGGTTGTTTTATGACACCCATTAAAGAGAATAAAATGTATGATATACGCGTACTCGTTACATCGAAAATCATACCGAGTGAAGCTTTTGAAAACAAGAAGTTCGTCATTGTATTTCTTGTTCTAGAAATAACTGAATATGTTGTACGAATTGCAACGAAAGATCTCTCTGTAGCATTTACGTTCATAATACAAAATGTATCCTTGGTCAGATCGTAAAAAAATGTTCGATATGCATAAATTAAATGAAGAACCAAGTCTATTCATTACAAATTAAAAGAATCAATAATGTACCCACTCCAATTTGTGCGCCTTGAAATACAATAGTCTAATCACGTCCTCTGTTTTCAAAATAATAAGAGCGAAATGTCTGTCACCATGATTTGTTTTCAATTCGGTGGGATACTTGTCCTCTTATGATTTAAATTCCTGCGACGGATATTAGAAATCCCCCCCCCCCTTCCCTACTCTCCCTGCAAGGAAAAAGAATTGCCACTTGTCATTTGCGTAATACGCAAAGTGTGGCTCGGATACAAAATCGCAGCAGTCGTCAAGAGGTAGGATTAGGGGACGGCTATGAGAGAGATTAAGGTATCCCGTAGGGATACACGATTTCTCCCTTATTTGTGGGAGTGAAAGAGATAAATTCCCACCCCGGGAGCAGTGGTGCGAACAACTGATTTTCTAATCACAGATGCTCAGTCTTCCCGGTGATAGGAAACGAGTTACCAAAAATTGTTTGGAACAATCTTGAGCTAGAATTCCGAAATCATATTATTAGAGAGTTTCGTGCAAGTATTTATTTCGGGATCACATTCTTCTTAAAAGCCTAATCTATAACAAAATGGTTTGTTTTTTAAATGATTGTAAATTTTATCTTTTTATTTCGATATTTTAATAGCGATAATCCTTGCCTACCGCGATCATCGCAATTCTTTTAAGAGATAATATATATCCAAATTAAATATATAGCAAATTTTTTCGTTATGATGATTTTATCTACAAAATTTAACGTATTAATTAAAGTTAAAATTTAAATAAAGTTCTTTTCTTTTTAAATGAATTTCATAAAGGAAAAAAAAAAAAAAAAAAAAAAGGAAAAAGAAGAAGAAGAAGAAGGATCACTTTAACCTCCCATGTACATATGGAGAAAATAAGCACTGATTTTGGTTCCGTAAGGCTGATTTTAATCCAATAGTGTCTAAAAATATGGTTTATTGTGTTTTCGTTACTGCTTTCATGTTTCCTTTATGCCTACGTTTTCTTTCCTTAAAAAGGTTTTAGCTTATTATTTTGACTCAAAATAATTGTTCCGTAATTTATCAATTAACGGTGTTTCCTTTTAATGTTTGTAATCACCATCCTTTATCTCTGATTTTTCAGTGCATTTTCCCGCAACGTTTCCTTAAATGATTATAAAGTTCATGCATCTTCCATACATTTTTAACTTTTATATGATCAACAAACAGCATTGCTGTAAAAAGTTAAAATTTGCTTTAATTGTACACCAGAGAAAGTAATTCAACAAATTAAGTATTTGTATAATAGTTTGAATTCGAAATACTTACGATGAAGGTAACGTGAGCAATACAAATTTATCTATAAAGTTTTTTAAAGTATATGAAAATATTGACCCATCAGTATAAGCATTGCGTGAGTTATTCAACGTGCAAGATTAATATTTCGTCGTCCATGCACATTCGTTAGCTTTTTTAAAAAATTTCTCAACACTACAAAGGTAACACTAAAAATATCAAACTGATAAAGTAAACGAAAATATGTATACATATACATATATAAATCTCCCCCCCCCATCAATCCAATTCAAAAAGTAGGCATTATTTAACTTAATTTACATGAAAAAAAATTTATAAAGAGACTTTATTTTATTTTATATTTTAACTGAGTTTTATTAACCTTTTGCTGGCCCCAATGCTCTAAAGCGTTCTAAACAGTGCCGCCAAATTTAGATACTATTTTATTCAGTTATCTCCAATATTTTTCAAAAGTGATATTTGATACACATAGTGGACGAATAACCTGCGAAGTGATTAGCCAACCGTTAAGGTTAAAATTGAGTGCTGGATATTGAATAAAAAAGACATCAAATTTGACAGCACTGACCGGAGTAGTGAAATTAAATAGGAACCAGCAATAGAAACTTAAAGAAAAAAAAAAAAAAAAAAAAAAGGTTTCTTTTTCGTTATTTTCAAACACAATTTTAATTCTTAATTATAGTTCTGTTAATGGTAGACTGACAAACAAATAATAATAATAATAATAATAATATAATAATAATAATTGATCCCAATTTTTATTTATTTATTTATTTTTTAATATATTTGTCTGAAACATATTCAAGACATAAATTCGAATAAATAAATAAATAAAATATCCTTCCTTTTTAGCAATTAAAATTTCACATTTATAATCTCAGATAAATTCAAATAAACAAAACTTCAAATTCAATAAAATACTTTTTCAAACTATTCTAGTTTCTGTTTACACACACACACACACACATATATATATATATATATATATATACATAAATCATTACTATTTAATACTTTGTAAGTATTTCACTTTCATACAAAAAAGAAAAGAAAAAATCGTTTCCATTTTAAACCATTTGTCGACGGGCGACAAAATTTCTTTTTTCTTTCTTTCTTTCTTTTTTTTTTTTCTTTCTTTTTTTTTTTTAAATAAATTTAAACTATAAATAACAATTATTGTTTTTTTATGATTAAAATTATAAATGACAATTATTATAACAAAATATCTTTTTTTTTTTAATTATAATTAATAATTATTTATAATTTCATTAAATAAAAATAAATTGTTCGTTGAAACATAACAAAATATATATGCATAAATTATAGTTAGTGTCAATATTGTAAAATGAAAAAGTAAATCTCTCATTTTTAATTATTTTTCTCGGCCGAAGAATATCATCGACTCTTATTTCTTCCAGCTGTAGATTTTGTTTTCCGATTGATGCAGTATTACGAAGGTAAAAAGGGTTTTACAGGCGAAAGTAGGAACGAAATTTTCCATCTCTTCAAAGCTTCGAGAACCTAGCTTTGAAAGTAAGATCCAACTTACGTTAAAAATAAATAAATAAATAAAAAAGTGTTGCAGACACTGCTACATATAATGAATTTTGAATCGCAATTCTATAGTTTTGGGTCCTAATTAGAAATTAATTTTACAGTAATAATTTTAATAATAGTAATAATAACAAGCTTTTGTTTGAAGGAGTGAAAATACGTTCTATTTTTATTTATTTCTTTTTTTTTTTCCTATCTAGATGAATCAAGTTTACATAATAATATTTTTGTGACAAGAAAAGTGGGTTCATGCTTTTGCTATATTTTCTATGCAATGTATATCTATTGCAATGTTTCGCAACCGTTTTCGATACAAATATGGAAATCAATGGGATTTAAAATGTAATTTCACGGTGCAATACAGGTTAAGTTGAACTCACTTTGCAGGTATGCATTCTTATGAATATTTAATAAAATCAAATAAAATGATAAAAAGGCTGTTTCCAGTATGCTCTGTCTTATAATGTATTAAAGGAGAGTGGTGTAATTCAATGAATGGTCTGTGAATCTGTCAGAAAATGATGCTATTTCAGAATAGACTTTAGCAGTTTTGGACTGCATTTTAAAGATTTTTTTCCCCTATTTAATTTATTTATGTATAATTTCCTTTTAAATAGAACAAGGAAAAAAAATCTTTATGCCTTAGAAACCTAGTTCCTAACTTTTTATCTTATATCATAATAATAATAATAATAATAATAACTATTATTATTATTATTATTGTTATTTAGATTTTCTATTAAAGGAAGATTGATATAAAATTTATTATAAATTAATTTTATAAAATATATGAATCATCAATATTTAACCCTTTCGTTTATTTTTCCCTTTAATTTTACATAAGATCTCCGGAAATTTTCTGTTATAATTTTTAAAAGTATACCTATTATTTCGAATCATTTATAAAATAAAATCTATTATTCAACTAATTATAATTTTTTTAAATAATTTTTAAAAAATACATTTTTTTTTTAAATTTGTGCTTACATAATTTGCGCAAAAAAGCATAATGTGATGCAACATGGTAGTAAAACATTACAAATTAATTCGCGGTACTAAAACATATTTATGTTTGTGATTTGCTTGTAAATATATTTTTCTGATAATTATAATGCAACGTAAAAAAAATTATTATCTTGCATTAATATTGATAAAAGTATAGGTAAGAGGGATTACTTATTAATTTGATTGCTAAACGGTCAGCGTCAATATCATCTTTAGATATATGATTTGTATTGCTTTTGAACCATTTTTCAAGTCAGTCATTATACTAATTAAACTTAATAATAAATGAAAGAATCTCTCTTGTGTAGAATTCCGTGTTATGTTGAATTAACTCCAATTCTCTCGTCGACTTTGGGTGGGGTTAATTAAAATAATTCCTTTCGCAATCAATTATGCTTTATTGTGATATAGTTATTTTACAAGAAAGCCCAAATATTTATTTCCCAAAAGTATATAAATTAAATAAAATTGTGTACAAATACACCTTTTTAATACATATACAATTTTCTATACATTTTATATTTTATTACATTTATCATTTTCTATGCATTCTAATCTTTCTAACAGAATTAGAAAATGTTAATGAATTGAGTTTATCTGTTTGTTCACGCTTTAAATTTAGTAAGTACTTTTGGAATGCCTTGATCTCCTACGTATACCCATTCTAATATCCTTACGTTTAAATAAACATAGTATTAAAATGTACAAAATCATAGTATTCGTTATATTAAGCCGTCTTGATTGATTTACCGGGCCACACAAAAATATTTAGATACATTAATGGGTATAAGTAGAAATTGTTCAAGTTTCTTTACAATTATAATAAATAAATAAAATGATGATAAAAAATCTATTAATTTGTCACCACGGATGTAAAATACATTGAAGATAAATAGGATAACGGTTAAATTATCAGTTGATAAATATTTTATAATGTATATAAATATTTATTTTTTTGTTAAAATTCAGTTTTCTTAAATTCATTTATATTAGAGTCGTGATTTTGGAATTCAAAACAATAATCTGGAGCTACACAACTATTGTATTCTTTTTTCTTGTTTTTCAGATTTCGGACGAAGCAAATACGAGATTTCGTCTTCAATTGCAAGCTGAGTTCAAAATAATTTTTTCAGTTCTGTCCAAATATAACCCGACTAGTTTGGTAATTTGATTATTATCTTATCTTATACTTATTAAATATTTGCCCCCGTTTAAACTCGGGGGAAAAAAACTTGAATTACAATTTTCCATAGATAACACTAACGATTTATTATTTATTTATTTTTAGAACACACGCCTTATAAATACATTAGATATTCACTATCGCGTAAATCTAAAATCATTCAATAAATACGATAATTATTAAGAGTACGGGTGACTCAATCGATATCACAAAATTTATGGGATACTTTAAAAAATTGTATACTCTCAATATTTCCAGCATCCCACACGCTTTAGTTTTAACTTTCGAGAATGAAACTGATTTTAACCGTCAGAAAAGGGCAGTGAGAAACATTTTGGGCATTTATTCTCGGATGATTCTCTCTGGAACACTGGGAGCAAGACCCCCGACCGAGCATTGTTTCTACTTCGGTAACTCTCAAACTTCCCATCCCAGGAACGGTGGCAATTCACGGATCCGCAGGCCAACTGTGAATGGCGCAAGGCACTGGCAAAGTGCCAAAAGTTCTGCGCCGAGTCATCAATGGACAAGAAAAGCTTCAATGGATGGAAGGTACGGGTGAGGATGGAGAGGAGAGAGAGCGAGATTTCATTGTGGATTGTGCTGCATCCCCTATCCGGGAGGAAAGCTCATTGAAAAGCAAGGCCAGTTTCCGCCGAATCCGGACCTTTCCGTTTGGATGTCACCAGATAGATTTTTTTGTGAATGAAATAGCTTTTTCCCCCCTTCTCTATGTGCCTACGTGTGTGTTTTTGACACGCACGTAAACGAACAAAAAACAGCAACGTTACATAAAGTTGAAGTAAAAGTGTCTGTGGGAATCGTTCGTAGGCATGCATAATGGGAAGAAGAATTCACAGGGTATCACACCCACGCATTCTATAGCTGAACTGTCGAACATAAAGCAGTATTTATTTTAAACGAATTTAACAAAACAGTAAAATGCCTCTAAATACTAGCCAGTTGACGGCGATTAAAAACTCTGTAATTATTGGTGTGAATTTATAAAGTTTTATTCGCCTTGATATGTTAAACTACTGGAACAAAGAGAATACTGTAAGTATACATAGTCACTTCAATGGAATAAGGTGTAGTATGGTTATCTGGTGGCTAGGGCGAAAACTAAAGTAGCTAAGAAACTCACACCGAAATATATACAGAAAATTAATAAATAACTGCCAACATTGACATTTTTAAATAAGGTTTATCAACACTGTTTTTTATTAGATTTGAATGTTATTAATTTACTACGATTTAAAATCTTAAATTTTACTATTAAAATTATTTTTGTATAAAGTTTTCCGGAAAAAATTGGAAGGGTTGTATTTAAGTTTTAAAAGATTGAGTTATGGGGGTTTGCTTTCAATGCTGTTAAATTTGAGTGTCGCAGCCGCTACAAGCTAGAAGCACTGTCGTCGAGTTTAGTTTTGACCTGTTTTAGCATTGCGTGACGGCGCTTGTTCTTGAAATAGTTTGTCTCATTAAAATAGAGTGACCATATTTTTTTCATTGAGTTTGGGGACAAAGATGGCGGTGTCCTCGAATTTCGAGGACAAAAAAAAAAAAAAAAAAAAAATTAAATCACCTTAAATTGTAAAATCTTAGTAAATTTTATGTATAAAGCACCTAAAAGAACATATTTCAGCTTCATTATTATACATATAATAAATTACTATAATAAAACATTAATAACTTTATAACCGGCGTCCCCAAATGTGCTGTAATTTTTTGGGGACGAACGTAGTTTTGTCCTCGAGATTCGGGGATTGTCCTCAAGATTCGAGGACATAGGGTCAGTCTACCTTAAAATGAAAATATTAAACAAAATAGTGAATCAAAAGAAAAAAAAAAAAATTCAGGAACTTTCTCACTTTTGCTTACTGTGTAAAACATTCACTTATTCATATTTGTTTGAATGTTTGAATTGTTGAATGTTCAATATTTGTAAATTTATGTAGTTAAAACATAACAACTAAAAAGTTAAAAAAAAAAAAAAAAAAAAGTTTTGATTTACGTAGCACTTTATAGTAGATGGGTGTGTCATCACACAAAACAGTTGAAAATAGTGTCTGTAACCACTATTTTTTAAAGGATGCACATTTAAAAATAAAAGTAACTTCTAACGTTTGCTTTCAATTTTAGCTAAAACTAAAGTGTCCACTACAATTCAAGGAAGCTTCGTTTTAATTTTGTTTATTTTAAGCTCATTCTATCGTGAAGACTATGATATTTTCAATAAGTTAAGGTAATTAGTTTTACATGTATTCACATTAAGATTCTTTTTTTTTTTTCCTTATTAATATGTTCAGGAATCTTTAAAAAGGTTTTTGAATGTTAAACTGGAATTCAATTCTAACGGTTTTTCACAAAAATGCAAATTTTTGGCCAACGTAACATTTTTTTCCCCACCCCAATCTCAGAGTTATTGTTCGTCATAAACTATTACAAAGTAACTCACAATTTATTATTTAAAGTACTTTTTATGATTTTCGAACATATTATAATATTACTTATAGAAAAATATCTTTCAAAAAGCATCTTTTAATGAGATTATAATTAAATTAATTGTCTTAAATTATTGCAAAAGTAACGTCCGTTCGTCGTGGAATGACCCATCTCTTCAACCAGGAGCCTATTTTAATACGATTTCATTAAAATGTATCTTGACGAAAAATTATCATAGTCACATATTTTAACATACAATATAATAATTAGTTTTTTTAAAATATGTAATTAAAATTTATCTAAACGCAATTGCATAAGGAGAATGTATTATTCGTAAAATTAGATAAAAACTTAATTTTGTTTTTTCATTTCTGAGTCGATTACGAAAGGGTCATTTTAATTACCTGTTACATTTGTAAATATTTTGCCCGAAAGTGAACGGGAAAAATTTATAATAAAATAAGGAGGTCGTCTAGACAAACGATTATGGAAAAATGAATAAATTATAACTAAATATGCCTAAGTGGAATTGCAGTAATTTTTAGAGATTTCATAACGAATTTCGAAAAACGTTTCAACGCAATCACGCTTAGTAAGAAGCGATTTCATTTTAATATTTTTGATCGATTCTTGTTTCTATTTTATTTATTAGTTTTTAGTTTGTTTCTTTCCGTGTTTCTTTTAGAGTGAATTAAATTTCAGTTCCTTCCTCTTTCTCTTTCAAAATAAATAAATAAAAGTAAAATAAATTAACAAAGAATATCAATATTAATTTACAATCAGTGAACATTACATTAACAAGAATTAAATAAAAATTTGAGTAACATTTATTACACTTTAGGTTTTTATTTTTATTTAGGGTAGGTGCTCCATGATTGACATGCTCCAGTAATTGACATCTATCCCGAAATAATTAATAAATAAGAAAAAATGATATAATCATATATTTTACATGTAAGAATTTTAACATTTTATGTCAAACACTGGAGCCTAGGGTGCTAATAACTGGTAAAATGAATCACTAGCAGTGTCAAACACTGGAACATAGGAGGGCAATTACTGATAAAAAAAAAAATGGCAGTGTCAATGACTGGAACATTGAGTGGGTTTCAAATAAAAATTCATAAAAAAAGTAGTTGTTATCAAATGTATATATTTTAACATATATGTGGCTCCGAATGTCTTTCATGCCATATGTACTAACTCTTAAGATTTCTAAAAATATTTTCTGATGACTAGAACATTAAAAACATCAGAGATTGCTCTAAAAGTGTCAATCACTGGTGCACTTACCCTATTTTTTTATTTTTATTTATTTATTTTTAAAAGAAACTGATTTTTTTAATTCACCGATAAAATTTTGAATTTTTATATTTATTTGAGGTTTTCACATACGTTTTTCAATACTTATCGCTAATAAAATATTGAAATAAAATTTCGTTAACCCTTATGCATGCTCAGAAAAATCATTTAGTAAGGATGCTCCTATTTCATTAGGTATTTAATATTTTTATGTTCCAATTGCAGTATATTGTGCCCAACGTGGAATGTCAAGTCTCTTATACACCCTGCATGTTATAATAAAAAAGGTTTTTTTTTTTTTTAATATCGCCATGAATATATGCGTCAGTCTTATATAAACCAATACAAATAATAAGAAAAAGCCTCATAATAATAGGCTACAGCGAAAACGCATTTCAATCATTACTTTTTACAGAGTGATGCCAAAAATTTTGTCTTTTCTTTATTTTTTTACAGTTTTTACTTTTTGGGCAAAACGTTTTGCTAAAATATGTGAGGTGTAATGTTCAGAAAATGTCGAAAGTTTCAGGATAGTTCGTCAGAGGATTTTCTAGATATTTGACAAAATATCTAGAAAAATCGTTGTCTAAATAACTCGAAAATGTCCTGCTTTTGCTTCCAAGGTAGTAGCACGTGTTTTTTGCACCTGCAAAAGAAAGGCCACGTCCTTTCGAAACCGGTAGTGCTTATGTTAATTTAATTGGTGTGTGAGGGAGTTTTTAAGTATAAATATTTGACAAAACGTCTCAACTCGAAAGTGTCCGGTATGGAAAGTTAGTCAGGGAAATCATCATCAGGATATGAATGGAAATAACTCGCAGTGATATCAGGTTGCGTTATACATTTTCAAATCTGCTAAATTTAAATTTACTTATTTTGTGCTTATACAATTTATAGAAATTATCCAGAGCTACTTGAAATGAGTCGGATAAATTATAAAGAGTGCAGTGAGTGAAAATTCTATCAGTCTTACACGTTTTATGAATATAGGCAAAATATTCAAGCCGAAGTTGGGGTGGTGGGTGCCTCAAACAGAAGTGTGTGTAAAATAAAATTATTTTTAAAAAATTTTCAACTACACTTAAGAAACATCAGAAATGTTTTAATAGAGTAACTTGTATTTTACACTTTAATTAATAACGTATTTTTAGGCTAAGAGTAAAAGGCACATCATATTATTAGTACAACAAGGCTATTTCTTTCAGGCAGTGATTTTTGCTTTGTTACCATTTTGTGGCCTGTCACCTTAAATAAATTACATTATTATTATTATCATTTAGAATATATAAAGATGAAAATTTGCCATTGAATAAGATCGCTTTTTTAGTTCACTATACAAAGCTACACTATTCAACCGATCGCTACAAAATTTGGTACACTTATTAATCAGGACAAAATCTAACTAACATCGTATTTTTATTTATTTATTTATTTATTTTTTTTTTTTTGTTCAATCGAATAATTGGTTCAAACGATATTAAATAGAAGTTTCACTTTAACCTTAAAATTATTTTAAAAATTGATGCCAAAAATAAATAAAGAAACTAGTGAAGAAAGAAAAACTATAAATTCATGAAATGATGAAAAAGAAAAAATGTCGAGTTGTAGAAATATAACAGCTTCACTATAAGACTTCTTAGCGAAATTAAAAATTTCGCACCAAAGTAGCTCGGGTGTTTCTCGACAAGATCTTTACTTACAAAATGACGATGTCCATTTTAATTCATCGCCGAAATGTCAACAAAAAATTTAAAAGCCGTCAAGCGGCTCCTATGCTAAACCTATACCAAGAACATTTTAAGAAATGAATATAGTAATCGATGCTAGGGAATGCAACATAGTTACTGCATACCTTTATATGGAAGAAGAGATTAAAATAAGTCCTGTCATATTAAATTAAATCCTATTTTGTACAGAATTTTTTATCTGTTACTTAGAAAACAGAAATAGGTTTAGGGTTTTCAAGTTTTTTTTTTTTTTTTTTTAAATCTAACTTGAGGCACTTATCTTTGTGCTGTTGTTATGGAAATGTTTGGTTAACATCTCATACGATTTTCAGCACGCAGGTGCAGCTAGTATGTTGTGGCTACCACAAAAATTTCTTGTGCATTCTACTATACGCATTTTACGCAGTCCAAATTACGTTGTTCAACAAATTTTGATGATTTTTTTGTAAATCCATTCAAATGATCATAAAAGGATAAAGCGTTATCGCATAACTAAATAATTAGCTCTAGTATGTAAAATAAGAGATGTAGGTACTGGAATTAATGAGATGCACAACTCATGGTTTTAAAGTGAAATTTGCTAAAACCTACAACACTTTTACTGAGAATTTTGATGACAAACCAACATTACACCGACTAGAGTGTATAAGGCGTGATTGTATAACTCATTTATTGCGAATTAATTTATTCAGAGTGGTTGAGGTGATGTTCAAGTAGGTTGGTTATATGTGTTTTAGAAATTTCTTATCAAATAGGTGGTATCATACAGAAATAACAGCCTGTTTGATGATTTGTAGATTCTATCCAAATTATGGGAATAGCAAAGCACATTGAACAATTTTACAATTAATCCAATTACTCAAGTTATTGGCTGGCACAGGTGTTGTACACAACAAGAGACGACCTTGATTTATCTTGATCTCCAATTCGACGACCAAAATAACGTTTTATGCCAGTTAAATCTGTGGCATGATAGCTTGTCTCTAACTAGATACGGTTACTTCCCTAGAAATATAGCAAGAGTTGTCTCGATAGTTCATAGAAACTCAAGGCTTTCTAAAACAAGAAATAAGTACCACCAAGCTATAGGCTCATTCCATGCCAAATCAACACAAAAAAGCTGCATTTTTAACCTGATCCTCCCTACTTCATTTAGTTTTTGACATACAGGGCTGCAAAAAAGTGTAAAAAGGCCAAATTTTCTAAACTCTTGTATTAGAAATGTACTCATATTTTGTCCCCTAATTTACTTAGAGGAATATGTTTGGTATCATTAAAAAGCATTTAACGCAGGCTTTCAAATTACCCATGAAATGCACATATTTTTAAAATTTTCCATTTCGAGGTCAAAT
Source organism: Salticus scenicus (assembly GCA_963930645.1). NCBI lineage: Eukaryota > Metazoa > Arthropoda > Arachnida > Araneae > Salticidae > Salticus > Salticus scenicus. Next base: position 294,000,216 of record OZ005655.1, on the reverse strand, counting down.
ATTTTGACCTATAACCTTCGATAACTAAAAATGTACATGGTTAATTTTCTTTTAAAAATCACCTGTTCTTCCTACATTTATTATCTATAAGTATTGTAAGTTTAAGCTTGGAACCGACATGAGATGCTGAGCTATAAATTGAAATACAAGCCCTTATCAGCATTTTCGCACTAATAGGACAAGTTTTACAATATTCTGCAAATGTAATAAAACACAGAATGTAAGTGAATTTTCATTGCAATTTTCAATTGCTTGCACTCGACACTTGTACCCTATATATCAGGGACGAATAAAATTGGAGGCCATAGACGCTGTTCAGTTCCCAGAAAAGAAAAAAAAAAAAGTAAAGGTCTTGTAATAATTAGAGTAATTTTTAGTAGATTATTATTATTATTATTATTATGTATCAATGACGGTTAATTCAGTTAGTATTGCATAATTAAAAAAAATCTGATGTGGGCACCACATGACTTCCTTATACACTTTTAGAAATATACATAATGTTAAAAAATATTGTCACTGGACCCGAAACAGTTGGCTAAAAATATTTAAAAAAATGCATGCATACGTAAAAAAAAAAAAATAAAATAAAAATAAATAAATAAAATTGTGCCTTGAGGGGACTCATTTTAAAGTTGTTCCTTGGGGGGGGACTCATGTCAAAGTTATGCCTTGGGGGGACTCATGTCAAAGTTGTGCCTGGGGGGGACTCATGTCAAAGTTGTACCTTGGGGGGGGGGGAACTCATGTCAAAGTTGTACCTTGGGGGCGACTCATGTCAAAGTTGGGCCTTGAGGGGACTCATGTCAAAGTTGCGCCTTGGGGGACTCATGTCAAAGTTGTGCCTTGGGGGGACTCATGTCAAAGTTGTACCTTGGGGGGGACTCATGAGCCTTGGGGGGGACTCATGTCAAAGTTGTGCCTTGGGGGGACTCATGTCAAAGTTGTGCCTTGGGGAAGGGACTCGTGTCAAAGTTGTGCCTTGGGGGGACTCGTGTCAAAGTTGTGCCTTGGGGGGACTCAAGTCAAAGTTGTACCTTGGGGAAGGGGCTCATGTCAAAGTTGGGGGGACATGTCAAAGTTGGGCCTGGGGGGACTCATGTCAAAGTTGTACCTTGGGGGGGCTCATGTCAAAGTTGGAGGGACATGTCAAATTTGGGCCTTGAGGGACGCATGTCAAAGTTGTACCTTGGGGGGGGGGCTCATGTCAAAGTTGGGGGGACATGTCAAAGTTGGGCCTGGGGGGAACTCATGTCAAAGTTGTGTCTTGGGGAGGGGGGGACTTCGAATCCGAAACAATTGGATAAAAGTGTTTAAAAAATGCATTTTCACCGTGTTTCTGAACTATTCCGGAAGTTTCAAATCTCTAACTAGTCGGGAAGTTAATTAAATAATTTTTCTGTTGAATCATATAAACGCTGCTGAAGGCAGCAGTGACACGAAGCAATTGGCTAAAAATATTTTAAAAATGCATTGTCACCGTATTCTGAGCTTTTCTGGAAGTTTTAAATGTCTAGCTAGTCGGGAAGTTAGTTAAAAATCGATTGCAAGATCTGTACTGGTAACGCTGCCGAAGGCAGCAGATATCAGAAACAGTTGGCCAAAAATATTAAAAAAACGCATTGTCAACGTGTTTTGAGCTTTTCTGAAAGTTTCAAATGTCTAGCTAGTCGGGAAGTCAGTTAAATTGCAAGATTTTTCCAAACCGTTTTTGAGTTATTACCGTTTTTTGATACATTATGTCCAAAACCAATGTATTTTTGGTCATTATGTACCTAATTTTCCTAAATATCTCCAAAATGGAAAATCATACAAAGTCCAAAAAGGGAGGTGCAGAACTATATGTTATAACAAACCTATGTACCAATTCGCAACTTTCTACGTTCAACCGTTTTTGAGTTATTACCGTTTTTTGATATGGCCAAAACCTATGTATTTTTGTTATTATGAACCTAGTTTTCCTAAATATCTCCAAAACGGAAAATCATACAAAGTCCAAAAAGGGAGGTGCACAACTAGATGTTATAAAAAACCTATGTACCAATTCGCAACTTTCTACGTCCAACCGTTTTTGAGTTATGCGACATACACACACACAGACACACACACACACACATACAGACGTCACGAAAAATCGTGTAAAATCGCTTATATCTCTAAAACGAGAGCTCGTGTTCAGACGACACTTGCAGGTGTACAACTATACATCATGACAGTCACACGTATAAATTGGCAACATTCAGCGATCATTCGTTTTCGAGCAATGTGAAATACAAAATCCATTTCGCAAATCGGGATTACTATACTTCCTTATACTTTGTATAAGGAAGTAAAAAGCTTTTAAGCAATTCAAGGATGAGAATCCATATGTTAAAATTGGATTTTCTACATATGCAGAACTGAAACCAAATATTAAAAAATAAGGTAAAACGTGAAGACAGTGCCACTTGTTGAGCAATATGTAACCAAAAATTAATAGGCAGCAATTTATGCAAAATTGAAACTAAATATAACCTTTAATGTAATTCTGTGGATTAGTTATCGAGCTAGAGTTGACAGAAAAATTTTGTCACTCACACAGGCAGGCAGACATTTTCTAAAAATGGTTAAAACGTGTTCGGGACATCTCAAAACACATAAATCCATCGAAAACTGGAAGTCGAAAAAAAAAAAAAAAAAAAAGATTTTATTAATAAAAGAAAAGGGAGAAAGAAATCCACTTTTCGATAAATTAAAGTGAAGAAAGCAGAGGCATTAGAAATAATGGCTCTTTACAACACCAGCCTTGGACCCTAACTGTTTTAATATCAGACATCATTTCTGGAATTAGATACGAAATCCTTTGTTAAGCCAAAATATCATGAGCTTTGTACTAAAAGTTGTTCTAAAATCCCCACGACGGCATTCCTGAAACTTTATGTAACTCGTGATGCAAAAGCCCACGAGGTATGGCTACGCAGCCCTATTCCGGGTTCTCTATGAAAAGAGGCGAATGAGTGCAGGCGAATGATAAGACCTCTCTTAGCGTTATCACGAGAGCTCATCCTTTTCCAGAGATGGCCCGGCTGCATTTCCTGTCGGACTGGAGATGGTTTATAGAGGCGTTACGAATGTTTTCATTACAGGCTTCATTTCCGTTTTGCCGGAGCATTTTCACCAGAATTCACACTTGCCACATGCATGTTTAATTCGGGGGAGATATTTAGAGAGGAAAACGAGTGCTCGGTGCTCGACTCCTGTTTTTGAAGGGTGTAGAATTAATATAAATGCGTGCGAGACTTTGGACCTATCAGCGAATATCGTGACGTTAGTTTGCCAGTCGAATGAAGTTTACATAAGAGGACGTTTCTGTATTTTCAGTTGTTTTGCAAAATGCACAGTTACGATACATAGTAGGCTCTAATTCCTAAGAAAAAGAAAGGAAGAAAATATATAATTCAAATATTTCTTACATTTGAGTGGAACGGCAGTAGCATGTCAAACAAAATCATTACGATGTAATATTAAAATAAATTTATTTTTTCGATAAAGTACATTACTTTAAATGTTCAAAAAATAAACTAACAAGCTCTTAAAAATGACTGCGTTCTTGGTTGCTAACTTTAGCCCTTTTTCACCACCGAAAAATTTTAATAAAACTTTTATTTTATTTAATCAGTGTAAACTAATTGAGAAGTACAGGGCGTTTGTAATTAAAGTAAAGATTTCAAAACGCTATAATTTTAAAACTACCCATCACAGCGATTTGATATCTTACCAAAGCAATCATGAGGCAATGAAATTTTGTTTGGGGGAGGAAAGAATATTATATAAACTAGTTGAAACAGGTGGACAGTTCCCCAACATATGTATGTTTTCATAAATTTCTAGTACAAGACATATTATATTCATGTTAAAAGAAATGAATTTGATTAAAAAAAAAGTCCCCACCTAATAGGCTACCCACCATTCAGTTCGACATATTTATCTTATTCTAATCTATTAATTTATTTTATTGGAGTCAATTTCGTAGTTCAGTTTTCATGCTACTATTTCCAATGCAACAATCCCGAAAATGCATATTTATGATAGAATTTCGCCCAATTTTGCTATGATGATAAAATCTTAAATTTCGAATAACTTACGAAAATTTCCTATTAGAATATTTTTAGTGAATGATATTCAAACAAGTATCATAAATGTTATTTTGAAGTTGTCTGATATGTTTATGATCCTCAAAATGGACGTTTACGCTCACTTTTGCCTATTCTACCATGTTAAGTAAATCGTAAATTCCAAATAACTTACGAAATTTTTAAATAAAAAAAATTATTAGTAAGGTATGTTTATTCGAGTATCTTGTACAATATTTTGAAAATAGTCTGACATCTTTGCGATGAAAATATTCCTCAAAATCGACATTTATGCGAAATTTTGCAGTATTCTGCCATGTTAAGAAACGTGTATATTTAGAATAATTTGCGAAGTTTTCGAAGTTAAATTTATATAATTGCTTATGTTCATTCCAGAATCATAACTGATATTTAAAAATTGGTCTGACATTTTTACAGTAAAAATATTGCTTTTAGTGCATGTTTAAACGAAAATATGACCTATTCTTCCATGATAAGAAAATTGTAAATTTCAAATAGCTTGCGAAGTTTTTTAATTCGAATGTTGCAAATGAATAGAATTCTTGCCAGTGTCATAAATTATATTTTAAAACTGGTTTGACCTCTTTGCAGTCATTTGTTCTTGAGATATCGTGTACACAGACTAACAAACTAAGATACCAACACACTAACAAATTAACAGACACCCTACAGACGGACACCATACCAAGTTTGATATTTTCGAATTCCACCCACCTGAAAATGTGTAAAAAAGTAAAAAAAAACAGAGGTCGAAAGTTTTCACGATTACCTAAGTTATCCATAGCTATAGTTTCATGGGGAAATAAAAAGAACGATAGGTAATTTTAAATAAAATATAAATAAAATAAATAAATAAGATAAACTTTAAATTCTACTTTTTTTTTTTTTTTTTTAGTGGAAAGCCTTTTTACACAGTTAAAAAAAAAAAAAATACATTATATTAAGCTAACAATTTGGGTGGCAGTACTTTTTGCTGTCTATATATATATATATATATATATATATATATATATATATATAAAGATATTTTACATTATATTAAGCTGATAATTTGGGTGGCAGTTCTTTTTGCTGTCTAAAAAAAAAAAAAAAAAAAAAAAAAATTGCTGTATCGTCACTCCTGACTATCGGTGTTTATATATATAAGGGAAAAAAAATTGACTGAAAATACTGTGTGTGTAAGGGCTGAGAAGTGTATTTATGGAGTTTTTTGCTTTATTTTAGTCATTTTTGGCAGTGTAGGCAGATTTAATATAAATAAACTCTAAAGAAATAATATTTCACTAATGTTATCGGAAAGTTATCTTTCATTATACTTTAGCTCCAAAATCAGTCAATATTCAGTCCTTAACATCGTCTACAGTTATTTGTTACACACTAAAAATATCAATTATCAATCAGAAATTTCGTTTTGAAAACATGTAACCTGAATGATAAAGAAAGAGTGTCATGGAGTAATTTCATTCTTATCAAATATATTTATTTTGTATATAGATTCCTTTTCATAAATCAAACTTTGTTTCAAAGTAAAATAAATTGGAACTCAGTTTACAAAAAGGCTTAAATAAATATTTTACCGTAAAACCCCTTTTTATTTCTAAAGCTCTAGAAGCAAACTCCTAAAAAACGGTCTCCACGAGATGATAAACCAACCTTTCAAAATAGTGGCTTTGCGCCTTCTAGCCATTTAACATCTGATGTAGAGTTTCTCCTCAACGAAGAGCCACGGATGCCTCGGAAAAATCACTTTTTCCAGATTTCGCCCCAGAGGCAAGCTGCTGACAAAAGCTAAAAATTTATTTGGCTACCCATCTCTCCCGAAGCCGGTAATCGAGGTTATTGCGCAGAATTTTAGAAGCGGGAGTGGCAACAGTCATTACGACGGATTAACCCTAACTTAAACTGAACACTTTCCCATTCTAATAATGAGCTTTATTTCCTAAATTAAAATCTGCTAAATAATCTCGTCTAAAGCAATTCACTCTGAGCTCATTTTCTATCTAACCCCCACGCCCCTTCTTTGTGAGATCGTGAGAGTAAATATAATATTTTTAGAGATTTGAACAAGAAAATTTAATGTCATAATCGTCTTGTTAAAACAACATCGGTGTTATATTTAATCATACAACTAATAGATTGCTCACACAATTTCTAAGCTCTCTCTCTCTCTCTCTCTGTTTTTTTTTTTTTTTTTCTTTAATATTACTCATCTATGTTATGTCTTTCTTATTTTCTCCCCTGTAATCATAATCAGTTTGCAAAATTACGCCATTCATTTTTTAAAAGCTTGACAGTTAATTAGTATGCTTAATGTGGACAGTTTTGTTTTGCATATCATCTTGTTTCAACTATCGTTTTAACATATCAAGCGATTTCACGAATGTCAAATGCTTTTCGCAAATTTACGACTTTTAAACATAATTATAATATCATCGTAGTTTATTTTTAGTTAAGTATTATTATTTTGAAATAAATAATAATGATAATAAAAAAAAAGTTGAAATAATGAGATATGTAAGCAAAGTTTTTATTTATTTATTTATTTATTTATTTTTTTTTTTAATTAGAATATTTTTTTTTATGTATATAAGTATACGATTTCTTTTTTTTTCAAGCAAAATTCTGATATATTTAATTTAATAGATCCTCTAGTTTTGATCAAATCAACTAGTCAATTAATATCAAAGTCGTGAAATCAAATATATGTTATATATATATTGAATAGAATAGTTAATGAATTAGATAAAATATTTAATTTGAATTTAATAAACCAATTATATCTTTGAAAACACTCTTCCAATAAATAAACAAGCTGAACAAGTGTTTTTTTTTTTTTTTTTTTTTTTTTAATAGTAGCCAGTGAATTAGATAAAATATCTAATTCACTCTATTTTTGTCTGTTCAAGATAAATTAAATTTTATTGAACTTTAATTTTAAAGATTCTCTAGTAAAAATATGCCTCTTCATTTATTTAAAATGAGGTTTAATTTAGGAAATAATTCAGCGATGCATCAATAGTCTGTTAAGGGTGTCACTGCACATACAATTAAAATCTGAAAATTTAATATAAAAATACAAAAGGGTTTATCAATAATTTGTTTTATTAATTACACATATCGACATCTAAAATTTTCACTTGATAATTTTGGCTGATCTTTTTTTTTTTTTTTTTTTTTTTGGGGGGGGGGGGGGGGGATGTTGAAACCGAAACTGTAACCAGTATTTCTCTATGACGTATAGGGTTTTGCCAATACAGGGTGTCTACGCAGACACAATGTCTTCTGTCACTCTTACATCAGTATAATTATATTTTGACTTTTATAGTAAGTTTTCATGATTAGTTCTAATTAATCATGGAAACATACTAGAAACTACCGAAAAGGAAGAAATTGTGCCGTAGATACCTTGTAATGACAAAAATCTATACTGGCTTCATTTTCGGTTTTACTCCACCAAAAAAACATATGTATCAGATAAAATGAGTGTTGCCAAATTTAAGGGCTTTTTTTATTCTATATCTATCACTGAATTTTAATTGTAAGGGTTACCTAATCATTGCGAAAATTAATCGTCTATTACTATGTATATCAAATATCACGCCTCAAAATTGTTAGTGATTATTGAATAAAAAAGACCCTAAATTAGGCAACACTCACTAAATTTATCAAGTGATATCTATTTAGAAGTTTTTTATTTATTTATTTATTTATTTTTTTAAAGACTTTTATTTTTTTTTCTTCCAGTAAAAATTATTTATGAACGCAAAAAATATTTTGCAAATAAAAACTCTAACAACATACATTTGTTTTAATCATTTGTGACAACTTGTATCTTAACCGTCATTTGAAGTAAGTTTTTTATTTTTATTTTTATTTTTAATTAAAAAAACAGTCTATGATATCAGATAGGGTAGATGCTTCAGTGATTGACATGGTAACTGACACCTATCCCGAAATAATTAATAGATAAGAAAAATAATAACAGCATATATTTTGCATATAAGAATGTTAACATTTTATGTCAAACACTGGAGCCTAGGGGGCTAATGACTAACTAGCAGTATCAGACACTGGAACATAGGGTGCTAATTACAGGTAAAATGAAAAAACTGGCAGTGTCAATTACTGGAACATTGAGTGGATGCAAAATAAAAATTCATTAAAACAAATATTTATTACCAAATGTGTGTACTATTTTAACATATATGTAGTTCTGAATGTCTTTCATGCCATATGTACTAACTTAAGACTTCTAAAAATATTTTCTGATGATTAGAACATCAAAAACATCTGAGATTGCTCTAAAAGTGTCAATCACTGGAGCACTTACCATACATTATGTACAACGAAAATGAAAAAAAAAAAAAATAAAAATAAATAAATAAGATGAAATAATTAGAGCGGTCTTTATGAATGTATTGTATATAATCCTTCAGAAACTATGAATATTGATTACTAAAGTTCAATTTCTCACAAAATTTTCATTATAGAAAAAAGTTTTGTGATATCCACAACATACTACATTTCCCCCCCCTTTTCCCGCTCGTAGTCAAATCAGACAATTCAGAGAAATATTTATTTTTTGCGCAATGACAGTCCTATCACTGTGAAACAACATGTACAGGCAAAGCTACCGACTTGAAAACTATCGAGATTGCATCGATGAAAACGACTCGTATATATATAGCAAAATTTATTTATTACATATATACTAGTAAACCCGTGCGAAATTTTCGCAATTTATTTTATCTTATTTATTTTCATTTTACCTCTAAAATTTCAATCTTATAAGCCTTATATCAATTTCACCACCCAATTTAAATTTTAATTCATCAGAAGCCAAATTATTATGAATTTTTGTGGGATGAAACGCTAATGATAGTTAAACCAAATCAGTCAAAGGTAAGTTCCAAAATGTAATACATGTTTGATGACTCAGTTTTCATACTTCCCCAGGCAGGGCAGTTTAGTACAGAACCCCTATGGCGCATCTTTTAAATTTTTGCCGCCATGTTGGCGATGCCTTTTAAATTATTTTATAATTTATTCGTTTTGGCATAATTTTTATTTAAAAATAAACTTAGTACTTACTTTCATTATACTTTTTATTGTTGTATTTTTTAGTTAATTTATGAAAAAATTCATGTTTAAACATTTAGTTCAAACTTTTATGCATATTTAAACACTTATCTTTAAATAACTTCTAGGTTTAAAATGACGCTCGGAAAGATTGTAAAGATGCAACTTTTAAAAATTATCTTTTTTTTTTTTTTTTTTTTTTTTCAATATCAGTTTTTTTTTTTTCTATTTACTTATTCGTGAGACTTCTGTTTTATTACACTCTTTTTTCACTGATCCCCCCATACTTTCAACGACAGTTTAATTTTAATTTTTAATATGAACAACTCCATTAAACTGACAGCAGCTTCGATATTTAACTGATTTTTCTTAATTAAATGATCAAATGAGTTATTTTTAATTTCACAGTCTTTTGGAATTTAAAACATTATGATTTAGATATTATGATGTAAAAGATATCATTATTTTTTTTAATTAGGACGCGAATCGGATATAAAAGATTAAAGAGAGGCATAAGAGCTAAACAAGAAAGGAATAATAAATTTGGAAACTCGTTTAATTGGAAATATCGAACTCTATGTGAGGGGAAATCAACTAATTATTAATAACTTAGATTTTATTTTCGTCTAGTGTGTTCATATGAAATAATAGGGTTTGATTTGGTTTACATCGTTTCTTGTACTACAGATCGGCACCTATTGACCAAAATAATAATAAAAGAATCTATTACTAATGTTCACAATTTTTCTGCTTTGATTCGAATCTTCATCGATAAAGTAAAAAGAAAATGTCTGTTATTATTATGTCGATTTCAGTTTATTACATGCCATGGAGTCTACTTAAATCCTAAGCTGTATGCTATCCTCAGATCGTCTTTATGCTTTCGAGAACTGAAATGAATCGCGCGCTTCTCTTCCTAGGAATGGGGGTATGAGAAACATAATACGCATCCAAAGGTTTAATATATTGGATCGAAATCCAAAACTTCTTTCAGAACTCGAGACATCATAAATAAGCTTTCGATTCAAAAATGTCAAGTGATTCCTCAAATGCCTACTTCTCCGCGTTAATGCTTTGAAATGAAAAGTAATTGCGACACTTTGATGTAGGATGGGTCGGGAGAAGGCAAGAATTCGGAAAGTCTTGAAAATGGCAGATTGCCGCCATTTGACAAAACAGAATATGATGATCACAGCTAGAAATAAATTGCTGTGTTTGCTTCTGCACATATGTACGCGTAACTTTAAAATTCTTAATATTAGAAAATACATTTTTCTCTGCAAAATCATAAAATGTTTCAAAATTTTCATGGGTTTCATTGCACACTTAAGAATTGAAAGTGTTCGAAATATCGACATAAATATTTATTTAATTGTCTCAAATGATGGCTATACTTATTGCAAATATTATAAGCCCCCAAAAAGTCTGTAGCTGTCATCAGTTATATTTTTTTCTTTGAAAGTGATGCTTCTTTTGAAAGACATTTAATGATAATTGGAGTCGAACTTTTTCATGCAGGAAATTTCAAGGTCACTCACTATACGTCCAGTTATTAGCAGATATACCTGAAGTCACTGCAGCTTTCAGTGGACTTTTTAAATACGTACATACACGCTAAAAAAAAGCAAAAAAATAGTCACGCTGCTACCACGATTATCAAGTGTGTCAAAAATTATGTAGCAGAAAATGTTAAATTAACTGAATTTATGCAATATTCCAAGTATTTATGAACATAATAATGAACTTGAATTTCTAAAATTTAAAATAATCTGTTATAAGAAAACAGTTCTTTTTTTTTTTTTTCTATTTATTACAATCAAACTTATTCTTCCATTTTTTTTGTCCTTGCAAATCAGAGTTACAATGATTTCACGCTTCTCTCTCCCTCTCTCTGTTAAAAAGAGGTGGTATCCATGATGTATATATATATATAACATAGAATAAATAAACATTAACTGCACCGTGACTCCGAACTCAAATCGTCACAAAACGGTTTCGAAAAGTTCGTTACACTAGTATTCAAATAAGCGAGTGCGAGCTACTGTGCTTTATCAGATCTACTGCATGAATCAAAATAGTTTTTGTAATATCAGAAAAAAAAAAAAAAACTTTCATATATTTCAATAATTTTAATGAGGGATATCGTGAATTGTGTGAAAGAAGCCACTTGTATGATATCTGTGATGTATTTCATAGCCTATTAAATTTTTATGGGAGCAGAATTGTACTACTGGAAGGCCTGTTAGACAAAGATAATATCATTATCGCAAGCCTGAAGATATAATTTAATGAAGATTTTATTACATCTGCTATTTTGTTATTTATTAAACTCTAAATTTATTTTTTTTTTCTCTTAAAAAAACTTTTAAAAGCTTTGTAATTTGAATGAACATTTTCCCTTGAAGTAATATAGTTTAACCCTTTAAATAATATATATTAAACCGTTTTCCTGGTGAGAGAAAAATTAATTTAGCCTGTTCCTACCCTTCTCCATAATGGGGTTCATACCTATCGCATTTGTTAATCGAATGAATATCTATAGGATGTCATTCCGAATATGAAGTTAACATGCTTTACATTTCAGTGTGTCGTACTACAGAATTTCATGAAAATGGGTTAAATAATAATAATAATAAAGATTGGTGGACGAAATTCGAAGCTCCAATATCCAACACAAATTAAAAAAAAAAATATTTGAAGACTAAAATAGAAATTCGTGTTATATTTTACGAAATATATACTCATATAGGAAAAGTGTATTTTATAACAGTATGGGCTCTTCCCACCTGCTGTCAGAGGTCACATGATAGAGGAAAAATAAATAGCAGACGAAGTATTGTTTATCTATAGCGATTGCTGAAATAACATATTTTCTATTCTTATTTTTGATCAATCGTATTTAATCTGTGTTATTTTTTTATACATAATCATTTTTAATACCTTTTATATCATTATTCATTACCTTTTGTTTGCTGCATACATTTACAATTATCATTAGTTTATATTTGTTATTGACGTTCATGGAGAACATGTTAAATACTCTGATTTTTGGTACTTAAATCAGCGACAGTGCAATATCGTACTGCGTAAATCCATTTAGACCAGTAATTAAGTTTATTAACTTGTTGTAACAACATTATGCAATTAAATTAAATGAAAACATTTTAAAATTTCAAATTATAATCCATAAACATTCCACAAGAAGAAGCTATTATTTATTGCCAGATCAGTTAATGTAACAGTTACACTACAACATACAAAAATCGATTCTTACAGTAGAAAATAAATAAACACATAAAGTTTTTTTTTTTTTTTTTTAATAATTAAATTTACAATTAAAGCTATTCTACTGTTTACAAATGCACAATATTACTTTTATTTTATTTTATATAAAATATTAACATTTTTGTTTTTAAGAACAATATTTAGTTGGATTCGATTCTCAGAATTCGATTATTCGTTTTCCTCTATCACATGATTGAGCAGACGAAACTGGGAAGAGTCCATTGCATAAATAAGCATTAAGAATGCTCAAAAATATCAAATATTACCTATATATAAATAGGACACTTAAATTGTATTTCCGAACAAGCATGTATAAATATTTTTCAATTGCACAAATTTAGTACATAGCAGTAAAATAATAAATAATACTGTGTAATGCACATGCAACTTCTAATTCTGTGGCGGTGATTTTAATATCCGAATACCATAAATCAGGCCGATAACACTTTAATGGCTGCAGGACTCGTGTTTAAAGTGTGAACCAGCCGAGGTTATTAATTTGGATTCCCCCACTTAAGATAAATGGGATCGACATAATTGCATTTTGATGTATGCTATTATGCCTCAAACTAAAGGAGAGATATACGTTATCGGAAACTCGTGTAACAGTGAAGGATTTTTTAAGGAATTTATATTGCGGTTGGTCCCCTTAATGTTGCTAAACATTCAAAAAAAGAATTTTTTATTTATAGCTGCAAAATAATTAAATAAACAAAGTAAATGAAAAATAAAAAATACAAATACATGTGGTTCCAAAGTTTTGATATTTTTTTTTATGAAAAACGCAAAGTTAATCCACAAATGAATGACATAAGAGGCCTTCTTCACACACCATAAATTTTAAGCCAGCACAACCGGTTTAGAAAGGACGTAGCCTTCCTTCATCAGGTGCAAAAAAACACGTGCTACTGCCTTGGAGGCAAAAGCAAGACTGAAAGCAGGGCAAAATCCAGAGGGGGAGGAGCAACACAAACAACCAATAGGAAGCATCATGCAGGACCAATCAGAGAGGAACACACATGTACACACAAAAAACAAAAGGAGGGAGGGAAGGAATAAACAAATATATATTATTATTATTATTATTATTATTTTAATTAACAATACTAATAAGTAAATTTAATAAAATTTATTTATTTATTATTATTTTTATTTAATTAGAATAATTTAATTATAACTATTATAATGTTATAAACGTAATGAAGGAAATTATTTAATTGAATTAAACAAATTTTTCCAGGCTGTAGACAGCAAAGTGGAATCAGATTTTTCATTGACAATTTTATCACGATTAAGGTAAATAGCTAAATTTTTCAAAAAATCCAGTTCGGAAACGCGTTTGGCATGAAAGATAATTTTGGCACTCTTAAAATTAAAACTATGATCAAATTCCCAACTGTGCTTCGCAATAGAAGATTTAGAAATTTCTTGATTAACAACATACCGAGAATGTTCACGTAAACGGCATTCAAGATTTCTTTTTGTTTGATCAATATAAGATAAATCACAATTATTACAAGGGACATTATAGATTCCCCACTTATGAATCTCGGGAACAGGGGATTTAGTTGAAGGGAATTGGAATTTATTGACAGGTTTAAAAATAACGTGAAAATTGAAACGCTCCAAAACTTTGGCTAATTTAAAACATAAGGGGGGATAAAAAGGCAAGACAACAAGATTATCAGGTTTAATTTTATCATCAATGGAAAGAGTAGAATTAAAGGTTGGCCTACTTTTTGATAGCTTTATCAATTATAGAGGGTCTAAAACCTCTTTTAATAGCAACGGACTTTAAATAATCGAGTTCTTCTTTAAGAGAAGAAGTATCAGAACAAATTTTAAGGGCACGATGCACGTAAGTGTAAAAGGTGCCAATTTTTTGTTTAGCCGGATGATTAGAGAGAGCATGGGGAGGGTTAGAAACAGAGAAAGGTTTCCTGTACACAAAAGTTTTAAAAGAGGAACCGCACCTAGTAACTAAAACATCAAGAAAGGGAAGTTGATTACAATTTTCTAACTCGAAGGTAAACTGAATATGGGGATCAATAGCATTAGCAATATTAAGAATGGCAGAAACATCAAACGGATTTTCAACAAGAATGAAAGTGTCATCCACGTAACGTAACCAGCATTTTAAATTTAACATCTTTAATAATTTTTCCTCAAAATAATGCATAGAGATATCGGCAAGAATAGGAGATAAAGGATTACCCATACTTAAACCATCACACTGTTTATAAAATTTGTTATTAAATTCAAAAGTAGTTTGGGAAACACAGAGTTTAGTTAGATTAACAAGTTCTTTGATTTCAATGTCAGAATAATGAAATGTCAGAAAAACAATGTCAGAATAATCTTTTTTCTAAACAATTAAGCGCACCATCAGTGGGGACATTAGTAAATAAAGACTTCACATCAAGAGATAACATTGAGCAATTAACAGGATTCAGATTATTTAACTTCTTAACAAAATCATAGAAATTTTTTATAGTATGACTATTAGCGCTGCATAAAGGAGAAAGAATAGAAGCTAAAATTTTAGAGAGGGGATAAGTAGCAGTACCAATATTCGAAACAATAGGTCTGAGGGGAACATTATTTTTATGAACTTTAACAACTTTGTTTTAATTTTAAGAGTGCCAAAATTAACTTTCATGCCAAACGCGTTTCCGAACTGGATTTTTTGGAAAATTTAGCTATTTACCTAAATCGTGATAAAATTGCCAATGAAAAATCTGATTCCACTTTGCTCTCTACAGCCTGGAAAAATTTGTTTAATTCAATTAAATAATTTCCTTCATTACGTTTATAACATTATAATAGTTATAATTAAATTATTCTAATTAAATAAAAATAATAATAAATAAATAAATTTTATTAAATTTACTTATTAGTATTATATTAATTGAAAAAAAAAAAAAAAATAAAAAATAAAATAAAATAAAATAATAATAATAAATATATATATATATATTTGTTTATTCCTTCCCTCCCTCTTTTTGTTTTTGTGTGTGCATGTGTGTTCCTCTCTGCTTGGTCCTGCATGATGCTTCCTATTGGTTGTTTGTGTTGCTCCTCCCCCTCTGGATTTTGCCCTGCTTTCAGTCTTGCTTTTGCCTCCAAGGCAGCAGCACGTGTTTTTTGCACCTGATGAAGGAAGGCTACGTCTTTTCGAAACCGGTTGTGCTGGCTTAAAATTTATGGTGTGTGAAGAAGTCTTATTATCTATTTATCGTTTGTACACCAGTTTTGTATTTAGTTTTGACATAAGAAGCATTCGGTATAAGTTCTTTTAACCCTTTATTTAGCACGGTTTCTCAGAATTAATATCTGTTTTTATCTGTTCTTATGGGATATTTACAATTCCAGATGACTGTTATTTGACACTGTTGTAAAAAACAATTAGCCATGAAACAAATCCTATATTCCTGCAAGATTGTATGCTTATGATTTGAATAATTCAAATTTGTAGACCCAATTAACACACATAACTATTATGGCCATAGGTATAACGCTTTTTCCCATGTTAAGTTGTGAACACGATAACTGGAGTAATTTTTATTTAAATTTAACCAGCTCGGTATATGTTGTCAGGACAGTAAAAATCTCGGTCGAGTTCGTAGATGGGGTATCCAGCTTAAAGGGGGTGGAAATGCTAGGGGGTGGAAATTTTCTTTTGCCCATAATTTCTTTAATATTGAAAATAGGCAAAAACTTCAAATCAGACAAATTACTGCCTTACCCTAAAGAACAATTTTTATACTTAAACTTTTTCGATAGCTTCAATTGCTTTAAAGTTACAAGTTAAAAAGTGATTTTTCGTCAATTGTGATGAAGCCGACTTTTTCTATAGCTTTAATTGCTTAAATTTATAATCTGATGCTTACGTCACGTGCAAACGATAATAAGAAATATCACTGGAAAAAAAAAAAGCATGGTAACCGCTTTAATTAATCATTTAAAAATATAAAATTAAAATAATTCCTTAGTCTTATTAAAAATATCGTTTGTGGTAAATAGTTCAGAACGCCGGATTACGCAAGAATTTAAAATTTACGATTGAAATTGATAAGTAATACGCTAGAGCTTCCTTTGACTTTTTATCCTGAAAACAAGATATTGGTTTGTGAAGAGATATGCGGTTTTCACGTTGGAAGAAAATATAATGACGCCAAAGCTGACATTCTCCATCGCCAAGCTGCCAAATTTTGTCGTCAAATAACGAATTTCGTCGTCAGCTATGAAATTTTGCCGCCAAATCACAAATTTCATTGATAAGTCGCAAATATTGTCACCAAAACCTCGCCAAATCATACAACTTACTAAATTCGTAACAATTAACATTGAAATTTAGTGATGCCCAAATGGTCCAAAGTTAACTAATGTTAATGTTATAATTGCAAGTTGAAATTGTAATTCCATACAACGGAAAGGAACCTTTGCCTTTAAGCTTGACGAAAAGGGATTTTTTAAGTTTGGAATTGGGTGCAGCGTTACCAACCGTGCGATAATATTTGACAACGCCTCTAATGTTTAATTCAGGTTTCACACCAATATTTTTTCATAGCAACATTTCATATTAATTTTCTTCGATTAAATAAAGTAAAATTTATTATGGAAAATTTCTAGTGCGACATCTCCCGACTAAACTGGAGATTTGGCAACTATGTGTACGATAATTATCGCACGATTGGCAACGCCCGTTGGGTGTCATAGAATTTAAAATTGGAGACTGTGTGGCTCATCCCACTCTTATCAATTTCATCATTCTAAACGGGTAGTTACACGCTCCACTGTATCATGGAACGTTTCAGAGTGCTATGCTATCCTTGCTATCCTTGCTATCCACTATGCTATCCTTGATGACCTTTTACGTTAAATTTTTGAATGAAATCTCGTAAAGTGAATAATTCTTATGGACCTCATTAGGCCTAAATAGTGCTCTTAGAATTAAGGAAAATTTATTTCGACAATATTATAGTTTATTAAAAACATATTTTAAATTTGTTTGCATTGTGGGATAGAAATACAATTTTAAGGGAAATATCAGTTGTAATAAATTTAATATTGTATTTAATGGAAAAGTAAAATGTAATGTATTTAATGTAACATATATAGCAGTAAGTACGCTTCTTCTTCTAAATGACATCTTACCAATGCGTATTATTTTTTTTCTCTGCTGCATTTTATTATTCTGCTCATGAATGCCACTTTTGCTAAGAGCATCTGATTTAAATTTCGACTAAATGTACATGCAATTTACGACAAACGAACGATAAATTCAATTATTTCATTTAGTATACCAAAGGTAAACTTCTGCATAAATTTTTGGTATAAATATTGGATGAAGAAAGTACATTTAGTTAAAAGGGGAACATAGACTTTCACTCTCGATGAAATCAAATCTATATAAATTTAACTTTGATTTATGATGATTCCACAATAAGATTCTGAATAATTCTTCCATCAAGATAAGTTCCATTGATTTATATATCTTATTGTTTTCAAAGAATGTTCTTTGCTTTAAAGAATATGTCAATCAACATCGGTTCTGTCAGACATTTTTCTCTCAGTCCTATCGTCAAAACTATGAACATTCTTTTGTAGAAACTATTAGTAGATAATTCAGAAATCAAAAAGAACATTTTTCCTTTTACACAATTGAACTAATCCTTCTCATTCTTCAATTTTTAAATAAGATTACTAAACAAAATTTGCGATCTTTCATTTTGTATAGCCATTTTGCCCTACAACTTCGAAGATGTCCAAAAAATACCGTACAAGTTCACTTTCTTATCGACAAAGCTAGGAACATTCTTTCGAAGAATACTCTATCAGATGAAGTTGAAAATAACTTTTTCACTTTTCCCCGATGAATCTCAATTCCTCCCACTCACTTTCTCCGACTGCCATCGAAAGAGAACCTGCATCTGACACCTTCCATATTGATCACCTGGTTTGCCCATTTAACGGCGGCCCTTTTAAAATGGAATCGCCACCCAAATTAGATCTTCCCACCTTAATTATCGACACACTCCCCTCCCACCGGGAGGGGGTACCACCACTACGGTCGGGAGCTTTTATTTTCCATGAATAATAGAAAGGCGCGAATGGGGGAAGAGAAGTAACGAAAGAAAAATCATCACAAATTCATTAATATCATTGTAGAGTTTGAAAAGTAAAAATTTGTAGTCAGAATTTTATTAATGTCATTATTTTATAAAAAGAGAGAAATGTTGTTTCATTAACGTTACTTTCAGGGAAGAACATACGTGAAATAATGGGGCTATTAATAAAATCCAGCTTAATCGTGACCTTCTTCAAACAGTTTACATATATTTTATTTTATTTTATTTTATTTTCATTTTTAATTCCATATCTTTGTTAGCTATTCAAAATTTTCAATTTTGTTAAGCTGGAAAAATCGGTCAAAATTTTGCATGAACGTACATTATGAGGATCATTGCATTGGGAATAGTCTGGAATAACATAAAAACTAAAGTACGAAACTAACACTACTAAAATTAGTCATCAGATTAGAATAAAATACATGTATGGTGTCGGAAGTAAGGTAGCATTGTGTGCGTTTATTTTTGTCTGGACCACACTGACTGAACGGCAAATTCAATTCTCTTAACATGGTGGTAGAAATGAGAGCAAATGAGAATATGAGAAATGAGAAATGAGAATACCCTGTAGTAGAAATGAGAGCAAATACAGGATGGGGAACTGCGTTACTTATGGCAACTGAGTTTATCTATGGCAACTAGTTCAGTTGGTAAAATTAATTTCTTAAAGTTATGGAGATTTCTTTTCTCACTTATATAAAGTAAAGGATGTAGAGGGATCGCGAAAAACGAAACGTACATGTGTATACTTATAACTTGAAAATTGGGTTGCAAATAGGTCAAGTATTGGAAATTTGTATTTTCAATACTTGAAAATTGGTATTAGTCCACTTGAAAATCGGAGTAGTATTATATTGCTATTTAGCAGTAAATATAGTGCTATTTATTTAAAATAAATAGCAGTATATTTGTTTTAAATA
This sequence comes from Salticus scenicus, assembly GCA_963930645.1. Taxonomy (NCBI): domain Eukaryota; kingdom Metazoa; phylum Arthropoda; class Arachnida; order Araneae; family Salticidae; genus Salticus; species Salticus scenicus. The sequence goes on along the minus strand of OZ005655.1, from coordinate 293,980,668 downwards.
CCACTATAAAACAATCTTTGTAATATTCAATCGAAGAAATATTCTGCAAACGATTGCTAAATATTATGATTAAAAAATTACAAAAAAAAAAAAAAAAAAAAAAAAAAAAAAAAAAACTGCTCCGATTTTTGCTGGTAGCCTTAGAATGACGAAACTGCATTTGAGATTTATACAACATTTAATTATGCATTGCTCTTTTTGATCACAATAGAACTCTCTCTGATTTATGGACTGATTTGATACCATTTTCGTGACATCGATACGTATGTACAGTCTTGGCAAAATTATTGGGAAACTTTTGAAATTATTAATATTTTTACAAAAAGACCCATTTTTAAGACAAAATTACTTATTTAGATACTATTATTTGTTGTTACCTTGTCTATATATATATATGTATAAGAGGATCAAAACATGCAAAATACTAATTTAATATTTGATATGTCTCTTCTGGTCTTCAGGAGAGCCTGCACTCGTTTTGACATCCTTTCAATGCATTTTTCAAAAAAACTTTTGAGCTCTTCGTCGTGGTTCCATACCTTTATTAGCCTTTCTGCTAGGATTCCTTTAACCCTTTCAGTCGCAGTTTTCCCGCTGATGGAACACTTAATTTTAATTCTCAAGTGCAAAATCTTATCCCGGAAATACTTTACATTTTATTTTACATGCAAAAATTTACATCTATAACATAGCACAAAATGCCTTTTTTTTTAACCTGAAAATTTAAAATTTCTTTTCTTTTAATTTTGTTCGTAAATTCCGGTGGCAGTGTAATTTAAATGATGCGAATTACCCTGCGCCGCAAAGGGTTAATTGGAAACTTCCATTTAATTTTTTTTCTCCATTATACCCCGTAGACCCTCAATGGGATTCATGTCTGGGCAGTTTCTCGACCATGGGAGTGTCGCGAATTTTTTCTTGTCAAAAAATATGCTTTCATTCGCTTAGAAACTACCCTATGCACTATTTTAACTCCTATATATGTAACAAACTTTTCGAGATATGTCAATAAAGGGCGATGCTAATTATTTTTGAACATAGATTTGTGAAAAAACGAAAAATCACTAATAATTTGGCTAACACTGCATGTGTACATGAATATATATGTACAGAGTGGTTGTAATTAACCCTACAAGGTTCAATATTTTTTAGTGCGCGACAAAAATATATAGGTTGTAATTAGTGATTAGAAGATAGGGAAAACTTATAAAAATAAAAATAAAACCATATTTTACGGAAAAATCAACTTTTTATTTCAGTTCCATATACGGTACACTGAGCCTTAACTATACTTTTTGGTATTAAACTAGTACAATTGAATTGTTTTGGAAATAGTATTGTATATTGGACACAAATACATAGAACAACACAGTGTTTTTTTTTTCGAGTCAAAACTGTTCAATAACTTTTCTTTTTTTATTTTTGAATTCAGACAAAAGACTAACGTATCACTTTCATTCAAATTTCACACTGAGTGCACTCTAACAAAAACACGAACGACATCTTTAGGTAAAGATTCGTATTACTACATTGCTAAATGTCAGTAGCTTCTATCAAGATGTCAAGAGATGTCGCTACTAATAGTTTTATAGCTATAGGAACGATTAAAGTCGGTGTTCCACATTTGGAACTGGGTGCCTTGTAGGGTTAAACTTCCCTCTATAAACATCATCCATTAGCTAAAACGAGAGTGTGGATTGCTACCAGTTTTAGTACATGGACGATTCACGAGAATCCAGTAAGGAAGTTTAAAATTATTTAGGTCAAAAAATGTCCACTAGATGGCGTTTTGATAGAAAATTAGCCAATTTAATAATAGGAATGTCTCACACGTGATCGAAAAGTAAGCAATAAACATGGAAATTGTCTGTGCATTTCATATGAGTCTTATCCTTTGTTACATGTTTCGTTTACCCATGCGAACTAACATCTAGTGGAGATTTTTTATTTCGTCTTAATTTCATGAGCGCATCTCATGAATTGTGCAAAAGAAAGAAAGAAAGAAAGAAAAAAAAGAATTTGACGGTAATTCTCTCACTGTTTTTAGCTGCACTTATGGCGAAGTTAATTTTGAACCATCCTTGTATATGTCTGTCTCACATAAGTCTGAAACAATAAGCAGGGTGACAACTGCAATTTTGCATTTATGACTAGCTACTTGCTCATCCTCGTTTTCGATCGCTATACCTAGTGGCATGGATCGATCGCCTTTTGTTCGGGAATTCATAAACACGTCGAAATTTGCTCCAGCATTAACATGGACACATCCTTTCGAGCAGTATCTAAAACCAGTTTTCAAAAAGGAAAATTTCCCCAAAAACCAATATCGAACCTGTAAGTAATTGCTTGAAATCTCGATGAAATCCATGTTCATGCATAGGATTTTGATCGGATTAGTTTCTAAATTCCTCGGATTCTGATCATCGGATTTAACTATCCCCGATGAGACATTTCGGGTGAATTCCCGATGAGATTAGTCTCTCTCGATAAGATTCCGATTGTAGGTCTTTCACCAATTCATCGGATTTCGATAAGAGGCCATTCAACGGCCGATTATATTTTGCTTCTTGAGTATGACTATTCCTTTTATAGTTACAAAAGACATTTCAAATATTATTAAAAAAAAAAAAAAAAAAAAAAGTAAAATTAAGAAAAAGTTTTAAGACAATCTGATTTTTTTTTTTACAAAAACGAGACGTGAACAAAAATTAGTTTCAATAAAAGTCAATAGGTCAATACAATCCATTTAAGATAAGGAAAAATTAAATACGATAGTGCTAATAAAGAAAGAATATGAGGTGATAGAAATCAACTTTATTAGCGCAGTTTTTTACACAGAAACTGTCAGTCCTACAGAAATATTAGTAATAGAACAAGACACATAACAACGCACAAAGATTACTGCTCGCACAGTCAAATATTATCTAACATGGTTTCTATATAGAGAACTGTAAAATTAACAACGAAACAGCTATTATTCTTTTCTTTATTACTAGTGTCATGTTACCTTTTTCTTACCTAAAACTTTATTTTCATTTAACAGCCTCTGTTGGAAGTAAATTTTTCCCACTAATCAATATCCCATAGCCTGATAAGTATAACCACCAAATAAAAGAAGACATCACGTCCACTGCTTCTCTCTCTAGGGCGTCCCAAAAAGTGATAGTTTCATTTGAATCACCCTGTATATGTATAAGCTTTGAGAAAAGAATTTAATACCACATTCTTTTAATGTTTAATATACCTTAAAATACAAAAACGGTATACATCCAAAGTAAATTTCCCCTACCACTGCCATGTTTCTTATATGTTTTTCTATGCTTTATTGGTTTAAAAAAATGTAACGAAACAATTTTTCGTGTTTCTTAATGTATTAAAGCCGACATAACAGCAAAAAGAAAGAAAAAAGGGCTGACATTTTTCTCAGATAAAATACAATGTCATTGCTGCAGGGCCATTCATCAAATCAATTGCCTCAAGACGGGATATAGATGCTGTGATACGACATCGGCAGAAGATGAATTACAGGTATCGTTTCTTCCACAAATATAGATGCTATTTTCGATGTGTGATTAAAACTAGCCATTGTTATTGAAATACGGTCGAGATAAAAATAGTCCGGCACTACGTATTTTTATTATCTTCTAAGTTCAGAAGAAGAAAGGATTTGATTCGTAAAAATGTTGGACCGACGGTGTTTGACGGGTTCATTCGTTTTAAGAGTTCCTGAATGCGTATTGACCATTTTTCGAGTAATATCTGCCTGTGGGTATGTGTAAAAAATATTTGTGGCAGCTCTATATCAAGGAGTAATGTACAGATAGCGTGAAATTTTAATTTATAGTTCCACCTTGACATAATTTGATATCTATGAACTTTTGGTGCACATTCCTCAACTGATAACACTGTTATCCCATTTTTTCATATTTTAATGTGGCAGCTGGCAACATAAAACAATATTTCGTACAAATGTACACAATGGGGAAATATTAAAGCAATCGCTTTTAATTTGGATTTTTTTTTTTTTTTTTAATTTTATTAGTCAACTAAGACATAAAAAGAAAAAAAAGTTGTATATGGAGGGGCATTGTCTTCTCTCTCCCCGGGGAAGGGTGTGTGTAAATTTTTATATTTTGCAATGGAACTTGTTATTTTTAAATCAAATGGTTGAACAGTGCAGTTGTGATGATAACTTGAAACAAATTAATTTTATTTTTTTATTTAAAAAAATATTTTTCGTAAAGTGTTCACAGGTTGATAACAGGCGGTACTGTGCATTTTTTCTTTTCTTTTTAATGCTTAAGAAATGTAATTGCACGGTGAATGCATAACGATAGGTTATTTAAATCTAAATTACGAACATGCAAAAAGACGAACATACGAACATGCAAAAGACGTTTCGTGATAGTCACGCCATGCTATATTTATGTGCGACGTGTCTTTAAGGTACTACGACATTTAAAGAAAAAAAAAAAAAAAACACTAAATCATATTCTAAAGATAAGCTGTACGATAAATATATATTAAAAAAAAGAAAAAAAAAAAAAAAAAAAAAAAAAACTGTAAGCAAACACAATCAATTGTGAAACAAAATTGTTTTGGGTCGAAATAAAGCACGATCCTTTTATCTGGCGAAAAGAAAAAAAAAAAAAAAATACTGGATTGACTCCGAACAGATAGCAATAACCGGCTGTTCAGATAAACTTAAATTAATCAGTAAACAAATAATATGAAGAAGAATAGCAGCTTATGAGTATTTCCCTTCAGATTCGGATGTATGTACAATGGACCGCACTACATTCAAATTCTTCTGTGTATCCTTGTAAAAAAAAAAGAAAAGAAAAACAACTATAAATTGTATTAAGCAGTTTTCTCTAAAGATCGCGCTGTAACAAAATTCCTAAAGGATGTGTCAGATGATTCCCTCTTTATTTAACGGGTCGCGAAACTCCGAGGTCGTAATTAGAAAATTGCGGGTCCGATACTCCAGCCATTCGAAGACCTTCGTGTACGCACACTAATGGAAGCTGGTACAGGTGTCGTGGCCGCAATGTGTAACGTGGCCTCCACGTTGCGTAAAAATAATGCCTTAGAAAATTGCAAAGCATTGTAGTCATCCCCTCTGCAGACGATTAAAATTTTGATGGCATTCCTTCAGACCACGCTTAGAAGTGAGTCTCAGACCGTCATAAATTAATTGCGCAATATATAACTATAGAGCAAAGTAAAAACCTACTCCAATCCTTCTTTTTTAAAAATAATCATATGTATTTCAGATAATTAGCCTCTATAGTACGAAATATATGTAAATTGTTTCATGCCTCCCTGTAAAAGAACTATCAATGACACATACATTAATTCCTACAATGCTTATACATAACAATCAACATGTATATTTTATTTCGGTTTCAAGCAATTTAATATTATTAAAACGAACTTCAAATAATTTGAGTTTATAGACCGTACAGTCGGTAACAAAAGTGTCCGAACACTAGCAAAAATTCCTATGTAAAAAAAGTACACTTCATACGGTTTTGTTAAATAAATCCTTGTCGAATCCTGTTCTTAGTCAGTGTAAGAACATGATTTGATAAGGATTTATTTAACAAAGCAGTATGAGGTGTACTTTTTTTACATAGAAATTTTTGCTTAGTGTTCGGACACTTTTGTTACCGACTGTATGTATAAGAATTCTACTTGGTATCTCGATAAAATTCTATAATTCTTTTATTTATGAAAATGTACATAGCTCTTGCAACGATGTCTTTTAATATCCTACGCATAGATCTTAATCGAATATAGGGTTTAAACCCTAGTGCACTTCAAATAATTTCAGTCTATAAGCTGTTATGAACAAAAATTCTTAGTCACAAATTATGAAAATCTGTTCAGTTCGTGAGAGTATAACCTATAGCATACCTACCAATTTTTAGCTTAATCGTATAAAGCGTTTAGACGATATCTTATTCACTCCCATTCATACACGCATACACACATACTACATATCTCCGAAAAAATGTATTAAGGATGACTCCACAACGTATAGATACACAAAATATTTACACCAGGATTTTTTCATGATTACAACACTTTCTTTACATAGTATACGTTTGAAAAGTAAAAATATACGGGTGCAGCATGACATGTAAAATTTTGATTTTACAATTTTGGCTGATCTTTATGTTTTTTGGTGTGCTGAAACCGAAAATGAAGTCAGTTTTTCTCTATGACGTGTATATATATTTTTCAATAAAGGGTGTCTGCCTATACAATTTCTTCCATTACTGTTCCACCAATATAATTATATGGTAAGTTTTATAGCCTGTTTCCATGATTAATTAATCATGGACACCTATTGTTGTAATAGCACAGCACTAGTGAAACGTAAAACCATACCAACCAACCAACCAACCAACTGTTATGATGGTATATGCATAGTTTCCTTAATTAGATACCTGTCGCGTTGCCCGGAAACTTGGAAACAGTTGAAGCGGTAGCGCCACCTGGTACAGATTGCGTGATTTTTTTATTCAACTGCCCCCAATAATTTTAAGAAGTGATATATGATATATATAATCGACCTTTCTTCGATTCTATTCGCCTTTTGTGTATATCATATCCCACTTTTAAAATTTTTTGGTGGCTGTTGATTAAAAAAAGTCGCGCAATCTGTACCAGGTGGCGCTGTCTATCGCTTCAACTGTTGCCAAGCTTCCGAGCCACACCACAGGCATCTAGTTTAGGAGGCTATGGTATATGTAAGAAATTGTGTCGTTCAACACCCCGTATTGACAAAAATCTATATGTGATAGGGAAAAATGGGCTGTATTTTCCGTTTCAGTACATCAAAAAACATAAAGATCATCTAAAATCATCAAATCCAATATTGTCAACTTAATTTTTGTCGGCCTGTCAGAGTGTTCTAGTGCACTTTCCTAAGAGAAATCGTATGTATTTATTAAAATCCAAATGACAATCATAAGCGAATATAAGTAACCGTACGTTCTGAAAAAATTAGCCTCGCTATATAAATGTTTCTGTGTGACAGATTTCGAGAGAAGTTCTTTAATAACTAAGCAAGTACGTATTTAGTACAAATACTTAGAAGAAATAAAAGTTATGTACTACAAATTTAATGAACGATAGCTTACAGCTGATGAATACAAACCATGTCTATATTGTTGACTCTATATAGTTCAGAAGCGTCTTATAATCTAAGCGAACGGTATTATTTTTCTTTATTATTTATCTAATATTAGGCTAGGTATTTTTGGAAAAGTTCTTAAGGAAGTATACACGTCAGAAGTTTATTCCATCGAATCATCGATTCTCTATAAATAACTCCGATGCGAAAATGGAAACGAACTTCATAACAATTAGAGCTCACTCAATATAACCCTCCACCGACAACCTCTGTTCAATTCATTTGGGTAAAGATTAATAGAGCTCATTTTTACCTCAAGGTTTTCGATACATTTATAGCCACGAAACTAGGGCTGCGCAAACGTTACGAGAGAGTGCTGTCACTCGATTCCTCCAATTAGCTCTCATTTATTGGGTGGCGATGGTTTTGCAGCGCGTTCATCATCACCTGAAGTCAAGGGTGATCATGATTCATTCTCCTGAGTAGTCTCTCTGGAGTGATGGCCTGAAAATGAAAAGGAGGCTTCATATTGTTGAAAGGATTGCCAGACCCATTTAGGATGGAATTGGACGTCAAGAATCGAGTGCGTTTTGCCCTAACAGGTTTCATTTCTAGGATTAGAGTGGGTGTATCTAATAATATGAATAGTAGGCATTGACAGAGGAGAACATTTTATAGGAGAAAGCCGGCATCGTTTTGCTATAGAAATGTGCATTTTAACAATAAGGGATTTGAATATAGAACGAATCATAAATACATTATTTGTAACTATACAAACATCTGTAGCCAGTATATTGTCCATTATGAGAAATCAGGGTTCATAATAAACAGCGAGGTGAGCTATAATTGCTACTGGAATTAGTCATTTATTGACCGGGATGATTCTAATTTTATTTAGGCGGGTCGTATAATTTGAGTTTTGATCTATGCGGGTCAGCTTTGAGTAAACTCGATCGTAAAAAAAAAAAAAAACAACCAAAGTCACTTTTTATATTAAGAAAACGAAATGAATTTGAATCGGTATCTAATCCAAAAGTTTTACTTTATGAAGATAAAATGATTATTAAAGAGAGAATTGTTGACTTTTCCTCATAATTACAGTGAAATAGAGCCTCTTTTCCTTTCATTTTAAATTGAAGCATTTTGGGTATTCGGATGAGTTGAAGTCTGTTTTCAGATTTACATCATTTAAACTTTATGAGTTTGTGTATGTTTAGACTTTTCACAAGACCCAATCTACTTATTTGTTGTAAAATTTAAAATATCTCACTTCTACCCAAACAGATTTTTTTTTCACGTTGCAACAATATTTAAGTGCTACTTATAACTCATACACCCCCTACAATTCATACACATAAGCATATAAAAAATAAATATAATATATAGGGGAGAACCGTGTATTATGGACACTTTAAGCAAGAATACTCATAAAACTTAAATTATTAAAATAAAAAGATTTAATTCGGTGTCTGCTCATTACAATTGCATAGTTACATAGTTTAAACTTGGTAAAGTACTCTGGGAACTATTAATAATTGCATAAAATAATTATTTTTTTTACGTATCGGTGGTCCATATTACACGAACGTATGTGTAATATGTACCAAGTGGTCCATAGTGGTCCTTCCCGTTCCCCAACAGTTGACACACTTGGAATTGTGAAACGAATTATCCAGCATGTTCCCTCACACTCTTGCACATCTCTTGGGAATAGTAGAAATGGACGAAAAAAAAAAATAGTTAATGGACGAAAAAAAGAGGAGGTCTAAAGGTTATATCCAATGGGTAGTGTGCGAAAGAAGTGATAATTTGATTACCTTTGCTTCCCTGATCTATTCTATAGCCTCAAGATTTTGAGTATACGACATATGTACGCCGAGCATTAACAAAATCTCTCTGTTTTTATTATGGACCACTGGTCCATATTACACAACGCAGCATCGTTCATATTACACGCGTAAACAGAGCAACGTGGTTTCCAATCAAAAATCGCTATGCAAATTGACGCCCGCGAATCGCTTTTCTAAATTGTTCATAAAATAAGTACATTAACGCGAAAATTATATTACAATTTTCTAACAGTAGAAAGTAATAGTTTCATTTTAACATAGTTTTTACGTCAGTGATCCTATAAACCGAAAACTCAATTTCATAATCGTCCAAATACAGGTACGCACGTACAAGTCATTTCCTGCTTTAGATAACAATAATATTCTCTAAACGCAGTGAGATGGTTTCACCATCTAGTATTGTACATACAAATTTCCTCATGGTGCGTATTACACGATGGTCCATATTACACGGTTCTCCCCTATACGTATATAAAACTTTTTTTTTGAGAATAATGAAAAGAATGAGAACGAAAACCAAACAGTTGAATAGTTCGCCACAAATCCCACAAAGGTCAATTTGGTGATAGTTAACTTGAATAGGTTTAATAATTTTAATTTGTTTAAATAGTTATAATAATTTAAATTTATTAGAAACTTAATAAAATTACTTATCAAATTTTAATACTTTTTTTGATTACAAAACATGCTGAAAACATATAAAAGAAGGATCTTTCAAGGTAATGTAGTATTAAAGAAGGAACTAAGAATAGATAGTATTGAAAAGGTAATTGAGCTTACATTAGGCTGACCATATGTCCTCGAATCTCGAGGACAGTCCTCGAAAACTACCTTTGTCCCCAAAAAAATTACGACACAATTGGGGACGCCGGTTATAAAGTTATTAATGTTTTATTATGATAATTTATTATATGTATAATAAATAAGCTGAAATAAGTTCTTTTAGGTGATTTCTACATAAAAATTACAAAAATTTTACAATTTAAGGTGATTTAACTATTTATTTATTTTTTGTCCTCGAAGTTCGAGGACACCGTCATCTTTGTCCCCAAATTCAATGAAAAAAATGTCGTCACTCTAGCTTACATTAACAAAATGAACCATAAAAATTGAGATTAGTTAAATTTTTGGACCAAATCACAAAAAATGGATAGAATAATAAATAAAAAGCTCAAAATGCCAGAGGACATCTTCAGAAGTTACCCTAAAGCATTCAGCAGAGAAATGCAAGGTTTCTGTTTTTGAGAAGCAGTATTACGCAAAATACCAAAATGTAACTCAACCCTGCATCCAAAATATTACCATGAATTAAAAGAATGAGAATAAGACAGATTACATCCTGAAATTTTCACAGGCAAATTTTCACCAGAATTAAGTACGTAAATCAAAACCCGTGTTATAGAACTACTTAATTTAAGCAGTTTAAAAAATCAAGCCGACACTAAGTTGAATTGTATTTTGCCCAATTTACAAAATAATAATAATAATAATTAATTAATTAATAGAAATAAAATAAAAATGATTTTTAATTACTTTAACAATCCGCGATTGTAATGAAATGCTCGCCCTCTGGTGGGCTAAGGTGAAATTACAATTAACATGCTTTAATTCGGCTTTCATCCAGCCGCCATTTCTTGCCGATGTTTAGTTTCACATATATTTACTAAATAAAAATGAATAAATCCGGTAAAAAAAGATAACGCATACTGTTGTGTGCTACAGTGTAACTCCAAAGTATCAAGAAATCCAGAATTCAGCTTCCATTTATTTCCAAATGAGAAATTTAAAATTTCAGTTGCTTCGGCTAATGGAAGTAAAGAATTTATCAGATGATTTGAAACTAATATTTGTTCAACTTCAGTTAAAAATCTACTTCCGATCGAACTTTGAATAAACTGAAATATTTTTTTCCAAAAGCAATCAGTTTTCCATGATGTAATGGCGGAGAAATTATAGAACGAATATTAAGTAGAATAACAAAAAGAACAATAATAAATACACGTGGCTTTTATATTTACTAACAACAAAAGCTGAAAAAGCGCCATCTATCGATCATTACAAACGCGGATTAATGCGTTGCATGTATTATTTTTCAGCATAATTAATATTAATAATTTATTTTTTGCTGCAAGGATAATTATTCAGCATAATAAATTTTAATAATATTTTTTTTAATCAAGTTTATCGTACTTAAATCTGTTTGACTGCATACTGCTGTTGTCTATATGTCAAAGTAAAAATCAAAAGGAACTTAAACTCATGAAACTATTATCTTAACAAGATTGTTAATTTTTAAATAAAAACTTTTTTAAGAGTAAAGGATTGAGGGGAAAAAGAGAGAAAAAAAACCCATGGAGAATAAACATTACGCTGATATATTTCTTGCAAAAACAGTAACTAGTATTTTTCATAATGAAAGTGTTTATTTACTTATTTAATTGAATTTACATTTTTTTTTATTTATTTCTTCATTTAATTATTTAGTTATTGATTTTATCTTATTAATTGTATTTAATTTTAAATTTTAAATTAAGTACTTTTTATTTTATGTTTTTGCAACATTATTTTGTATTTTTAAGAATCATGTTAACTTAATTCAAACGAGTATTTTTCACGTAATCTTTTTGAATAATTAATTAATTTATTAATTTTTGAACTAGCAAAAAATGTGTGAATTTAAGGAAATGCAACAACCCTTCCCCCCTTTTTTAAATTAATAATTCATCATCCTCTCCCACCTCCCCCAATGAACCATACAACGTCACCCCACCTCCATAATCAAACATCTGCCCACTCAACCTCCTCCTTTTTTTATTGACTTTTATTATTTTATAATTTCTTTGTAATACACATAGCCTTTAAAAAAAAATAATGACAGAGACATTTATTGATAAATTTATGAATAAACAAAATTTTTTGGGAAACCCATATATATACATAGTTTTTTTAATAAGTTTATTAATATTTTAATTTTTGTATTTTGATGAACATAAATTATTTATTCGATGTAAGTGATTAAAAATTATATTTCTAAATATAGAAAAATGCAGACAGGATTTAAAATGAGTAAACAAATTAACTTTAAAGTTAAAATCTTGTCTTTTATCATAAATATCAGTATAAATTTTATTATCTTTAAAATGAATTTTAAGATCTAGAACGTTAATAATTTTATTTGTATGTATAGTCTGAGTTAATATTAAATTAGAAGGATAGTCTTATGTAATTAAATCAGATGATTATTATTAATGAATAAAATGATTATATCATCACTACAACGGTATAGTAAAATAGTGTCGTATGTAAAATTGCACTCATAATAATAAAGATAAAGATCAGCCAGCGTACTCTAGGTTCATCCACCTTGCGGGATTCCCACTTTTTGTAAATATATGTGGTTAATGTGTAAGGTTGTATATTATGAAATGAAGAAGAGTTTTAAATTTTTCATCATTAAAGTTATTGGGTAATTTAATTTGATTTTTGTATTTATTAAAAAGATTATTGATAATTTTATAGAGGTCTTACAAAATAATATTATTAAACAGATCTTGAAAATCATAAGTAGTAATATTATCTACATTACCAAGATTTTTGATATGGTTAATGAGTTGGCAACTATTTTTAAGGCAGCAAAAGTTTTTATCTTTACAAGTAATATTATAAAACCTGTTTCAGAATATCAAGTAGTTGTTTATGAACATTATTATTGTATGTATTACAACCAGTAGTAACCGTTCTAAATTTAATAGCAGATTTATGAAACTTAGGGATTAGTGCAAGATATGGATCGTTGAAATTATTAAAAGGAAGCTTAAATAGTTTATAATAACTGTGAATTTTTTTTATTTTTAATGATAACAGTATTTTGAGTTAAAGAGAAAGTACTATTATTAGATATTGAGCTGTTTGAAAGACATTTGTAATATTGTTTACAAATAATAGCATAGTTATTAGGTGATATATATATATATATATATTATTACTATGGATATTTAAAGGCCGTCGAAAGCAATATAATCAATTGTCAGAGTTTAATAGAGGAAGAATCGTTGAAATGATAGAAGCCGAATGATCACTCCGACGAATAACCTCGTATGTAGGGCGATGTTTAAGGGGCAATACACAAGAAAGAAAGTTTACATATGCGTCTGATGAGATAAAGATGCTCTCAGAAGAGAACCGACTACATCATTGTCCACTACCAAGACAAAGGTTGACCTTTATCACAACCCGAGTGTTTGTTCATACACTCACGAGGCATCTTTCGAATAAGACATTTGGTATTACTTTGCTTATTAAGAGTTCTACTAATAACACTTAATCACGATGGTGAATCCTTTTACCATGATTTGGTACTTGGTTCTACCAAAGTTTGGTACTATAGTTATTGTAACTATAAGAGGGGTGATTTTTTTTACCCTGATTTGATGCTTTACTTAAGAAAAACCAAATCATGGTAGAAGGTTGCACCATCGCATGGTTTCAGCTACTGTAGTACCAAATTTTGGTTCAACCATGAACTGAAATTTTTAACAATGTAGTTCGCTTTCAGAGAATAATGGCGTTTAAATATGAGTAGTGATGGTATCCAGGTACGTATGCGGAGACCTAGGAGTGAAAGAAAGTCTCAATGCTGCTTTCATTTTACAACGGCACGCTACTCCCACAGCTGGTGTGATGGTATGGAGCAGAGATACACTGTTAAAAATTTTGTCCAAAACGTGGTATATTTTTGCTGCAACCATGCGATGGAGAAATTTTTTACCATAATTTGGTGCTTTTTTTCAACAAGAAGCACCAAATCATAGTAGAAGGTTTTACAATCGCATGGTTGCAGCTACAGTTGTACCACGTTTTGGTTCAACCTAGCAAATTGAAGCTACTGTAGTACCAACATTTGGTTCAACCTTGAACTGAAATTTTTAACAGTGTACTGTTGCAAACGACACCCAGTAATTTCTAACATTAATCCATGGTATCATGACAACTGACAAACTAATTATAAATCTATGGCTTCCGCTTACTTTGCTCAAATGTTTTGTCACTCATAGACTCTCAGAAAACATTCTTCGATAGAACAATGGGCAACTAGACACAAACACAGTATATGTTTTCTCAAAAAAAAAAAAAAAAAAAAAAAAAAAACCTCTGCTACACCAGATTTGCCAGCGCATACGGGATCGCAAGAGAGGGAAAACCGGATACCTTAGGGCCTAGGAGGTCCAGCTAAAAGTGCACTTAGAGCAACTATCAATTATTATCGGTATTGTAGGATTAATGTTATAGGTGGTCAATAGTGTATTAGAAACTCTATCCATCTGCAATTTTTCCTTTAACAGATGATCAATTTTCTTTCATCATTAACTTATCTAAACACTACGTTTCACAGGTACAAAATTCCATTCCATTCGGGCAACTCTTTCTTCGCGTTCAAATATTTTTTACAATAAATGCATAAAGGTTTAAATGATTTCTCCTGCAAACAAAATGTTTTAATTATAAGGAAAAAACCTTTCATTAGAAGTTTAATGAATACTCTATCATAAAATCACTCATGAATGACCGATGATTATATCGTATATTTTTTAAGAACAAACCTTTCTAAGCAGGACAGATAATCATCCATAAAACAATCATACAATGATGTTTAATTTCGCTTCTTTCAGCTCTGTGCTCATTTCAAATATATTTGAGTAATTTGTTCAAAATTAACGTTTCGTTTTTTTCTTTTTATCTCTCTTTTCATAATATCATTCTTGGAGAGATGAAAGAAATTGTGTAGTAAAAGTCTCAAGGAGGAGAGTGTGGGAGGTTAATGGCTGGAAATTGGCGCGTGCAGCTTCGTAAATTTCATTGAGAGGGAGAGAGTGTTAAAAACGAGCCAGCCGGGACGGTTTTCTTTTCAAAAGCCAAAGGTGGGGGGAGAAATGGAAATCGATTTTTAAAACCCATAAGCGGCGATGAAGTGCTCGTTAGCCCGCATTCTGGAAACCCCACGCTAGCAGTTATATACGAAGCAGCAATTTGGGGCTGTCAGCTATTCCTGGGCCAGAGCATCCCAGCCCCGGCATAAATCAATCTCATCCAGCCCCTTTCGTTTTGTGTTCTCCTGTAACACCTCGTCATCACCGGCGGAAGACTTATGGGGGGATGAAACCCACTTCTACGATCTTATTTCCTATTTAGTTTGAAATGAGACACTTGCAGATTTCATTCATTATTAACGGATTTTCCCTGTTTTACGACGTTTTACCCAAACTGGCTTTTTAACGAACATTTAACTTTAATGATGGAATCGGCTGTTCCATTACATTGAATTCATCAACTGACGTGAAATTTGTAGCAATGTGATGTGGTATTTATGATAGTGGCATTAAGGTAATCAAAGGTAATCAAGCTGAAAATAAAACTTATGCAGTTAGTGCAGATCATGAAACACTTTCCGTTACATGTTATGTAATTTAATTATTAAGAGTGGACAATAACTTTGTTATAATTTAAATTTGAAACTCCTAAAAAGTTAAAAATTTTCAAAAAATCCACATGTTAACATAGTAAAAATATATATAAAACCACTTTAAAATACGTATAAAATTTTTTATTAAAATTGTACACGAAGCTTTTCGCTACAACTATGTGCATCTTCAGGTGATGTTTTTAACATAAGAAAAAAGAGTAGACAGCATTATATATACTAACGTAAATTGATACGGTTAAAGTCAAAGGAATTAGTCTTGTACAGAACATGATGAGTCCATTGAGTTCCGTGAGGATTACACCAGGATTACATATCCAAATCCTATAACAGAAACATTCACTTGAAAACGAAGATTGAAGCTTTGCGAGATTATCTTGCAGCGTAGTTACATACTTGAAACTTAACCCTATTTTCTAAACTTATGTAACTATTTGATATATTTGTTTTATTTCATTTTTTAAAATTATGTACAAAAAATCATTTTCTAACAATAATGCAGTCGAAAATCGGTTAAATATTTAACGATGTATAAAGTTATTTACAATGTAAAGTGAAAAGGAGATAGTCTCATTTTTCCTACAAAATCGCCGATTTTGTAAATACAGGATCTGATATAAGAAAAACGGTTAGACATAGATAACAGCCTTCAACTCGAAAATTGTGTATGTTTTCATTTGGCTGTTTTCGAACGCTTTTTTCGCCATACAATATTCAAAAATCAATTTCGGTACAAATGGAAGAAGCTCAGATTTGAGAGAACACAACTTCGCATTCCTCGCCAACAAAAGATTTAATAATTCAACGCTTAGAATTGGCAAACTTTTCTTCTACAGTAGTTTTTATTTTTATTTTTTTGTTTTGTTTTGTTTGAAAATAAAAATATGTTTCGTACATATTTTATAAATTGAAATTTCCTTATTTTTATCGAGTTGTTTTTCTTTCAGTTTTATTTTACATAAACTGTTGAGTAAATCAACTAAAGCTAATATAAAAAGGTGAAATTTGCAAATTTTATGAAAACATATTTTTATTTAAATGTTTACCAGTGTCGTTTGCCTTCTACTTCAGAATTCCTTGAACTTTATTTTTATATTTCAAGCATAAACTATGCAAAGAAAGTATGGTAATCATGGAAAAATTCGACGCTGAAATTTTGGTGTATTTGTACGTAAACAGGACACTTTTTACAGTGATGTATATATTATGGTGATGTGTTAGTGAAACGATGAAGCCTAAATGCTTTATTCGATTGAATTCAAATTAGCAGGTGTGTTAAAGTTCACCATCGCTCCAACAGTATAAATTTTCAAGAGTCCTAACTGATAAAAAATCTTTTACAGCGACTAACATTTTAGCAAAGAATAGTTTTTTGTCATTAAGGCTTATATATTCAAGTTATTGGCAAGGTGCTTGCATTTAAACTTTAAGTTTGATTAAGATAATATTTTGGAGGCATTTTACAAATCTCATCAAAAGAAATATATGCGTTTTCGTCAACATAAAAATTTATTATTATTATTATTATTAAATATTATTATTATATTTATTTGTTTATTTATATTTTAGAGGTTTAGAATTAAAGTAGATTTTTTCTACATTACGGTTTACGGACACAGATATTTGAAGTTTGTTTTAATACTGTTATTATTATTATTATTATTATTATTTTTAACAGGAAAAGATGATGTGTGATATAATACTTGTTGAACTGCGATCGTTATGGTAAACTAGTCGGGCTTCGCCCGCCTATCGGTCAATATTTTGCCAAATGTTATTATTATTATTATTATTAAGTTATTTATTACATTCATTTTAACTGTTTTTTTTCTATAATTTAGCTTAATGTTGTGACCATAACATGGCAGTTTTAGTGGAGACCGAGAAAGAAATAGGCCATACCGCCAAGTGGCGGTCCTAACATAGCATGATGATGATATCTATTCTTTTAAATTATCTCTTACACTTATTTTATTTGTTGCAAATCAGCGATAAAATGTATTTATTTTTTTCAATTAGGACGTCTTTCTCTTTTTCTTCTTTTTTTTTTGCTAAGTCATCCTTCTTCTATTATCATTCTTCCAAACCACAGTTAAAAATTTATTTTATTCATTAGAAAACATTTTTGTAGCTAGGACGTTGATTTCGAGCGTTAGTCTCGGGAGACTAGTTTTTTCATTATTAAGAAGATGACATGTGCATTGTTTATAGTTATTTTACTGAGAGTCAAGAAAGAATTTACACTTATTATCGATTTCATCATAATAATTTGTACAGCATTTTATCTTATTGTGATTACCTTATGTATTTAATCATCTTTACGATATATATATGAAAACCTTTTTTCAGAAATTGCATAATATATACATATATATATATGTATCACATGAAGAATTGGAAGATTTACGGACGAGTGCGGTTGAATGGGACTCAGGATAAATGGGACAATAGCTAGATTTATATGTTTTGCAAGCACCGGGAACTTGACATTTTTTCTGATATATTGCAGTCAGTGTTGCCAGATTTGGGGACTTTTTTATTCAACATCCACCGTTAAATTTTTATTGCAACAGTTGCCTAATCACATCGACGATTAATCGTCTATTATATATGTCAAATTTTATTTCTCAAAATTATTGGTGGTAGTTGAATAAAAAAGTCCCCAAGTCTGGCAACACTGATTGCAGTACTGAGGTCATTCATTAAGTGTGGTTTCTGAATTGTGCTATCTATAGAAGGGCAGAAAAAAATTAAAGTGTCTTTTTCAGCTGCCAAAGTAAGTTTTTACTGATTCAATTAGGTAGTAGTTCAGACATTAACTATTTGCTTAACTATATTATAACTCTTATATGGTGAAAAGGCATAATCATCTATTGTGTTTATGATATTCAAGAAGAATATTGACAATTGTTCATTAAGCCCATTTCTTGTTTTATGTGATCATGTGGTGGTGGGGATGAATGGGACATTTCCCACTATGTGCTAATTTAAAATTGTACACAAGAATTATATTAAAACAAATCTTAAACAGATTTTCAGTATTTTTATAACCCGTAGTTCAGTAGTTATAACATGGAATTATAAAAGTAGCATGGATTTAGAGAAAAATAGATTGAAATTAATTGTTCTGATTTTTGTTTATAATAATTATGATTAAAAAATTGTAAGTTAAAATATTCGATGCAACTTAAATCAATAATTAAAAATCATAATCATAATAAATAAATAAATAAACTAATAATAATTGATTAAAATCACAATTTCAATCAAGCTAATTAAATAAATCCTGGTGATTATTAATGTAATATAGAATAGAATGCTGATTTTTCCCGACGAGTCGGAAGCGAAAATTTATCTGGATAATTGTACTCTGTTATACTGATTTATATTTTTAGATTAGATCTTATTAGATTAAATTACCAAAGCCAGAGCACTGGGAACTGCGCGAACCAAAGGACTTTTGCCTTTTGATGTTAATTTTAGTCAATATATCAGTTTATGTTAATTTCAGTAAATTCATAGTGGGTAATAAAATCCCATAAACCAATTTAACGTTAAAGATGTATTTACTTTCAATTTTGTTTTGTTTTCTTTATTAATTTCAGTCCTGTCCCATTCATCCCCATAGGTATGGATGAATGAGACAATACACATGCATGTAATAATAACACACACACATATATATTAATTAAAAATGAGAACTTTTTATTAAAGTTAGTATGTTTATATGTAACTAATAACTGCAGTGTACTTATGAGCAATGCTACAAAATTCTGAATTACTTATGGTGAACGTTATCAGTAAAAATATGAAAATGTCCCATTCATCCCCACTCTCCCCTATTAAAAAAAATAATAATAATAATAAATCTAATTCTACATAGGGATCGCTAATTGGCGGTTTGGCGGTTTTATTTCTCAATTACTGCTATAAACCGCAAAATTATGTTCAAAGCACTTAGCTAAATTAAAAGAAAACATTAAAAAAAAAAAAAAAAAAAAAAAAAAAAAAAAAAAAATCAGTTCAGATGGTTATAATAAAAAATAAAAATTCTGTTGAGGACAGAATTTAGTTTAATACGGAGGACTATCAATTTCAATCAGTAAAATTTTTATTTTTATTTTCTAATTACTTTCTCTTACCCATAAGGTAGAGAAAGTATTGTTTTCGGGTCAATTTTTCGAAAGTGAGATTTTATTATATTTACACGTTTTGAGGTCTCCTGAATACGAAAATCATGTTTTTAGCGGTTGGTCTGTGTGTATATCTCTGTGTGTGTGTGTGCGTGTGTGTGTCTGTGTGTGTGTATATCTGTTATCAGCATACCTAAAGAACAAATAGTAGCAGACATTCCAAACTTGGAATTCTAAATGTGTATCATATAGGGATGCCTCAGTAAGCTTTTCGTTAAGATCAAGCAAATGGTTCGTGTACAGGGACAATCCAGAGAATTCTAATACATTACGTCTATGGTGGAAATTGCAGGTAAGTAGAGTTTAAAGTCTATAGACTGCACTAAACAAAATAAAACGAATATATATTTTTTGTAATAGAGATAGTCAACTGGGGAAAAAAAATTGTGTATGTAGGAGCCTCGCCTCCCCTCTGGGGGGAGGGAGAAGTCCCCCCTCGAGGGGAGTAAATTTTCATGATGGGTATCATTCAAAAGAGCTCGCCAATACCTTTAAAACGAATGGTTGAACCATTGATCTGCGATAATTTAAAACAAAGTTATCGGTTTTTTTTTTTTTTTTTTTTTTTTTTTTTTACTTTTAACGAAAAAAAACTTATTTCTCTAATATGGAAATCGTCTGCATTATCATAAAAGATATATATATACTTTTAAATAATAATTTTAATAAATTATTTTTTAATAACCGAATTGAATTCTATATAAATGTAGGTGCATTAATGAAACGGGGGGTTGAGCGGGGCTACCGCCCCCCTCGCACAGTATTAATTATCATATAAAACTCTTCCGAAGCTTAATTTGAATTGTTGAACATAGGTTTACATAACATCGTTATCTTACCTCTTAATATCCAATTTGTATTTATAGTATTAAATTTCAGGGTAAGAGAGAGTGTTGTGAGTGACACACCAGATTATTTTTAATTTATTTTTCATCTCATTTTTTCACCTTAAAACTGGGCCACATACTTTTTAAAATGACTGAAATGAATTAAAATGAAGTGTCGCCATCTAAATTTCATACTTTAGTTAATTTTAAAAAATCTAATTGTGGTGTCGAAAAACTGTTTGCACCCCTGGATTCAGAAAAATCTTTCATTTGGTACCGAATTTGTAACGATTACCATGGATCGAATCAAAATAAAAATGTGAGTAAAACTCTTTATAGTTTAGCTTATTTCATGAGAAGAACTGAATAACAGTTCATTCTATCGCGTACATCTTTTTGAATTTACAAGATACTTCTATGTGGCTTTCATGTACGTAGCTCAATACTTGTGACTATTAAATCATGCAGATAAAATTTCGCTAACGCTTGCGCATGCGTAGTTAAAAATTATTTAGTAGAAACGTTCCTATTTCATTAGATATTTAAAATATTTGAATTCTGATTGCAGTATGCTATGTCTAATATAGTACGTAAAGTTTCATAAAAATGGCGTTGCACTGTTTTGAATATCTTGCGTGTTATAGTTTAAAAAGGGATTTTTTTTTTTTTTTTTTTTTTTTTTTTAAGGACTGAGGACTATTAGTCTCAATCTGCTGATTTTTACGATACAAGTTTTACGGCAGTTGGACATTTATCGAAATCTCAAATTTATCGAAAATATAATTTAATAATTTGAAAACAATGTTTTAATTAAAAAAAAAAAAAAATAAGAATAATAGTCCTCCGTCCTAAACTAAATTCTGCTTTTGCCAAAATTTCATCATAATCATTTTTTTTTTTTTTTGAAAGAAAAAGAAAAGAAAAGGAAAGAAAATTAATAATAATCAGTATCGAAACAGATACTATGGAAAAAGTTTTTTTTTCAAAAATTATTTTGGATTAGGAAATAAAAAGCGCGCGTGCAAAACGAAAAAAAAAAAAAAAAAAAAAAGAAAAGAAAAGAAAAGAAAAAGAAACAAGATATTTAAGTTTGAATTTGAGTTGGTAATTTAAGGATGCCATTGATATAGTAACTTTTTTGTTGTAAATTGTTTTTAATAAGTTAAAATGCGGATATCATAATTGCGTTAATAAAGACCTTTACGAGAAACGACCGAGTTACTTCAGTGTTAAATTTCAAATTTTGCTAAAGAAGTCCTATACTAAAGCTTTTTTTTTTTTTTCTATTGAATTCAGAAGAAAGTAATTAATTAAAAAAAAAAAAAAAAAATGCTGCCTTTGGTTTCCATTGCTTATTTTATGCCTTGTTAATATGTAATAGGGACAAAAAAAAAAAGAAAGAAAAAAAAGGTAGCGTAATTAAATGCAAAATACTTTTCTTAAAAGTTTACATTAATTTAATCAATGAATAAAAATTAACATTTAAAACATTTTATTGAAAATATAGATACAAATGCAGTTCTAATTCTAGAATCCACAAAATAAATAAATAAAAATAAATGAGAACGCATTGCTTACACCTCTGTTGTATCAGACAAATTAAAACATATTTTCATATATCTTTATTATTTATTTATTTTTATTATTTATTTTAAAGAATCCGTTATATCTCCATAAATGTATGTGACAGGCTCATAAAAATTAATACTAATAAAAAGAGAGAACTTCATCATCACAGGCTACAACCCTAACGCATTTCGAACATTGCTTTTTACAGGGTGAGCCCAAACATTTTTACTGTTATTTAATTTTTTGATGGTCTCCATTTTGTTTTCAGGGGGAAAATTTTCACTGAAATAAAGGGTGTCCAGGAATTACTGTCTGAAAATAAAAACTTACACATATCAAAAGTAAAGAAAGAAAAGTTAAAGAAATTATTTGCATATGAAAATAAATTTATTTAATCACAAATTAATATATTCGTTTGACACCGCTGGTGCCATAGTCACCAACTAATCGCAAGCTCCACTTGAAGTGTCGAAACAGGTTTTTTCCATGCTTTTCTGCTACTAACTTCGAGATCTTTAGCTATTCCTTTCTGAAAGCTACTAAATTCGAGAGCTTTTTCCTTCTTCTTTTGTATTCTAACTTGCATAGTGCCCAGAATTTTTCTATAGGGTGACATTGCGGAACAATCAGCGGATTGTCTTCCTTGGGCACGTATTCAATATTTTTCTCTTTCAGATATGACTGAACAATTTTGCAGCAATGACTTGATGCTAAATCTGGCCAGAACAACAGCTTTCCTCTGTCTCTTTGAGAGTTAAAAAATTTCAGAAAACGGACCTTGCAGGAGTTCTTTAGGTACCTTTCTCCATTCAAATTCTGCTTGGAAATGAATAGTTCGCTGATGCATCCGTCTTGTGATATCGCTTGCCATACGGCAAATTTTCCTGGAAACTTTTCCTTTCTTTTAACTTTGGAATCATTTGGGATTTCCACACCAGGAATGTCATTCCAAAATTCTTTGCATGAAATCTGTTTATAATCATAGGGCACATAAGTTTCATCATCCATTATGATAAATTTTTCACCACCTGATTTCACCAGTTGTGTGTAGAGTTCCTTGCAGCCCCTTTTTGCCCTTTCAGCCTGATCATTTTTTTATAGAAGTGCAGAAGATTTACTTCTAGTTACAATACCCATCTTTTCCTTCAGTTGATGAACGCATGATTTCGATATTCCAAGTTTCATGGAAGCTTCTCTGTTTGAAAGTGATGGATCTTTAATGAGAAGACGCTTCAACTTTGCAGTATTGCGAGATGTGCAGACTTTTGGGATTCGACCTGATGATTGTAAATATTGAACACTGCATGTCCTACTATATTGTTCCAATACTCGATTGATGAATAGTTCTCCAAATCCTTGAGTTTTGAAATGATTTCTTGTGACTTTCCTGTTAAAGTTGTGAGCCAGGAAAAAGTCAATAATTTGATTTCTTTTAATTTGGTTACTTTTTGTTTTCATCTCGATCTAAAGAGACAAAATATTTTATCAACTTAATTTTGAATGTTTCGCTTATCTTTTAAGAAAATAGAAATAAAAACTTAGCTATGAAAACATATATACATATGCCTTTTAATTTTCAGACAGTAATTCCTGGACACCCTTTATATGAATTATAACATGTTCTTCACACTCCTGAAGTTTAAAGATGATTCTTCTGGTACGTTTTGAGACATAACACTAAATGTCAGAAATCGAAAGTGTCCGGTCATTTATGGAAAGGTGGTGTATAAAGCACTTTATACTGGTTTTTCTACTTACAACCAATCATATATATATACATTAAACTAGAAACTTCGATTCTTGTTTGTTTGTTTGTATGTTTCTGTGTTTGTCCTGTACAAATCTTGCAACCTATTTTTAACTAATTTCCCTACTAGCTAGACATTTGAAACTTTCACAGTAGCTCAGAACCCGGTGACAACACAATACTTCGAAGTCCGATTTTCGAATTTTCGAATAGTTTTATTTTAATTAATTAAAATGTGAAAATAATAAGCTCTTAATAGCAATAAAATAGCCATTAAAATATTAGCTATAATTTAATTGTTGCAAAATAAATAAATAAATAAATAAATAAAATAAATAAATAAATAAATAAATAAAAATACGAGTTCATTTTCTTTCGACATAAAAATAAATACATTTAATTCAACGTGAACCTTAAAAAATTATAAAAAATTAAATTATGCATTTAAAAAAAAATGACGTCATTATCACCATGACGTCATTATTGTCATTTTTAAAACCAACATTTTTTTTTTTTTTTTTTTTTACTATTATTATTATTTCATTGAACTGAGTCCGCGTGCTTAAACATTGCTCCTTATATATTAAATATCTTTTTTTTTTTTTTTTTTTTTTTTTTTTTTATCCTTGCGTATTTTATTAATGATTCATCAGAAAATTTAAAAACATGGTATATAAAAAGTTTTTTTAATGTTATAAGTATATATATATATATTATACTTTTTGTACATTTAAATGAAAAAAAAAAAAAAAAAGTAGCTGGTATATTAAATTACATTAAAATTATTTTTTGAAGGAAAAAAAAAAAGATTTCTAACTGGAATTTAATTTACTTGTTTGCGTATTTATTATCTCATATATTGCATAATAGACTACCTTTTCATTATGCAGAACCTGGCCCTAAAAGAATTATGAAGGCTTTAAGAATTATGTGATCCTTCAAGAGTATTATTACATAAATGCACTTTCTTGAAATGAAAGGTTTTAAAGTGTGGGGGAGGGCGGGGGAGGATGTGCTGTAGGGAACTATTGAAAACTTTCCCCTGCATTACCCACCGCAAAAAGTAGAACGAGAACGAATGCTGTTATGATTCCGAACAAACATTTTTGTTATCGACACGAAAATCTATTTTTATGTACCTATTCAGAAATTGCTGCAAGAGAGACTTTACTTTATGAAAACAAGCAACGAAAATCCATTCATACGTTTCTTTCCTTTTAATATATCCGCGCAGTTTCCGGCTTGATTCAAACACCACCCTCGCTGCGACAAAACGTATATTAAAAGCTGGTGCTGAACCACCCCCGTTCAGCGATCTGATTTTTAATGTTTTCTTCGCCGCCTCTCTCTCTCCTTTTCATGTTCTTTCTTCGAATATTGTGCGACAATGGAAAGCGTTTCGAGCATTGGGATAGTCCTTATGTTCCTTTCTCGCAGAAATAGTTCGGCGGCGAAAGAGAAGTAATAAGTTGGAAAAGCGAAATGGAAAGCATAAAAAAATTCTGAAATATTTAAGGGGGAGAAGGCTCATTTCAACGTACGATATATCGCATATCGGTGTGTCGTTTGTGGATGTGAAATCGAAGAAATATATTTGAGAGACGGGTCAATTTCTTTTAAAAATTTTATGAATTTTTTGTTTTCTGAAATGTACCTTTAAAAGACATTTCTGAGATAAATAAGTAAAAGATTCCTAATTGCTTCGAAATAACTAAGTATTTTCAAATGTCTTTTAGAGGAGGATGATTTTTTGTCAACAAAATGGAAAGTTAAATAGAATCCAATAGTGAAGATATACTATATTTAAGGTAATTTTACAGTTTGTTGTCTGAAAATTGTGGATTTTTTTTTTTTTTTTTTTTTAATTTTTATGCTTATAAACGATAATTTTGGTAAATCAATAAAATAAAATAAAATAAAATTTGTTTAAGAAGTTTTTTTTTTTTTTTTTAATTTGATATTTTCTTTGAATTTAACTTAAAGTTGTATTGAAAATTAAAGTCACAATTAAGGTAGCATGTTTGTTATAAATTCATTAATTGAATTTTTTACAACTTTAATATAAGCAATAATTTTTAAACTCATGTTAATTATATATATATATATATATATATATATATTTTCTCAAAATTAACTTTCCGTAGAAAATAATAATAATAATAATAATAATAATTTTAGAAAAGAAAACTATATGTGGAATAGTGTTACGGAGGCACTACAGACAGGTGAAGACTGTAGATATTTTAAAGTATCATAAAAAAATTTAAAGGAATTCGTAGAATTCAACGTGGTTTACGTAAAATTTATTCTCCTAAAAAAATATTTTTTTTTTCTCTTTCTAATAGCTCATTCCTGACTTTTCTTCTTACTTAAATGTACATAAATTTTATTTTAACCTATCTTCTTTGGGACACTTAAATAGTGCCATCTATATAATATTCCTCTAACGGGGACCAGTTACGATTAAATTTTGACGAAACGATACAATAGTGACGTAAGGTGTTATATGATTGGTCAACCCAGATCAGCAGACGAATTCATACTTTGATCATCCAAAAGATTTCAACTAAAAAAAAAAAAAAAAAAATTATACTCTTGAAATGCACATTTTCTTAAAGAAATCGAAAAAAAAAAAAAAAAAAAAAAAAAAAACCTTTTTGTACTGCAACGTATACTCCAAATCTCATATTTAGAAAGTGAGTTAAGCCTAGCATTCATTGTTTGATTGGCTGTTCCGCAGAGCAGTGGTGGTGCCCTCTATTGATCTAGATAGAAATCATCTTATTAATATACCAGTTTAATATAACAATAATTTAATTCTAAAAATTTTTAACATAGCAGCGGAAAAAATTATTTCTAAAATTGAAATTATAATGCAAATATAAAAAAATTAAATTTCTTCTTTTGAAAGAAAAAAAGGAAAAGGAAAAAGAGTTAAAAACTGAAAGCTTCTAGTGATTTTATTTATGAAATTGTTCTTAAAGTCATATTAGGTATTTAGGTACTATCACGCAGTTGTTTTGCGCGGGAAAGGTTAATTCGTCATTAAAACTCCTAACTTCAATCGGATATGCTACATGCTGCAATTATCGTTGTTGTGATTCGCTCGTAAACTATAATTTGTGGTGGTGGCGGACACAAATAATAAGATTGATATACTTATAAACAGTTGCCTCCATCCAAATAAATATAATTTTCCATGGAAATGTGTGATTTGCTCTGGGAAAGTGCCCTGTAGTGCCAAAATATTTAACCTCTTTTTTTCCGAACGAAAAAAAAAAAAAAAAAAAAAAGAAAGAAAGAAAAGAAAATGAAAAAAGAAAGAAAATAAAGAAAGGAAAGAAAGGACACTAGAACAGTGTTTTCGTAAACCGTGTTCAGTTCTACCAGTTTCTTCAAATTTTATAAATTTCTATAATATCTACAGATTTATGGGACACCCGGTATATACGCACATAACGTGGCGACATTCATAGTTTACAAAATAGTAATTATATATTTTTTAAAAGTTCATTATGGAAGAAAAAAAAATGAACACAGAAAGAAAAATCTGATTTAAATTTAACATTTGGAGTTATGTGCAGCTTTACCTATCTGTTATGCAACCTGCTACCTTAACAACGTCTCTAATTCCTCTTTTCTAAAACTGTTTGAATTTTTTTTTTTTTTTCTTACAGTTGAAAGAAAAAACCTTTTGGGAAATTTTGAAATAATATCAGTTTAGAAATTATTTCTTATGTTAACTTTGTTTAAAACTCATTTAATGATTTGATAACAAACATTCCGACCAAATTTTATGTTCATTTGTTTAAAAATTAGGCGCATTAGAAGGAAATGAGAAAACAGATGGTGGCAGCGCGCCAGTATACAAAAGAAAAAGAAAAAAGTACAGAAATTGATTGTTTTCCAAATAAATGAACACATTTCCTACAATTTTACTTGTACGCTTTCGCACTATAAGATTTTGTATACAATAAGATTATATATAAAACTCGCAGGATTTGCCCACTTCGCTGGTATATTTAAATAATTTTTTAAAAAGAATCACTATTTTTTATACCGTTTTACAAATAAAATCTAAAATGAAAATACATTGAAATTGCTCAAAAACTTCGCTTTATTGGATAACAGTTTTTAAACGAAGAGTATCGAAAAATATCGAAGTACACTTTTATGTTTAAATCGCAATTACATATAAACAACACTTTATGAATTATACATAGTATTGTCACGTTATTTCCTATATTTTATTTGATATATCCTGTCGACCATAAAATGATGGCAATAATCATGAGGGTCAATTTCACGGTAATATACCCGGTAATACAATACAATATGCTATGAGCTCTATATCAGCCAGATTTTAGACAACTAATGTTTTTATGGTCATATATATTTTACTTTAAAAGTATTTTTATTTTTATTTATTTTTTGAAATATTAATTTGAATTAATCAAATATTTGTGCTCGATAGCATCCAAGTGCACCGATACATTGGAGTAATAGACAGCAGTCCATTTTCTTGTATGTTAAATTAGCGTAGTTATTAGCATACGCATATATATATATATATATATATATATAAAATAAAGTAAAATAAAATAAAATAAATAATTAAACTTCACCATTAGTACACAGCTTTATTATATCTCTTCCTTGGCGGCTTTTGAATTTTTGTCGCCATACTGCCGATGGATTTTTATTCCTTTTTATTGTATATGGAATTTTCTCAATACTTATCTTGCTAACACTTTTACCGATCACACCTTTTCGTCAATTTATAAGAATCCATCCTATTCTGTTTATATTTTTAATGGTTTTTAGGTTTAAAATGGTGCTTATTGAAATAAATTTTCTATTTTTAAAATTGCATTTTTTTTTTCTATAAAATTATCTATTCAGATAAAAATAGATTGTATTTTTGGTACTCTACTTCGATTAAAATTTTTGTTGCTAAATTAAAGTTCATGCAAAAAATGTTCGGTGTACTTAAGCACCAAAATTTAAAGAACCACCCAGGAAGATCTATAAATAAAACTGATAAAATAAATTTATGTTTCATAGGGTTTAAAGTATTAAAGAAACGCTATGCATTCGAATGTGGCGTCATGGGCAGTCTCTTTGAACAACAACTTGACAGTTTTAAAAATAAAAAAATAACGTATTAGTATAAACTATATTAGCACTTTATATCAATATGCATAAAAATTTTAAAGTTATAATAACGTCAATTTTTGTGAGATGCGTAATTTAATTCTTTTATAATTGTTTATTGTTTACGTTTAATTAAATGTATTTATTTTTAATGTCGGGGAAAAAAATGAACACTTAAACAATTTTTGGCAATAATTAAATTGTATTTTTTATTCCCAATCTGTTGATTGTGTGATATTAATAAAATTAAATTGTAGTTAATGGTTAATTTAAAAGTTATTATGAGGTTATTATTTTCATATTTTAATTTATCAAAAATTCGAAAGTCGGGCTTTGAGGTGCACTAGAACATTTTGGAGGACATCTTTGTGTTGAATCACGTGACTGTCCATGCTATCGTGTTTGCGCTACGCTATTCACAGGTCGTCCAACAGCCAGGTGTGTTATTAAAATTATCCAAACCTCCCAATAAACATTTAAGCAACTCATTTTTAACTCTGAGATTGATAACAAAACAATTTAGGTGTCTGATACCCAATGTACTATCTGACTAAACAAAACAGTTTTGTAAGTTTTCCTTATATTATTACGCTTATAAAAATATTCTTGTACCAACTTAGCTATAGTTATTTTCCTTAATGACTCTTGTTTTAATTTAACGTGTTCTTAATTTTATGCATATTTTCCTGTAGCAAAATAGTTAATTCTCTTCCTAATGCACGACGACATTACACACAAAAATGACACACTCGTTTCGCACCGAGGAGAAGTGAGTCGGCTTTTCGCAACAACTTATTACCAAAACTTTTCAATTAGATGAAGCAGGACAACTCCCAGAGGGACGGTTCGATCAAGCTAAGTGACAATCCTGACAGAAGAATCTTGTAAATGATCCTGTTGATTCCGCCTACACGGGTCCCGGAAGATTGTGTCGGATGCAACAAGAGATGCCTCCAGACCCTTAAATGACTTATGTTGTTTGTAATCAAAGATGACTTTAGGAACACGATTTTAATAGATTGCTTCAAATAGTCTTATTGTCGTGATGCGATAAACTTGTTAAGGAGTCTTTTGCTTTGTTTTTTTTTCTTAAGAATTAGATAATCCTTTAAAACACAAAACAAGCCTAACAAGAAAGAAAAATACCGTAGTTCATGTACATTATAAAACACTTTTCTACTGTACTTTCTCATAACATCGTTTAAGCCTCCTTCAATGCATTTTATCTTTATGGTGACATTTTAGAATATTATTTTGTTTTCGATTATGAAGGAAGAAGTGTCACAAAACTATCGTCACAGAAACAGACAATTTGTGGTAAGTCTGTGTATTATACATACATTTTATATGCGTCGCACACTGTAGTTAAAAAATTAGTCATAACACAACTAAAAATGCATTTCGAATCACCAACTTTGTATGGAATTTTACATAGGAGCTTATAGGAAACATGCTTCTATGTATCTCAGTAACATATCGCGTGATCGCATGAAGCATTGATTAGCATTATAATAAAAATGACACAATTGCCGTGCAGGTGGATAATTTTACAGATAGAGATCTGTTTTTTGTGCCCATTGAGGCACTTCAAACACATTTGTCGATGACATAAACTCAAAATTTCCATTTTATGACTTATGACCTATTTCTTGTCAAGGTGCGATAGGTCAATTTTGTTATGTTTTGTTACGGATATTTTTAATAGGCTTAAAAATATTGCAATACAGTATGCATTGCTAGCATTTGAAGCAAAGCATTGCAATGAATAGACTGCATTGCATTCGAATTTTCCATGAGTTGCTGTAAACAAACTAGCAGAGATATTAGAACTATTTACAATAGAAAACATGCTAGAAAAAAAACTAAATAAAATATATGAAGTTATATATATATATATTCTTTCTCTTACACATGTGAATGTAAGTATTGAAGTAGTCAATACGCATGCTCAAAATTAATTTTTATTCTATCAGTTACGAATAACTGACACAGTAACTGTGGTCAAAGAAATTGCATTTGGCCCATACACAGATAAAAAACATTTCATTTAAGACGAAAATAAAGTGAATTAATATAGTAGTTTTCTCTCGCAAACTGTCCAAAGAACAACGTAGAAAGTATTGTTTTGGGGTCAAATTTTCGAAATCCAGTTTTTGTTGTATTTACACGATTCAAGGTCCCCTCATTCCAAAAATTATATTTTTAGCAGTTAGTTTTTATATGTGTGTGTGTGTATTTTATAAGCATATTTCAAGAACAAATATAACAGAAAGTCCAAACTTAGTATTCTAAATGTGTATCATATAAGGATGCTACACTAAGTTTTGCGTTGAGATCAAGCAAATGGTTTCTGTACAGGGACAACTAAGAGAATTCAAATGCATTACAATATGGTATCGAAATCCTTCACTGTCCGTTTACAGGGCTACACAAAAGAACTAGATTATAGTGCGACAATGCTTGAAAATGGATGGAAGTGTATTTCAGGTTGCGCCGTGTGTTATTAATATAGTATTATATTTATGTGCACCGTGTAATATGTACATGACCTTCAGAAGATATACAGGGCTGCCAATATTTAAGACATAACATTCTTTTTTATTATTAGTGGAAGTGCTTTACTATAATATTTTATCATGTCCGCTTTCACCACTATTTTCTTAGAAAAATCACTATCCTATTGAATCACAAGCTACTTTAAAAAACGATAAAGATTTCTGAATGATAATTGTGGTAGCCAATTTAAAGGGGGGAAAAAGTGGAAACTCATTCTTTTGTATGATTGACATTACTATGTGCCATGTAACTGGCCCTATCTATTAATTAATTTATTATTACTATTATTATGATTATTATTATTTTATGAGAAGGAGCGGGGAGATAGAATTTATATAATGGATCAGCTGATAACTGAAATTGTTACTCCATTTGGGGGAAGTAAAACTCTGCGGCAAGTTTTTATTTATGATTTCTATATCTGAGTACTACATCTCAACTATGACGTCATTTTCCTAAAATCTTTGAAATTGGAAAACATAGAAACAGATGTATGTGCTTAGTTACTAAAGTTATTGTATCTAAACCCAGCTCCGAAATAATCACTACGCAAAATTAATTTTTATTCTATCAGTTACGAATAGCTGACACAGAAACTGTGGTCAAAGAAATTGCATTTGACCCATACACAGTTAAAACTTTTTCATTTAAGACGAAAATAAAGTGAATTAATACAATAGTTTTCTCTCGCAAACTGTCTAAAGAGCAAGTTTTGCCTTTTAAATACATAGTTTAGTCTAAATCTTTGCTTATTTATTTTATCTTACAGGAGTGTTAAAATTTTACATTTTATTTTAATTATTAAATAAAAAGAAAGAAAGAAAGAAAGACAATTAAGAAAATGTTTTCGCTTTGTGCTTATTTATTTCTCAAAGTCTGAATCGGTATTTTACACTGTGAAATCCTTAAAAATAAATAAATAAATAAATATTATCAGTTATAACATAAACATGTGTTCATTAACTTATTCATGACAAATTGTTTGTTACAGAATACAAAGAAATTTTTTTTTACATATGTAGGATAGTTTTAATATCAACTTGAGAAACACGCAGAGTCTTTTGTATTCAATTACAAAATAAATTACGTGTGCAATGTTACATATATATATATTATAAAAATATTATAAAAAAAATTCTAAATGAAAGAAAGCAGACTCATTTTATTCAATCAGGACACAATTTATGCTTGCCATATAAGCTATGGGGAATATTGAAGGAATTTAAAGGAAAAATAAATATAATGAATACACATAATAAATAAATAAATAATAAATAAATGTGAAGTGAAAATAATAAAATAAATAATAATGATAATAATAACGAGTGCCATTTGGCGGTCATTTTCACTGAATTGCGTATCCTTGCCTGTAGAACTTGTTTTCCAACGCAAGCAGCATCGTGAAGGTAGATACAACTATACAGGCCGAGATTCTGGAGAACGAAAAATGTCCTTCGATAGTTCTGATGTTTAATGAAGAACATAAGACCTTTTTTTTTTTTTTTTTTTTTTTTTTTTTTTTTACTTTCCGAACACTATAGTGAGGAAAGTATTGTGATCATGTCAAAAATCCGAATTTCAGATTTTGATGTTTCTATACGTTTCGAGGTCTCATGAGTCCGTTTCCACTATTTTTGCGATGATGTACAGTCGGTAACAAAAGTGTCCGAACACTAGCAAAAATTCCTATGTAAAAAAAGTACACTTCATACGGTTTTATTAAATAAATCCTTATCGAATCGTGTTCTTACACTGACTAAGAACAGGATTCGACAAGGATTTATTTAACAAAACCGAATAAAGTGTACTTTTTTTACATAGAAATTTCTGCTAGTGTTCGGACACTTTTGTTACCGACTGTATGTATGTGTGTGTGTATGTATGTGTTTGTGTGTGTATGTATGTGTGTGTGTATGTATGTGTGTATGTGTGTGAGTGAACATGCTAGCGTCTAAACGCTTTACTCGAATGAGCTGTAAGTTGGTACGCATGTTGCAAGTGAACGTAGCACGAACCCTATTGATTTTGGTGAATCTAGCACTTATCGTTTTTTTTACAGGGACACAAAGAAAAATTCTTTATCATTATGGCCTATGGGAACAAAATCTTAAAAGTGCGATAACGTCTAAACGCCTTATTCAATTGAACAAACAATTTATACACATATTATAGGTCACAGATACTGAATCTGTATAGATTTTGGAGAGTCTAGCACTTATAGTTTTTTGACAGGGACACAAAGAAAAATTCTTTATCATTATGGCCTACGGGGCCAAACTTTTAAAAGTGTGATAGCGTCTAAACTCCTTATTAATCTGAGCAAAAAATTGTACACATGTTATAGGTCACAGTTGCACCAACTGTATAGATTTTGGTGAATTTAGCACTTACAGTTTTTTTACAGGGACACAAAGAAAATTTTTTTATCATTATGGCCTATGGGACCAAATTTTTAAAAATACGATAGCATCTAAACGCGTTATTCAATTGAGCTGCAAATTTATGTAAATATTATAAATCACTGTTGCACTAACCATAAGCATTTTGGTGAATCTAGTATTTGTAGGTTTTTACAGGGACACAACGAAAAATTCTTTATCATTATGATCTATGGGCTCAAAGTCAGTAGCGTTCAATAAAACATCGTGTAATATATGGAGAAAAATACTCAAACACTCTATTAGGGTTTTTTCTCTTTTGTTTGTGTAACAACTCCTCTTTCTTTACTTTATCTACAAAACTGTTAATTACTCAATGTTCGGAAAGTCGAGTGGAGTCACTCCAGATTTTTTTTTTTAATCCATGTTCTTTGACCCTATGAAATGTTTGTACATTTTTTATGCATTTTAAATAAAGTTATATAGTGTAACCACGTTTCCTAAGACTGGTAGTGAGGATGAGTCCAAAGGCTTGCGGGTGTGTGTGTCAAATTGACCGACAGATTGGGATTTGGTAAACATCCAGTCATTCGGTGTTTCCTTATCCCCTATTTTCTATAAAGCCCAAGGTTTACCATCCCTATTTTAACACTGGTCTGGTTTAGTCAGAGGTTTCCATGGTCGCGAGAAATGCGGTTAAAGAATATACAGTTTTAAAATCTTTGAATAAAGTTATTATTTAAAAAAAAAAAATCCACTATTAAACGATAAGATTAGGTAACACTTTCTCTAAAGTGATCATTATTGAATGATTTTAAAGTTGCGTATGACTGTTTCTTCGAAGCGAGTCATTCGTGGATGCCGCACATGAGAACATAAAATTGTGTGTTTATTCCTGCAATGCTAAAATAAAGTAGAAATCTGATTCTTTTGCGTACCATTTGCAATGTAATTGCCCATATCTATTTATTTATTTTTATTTATTCCTTTTTATTTATTTTTTTTAGGGGGGGGGGATTGGGAGCGCAGAGGGAGGGAAGGTAGGCATGTAATGGGCCAGCTGGTCTCTGAATTTGCTTAACTCTACACCAAGTTTTTCTGCTTATGATTTCTAGAACCGAGCACTGGTTATGACGTCATTTTCCTATATTCTGTCAAATTGGAAAACATAGACACAAAAGTATGTGGTTTGTTAGTGAAACTGTCATATGGAAACACAGTTCCGAAATAATCATTACGCATACTCGAAATTAATTCCTTCATATTCAGTTACGACTAACTGACAGTTATTGTAGTGACAAAAATTGTATTTGTCCCATCAAAATCAAAATATTTTCAATTAAGATGAAAGTAAAGCGAATTAATACAGTATATCTCTCTCACAGACTGTCCAAAGAATAGGTCTTGCCTTCTAGATGTATAATTTAGTCTCAATTTTCGTTTATTTATTTTATTTTACAGGACTGTTAAAACTTTACATTTTATTTTATTTATACAAAAAGTAAAGAAAATCTTTCTGCTTCACATCTACTTTAGGTAATTTCCTCGAAGATTAAGAGCTGATTAAATCCTTAAACGCTGATAAAATTCTTAAAAATAAACAAAAAAACATTATTACATGAACATGTGTTTATTAAGTTAGTCATTATAAATTGTTTGTTGGAGAATACATAGGAGTTTCTTACATAATGTCTGATGGTTTTGATATGAATTTGTGAAATACGAATAAAGTCTCTTTTAATAACAGGAGACTTGGTGTTGGAATATTAAAACCCGAATACACTACTACGTCAGAAACGCCAAAGAAAAATATTTGAGATGCATACAGCTGTTTAGGTAGCCTTAAGCGTACCGTCTTCAGTGCAAAAAGAATGACAAAATAAAATTCAATGCAAAATATTCTTTTTGCACTGAAGACGGTATGCTTAAGGCTACCGAAACAGCTGTATGCATCTCAAATATTTTTCTTTGGCGTTTCTGACGTAGTAGTTTATTCGGGTTTTAAAGTCTCTTTTATTCAATTGCAAATTAATATGCGTACTATGCCGTGTTATTATCTATTAGAAACATTATAAAATTTTCAAAATGCGATAAAGCAAATTATTCTTATTCAGTGACGACACATTTTTTTTGCATGCTGTATAAGCTACAGATAATATCGAAGGAATTTAATGAAAAAAATAAATAAATGTAATAAATGTAACAAATAGACATAATAAAACAATAAATAAATAAATAAATAATATAAAAATAATAATTAAATTAAAATAATAAAAATGATAACATGGTGAGTGACACTTGGCGGCAATTTGCCCAAAATTGCGTATCCTTGACTGTAGAACCTGTTTTCCAACACACGCAATATTGCGAAGGTAGAAACAACTATACAGACAGAGATTCCGGAGAACGAAAAGTTCATTCGATAATTTTGATGTTAAGAGCAAAAAAAAAATTTTTTTTTAATGCTTATGCGTATTTGTATTGACCATATGAAACTATTTATTTTTTATATTTTTTTATGCATTTAAGTAAACTTATATACAGGTTTAAAATCTTTGAATAGGAATACTTTTTCTAAAGCGATCATTAATAGATGATTTTAAAGTTGTGTATGATTGTTTCTTTGAAACAAGTCATTCGTGGATGCGAATGTGGGGACATAAAATTGTATGTTTTAGCATTTAAAAATGATTAAAAACGCAAATTTTATGATATTTTTATTATAAATTTATCTTACCTTATTTCATTGCATAGAACATATCAGTGTCTCATTCATTTAATCAACTCAATATCTAATTCGCAAGATTATAATAAAAGAGTTTTCAACTGCATTTAACTCTTTTTCATTCAGTTGTATACAGATTATATAATCTATCATCATCATCATTGACTGTTTTTTTTTTTTCTTTCTTTCTTTTTTTTTTATGTAACCGTTTTCAGATTTAGTCACTTATCCTATTACACCTACTACACCTTAACACCTTAATATGTATATATATATATATATATATTATATACTGCAAATGGCTCCATAATAAATCATTCTTTAGAAATGAATGTGCTCTATACATTATGTACGACTTTTTTGTAACGTTATTTTTTGATAGTTTTATGGTTTTTCTTCAAGTTGAAGATTTTTCACAATTTCTTTTTTGCTGTAAAAGTTGTTTTCGAATGAGAAGCACTTACCTTCAGTACTACTTTACTGTGAAAAATCCAATTTATCACGTATGTATCGTATGTCTTCAGTGCATTTTATTTATTTATTTATATTAATTATTTAATTAATTAATTTATTATTATTATTATTATTTTATTTTTTATTTTTGTAATAAACACAAAATTTGTTAGCGTAAAGTTATTTGACTATCACTTCCACTTCTATAGTTGAAGTTAAGGACTTGGAGGCACAGTGTTATGTATTCATTGGCCCATTTAATTTTTGTGATCGTACCTGTTACATGTGTCATTGTCAATAGAAGTATTCAATCAAACGAGATCCGTGTTATAATGAATTATATTTCGGATAATTAGTCTTATTACTATGATAAGACTTGTCTCGACGACATTTTGTTTACTAAATATACATATTCTTCGACCACATTTCATGAAACCATGGAAGCATCTGCGCAAGTGCTAACTCAACGAGTCCAATGCTAAAATAGGCGTGGCAGTCATCTGACTCAGAGAAAATGACCAATAACAGAGCGCGGAATTACTGGATGTTCCACAATTTAAAACTGTCGCTCAAGCTGGCATCCCTCCAACATTTTGGAAGCGTCCTCACTGCTAGTTTTAGGGTATGTGGGTGCACTGTATAAGGTAAGGCTTATTATAAATTACACAACTAGGTAGAATTTAAAAGCAAAAACATTATCAATTCTCGTGCCATTTGAGAGGGTTAAATGTTCACAATAAAGAAGTGAGAGGCGTAAATAGTTGATAATCTACTTAAATATAAATTAATATAAAGTTTCCTTTTGCTTATTAATCCTTCAAACGAAACCTATCTTATTAAGTATTAATAAAATTTTACTTTTAAAATCTGATCGACTGCTTCTTTTCGGTGAAGTTCCTTAAAATAAACGCGCAAGATTTTCATCTAATTTATCCCATCTCAATAATTAACGATTTATTTACAAATACATTAATACTCAAATGTATATATCGTATTGTCATTAAACATATTAACAAAAACAAATCGTGATATAATAAGGAATAAAAGCTTTTTATTATTTTAAAGCCTACACATAATTATTAGAAGTATATTAGAAAGGAAATTATTACAGGTTTGGAAATGAAATGTTTATTAATAACAATACACAGAAATTTTAATATTCGTAATATACTTTTAATGAAGCTCTTAACTTTTTTTAAGCTCGACTAAATCGAACATAAAGGTGGCTCCGAAAATAAACGAACGATTCAAATAATTGAATCCCGAAATGCATTTGCAAAATACAAAATTCTTTAATCCGATTAAATAGCACTAAGAATTTCCTGAATCGTTTTCTTAGGCATAAAGCTCTTAAAGTGTGGATCCTGTTTTGATGTTCTTTTCATATTATTAACATTAAACAATTTAAAATATTTATTCTTAGAAAATCATAAAGGAAATCAATATAAAATTGATCTATCTTTAATTATATACAGGATCCGCCAAATGTCCCACGCTCCCTTCTTATTGCGGAAACGCGTCAGAATTTTGAATAAAATATTAAAAGATTAAATTTAAGAGTTTTTTTTATTAGCTTGATTCATACTAAAAAGTATAAAAAGATTAAAATGAAGTGTTGCAACCTAAGTTTCATACTTTAGTTAATTTTTAAAAAATCTATTTGTCGTGTCGAATAACTTTTTGCAACCCTGGATTTTAGAAAAATCTCCCCTTTCTTTGGTATCAGTTTTGTAACGATAGGACTGATATTTTTAATTCATTTTCCCCTTTTTCCGTTTTTAACCCGGATACGGCAGAAGGTTTATGATAGAGAATCTAAGTTAAAAAAAAAAAAAAAAAAAGTCTTTAATAAGATATTTAAAAAAAACTTTAAAAACCCAAATTCTTAATGTATTGTATCACATAAAGCTTTTCGAAGTTAGAATAAAATTTAATTTGCAAAAAAAAAAGTTACTTTTTTGTTTATAAATCAAAATTGATGAAATTTGAACTGCAAGTTGGCCTTGTGTTGTACAGGCTGTACATTAATTTTTGTGTTCGTAAGAGAAAAAATTTGAAAACTGCAATTTTTAATCCCACTTCAAAAACATGCGATTTAGTGTAATGCAGATGTTTTCTTTTCTCTCCAGACGGTGTCCCGATAATCGTCTGCTGTTGCCACCTAATTTTAATACTTTAGTTAATTTTAAAAAATTTAATTCTTCGACCGATAAGCTGTTTAATCCGTCGGATTCAGAAAAAATGCCCCTTTCATTTGGTAACTTATTTGTCACGATACGACTGATATTTCTAATTTATTTTCTAATTTACTAATTTATTTTCCCTTTTTTTCTAGCGTGACATTCACAAACAAATTTACCTACCAACCTACCGTTCCAGACTAGAGCGAGTACATGAGAATTTGGAGATAATAGCAAAACACCTGTTCAATGAATTTAGGGGTGCCTCTTTTAGTGAAAAAATTTTGGGTCGGGGGAAGAGGCTAGGGTGTCAACTTTAAAATTTCAAATAGGAAAGGTATGTCTTGTGATGCCTTCCTGGAAACGCCTTTTTAATACAATGATTTTGATATAAATAATTTTGTCCATTAAAGAAGATACATGAGCATAAAATTCACATTTCAGAACTCGAAAAATGTTCCACACCCCCCTCCTATTTCGAAAATACGTGATAATTTTGCAAAATTGAGAAGCACGTGTTCAGTGAATTCGAAGGGAGCTTCTTTTGGTGACAAGGCCGTGCTGAGGTTAGGAGGGTCACTAGGGAGGGCAATTTTAAAATTTCAAATAAAAAGATATGTCTTGTGATACATCCCTGAAAACATCTCTTCAACAAAATGAATTTGATACAAATGGATTTGTCTTGCGATAATTATTAAAAGAGATACATACTTTTTTCTAAATTTGAAATGTCGATTTTATATTCATGTATCTCCTTTAATAATTATCGCAAGGCAAATCCATTTGTATTAAATTCATTTTCTCGAAGAGATGTTTCCAGGGGTGTATCACAAAATATATCTTCCTATTCGAAATTTTAAAGTTGCCTTCCCCAGCGACCCCTCTAGCCCTCTTGGGACCAAAATATTTTCACCAAAAGAGGTTTCTCTCGAATTCACTAAACACGAAAATTCCGATGCAGTTCTGAGATAATAGAGGGGTGTGGGACTTTTGAAGAACCCTGTATATATATATATATATATATATATATATTTGTAATGTTTTGTAAAGCATATTTATTTTTAGTAAATATCTTTCAAAGCAAACGTTAAAGAGT
Organism: Salticus scenicus; assembly: GCA_963930645.1. Classification (NCBI taxonomy): domain Eukaryota; kingdom Metazoa; phylum Arthropoda; class Arachnida; order Araneae; family Salticidae; genus Salticus; species Salticus scenicus. The sequence continues at coordinate 293,940,318 of OZ005655.1, read as the reverse complement.
ATTCCGAGATGGAATAAAAGTTGTACATTTCCAAAAGTACGTAATCTTTTTCAGCTTAACATATCTCTTTCGTCTGTCTCTCCCTTTCATGTAATTTTGAATTCTATATTCAAAAAATGCACGCCTGACTTATTTGTTCTATGTGAAATATTTTACATCATTCGAAATATATATATATATATATATATATTTTTTTTATTAGGGGAAAGTAATATCCAGTTTTGGGCGTTTGTATGAATATGTTTCTTTCAAATGCTTAAAAAATGTGAACATAACAGATTTTAGAGAGTTCTTATTTAAAAGAAAGAAGTGAGAAGAAAGCTTTATAAAATCCCCTAAGTTTTTGTTGAATATTATTTTTTCTATAAAATCTGTAATTTTCAGCTGGAAGAAATCTAAATCACAAATTATAGAATGTCAATGCAGGGTTGGCCTTGAAATTAATTAAACATTACTTTTAAAAACTCTCATTTTCAACCGAATTGGGCGATTTTTCATGACTGAATTTATAATTACTATCTTTAACAAATTTTCAAGTTTTTTGAAAACCAGTTAAAAGTTTGCTATAAAAAAGTTTTTTTTTAATACTTTAATTAAAAATAAACTAAAATAAATTAAATGGATAAATAAAAATAAAATTTATGTTTAACATGAGTTAGTCGTTGCAATAGTGACAGCTCGCAGATTTTAAATTAACAATGTAAAGTATTTTTTGGGGGAAAAAAAGAATTAATTCATTTTACAAAATTTTGATAAAATCTCTAATTTTTAACCAAATTTAAAGTTTATTTTATTTTATTTATCATTATTATTATTATTATTATTATTATTATTATTATTATTATTTTTGCGAACTCATAATCACTATTTATAGTCAATTATTATTCATTATAGTCTATTTTTAGCACTCAAAATTGGTGGGGAATTTAAAGAAAAGGCCAAAAAAAAAAAAAAAAAAAAAAAAAAAGTTTTTTCATGAAATAGCCTAAAAAATTCATTGTAAATTAATTAAATACATATATTCAACAGATTTTCATCAAATATATGCTCAGAACCATCTCAATTAAAGGAGTGTTCAATAATAATAATAATAATTATAATAATTCATGTTAAAAATTAAATGTTTTATGCGTTAAATAATAAAAAATTTTGTATTATTTACTTAAATCGTAAATGCAAACATTAAACGCCTTAAATAATGTGTGAATGCAATATTTGAGAAATGATTTGAAGTAGGCTGTTATCCCTTCATGCAAAAATGTTTGCCAAATAGAAGTTTTTGTAAAACTGATGTCGAATGTTTTTAAAGAAAAAAGTTAAATTATTGTACATCTTAACTTATTAACCTCCACTGTTTTTGCATTGCAATCAATCAATTAACATTTTTTTTATGCAACAATTTTTCAATATTTTTTCCTTGTTTTAATCAACGAGATAAAGTAGAGTAATAAATGGAAACCCTGGACATAGTCCAACATGAGTCACGTGACATGAACCCTCTATGCGTTGGTTTCCTTGGTTATAAAATTATTTTCAATAAATTTCTATGGCAACTATTTGAAGATTATGATGGCGAAAACCATAACTGCCAACAATTTTGTTTATTTAAACAAATTAATATTATTTTTGCTCTAAACCATTTGAGAAAAAAGTAAAAAAAAAAATACTTTCTTTTTTAATTTCGTGTAATTCAATAAATTAAAAGATGTTAATAAAACTTCGGTTTGTGTGTGATGTAATTTCCGTAAATACTGTTGAATTTCTTGAAAGTAATATATATTATTAGCTCACTATGGCAAGTTTTCTATTGTTAATGTATAAATTAGCACGATTCTTTGTGTACAGGGAAACCGCAGAAATTTCTAAATCATTATGTTTTATGAAAGGTAATAAAGCATATTTAAATAAAGCATATTTTAATAACAAACATACATAAGGAAACACAAAACATAAGGAATTTGACATATATAATTCATATGCAATAAAAGCATGTTTGCTGCAGAATGTTGTGTGAATAATATTAATGATTGCTTTTCAGAAATACACAAATGTATTTAGATACAATACGTGATATAGTGTAGGAAATTAAGGAAACAGCATTTTCACTTGTTATGTGTGTTAATTATATTTTCTAATATATATAAAATTTAAATAATTAAGATCTTCTATCTGTCTTAAGATTCGTCTATCTGTCTATGTGTCCGTCCATCTGTTAATGCTTGAATTTCAGTAAATATATTTAGAATACCTTGAAAGTGATGTGTGTTTATCACATTCACTATACCATGGTCTCAATTAGAATTGGTTTAAACAGCTCAATTAGTTTGTATACAAGATTTCTCAAAAGAATTTCGATATATTGCGATCTATTACAAGCATTTTTTAAAGGACTTAATATAAGCATATATTTTTATTTCGTTCGATAGTGTATATATATATATATATATATATATATACATATATAATATGCCTATCTAAACGAAAAATGTAAAGAAAAATTTATACAGTTCGGACATATTATGAAACTTACTGATTGAGGTTATCTATTACGCCATAAATGAATCATAAATAGTTTTCAAAACAGATTTAAATTGGAAAGAACTCATAACACGAATGGAAATGATCATTAATTTCAATATTTTTGCGTTCCCTTGTAAAAAAACTATTAATGTTATTTTACTTTTTTTTTTCTTTTTTAGTTTTCAATACTGTAGTTTTTGGGTAACTTAGAAATTCGTGAAAATTTTCGATATCGGTTTTTTGACGTTCTTACACATTTTGAGGCATAAGAAATAAAATAAATAAATAAAAATTGACATGCTGCTTGCCTGTAGAGTTTCAGTTAGTTTGTGAGTCTAATAGGAAATTTACTATTTCCTAAACATAGGGAAAAAAGAAGAATTTTCACATAAACGTATATTATGAGGATTAGTTTCATCGTAAAGATACTGGAACAATGTCAAATATGATTTATGACGCTGATATAAACATCACTGACTATGGACATTCTACTTTGAAATTTTCTTAAGCTAGTTGAAATTTTCAATTTTTTTTTAAATGGCAGAATTGAGTAATATTTCACATAAATTTGCATTATGGAGATTGTTGGATTTTAAATACTATGAAGTTGCATATAAACTGTGATATTAAAATTGTCCCTAATACAGTTAAACAACAAATTAGGATAAGGCAAATGTGTTGGAAGAAGGGTAGCCAAGTGGATGGGGCATTTCAATCTGCAGCCAAGCTGAGCGATCGAGGGATTTCGTTTGTTTTAACATGAAAATAGTATTAACTAAGTATAGATCTTTTTCCCCAATTTATAGCGTTTAATTATACAGTTATTTATTTAACTTAAATTAATTATTACTTGAAATTATTACGGTTAACGTACAGATGTTTCAAACCAAAAACTTCTGAAAGATTAAAACTGCTACTTTTTTCTTTTCACCTATTTATGATCAGCTATGAATCTGATAGCTATTTTCGAAATTAGTTTAGCAAGTTTCAAAAAGAAACATTAGTGAATCTAACAGTCTATTTTTAGTAATACGGGTTTAAAAAAAAGTCTCGTGGGTGTCTCGCACAATTAGTTTATTTATCCTAGTGTATTTTTATTAAGTAATAAGTTTTCCGTGAAGTTAAAGGTTCACGGAAAATTGCAAGAACTGCGAAGGCTTTCGAAAGTGGTTTCAAAATATCGCGTGCTGAAACCTTTCGCGTTCCACTAGAAATTTCATCCCTGAAAGAATAAGATACCAGGAAAATGGCGTAAATCACATTACACCTTTACATCTAAAGGGTTTCTTACTATTATATTAAAATGTTTGAATGCAATAGAGGTGAGGAGATCGCGTCAATAACATGCTTTATTGTTTATTTTTTTTATACTTTAATTACCTAAAAATAATGACAGTTACTAACAAAAACTTTCTGTTTCAAAAAGTCTTTGAATTTTCGGAGAAATTTTCATTTAATACACTAGAGTATAACGAAATTTTCAGGGAACGCCGTATCTTTAAAAATCAGAAATTTTACACATTCATCGTAAGAACTTTACAATACGACTCTCGAAGAAATGGAATATTTGTCATTAGCCGATGTTCGAATGAAAGAGATTTTATACCGTTGAGCAATTTTAAAGTATTTTGTTTTTTCTTCAATTTTTTCATAATAGTAAAAAGAAGAAAACTGTATGAACCTAAAAGAATTCTAAGAAACTTAAGAAATGATGCAAAAATAATCAAACTAGTTGGCATAGGTGGACTCTGCTCAGTTCCCCAACATATTTATGGTCTCATAAATTTATAGTGCGAGACATATTATAATCATGTTAAAAAAATGAATATGACCAAAGCTTGATACAGTGACAGAAAGAAATCCCCGCCTAATAGGCTATCCATCGTTCACTTCAATATATTTATCTTATTCTAATCTATTAATTTATATTATCAGGGTCAATTCCGTTGTTTGTGTTTCATGCTACTATTTCCAATGCGATAATCCTCAAAATTCATATTTTTATGAAAAATTTACAATTTCGCTATGTTGATAAAATCGTAAATTACGAATAATTTACGAAATTTTCCTATTAGAATATTTGTATCCAATCATGTTCAAACATATATCATAAATGTAATTTAGAAGTTGTCTAATGTATTTATGATCCTCAAAATGGAAGTTTAGGTTCAATTTTGCCTTATTCTGACATGTTAAGTAAATCGTAAATTCCAAATAACTTACGAACTTTTTAAATTGGAAAAATCATAGTCTATGATATTCATGCCAGTAACCTAAATAATATTTCGAAAGTGGTTTGACATCTTTACGATGAAAATATCCCTCAAAATTGACGTTTATGTGAAATTTTGCTCTATTCTGCCATGTTAAGAAATTCGTAAATTTCCAATAACTTACGAAATTTTTATATTGGAATATTCATAGTCATTAATATTCATGCCAGTGTCCTAAATAATATTTCAAAAGAAGTCTGACATCTTTACGATGAAAATAGCGCTAAAAATTGACGTTTATGTGAAATTTTGCCCTATACTGCCATGTTAAGAAAGTCGTAAATTTCCAATAACTTGCTAAATTTTCAAAGTAGCATATTTATAGTTACTGATGTTCATTCCGGCATCAAAACGGATCTTTTAAAACTGGTCTGACATTTTTACAGTAAAAAGTTTCCATTTAATGCACGTTTAAGTGAATTTTTGTCCTATTCTCCCATGTTAAGAAAATCGTAAATTTCTAATAACTTACGAAGTTTTTAAAATCGAATGTTGCAAATGAATAGGGTTCTTGCCAGTGTCAAAAGCAATATTTTAAAACTGATCTGACCTCTCTGCGACAATTTGTTCTTGAGATATCGTGTACACAGACTAACAAATTAACGGACTAACAGAGTAACAGACACCCTACAGACAGACACCATACAAATTTTGTCATTTTCGGATTCCTCACACTTGAAAACGTGTAAAAAAGTCAAAAAACCGAGGTCGAAAATTTTCACGATCACCTAAGTTCCCCATACCTATTGTATGACGGGGAACTAATAAATAAAATAACATATTGTACAAAGGTAAATTTTTAAATCATAAGGACTTCAAATAAAATAAAGGTAGTTTCGCCCATCCCCTCATAAAGTAAGAGTTTTTTTTTTTTTTTTTTTTTAAAGTTTCTATTAAAGAAATTCAAAAACATCTAATACAGATAATCTTTAAGCACTCAATATTGAATACTAGTTAGTTGTGGGGCGACTAAGACACCCGTTGAAAAATGATCATTTCATTTTATTTATTTCTTAGTTTAATTCATTTGCTAGCAAGCCTGCGCGATATTTTCGCACTTTATTTATCTCTTCGTTGCCTTTAAAATTTAAAATTATTATTATTATTTTATAGATGTCACTTTTTCATATGTATGAGCAAATTTAATATATTAATATAAGCATATATATATATATATATATATATGTATATGTATATATTCACGCGAAAGCATATTTCATTTTATGCTGAAAAAAAGAAAGAAATTGGCAACAATTAAAAATTTAAATGTTTATTTTAAAGCTGTTATTTTCATATTTTAATTAATTTTAAATAATCTAATCAAAAGTTCGTTACAAATAAGGTATCCAAAGAAAGGGATTTTTCTGAATCCATCGGATAAAACAGCTTATCGATCAGAAAATTGAATTTCTTATAATTAACTAAAGTAGGAAAGTTAGGTGGCAACTTGTGTTCACACACGGACAGAGTCCAAGGAAATCTCTTAAGCCTAAAGCGTGACAGAGTCAGGCACTTATGAGCGTAAATATATACCCTGATTTCAACAAATCAATTAAAGTATTTTTCAGAATCAATCTAAATCATGATTATTCTCCAATTTATCCTATTCTTAATCCCACTATAAATAATAAAACTCACGGCACAAACATGGTCCTTATCTATCAAAAAGGTACACACACGCGTTTAAAAAAAAAAAAAAAACACCTACAATTTATTTCTTAAAATATTTGAAAATAGCTACTTTAATAATCGATTAACGATTAAGAAATATATACTATACGCAGTTAAAATATATTAATAATAATGTTCTCAAACATGTTTTCTGAAATAAGCATTTAATATATATATATTTAATGATTTTGTATTTTGATTTAATAAAGTTTAAAATTATAGAGTTTATTCTTAATATTTATTAAAAAAAAAAAAAAAAAAAAAAAAAAATGAAATTACCTATCCTAATACTCAAATGGTTAATAATTTTTCAAATTAAATTTTAAATTATATAAATCTAAATTCCACAATCTCTTTATATTATCAAAATCTTATTAATAAAAGCGAAAGGATTCTGTCTGTCTTTCCAAAGTCAGTTGTCTACAGAAAAATCTACCGACTTTACAGACATGACATTTGGCATACAGATACTCTGCAACGTCTCCATGTGCACCTCGAAGCCGGATTTTCAAATTTTTAATTAAGAAGATAGTTATTAGTTAAAATGTATTATTATATTTTACTCAATTAAATTTTTCGACATTTTCCTTTGAGTTGTAATTTCAGTCTTTTGCCAATAAAAAGAAAAGCTTACAACTTTGTATTTCATTTATTTTTAACCGACTTCAAAAAGAAAGAGGCTCTGAATTCAAATCATATGTTTTTTTTTTTTTTTTTTTTTTTTTTTTAACTTTCCGAACACTATAGTGAGGAAAGTATTGTAATCATGTCAAAAATCCGAATTTGAGATTTTGATGTTTCTATGCGTTTCGAGGTCCCCTGAGTCCGTTTTCACCATTTTTATGATGATGTATGTATGTATTTGTGTGTATGTATGTGTGTATGTATATATGTGTGTACGTATGTCTGTGAGTGAACACGCTAGCGTCTAAACACTTTGTTCGAATAAGCTGAAAGTTGGTACGTATATTGTAAGTCACCATAGTACAAACCCTATTGATTTTGGTGAATCTAGCACTTATAATTTTTTTTTTTTTTTTTTACTGGGACACCAGGAAAAATTCTTTATCATTATGGCCTATGGGGCCAAATTTTTAAAAGTGCGATAGCGTCTAAACGCTTTATTAATCTGAGCAAAACATTTGTACACATGTTATAGGTCACAGTTGCACGAACTGTATAGATTTTGGTGAATTTAGCACTTAATTTTTTTTTACAGGGACACAAAGAAAAATTGTTTATCATTATGGCCTAAAAAGTGTGATAGCATATAAACGTCTTATTCAATTGAGCTCAAAATTTATATGACTATTATAAATCACTGTTGCACTAACTATAAGCATTTTGGTGAATCTAGCATTTATAGGTTTTTTCAGGGACACGACGAAAAATTCTTTATCATTATGATCTATGGGCTCAAAGTTCAGTAGCGTTAAATAAAACATCGTGTAATAATATGGAGAAAAATACTCAAACACTCTATTATGGGTTTCTCTCATTTGTAAGTCAAATGGAGTCACTCCAGATTTTTTTTTTTTTTTAATGTTTGTCAGCTCATAACTTCTGAACGGAGGCGCCGATTTTGATACTTTTAGTTTTGTTGTATAGGAAAATTTGCACACAGTATTTACTGTCACGTTATTTTATGTTTTTTTTTTTTTTATTATTATTATTTATCTCGTACATCATAAAATAACAACAAATTTTCGCCAAATGATGTATTGCAATATGCTACGAGCGCTATTTCAACTGTACAATGCAAATATTATTATTATTATTATTATTATTATTATTATTGTGTAGTTACATATATTTCTCATTTTTATTATTTTATTTTGATTGGTCAAATTTATTTTACTATTAATTTGAATTTATCAAATATTTGTGCCCATCAGCGGCAAGTGCACAGTTATCTCGGATTTACACATAGCAGCCCTTTTATTTGATTGTTAAATTAGCCTAGTGGTTGTTAAATAAAAAAATAAAGCTATGAATCTGATCACGAGTGCTTTTAGGGGGGGGATGTATTTGTAAATTTTATATATATATATATATATTTAATGATAGAGTCAGACAGAAATAGATAACTTATGTGATTATCGTTTCTGTTTCGTTTATTTTTTGCAATATTTATAATTTATTTATATTTTTGATGCGCTACTTGGCTCAAATTGGCTATTACCATTCTTTAGCGAATAATATCCAGTGTGCTTCAGAGTCAAAATTTAAAAGATCACCCAGGAGGTTCTGTAACTAAAGCCGTCCCCACAGCTTTATTATAGGAACTCTTTGACGGCTTTTAAATTTTTGTGGCCATTTTGACGATGAATTAAAATGACTATCGCAACTGCATAAAGAAAGACCTTGGCGAGAAACGTCCGAGCTACTTCGATGCCAAATTTCAAATTTCGGCAAGGGGGACCTACACGACCTACACTAAAGTTATTCCGTTGTTTCTACGATGCTTAATTAGTGTTCATGCCAAGCATTCTATTCATGCCAAAAACATACTATCAAAAAAAAAAAAATTGAAGTATGTTAAAAAAAAAAAAAAAAAAAAAAAAAAGCTTACAAAATAAAATATTAATGAAACATAATGATTTACTTATTTATTTATTATTATTATTATTTTAATTAGTTAATTTTACTATTTTATTTGAGGCGTGTTTTTTTATTTACATTTTCAGTTTAAATAATTAGCATTTAGTAGCTTTCAATTAGACCATTCTAAAGACCATAAAGCCCAATATAACGCTCGTTTAAAGTTTTCTGCAGATGCCGTTGTCATTCTTCATTCTACAAATAATGCCGAAATCTGCGCCACGTACATTAGCGTAATATATATAATATACAGATTTACACGTGACAAAAATCTTTATCAATATGTATAAAATTTAGATATAATTACGTCATGTTTATTAGATATACACAAATTTAATTTTAATACTTTTTTACTTTCTCTTACCCATAAGGTAGAGAAAGTATTGTTTTTGGGTCAAATTTCCGAACGCGAGATTTTGTTATATGTACACGTTTTGAGGTCTCCTGAATACGAAAATCATGTTTTTCGCAAATGGTCTGTGTGTATGTCTGTGTGTCTGTGTGTATGTCTGTGTGTGTGTCTGTCTGTTATCAGCATATCTCAAAAACAAATTATGGCAGAAAGTTCAAACTCAGTATTCTAAATGTGTATCATATAGAGATGCTACAGTAAGGTTTTCGTTAAGATCAAGCAAATGGTTCGTGTACAGGGACAATCAAGAGAATTCTAATACATTACGTCTATGGGGGAAATGGCAGGTAAGTAGAGTTTAACGTCTATAGACTGCACTAAACCAAATGAAACGAATATATATTTTTTGTAATAGAGATAGTCAACTGGGAAAAAAATTTTGTGCACGTAGGAGCCTCGCCTCCCCCCTGGGGGGGGGGAGTCCCCCCTCGAGGGGAGTAAATTTTCATGATGGGTATATTTCAAAAGAGCTTGCCAATACCTTTAAAACGAATGGTTGAACTATCGATCTGCGATAATTTAAAACAAAGTTACCGTTTTTTTTTTTTTTTTTTTTTTAAATAAATATTGAGAATAAAATGGACTTTTTTTTGAATATTTGGTGTTACACTACTTCTCTAATATGGAAACCGTCTGCATTATCATAAGAGCTAATTTTTTTAAATAATAATTTTAATAAATTATTTTTTAAAAACAGAATTATTTTTTAATAAACGAATTAAATTCTATATAAATGTAGGTGCATTAATGAAACGGGGGGTTGAGGGGGGCGGTAGCCCCCCTCACACAGAACTAATTATCATATAAAAATCTTCAGAAGCCTAATATGAATTGTTTAACACAGGTTTACATAACAGTACTCGTTATCTTACCTTTTAATCTGCAACCTGTATTTATAGTGTTAAATTTCAGGGTAAGAGAAAGTCGTGTGAGTGACACACCAGATTATTATTATTATTATTTACGTGTAAATAAATGTTTCTTTTTATGTTGGGGGCAAAAAAATGAAAAATGAACGCATAAACTCTTTTGTCATTAGCTTAACATGCTTTATAACTAACTATTACGCTAATATAAGGCTTTGTTTTCATACTTTGTTTTCACAATTAATGAAAAGAAATTAAAATCGGGCTTCGAGGAACATTAGGAGAGGTTAGAACAGACTTCTATGCAAAATTCTGTAGTTCTACGGTTAGCTGTTTGGCTACAGCGCGACAACAGACACAGACAACAAACACACAAACATTTTATTTTATTATACGAAAAGAATATAGATTCCTTTTATTAATTAAAAATAAAAAATAAGTTGATATGCACCTCCTGCGTGTACTGAATATTTCCAGACAAAATTTGAAAAATTTCCACTGTATATAAATTAATGACAATTTAACAAAAGGGACTATATTAAAAAAAAAATAATAATAATAATAATTTACATCATCATTTACATGAAGGAAAACGCGACCCAGATAAAATGATTTCAAAATAATATTAATTTCGTGCAAATTCTTGCTATTATTTCACCAATATTTTTATGAAAAGGAGATTTTTCCAAAATTGTGACTGCCTAATATTATAGTGGTATTCTTTATCACATCTATAACTACAATTAATACTTAAGACTCTATCGACTGATATGAGGACTTAACATATAATTTGCATTTTTTAAAAACTGTATTTCCCCCCCCCCCCCCCCTAATACACTGGTGTTCAAAATTAAAGCAAGAACCTATTTTCATGTTTTCTTCTTTTGCGCATAATTTTTAAACAATTAAATATATGAACATAAAATTTGGATGGCATGTTTGGTATTTTAACATCAATCAAATTTTATGTAACTTTAGCAAAAGTAATAGCATTCAAACAAATAATAAATCAATTTTTCTCAAAAGTGTGCTTTGGAGAAAATGAAAATTTTAACAATTTAAATAAAGAAAACTTTGTGAAAAATGATCATAAGGAAGCATTACAGATAGGTGGAGATGTACATGCATCTATGTGTTAGATTTAAACCCGATATTTCTTCCTGTAATCGCTTTTTTGTTTCTTCTTTTTTTGTATGTGAATAACTTTTTAAAAAATATACATACAAACAAGAAAACTGGATAAGATATTCATTATAAAATTATTTATAGACATCATTATTATTCTTGAGGTGAGTATAGTTTAAAAATTAGTAACTACATTTTTTCAAAAAGTCCGTTGTAAAAGTAAAAGAAAAGCGAATACACAAAGAAAAATCGGGATTTAGTTTAACATTTGAAGGCATGTCTGTCTTCACCAGTCTGTAATGCATTCTTAAAACAATTTTTTGTCAAGTTTTCTTTTCTAAAATTGTAGAAATTTTTCATTTTTTCCAAAGCTTACTTTTGAGAAAAATTGAATAATTATTAGTTTAAAAATTAATACTTATGCTAAAGTTAGATAAAGTTCGATTAATGATATGATAACAAACAGGCCATCCAAACTTTATACTCATATGTTTATTTGTTTAAAAGTTATGTGCAAATAAAATGAGAAAAACAGATTGTTGTTTTAATTTTGAACATCAGTGTATTTAACGAGATCATTTAAAAGTAGGCCCTCTTTTTAAATTAGATAGAAGCTTTGTTTAAGAAATATTTTAGCTTCTATAATTTAGAAGCAGCATAGGTGTTCATATTTATTGTACTCTGTTGGTCATTTCATGGCGTTGAAAAAAAAAATAGTAGTTTAATAAGATGTAACCGATTTTTTTTCATTATATTACCGCTCGCAATTCCTTTTACAAGGCTTCGTAAAATCCAGAATAGATAATACATTTTTTACTTATGGGATGCAGATAAATGTTGTCGATCAGATATTATATCTTTTTCTTTTGATATCTTCTTTCATACACGAGATGTTTTCTCTATTTTTAACGACTTTGATGCATTTTTTAGATTTTAATGAATCACACCGTGTGAAAGAAAATAGAAATGAATGAAATGGAACTCACACTTTCCAGCTTTGTGCAGGGGCCGACACCTACTCCCACCACAGAAGAGTGGAGACCCGCCGTTGCAGTAACAGTCGACGTCTGTTTTGCAGGTTCGGTTTTGGACTCGCAGGCACGAATTCTGAAAAAATACGCAAGCAATGAATAAAAAGTAGAATTCTTGACATCATACGATAATAGAATAGAACATATAACAAATATTATTTCCAGTTTTATAATTTACATAGGATTGTTTTATTTATTTATTTATTTTTTTTTTTTTCGGCTACGCAATATTTAAAATTATTAAATTATTAAAATTATTTTCTAAGTGTAATTAAAAATGTATCAATTAAAAATTAAGCCAGTTATGAAAAAAAAAATATTAAATTCCTCCAGGAAAAAATAAATAAATAAATAAATAAAATAAAATAAAATGATGTACTTTACACTAAATTTTCCTTTTGTAGCTTCTAAGTGAAAATCCCTTTTTTGAATTTTTAGGGGACGGAGGACTATTTGTTTCAATCTGGATTTTTTGTAGATCAGTTTTGTGTAACACCAAAACAAATTAGAAATATCAATCCGTTAAAAATTCGGTACCAAATGAAAGGGCTGAATTTTCTGAATCTGAATCCAGGGGTGCAAACAGTTTTTCGACACGACTATTAGATTTTTTAAAATTAACTAAAGTATTAAATTTAGGTAGAAACACTTCGTTTCAATTCACTTCAGTCAATTTAAAAAGTACGTGGCTTAGTTATACAGTCAAAAAATGAGATTAAAAAATAAATTATAAATTATAAATAAAACTTTACAGATTGAAATTAACAGTACTTCGTACTGAACTAAATTCTGTCTTTGACAGATTTTTTTTGTTTACACCAGCCAATAAATAGTAATCGGACAGAAACAGCCATTGAAAAGGACGACATGCTTGAAAGAAATTATCGTTTTCATTCTTGTATCTCGATCTCGTACATTTTACGAATAATTAACATCAGTTTCATTTGCGAATCATTCCACCTGTGACGAATTCTCATCTTCAAAACGCGCGATTCTTGCTATACTCAGCATTAGAATATGTTGAATTTGAACATATAGAGAAACGAAAGTAATTTAAGAAATAGTTTATTTAAAACTTGGATGGGATGTTCGTTATAAAATAATTTATTAAATTTTTATTATTGTGGTGGTGATCATAGTTTATAAATTAAGAAGTAAATACAGTACCCGCCACTTTATAAAATCACTGGTTAATAAAATCAGACGCTTAATCTGATCAAATTGCTGGGTCCAGAATCAAATCAATATAAACCGCCGCTTAATAAAATCAGCACCGCCGTTTCATAAACTCAAAAGAAAATTTCTTTAACAGTAAAAATGATCATGTATGTAAGCTAAACAACGAATTATATTTTCTCACTGGATTTTTGAAATTAAAAAAAGAAACAAAACATAGTAAGCCATCAAATTATTATTCTTTGTCAAAGATTTTACGCCTAAAAAAAAAAAAAAAAAAAAAAGAAAAGAAAAGAAAAGAAAGAAAGAAACGCGCCTTCCCATGTGTTGTAGTTACGAATTCAAGGAATGAATTCGCTAAATGATTGGCCAATGAGTATTTTTTTTTCTGTCTTTAAATATACAAATAGAGTTTCTAGTTCTTATTTTGAAGCAACTTGGCTGAAAGATATGCAAGCAAATTTTTTTTTTATTTTGAAGGTAAAGCGTAAATTTTTGGCAAAGTATGATCGTTTTCTTCAAATGTATAGTCAAAGGTAGGCAACATCGAAGCTTGAAATTTCTCAATCTTCTTCATGTAAACATAAGAATTTAAGAATAAAGAAGTTATAAGTTATAATGTCTAAATTTCACTAAACGGAAGAGTTAACCGCAAGCGAAAATGAATAGGAAAAGCAAAAGTCATCAACGCAGCAGATAGGTATAAGAATGTAAGGTCAGAGAATATCTCAATCTTATTCGTAATTTTATCCTTAAAAGCTGAAAATTTTACATAAATGATAAGTAACGAAAACTTTATTTCTACGGATGGCTAGTTGATAGATGGAAGGGCGAAGAAGAATTGTTTCCATATTTAGATAATACTCCTTTATTGAGTTCGGGCATGTTCGTCGGATATAAAAATCAGCTGCTTAATAAAATCATTTTGATGAAAACAAACGTGATTTGATAAAGCGGCAGCTACTGTATATATATATATATATTTTTTTTTTTCAATAAGAATGTTATAGAATTAAAAGTAAAGTAAATAAAGGAAGAAAAAGCCAACTACAATTGAATATTTTGGAAATATTTGAATGTTTGCTTAACCCATTACCCGCTGGTGTTGCGTTCACGCAACACCTGAAATAATTGCGTTTAACAGTAAACCAATTTATATATATATATTAAGTATTATTTTTAAGTAATAAAATAGTAGATGTTTATTTTATTACAAAAAATTTGATCTGAAAAATATTTTTATGTTTAAAAATGAATTTCAAACTTGAAGCACTTTTCAAACCAAAACTTTTGAAAGTTTCCATAACTTGTAAAAAAAACTTTTCATAATAAAATAATTACTTTTGAAGCTATCTGTAGCTTTTGCTGCTTTATGATCCCTCGAGGAAATTTCCGCAAACATTTATTTGTATTAATTTTATACTCTCATTCCGCTGAAGTTATACAAATACAACACTCTATTTTTAGTAAGGTAAGACCAATTTTCATAATTTTATTTTAAATTATTGTTATATATGATTAAAATAATGAGTGTTACTGTTTGTATTTAGGGAAAAAAATCATTATTTCTAGTTTGGCGGTTAATGGGTTAACTATAATCCATTTTGCTCTTGGTTTTACTTTCTTAAAAGAAGAACTTTAAGAAAAATTGGAAATAAATTGTTCATATCAAAATTTAATGTTCATTTGTGCAAGAATTATGCGTGAAAGAAGATACGAGGAAACAGCTTTGCTTAACTTTTGCAAATCAAATATATTTTGTTAAAGAAAAAAAAAAAAAGTAGAGAGAGAGAGAATAAGTGAATATTTTACAATGCTAATTGTACGTTTATCAAGGCTTGAAATTAATATATTTTTGAAACGATTATATCTGTAAACAGCAATATGATATAAATTTAATAAAATATGTATTAAAGAACTTCGAAACAAAAGCATTTTGTGTGTTTTTTAATACGAAATTAAGTAGTTTCTTTAATGATAGGATTTCTTAAAAAAAAAAAAAAAAAAGAAAGAAAGAAAGACTTAAAATGCAATGCATGTGAAAAGAAACTTTTGCATTAATCATTTAATAGCATGAATAAAAAATCATTTCTTTTTAAATTTGTAAACTAAATGTCTTTTAATGCAACATTTTTCATTCTGATAGACATATCCTCGTTAAAACATTTTCAAATACGAAATAAGAATTCATTTAAAAACAAATTATTTTGCTTACAAGAAAAAAAAAAAAAAAAAAAAAAAAACTTTTTTTTCCTCTTAATTTTCGAAATGTTTGTGTGCCATTTATTCAATACAGCTTTGTAGGGAAAAGTAAGGTCGCATTAGATTTTTCATAAAGAAAGGAATGGAGAAATATTCTTTTTCTGTAGGAAATGAAAAAAAAAAAAAAAAAAAAAAAAAAAAAAAAAGAAAAGTTAAATTGGACTAGTAAGATATAAAACATGGCCATTTTTTCCTCCTTTCCTCTTGTGTTTTTAATGCATTTAAAAACTTTCATTTTTTTAAAGCTAAATCCTTATTTTTTTTAATTTTTTTTTTTCATCTTTTGTAAAAATTTGGATTCTGTCAAAATGTTTCCTTTGACTTTCTTTTTATTTTCTTTTTCCTTTCTTTCTTTTTTATTTAAGATCTTTTTAACAAAAATTAACTTGATTTTTTCTTTTTACTTTCCGAACACTATAGTGAGGAAAGTATTGTAATCATGTCAAAAATCCGAATTCGAGATTTTGATGTTTCTATACGTTTTGAGGTCCCCTGAGTCCGTTTTCACTATTTTTACGATGATGTATGTATGTATGTGTGTATGTGTGTATGTGTGTATGTTTGTGAACACGCTAGCGTCTAAAGGCTTTGTTCGATTAACCTGAAAGTTGGTACGTATATTGTAAGTCACCATAGTACGAACCCTATAGATTTTGGTGAATCTAGCACTTATAGTTTTTTTACAGGGACACAAAGAAAAATTCTTTATCATTATGGCCTATGGGACCAAAATCTTAAAAGTGCGATAGCATCTAAACGCCTTATTCAATTGAGCAAAAATTTTATACCCATATTATAGGTCACAGATACTCAATCTGTATAGATTTTGGAGAATCTAGCACTTATAGTTTTTTTACAGGGACACAAAGAAAAATTCTTTATCATTAAGGCCAATGGGGCCAAATTTTTAAAAGTGTGATAGCGTCTAAACGCCTTATTAATCTGAGCAAAAAAATTGTACACATGTTATAGGTCGCATTTGCACCAACTGTATAGATTTTGGTGAATCTAGCACTACAGTTTTTTTACAGGGACACAAAGAAAAATTCTTTATCATTATGGCCTATGAGACCAAATTTTTAAAAGTGCGATAGCATCTAAACGCCTTATTCAATTGAGCTGAAAATTTGTATGAATATTATAAATCACTGTTGCACTAACTATAAGCATTTTGGTGAATCTAGCATCTATAGATTTTTACAGGGACAAAACGAAAAATTCTTTATCATTATGATCTAAGGGCTCAAAGTTCAGTAGCGTTAAATAAAACCTCGTGTGATATATGGAGAAAAAAACACTCTATTATGGTTTTCTCTCTTTTGTTTGTTTAGCAATTCCTCTTTCTTTATTTTATCTACAAAACTGTTAGTTACTCAATGTTCGGAAAGTCGAGTGGAGTCACTCCAGATTTTTTTCTTTTGTTTTACTTAACTTTCTCTTATTGCTTCTCAAAATAAAATTAAAAACGAGAATGATTTGACGGACTAATTTAAGATTGTTCGTCACGTGACTATTTTTTAGCCATTTTAAATTATGTATATATAGTAGATTTTCTAAAATGGCGAAATGATTCCACTAAATTTTTTTTCTATTTCATTTTAAATTTTATTGTCATTTATTTATGGACTTTCGTAAAAAGTTCACTGAGCCTGCCATTTTATTTTATAAAATATAATAAGAAAATAATTTCGTAACATTAAAACATAATTAAATAGTATTATTTTATAAACAAATTGTTTCAAACATAAAATAAGTTAACGTTGTCAATTATTAATCATATAATTTCAATGAGCTGTTTTAAAGAAAACTTTTAAAACCTAAATTCTTAATGTATCGTATCACATAAATCTTTTCGAAGTTACGATTTTGCAAATTTTATTGCATTAAGCTGAAGGTATTAACGTATTAAGGTATTAAAGTTTAAGGTATTAAGGTGAATATCATACTTTTTTTTTTTTTTTTAATTAAATATATATATATATATATTCTTTTTTAATACTTCAAATATATTTTGGCATAAAAAATAGAGTCAAATTCAAACTCATTTATAAATGACCCATGTAACTCATTATAACTCGTATATAAACTCATCTTCTAATTTCGCATCTATAGTTTTTTAACATTACAAAATCTAGCCAAGCAAACTTTGTTGGCGACAACAATAGATTAATGGATTAAAAGTTAATTACCGCGTTTTTATTATTGACTTCTATTCTTGTTTATTTGTCCGGTACAAATCTTGCAATCGGTTTTTAACTAATTTCCCTACTACCTAGACATTTGAAACTTTTACAATAGCTCAGAACTCGATGACAACGCAATACTTCGATTTTCAAATTTTTGATTAGTTTTCGTATAATTAATTAAAATATGAAAATAATAACATCATAATAGCGTTAAAATAACCATTAAAATATTAGCTATAATTTAATTGTTGAAAAAAAAAAAAAAATACGAGCTCATTTTCTTTCGACATAAAAATAAATACAATTAATTAAACGTGAACATTAAAAAATTATAAAAAGTTAAATTTTCCATCTCACAAAAATGGACGTCATTATCACTTTAAAAATTTTATGCACATTGATAATAGCTCTATGATTCATCACAAAATTTAAAACATGGTACATAAAAAGTTTTTTTTTTTAATCTTATAATTATTTATAACTCAGATTTATTTATTTAAGTCACGTGAAAATTTTAACACCAAAGGATTTTGTATAATTTATTTTCCTAGACATTTGTCCGGGATGATACATTGAAAAATCCATTGTTGCCATTCGAAATATTAGTTTAATTAATTTTAAAAAAATCTAATTATCTTACTGATTAGCGAACTGTATTCCTGGATTCAGAAAAATTTCCCATGTCTAATGGTACCGATTCTGAAAAAAATCGGACCGTTACTTGCATTTTATCTGGTCTTTTTAATGGTCTTGCGACTGCTATCGCTTTTAAACGAAATTTCAAACAATGAAATTCACAAACTTACCGTTCCCGATGAGAGCAAGTACATAAGAATTTGGGGAAAATATTTTGTAAGTGTAAGATTTTCTTTTATAAATTTCTTGAATAAAGATTTTGATGGAGAAAGAAAAATTTCGTTATCACATCTTTTATCTCAAGCAATATTTGTTAATATTTAAAGTACAGGTAATTCTATCAATGCAGAGTTCCAAGAGTCAACATTCTAAATCTAAAATGAAAATATGTAATAGAAATCGACTCATTTGAAAAGTTATTATATTTTAAAATCGTCTAGTAAAGTAAAGATAATCCTGTAAGAATGACAGTTTATGATATAAATTAAAAGATTCTTGTAAAATGTTTCGACACTAGGTATAAGATATATTCCATTATTATGTACAGGAGATTGAATTCCGTTATGCATCTACATATCAAGTATTTTTAATATTCTGCATTGAATTTGCATTCATTGATCTTTTAATAAAATTATAAACTTTTTAATTATCTTTATTGAATTGCCCATTTCTTTTTATTTTCAAAAAAATATAGTAATTAAAGTTTATGTCATTTATTATTATTTATGTTATTTATTTATGTTATAGTCGTTTATTATTATTTATGCTTATCGTCATTATGGGTTCACCTTCATCTTGGAGAAAAAAAAATATGCATACCCATTCTTATGTTTTGTAAGCGAATCATATTTCTGAAATTAATTTGGCAACAGCCGTTGTACCGAATTTCAATAGGGGTGGAGGAGGGGGGGATTTGGATTAAAATCAGTACATGTAAATAAGTGTAAATTGAAAACACTACACATACATATAAATATGATTATAATTAAAAATTTGTATTCATAAACTTTTTTTTTTTTTTTCTTTTTGTATTATTACCATAGTGAGATGCAAATATTGCAGACTAATTTTTTCTACTAGAGTTTGAATTTAAAATCATCTGCACTACTTTTAAACATAAAATTGTTTTAAAATTAAAATTTTTACTTTGAATACACTGCAAAACGGAATCGTTCTTAAAATAGTGAAATGGGATGAATTGAAACAAGGAACTGCACTTTAAACAAAACAATGACAACTAAACCGCTAATGGTATGTAAAAGAAACCTCAAAAGGCATCAAGTATTATTTACAGACATAGGCTGTGATTAAAAAGAAAAAAGGAAGAAAAGGGAGAAGCAAGAGTAAAATATAAATACAAATAATTCAGAACACTGATTTCTATCATTATTTAAATAGTTCATTTGAAAAAATACATCGTTAATAATCGTAACATATTATACGATTTTACGTGAATCATAATACCACATATACATTTTTTTAATTAAAAAGACACTTTTACGCCATAATGCACTAAAAATACCACTCAGCAGTAAAGTAGATTAAAAAGGAACAGTAGGATTTGACACAGGCAGACATTTTTCCCTCTGTAATCCAATTAGATAGAACTCTGAAAATATTTATCCGCATTGTATTGTAATCGACAATGAATTCATCTCTAAAATGAAATCGGATCGCCAGAGGAGCATGAAAAATTAATCGCAATATTTAACACAGGCAGACAGATTTTAACAACTGGAACCTATTTCTAGTGAGACAAATCCTTGAAAATACTTACTATAGCATATAATTTTATCGACTGATGCCTAAAATGTAAATAAAATACGTTCGGCAGAAATGCATAAAAAAGGAATCCCAAGATTTCACACAGGCAGGCAGATTTTTGCTCCTGGAACCTGCCTCTAGGGAAATAGATCGCTATAAGTGATTGCATATTTTATTGTTATCGACTAAGAATTAAAAGGCAAGTTTGAGCAAAATCGATTCGGTGGAAATAGTTTAAATGGGATAATTTATTCACTGCAAGTTTTCATCCAGACTGACAGAAGAACCAAGTTAAATAGAATTGTGCTTAAAAAAGTTGTCTTAAAAATAGGTTAAGATTTACTTACAAAAGCCTTATTAATCATGCGCAAACTCTTTTACTCATAAATCGGAAAATAATCATCATTTTAAAATGATCGATACGTATTATTTTAGTTTGTCTACATGACTAATTCAGTGCCAATTTCCATTTTAATCCGTCCAGACATTTCTACATAATATCTGTACCAATTATTATTATTATTATTATTATTTTAAAGACATTTATAGCTTTCCTCATCTCTGAAACGTAACGCTATTACAATATATTTTCATGCTATGTGTTTTACTGACAAACGTCTTATTGCGCATGCGCAAACACATTCTGCCAATAGATCTAAGTCTATTTAAAAATTTCCATATGGGCCATCAATATACACTGTAAAAAATATGTAATATTTGCTGCTAGAATTTCTCTGTAATTTGAGAAAATACGTGTAATTTACGAAAATATTACGTTGTCAGAGCGTACTTTCTCAAATTACAGAGAATTTCTGACAGCAAATAGAACATATTTTTTACAGTATAGTTTTAAATTATGTGCAGATATACATATCTGCCAAATATTATTCAATTTCCATCAAGTCGTTTTCACTTGATATCCGAAAAAGAAATAAAAAAAAGCATTGTATTCTGAAGACATTTCCAGCTTCTTCCATCTCTGTAACGTAACGATATTACAACATATTTTCATTCTATGTGTTTTAATAACAAAAGCATTATTGCGCATGCGCTTACACTTAGCTAGTTTTAAATTAGGTGCAGATATAAACATCTGTCTGGTGTCATTCAATTCCAGGCAAGCAGTTTTCAATTGATATCTGGAGAGAAAAAAAAAAAAAAAAAAAAGCGTCCGAGACACCCCTAACTCACCCTAAACACACATACGTTCAGAAAATATTCTGAAAGCATTTTTGGATTCCCTGATACCTGAAATGTAAAAATACCACAAAATATTTTCCATTATATATGATTTACTGACAAAAGCCTTATTTCGAATGCGCGAGCGTTTTTTCCTGAGATCTCTAAACCTAATTAAAAATTAATAATGTTCCATGGGTATAATTTTAGGGTTGGGTACATGCCTAAACTCTTGTGAATTATCATTCTATTCCGTCCAACCATTATTAAATGACACATTTAGAGAAAAAAAATCGACCTTAACGTACACACCACAAAACACCACTTTGGTTTTCTTTTTTTTTTTTTTTTTTTTTTTTCAATAAACTATTCACTTTTTAATCGTGTTTTTTTTTTTTTTTTTTTTCCCCTCTCTAATACGTTCTGTATTGAAATCCTAAATTAATATATGATTTTAGGCGTCTAATAAAATTTTATATTTTTGCTTTTATAATTTTAAGAAAAAAAAAATTCATTACAAATTCCTATAATTTTATTAATTTTAATATAGTCAAAAATTTTATCTTTTTAACTCAAAACCTAGTTTTCAATAGGAGCTTCTTTTGATGATAACTTTATTTCCATTAAATCTGAAACTTTAATTTTATATTTACTATATTAAAATTAATAAAATTATAGGAATTTGTAATGAATTTTTTCCACTTAAAAATCTTGTAATACCAGAATTGCTTACAGCTATAATATAAATTTAAAAAATTTAATTTGCAATTATAATAATTTAGTAAAAATATTGATCTTATTAAAGATAATGAGTGTTATTGTAATCAAGATTTCTATAAAGAATTTAAGGATTCCCGTCATGAACATATAATTACAGTTAATTTAGATATAATAGAAAATACTAAAATAAGAAATCTTATGAATTTAGGTGCCAATTTCCGGTTAAATTTCAATTATACCAACAGAAAAATCATAGATATTATTGCAAAAGATTTAGATATTTTTATTTTAAAACTCTCTTACAAATATTGTTGGCCTATAGAAGATTTTAAATTATGGAAATAGAAAATTGTGGAATATTTTGAAAATCATTTAACATTTTATAGAAGTTACTCTGGAAAGAAAATTCATGAAGATTACAATACAGAATTAAAAGAAAATATTGAAAATTTAAAGAAAAAATTTATTATAGCCACCGTTCATAAAGCTGGAAATAATTTTGCCATTTTTTGTTACTTACCAAAGAAATTCCGGTAATTGTTTTTACAAAAAATTAAATGACTCACCCTCTATTATAAGAAAAGGGATATTGGCTTTTGATAAAAAACATATAAATAGAAAGAGTTTTAATTTTCCATACCTATTTATTAACGTTAAATTTCATAAAAATCCCATTAAATTTCATTATGTTACTTGTAGTAATTTTGTTTGTAATTACAAAGCCGGTAAAAAACTTTTTTATTTACTCAGTAATACCTTAAACACTTTAGAGCCAGACGATAATTGCCGTATCATTAAAAATAATTACCCAATTTTAAAATATTTTAAGAGGCACACCTAGTGTGACAACCTAATAAAAGGGCGATTTTGGGGAATTTTTTAAAAAACAAACTACTGTATCAATTGTTTTAAAATTTTAAGAGTATATTTATACATATTTTAAGAATACACAGTAAAATTTTTGAAGAAAAAAATTAAATATTTTTCGAGATACACGCGATCTCCGACGGCTCTAAAAAAAAAAAAAGGTCCTCCACTGCTGCAGTGATTCCGGCCTTCTCCGTGGATGAAACCTAAAAAAAAAAAATTCTCGTTAAACTAGAACATATTGTCCATGCAATGACCTACCAGTTTTTTGATATAATCAAAAATCGAATTTTGGCAGGCCAAAAACGAATTTTTTTTTTTTTCGAACGTAGGTCATTGTACGGACAATATCTTCTAGTTTAACCAGAATTTTTTTTTTTTAGGTTTCATCCACGGAGAAGGCCGGAATCACTGCAGCAGTGGAGGACCTTTTTTTTTTTTAGCACCGTCGGAGATCGTGTGTATCTCGAAAAATATTTAATTTTTTTCTTCAACAATTTTACTGTGTATTCTTAAAATATGTATAAATATACCCTTAAAATTTTAAAACAATTGATACAGTAGTGTTTTTTAAAAAAAATTCCCAAAAATCACCTTTTTTTTAGGCTGTCACACTAGGTGTGCCCCTTAAAGAAAATTCAGAAAATATTTTTACAATTAATACTTATGATTTTGAAAACCTTTTTGGTAGTATCCCACATTACGTGGTTCTAGAAATTTTCGAAAAAATTTACGAAGAATTTTGTCATGTAATAAACTGCGAAAAAGTTTACTGGATTAACCTTATTCAATTTTGCATCTTTGAAAATGTTTTGTTTAACGGTGTTGATTATTTTTTACAAATTCACGGTATCCCAAAGGGAACAAGTTACTCGAGTGCCTTCGCCAAAATTTTTTTGTTTATGTTTGAAAGAAAATTTAAAGATATTAAGTTTTATAGGTATATTGAAATTGATGACGTAATAGCAATAAACTGTGTAAATTTTGTGAAATATGCAGCCGAAATTTATTCCTCCGATCTTATCTTAAACCGTACTGACTCTGAAGACCAAACTTCTTTCCTGGATTTAAAAAAAAAAAAAAAAAAAAAAAAAAAAAAGCACTATATTTAAAGGGGACTAATGTGCAAGTTGTACCTGACGGGACTAAAGTGAAAGTTGTACCTCAAGGGACTAATGTGAAAGTTGTACCTCACGGGACTAATGTGCAAGTTGCACCGAACGAACAAACTATTTCTTTCAACGAAAATGCCTACTAACACTGGACGATAGGTCTAATATATCGTATCATATTATATATCGTATTTATCGTAATATAACTCAATACTTATTTCGCTTCCTTCTTCGACTCGTTTTAATACGCATTTTTTATATGCATGAGCAGCCCCCGAAAAACAAAAACATTAAATCATTAAATTCATTTTTTTACTTATTTTTATTTCATACTATTTCACGCGCACTTTGTATTTCCTAATTCAAAATTATTAAAAAAAAAAAAAAAAAAAAACTTTTTCGATATCGCTTGTAACGATACTGATTATTGTTAATTTTCTTTTCTTTTTCTTTCAATAATAATAAAAATGATAAAAAAGATTTTGATGAAATTCTGGCAAAAGCAGAATTTAGTTTAAGACGGAGGACTATTAGTTTTTTTTTTTTTTCTTTTTTTTTTTCTTTTTTCAAATTATAACATTGCTTTCAAATTATTCAATTATATTTTCGATAAATTTAGATTTCGACAAATGTCCAACTATCGAAATCGACAATGCAAAAATCCCAGATTGAGACTAAAAGGCCCTCAGTCCTAAAAGTCTTTTTATCTCTAATATATATATATATATATTATTTTTGTTGATTACAAGTGAAACTACGCCCCTTTTCATCAGTATCAGCTTTATTATACATTATAGACCCATAATCATATTATAGCAGGGCGCTATTTTTTTTTTATGAAGGGTAAGAAGTTTTTACTATTATTATTATTATTAAAAGCATCTTTTACACACACTCCTGAAAGTGTCTAAGGGAGCTTTTTTTTATACTTATTATTGATATGTATACAAGCAGGGTTGACATAGAGCACATTGAAATATTAATAGTCACATAATAGGCAGGAAGGCGACAAAAACCATATAATGAATAAATGTCACCCGCTGACCATACTTAACATACATAACACTCTCTCTCTTTTTAAAAAATTTACTTTATCTTGTATTAGCTGCTTTATTTTTTTGGTCTCAGTTGGTAGTAAGTTCCTTTTAGTTTGTGCAATTCTATGCCTCAGTGGTACGAATAAAGAGAAAACTTGTGTAAAATTAACAGTAGAAACAAACGTATACAGACAGGAAGTTCTTAGCATGAAACAATATTAAAAAGCTAAGTTGGTTTATTCAATTTAATCAATCTGGTGGGTAAAGTTTACTAAGAAATGAGTTTTTTTTTTCCCCTTCTTTACACACATTTCCGTTAAAATTTCTTAAATATTTTCAAAACTCAACTTAGATACCATAATGCAAAGAAATCCCTCGTGTACCCCCCCCCCCCCTTTATAATACTGGCTGAGAAAATGACGGTTATTTTTATTTTTTACTTCCTACTATGATCCAATTTCTCTCTAACAATATCCTACTGTTCAGACCAAAATGGTTGATTCGATTTTTTCCACTTCTCTTCCTTTGTTCCTTTATGAGTGGCCAATAAAAAATAAACTCGTGACACTCGGGCAAAAAACAACTGTCGAAACAGATTACTTCAACTTCAGTTACAACATAATATTTCGGAAGAAAGAAATTGGTCTTTTGGGAAAGAAAAAAAAAATATAGAGAGAGATAGATACATATGAAATATCGGAAAAGTTTTGATTGAAACAAACAAGCACAAAAAAGTTGCGTTTGTTTTCGGCAGTGATGAGTGACACATTTTTTTAGAGCGATATTATCTGATTGAATGGACTTCGATATTTATGATATTTGTAGTAGCTATTTTTGAAAGACAGATTTGTTTTTATTTTTAATGCTGATATTTCTCTACAGAGTCTTTTAACATTAATTCTTTTAACATTCATTCATTCAGTTATTACCATTCATTTAACATTCGTTCATTGCTTTCGCCCAGAAACCAAACATTGCACTTTTTTTTTTTAAATCAGCAATTCTTCAGTATTTTTACAAAGTGTTAATAGAATAATGAATTCTTATTCATTCTATTTCCACTACATGGCAGCATTACAGAAAAATCCAAAAAATGCTATTTCAGATGAAGCCAGATATATAAGTCACTTTAATTTTCTAAAATTGTATCAATTTTAAAAATAAAAATATGTATTTTTAAATAATATCACATGAACTTACTATAATCCTTCTGAGTCATAAATTGCAACTTTCAATTTTTTTATATAAATAAACAGAACTGTCCGAAAAGTTATGTAAAATGTTTGGTTTCGGTAAAGGTCGAATTTCGTAACACATACGATAAGAGTAGAAAATGAACTTTTCCTGGATTTTCTGCAATTTCTTAAAATATCATTTTCTGGAATTATATGAATAAAAGTAGCCCGTTACCGTTCATTGGTTTCACTGTGAAACCATAAATTTCTGGAAAATAAAAAATGCTATTTTTTTTTTTTTTTTCATTTGTATATTTATGTTCATTGATGCGTCTCAAAGTCATTTTAGGTAGATTCCTTATAGGAGATCCTTATACCAATTTCAATGGTCCTCATGACACGACTTGAAAATTTCTTCATATTTTTACCGATCATGACCCCTAGAACCCAGAACCACCCTCCGTTCAAAAATTTATATGTATATATATATATATATATATATATATATATATATATATATATATATATGTATAACGCTTTTTCCCATGTTAAGTTGTGAACCACGATAACTGGAGTAATTTTTATTGAAATTTAACCAGCTCGGGATATGTTGTCAGGACAGTAAAAATCTCGGTCGAGTTCGTGTTTATATATATATATATATATATATATATATATATAAATGGTGTTATTTAATGCTGTTATCATTCTTTATCTCCATTACGGTGCTTCACGCTGCTATAACCTTTTTTATTTTACCTTTATAAAAACAAGAGTGACAAGCTATCGTTAAAGATATGTTCTTGAAAGTAAAAAAACATTCTTAACCAAGCACTAAAAGATTAATGAAGACGAGATGCCACGTTAGAAATGTTCCTTAGATAAGGTTTTTCTTTGGCTATCATGAAGTGGTAACATGGTAATTATTGCAGGGACGCGGAAATTTATCATCATAAGAGAACTTAATGACAGGGCTAACGTGAATCATTTATTATGCGAGAAGAGATTGAGAGAGAGCCTGATGTGTGTCGAGGTGACAACGACAAGTCGAAAGTGTCGGATACAGTTAAGTGGACGAAGGAGAAAAAAAAAAAAAAAAAAGGTGAATGGGAGAATTCACGAAATTAAACTGTTACTCGTTTAAGGCGAAGAAGGTTGCGTGTCTTTCAAAATAAATTTTAATTTAATTTTCTTGGTATTGCGTGCATTGTTCCTAAGGTTATTTTGGGAAAGTTTTATAACTATTTTTATCCTTTGTTCTGAAGTTAGGCACTCAGAAAAATTAAGAAAATAAGTCTTTTGGATATAATTAATCATTAATTTTTTGTGGAATATGTCTTACACATGTGAATTTTAGAGCTAATTTAGTCGTACTTAGTAAGGATATATTTGAAGATTAATGAATACAATGTTCAACAATAGAGAATGAAGATAATAATAATAATTATTATTATTATTTATATTACTATATAAATATAAAATTTTTGTAAAAAAATAATTACAACCCATTCCAAAAAGCAGTTATTATTCAAACTACTAAAAATAAATTACAAATTAACATAAAATGAAATTATAAATTCTGCCTAAAAATATTAAATAAATTCCTTCGCCAAACAACATAAACACTACAATAATTCATAACTTTTGAAATCGGCGCGAAATTGAATAAAATTTGATGCTTTTTATAAAAACTGTTGATCATGTGACAGGGGTGTCTCGAATGATCCATCTTCATAGTTTCTTTTATTTATTTATATGTATGTATTTTTTATCACTGTATACAATTGATCCATTAATAGCATCTACATTGAGCCTATATTTTGTTTAGAACTTAATGAAATTATAATGGGACGTATTTCAGGCCGAGATCTTTGCAATAAAAAAAAATATCCAAATCGGAGCATTTGTCACAAAGTTATAAGCTTTTAAACAAAAGCTAAGTTAAAAAAAAAAAAAAAAAAAGCTTTTTTAATTCAGCACCTCTACACCTCTACGTCTTCTTTGAAGTCGGTTTTAAATTTGAATAGCATCGAAAATAATTTTTTCTCATCGAGGATATTTATTTATTTGCTTCTGGAAATATTTTTACGAAAGTTTTAGAAAAAAGATTTTATTTTTATTATTTATTTATTTTTTTATTTTTTTAATGTGAAAAACTGTTGAGAAACATAAAAAAAAAGGGGGGCAAAAACCTTTGTTACTTCGATAACCAATAATAAAATTACTCCATGTATCCATACTAGAGGCAAATGTTATAACAAATACGGATGTACATATATCTGATGCATTGGCAATGAGAACTAATCCAATAACTTATAAGTAGATTGTTTTCTACGCTGTTTAAAATTATTTTAAGTCGATTTACTTATTTGTTTCTGATCGATAATTATCTGAATATGTAACGGTTTGTTTTGGGTTGGGATTATCGCTCTACGATCGTTGTTCGCACATCAAGAAATTGAAGACAAAGGTGCACGGCTCAAATTAGATTCCGAAATACGACGGAAAGTCATGCCTAAACCGGTACGGGTTTAAGAAAAGAAACCTGAAAACTGTAGGCCTGAATCTGACACTGAACACTGTAGGCCACAGTATTGACCATGCGGTTACCAGATAGGTTCTAAAAGTATAAAGGATGCTTTTCGGACAGATGAGCTCTAAAAATGTAAGGGATACTTTTCGGAAAGGGGGCATGTATATGTATTGGAAATCATGGGAATGACAGTACACGTAAGGTCGAATAATTTTTTCTGGGAAGTCAAATTCGCAGTTCCTCTTGCGCAAATGGTAAAATAAAAACGATTCTGGGTTGTAGATGTATAATCATAATAATGAATGGGAAGAAGAATTAAATTTCAGATCACTGGATTCATAAACAACTAATTCTAAATGGCGTCTAAAAAACAGTAATCGAACACATCTCTTACACCCTATAAAAGAAAAAATCATTTACAAAACATACTTGTTAGCGTCCGTTTGAAATTTTATGTTTATATTGAAATAACACATAAGTTATACAATTTTTAAAAACTTTGCGCTGAATGATTGTACATTGTAAAAAAAATTGCGAACAGTCAAAATCATTCCGGGATTTTAAAAGTCTGAATAATGTTCTCGCTAATTACAAGTTTTCCACCATGAGACGTTCTTATTTCAGGAATTTAATAATACTTTTACTGATATATCTGAGGGTTACTGGTACATTATAGAAGCATTACTAGTGTGAAAACTAAACAAATAATTGCAAAAATTTCCAAAGAATGTTCCAGAAATTTTTCACAATATTGTACTACAGTCAAATCTCGTCAACGTGAATCTCAGGGGGGAGAAGAATTTTTATTCATGTTATCAGAAGCTCATGATATCAATAACTCAGTATCTAACCTTCCTTTTCACGAGGATTGTAGAAATAGTTCATGTTAAAAGTAATTCACGTTAAGCGTATTCACGTTAACGAGGTTTGACTTTATTTGTATTGATAAACGGGCCTAGCCAATAGTTCGTCTGACATATCGCACCCACGCAAAAAAAAAAAAACCACAATTCAAAAATTCAATATTTGAGAAAAATGAACTTAAAGATAAGATAAACCATTGGCTAGCATTGACATAAAACTACAAAACTTCCTCTCGGTTGGATAATTTCTGATTTTCAGTGACATAAACTCAATATTGTCATTCTTTAAGTTCTGTCACTTTTCTTGCCGGGGTGTAAATACGTGTTTTCTATTTTGATTCTTTCGATACGTAGGTACTTATACGACACTCTAAATGTGGGTTCTTTCTCATACTATCAGCTGTGATCTGTAAAATTACTTTTTTGAGATATAAATCTTTCAGTTACGAGTATCTGGCAGGTACAGTCGGTAACAAAAGTGTCCGAACACTAGCGAAAATTCCTATGTAAAAAAAGTACGCTTAATACAGTTTTGCTAAATAAATCCTTGCCGAATCATGTTATTACACTGACTAAGTTCAGGATAGGACAAGGGTTTCTTTAACAAAGCCGTATGAAGTGTACCTTTTTTACATAGGAATTTTCGCTAGTGTTCGGACACTTTTGTTACCGACTGTACACTCTGGTGTGAAAACCATAGTTTTAAAGCTTATATTATATATTCCGAAAAAAAAAGTAAATTTCACATTTTAAAACTTGAAAAATAAGAATAATATTTGCAAAAGAACTTTATATTCCAATGATAGCCAAGAATGCATACTTTATTATGGAATAAAATTTAATTTGATAAATCAAGTATTTTTAAGGATTTTCTTCGTTTTCTGTCAAAAAATGGAGAAATTTGTCCACTCTGTTATATAAATGTTTTTTTTTTTTATCTCTGTTAATTGATCATTTAAATTGAGCTTTACTCCTGTAAATATATGCAAATACATTAAAATTTGTCATGCACATTGTAAAAATTATCATAAGTATAATTATTTATATTTTTTCTTATATTATAGTCCACTATGTTACGAATTATGATACAACAGAAGAAAAAAGTTTATTTTAGAGTACACAACTCTTGTTTTTATGTTTTATAAAAGGACTATAATTCATATTTAAAGTAAAATACATTTATTTTGCATTACTATGTTTGTTTCATTTAATAATGATAAAATAAGCTTCTGTAACAGAGTGGACATTTTCTGTAACAGAGTGGACACCTTCTGTAACAGAGTAGAAATATTTTATAATACTGGTCATTTTTTCCCTTGAAAATAGGAGGGGGGGGGGGGGCAAAAAAAATTTGCAAACATTATTTAACGATTTAATAGTCTTTTACACAATTCTTGATATATGTTCTTATGCTTTCTCACAAACATCCATACTACAGGGAAATTCATAGTATAGTCGCACACCCTGCAATTTAAGTGTGGGCTCAGGTAGCATTTCAATGATCTGATCAAATTCCATGTATGAAATATCTTAATCATCAGCTTTGAATAAATTTGCACTATTATTAGCAATTTTTCAAACTAATAACTCTTACTTCTCCATCATTCATATCTTCTTGTGTTACTACAGCATATTTGAATGTTAATTTATAATGAGTACCATCTGTGTTGAATTTTGCAAGCACATGGACTCCAGCTGTTATATCTTTTTGAACTATTTACTTTTATTTTTCTCAGTTCTTCATCCATGGACAATAGTTCATCAGTTTCTGTTGAAGCCGATAAGTAAGCATTAGATATTTTCAGCTTTCAGTTGTTGTTGGATTTAAGGCTGATTGACTTCGCTGGGGTCCTAGGAATAAGTGTATTGCCCTTACATGATCGTTTTTCTAAGGAGTCCTAGCACACATTTACGTGAGTGTCAGAGAAAACCACAGAAAACTCTGCATAGTTAGGTTGATGAGCGTGGCCTAGGATCGAACTTGGCACTTCCCATATACTTTATTATTTCAATCTGTTTATCTTTAATTAAGTATAATTTCACCTTAGTTGTATCTTTAAAGGAATTAAAAACTTAGTAGCATCCTTTATATTATTACTGCATAATATTACAATCAGCCTTCCTCTTCAGCATGCCTCTACATCATCAGCAGCTCCTTTGTGGTGACCTGCTTCGAAAAAATTCCAAGTGCGCCACTTAAAATCAACTGCATACTTATTAAATAAGTAATTTTTTTTCTTTTGCCGATATTTTTTAAAAGGGGTATCGGAAAAAATTGAACAACATTTATTTTCGTGTCTGAATTATTTTTAAAACTGGGTCCAAATAGATGCTAGACCATGATCTAAGCACAGATTCCGTACATACATGACTTTGATGTCAACTTACACTGTTCTCTAATAATTTTTCAGGGTCTTCCAAAGTGATGTATCTCTTACATAATACAACTGATTAATATTTTACATAGCTTTGTTGAAAATACAAGACTGTTGGAAATATTCTTAAAAATTAGAATCTCTCGATAATGGATTTGGCGCTCTGCATTACTTACTTTTGGCAATATCAAAGAAAAAAAAAAGAATTTCCAGTAACACATTTAATGTATTTTTCAATTTGAAAAATAAATACATTAATCAAGGTATTTATAGTAGATAATATTATCTGTTTCTGTCAATATGTCCATTCTGTTACATTAATGGCCCACTCTGTTACATTCTTTGTGTAACAGAGTGGACATATAACAGAGTGGACAAATAACCCTAAAAGTAAGGTTAGAGACTGTAAATTTCAAGCTTATAATAAAAATAAACTTTCCTGAAAAAAGTTTCATGAATTACATATTGATTTTCAATAATTTATTCATTTAATTTTTTTTTTTATGAAATATAAATTTAAATGTAACAGAGTGGACATTTATTTAATGTATTCAAGATATTATAGACATAAAAAGCAACTTATCTTGTTCTTGGAAATTTTATCCCAAATGACTGATTGCAGGGGAATAGTAAACCCTTCAGGCAATTCAGTAGTGTTGCCAGCTTTGATATAATATTAAAAAAAAAAAATATTTACTGTAACAGAGTGGACATAACAGAGTTGAATAAAATTTGGGACACAGGCAAAAAAATTGTTTTTTCATACAAATAAAAGGTGATGATTTTTCTTTTTTGTCAGTCCTTTTTAGAATTTGTATTTCTGTTCTATATCATTAAACTGATTATTATAACTCATTACAAACTTGTATTAAATATGTTTGAATTTTATAAATTTCCGCTTGGGACAACAGGTTTTTCACTCTTCATCTATTAAAATATTTTATTGTGGCTATTATATTTCATCTAGAATTTAAAGAAAAATATCCAGTGAAAGAAATATAAACGGAATAAAAAACAAACACAGTTGCGTTTTAATTCTTTATCATTATTTAAATAAAAAATCATATTTTCTCGGACATAGTTTTTACCATTTTTTTTTGGAATGTCCCATATAGTCAGAAGCAAAATTATTCAAACGCTAACAATAATTCCTATACAAAAAAGTACACTTAATACTGTTTTGTTAAATAAATCCTTGTTGAATCATGCTCTTGGACTGATAAGAACAGGATTCAACAAGGATTTATTTAACAAAACAGTATTAAGTGTACTTTTTTGTATAGGAATTATTGCTATCGCTCGAATAATTTTGCTGCCGACTGTACCTTTAATTGTACAACCGATCCCAAGAATTGTCTTTCATACAATAAACATCGTAATCTGCCTTATCCTTTTACGAACAAAGTCTGTTAATTTATTCCTGCATGTAGGACCAGTAAAATATGTTATCAGTCAGTTCTATCTTCCGTCTCGTTAATTATCAACAAAAGTGTATCTTGACTGAGAAAAGGAGGAATACCTTGCGTGGGCGTCGCGTGTGGGCAAATTAAATTTATCGCGGAAGCGGTCCTAAACAATGCTGCCTCCGTTATCGCCCTGTGCAGCATTTTGGGACGTCTTCCGAATTTTTCAATCAATTGCCCCCGAAACGGCTTTCAAGACGTTCCGGGACAAACGAACTGTTAAGTCTGTTATCGGCCTTTCATAGAACGGGATAATGTAATTAAGATTAATTCCAAATTCTTGAAATATTTTGGTATCGGGCC
Source organism: Salticus scenicus (assembly GCA_963930645.1). NCBI lineage: Eukaryota > Metazoa > Arthropoda > Arachnida > Araneae > Salticidae > Salticus > Salticus scenicus. The sequence continues at coordinate 293,906,168 of OZ005655.1, read as the reverse complement.
TTTAAAGAATAGAGTGCGTGGGATCCTGCGAAAGTGCGAAAGAAGTCTCGCGCTCTACGCATGGATCATGAAATAATTTTTAATGTGAGGCATTCATTGTATTACGATTAATTAGAGACTTTTTATTTCTTTCGAGGATTGCAATCATAGATATAGTAATATATATAGATCTATCATCCCCATGTTATCGAGCAAAAAATTTTGTTGCCGAAAAAAAGTTCTAAAATCAACCATTAGAGAGTATTGAAAAAAATAATAAAAAGAAAAATGAATTTGAAACTGTATCTGGAGTTTTTCATTCACCTTTAATAAGTAAATTATTCATATATTTTATTTACTAAATTATCCGTGCGTATCCCTGTGTGTGATTTACTCGGGGAAAGACAGCCATTAGAGTGACTTTTCCCGAAAAAAAAGGTTTCACTTTTTCCCTCTCGCTGATCAATCTATGTCTTATTACTATATCTATGATTGCAATTCAACACGGTGTAAATTTCTTTAAACGTGCATTTTTAAATACTATCAAGAGCAAAGTGGATGAAAAAAAATCTCTAAATCATTTCGAGGAACAGTATTTTGAGCACATAATATACAATTTTCAAAATAAACACTAAGTTTAATAGCAAACTGTGCAATGATATTCTTCATGAATTAACTTTTGGCTTTAGAGTACAGACATTAAATGTGAATTAATTGTACTCTTTTTGAAACTTCATTAGTTATGTTTATCAAAAATTTAGATTTCAGATCCAACTGAATGATAATACAGACGGCAGGCAACAAAATTATTCGAGTGCTAGCAATAATTCCAATATAAAAAAAAAGTTCTTAGACTGACTAAGAACATGATTCGACAAGGTTGTTGTGGTTGTGGTTGGGTTTTACGTCGCACTAATGCTGCGCAGATGGGCAATTGCCGACGGCCTGGGACACACCCCTAGAGGTGGTCCGGAGACATGCCATCACAATTTTGATCCTCCATGGGAGGGATGGCTCTCCTGCTTCGGTGACCCCCAGAGGTATAATTTTTTATGGGAACATGGAGGACTTTGTGGCCACGACAGATTATACGTGCACCAGCCACCATTAGTGTACACGACGGTCTTTGGCCGGCTCGAGTACCGAACCCGCAATCTTCCAATTACGAGGCCGGCGCTCTACCGACTGGGCTACCGCGGCCCGATTCGACAAGGATTTATTTAACAAAACAGTATTAAGCGTACAATCTTTATATACTGTACCTATTATCTTAGGCAATTTTCGCAAACTAATATTATTGCCAATTCTGTGTAAATTGCAAGAACAAATTATAGATGTACTCAAATTGACTCTTTTTTTTCAGTCACTACTTGAACAGGTAATATTCGAGAAAGTATTTATACTGGCATTTATAATTCAATTTTCCATATTAGTGGTGTTGATGTGCTGTTAAAAATCGATTCCGCAAAGGATTTGCTTGGGAGTAATACCCTCCATCTGAAAAGGGGAGAGAAAGGTCATAGCGATTCACGCGAATTTTGGAGAAAATCATGGAAAATTCCAAATGTATAAGTTGACGAATATAATCTCGATTCAAACTCGACATCTCTCGTTCACTAGTTTTAAGAGAGTCATTTCAGAAGGACTTTGGAGTTCATCCAATTAATTGTTTTCGGTGAAACGCAATTTCTCAAATTCATTGTTTTAAGAATTGCTTGAAAAAAGATTTTGGTCCACTTTTCAAAAGGATCTCAATCGAAAAATAATGTTACCATTACAAGGATTATGTTTTATAGAAAAATTTTAATCAAAATTTCTAAGTCTTGTTTAAAGTGCAACTAGGAACTTTTTTATATTTGAATGTAATGGCCGCATTCAGCAAAAAACTAGTTCACGACCAATGAAAATTCTGAATGTAGCAAGCTCCCACTCAGCTGCGCTTTGGTGTATACTACTCGATATGTTGTTTTAGACAGTTTTGACTTTGGCAAAAGTATAAGGCTGATTACGTTCCATAGAAGTTCTGTCGACAACAAACTCCTTCTCCTAGATTCCTGCGGCCCTTTTTTCCGCTGGCAGACACCGCTAGTTTGTTTGCCTCCCATAAAATTTCCATCCGTCTAAACTCTTGCTCGCTGATGCCGTCAACTCAATTTGTTTCATTAAACTCAAGAGTTCCTTATTACCATACTTAACACCTAAAAAAATATTATTCATAAAAATAATCTGGTGTGGCAATCGCACGACTTTCTTTTACCCCGCATTTCGCCCATAGACGTATTGTATTTCAATTCTTTTGGAGGACCTTGTACATGAATCAGTTGCTTGGTTCTCAACAAAAGGTTTAGTGTAGCTCACAGTATACCATACAGATAGGACACTGAAGCTAAAACGCGAACCGGGGCGATAATAGCGCCACTAGGATCGACGGAGGGGAACTAAGAGCTTTCAAATGTGTAATGTCTACATAAATATACATAGCATGTTTGATCAAAAGCATCTTTGATCAAAATTGTTTTTTTTTTTTTTTTTTTTTTTTTTTTCGCGAGTAGTTAGCAGCTGGTTAGTATGTAAAGTTGTTCGTTTTCTTCCCTTTTCATTATTTTTGAATTCAGAAAATCATACTCAAAACATTCAGAGCTATTCTTCAAAGAAATATAATTTTAATAATGTTTAAATATATACTTTGCCAAATACATCCATATTCAAGTACAAATAAAAATTACATACTGTAATTCTAAAATAGCAGTATGAAATCGTTAAATATTTAATATTGCTTGGTTAAATAATACAAAATGCTTTAAAATGAAAAAAAAAAAAGTTTTTGTTTCATGTATGTTTTCAAAATTTATGTGCTTAATATTTAGTAATTGCTGTTTAAAATAAATTGCTTTCGACAATCAAGTTTTTAAACAATAAAAAAGTTGCCAAACGAAAAATAGATACAATAAAAATAAGACGAACGATTGCGTAAGCTGGAGATCTCAAGAAACTTACAGTCGTTGCCGACAGGGACACCGTAGTCGCTTTTTGGTTACCACTGAGTATATGGGACTGTCCTATCTGTTTAGCAATCAGTGGTGTAGCTTCTCTATATGATACAGGTTTAGAAAACCGAACTTGAACTTCTTGCTGCCATTTGCTTTTGAAATATGCTGATAATCGGCACACACAGGCAGAATAACAGCTAAAAACCTCATTTAAGAACCTTAAAACGTACAAATATAGCAGGAACACAATTGGCAAAATTTTATCCAAAACGATACTTTCTCTATCGTATTGATATATCTCTACTATATAACAAAGAGAAAGTAATAAATTATTTATTATAGCTAAATTTTCAGTTTTATATAAAAATAATAAGTAAACAAAAGTCAACATGTCTTCTTATATTTCACCAGTTTCAGAAAAAGTATTTTCACGTTTATTTTCGTATATATTGCCTCTGAACCATGACGTCATTTTCCACAGATTTTATGGAACATAACTGAATTCTGAAACGTAATCGAAAAATCAAACTTCATTCATGATCAGTCCATGTAAAGGTATATGAATAAAAAGCATGGAGATCTAGATCATCCCCTTTCTATGCGAAAACTTTATAACAAACATATACAGGTAATTTTCTTATTAGCATAGATGTTTGATTGTTATCCTGTCATTTAATCTGCGTAGGTTTTGAAATTTTCAAATAGTGCCAAGGATACATAAGCGTAAAGGCTAAATTTTACTATATTATTTACAAAAAGAGAGGTAGGAAAAGAATCATACATTTTTAGCTTGTCTTTCTTGTAGAGATTTTTTTAAACGAATTTAGTACACTCTGCTTAGAATAAATAAAGGATATTGCAAGTCTTATATTAAATAACGGCATAAGCGAAATTTGTTTTGCAGAAAATGGAAGAAGAGAGTCACAAATGCAACTTTTTCTCATTTTCAAATTTCGAAATACGCAGATTTTGAGTTTGACGTCAAAAAACACAGAAAATGAAATTTGGCTTTTAACTTAATGAAAGACAAAGCGGAAAAGAAATGACAAACATTCAGTATGTACGTTGTTTCGATGAGAGCAATGTTTCAATAAAGTCATTTAACAACATCAGAAGCTTGGAGAGTTGTTGGCTGGTTAGAGTGAGGGGGTGGGGAAAGGAGCAAACACAAGCCAAAGAAGCAGAAGCTACTGGAATTTCAGAAAAAGTGCTTTTTCCAGGATCTGGAATCATTTTTTGGAGACTGCAAATGCAGGCCGAAGACTAGGGCAAAGTCATAGCCAAGCAACAACTCTCATTGAAGATCGTTATTTAACACTAACGGCTCGGAGACACTAAAATATGGATACCACTCTCCTTCAGCAACACCAACACCTTCGCTCTGCTACTAGTACCACAGTTTCGACTCAAACTTTCTAAAACCATCTCTAAGCATTAGGTCTGTATGCTCGCTGACCAATGGTATGCGTTACGTTTACAGCAAGGCACCGTTGCGGCTGCAGAGAGTGCGCAATAGAGCATGGGAACTGGAGAAGTGAATGGCGCAATATTCTTTTCTCTGATGAGTCTATTCTTTTGTTCGTCATGATAATAGGCGTACTTTCATCTGGAGGGAACGTGGCACTAGAAAGAATCCTCCGTTCATGCACGGATGTGCGAAGGTGTTGTTGAAGAAGTGTGGCATTCATATGGTGTCTTCTACCTATATCGGTGTCTCTGAGTCGTTAGCGTTAAACAAAATCGATCTTCACCCTGGTCTTCGAGCTCCATTTCCAGTTACTAAAAAACAGTTCGAGATCCTGAAAATCACACTGTATAAAACTCCAATGACTTCTGCTATTTCGACTCGTTTTTGGCCCCTATCTTACCGATTAACAAATCTCCAAGCTTTTGAATCGGTTAAATGACTTCATTGAGCCATCGCACTCATCGAAACAACGAACTTACTGAACGTCGATCATTCTTTTCCTCATTGTCTTTTATTAAGTGGAAGGCCAAATTTCATTTGCTGCCGCTAAAGCGTCGTTCTTGACGAAAAACTCAAAATTTGCATGCTCCAAAGTTTGAAAATGGAAAAAAAAAAAAAAAATTCTGAAAAAAAAAAAAATGCTTATGCCGTTATTTTATATAAGACTTTTAATATCCTTTAATTGTTTTGAGCATCGTATAACTGAAAAATTCTATAAATTCTATGCAAGCTTTGAAAAGTGAAGAATTTCAACATAACCGTTATGTTCACTTCGGAATTTTTTATTAGCTTTTTTTTCCCCTATTCCGTTTAAATACGTTGTGACGTTCTAAGACTAAACAACATTTTCTTGTTAACAATTCTCTTTCTTAGGAGAGTGAAAAAAAAGAGTTTATTTTCTTGAAACTCCACAAGAGGCAATTATTTTTTAAGACCTCCCATAACACCCGGTATCCACTGAGTGGTAATCTACTTAAAACATAATCTCTCTTCACACCTCTTTTATGACGTCTTTTCTAGAGGCACATAAAACACTGTCATAAGGGACTTATCACACACCGGAGCCACTGTGCTGATCAAACACGGACATTAAGCGTAAACATGCGAGCAGACGCTTAAAATTCTCTATCACAGCCCCTCATCTCGGAAGATGGATGGTGAGAGGACAAGGAAATTACGGACGGAATTAATGTCCTGTGTGTGTCATCCACTGGGATAGAGGAGGTTGTTTTTGTACTAAAATAGTAAAAATAATTTAGTAAAGTGGCTTATAGTTTTTACCTGTTATGGAAAAGTAAATCTACAACAATGCGATTTTTATGAAGTCAGCGGCTAGTGGTAAAATATATTTCGTAAAATGTCGGTTAAAATATCCATTTAAAAGCAATTTTCTCTTGCTTGAAAAAGCGAGTTATGAATAATACGATCGCTACCATTAGAAAATCATTTTCACTTCCTAAGAATGAAATGTTCAGATGAAATGCAAAAGAAATGAAATATAGTGAACGTGCCCTATCTCGTATTTGGACAAGTATGATGGATGGCTAAATTTCCGTATTTTTAAAGTTTTGAAAATGAGTTTAGGACGCGTCACTTTGATAACATTTAACTACAGATGTATTTATACACTAGGAGGAAATAAAACTGTTCATTTATACCGCATATAATTATTGTGACGTTACAGAGGAATCATGACGACATCGAAATTTCTTTAGCATTTTATCTTGTATTTGTTTGAAATAACTTTTTTACGTAAGCCCTGCATTTGATTTAAAACTTGCATACACACCGTATCCTATACTATAAAAGAAAAATTTGCTTATTACACAAGAATACTACATTCAGTCATTTCCTTTTATATCCCAAAATACGTCTCAGTAATTTTGTGGAATCATGTAAACCAACCATTTATGTTGGGATCCGGACAAAATATCGCGGGACCAAATATCGCAGGACAAAATATCGCATAAAAAAAATAATACGATCTATTTGAAAATTTGTGTATTTGTGTCACGTGGGATCTCTGGTGAAGGCCACAGGTCCTTAGAAATCTAAATTAATTAATTAAAATAAATAAATAAATAAATAAATACATTATAAAATTGAATTTTATTATTTTATGTACATTTAATTTTAAATTATTTTATCATTTGCTTTTCACAATTAAAAATACATTTTAAAAGTATTGTACGTTACTGCTGACATCAAAGCTGAGCACCGTTCAGAAACCTTAATTAAAAATTTTAAATAGATATGTACGATTGAATTCTTTATGACTAATCTTGACAAAAGTTAATAAACATAGTCTTTAAACTCTTTTAAGCAAAATTTATAACATTTTTTGATGTGGATTTGTCTATGTGAGTGCTCTGACTATGGTATGTGTTGACATGAAATTTTGTACAACATTAGTAATAATTATCAACTCAAAGGAGTTGATAATTAGAGTTGCATTCCATTCATTTATGTAGGCGATATTTTGTCCACGCGAGATTTTGTCCCCAACCCATTTATGTTAATCATAGCATATTCTAGAGAAAACATTGTTTTGAGAATCTAAATAATTTGATATTAATTTCGTTATTCTGTATACAATATAAAGGTACTAATATTAGGTTTTAAAGAAATGCCTCTTACATGTATGCGAATTCTTTTCTGAATCTTTGTACACAATTTGTCGTGCTACTCATACAATTTGCAGTAGAGAACATGACACAGTATTGGGAACTTTAATAATCTATATCAGTTTCAAGAAATTCCAGAAATATTAACGCAAATTAGAGCACGATAAATAAATTATACAGACATATAGACGCTATAGAAAGCGTGTTTAAAGTTGTAAGCACTTTTTAGTTTATTGGAGACTGTTAAAAGATTTTCCGGAAAGCAATAAAAAATAAATTTCGACCAATCTTTGTTTTCTATTACCTAATGTGTCTGACTATTTTTGTGACCCAGTAAACCTGTTGGTGCTAATCTAATCATACTGTATCCTATCGGAATTATCTTTTTGTGCATGTGAATTACACATGTCAATTTTGTTATCTTATGTATAAATGTAATAAAAAAAGTGTTAAAGAAATAAGAATTAGCGACTTTAATTCTATTAAAAACACTTTAAACACACGCAAAATTAAATTTTATTTAAAAGCTGTTAAAAAAATTTATCCGAAGCTTTTCGCTTTAATAGTAAAGCATCATCAGGGATTTTTATTATTCGTTTCCAATGAGCAGTTTTTAAATATTTTTTCTTTTCATAGTCAACAGTTAGGTCTTTTAATAACGTGAATATCAGCAAAGTCAATTTGAAGTTCGGTAAAGGTTGGATCAAGGAGCTAAGAAAAATAAGAGAAGCTGGAACTATTGAAATATCACACGAGGCTATTGTAGGAGAAAAACCATTATGAATTAGCAGAAATAAACTATTAGCTATTTTATAATATTGTGCCAAATTACTGGCAAAATTGCAGCATCTTTGGAATTTATTGTACTTTTGCATTTAATTATATTAATAGCTTCGGAAATGTAAAGTTCTTGGATAGTAGATGGTGCTGTAATAATTTTGGCTTTATCCCATATAGGGTTAGCGTTTGCTTTGGTGTGTTTAAAGTGTTTTTACTTAATATAATTAACAAACTACACGTGGTCAATTTAACTCTTTTTTTTTAGAGATAATTTATATCGACTTTAATGCTTTGTAATTCTTATGTGTCATTCTATATATAAATCAGCAGTGCTATTAATATTTTCAATAAGGAACATCCCATAGAGAACCTGAATAACAAATATAAGTTTTAAAGCATCCTAAGAACATTTATGTTCAATACTGCGCCAATTGACAGATTGACAGATCAAATGAAGTCATAAACACTTATCGAAGTTGTAAGAAAGTGTTGTTAAAAACAGAAAAACGTTTAGGTCTTAGTACTTTTAAGATAATGTGATTTTTTGCATTATAACATAAGTTATTATAATATACTAGCAAACCCATGCGAAATTTTGGCATATTATTTTTTTTCTTATTTACCTTTAAAATTTGAAACTCATAAATATTATATCAATTTCCCCACCTAATTAAAATTTTAATTAGGTGAAGACAAATTACCAGAAGACAAATTACCATTAAAACCAATTTAATATTGTACAATAGTGAAAGCAAGATCATTCAAAGAAAGATTTCGAAATAAAATTCGTGGTTGACGACACAGTTTTCATACTTTTGCAGGCAGTGCAGTTTTAGTCTAGGACCCCCATGACGCCTTTCAAATTTGTATCACTCTGTTGGTGATGACTTTTATTTATTTTAGCACAGTTTTTTGTTTTAAAAAAACTAATCCTTATTTTTACTATACTTTTTTATGATTGATTTTTTTCCTAAATTTATGATAATAATTCATATTTTTCAAAATAATTGCATATATATTTTTAAAATATTACTATGCTTAAAATGATGCTTGAAAAGGTTCTGAAGAAGAAACTGTTAAAAATACAGTTTTTCATAAAATAATCTCATCAGACAAATGTCGTCGTTTTTTCTTTTTAGCTGAGTCAGCGTGCTTAAGTAATGTTAAATAATAAATAATGCTTAAATAATAAAAAATAAACTCGCGTATTTTATTAATTACATCATTATCGTATCTCGTAACTGGTTCACGTTAGAGAAATATTATATAGATGTTATATTATAACAGAAAGAAACCTTTGTTTCAGATCTGTCTTTCTTCTGTAATAATGTTATTTGGTATATTACAACATTTATTTACATGACTTTTTTCTTTCTTTCTTTCTTTTTTTTTTCTTTAAAACATAGAAGACGATTTCAAATATAAAAACGAATTTAGATTTACAATAAATTCAATTTCAAAACATTGTCCTACATGTACCATGCACAGGATATTAAAAAAAAGAAAGAAATATATATATACACTTTAAAAGGTATATATTCTGCGAAACAAGAATTTAAATTCATGGATAAGAAGTAGATATGAAATAGGGTTTTAAAATTTCATTATTTTACTCGTCACATTTATTTTCAAAAATATGCAAAAATTTATTCAATTCAAGATGTTGGAGAATATTAAGAAAATACCTGAGTAGGAACATAGTTGTATTTTTTGATTCTACTACGTATCGCAGCAACAGCAGCAGTTTCGTATTCAACAGTTCACATTGTATTGTTTCTTTAACAATTTTCAAGCCAAGTGCTTGCGCATAACAGTTTTGATTTTTTTTTTTTTTTTTTTTTTTTTTCCCGGAAGATACGAAGTCTAAACTTTCAAAAGACCACGGGAGCCACATTATATTAAGTTCGGACATCCCTGTCGACATTCGAAGAAAGTCCGGAGATTTAGACGAGAAGGGTCCACTCTTAATTGGATTGATGTTCCTCTATTTCGGATCTCGTTGTCATGGTTACAAACTGGGAGATTTTCTTAAAATATGGAGGCGACCTGTTGGAGAAAATATAATCCCTTAAGACTGGCTTATGGGATTTTTTTTTTTTTTTTTTCCTCCTCTTCTTTTATTTCTTTATTTGTAAGAGAAGAAAAAGAACAAAGCTTTTGGGAAAGTCTTTAAAGGAAAAATATAAAAGAACAAAACTTTTTTTTTTTTTTTTCCTTAGCCATATTTTTTTTTCTTCGTTATTTTTCATATACATTATTCAAATGTGAAACAAAAGGTAATGGCTGAAAAAAAAATTTTTTTTCTTCCATAATTTAACACAGACATAAACAAGTACTCTACTAAAACGCTTCAGAAAAAATTATTTCGGACAAATTTTTATACAAGGAAAAAAATCAAGTTCACATAGATTATGAAAAACTTTTTCATTGCACACAACCATTAAATCGTTTGCATTTTAACATATTTAATTTCCGTGATAAAAACTAAAAACAAATTTCACTTTTAAGTATGGAAGGAGAAATTTAACAAAAAATTATCTTTTAGCAGTAAAGCGCAAAAACTAGTAGATTCTTTTTGTGTATCCTTGTATAGTTTCTAAAAATTGAATTCACACCACATAGTGTACTAAAAATGTCGTATAGTTAAATTATATATACAGATGGTTGACAAAATAATGTGAAAGCTTTCGCTTTTTTACGCTTTGTTAAATATCTTGAAAAGTTCTTTCGAAATCATCTTGAAATTTTGGTAATGTAAAGAACACGTTATAACTCCTATTTTTCAGTAAAAGTTGTGTCACGAAAAAGAAAAGGGGACGAGTAAAAAATCAAACAAATATCAAAATCTTTTGAATCACCCTGTAAAAGATAATGCTTTAAATATGCTTTGCCTGTAGCATGTAATTGTGAGGATTTTTCTTATTATCAGTGTAAATTTTTTTTAGGCTACCACATATATTCATGGAGATATAACGATTTCTTAAAAAAATTGCAAAAATGTTTCTACTTTTTAAATTATAACACGTAATGTACTAAATCCGTGCAAAGTCATTTTCAGGAAATATGGCATATTACATTAGACACAGCATATAGTCATATGCGCAGGCTTTATAAAAATTTCATTTGCATAATTTTATAGCCAAAGTTATTGAGCAACTTATATGAAAACCCAAAACAAATATCATGTAAATTCGAAACTTTACGAGAGATAGAGTAAAAACAAAATTTAATTTATTCTCAAAAAAAAAAAAAATCTGGAGTGACTCCACTCGACTTTCCGAACATTGCGTAACTAACAGTTTTGTAGATAAAATAAAGAAAGAGGAATTGCTAAACAAACAAAAGAGAGAAAACCATAATAGAGTGTTTTTTTCTCCATATATCACACGAGGTTTTATTTAACGCTACTGAACTTTGAGCCCTTAGATCATAATGATACAGAATTTTTCGTTTTGTCCCTGTAAAAATCTATAGATGCTAGATTCACCAAAATGCTTATAGTTAGTGCAACAGTGATTTATAATATTCATACAAATTTTCAGCTCAATTGAATAAGGCGTTTAGATGCTATCGCATTTAAAAATTTGGTCTCATAGGTCATAATGATAAAGAATTTTTCTTTGTGTCCCTGTAAAAAAAACTGTAAGTGCTAGATTCACCAAAATCTATACAGTTGGTGCAACTGTGACCTATAACATGTGTACAATTTTTTTGCTCAGATTAATGAGGCGTTTAGAAGCTATCACACTTTTAAAAATTTGGCCCCATAGGCCATAATGATAAAGAATTTTTCTTTGTGTCCCTGTAAAAAAACTATGAGAGCTAGATTCACCAAAATCTATACAGATTGAGTATCTGTGACCTATAATATGTGCATAAATTTTTTGCTCAATTGAATAAGGCGTTTAGATGCTATCGCACTTTTAAGATTTTGCTCCCATAGGCCATAATGATAAAGAATTTTTCTTTGTGTCCCTGTAAAAAAACTATAAGTGCTAGATTCACCAAAATCTATAGGGTTCGTACTATGGTGACTTACAATATGCGTACTAACTTTCAGGTTAATCGAACAAAGCCTTTAGACGCTAGCGTGTTCACTCACAGACATACACACATACACACATACACACACACATACATACATCATCGTAAAAATAGTGAAAACGGACTCAGGGGACCTCAAAACGTATAGAAACATCAAAATCTCGAATTCGGATTTTTGACATGATTACAATACTTTCCTCACTATAGTGTTCGGAAAGTAAAAAAAAAGAAAGAAAGAAAGATGTTAGGAGGTTTTTATCAGTACTTATGTACAATCAGCGAAAACACTGTAATACCATTGGGCATTGATTGAATCAAAATAAAAAATGTGAGTAAAACCCCTTAGAGTTTAGCTTTTTTTTTGAAAGAACTAAGATTCTGTTCATTCTATCTCTCGTAACGTTTTGAATTTACATGATATTTGTTTGGGGTTTTCATATAATCTATCGAAAATCAGAAGTCAAAAATTTTTACGAATCCAATACTTTCTTCTATTGAACCTAAAAGAAAGTAATAAAGTGTCATAGCAGTGTCTACTTTTGAACAATATGCATCCAAACCTAATAACTGCCTATCTATGTCAATGTTCAACCCTATACAAAATTAAAACTACTATGTTATGGTCAGGACAAAGTTTTTTCGATATTATCTTATACATATCCACGCTGTACAAATTACTTATTAGAATTATTCATTAGAATTATTTTCCATTATTTGCATCTAGTAGAGAAGTATAACACTAAAGATGAAAGAAAGTCATTTTTATACTTTACAAACAAAATAAAAAAGTGATTTTTTTCTTTTGGGGTTTAAAAAAAAAAAAAAAAAAATCGATAACTTTGTTTTAAATTATTATAGATCAATTCAACCATTCGTTTATCAATTAGTTCTTTTCAAAGGCACTTGTATTGAATATTTTCTCTCAGGATAAAAACTATGCTACTGCATACACATTTTTTTTAATAGCTTATTATTCCTAATTTAAATAATAATTTTTAATCTCATAATTGTTCATTAAAAATAATTCTAAATATGCATATATATATATATATCAAAATTTTGTCATATACTACCATGTTAAAAATTATGGGGGGGGGGGGGGGGATGGAATGACAGCGCCACTAGTTGGACGATTTTTATCAAAAGTGGATAGGCACCAATTTAGGTCAAGGTGCAACTACGTATATTTTTTATGAAATTCTGAGCAATAGTTTCTGGTATAAAGTCTCCACAAAATTTTATCATACACAGACAGACAGGTATTTTAAAAAATGGACAAATCGCGTTCTATGTAGACTTGTCAAAACGTATAAATCCATCGAAAACCCGAATTATTATTATTATTTTTTTTTTTTAACCGATACTTTCTTCTATTGAATACAGAAAATGTAAAAAATTCAATTTCGTGTTAGAGTGTCAAATCGATAGTCAAATCGAGTTCAGGACACAATCTAACGTTTCAATCCACCTAAATCCGAAAGTAGAAAATTTTCTGAAATCCAATATTTTTCTCTTAAATCTGTAGAAGACAGCAACAAATTTGAAAGTGCAATATTTATCTCAACTTGTAATAAAAAGTGAAAAAGTCTTTTCTACATTGCTAGTGTTAGCATGTCTTTCTAGAAGTAAGTTGCATGTCACATAATTACATTTCTTCTCAAATATTATATTATTCCCAGTGGAAATCGTCTCACAATAAACCAAATAATCTGGTGTGTCACTCACACGACTTTCTCTTACCCTGAAATTTAACACTATAAATACAGGTTAGAGATTAAGAGGTAAGATAACGAGCACTGTTATGTAAACCTATGTTAAACAATTCAAATTAGGCTTCGGAAGAGTTTTATATGATAATTAGTTCTGTGTGAGGGGGGCTACCGCCCCTCAACCTCCCGTTTCATTAATGCACCTACATTTATATAGAATTTAATTCGGTTATTAAAAAATCTGTTTTTAAAAAATAATTTATTAAAATTATTATTTAAAAAAATTATCGATTTCCATATTAGAGAAGTAGTGCAACACTAAATATCCAAAAAAAGTTGAATTTATTCTCAATATTACATAATAAAAAAATTATATAAGTATATATATATATATATGTGTGTGTGTGTGTGTATATATTTGTGAAAAATGAAAAAAATCGATAACTTTATTTCAAATTATCGCAGATCGATGGTTCAACCATTCGTTTTAAAGGTATTGGCGAGCTCTTTTGAAAGATACCCATCATGAAAATTTACTCCCCTCGAGGGGGGACTAAGCGAGGTTCCTACATACACAAAAAAAAATTTCCCAGTTGACTATCTCTATTACACAAAATATATATTCGTTTCATGTGGTTTAGTGCAGTCTATAGATGTTAAACTCTACTTACCTTCAATTTCCCCCACAGACGTAATGTATTTGAATACTTTTGAGTGTCCCTGTACACGAACCACTTGCTTATAACAGACAGACACGCAGACATCCACACAGACCATTCGCTAAAAACATGATTTTCGTATTCAGGGGACCTCAGAACATGTAAATATAACAAAAACTCACGTTCGAAAATTTGACCCTAAAACAATACTTTCTCGACCCTATGGGTAAGAGAATGTAAAAATATAGAATATTGTTTTCCAGACATTCCAAAAATATTTATGGTAATGCGAGCGAAAACGGAAAGGTAAATCACACATTAAACACATTTTAACTTTGATGTAAAGCATTAAAAAATTATAAAATCATTTGTGATCAAGATATATTTTATTTTATTCAGTTGAAATATTGCTTGGAGCTTTTTAACAAATGTACTTCAGCTTCAATTGCCCTGAGTCTATTTTTCGAGCATAAATGGCATGGTTTCTTTAATTTAAAAAATAGTATTTAATAAAACAAAATGTAAGGATTGAAAAAAGAAAAAGATCCTGTTTTTCTTTTAACTAAGAGGCTTAAAGTACGGTAAAAGGCATTATCGATTAGTTATTTATTTCTTTTGTTTGCATGACCAAGGGAATGTTTTTTTTTATTAAAAAATAGAAAAGGAATGTATGTCTTTATGCTCAAAATGACTGAAAAACTTCGGGTTGTTTTTAAAGTTTTAGCGAAAAATATTTTTATAAATTCTTTTATAATTGAAAATTTTATGAATGCTTTTTATTTATTTTGAAACGAAATAAAAATGGTGTATTTCGAACAGATAATAATTTATTAGCATATTTTATGTGGATATTAAAATTCCAATAGTTTTATGTGGTTTGAGAACTCATTTAAGTTGCAAGATGTCGCTATGGGTACTTATTGAAAAAATGATAGGAAAAAACGCGAAAAAAGCGAAATATAACGGGAGTCGAAAAGAATGTCTACCAATAAAAATAATTAAATTATTATTAATAATAATAATTTTTTTTTCAGTGTTTTTGAACATTTACTATGCAGGAAAGTGTTGTAATCGTGAAACAACACGACTTGCGAGATTGCGTTATATCTATACGTTCTAGAAGAATGGTGAATTCATTTTTGTAATTTTTTAAATGTTGTATGCGTGCATGTGTGTGAGTGAACGGAACAGCATTTTAACAACTTATAAACTGAACTCTGATTGGGTAGGTATGTTATCGGTTCCATCGTACGAAGTGCACCTAGTTTAATAGATTATTGTAAGTCATCTTGTAGCTCTTTTACAGGAATACAAAAGAGAATACTTAGTCAAATAATTACATCCCATTAAGATCAGTTAGAATACTCCTGTTCTAGATGATTGTTGCACGAAATCTATCGATTCCCTTGAATGTTTTAATGGCTACAAAGTAGATTTCTTATACCTTACGGTCTGTGGTCTCTAATTCTAAAATTCATTTTAGCAATGTTAAATTGCACAAAATAAGAAAAAAAATATACATTTTACATTGTTTTAATAAATTTTGACCATTATAGAAAATAATGTGTGTAATATTTATAGTTTTTTTATTAGCAAGAAAAAAATCATGCGTATTAATTATGTCCTGGGGGGTGATTATCTGAAATGTACTAAATTATTAAAAAGATAATTAAACTGCTATATGTTTTAGATTTTTGCTACAGTATCGTCATTACTGGAAATTGTGAGCTTACCATTCATAGTTTTTTACAGAGACGTAAAAGAATAATTTGGATCTTTTAGGATCCATTATACAAATATATGAACTTGGAAATACCCAAATATATCATTATATTTTTCACTTTTGCTTACTTATTGAATGATATTTTGTTTAAAATTTGTTTAGTAACTGTACTAAATGTTCAGAAAGTCAAATGGAGTCATTCTAGATTTCCTATTTTAACGATTACCGGAATTGCATCACGTTAGTATTTTGAAATAATAAAATTCAAATTCTTGACAGACGACTTAGTTTGCACATTTTCAGTCAAGTATTAAAACAGAAAATACGAAAGTCTTCTTGACGGTTAAGATAATAATAATTACAACATCAGTGACACACTTGCATGCGTGACAGAATGACATGCCTTTTATTTAAAGCCAAAATTTAAACCTTAAATTCAATTCAAAATGTGAGCAATGGTTCAAGAGGTCGTAACCTCAGGTCGATTTGAGTAAAAATGCATGAACATAGGCGATTATTAGCACGTTTTGCCCAGTGTTAGGCATAATCACTCAGAAATATTTCTTAAATTTCTTAAACTAGGATAAAAAAAATGTACATAAAAAAAAAATAATTATCTTTTTGGTTTACACTTATATCATGTGTAACAAATCATAAAATGAATCCTCTTTCTGGATATTTCGGAATTTCCCTCTTCTGTACTATTTTTAGTCCATCATTTCATTCTTTTATTTTACATTGAAAACATATTTTTTAGGAATTAAAATAATATTCCATGTAGTTTATAAGTGTTGACAGAACATTTTCATGCTGTAGTATTTTCTCTCTACGTCATTCTTAAATCGTTAAAGTGCTTTACTTCTTTGATGGCACTTTAAAATATAGTTTAGTTCCTGTATACATTATTGTGCTGTTGCTACAATTTTCAGCAAAAAATAGTCTATAGTAAACCTAAATAACATGTATCGTTTTAATCATTCTAAAACTATGGTTGCATAAATATACGCATAAATATAAGCATTGACATATAAATGAAACGACAAACGAACCAAACATTTCAACTTTGTTAGAAATTATTAAGAATGCCTAATAGTACAAAAATGCACTCTCAGCAATTTCCACTTATATACCATACGTGAATATTGTTACAAAATTGTAAATAATTGTGTTTATTTTTGTGTAAATTCTCTCAAAGAGGCTTAGTAAGTTGATAAAATGCTAATTTTATGCATTTCTAGTCGTTTTGGGGTTGAAATAGCCTAATTTTCCCTTAAAAACGCATTGAAAGGCTCTAATGGGGCAGGTAATGGATTTGACGCCAAATTTGGCGAGTTTTCCCTCCTTGGCGATATTTTTGGCGACCTTGGTGAGAAAATCCTTATTAGGGATATACCAAATATGGAAGTTCTAATCTCACTGGTTGATGAGATACGGAAATTTCTGGAATTTTCCACACTTTTCTACAGGAGTATAAAAGGGACGTATTTTCGCCAAGACTAGTTCAGTTCTCAGCCAGCTTCCGCTAATGCTTGCATTGCTTTGAGCCTCTTTGAAAGAGACTTGCTTTATGTGTTATTGTTATTCAGTTTGTACTGTGGATTGACTAATGACAGCTGTTGTTTAAGCTGTGTTTACTGGTTGAATTGAAGCTGATATTTGATTTATAGATCTGTATTTTTTTCTGGAACCTTCTGTGAATAAATTACTGTATTTTTGTAAGCTTCGCCTTTCATTCTCGGACAACTCACGAAACCCCCAAGTACGCAACATTTCGTTTATGTGGCCTTTCAAATCCTTCAGTCCTGCTAATCGTAGCATATTCTATAAAAAAAAAAAAACATTCTTTTGCGTACCAAATAATGTACGGTAATTTCGTTATGTGTTTTGTAGTACCAAATAAAAAACAAAAGGTATTAAAACAGGCTTTATAAAATTTTTCTTATAAATTAAAGCGTATCGAAATTCTTTTACGAGTTTCTGTATACGATTCACTAATGCTATTTAAAAAAAATCTGGTGCGAAACAACCACACGACCATTACCCACTATTACACGTATTATATGCACTTTTTGAAGATAATATGTTCAGAAGACATAAATTTGAGCTAACGAAGTAGAAACCTGAAACTTTTTCGGTAAGAGTAACATGATACACGTGTAAAGACATATAAAATAGAGTTTACATTGCGAGTAAAAAGAAAAGAAAAAAAATGGTAGAGTTATATTTTTAAACACCAATTTCCGAGATCTAAAACTTACCTACCTAAGCAGAATCACTGTTAATTTGCTTGTAATAACCACACAATACAGGAGAAACGCCATATAAAATGGGTTTACGCAACAATTTTCAATAAAATCGTTAGAGCCGTTTTTGAGATAACCACTTTTAGCAAAACTTCGCATACTGGATTATTGACCGGAAAACAACAATTACATATACAATTATTTTTAAAAGGGAGTTAATATGGCGAGTTTGAAAAAAAAATCCGTACAGCTGTTTTGAAAGAAACGCACTTGCATGAACTGTAATTGAGCTATTTATACAGGACGCCTATCCATTTTCCTGAACTAACCAACTATATCATTCGAAAGGGCATCTAATAGAATGTTTATATTGCAACTTTGAAGAAAATCGTTTTAGCCGTTTTTGAGATAGGGACTTACGGATTCTGATGTCCCACTTCCGCTTTTCCAATTTTCACCAAAATTTGGAAAACCTGTCTCAATTCTGAAGTTTCGTAGTTCTATCTTTATTAGTTTCGGAGATATGATAGCCAGAAGATTACACATATACATATATACACACACACACACTGACCAATTGCCAAAAACTACTTTTTTGGACTCAGGTGACCTTAAAACATGTAAATCAGGTGAAATCTCGATATCGAATTTTTGAACCGAATACAATACTTCCATTACCTACGGTAGTCGGTTAATAGAAGTAAAAATAGGGAACCTGAATAACACATACCAGTTTCATAAGGTTCTAAAAATGTTTTCAGCAATGAAAACGAGGGTAGATGATTCGAATTCAAAAACATTTCTCAAAGTTTTTGGAAAACATTAAACAAATGCGCGCAATATTTCATTGTTTCATTTTTGTTAATTACTTAAAAAAAAAAAAAAAAAAAAAAAAAGTTTGTTTCTACTGCAACTCACTCAGAGCTTGCGAAAACGGTGTTAAATCATTTTATATATCTATAAAATGTAATATATAAAAGTAGTAATAAGCTACTGTAAACAGTTTTAATTAAAAATTTAAAGCAAAATATGCTTTTGCATTCCTTACTAAAATGAAGTTCAGTTTTGGAAATGAAATTAGTTTGATAATAATATTTCAAAAACTGAAACAAAAACACAATGTTACTTAAGACATATTTTGTTTTGGTCCTAACGGTTTAAAAGTGTTAGGCGTCAGTAGATTTTAGAAAAGTTTCGTTAAATATTAAGGAGAAAAAAACTTCTTCGTTTATATTTCATTTTTAATTAAATTTCTCACGGGAAAATAGTTAAATAACAGGATTCAGTTAATAATGCGGAAAAATTTACTACTTGGCATCTTGAAATTAAAATATAGTAGATATATTTCGGTTATTTTTGTCGAACCATTTT
Source organism: Salticus scenicus (assembly GCA_963930645.1). Lineage (NCBI taxonomy): Eukaryota > Metazoa > Arthropoda > Arachnida > Araneae > Salticidae > Salticus > Salticus scenicus. The sequence goes on along the minus strand of OZ005655.1, from coordinate 293,886,578 downwards.
TTGTACTTTCTAGTAAAGTTAAGAAATCCCCCTCGACCCACCGTTTCTTTATTGTACCTACATTTATATAAAATTTAAATCTGTTATTAAATTCAAAAATTCATTTAAATTTATTTAGATAACTTTCACACGTAACATTCCTTTAAAATTATCAATCTTGAACAAACCTTTTTAGTGACAAACGTATCAACTTCAAAATACAACATTTGGAGAGCCTGAAATTATTTGTTTATAATTTACTGTAACAGACACAGACAAAGATCAAACGTTAAAAACTTGACTTCGGTATTCAGGAAGCCTTAAAACACGTAAATATACAAAAAACTAAGCAATGAATATTTAGTAAAAAAAAAATACAATATTTACCCTATGGTTATGAGGAATTAAGTCCCATTTCCTGAGCAGTTTTTCTGGACATGGTAAAATTTTATAGTAAAGCACTTCCACTAACAATAATAAAGAATGTTATGACTTAAATATAGGCAGCCCTGTATATCTTCTGAAAGTTATGTACACATCACATGGTGCATATAAACATAATCCAATATTAATAACACATGGCACAACTTAAAGTACACTTCCATCTATTTTCAAGTATTGGTGCACTATAATCTAGTTCTTTTGTGTAGCCCTGTAAACGAACAGTGAATGATTTCTATACCATATTCTGCATGAAACATGTTTTTACGTAAATGAAAAATATATATTCGTTTCATTTGGTTTAGTGCAATCTATAGATATTAAAATTTACTTACCTGCAATTTTCCCAATAAACGTAATGTATTTGAATTCTCTTGGGCGTCCCTGTACACGAACCGTTTGCTTAATCTCAATGAAATTTTAGTGCAGCATCCCTATATGATTTTTTTTTTGTCGTGTCCATGACGTAGTCGAATTAGATTGAACCGTGGATCTTTATAACTGCATCTGCGATTTGTTGGATGTTGTCGTCATATAGGTCTATCAGTGACGGCAATACACCAATTTCTCGCACTTATTGCCGGACACTCAAAGATATGGCAAGGTGTAAGCTGTGTATCTGGGCAATTGTTACAGTTTCTATACACCCTTCCACCCTCTTTATTAATTTTCATGCCTCTGTGATGACCGGTTCTTAGCCTTATTATAGTTTTTGTTATTAGTCGATCTGCATTTATTTCACAAAGCTAATGTTTCGTTTGGATTGTTTTTTCTCTAAGTTTAGATTTAGTTATTGCATTTGCATCTTGAAGAGAGACACTGTTGCTGTTATTGTTGAGATTTCTGGACTCCTTGGCTAGTTTATCAGCATTTTCGTTGCCTGCTATTTCGACGTGTGCAGGTATCCACTGAAGTGTACAGGTTTTATTTATAGCTTGAAGATAAAGTCCTGAGATAATTTCATGGGTGATAGAAGAGTGCCCCTTTGAAATGGCCTGGAGGGCGGCCTTCGAGTCGCAGAAAACCACTAGGCCCTCTGCCTGCTTAGTAGTGGAAAGGGACTTATACATATTAAGTGCCTCCAGAATTGCACGTAGCTCGCAGGTGAAGTTAGAGGCTATATTTCCCGCACCAAATTTGCCCTGGTGAGGCGTATCATCTGGAGTAGTTAAAAACACACCAGAACCCCCATTGGTGATAGTTTTGTCAGAGGAACCATCTGTATATGCATGTACAAACTTCTCTTTTGGAAAGTTTTCAATTGTATAGAGTCCCTTTTTCCTAATGATATCATTCTTTTCATTTTTGGTGCATGGCTCTAAAAGGTCGGTATGAATGTTGGTGTTCAGTGGAAGCCTTTTGCGAGAGATAGGTTCTTGAACAATAACACATTTGTTGTGTTCAAGGCCAATACTTGCTCTGATATCTCTATCATATTGCATGGGTGAAGATCGTTTTAGTCTTGACTTGGCATTCCACCCTTCAAAGGTAATGTGAGAAATGTGTCCAGGAGCACGACTTCTCGCTTTGTTTGTGAATTTTATCATATTTACTTTTCTTTTATTTTGTAGACTTTTTAGTCCACACTCTCTGAGTATCTTGACATTATTGGTGAATGATACTGCACCAGTCACTATCTTTGCAGCTCTCGCTTGTATGCTTTCTAACTTGTCTAGGGCAGTATCAGAAGCGTGAGCCCAAATCGGGGAAGCATACTCCTTAATGGGTCTAATGAGTGAAGTAAATGTGGTCTTTAGAGTTTTGGGGGAAGCTCCCCAGTCAGTGCCGCAGAGACTCCTGATGATTTTCATCCTCATTCATTTCCCTATATGATACAAATTAAGAATGCCAAGTTTGGACTATCTACTATGATTTGTTTTTGAGATATACTGATAACAGACAGACACACACACACACAGACCAACCGCTAAAAACACGATTTTCGGATTCAGGGGACCTCAAAACATGTAAATATAACAAAAACGCATTTTCGAAAATATGACCCGAAAGCAATACTTTCTCAACCTTATTGGTAAGAGAAAGTAAAAATGATAACTTGTTGCATATTATCGCAGGTCTATGGTTCAATCACTCGTTTTAACCCTACAAAAGGCACCCAGTTCCATATGTGGAACACCGTCTTTAATCGTTCCTATAGCTATAAAACTGTTAGTAGCGATATCTCTTGACATCTTGATAGAAGCTACTGACATTTAGCAATGTAGTAACAGGAATCTTTACTTAACGATGTCGTTCGTGTTTTTGTTATAGTGCACTCAGTGTGAAATTTGAATGGAAGTGATACGTTAGTCGTTTGTCTGAACTCAAAAATAAAAAAAGAATAGTTATTGAACAGTTTCGACTCAAAAAAAAAAAAAAAAAAAAAAAATACTGTGTGTTATAACGAAGTGTATATTTTGTAGAGGCAAGTTTTTTTTTTTTTTTATATTACAATAGTAAACGTATTAGTAAATCCTATTTTTATGTATGTTCCACATACGGTACGTTGAGATAAAAAGTTGATTTTTCCGTAAAATATGGTTTTATTTTTATTTTTATAAGTTTTCCCTATCTTCTGATCATTAATTACAACCTATATATTTTTGTCGTGCATTTAAAAAAAATTGAGACTTGTAGGGTTAAAGGCATTGGTGGATTCTTTTTAAAAAATACTCCAATTGAATTTTACCCCTTTCCGGGAGATATTTCCTTTCAGTTTATGAGGGGCTGGGAATGATGGTTTTACATAAAAATCGGATTACCTTGGTTGACTATTATTATTATAAATAAATATATATATATGTAATTATCCACTCTTATAGTATAAAGTTTTATAATTTTCACTATTTAATCGCAATTATATTTACTGATGATTAATTTAATGGAAGATTTTTCACTTACCAATACGTTAACTGATTAAAAAGTTTAATCTTATGGTCTTTTACATTAATATTGAATCTTTTTTAATACTCTTCATTTATTCTTGGTTTATGTAAATTAATATGTAAATGTATGATGTTGGATGAATTTTCAAGTTTCTTTTTCTTTTTTTTTTACTAATAAAACGCATTTATTGATGAATTCTTTGAGTTGTTGGATAATGATAAAGATTTTTCACAAGATCTCATATAGAACTGTCTCAGAAAAAAACTCTTTATTTGCCTGTTGCGTATAACTGCAATTGATAAAATATAGCTTTTCTTTCTTCTATTGATTATAGAAGAAAATAACAAGCCGAAATTGTTTCTCATTCTAATATCTAAAACTTTCATTCAACTACGGGTATTTTAAAGATTTTTTTTTTAATTAATTAATATGGTAAAAGAAAAAATAACATGCATTACCTGAAAATGCACAATGACTTGAAAAAAAATATATATTCTTTTTCGTATTTCAGAATTCTATTATTTGAACAAATCGCCTGAATGACAGTTCTGATAAAAAGGCAACATAAGGAAGAACTGTAACAGCTTAAATTAATGAATTTAAAGTTACACTACAAAGTTTATTTTTTTTTGTTCAGTTTTCTCAATAGAACGCTTAAAATTCTATTCTTTCACTCCATAGGTTTCGTAAATCCTAAATTGAAAAAAGAATTTATCGAACTACCTAATACTTTGCCTTCTGTTGGAAATATAATCTTTATACAAAACTAGTAAAAAAAATTAACTTAGTATGTTGCAGCAGTATCACGATTTTTTTGTCCACTTGTTCGTGAAAAATAATCCTCAGAAGAGAGAAGTTTTGGAAGAAGTTAAAGAATAAGATATTTCCTTAAGTATTTTCAAGAGAAAAAAAAATAATAATACGGCTTCAAATTTCAGATTTCTTTAGATTGCAAAAATCAAAAGCACTTAACTTTTTTATCCGAGATTTTGTTATTATTTATTATAATAACAATTAATAATACGAAATTCTACTTACGTAAGATCATAGCTATTTTGAGAAATATTAAAATAAATAAAATATTTTTCCTCTTTTTACTGCTATACGATGTGTCGTTCGATAAACGAAAACTTCTATGTTAGAAATGAAAGTTATTTAATTTAAAAAGATAAATTATCCTATTGGGTTCTAAAAATAGCCCGATAAAAATTTGGAAATTATTCTCACATTATTTTGTTGCTCTGCTAATACTTTTAATTTTCTATATTCATAGAATAACATATAACCTTCGTAAACGTTTTCTACTTCGTAAACGTTTTCTATGGATTTATACGTTTTATGTATTGTCTTGAATACGAATATTAGCAACTCATTCAATTTGAATGCATATCGGGCGATTGCTGACTGTGCTATGGCTGTTGTGCATCCGTGTACAGGCAGGTTATATCTCAGCTTCTACAACATATAAATGCACAAACCTTGATATGAGATACACTAAGTGACCAAAAAAAAAAAAAAAAGAAAAAAAAAAAAAAAGACCTATAGCTTTTTTATTTGTAATAATTTAAAATTAATGTTTGGAATAAATAAAACTGTCTTTTGTGCATAATTCCAAAGGGATGAAATGATACCTATGTACATTTTCGATTTAATAATTGCACTCTACCAAGTACTTTTTTAAAATCTGCATATTTTTTTTTTTTTTTTTAACATAATGTAATAACCATACACTTTGTATTCTGATTTATTATATGAAATAAACAACTGATATTTTAAAATATGAAATAAAACTAATTATTTGTTAGATCTAAGCATTTTTTAAATTAAAAATATGTATTCTGCATTGGATTAATTCCACCTTTATATGGAATTACTGCTTTAATGCACAATGGCATAGTTTTATACAGTGTTTTAATATAAATCTCAGAAATGTCAATGCGCCAAATATCACAAATATTTTTTCTAGTTCTAGTAGAGTTGTAGGCTGCAAATTTCGAATCCTCTCCCCTCTCCCCCGCCTTTTTATAGACGAAACATTTTCGAGCGGATCGCGATTAGGACTATTTCCATGTCTGGTAAAGAAGAAATTCTACTATATCCTTTGTGGGATTTAACTTAAAGTGAAAAAAGAAATGATTACTTACAGAATTATAGGTTCTCATGGAAATGGATAGGAAATTTCGACAATATGAAGTGAATAAACTTACCACAGACGCCGTGTAGTAAGGTGCATTATCATCTTGAAATGCTGTTTGCGGAAATGTCCAAGATACCTCCAAAATAGTCGATCAGGCACCACTTTTATGAAGGTTTTATTTCGAGTTAATTGATCCCTTGAGCATAAAAATTTGCCCGACTGTTTGACAAATAATGCACCTCCATACCATAATGTACGGAGAATGTGTCACTGTTTTAAAAGTGCGATTTCCATTAAATCGGTCATATTTTCGTTGTCAGATCTGCTTGTTTTCTTTAGTCCGAAATAAGTTAAACTTGACTCATCAAAGAGAACCAGTTCAGCCCAATAATTAACTAATCATTTTTTAATTATTTTAGCCATCTGAGGTCTTGCTTTACTAATTCTCGGCACTAAGAATGGAATTTTTTCAAATTTTCTGTCATTTAAACCTGCTTCATTTAATAGTTGCTGCACTGTAGTTAAAGAAATTATGCTGCTAAACACTTTTTCTGAATCTCTTTTATGTTCTAAATGTAATACAAACCGATTTTATAAGAAATGGCTTTTTAACTCACGGTCATCTCGCTTGGATGAGCAACATGGCCGCTTAAAACCAAATTTCCAGTTTAAACAGCTAAAAAAATTTATATATTGCTAAAAACCTTTTACCAATATTTCGTTAATATTTAATTATTTTTCCATCTGACGTATTAAAATATTTTTTGATTTTCCCTTCAAAAATTAATACTTTTTGTAACATCGTTAACTGCTTTGTTCTTACCATTTTTGAAATAATTTCTAAAATTACAATTTTCCTGACAATTGCATTTTGTTTTTAACACTGGACTCAAAGCTAAAGTGTATGTGGAGGACAACATAATAAAATCTGTTCGAAAATTTGCTTTTTAAACGGTTGTAGAAGGCGAAAACGAAAATATCCAAGTGCGGGCTTTTTTTTTTTTTTTTTTTTTTTTTTTTTGTCGCTTAGTGTATAGCCATTATGAAAAAGAATGCTGACTAAATTTCGGTATGTATCGATTGACAAGGGGTGCTGTTATTACTCATCTTCTGCGATTCTCCATATGAATACGTCTCAGCATCTGTTAAATAAAATTGCACCAAATTGCATGCGTAAAATCTTTTTTGGGTGAATTTATGCTTATACAGTTTTTAATGCTAACCGGTACGTGGTGATGCTATGTAAGGTGATACATAAGAAAATTTAGTGATGGCAACAACATACAGATTTTTATCATGATTTGACGGATATAAAAGAAAGATATATGTGAAAGAATGTAATTTTAATGTCAAACACTATAGATTTTAAAACCATGCAACATTTGTTTTGGGCTAAAACTTTAGTTGCGATTCCTTATGAGGCAAAAAAAAAAAAAAACTCTTAAACCAACCCAGAGTTACTTTCCCAATGAATTTTTAATATTCTTGAACTAATAGTTAAATCTTTCTAACGGGTTTTCCAAGCTAATATTAAAAGTAAATAATTTTAGTACATGTTTTTATAGTACTAGACAAGTTAAACCTACTATTTTGTCATTCCTTTGTCGTCACTTCCTTGGGGAGGAGGGGGGGGGGGATTTGGTGTTTAACAACTGCACGGCATTCATTACCCGCTACTATGCATATTACCAACTCTTTTTCTAGATAGTATGGTTAGAAGGCATAAAATTAACGTAACTAATTGGGAAGCCTGCCTATATTCTCTACAGTAACAAACTAATGCGTACGTCGAAAATACATCTAAAAGAAAATTTATATAGCGAGTTTAAAGAAAAGCCGACAGAACCGACTGTTGGGACACCCATTACCGAGATCTAAAACTGACCTACCTAATAACATGCCTACCAATATTGCTATAGTAACCAAGTTATAAATGCGAAAGGACATCAAGAAAAGGATCTGAATAGCAAGTTTTTGAAGAAAATCTTTAGAGTCATTTTTGAGACACGGATTTACTGTCTCATTTCCGGCTTTCCGTGTCCTTCTTCTGTTTTTCAATTTTTCATCAAAAGCAATCAAAACCGTCTGTACACCGCATCTGTCTATTTCGTCGTTATATCTTTTTTTACTATGTTTTTATTAACTTCAATTCTTATTTGTTTGTTTGTTTGTTTGTCCGCTACAAATCTTGCAATCGGTTTTTAACTAACTTTCCTACTAGCTAGGCATTTGGAACTCTTAGAATAGCTCAAAACCCGATGACAAAGCAATACTTCGAAGCCCGATTTTCGAATTTTTGATTAGTTTTCTTTTAATTAATTAAAATATGAAAATAATAAGCTCCTAATAGCTTTAAAAACAGCCATTAAAATATTAGCTATAATTTAATTGTTGAAAAAAAAAGAAAAAAAAAAATTACGAGTTTATTTTCTTTCGACATAAAAATAAATACATTTAATTAAATGTGAATGTTAAAAAATTGTAAAAAGTTAAATTATGCCTCTCACGAAAATGGACGTCAATATCACTTTAAAAATTGTACACGCATTGATAAAATGCTAATGTCGTTCTACAGCTATGATTCAACAGAAAATTTAAAAACATGGTATATAAAAAGTTTTTTATCTTATAATTATTGAACTCTGTAGAGTCTTGAAACAAGTATATCAGATAAAAATCAAAAATTTTTATCAAATACAACATTTCTAATACCTATGGTAGTCGATTAATGGATTAATGGAAGTAGAAAAAAGAGGAAAGCGTGGTTTAGAGAAAATGATTGAACACTCCTGCTCAAAATTTTAGAAAAAATTACAAACAATTAGTTTTTTTTTTTTTTTTTTTTTTTTTTTTTCAATTTAAAGTTTTATTTCTAGATGAAATGCTTTTAAACACTGAATATGTAAAGAACATTGTCTTTTTCGTGTTTTTCAGTGAAGATTAGGTTACGACAGTAATTAGGGGGCGACAACAAATTGCGCAAAATCAATAATGTTTGCGATTACTCTGTATCGTTAAGTAAAGGAAATTATCTGTAATTTTAGGATATGTTAAATACAGATCTACTACAATTTGTGGATGAATTTGTGTGACGGTAGCATGTTAAATAACGGAGATCTAAGCATTTATTTTAAACAACCCCCCCATCCCTCCCCCCCCCCAAAAAAAAAACTAAATAAATAAAAATAAGCATGTTTTTATTTATAATATACAAAGTTTTGAACGAAAATTACACTCAGTTTCAGATAAATTTTATTGTAAAAACACTTTTGAAACAATATACTGCAGTCAAAATACAAATATCTTAAGTATCTCTTGAAATATGAACATTCATGCGAAAAACATTTTCACTGCGCATGCGCGTAAGACAGAAAATTATTTATTACATAGGTTAAAAGCTAGATATATTGGGCAACTTTGCTAAAATTCATTTGAATAGAGTAAAAATTAAGCAAATTGCCCGCAAAAGAACGAGTTATATTTTAGGTTTATCCAGAGTTGAAATTTCATAACGGTTCTTCACATGCCGCGTAGTTAATAGGAAGATCCAATTTTTTCAACCACTTTGCAAAAGTTCTTTTTTGTGAAAAAGCCCTTATGACCTTATAAATCTTAGTAAATAAGCAAAAATATGTTAGAGTTACAAGCTTATAATGGGTTTTTCATAAAAAAAAGTACTTTTGGAGCAGGGTTGAAATAATTGGATCTTCAAATCAATTGTGTGAAAAACCCGTCATAAAATTTCAACTCTGGAAAATACCTATAATCTAGTTCGTTATTTTGCCGGCAATTTGCTTAATTTTTACTCTATTCAAATGAACTTTTGACAAAAGTTGCCCAATATGCCTAGCTTTCAACTCATGTAATAAAAAATTTTGCGCAAGCGCAGGAAAACGCTTTTCATAAAAATATTCATATTTCATGAGATATTTAAGATATTTGTATTCCGATTGCAGTATACTGTTTCAAAAGTGTTTTATCAATTTATCTGAAAGTGGGAATAGTTTTCGTTTAAAACTGTAAATTATAAATAAAAACATGCTGATTATTTATTTATTTATTTTTATTTTTTTGAGTAAAAAAAAAACAAAAACGCTTTCATCTCCGTTATTCAACATGCTATCATCCACACAAATTCATACACAAATTGAACTGTATCTGTATTAACATATCCTAAAGTTACAGATCGTTTCCTTCACTTAACGATGCAGGGTGATCGCAAATATTATTGATTTTGTTCAATTTGTTGCCGACCCCCTGATTATTGTCATAACCTAATCTTCACTGAAAAACACGAGAAAGACCCTGTTCTTCACATATACAGTGTTTAAAAGCATTTCATCTAGAGAAGTCTTTAAATTGTAGGGAAAAAAATAACTGATCGTTTGTAAATCTTGCTAAATTTTGAACAGGGGTGTAATATGTACCAATTGAAAAAAACAACGAAAAATTCCTGGTAATAGAACACTTATTCATTAAATGTTCTACATATTTTATTTTCAAGTACATTTTTCGTACCAATATACATACTTTTTAATGTAGGGGAAAAAAAATCTAGAAGAAAGAAAGGAAAAGTAAAGAAAAAAATGTTAGAAGTAAAAATTGTATTTTTCGTAAGTAATTAATTTTTTTGCATCACATATTTAAAAAAAAAAAAAAAAAAATAGTTATCTCGTATAGTACTATTTCAAGAAAAAATGGACATTTGAAAAATAAAGTCAACTATAACAAACCTTCAAAAAGAGTTACAACCAGAAAAAATAAATATTCCGATACTTTTTTGGTGTGAAAAATAATCCTGGAAAAGGAAGACGGGGAAAAAACGAAGTACTTTATTTCCAGAGTTCTGGGAACCGTAAGGTTTCAAATGTCAAAAACAGAAAACTTTTATCCTTAAAAAACTGCAAAGGAGTGGAAATTTAAAAATCTTAGACTGTAAGAAACGTAAAATTAAAGTTTTACTTTTAAAGTTAATGTTTAGCCACGAAACTCTTACAAGACATTAGAAAAATATCATGATTTGATACATAATCACGTTGTTAGAAACAATATATATATATATATATATATAATATAGAATAAGGTCTTTACCGCAATATTTTAAACATAAGTATTTTTCTAAGATCATACTATAATCGTGAAATCAGTTGCATAACATTGCATTTACTGTTTCTTTGATGAAAATTACCACACAGCAAAAATTTTATAACATTGCTTTTAGAAAACGATTTTTTTTTTTTTTTTTTTTTTTTTTTTTTTAATGAATAGTCATATCGCAATTCGTTGATTGATTTCTAACGCTCAAATGCTAAAATTCAACGGATAGTAAATAAAATAATAAATAAATAAACTAGTATGTTGTGGCCGCCACAAGACTTTCTTCTATGTATAATCTTATACTAATTTACGCAACACAAATTATTCATTACATTATAATTTATTAAAATTATTTTCCATGATAAATGCAGACGATTTTTATCTCAAAGAAAAGTATAAACAGTAAATGCCAAAAGAAATTCAATTTTGAGTCAAACATGAGAATAAATGCGTGTTTTTTTTTTTCCCTCTTAACAAAAAAAAAAAAAAAAAAAAAAAAAAGGAAAATTTTGTCAAAGACAGAATTCAGTTTAGTACTATTAATTTCAATCTGTAAAATTTTTTATTTTTATTTTTTATTTTTTTTATCTCATTCTTTGACCGTAAAACTGGGCCACGTACTTTTTAAAATGACTGAAATGAATTGAAATGAAGTGACCTCTAAATTTCATACTTTAGTTAATTTACAAAAATGTAATGTCGTGTCGAAAAACTCTTTGCACCCCTGGATTCAGAAAATTTGTCCCTTTCATTGGGTACCGAATTTGTAACGATAGGACTGATATTTCTAATTTATTTTGGTGTTACACAAAACTGGTCTACAAAAACTGGCGACGACTTTTTTACCCAGATTGAAACTAATAGCCCTCCTAGTCCTTGAAAAAAATATGATGTTTAAATAAACAATGCTATATATGAGGGTTTTTATTTGTATTCATGTGGTTTGTACTCGAGTGTTTTGACGTAATTATGGCCACACAATGGAAATAGACACTTTTTAAACGCAGAATGCTTGTTGCAGCTAGACGTATGAGGCACTTCATTTCAGAATTTGTTAGCGAGTTCGGCATTTCTCCATCCACAGTATAAAGAATGTGCCGAGCAGTGGCGGCTCGTGCACCGATAATAGGTGAAGAGGCACACTGTATTTTACACTGTATTCATTTATAGAATACAAATTTACATTTAAATAAGTATTCTGAGTTGATTTTAGTTAAGATCCTGTTTAATAAAAATTATGCATTAAAAATACTTCAATATTATTTCTGAGCTCTTCACCTATCTTCGGTTCACGAGCCGCCACTGGTGCCGGGAATATACAATTTCAGACACTGGCTCCCTGCATGTACAAAGCATTAACCACCTTTAATGACCGATGCCAGCAACGTTTGTGTAAAGAACCTCTGTTACCAGACAAGTGTCAATGCGTCAAATAACTGTAACAGTGAATGCATGCAGTGGCGGATTCAGAACTTGACTTTTGGGGGGGGGGGGGGGCTAAGATTTTTGAAAGTGTTATTCTAGACCAATAAAAAATTTAAAATTCCAATATTCAATTGTGAATGTCAGTATTTTTTTTTTTTTGGGGGGGGGCTTCTGCCCCCTAGCCCCCCCTTAAATCCGCCACTGAATGTATGACGTACGACAGACGTGTTCATGAGAACCGCTTATCAAAGTTTGGTGTTGATAGAATACAGCAGCAGAAGTCTGACACGAGTAGTTTTAATAAAACATAGCGATCAGTTTGGAGAACATTTTGATTCATTCCAAAGAATATTTTGGCTACATATATTATCAAAAATGAACTGTATCAAACACATATGCGAGGTGATCGAAAGGTAAGTTCGTACATAAATTGCTGCACCAGCAATATTTTCATAATTTTATCTGACTATTGAGGCAGCATGACTGAATTCCTTTATTAAATTCAAATAGTTTTCGAGTACTTTTAATTTAATATTATCATATTTCATTTCATAGGCATGCACATTTTTATAACTCTGAAATAGTAATTTACAAAAAAGGCTTGTAATGTCTACTCGTGTCTTTAAGAATAAGATTTACATATTTATAAATTTATTCAGCTTGAATGGTTATTATTAATAATTTACTTAAATTTCTTATGATAATTTAAATTATTTTTAGGGTTGACCCAAATTTAGTAAAAATTTTTAACACAATTTAAATATTTGGTGAAAAAGAACCTGCCAAACCGCCAAGACCGTGAAAAAATTATTCTGTTTTTCTTCATTTGCTTAAAATACCCCACATTCAATAGAACCTGAAAATTACCCTTAAATAAATAAATATATGTAAAGGGTAAGAGCACCAGTGATTGACACTTTTATAGCAACCTCTGATGTTTTTAATGTTCTAGTCATCAGAAAATATTTTTAAAAAACTTAAGTTAGTTGATATGGTATGACAGACATTCAGAACCACATATATGTTGAAATACATACATTTGATAACAATTATTTTTTTTAAAGAATTTTATTTGACACCTACTCAATGTTCCAGTAATTGGCACAGCCAGTTTTTCAATTTTATCAGTCATTGGCACCCTATGTTCCAGTGTTTGACACTACTAGTTATTCATTTTACCAGTAGTTGTTTCAGCACCATATGCTCCAGTGCTTGACATAAAATGTTAAAATTCTTATATGTAAAATATATGATTTTATGATTTTTCTTATTTATTAATTATTTCGGGATAGATGCCAATTACTGGAGCATGCCAATCACTGGAGCACCTACCCTATATATAAAAGAAAAAAAATCCATTTTTAAAAACTGAAAAAAATCTTGATGAGGTTCCGATTTCCATAGGGTCTGAGTTAGACCTATATTCAGTTTTGTAACCCTGTGAGCACACATCAGTAAAGATTGACATTTTACATTATTTATGTAGATATGAGTAAAAAAATTAAAAAAGTAAAAATAAAATAGTTAAGAACAATGCGATAAAAAATATTTTTCTTTTTCTTTTTAAAAAATAATAGAAAAATGTAGTTTTTTTTTTTTTTTTTTTTTTTTTTTTAATATATTATAATTATTATTTTGCAAAACCTTTAATAAATGTTATTTTTATGTTTTATCCTATAACTTTTGCTTATATTACATGGTGGAGTATATAAAAATGTGCACACTCATTTTTATTTTTTATTTTTTTTTTTCTTGTTCGCATAAAGATAATACACACACACACAAAGAAAAAAAAAATCTAAATACAAGTGTAGAAATATTTCGATAAGCAAATTTATATTCATCAAAAAGATTAAAACAACAGCCAAATGATAAAATATAACTCGATAAACGTAAGCTCGTTAAATATAAGTTTGTTATCCGTACATTTACTCAGAACAATTTATATAAAATGGATTCTTTGGTTTAGAAACTCTCCCCAGAAATGAAGTTTAAAGAGCTCTCTGGAGATAAAAACGGGAACCAAAAATAGCCGGGGGAAAAAAAGATTTTTATAATTAATTGATTTTGTTCAAGACTTTGTCGGGACATTCTCTTTCACCCACGCCGTATCTTTCCCTTAAAGACATCCGTCATTTTTATTTCCTTCGGCTTCGATAGTGGTCAAAATATTTCTTCCAAAATGGAATTTAACGACGGCCATTTTTCTACAGAAACGGTTCGCTTTAACTTTAAAAGTTGACATGAATGTTGTTTTGTATATATAAACATCAAAAGGTCCATCGCAAATGAATTGCCCTAATCCATTTTAAACCTGAAACGCAAAAATTTCTTATTGATAAATAGTTATATAAATAATTTATTTAAAAACTTTGAAGTTCTTTTTAACTTTCCACCCTAGTTGATGAGAGTCCGATTCTGGTTCGTCTGTCTCTCTGCCTGTCCGTCTGTTATTATGCGCTGCCATTTTCATAAATATTTTTCGAAAGCGTTGAAGTCGATATATGTTGTTCAGTTTTACTACAGCATATTTCCTATTAAGAACGATATAAATAGGATTTCTGGTTTGTGTACAGGGACTTGCAAAAGAGTCAGGCTGCATGACGGTATACGGTAGGTGTTTATTGAAAGTGAAAATGATTATCTTTATATCGTATGTAAAGCATACATTTTCCAGAGGCAAAAAAATATGTTTACTCTAAATTCTGGTGTAATTACCATTGATGGTTGATTCAAGGGTCACAACCAAACTCATAAGGGGATATAATTGAAAATAGTTCGAGTTCGAACTGTAATTTAGTTGGGTTTTTTACACTTGACAACAAAGTAAAAAATATATGTAACTTCAATTCGTCCAGCTATCAGTTCATGTTCTCATTTTCATAAACAATTTTAGAATTTTTTGAAATGGATGCGAGTTATTCAGTTCATTGTGGCTTTTTCTCGATTAAAAATCAATTAATACTTTTATCTTGTGTACGAAGACTGTCTACTTAGTTTTAAACAGATAAGTTTAATCATAATCATCCGCTAGATAGGGTTTTAGAATAATAAGTATAAATCAAGTTACGATCTCGATTCCTTTTTAGTATTATTAGCATTATACGCCCAATTACAAAACGTTCTGTAATGGCCTGTTGATAGTTTTTATGCCATGCTGAAATTTAATGGAAATTCATAGCATTTAAACCAACAAGATAAATAAAGTACAGTGCTGATTCAATGGATAAAGGATTAGCTTTCCGTGGTTCAACATGAACTACGTGTTGTGAACCAATAGATTGCTATATTCGGCCCTTTACTGCTATTTTGGCATTTAAAATTTGAATTCGCCAAATGATCATCATTATTAGGTAACACGACAGTCCTATGACCGAAATAAATTGTTTTTTAAATAATTTTTCAGATATTTCACATTATAATAAATAATAAAATACTTTTTTTTTTTCATTATTTCTCAACAAAGTCTAAAAGTGTTTATAAAGAAAAGTTAAACTTTTAAAAGACCCAAATTTAAAAAGAGATATAATAATTCCTCAACTATTTTTAAGTATTTTGTCGGAAAATTTTTGACTACGCGATATAAAAAGAAGTAAAATAAAAACTAAAATGATTTAGAGTATATATATATATCTGGAACAATATAAATTGCTATGATTAGCTATATTGTTTTACGAAATCGATGCAGCTTTCACAGCTTTATGAGGTACATGCTCCCTGATGGGTATTTACTTCTAATTTTAAACATTTTTAACGAATTATTTCTGTGGCCATTTATTTGTTTTCTCTGTCATTAAATTTAATGGTCCTTTTTTTATTATTATCATTCATGTCAGCGTAAGTAATTTAAACTGTTTTTGTCTCTTATTGGTTCTTAATATGTATCGCAATAATTTTGTGTCAGTCTTTCCTATAAGTTAAAATCAGTTCTATTTTTATTGTGTTGGTATTGTTTTGTATCTATTAATTGCTAAATTTTAAGATTAAATTTTATTACGATATCTATCATTTATATATATATATATAAATATATATTAAATTACGTAAGTAAAAACATTGACAGTTATGACTTTTGCCAAGTACAATTTCCAAGTATTTGCCATAAAAAATTGTTGAAAACAAGCTGTAACCAAGACAACCAATGCACAGATGGTTCTTCTCCAATGACTCATATTGGATCTTGTCAGGGTTGCCATTTATCACTCTACATTATTTTTCTCGTTGATTTAAACATTAAAATATTTTTTTTTTTAATTTACTTATGAATGAATCTATAAAGTAAGACACAATTTCTTAGCGGAGAGCACTTTAATATATATATAGATGCGCAATATTTTTTGATAATCAAAAAGTGTAACGAGATTTAAAAAAAAAAAAAAAAAAGGAAAAACTCTTTTGAGTCCATTTTAACAACAATGTTCATTTAAAAACTCCAAAGGAGATTGGTGGGACTTTCTCAGAAAATTGAATCTAACGATAGTCAGAAATGTAGCTGGCTTCTTCAAAGCTGCCTCACATGGCACACTTATCCCCAATTTCAGTTTCGTTCTTGATCTCAAAGGTCAAGATGACAGAGATTACGGGCATGATTCCCTGAAATTCTGGCATCCTAAAGAAGGCTTTACGTTGGAGAAAACCACTTTTAGTTTTTTACAAAAAAAAAAAAAAAAAAAAAAAAAAGCGTAATACTGTCAATTTAAGCTGCTTAAAGTAAACAATATTTCTAATAAGTCAATCTGCAAATTTAAAAGTTTGCATCGCTAATCTTTCCATTTCAGTTACAGATTTGTGACTTCAATTAATAATTTAAGTTAATCATATTGCTTTTTTCTAACATTCACCACACTAAGCGACAAGAAAAAAAAAAAAAAAAAAAAAAAAAAGCCGCACTGCAGAAAAATTGACTTGTACCTTTTTTATTCGTAATAATTTCAAACCTAATGGTTGGAACAAATAAAACTGTCATGTTTCCATAATATAAAAACAATGAAATGATATCTATGTAAATTTTTGATTTAATAATTTACTTTATTACACGCTACGAAGTAATTATTAAAAATCTACATAAAACATTCTTTTTAAACGTAATATATAAACATATGCTTTGTACTGTATTATGATTTATATTTTAATACATGAAATAAAACTGTTCATTTGTTAGAGCTAAGCAATTTTTTAATAAAAATACGTATTCTGCATTGAGTTATTCCCCTTTTATATGGAATTACTGCTTTAATAAGCAATGGCATAGCATTATGCAGTGTTTTAATATAAATATAAGAAATTTCTCTATGTCAAATATCATAAATAATTTTTTCTAGTCTTTGCAGAGTTGTAGGCTGCAATTTTTTAATCCTCGCCCCTTTCCTGCGCTTTTTTGTAGACTAAACATTTTCGAACGGATTGAGATTAGGCTATTTCCAAGTCTGATGAAAAAGAAATTCTACGATATTTTTTATGGGATTTAACTTAAAGTTAAAAAAGATATGATTGCTTACAGAATTATAGGTGCGCATGGGATAGGATAGGTAGTTTTAACAATTTAAATCAAATAAACGCACCACTGACGCCCTTTAGTATGGTGCAATATCATCTTGAAATTCTGTTTTCGGGAAAGTCTGAGATACCTTCAAAATAGTCGGTCAGGTGCCGTTTTTATAATGGCCGCGTTTTATTTCGAATTAATTGATCCCTTGAGCATAAAAATTTGCCCGACTCATTGAAAATTTACGCACCTCCGTACCATAATGTACGGAGAATGTGTCACTGTTTAATGAATGCAATTTTCAATAATTCGGTGACATTTTTATCATCTTACTTGTTTTTTCATCAGCCCGAAATAAAATAAACTTCACTCATCAGAGAAAACCAGTTCAGCCTAATAATTAACTGATATATATTTTTTAATTTTTGGTCAACTGAAGTCTTGTTTTTTTAATTCTTTTCCTTAGTAATGGCATTTTTTTGCAGACCTTCTGGTTTTTAACATACTTAGTTTAATTGTTCCCGCACTGTTTTTGAAGAAATTATTTTGCTATCCCCGTTTTTTTAATCTTTTCTAAGTTATGAGGATGTACAAATTGATTTTTTTAAACTTTTGTTTCTCAACTTGCTATCATCTCGCTTGGATGGGCAACATGGCTGCCTAAAGATACATTTTCCGTTTAAACAGCCAAAAAATTTTATATCTTCCTAAAAATCATCTCAGGAATATTTCGTTAACATTTAATTAATTTGTCCTTTCACGTATTAAAATATTTTTTGACTTCTATTCTAAAATTAATACTTTTTGTGGCATCGTTAAATGCTTTATATTTTCCATTTTTGAAATACTTTCTAAAATTATAATTTTCTTGACAGTTGCATTTTATTTTTAACACTGGGCTCAATCCTAAAGTGTACGTGGAGGGTGATGTAATAAAATCTGTTCGAAAAATTGCTTTTTAAATGATAAAATTGGCGGTTGCAAAAAGGAAAAAGGAAAATATCCAAGTGCGGCTTTTTTTTTTTTTTTTTTTTGTCGCTTAGTGTATAAGGAATAAACTTATTTTCTAAAAGAAGTAAGAAAAAAAATTGGTGATTCCCATGCATATATATAGTATAAAACACTTTTACTACTTGTTACATCAATTAATGATCAATGTATTTTGCCCGTGTGATAGAAATTTACATTTTTTTTTTATTATTAATTAATTACTAACAAGCTTTGCCCGCTTCGTTGCTCACAATATTAAAATCAAATCTCAAAACTGAATCACGAATTTTTTTATATCACTTTATAGAAAAAAAACCTAAAAAAAATCGCTCCGAACTTAGGTTCGGGTACATTCTGTTTTCGGCAGAGTATTTCTATCTATTATGATTTTTGCAGTAGAAAGTTATTTAAATGCGATTTATAAAAATCTGTGTCCTTAAATGCAATGCATTTAAGGTTAATTCCAGCAAATTTTCAGTAATAATTCTAAATGTAAATGATATATTTCTCTGTGGCCTTCTAATTCTTATTGCTAATTACACTATATTCCATACAAAACATTCTTTTATGCATATGAAAACATATTTTAATTTCATTAACATTTCTGCAATGTAAAGTTATTAATATATGATTTATAGAAATATCTCTCTCACAGAACTCAATGCTTTGGAATACTTTCGGGTGTCCCTATACACAAACCAGTAGTGGTAATTACTCCATATTCTTTACTCAAGATCCCAGAGTGAACTTGAATAGCATATATCAGTTTCAAGAAATTTCATGAATATGCACGGCAGTTAGAGCGCGGACAGACAGACTGATAGGCAGACAAATCGAATGCATCAACACTTTTCAACCTTATTGAAAAATTCATTGTAAAAAATTCAAATTCGAAAATAGAAAAAATATTGATGCGGTGTACCCTTGCAAGGTCCAAGCTACCACTTCTCCATTTTTTGTAATTCCGCGATCAGTAGTGTGAGCTTCAGAGCTCAGACAGATACACAGACCCTTCTCTTTATTTATGTAGAGGAAATAAAAAAATTTCAAAAAATGCCCATTATTTTATCGTTACTATAAAATATGATTACTTTAACATTAAAATTGATATCAAAACAGATTATTTTCTGCAGTCGTGTACACTGCCTAAAAATTGTTTATGCACCGACAGTGTCAAAAAAGATAATTTAGTAAAAGAAAGTTTCATAACGCGATTAAAAATGCACTTTGAGCATTTTTTATTTTATACATCACATACCGTATGTAATACTTTTGTGTGGCCATGTAAATTAATTATTGATGTTTATTCTCGCTTTTCGAGTTTAAAAAAAAAAAATAACCTTTTCGCACCTCAGTAATGGATGCTCATTTCGTCATTTTTTGGGGAGCGTTAATAGTATATTAAAATAGGTGTTAAAGACATCTCGCTGATAGACCTTAAGGTTCTGAATTAGCCTGTGTTTTCCCGAATAGAAACAAGTGGTGCGATTGATAACGTTTTCAGTAGAAAGCATAATACAGTGAATTAAAAAACATGTATCAGTTTCAACGCATACTATAAATATTAACTCTTTCATTCCCAATTTTTTCCTTCCATAAAACAATAAATCTTACATTTAGTCATAAATTTATTTCAGAGGTAATACATATAAATATTTTTTTTAAAAAATAGGAGTAATAGCAGAGTACAAATTAATATAGCTAACAAAGCAACTGAGAGGGGTTTATTTATGTTTAATATAACCACTGAGGCCATTAAAAATCATAACTTTTCAATAAACAAAAATATCAAAATTTTGGAAGAAATACATATTGCAATTCATTAAAATACAAATTATAAACATTAAAAAATAAAATAAAAAATATTTCAAACAGTTAATTTACTTAACCCTTTATAGGGTAGGTGCTCCAGTGATTCGCATGCTCCAGTAATTGACACCTATCCCGAAATAATTAATAAATAAGAAAAATAATAAAATAATATATTTCACATATAAGAATTTTAACATTTTATGTCAAACATAAAATGAATAACTATCAGTGTCAAACACTGTAACATAGGGTGCCAATTACTAATAAAAGGAAAAAACTGGCAGTGTCACTTACTGGAACATTGAGTGGGTATCAAATAAAAATTCATAAATAATAATAATAATAATTGTTATAAAATGTATATATTTTAACATATATGTGGTTCTGAATGTGTTTCATGCCATATGTATTAATTTAAAATTTCTAAACATATTTTCTGATGACTAGAACATTAAAAACATCAGAGATTGCTCTAAAAGTTTCAATCACTGGTGCACTTACCCTATCCCAAATTACCTTATTTTTGGAAAAATAGATTGAAAATTTTTATTATATTTCTTTACTGCATGAGAAATATTAAATTTAGCTTAAACTATAGCTTAACTATAGGGAAAGCTTAAACTATAGGGACTTTAAAGTTCCAATGAAATCCTGTAGTAAATTTAGGCTATATTGAGGAATTTGTTTGATGGGACTTTAAAATCCCGGTGGGATACAAAGGGTTAAGGAAAGAAGAATGCGAGCAGACAGACTTTATAAAAACTTTGAAATTGTTAAAAAATGTTAAGGAAAAAAAAATCAAGCAAAATTTACGGTTGCTGTAACTGGCATCTTTTTTCTAGAGTAATAAATCGGAAAAAAATTGCGTTCAAATTAGTATGATTTTTATTATTGTCAATATTTAGTTTATAGGGAAAATGACTGTAATATTATAGTTAAAAAATGCTGATATTTTCGTCTTTTTAACATGTTTACTTTTAGAATAATAATAGAGGGTATAGTTTTTCTAAAGTAATAAATGTGTCGTGGATAAATTCTAAACTGTTTTACTAAAGCCCTTAGAATATAAACACTATATACTTTTAGATAAAATATTTTTATACAGGTAGATAAATTCTTCATACAAATGAGTACATATTTATCTAAGCTGCCTAGAAGCAAGCAGATCCACAAACGTTCAATACTTTTTCGACTAACTATGGTAAATCACTGATTATTATTTAAAATAATCTGGTGTGTCACTCAGACGACTTTCTCTTACCCTGAAATTTAATACTAGAAATACAGATTGGGAATTAAGGGGTAAGATAACGAATACTGCTATGTAAAGCTACGTTAAAACAATTTAAATTAGGCTTCGGAACAGCTTTATTTGACAAATAATTCTAAGTTAGATTGAGGGGGATGGTACCCAACTCCCGTTTCATTATTGTACCTACATTTATATAGAATTTAAATCTGTTATTAAATTCAAAAGTTCACTTCAAATTATTCAGACAACTGTCACACACAATAGTCCTTGAAAATTATCAATCTTGAACAAACTTTTCAAGCAACAAACGTATTAACTTCAAAATACAAAATTTGGATTGCCTGAAATTATTTGTTTTTAATCTACTCTAAGAGACACAGACAAAGATCAAACGTTGAAAACTTGACTTCGGTATTGAGGAAGCCTCAAAACGTGTAAATATACAAAACATTATTTACCATATGGCTGTGAGGTATTAATTTCAATTCCTGAGCAGCTTTCCTCGACATGGTAAAATATACAGGAAGTACAGCACTTCCACTAACAATAAAATGAATGTTATGGCTTAAATATTGGCAGCCCTGTATGTCTTCTCAAAGTTATGTACACATTACATTGTACGCATAAATATAATCCTATATTAATAACACACGGCACACCCTGAAGTACACTTCCATCCATTTTCAAGTATTATCGCACTATAATCTAGTTCTATTGTGTAGCCTTGTAAACAAACAGTGAATGATTTCTATACCATATTCAACATGAAGCATGCTTTTACGCATATAAAATATATATAATCGTTTCATTTGGTTTAGTGCAGTCTATAGATATTAAACTTTACTTACCTGCAATTTTCCCCATAAATGTAATGCATTTGAATTCTCTTGGGTGTCCCTGTACACGAACCTTTTGCTTAATCTCAATAAAAATTTTAGTGTAGCATCCCTATATGGTACACATTTAGAATGCCAAGTTTGGAATTTCTGTTATAATTTGTTTTTGAGATATTATGATAACAGACACACGCACACACACAGAGAGAGAGACTAATCGATAAAAATATGATTTTTGGATTTAGAGGACCTCAAAACGTGTAAATATAACAAAAACTCAATTTCGAAAATCCCAGAAACAATACTTTCCTTATGGAAAGTACTTATGTGTCATTAATTATGCACGTACGCATTTATGTATGCATTAAGGACATTCACGTATCGTGCTCTCGCACGTACACATACAGACATGACTTATTAATTTATTGTTGTGAATTTCTTGAACAAACTCTTTAAAAGACGGATGTTCATTTCGCCAACCTACCGTCTTTTTCAATTAAGCCCATTTCGGAGTAAAATGCTTTTATTCGGTGGCAATGCATCTTTAATTAAGAGATACCTGAGAGGGTGTTACCTTTAAAGGAGAGAATCCATTTTGCTTAATTCTATTACGGGGGGATTACGTTAACTGGATGATGTCAGATCTTACGAAATAAACTTGTGAATTCTCTGAAAAGCATCTTGTAAATGGGAAGAGAAATTTCAGATGCCATCTTAAACGAATGTTAAAAGGGCAGCTTTTAAGAACACTTAGTGAACACTCCAGAAGATTGTTTTTCGGTAACACACTTTCATGAAAAGTTATGACAAAATTTGATTATTGCTACATATTTTATTGACGTATAACTTTTCAACATGTTCCGATTCTAAAGTGTTCATTTTTGATGGGTCCTGTATTAATTTAATTAAAATATAAAATAGACTGTGGGTTTAACTGCATCTTTAAACATCTATTTTCTATTAAACAAAAATAAATAAAAGTCTTAAATCCGAAGTTCGAATATTTTGTTAATGTATGTTGTACTATTTTACATACAAAAAGTGTTTCATTAAAGAGTAGCATCTGAAATGACGAGTGATTGTGAATAGTTGTAAGGTCATCTAATTGATCTTGTAGTCAGCTATAAGCTGCAACCAATACGTTGTGGCCATCAAAAAAAAATTTCCCAATGCAAATTCACGCAGTACAAATTATTTATTAATTGTACTTTTCACGATGAATGTAGATGATATTCATTTCAGGGAATCGTTAAACTAAATATCAAAATAATAAAAATTTTGTGCTCTTTAAAAGACATCTGAAAAAAAAAATGCAAGATTTCTTTTTTTTTTTTTTTTTTTTTTTTTTGTCCCCCCCCCCCCCCCCAAAAAAAAAAAAAAAAAAAAAAAAGTCGATAATTAATTATCACGGTTGAACCATTCGTTCAGAAAGTACCTATTCACGAGTTTTTTAAAATTTGTCCCACGCTGCTATATTAAAATGTTTATATTAAAAAAAAGGGAGGGGGGACGAGAGCACCATATGTGCAGGGATCTGCACCAAAAGTTGATAGGTACCAATTTATGTCTAGGTGTAGCTAAATTTAACTTTTTATGAAATTCTCTGCTTTAGTTCTGGAGTTGGTAGAAAATATTCTGCCACACAAAGGCAGACATACATTTTTTAAAAATGGTCAAATCGTGTTTCATGCATCTCAGAACAGAAGTCGAATATTTTTACGAATCTAATATTTTCATATATTTGATTATAGAGAAAGTAAAAATTAATGACCGAGACTGGTGACGTGTGCGTAGACGTCTCAGTGTTAACACTCAAGTAACACTGCGTGAAATAACCGCAACAATCAATTTGGGACGTACGATGAACGTCCGTTAGAGCAGTGTTGTGAAATTTGGCTTTAATGGGCTATGGCAGAAGAAGATCAACTCGAGTGCCTTTACTAAAAAACGACATCGCCTGTATCGCCTGTCTGGGCTGGTGGCCATATCGGTTGGACTCTAGACGACTTGAAAACCGTGGCTTGGTCAGACGAGTCACGAATTCAGTTGGTAAAAGCTGATGGTAGTGTTCGAGTGTGGCAGCGCAGACCTCACGAATCCATGCATCGAAGTTGTCAAAAAGGCACTGTGCTAGCTGGTGGTGGCTTTATAATGGTATGGGCTGTTTTTACATGGAATGGACTAGGTCCTCTGGTCTGACTGAATCGATCATTGACTGAAAATGGTTATGTTCAGTTATTGGAGACCATTTGCAGTCGTTCATGGACCCCATGTTCTCAAACAACGGTGGAATTTTTATAGATGGCAGTGCGCCATATCATCGGGTCACAGTTATTCGCGATTGGTTTGAAGAACATTCTGGCCAATTCCAACGCGTTATTTGGCCACCTATGTCACCCGACATGAATCCCATCGAATATTTGTGGGATATAATTAAAAAGTCAGTTCGCGTACATATTCCCGCACTGGCAACATTTTCGCAATCATGGACGGTTATAGAGGCAGCATGGCTCAATATTTCTGCAAGGGACTTTCAAGGACTTGCTGAGTCCATGATGCGTGGAGATGCTGTACTTCGCCGGGCAAAAGGAGGTCCTACACGATATTAGGTGTCCCATGACTTTTGCCACCTCAGCGCAAAGCAATCTGTAACAAACATTAACATTTTTTTTTTTTTTTCGAACCATTTGAAATTTTTTCTAGTTTGATTCCTTTCATTTTTTGTTTTACTTTCTTCTTTATATTTAAGAGGAAAATATTGGATTCGTGGAATTTTTCGAGTTCTAATTTTCGATGGATTTATACGTTTTGATGTGTCTTTAACATGATTCAACCATTTTTAGAAAATATATGTGTGTGCCTAAGAGCAAACTTTTGTGGACGTCGTACCTCACGAACCAATGGATGAATTTTAACCAAACTTGATACCAAATTAGACCATGATTTAAATTAGTGCAGGTAATCTCATGGGATATATCACCCAACAAGTGGTCCTTCTGTGCCGCGATTTCCATTCATTTAATAAAAAACAATATTTCAACTTTTCGAGCAATAAATGCACCAAACTTGGTTTAGGATATGGATATTATGTAAAATTATGCTGATTCAATTTAAGTGCATAATGGATGACGGGTAGCGTTTCCTTTATTTCTGATGTTTTCCACATAGCTTGTGAGATTGCAAGGAGTTTTTGTAAGAAGTTCGCAAAGCGGGAGTTGAGAAATAGTCGAATCGGGGTAGTAGTTTTTACTCTGTTTAAGTACTCTACGAAGGATAACTAGAAGTTACGCGTTTAAAAGGAAAGCTTGGACATTGCGAGAATTAATCAGTAATTAGTTTTGGATATGTTTGTTTAAAATGGGGTTGCCTATAAATGCAGATTACTTTCCAATGTATAAAAGGGATATTAAGATTGTGCTCAGTTTTCTGACTGAGTTCTGACTTGCACTGTAAAAAATATGTCCTATTTGCTGCCAGAAATTCTCTGTAATTTAAGAAAATACGCGTAATTTACGAAAGAATTACGTTTTCAGAACGTATTTTCTCAAATTCCAGATAATTTCTTATTTTTTACTATGTGGTTGTGATGTGGTTCTAAATTAGTTGTAATCTGAGCAGTCCAGTACGAGGACTTCAGATAGAGAGGTTTCAGTTCGTGATTGTTCTTGGAGTTAACCCGTTAACGCCCAAATTAATTTTGCAAAATATATTTTGATGAATGTTTCAATTTTAAATTAATATGGACAACTGAGAGTAAAATATATTAAAGTTAAGCAATTCTTCTGATAGTTTTAAATTCAAAGTCTATCCTTACTTGAGGACATTTATGTTCCAATGAAAAACTTCCAGATAAGGAGACTTCGAGATAATAGAATAATTTCCTATTACATGCTGTCAAAAACCTTGAAAATAATGTATTATAATATGTATTCATACTCAACTTAAGTTGGTATATCTGCGCAAAAAAGCAAATATATATGCGATGATTGAAAAATAAGAAAATAACAATTCAAATTATGAAATAATAATTAATAGCAGGCGCATAAATCTTTGAGAGATCATTTATAGTGATGCTATAAATTATCACTAAAAAGCAGAAATCATTCCAAGAAACCGTAAAAAAATATATGCCTTCTATTTTATTAGATGTCCTCAAATGAGGACACTGGGTGTTAATGGGTTAATGTACATGAAGTAGTATAACGAGCATAACCAAGTTTAACGCCTGCTACATCGTTTTCAAATTAGAGGCAATATTAATTCAATTATTGTTTTGTAGGTAAGTGAAATTTCTGACCACTGACTTTTATTAAGCTGCTAGAGATTGAAATCATTTATTGTTTCTATTTAAGTAAAAAATATAGGATATTTATATATTACGAGTTGTCTAGGGAAGTAGTCACATTTATCTTCTCAATTAAGAGTTTGAATTAAAGTGTTTCTGTCAAGTTTTAAAAATGTGTCCTGGCTTTATTGACTGATCATACAGAAGGTATGGAGAGGTATGAGGAAGGCGCACAAGACGTAGCCTCACGTTGGCGCCTATCCTTACAAGCTTTATCTCAGCATCTACTGACGAAAATTGCACTAAATTACGCATATAAAATGTTAATTGTGAGAAACTACGTTCATCAAACTTTTGCAGGTGGTGCTGTTATAAAGAATGATATGGATGAAGTATTTGTGTTGGCATCAGCATAGTAGTTCTTATTTATTTATTTTTTCACAGAGTAATATTTTAATTTTTATAAGAAGTAAAAATAAATAAATAAATAAAAATAAAGTTTTGATCGCGTTAAAAAAAAAAAAAAAAAAAAACATGATTAAAACCCTCATCATTTAAAAGCAATCTTCATTAAATGAAATGAAATTGTATTTTTTTTTACAAATAACTTCAGTTTTGCCGATTTAAAAAGTTTCTTCAAAATTTAAAAATAAGTATTTATCTTCCGTTCTAAATCAACATAATAAAAATGAATGTATTAAAGAAATAAAAATAAGAAATAACCGTTCAAAAATATTTAACTCAGCAAAATATAGATAACTTCTTCAACTTTTCTTTTCAACTATTATTACATTTTTAATCTAAACTCTTTTTCTTTTTCTTTTTTTTTTTCCTTAAATGCTCTTACATATCATAAAAAAAGTCAACAAAAATAGGACTGGGCAGCCATCAAACCGATATTTCACTTTATAGAATTTTCCTTCGACACTGCGTGGGTGTGTTTCACGCTCGACGTTTTTTCTTTTTCTTCCAAATCGGTTTTTAACTTTTGTTTCATTTCTAATTTGCATTCTTGGCATATCTGCTTTCTTTTTTGTGACTTTGTCGCGGGAGGGAAATCATACTTTCTTGGAATGTTTTGCATTTCTTTTCGAAATGATATCAGAAGAACTTTGTGTTTTCGTAGATTGTTATGTCCATCAATAATGGTACATTTTTTTTTTTTTTTTTTTTGTAGGAGGGTACATTTTAGTTTTATTTGCGCGTTAATGAAATTTTAATTTTATTTATTCTTATTTCACATTATTTTATTTAGGTATTTAATTGAATCAGTGCTTAGCGAATTCTTATTTTTTACTTGTTCTGCAGTCCTATATGAGATGGTTTCAGTGTAAAATAACTACAATTTAAAAAAAAGTCTTCGCCTTTTTTTTCATTTTAAATCTTTTCTAAAGATTAAAATCTGATTATAAATGAAATGTAGTTGCTGAAATTAAAGGGACTCAAAAGCAAAAAACTTGAAAAAAATCCCCCCCCCCCCTTCTTTTTCATATTAAACTAGAGTTTTTTCTGAATTGATTGATACAAACCAAACAATTATCTGAACACCAAAAGTGGCTTATAAACATAAAAAAAAAAAAAAAAAAGTTCCAAAATGCTGAAAACTTTTATTATTTTAGTATATTTGATTAAGTAATAGTTTTTGACACATTTGACTGATTCTCTCAGCTTTTACTCACCATAAACTTTTGAAATTTTTTTAAGTTGCTCTTAAGAGGTGTAACTGATAACCTAAAGATTCTTTCAGGATGAAATTTCAGGACCAAACGTTGATCCCAAATTTACGTATTCCCCACCCCCCAGCTTTTCTTAAAAACTTAGGGGTTTTCCACTCATATAAAATGTTTCACAAATTTTGCCCCCTTTTTTCTGGGGGGGGGGGGGCTTTTGTGAGTGATTTAATAACTTGTACAGCATAATATTGTATTAATAATTGTAGTTTAAAAAATAATTACTCCCTATTAGCAAGTTTATCCACAATATTGTCAAAACTAGGGACTTTTTTTTTAATTCAATAATCACCAATAATTTTGAATAGTGACATTTAATATACATAATAATATACATAATAGAGATTTTCGAAGTGATTAGACAACCGTTACATATTGATTAAAAAAGTCCCTAAAATTGACAACACTGTTTATCCTTTCATATTAAAACTAACTATAATCTTAAAAAATAGCCCAAAATATATTTTTAAAGAGTAAGTAATTAAATAAACATTTAAAATGCATATATACTTTAGTTAAAAACTAGTCAGAACATATTTAAAATATTAAAAAGTTTTTAAGAAATCAAATAATAACAAACTCTTTTATCACAGGTGCAAAATTAGTTTTATAAATAATTTGATATGGCACTGACAAGACTTTCTCTCACCCGCAGCAGTTCAAATGTATAATAGCAATTTACAGATTATGAGCATATGAAAGGCCTACGAACAGCTTTATTTTATTTATGATTCCGTGTAAGGAAGCTACCATCCCCCTCAACCCCCTGTTATACAAATAGTAGCAGAGGGGGATGTACCTTGGGACACTTTTCACATTTTAATTTTTAACTTCTACAATTAAAGTTAGATTTATATTCTAAAGACGATATTTAAATTCTCCTCTATAATACTTTTTTTTTCTTTCTTTAAATTTTTAACAGCTTGAAAGTAAAAAATTATCAGCCATTTTAAGTAGGAAGTATAAACTGTCCCAAGGTTCAACACCATGCTGTACCTTGGGACATGCTTCAAGATTCATGCAATAGTCTTAGCCTAAACTAGTTTTATGCAAATAATAGAAAAAATATATACATATATAAGAGCATTTAATTAAAAAAAAAATACACTTGCAGATGCATCACACAAATAATAATAAATTCAAAAATTCAAACCTTATTCATAAAATAACCAAGTATTGATAAAATCCCTATTTTAACAATGTAAAGCCAACTATGAGATTTCTCGTTCAGACGTCACTGGGAGTTAAACACTCAGTGTCGGATAAAATATCATAATTTTCATATCCATAAATAAATTTGTTGCTTTTCCCTGTGTATTTAAAAAACCTCATTGTTATGTACTTCAGATAAAGTCTGTAACCAAGGGGTGTTTCTGGTAGGGAGTGGGTTCAAACATAGGAGTTAATATATTATTATTATTTTATATGCTTCTGTAAAAATAATAATAATAATTTTTCTGTATCTATTTTTTTAATATGTGTGTGGTTTCATCATATTCAATATTGTCATCATTTGTACTTGATAAAATTGGTTTATAAATATCAGATTCTGATCTGTTTATTTGTTGTACTGGTGGTCCCCCCCCCCCCTTCTGGATGCAGTAATTTTGTGCTCTGCAGTTTCAATTTCAATTTTACATAAGAATCTGTTGAAGCAAAATTTTGCTTTTGTTCTATTTCCATTGTTCTTTCGAGCTGAAGTAGAGTCCTGCGGGGGTCGAGTTTTACCTGACCCGAGCCCGACAGATGAATTTTAAATCAACCCGAAACCCGACCCGAACGCGCAACAGAGAATTTTTTGCGACCCGAACCCGACCCGAAACCCGAAAAATAAATCAACATTACTTATTCATCTAAAAATCATGCAAAACAAGGTAAAATGATATAACATGATATAAAATAAATTTTTATCGTCACACAGTTGGTAAATTATAAAAAAAACTAGTAGGTTGTGGTCACCACAAGACATTCTTCTACATTTTTCTGTCAAATTCACAAAGTGAGAATAATTTATTAAAACTATTATTAAAAAGTTTAACTTGATGAATGCAAATAATTTTCATCTTAGGGAAATCTAACACTAAACATCCAAAGAGAGACAGTTTTATCGTCTATAAATAACTTCTTAAATAATGCGTTTTTATAATGGTTATTTCACATATCATGGTTCATAGAGTTATATGGCATAGAAGTTGAGATATATCCATCCTGTTATCGATGAAATTTACAGTATAACTACGCCACCTATTGGCCGACAAGCATTCGAACTGAGTCAGCATAATGTCTCATAATCTCGCCTTCTTACATATTAAGTTTTGTTTGATGATACACAATAGAACATGAGATATAGCTTTCCTTGTAATTGTAGAAATCGCTGTGTAACAGCGCCACCTGTTGAGCGGTTTACACCAAAAGTTGACAGGCGCTAATATATATTAAATGGCACCTACATACAAATTTATATGAAATTATGTGCAGTAGTTCTTGAGATATAGCCTTTCCTTAAATTGCAGAAATCGCTGTGTAGCAGCGCTACCTGTTGGCTGAAAAGCATTCAAATTAAATCAGCATAATATCTCATATTGGTCTTCTCACATATCAAGTTTTGTTGGATTATACGCAACAGAACCTGAGATATAACCTTCCCTGAAACTGCAGAAATCGCTGTATAGCAGTGCCACCCGTCGAGCGGTTGACACCAAAAGATGATAGAATCTAATACTGTCTTCTATAGAAGAAATTAAAAAAAAAAAAAACTTGTAAACTGCGAAATCTTTTCAATTTCCAGAATGCAAATGCGAAGTTGTACTGCATTTGTATTTCTTTAATTTATATATTAGCAACAGTCGAGAGAGATTTAAAATACTTTTCTAATTTTCATACAATTTCTACAAAAGATACATATTAGTTCCGTTGAAGAAAAGAAAACAGATCCAGATCCAAATACGGATCTATTTTTCTGGCGGATATCCGCGGATACGAATAGGGAGCTCCGGTCTGCCCACCAGCGGCCGAGCGGTTCTGCACTCGAAGCTGGTAGATGGGAGGTGTCGTGTTCGATCCCAGGTCGCGCTCATCGACTTAGCCGTTCGGAGTTTTCCGTGGTTTCCTCCGAAACACGCGTAAATACGGGCTAGGACCCCTTATAAAGACTCAAACGGATGGCAATCCCCCTAGGCCTAGGACACATCTGGAGTCAATCAGCCTTAAATCCTCCAACCAACCAACCAACCGATACATGTCTAGTATGTGCAGAATGTTTAAATTAGTTACATAGTTGTAAACATGCCTATAAATTTATGTTTATAATTGTAAAAATATTTTGAAAGGTGTTCTCAAGTCGACCCGACTTGTTGAAAACCAAACCCGACCCGAACCCGAACCCGAACCCGACCCACAAGAAAAAAAATTCAGTCAACCCGAACCAAACTCCGCAAGAGAAAAAATTCTGTCAACCCGACCCGCGTGTCGGGTCGGGTTCGGGTAAAATCGGGTTACCCGACCCGATGCAGGATTCTAAGCTGAAGCTTTGGGAAAAGCTCAAATCATTATTAGTGATGTCACATCTTGAGAATATGAAGATGAACATGCTACACATACAGCTGTTAACGCATTTGTCGCGTGTTTGGGAATAAGGCCCATTAACTGCTTCGGAGTCACAGGCCTGAAGGGGAGTGCCTTCCGTGGAGGTCTTTCTAAGGGGGTCCTAGCCCGTATTTAAACTCATTTGTCGTATTTACTCTTGTAGATTCAGCAGTTTTACTTAACACTTGAGTTGAATCAATTGGTCTATCAGATATATATGAAGATATACTAAAAGGTTTTATAATATTAATTATTATATTAAATTATTATTATCAGAATGTCATATTAAAGCATACTAAAAGACATTTATACTAAAACAATACCCATATTGTTGAGAATATGTGTATGGCATGTGTTGTACTTTGTGACAGGTCCCAACGTTCAAAATGGTTTACTGTTTCAAGGTACAATCACCACATGGTTTAAATAAAATAATCAAAATGCAGTACCATTACTTTCTCATGACCAAAACATTTAAAAATCTTCTGTTCAATATCCATTTAAAACTGAGTAGAATAGTTTAAAAAATATTAGTTCGGAAATCAAAACTTGAATGAGAAAAATATTTACTTTTAAATAATTAAATTTTTTTCACTTACTAAGTCTTGTCGTCCTATGTTCAATGTTTCTAATGCTGTCTTTCACTGCGCTGTTATCTATTTGTTAGACTCAGTGTTAGAAATAATAATAATAATAATAATAATAATAATAATAATATGTTGCTAGTAGGCTTTTAGAAATTGCCAATGTCCCAAGGTACAACACGAGAATAAAAGGCTGTTAATAAATTTAAAATTTATTTTAATTTATTTAGACAACACTCTTTGAAACTTACCAGTCATCATCAAGTTGTTCAAGTAGCAACCTCATATGTGCTTCAAAATATAACCTTTGAATTTCTTACTAGTATTTAAATTACGGTGATAATAAACATACAAACAAATCAACTGCTAAAAATTTGACTTTCGTATTCAGGGGGACTCAAAACTGAAGGGTTATACAAAAAAATCTTAAAATTATATCTTAAAATTCCTTTGTCTGTCGCGTGCATGAGTATAAAAAATTAATTTCATTCCTGAGTAGTTTTTGCCAACATGGTAAAAAATAGTCAAGCATTTGTATCAAGTGTAAAAGATCTGTAAACGAATGATCAATGATTTGCATGCTATATTCTATACAAAATACGCTTTTATGCCTAGAAAATATACATGCTTTTTTGATTTTGTTTAGTGCAGTCCATAGATGCTAAACTGTAAATCCCAAAAATTTTGCCCATAGACTAAATGTGTAGGAAAAAGTTGTAAATTTTGTAGTTTGTTAAATATTGCAAGAAAACTAAACCAGACAGAAACAAAGGATTCCGTAAAAAAAAAAAAAAATACAAAAGTTACTTCTAGGAGAATATGTGGCGCCGTTTTTCTAAGTTTTTCTAAGTCTTTGTTGCAATTTATTATTTGAAACTGATGATTGTGCGTTATTTTTAAGTACAGTTTTTGTCCCAATTCCTTATTTTGGAATTTCAGACACCGCACTTGTTCTTACATTTCCATTCTTTAAAACTCTCTTAGCTGTTATACAGCGCCACATATTCTCCTAGTGATGAATTTTGGAATTATCTTTTTTTTTCTTGGACTTTTTCGTTCTCCGTCTTGTTTAATTTTCCTGCAAAATTTAGTGACGCCCTGTCGCAATTAGATTGCGTTACAGAACATTTTGAGCATTCAGTCATTTAATTATGGTTACCTTGTATTATATAAGGAAACGTTTAATGTTAATTTTAAAGTTTCCTATAGTTTTTTTTTCCAATTTCATATTAACATTAAGTGTATTTTTTAATAGATTTTTTAAAATTATTTTTACTCTCCCTTGTCACGTCAAAAATATTTTTAAATATCTCTGAAACCCCAATGTGTTTTTGTGATGCAGCACAAAACCGTAAATGTTTGGTAAATGAAAAACTTGTAGAGGCAGAAAAACACGACTTAAATGGATTTCTATTTTCTATATTGCTATTTAAAGGTTTTTTTTTTTGGTAAAGGCATATTGTTTTTTGACATATAAAGTGTTTTTCCCCCCATAAATGACGCTTTTAAATTTATACAATAGCTTAAAGTGTGTAGTTAAATGAATACTGATTTTCTTTCGTTTCTTTTTCTTTTTTTTTAACATTTTACCTTTTATCAAATCGCTTAAAAGAAACAATTTCTTTCAATAACAAATTGTTTGGTAAAAGAACATTTTCTTTAAGTAATTTACAAAAAAATGAAATGGATATCTGAAAATATTTTAAACCTGAGATTTTTCATGTCAAAGAAGAACCCACACAAGGAAAGGGGGTAGTGAAAGCTCATTGAATATCTATTTTTAATTACTAGCAGGCTTTGCCCGCTTCGCTGGTCGCTATATTTAAATGAATAGCAATATAAAAAATCACTATTTTACCTTCATAAAAAAAAAAAAAAAAAATCCATTGAAATTCAAGTTTAAAAACTTGCTTTGGATCCCTGATGCTTTCGGCAGTGCCTTCTTCACCCACAATATCTGGGATCCGTGTCCTTATTGCCTGAGACAGCCAACGCCTTTCCCACTGGACTTTTAATTTGGATGTTTCTCGGACGACTGTTTCGAAACGGAAAACATAAAAAAAAAAAAAAAAAAAAAAATCTTCACCCACAATATCTGGGATCCGTGTCCTTATTGTCTGAGACAGTCAACGCCTTTCCCACTGGACTTTTAATTTGGATGTTTCTCGGACGACTGTTTCGAAACGGAAAACATAAAAAAAAAAAAAAAAAAAAAAAAAAAAATCGATATTTAATTTTTACTTGATTTGCCTGTTTAAAGTTTCTTAAATCAAAAAAGTTTTTGTAAAAAAAAAAAAAAAAACTTTTTCGATACTGTCCGTTTTGAAACTAATTATTATTAATTTTCCTTTCATTTTTTTTTTTCTTTCTAAGAAAAGAAAGAAAAAAAAAAACGGTTTTGATGAAATTCTGGCAAAATTTGAATTTAGTTTGGTATGGAGGACTTTTATTTATTTATTTTTTTTTTTTTTAAATTATAACATCGCTTTCAAATTATTCAATTATCATTTCGATAAATGTAAAACTATCGTAAAAATCCGCAGATTGAGACTAACAGTCCCCCGTCCTAATAAATGATACTACAACGACATTATCGCTTATTGGTAAATAGGATATATCGTACAATATAATGTTGTGTATGTTTTAGTAATGCTAATTAAAATGTTAAGAATAGCATTTATCAATTCCAATGCATATTTAAAATCTGTAAATGCGTGACGTCATGTTCTGTTAAGGAAAGCAAACTATCTCCGCTAGCGATCTACGTAACTATACTTTGAATAAAAACACTTTAAGGGCAGTAAAGATATTTAAAATGAGCATTAAAATATTAGTTGAATGATAATTATTAATCTCAAATACAAGTAAAAAAAGCTGAAAAAATCATTTGTAAATAATATATCATCAGAAATTACTATAGAACACAAGAACGAGTATTTAAGACTGAGTAAAAACTGTAAGGCCAGCATAGAAAATAACATAAAAGAAAAAATAGAAAGCTTTGAAAGCTTCTGTAAATGCTATTTATTTGAGTTATTTTAAATATATTTTCTTAAATATTCTTAATATAATATTAAAATTATAATATATATGATATAGTAATTGTAATGAAATATAATAATAGGGGAAAGTAGCCTAAAATGATCCTAGCAAGCAAAACGATCCACATATGTTTTCTTTGAGACAGGAAGCGCTATATACATGATATAGCAAATAAACTAGAAGAAGCGAGAAGAAGTCAAGAAGAAGCGATGGCGGTATTCAAGCGATTGCTGTGTTACGCGTCTGAATAGAATTCTTTGAAAAAGTATAGGTTTTATAGAACCTGTTATAATTTAAGCATTAATTTTCCTATTTATTTAGATACACAGTATTTCATGTACACAAATATGACTTGGTTTACTTAACCTGTTAGCGCCTAGTGTCCTCATTTGAGGACAACTAATAAAATGGCACGTATTTTTTGTGGTTCCTTGGAATGATTTCTGCTTTTTAGTGACAGTTAATAGCGTCACTCTAAATGATCTCTGAAAGTTTTATGTGCCTATTAATAATTATTATTTCATAATTTGGACAGTCGTTTTATGATTTTTCATTCGTTGCATCTATATTTGCTTTTCGCGCAGGTATACTAACTTAAATCAAGTTGAATAATAATATATATTATAATACTTTACTTCCGAGATCTTTGTCAACATATAATTGGAAATTAATCTGTTATCTCAAAGTTTTTCTATCTCGAAGTTTTCTCGCTAGAACACTAAACGTCAATAAATCAGGATAGGCTTTAAATTTAAGACTATCAGAAGAATTGATTAAATTAATATATTTTACTGTTAGTTGTCTATATCAAATTAGAAGTGAAATAACCAGCTCTAATAATATTTTGCAAAATTAATTCGAGCGTTAACGGGTTAATAAAATATGCTTTTAGATGTATATTACACTTGCTAATTAATTTTTTATATTTCTCGACGTCATCCAGTAATATGACCTAAAATTGATGACCATGTTCTTGGGTAAAATGATCCATTATGTGAATAGTTTTGGATCCATTATGTGGATCGTTATGAATCCATTATTGGGATCAGATGTGGCAGAAAGAGGCATTATTTAATTTCTTTCTGACTTTTGGGGGTCTGTTAGTATATCTATTATTTTTTAATCATAATTTTCAAATATTCCATTTTCTTGTTTTCTTTTCTTTTTTAAAGTTATTTGAGACTTATTTATTTATTTATTTATTTATTTTAATTTCGTAAAATAAATTATGTATGCAGTTTGATTGTAAAACTTATTTTATTTTATTACGCATTGTCATAATTACTTTTATAGCCTTTATTTTGCAGATATAAAGCAATTTACATATATTTTTAAATGAAGTATCATTTTGCCTTTTAGTGAGGATAAAATTATCCTTTGGACCCTTTTTCAAAAATCTATTTTTTTCATTACCCAGTTTAAGTTTAAAATATTATTAAAGTACATTTATAATACAAAATATAGTCTAAAACACGCTGGCAAAAGGCCAAAGTTTTATTTAAACATTTATGTTGTTTTACACAAGTTTTTCCCTTAAGGGGATCTTAAATTAAATACATTTTATGGATGAAACTACATTTTGATAACGAATTATGCAAAAGAAGTTTTGTTAACGGTTGATTATGTGTAGTTAAAAAATATTTAGTAAAATTGGTCTTATTACATCAAATGTAACACACAAAACCGTAAATGTTTGGTAAATGAAAAACTTGCAGGGACAGAAAACACGACTTAAATAGATTTGTATTAACTCAATTTCTATTATTATTTTTTTTTTAACACTTTAGTAACACCACCGTTAGTAATACCATCATACTACCCGTTTCAAAGATACCGATTTTCGGCCCCTCTTGTCATTTTTCATCAAAATTTAGCAAACTCATCTGTTCATCGAAACCAACAATTACATGCGAAAGGACATATGAAAAGAGTTAATATAGTGAGTTTGAAGAAAATTCGGGAAGCCTTTTTCTTTTCCTTTTTTTGTTTTTCTTTTATTGAGAAACCCACTTGCAAAGCTTAATATTTATCTCCTTATTCAAGACTCTTATTAATTTTCTTGAAGTTTTCAACTAATATATACAAAAGTGCATCTAAGAGAGATTTTCTGCAGTAACTTTGAAGGAAATCGTTGAAGCCTTTTTTAAGATACTCCATATCCCCCCCCCCCTTTTTTTTTTCTTTAAATTTTCGCCAAAAGTTATACCAGACCTATCTTAATTATGAAGTTTTGTCGTTCTGTCTTTTTTCTTTTTGTAGATATGATCGTTAGATAAAATCTTTTTGTAAAAAAATAGAACCGACTCCAAAAAGGAACTACTATTCAAACAACTAAAAATGAAAGAAAATTGGTAGAAAATGGAACTGTAAATTGCGCCTAAAAGTAAAAATTGCGCCCCTAGCTACGCTACAACGTGAGCAATGTAGCTGAAGTATGCATAGTGTAAGAAATTGCGAACAAAAAAATGCACGTTTTTAGCATTGTATTTTTAGCATCAGTGTCTAAACTATCTTTTCGTACTAAATCGATGATGCTCTGCAATTTTATAATTCACTTTTTCCCCCTGTCTTGAACCGTTTCCGAGATAGGAACGCTAGCATGAATGTCTAAACTATCTTTTTCTACTATCGATGATACTCTTCAACTTTCTAATTCACTTTTTTCTTTAGCACCGTTTTCGAGATAAGAACACTAACTCCGCTATTTTCCACCAGGTGGCGCTGCAAGCGGTTTAACCTTGTACAGCATGGCCACTTTGCTATACTTACATACCATTTTTATCACTATAGCTGCAGCCGTTTAGCAGTTAAAAGAGTTGGGACTGATTTTTTGGGGCACCCTGTATTTTCTTTAGATCGTAAAGATATTACAATGGGACCTATTGTAGACCAAGACCTTTTCAACAATACAAAAAGTATCAAAATCGGAGCATCCGTTCAGAAGTTATGAGCTAACAAACATAAAAAAAACATACGGTTTGAATTGAGAACCTTCCTTCTTTTTTTGAAGTCGGTTAAAAATCCTCTACACACATGTACACACCGACCACTTTCCGAAAACTACTTTTTTGGACT
The DNA here is from genome assembly GCA_963930645.1 of Salticus scenicus. Lineage (NCBI taxonomy): Eukaryota > Metazoa > Arthropoda > Arachnida > Araneae > Salticidae > Salticus > Salticus scenicus. Next base: position 293,847,937 of record OZ005655.1, on the reverse strand, counting down.
TAGCCCATGCAGCGCAGAATGTTTCAGTTATGTTGCAAAAAGCTTACAATCTTTCAAAAACGTAACACATTTAAGTATTCTCTTTGATATCTTTCTGAAACATTCCTCCTTTTCGATTTTCTATCTGTTAAGTGATTGTAACGTTTCTGTTACGTATCTGATTTTTTGTTACGATAGCGGACATTTCTACGTTTTTGAAACTAATCGGAAAGCAAATCTGAACGTTTTTAAACGTTTCTGAAATGTTTATAATGTTTCAATGTTATATGATTGTTACGTTTCTGGAACATTTTGTACTGTTAGGGAGGAGACTTTAAAACATGTAAATCAAGTGAAAACACAATATTGAAAGGCTTGACTGAATACAATACTTTGATTATCGACGGTAGTCGGTTAATAGAAGTTTAAACGTATGAACAGTTTTCTATGTTGTTAAAGAAACCTTTATATCTTCATTATAAGTGCCACATAAGGTATAACATGTTCTTTACATCCTCTAAGAGAACCCATCAAATATTTCTTTAGGTATTCTGCAAAACGTTCGAATGTTTGCCGCGTCCATATAAAGCGTAATCTTGTGAAATTTCTGCTTGTAAAAAATCCCATTTTATGAATTTGAAATTTGTGAAGGGGTCTTGTTAACGAATTTAAATTTTGTATAAAGTCAGATAAACAACTAAAGTTTTTGCCTGTATCGAGCCGAGCAAAAACTTGAATTATTTCAATCGATAACTTATTTCACTGCTGTATTAGAGAAAATAATACTGCTCTGCATGAAAATTGCCCCCAACACCATTTTTGCAAATTCTTATGCAAAATGACGTCCTGAATCCGAATAGAAAGGTCATTTTGCCCTATCACCCACCGTTTTCTGCCCCACCCCCAATATTTTTACCGCTTTTCGGTAATTTTATAGCTATAAATTTGATTCATAGTGGAGAAAAGAAATATTTTAATTGTTAAATATCTTCTGAGGGCCTAAAGAGGTGAAAAATTCTATAACATGAACATTTGCAGCGAGGGGAAGATTTACGGGGCGGGGGGGGGGGATTTGCCACTGAAATTATAAGTTACATTTATTATATTTTATTAATCAATTATTATTATCACTTATTATACGTTATACATATATTTTTATTTTTAATAGTTAAAATAATTATTTTTCATTCTCCAAATCAACTTCATAGCCATAAAATGACTGAAGAGTGATAAAAATTGAAAGAGGAGGTGCCGTCCCGAGAAAACGGTGGGTGATGGGGCAAAATGGCGATAATATTGGGATTCAGGAGATCATTTTACATAAGAATAAGTAGGAATGCTATCAGGGCTCTTTTTTTTTTTTTTTTTTTTTTTTTTTTTGCAGCGTAGTGTAATTTAAAATGCCAGTTGTCTCCTAGTTTTTATATTTTGGCATTAAGTTAGATAATTATTATGAAGCAAAGCATGAGTTATAAGCTTAAGAACGAAACATCTCCCATCCACAAATACCAAAAAAGAAAGAAAGAAAGAAAAAATGTATATATTATTTTAGCCTACAAAAACATGAAAATATTCATGGTGCCTGCTTATTTTTATATTTTTACTATGGGAGTCATTTCCTTGTCCAAAGACTCTACTGCCACTTGATATTACCATGCCAGCGAGATATTATGAGCCTCATAATAGCTATGAACGACATTGTCGAGCGCCAGCTCTGTTATAGGCGTCCATTTAGGGCAATGAGATGCTTCCAAGAGAGAAATGGGGAACGGCTTACCATGATGCATTTTCGTTTCTTTAGATTTATCATCAAATGGGGTATAAAAGTCCTGGAAAAATGAAGTGTTCCGTCAAATTTAACGACAAGTATAACGATAACAAAAAGAAAACCATACGTCCGTTTTTATCAGAAATCCAGAGAGTTAATAACTAAGCTTTTGCCCATAATCTCTCTCTCTTTTATTTATTTATTTATTTATTTATTTATTTATTTATTTTTTTGTAATGCGTAAAAATACAATATCATTAGAGGAAACAAAATAACCAGTATATTTCCATAAGAAAGTGTGATTATCCATCCAAACTGAATATTCGTAGATTTGACTATTAGAGACTACATCAGCTGAACAGGGAAAAACTAACAAAACAACACTCATATCAATTCAATAATTTTAATTTTTCGTAATCGGATACATTATTTATTGTGAGAATTCCTTTGATATTTTGAAAGGCAACGTTTCAAAAGTTCCCCAGAATCCTATGTAACACCGTGAGATGCTAATACTAAAATTTTTCTTTGTATCATAGTACATTGTTTACTTGAGTACGAAGAGTTAATCTTGAAAATTTCACAAATTTCCTCCCTTTGCAGTTCATTATTTGGTAATTGGGTCAAATATCAACTGGCCTATTTTAAATACACGTAGCGTTATTTAGTGCATTTTATAATAACGTAAAAAAGGCATCTACGCTTACGTTAAATAATACATTATTATAACCACCTTCCTTTATTTTGCACACAAAACTTTGAAGTTGAAAATGGAAGAATGGATAAATTCATTCTAGTTGCAAACTCCTCTGTTATGAAGCAACAACACAATTTTTGTCTCACCGAAGTTTTTAAAGATATGTATATATATATATATAATATAATATAATATAATATAACATTCTTTTTGGTAACTCGTTTTAAATTGTAATTAAGATAAGCAGCAAGCCGGCAATAATAACAATAATTATTCATATTAGATTTTGACTGTAATCGCAAAACATGATACATCATTTAAAAAATGAAACTACAACTTTTTTAACTTCTATGTTGTGGCCACCACCAGACTTTCTTCTGTATAATTTTGCACAAATTTAGGCACCACAAATTATTTATTAAATTATTATCTATTAAGATTATTTTCCATGACGAATGCAGACGATTTTTATCTCACAGAAGTATATGCCGAAAGAAAGTCAATCTTGTGCAAACATCAGAAAAAAAAAGATTTATTTATTTATTTATTTATTATTATTATTATTATTATTATTATTGGTTTAAAAAAAAAAAATGATAACTTTGATCTAAATTATCACAGATCTATGGTTCAACCCTTCGTTTTAAAGGTATTGACGAGTTCTTTCCAAAGATACCTATATTGAAAATTTACTCTCCGGGAGGTACTTCCACCAGGGGGGAAGCGATGCTCTTACATGCACAAACTTTTTCTCTAGTTTACTACTACTCTTATTAATAATTCATATTAATTTTGCAATCACACGTTAAGAATAACTCTCATTATGTACATTTATACGAAATTTTGTCCGATACTGCCATGGTAAAAATTTAGAAAAATGAGATCACAGTGCTACCTGTCGAGCGATTGATCCCCAAGTGTAATCAGCACCAGTTTAGGTCAAGGGTCCAACTAAACACTTACAAGGAAACATTCAAAAGGTGTCATCTTCAAAAAATATTGGAAAAAAATATATGTGATTCTACTCTTCATAAAACACCAGAAAGTGAAAAAATTATTGGCTGAAATTAATTACAGCGACCAAAAAAAAATTATCAAAATTAAGCATATTTGGCGATTTCACACTGTTAGGCGATTGATTTTGAGTACTTGGCAGAGAAGCAAACACTGTTCTATTCATACACGGCAACCTCGGTGCTAGCAAACTTATCGCCTAACAGCGCTAAATCGCCAAAAATGCATAATTTTGATAATTTTTTGTGGTCTCTGTAATTCATTTAAGCCGATAAATTTTTCCGCTTTCTTGGTGTTTTGTGAAGAGTAGAATCACATATATTTTTTTCAATATTTTTTGAAGACGACACCTTTTGAATGTTCCCTTGTAAGTTTGGTTAAATTTCGTTCATTATTTCGTGAAATACAGTGTCTACAGTAAATTTGTGATACACATACAGACACACAGACAGATATTTTCTAAAAATAGTCAAATCGTGTTCAGGGCATATCAAAACGAGTAAATCTATCAGAAACTGGAGTTCAAAAATTTTCACAAATCCAATACTTTCTTCTTTTATATATATATATATATATATATATATATACTTTTAATTTTAAGCATTTTTATCCAATTATTATTTCTGTGGTCATTTAGTTATTTTCTCTGTCATTAAGTTTAATGGTCCTTTTTTTCATTACTATCATTCGTGTCGGCGTAAGTAATTTAAATTGTTTTTGTCTCTTATTGTTTCTTAATCTGTATCGCAACATTTTTGTGTCGGTCTTACCTATAAGTTAAAATCAGTTCTATTTTTGTTGTGTTGGTATTGTTTTGTTTCTATTAATTGCTAAATATTAAGGTTGAATTTTATTACGGTATCTATCATTTATATGCATATATATATATGTATAAGAAAGTAAAAAAAATGAAATTAAAATTGCATTCTTTATGCGATATAAAACATCATAACACTCTTTTACCTAGGAAAAAATATCAGTGTTAAAATCTATTCATGACCGGCTATCTCCTCACGAACCACTGAATGCCGAAAAACGCAGAAGGAACCAAAAGATATGAAATAACAGAAAAAATTAAGATCAATAATTTAAATAAAATTATTTCAATTACTTAAAAATATAAAAAACTTAAAAACTAAAAACGAATACAAAATAAGCTGTACAACATACTGCTAAAAAATATCAGTTTACAGCAGCGCCCATTGCTTGAAACGGTTGGATGTCAAAATACAACGATAGGTTAGAGAAATTCTGAAGTCCCAAATAATATGCAATCGTCCAATACGAGATTTTTAGTTGTATCAATGACTTTTATTTTTTATTCATTAAGTTATGCAAAAAAATCTGATGTGGGCACCACATGACTTCCTTATACACTTTTATAAATACTATACATAATGTTAAAAAACATTGACATTGGACCCAAAACAGTTAGCTAAAAATATTTAAAAAATGAATTATCACCGTGTTCTGAGCTTTTCTCAAAGTTAGTTAAAAACCGATACAAGATTTGTACTAGTAACGCTGACGAAAGCAGCAGGGACCCGAAAACATTGGTTAAAAGTATTAAAAAAATGCATTTTCACCGTGTTCTGAACTATTCTGAAAGTTTCAAATGTCTAACTAGTGGAAGTTAGTTAAATAAATTTTCTGTTGAACCATATAAACGCTGTCGAAGGCAGCAGTGACCTGAAACAATTGGCTAAAAATATTTAAAAAATGCATTGTCACCGTGTTCTGAGTTTTTCCGGAACTTTTAAATGTTTCGCTAGTCGGGAAGTTAGTTAAAAATCAATTGCAAGATTTGTACTGGTAACGCTGCCGAAGGCTGCAGGGACCCTAATCAGCTGGCTAAAAGTATTTAAAAAGTGCATTTTCACCGTGTTCTGATCTAGTCTGAAAGTTTCAAATGTCTAGCTAGTCGAGAAGTTAGTTAAATAAATTTTCTGTTGAATCACATAAACGCTGCTGAAGGCAGCAGGTATTAGAAACAGTTGGCTAAAAATATTTTAAAAAATGCATTGTCAACGTGTTCTGAACTTTTCTGAAAGTTTCAAATGTCTAGCTAGTCTGCAAGTCAGTTAAATTGCAAGATTTGTCCAAGCCGTTTTTGAGCTATTACCGTTTTTTGATACATTTTGGCCATTATGAACCTAATTTTCCTATATATCTCCAAAACGGAAAATCATACAAAGTCCAAAATGGAGGTGCACAACTAGATGTTATAACAAACCTGTACCAATTCGCAACTTTCTACTTCCAACCATTTTTGAGTTATGCGACATACACACACACACACAGACACACATACATACAGACGTCACGAAAAATCGTCTAAAGTCCCTTATATCTCTAAAACGAAAGCTCGTGTTAAGACGACACTTGCAGGTGTACAACTAGACATCATGACAGTCACACGTATAAATTGGCAACATTCAGCGATTATTCGTTTTCGAGCAATGTGAAATGCAAAATCCATTTCGCAAATCGGGATTACTATACTTCCTTATACTTTGTATAAGGAAGTAAAAAGAAAAAGGTATTCATTTATTTTATTTTTAAATTCATTTAAATGTAATAATCATCGAATTGGGCAAAGTTTCCCAATGTTTGAAATCAGAATGTAAAATACTGGTGAATAGTAGGGGGAAAAAAAAAATGTTTTTTACTTACATTTTTTTAACATCCATTAAAATTTAAAAATGTTTATAAATTCTGTTCATTTGTTTATTAATATGGGCACTATTTTTCAGTGAAATTTTTTTTTTAAGCCTTCAAACTAAAATATGTTTCCAATTAAAAAAAATCTGGAGTGACTCCACTCGACTTTCCGAACATTGAGTCATTAACAGTTTTGTAGATAAAGTAAAGAAAGAGTAGTTGTTAAACAAACAAAAGAGAGAAAACCATAATAGAGTGTTTGAGTATTTTTCTCCATCTATTACACGTTGTTTTATTTAACGCTACTGAACTTTGAGCCCATAGATCATAATGACAAAGAAATTTTCGTTGTGTCCCTGTAAAAACCTATAAATGTTAGATTCACCAAAATGCTTATAGTTAGTGCAACAGTGATTTATAATACTCATATAAATTTTCAGCTGAATTCAATAAGGCGTTTAGATGCTATCGTACTTTTATAAATTTAGTCCCATAGGCCATAATGATAAAGAATTTTTCTTTGTGTCCCTGTAAAAAAACTGTAAGTGCTAGATTCACCAAAATCTATACAGTTAGTTCAACTGTGATCTATAACATGTGTACAATTTTTTTGCTCGGATTAATAAGGCGTTTAGACACTATCACATTTTAAAAATTTGGCCCCATAGGCATAATGATAAAGAATTTTTCTTTGTGTCCCTGTAAAAAAACTACAAGTGCTAGATTCTCCAAAATCTATACAGATTGAGTATTTGTAATCTATAATATGTGTATAAAATTTTTGCTCAATTGAATGAGGCGTTTAGATGCTATCGCACTTTTAAGATTTTGCTCCCAATAGGCCATAATGATAAAGAATTTTTCTTTGTGTCCCTGTAAAAAAACTATAAGTGCTAGATTCACCAAAATCTATAGGGTTCGTACTATGGTGACTTACAATATGCGTACCAACTTTCAGGTTAATCGAACGAAGCGTTTAGACGCTAGCGTGTTCACCCACAGACATACACACATACACACATACACACACACACACACACATACATACATCATCGTAAAAATAGTGAAAACGGACTCAGGGGACCTCAAAACGTATAGAAACATCAAAATCTCGAATTCGGATTTTTGACATGATTACAATACTTTCCTCACTATAGTGTTCGGAAAGTAATATCATAAATAGCATCACTGGTATGTGTTGAGGGACTAACAAAAGAATTCGGGTACAGGACGGCTTATGAGAGTCTGCATTTTAAAGCAGATTTGACTACCTTTACATAGAATAAAACAACAAAATTAACGCGCATTATTTGGACACACAAAAGCACATTTCTCATGGAAAAAGATATCATTACAATGCATAATGACTGATGATTGGTTTGTAAAGATTGGTTTATTAGGCGTCATAAATGTTTTTAAATATATTACGTAAAATAAATGGAAATTGCTGGAAATTATTTGTTACATTTTCTATGATGTTACATGGTTTTGAAGAAAAAAAAAGTTATTTAGAGTTTTCTTTCTGTCTGAAATATTTATGTCATTAAAACAAGTTTGATATAATATACCTTTAAAAACACAGAAGGATATGTGATTTGTACGTTTTTATGATACCTGCCTTATAAGTTTCTGAACAAACAGATCACCTCCAGAGTATTTCCATTTCTATAGATTGAGTGTGATAAATTGGGCGTCCCTTTTATTCGGTGTTCGCCATAAAACAGACCTTTCTCGAATCCAGTCGAATCGCAAAACGAATTCTGCCTCCTTATCAGCATGCAACATCCCTTTCCCGATTATTCTCCAAAATGCAATGTTCGCGGCTTTCAGCTTTTGAGCGAGACCCATAAATTGTTAACTGTTCCGCTTTATGCCTGTATTTCAGAAATAATAAATCCGACGATGGATCTAGATTCAAAATGTTTTTCTCTATGGGAACTTTTTTTTTTATGAACAAAGAAGCATGTCTTTTCTGGAATTGAATTTATTTTTTTTTACTTTATATTCGTCACCTTCCTTTTTTTTTTTTTTTTTTTCAATTTATCTTTTAAAAACAATGTAGCTGTTAAAGTTAAATAAGTAAAGAGCAAAAGATTAAGGCAGTTGCGAACTAAAATCAAAATCTGTCTTCTATAATAGTTTCGCACCTTGGCTTTTTCTTTCTGCACACAATATAGGAAAGTGTTTCATAGTTTATGAGTGATGCATGATTTTCCTTTGTGCATGTGTGTGTCTGTGTATTGATTGTTACTCGGTATTACGATCATCTGGTATTTGTGATGAGAATAAAGGCAGCAATTACTAGTTATTATTTTTGAACACGGTTAAATATCAAAAGAGCAATTCGAATTACATTGCTTTACCTCTTACAAAGTAATAATATATATATATATATATATATATATATTCACAAACTGTATAAGTATTTGATGTTTAACGTACGTGAGCATGTGTTTCTGTGATTCTGGGGAATAAATGCTTACTTGTACTGTAAGACAAGCAATATTTTTAGTTTTGCTCGTCTAAAAAAAAAAAAAAGTACCTACAATTTTGGAAATGTTACGTGTACGAGGTGTGGCTATTAAATAACGAGACTATGGCTGTAAAACATTTTATTTTAAATTTATACATATTTAGTTATTATCACCTTCAATATACACCCCTCCTCTATCCCTACAACGCTTCATGCGAATTTTCCATTGTTCAAAACAGTGCTGGAAGTCTTGTCCTGTGAGATCCTACATGTGGCGTGCCGCTTTTCCTTTCACAGCTTTAACTGACTCAAATCTTGTTCCTTTTAATGCAGATTTAACTTTCTGGAACGGATAAAAGTCACATGGGGCCAGGTCAGGAGAATAAAGCGGATGGTCTAAAACTAGGATGTTGTATTTGGTTAGAAAAGTCTTGACAGACAATGGCGTGTGAACAGGCGCGTTATCTTGATGGAGAACCCATGACGTGTTCTTCCACAATTCGGGCCGTTTTTTCTTTACCCCTTCATGGAGTTGAGCAAGCACCTCAAGATAGTAATGTTGTTTAATAATTTGACATTCAGGAACCCAGTGGAGGTACACAATACCATGAATGTCGAAAAAAGGATCATCATCGCTTTGAATTTCGGTCATCATCTTCAAAGTCTTCTCAGTCATCTTGGAAACGGTTGAACCACTCATAAACTCGCACACGTGATAAACATTCATCGTCATAAACTTGTTTTAATAAAATATAAGTTTCACTAGCGATTTTACCAAGTTTCACATGAAATTTCACGACAATTCGTTGCTCTACTTTTACGTTTTCGGCAAAACGAAACAAACACCTCTTACACAAACGAAGGTTACGGCCAGACTGATTTCTCTACAAACACGGGGGGCGCTGCAATCGAAAGAGAAGGCTTTACGCTGCACAGCGGTTGGTCGTTCGGATTTGGCGCATATGTAGTTCGTCTGTAGCAGCAATAGTCTCGTTATTTAATAGCCACACCTCGTATACCCACAAAGTAAAAACCAAAAATGCAGGAAAACGAACAGAGATTTATTTTGTCAGTTTGAAAAGCTGCTGTATAATAGAAACAATTTTTTTTTCTGCACAAATTGATAACACTGCCTAGCAAAAAAAAAAAAAAAAAAAAGAAAGAAAATCGAGCCCAGTTACCATTATTGATGATTTTTATGTAAAATGACCTCCTGAATCTGATTATGATCCCCGTTTTGCCCAATCACCCACCTTTTTCTCGGGACATTACCCCCTCCACAATTTTTATTACTGTTCGGTAATTTTATGGGCATGAATTTCATTTGGGGAATAGAAAAGAATTATTTTAACACTTAAAGACATAAAAAATATAATGTTTAATAAGTAGTAATAATAATTTATTAAAAAAATATAATAAACGTAATACATAAATTTAGTGGCAACCTCCCCCCCCCCCCTAATTTTCCCCTTGCTGCAAATGTTCATGTTTTAGAAATTTCCAATTCTGTAGCCCCTCAAGATGATATTTAACAGTTTAAAAAATCCTTTTTCTCACTACAAATGAAATTTATAGCCATAAAATGACCTAAACGCATTAAAAATAGAACGGCTTCCCTAAAAAACGGTGGATGATAGGGCGAAATGGACATCCTATTCGGATTCAGGAGGTTATGTTACATAAGAATTTGCAAAAATGGTGTTGGGGGCAATTTTCATGCATAGCAGTGTAATTAAACGCTGAAAGTTTAGCATAAATGGCACCCTACAAACATGAATCGTTAACCCATCAATAGACATTTCATTCGCGGAACTGCCACGGAGTTAGTTGGAATAGTGTCAAATGGCCCAATGGCATTCATTTTTCCCCCTTCGTTGGCATTTTATTTGTTGAACAACTACAGTTGGTCCTCTATATAAAAAAAGAACGCTATTTCTCTAACAGTATTTGATGTGTTAAATTTGTATATAATGGCTCATTTCTAATTTTTGCATATAACTTTAAAAATATATATATTATAATTTTGTTACACGTACTAAAATAATGTCGAGAACGGAATCTTTTAGCGCGTTAGTATACAAGTACCAAGAAATACTAATATATAATTCCAATGCAAAATGCTGCATATGGGTTAACGGTTTTCCAACGCTTCGATCATCCATCCAACTATTAGCCATTTATAACCTATGGTCAACAAAACCAACGAGCAACCTATGAGCTTAAGGGCCCTCTTCACTCACCGCCGCCGGAAGCCGAAGCCAATGTTATTCTATGGGAAATTTTTCTTTACAAATAACTTATTAACTAATACATATTTTTAAATTCTGTTTTCACATTCAGAAAATTCACAGCTGTTAAATTGACGGACCTTTTTTAAAAAATTCTTTTTTTAATTTTTTATATTTTGTTTTGAAGCTGCAAAATACGAATTTTCAATATGTGAAATTTTTGCATTTTTCAATTTCAAAATAAAATATTAAAAATTTAAAAAATATATTTTTGAAAAAGGTCCTTCCATTTAACAGTTGAGAATTTTTTGAATGTGAAAACAGAATTAAAAAATATGCATTAGTTAATAAGTTATTTGTAAAGAAAATTTCCCCATAGAAGAACATTGGCTCGTGCTTCCGGCGACGGTAAGTGAAGAGGGCCGTTAACAAAAGTAATAATTTATTCAACAGTGGTCCATATAAATTTAATTTGTAAAAAGTTATATGAAAAAAAAAAGAAAAGAAATAATACGAAGGTTTATAACAGCTTCCTTTTTTTAATGAATAAAGCTACAGCTAAAATATATATTACTCTGCGTGAATCAAAAGTATTTCCAGGTGTTTATGTAGCTAAGCCAAGATTGTATTGGGTTGTTTGGAAAGTAATTTCGTTTTTCTCAGCAGAGGACTTAATTGTATTTTTTTCACACCATCTTCGCAATTAAGCTGCATTACCATTATATATTGGGACAGCTGATATAGCAAGGCTTGCTTGTGAAAAACTTCGTTTTATTCTGCTTAATAGGTTTTGATGGGTGCGCTATCAAATAAAGAAAATCGGAAGCGACATTTTCGGCATATTTTGTTTTTGCTATCAAAAAGGCGAAAATACTGTTCAAACAAGGAAAAAAGTATACGATGTGCATGCAGAAAATTTATTTAAAGAACGCCAGGGTCAAAACTGGTTTACCAAATTTTGTTCCGGTAATTTTTACGTTGAAGATGCATTACCTTCTGGAAAATCAGTTTATGCTAATGAAGACAAAATGAAGTATTGATTTATGAAAACTGCCAAATAACAACTCGTGAGATCGCTAAGAAACCGACCAAAGTGGAGAATATATATAATTCAATAAAATATTTGTACAATATAAGAAAATCGTCTTTCATTTTCAAAGGAAAAAACGAAATTATTTTCCGAACAACCCAATACATCAAAGATTGTAAATTGTTTCCCTGAAATAAGTCACATGCATCCTGTTCTATTAACACAATGTTACAAAAATTTCAGACAAAAATTGTATAGGAATGAAATTCATATTTGTCATGCAGCGGAATTATTATTATTATTATTTAGGGGAGAAGGCATATTTAATAACTAAAATGTTTTATTTAAAAGGCTTAGATATTTAGAGACATGAAGGCGATAATTCATTTTTTAACGGTTAAATATCAATAACCGAAGAATAAAGAATGTCTGGAATGAAACTGAGCTTGATCAAAGCTTTGAAATACAATTTTTATGTAAAATTTCAATATCGCACCAGTGATGGTGTTCGATGATACACAGTTTTGCTAGAATTGTTTTATCCTCTACAATGTTAGGATTAATAAAAGTCGAAACTTGGCATTTAGATAAAATTTATATTAAACATTTAGTCACCTCTTTTTTTTTTTTTTTTTTTTTTTTCCTTTACATTTCAGACTCGAAATTGAAAAATATTCTTTGATTCGTCTTGTACTTGGAGAGCAGGAGCAGATAACTTTTTCTCGCCATTTCTACGGCAGAAAAATCCGAACGAGGTTATTTACCAAGAAAAAAATAAATAAATTTTCAAACTTTTTTTTTTTTTTTTTTTTTTTTGTGAGTGTAAGGTTTTGAAGAAGCGAGTGAAGGGAGAAAAGAGTGGGGAAAATAATGCTTTATTTCTTGAATTCTTGGAATGCAGAATTTCAAATGTCAGAAAGGAAAAACGTTACTTATACAATATATATACAGAAATGGAATTTGTCAGTTCTTGTGTTTTTTAATTGATTTTTAAATGAATATAATAAGAAAAAAAAAATCTATTTATTTATTATTTAACTCGGGAGGATGCGCTGGAATATTTTAATACCCAATGATATTTTACCCTCTACTTTAAAATATCTAAAAAGTTGTTAAGGTTTCCACCTTTCGATTTTTTCTCCTGTGATTTTTTAATAACATTCTAAGATTTTTTTTTTTTTATCTGTTTGTTTGGCGCAGCATGTCCTACTTTGGACCTTGCGCCAGAAAAAGGCATTCAACCAACCAACCAACCACCTTTCGGTAGATGATTTTCTTCTTCAGTTTCAATAATCTGAGAATGTTTGTGAATTTCTTTTTTCATAATGCACCTTAGAATAAAACGAGTTTGAAAAAGGATGGGGGTAAAAAAAAAAGTGTGTCCTGGCGGGTAAAATCATAAATTATGATGAACAATAAAATCTGTTTCGTTAGAAACAAACTCTTTGCTTGCGGATTGGATGCGGATCGAATTTACAATATTTTTTTACTCTGCCCGAAAAATATTTTTTCTGGAAATATTTTTTTTATGCTTTTGTTTATGAATCTAATCTTTTGATTGCAGAAATTATATGACATTCTTTTCCAATTTAGTAATTTAAAGCAGGTCGACTCATAACAAAAGTTTGATTACAATTCCTTTAATGTTAATACTTAACGTTTAAAACTTTATATGCGAAAATTATTTATCTTCCTGCATATGTTTGATTTCTTATTTCACTTTTAGCTATATACTGTCAAAATATGTGGCACAGTGGATTTTTTTTAAAGCTTGAATATGTTTAAAATTTTGTTATATTTTACACTGTAGTTTTGTTTATAATTAGACGAGTGAATCTTTTTATAATCACAATTATATATTAGTAACTCGGAAAGAACTATTTGTATAAATATTGTATAGTCGTGATAAATACAGTGATAATAAAAATTATTACGTTAGTTATAATAATCAATTACGTTACCTACAATAATATTCAGGAAAAAGTACTTTATTAAAGGAATATATATATATATCCTACTTTTAATTGAAAAGAAAATTTGTCTTAGATCTGTACCCATTTTTTGGCAAGAATGTGAGTATCTATGCAAACATTTGTATTCTGCCTATCTAGACATGATTCCAAGGGTCGTAGTCTTTTTTTTTTTTTTTCAGGACTTTTTCAGAAATGAGAAATTTATGCCACTTTTGCTACCACCACATTTATACAATAATTTCTATTCTATTCCATTAAGACATATTTCTTTAAAAGTTCAATAAAAATATCTGTAAGCAGTGGCGGCTCGTCATTAAGGGCCAGCGGGCACGGCCCCACTTAACTTTTATTTTTTCGATTAATTATTACTATTATTATTATTATTATTATTATTTTGTTCATTATTTCATTCTTTTTCTTTACTGCTCAAACATATATATATGCAAACTAACATCTTGCATCCATTTTTTTCTTAATATGCTTCTCATTATCATTTATTTGTCAATATGCTTTTTTCAAGAGTCATAAATCACTTGACGCGAATTTACGTCGTTTCAACTTCTATAGCTAGTTACCGCTGACTTCGATATTCCCCGGCAATCAGTTTTAGAAAAGACAAAAGTATGCCGGTCGCGAAAGTGTTAATGATTCACCCACCAAATGTTGAAAAAAAAAAATAATAATAATAATAATAATAAATACAGCCTTGGACAGACAGCTGCTTCGTTATCTAAGGGTAGGGCCGCATCATTACCGGCCCATCTTGGCGTATTCATTTATACAATAGTTATTCTATCAGATCAGCAGGTTAACACATTTGGCGACGAACTCTTTCATCAGCATTAGCAAGCTGTAATTTATCGTCTGTAGGGCACCGACAGAGTGGCCCTTTGAGACAAAACTATAGGGAAAAAAACCGTCTATTTTAAAGAATGTTAACCATACAATTCCTTGATAAAATTTGGCGACTTTTGCATTGCTTTTATTTGTATGATTTTTCGGTGCATTTTTTTAAAACTTACATATGATAGTTTTAAATTTTAGCGTTTAAAAATGAATTCTGTTGATAGTTAAAAATATATTTTTTAGATTAGCGTTTGAGATATAAAAGCTTTTAATTAAGAATTTAAAACCTCTCTAACTGCGGTATTTTTAATTTAAATGAAAAAATGGAAAGAAAATGTGCAACTGCGATATTTTTTTTCAGATTGGTATACTAAAACTTTTATGCAAACAAATTGTAAAATTTTAAAATAGTGGATTTCCATGGATATATAGATTAACTATCTACATAAAAATGTAGGTTTTTTTTTACTGGATTTCTTAAAAATACGGTTTGATAAAGCAGTTTTATTATGACTATTATTTAAAGACAATAGACCGTCTTTCTTTTTTTTTTTTTTTTTTTTTTTAGGACTGAGGGCCTATTAGTCACAATCTGGGATTTTTGCGTTGTCGTTTTCGATAGTTGGACATTTGTCGAAATCATTTTTCGATAGTTGGACATTTATCGAAATCTAAAATTTATCGAAAATATAACTGAATAATTTGAAAGCGATGTTATAATTGGGAAGAAAAAAAACTAATAGTCCTCCGTCCTAAACTAAATTCTGCTTTTGCCAGAATTTCATCAAAATCTTTTATTATTATTATTATTATTATTATTGAAAGAAAAAGAAAAGAAAATTAATAATAATCAGTATCGTTACAAGCGATATTGAAAAAGTTTTTTTAATAATTTTGAATTAGGAAATGAAAAGTGCGCGTGAAAAAATATGAAATAAAAATAAGTAAAAAAATGAATTTAATGATTTAATGTTTTTGTTTTTCGGGGGCTGCTCATGCATATAAAAAATGCGTATTAAAACGAGTCGAAGAAGGAAGCGAAATAAGTATTGAGTTATATTACGATAAATACGATATATAATATGATACGATATATTAGACCTATCGTCCATGGTTAGTAGGCATTTTCGTTGAAAGAAATAGTTTGTTCGTTCGGTGCAACTTGCACATTAGTCCCGTGAGGTACAACTTTCACTTTAGTCCCATGAGGTACAATTTGCACATTAGTCCCCTTTAATTTCCTTTTATTATTATTATTATTATTATTATTATATCCTTTAGAAAAAAAAATCTATTTTTGTTTTTTATTTTATTTAAGAATCAGTCTTAAATTCTCAAAAAACATTATGCATAAAACCATCATAAAATTGTGTCAAAAAGTAGGAATTTTATAATCGTAAAACCTTTTGAGCGGGGCTCTTCCGAAATCCTATGGTGAAGAGTGACAGATGCTATCACAGGCCCCTTTCAAAAGATTAAAAAGTTTTTAAATAACATTTTTCAATGTTCGAAATTTAAGTTAAATTTTCTCTAAATGCACATTTTTTATAATTTTACGCATGAAAATTCGAAACTCATAAGGATAAAAATATTTAATTTTAAATAGATTTTTTCTAGCTAATTTTCTCTAAATTGAATCAAAAGTTAAGAAATTTAATTTAAATTATTTAAAATTAAGCTCTTAAAGTGAAAAACATGGTAGTTTTTTAATATGTATTCATATTAGAACATTGTTCATAACTTTCCAAATTTCAATATAACTTGTTATAAATTTATTAAATTTTATTTTATTTGTTTTTTAAGATAATAAATATGAATATAACATTTGAAATGTTTATTATTAAATGACTTAGGGATATAATTCGCGCAAGCTAAAAAATATTACATGTAGAGTGAGAAAAAAATTGAGTTCAAATTTTAATGGCGTGTAGTGTTAGTGTTAAGGCCAGTTGACTAAAAGTAGGTTCTAGATCTGGGTGGTGTACTCTCCCTAGGAAGTCTTTCTATGTGATGATACCTAGTTCGTATTTATACGAGTTTCGGAGAAAACCATGGAAAATTGCAAACGCATATATCAGCTAAAGCGACCTGGAATAGAACTCGGCAATTCCTATCTACCATCCTCCAGATATTTAAAATTTGATACTCCACTGATCAGAAAACTGCAGAATTTTGTAAATGAAGTCGTAAAACATTAATTTCTCAGATAAATTTACGCAGTTTTTTCCATATTGTTAAATTTAAGATTTGCCATAAAAAAAAATTTTTTTCCAAAAAACTTACGCTTTATATACCTCCTTAATAATGTATGTATTTACATGTGAACAATGAATATTATTATTGTTAAGTTATACACCATACGATGGGTCGGGCCCCACTTAGGAAAATTTGCACGAGCCGCCACTGTCTGTAAGAATGAATAAAAGTCATGGCAAGACAGGTGGAAATTTCTCAACCCTAAAAATGTCCTGAAAAAAAAGGCGGAGACTACGACCCCTGTGATTCCTGACGGAAAATGATGCTTTTTTGGGATAAAATTTTCCTCGGGTAAAAACGCTTTCCACCTTCTTTTCAAATGCTTTGCACACGTCGATGTCGACTGAATAAAAATATTCCGATATGGCAGTCACCCTGCTTTCCAAAAATATGGATATTTATTGTTTAACCCTTCCAGTCACAGTGTTCCCGCTGATAGAACACCTAATTTTAATTCTCAAAGGCAAAAACTCATCCCGGAAATTTTTTAGCAAAAATTTACATTTATAACATAGCAGAAAAGGCCCATTTTTTAACGTGAAAATTTAAAATTTCTTCTATTTCAATTATGTTCGTAAATTCCGGTGGCAGTGTAATTTAAACGATCCGTATTACCTTGCACCGCAAAGGGTTAAAATACTCCGGAATAAATTGAAATGTTGGGATCTATGCAACTTTTACGTGTTTTTGTTGTCGATAATGTTTAATTATAAAGTGATTTATTTATTAAATTAAATATTATTTGAATTTAATAAGATTTACTTGCAGATGTTTCAAACCGAAAATTTCTCGAAAAGGAACAATGCTAATTTTTTATTTTTTAAATATTTATGATCAGCTGTGCGTCTAAAAGCCATTTTTAAAATTAGTTTAGTAATTTTTAAAATAAATTAAGTAGTGAACGTTAAAGGGTTAAGGTGTATGATAAGGGATATTTCAACATACCCAAAGTATACAGAAAAAAAGCGGGAAAAAACAGTTTTATTCGATCATACATTACTATGTGTAGCCGTATAGTATGGGGTTTGTGTGAATATTAACTACATTATTATTTCAGGTTTATCATTTAAAATTATTATTAAATTTACAAATTTATATAAAATTGTTCAGAGAATTTTCGCTCAGACGATCCTTCTTTAAAACTTATTCAACTAATTTTAAGTAGTCCTGTATAATGATTATGAACTGTCTCTACATCACAGAATGTGCTTTAATTTAGAACAGCTTGAAAAATGCATAATTTAAAATGCATTTTATACAAATTCATACTATTTCATTTCTCTTATTCGTTAGAATTATTTTGTGAGCCCTTGTTAGAAAAAGGTAAATGTCCTTCATATCATATTCTATATTACATATACTTCTGCGCATATAAAAATATATATATAGGGGAGGACGGAGCACAGTTGACCTAGGGGCACAGTGGACCACTCTTATTTAAATCTATTAATATTCAGCACTTTTATTTCATATGGATACTCATATATGACAGCCTAGTACTAGTTCTATACAGCTAAAAGAACCACATGGGAAATAATATTGTAACCATTTTGAGAAGTTTTTATGTTTTATGCTGCCCAAAGTAATTTTTCCGCTTTGAAGTTTTTAAAATTTTATAAAGATTGAACTAGTGACTACAAATACCATATGGCTGTTAAAGGAAGGAAAGATATTGCTGTTTTTAAATTCCTGAAAATTATTAGCATATTATATTATTATCTGTATATTATTTTATTATTATTATTTGTTTTACTCTGGCACGAGGCACAGTGGACCGACTCTATATGGGGCACGGTGGACCACATTCCAATCTGCCTAAAAGTACAAATTAGATTTAATACTTATATTTGCTTTAGTTAAATTTATAGATACAGATCTAATGTAAAGTATTAATATCTCAAAGTAATAAATATATTAATGTTATAATAAAATAAATAAAAAGAATAAATTTCTGAAAAGAACAAATATTTGAATAGTAATATAATTATTATTAATATCTAAATTAAATAACTATTTGAATTATATAACATTAATAAAAGAAAAAAAAAATATCTAATTTAATATATAGTAGGAACTTTTTATTATTGTTGTTGTTTTTAGAGATCACATGTGAAAAATAAAAGAAGTAGCTTAATACATTTTAGTTAAATTTATCCTACAAATATAATGTAAATTAATTATATCTCAAAATAATTTAAAAAAATATTAAATATTTGAATAGTAGCATAATATTTATTAATATCTGAATTAAATTTTTTTCTTGATTTATATAATATTAATAAGAGAATAAAAATCAATTATCTATTTTAACTTAATAAATTTTCTTATTGAGATTTGATTTCTTATTTGTTTATTTTAATTTTGTTTATTCTATTTCATGAAAATGCTTGAATTATGTTCTTTAGGCTAGAATAGTTAAAAAAAAAAACTAATTTCAGAGAGAAAAAAAAAGTAATTTATATTAATTTAATATAAACAAAAGAGGCTGGTCCACTGTACTCCGGTCATGGGGTCATTGGTCCACTTTGTGAGCGCTCACAAATTATTTTCTCATTCATAATGTATTGGAAATATTGTTATAAAAAATTAAGACGTGTTAAAAAGGGTTTAGAGATTGTTTGCTTTTTTTTTTTTTTTTTTTCAAATATATTGAAAAACAAAATATTAAGAGTGTAAAAGTGGTCCACTGTGCCCCGGTCTCCCCTTTATATTGATTTCATTTTGTTTAAAAAAAGTTAAATCTAAAAAAATTGAATGAACTAACAAGACATTTCGCTTACAAAGGTAATGTATTTGAATTCTTTTCTTTGTTCCTGTGCCACACCATTGGCCGAGAAATTCTGTTTTCTGAGCTGATAGACGGGGAATGTCGTCACGCTCAGTGGTCTAGCCGTTTAGAGTTTTCTGTGGTTTTCTCCAAAACGAGAGTAATACTGTCTAGAACCCATTAGAAAGACACTCCCCATGGAAGGAATTCCACCCAGGCCTAGCTTTCTCTAGTAAAAAATTGATTTTAAGCGGTATACTCCACTGCAATACACATTGTTCGTTTCGTACACGAACCGCAATAAAAAGCACCAAGTAACACATTTATTTCGTACAAGTTTGGATGTACTGCTAATACAGTAACCGCCGCTTAATAAATTCACTGGTTAATAAAATCAGCTATTTTATCTGATCAAATTACCAGGACCGGAATCAAATCAATGCAAACTGATTTTAAAACCACCGCTTAATAAAGTCAGCATCATCGGTTAATAAACTCAAAAAAATCCCTTCAGCAGCAAAAATATCATTTATGCATGTTAAATAAACTGTTATTTACACTGTTATTTTTTTTATTTTTCAAAATAATAATAATAATAAAATAAATAAATAAAATACAGCAATACTTTTTCTATTATCTCTCTTAGTCGAAAAATTTTACATTTACAACATTAAATTTTACACTTACAGCAATTAAACACAATCTCACTTGTCTTAGTATAACCATTTCAAGGGCGTATAACAATTTCAATATTCTTCAAAACGCGGTAATAAGTTACAAATTTCATTTGATTCCCCCAAGGGATTTTTTTTTCTTAAATTATTAAAAGACAATTTCTAGTTCTTATTCTGAGATAACTAAGAAGTGAGAAGTTTAAACGGAAAGATTTTAAATTTAAAAGAAAATCGCGAACTTTTGGCAAAGTAATGATGATTTTCTTCAAAGAAAAGCGCATCGGAAGTTGGGATAATGTGTTTAATTCAATTATTTTGAAGGAACAATTAAATAATTATCTGTTAAAATTTAATTAATATTGTTTATTAATTCCATTGTTTGATACTTTTTGAAATTTCTTACCAAAATTCAGGGAAGTAATAACTTTTCGTTGAATGCAAGAACGTTCGCTGGATATAAAAATCCGCCGCTTAATAAAATCATTTTGGCTCAGAACGAGTGTAATTTTAATAAGCGGCGGTCGCTGTATTTGTTTTAAGTTATACTGATAAAAAAAGACTCACTCACTCTGATAAGAAGGCATACACATAGACGTTAAATTGCCTTGTTTTTCGATTTCAGAGACTTTCAAACGTGTAAAAACTCACTTTCGAAAATTCGACTTAAGATCAAATGTTTTTTTACCATATGCGTAAGAGTTAAAAAATAGAAAAAAAAAAGCTTAAAAAACTGTCAGTTAGGGCTTTAGGAAATAGTTATTTATTTTGCAGGAAGTTTTTGTTGTTTCTGTCTAGCAATGACCGGTTGGTTAAACTCGATTCCAACTGGAACAGCAAAAGTCAGCAGTTGTTAACTTAAAAGGTTTGTATATTTAGGGTTTGCCATTGAACTTGTTATTTCGTAAATCATCAATATTGTTCATCTTTCGATGATAAAGATATTCAGAGCCAAGAAACACCCAATTATAATTAAAAGTTATTTTACTATTATTTTTTTTTCCCTTTGAGACACTTAAAAAAAAAAAAAAAAATCTCAAAAGAGGAATAAAGAATAATCACGCTTCTACACTTTTTTTCTAACCATTCGTATGAAAAACGAGTGAACTAAATTTATTGGCTACCGTATCCGACATGGTGATAATTTACACTTGAATTCCAAGCATTCTTTGTCAAATTTCAATTGGAAAGCTTTGTGCTTTGTGTGAATGAAAAGTTTGTTTGAAGAGTTTTCTTAATGAAAATATATATATATATTCCTAAAAAAAAACGAACAATAAATGATTTGGAAAGAAAAAGAAATTTAAAATGAACTCTTTTGTTCAGGGCCAATACACTTTAAGCCCACGTTTAACCTTTTCTAATGGATATATATGTATATACACTTTTTTTTTTCTTTACTAGCTTCTGTATTCAATAGATTCTATGTTATTTTTTTTTTCTCTTTCTTCTCTAATGGCGATTATACTACGGCAACTCAAAACGAATATAATGTAGAAAAGTGAAATTGGACTTAGAATAAAAGTTACTGCGTTCGAAGAATAGGGAAGCAGTATTCTTTTTTTTTTTCCTTAAATGAGCAACTACGACGAAAAGTTCAATTCAATGAAATTCATATTACAAGAAATTTCCATTAAAGATTTTTAGGAAGTTAACTTTGTCCGATAAAATCGAATGCTATCCGTTTTGGATTGGAAGTAGGGCTTTTCTTTTAGGCTACGAAAAGAAAAAACTGCCCTTTACTCGATATTTCCCGGTGAAATATTTCCGTTTCCACGCGTTTCGAACATTTTTGAAAAAATTCCAAAAGAAAGGTTGATCACGATCTCACCGTTTTAATCTTCCGTACCAGTAAACCACAAGTAGTTTTTTGCTAAATCAGCTTTTGTCTCCTACTTTTATCGGAAAATGTCTTTAAGCAAAGCCATTATGCAGTTCTCTCTTTAATGGAAGCAAAAAATATATCTTTAGCCCCAAAAAGTAACTTTTAAAGGCACATTTTTAAAACCCGCTTTCCTTTTGATACAGTCGGGAAAAGGTTTTAAAAGGTAATGCAGGAAAAAATGCGACTATATATATGTTCTACTTTTCTATAATGTCAAACATTTTTTTTTTTTTTTTTTTTTTTTTTTTTTTTTTAAGCATTATGGGTTTAATCATAAAAAAAATATATTAGGTTGCCAACACAGTTTTTTTTTCTCTCAGCTTTCAAAACTCAAATGTTTTGTTGTCGAAAAACCACATTAATGTTTTTTTTTTTTTTAAAGATATTTTCTTTCGTTATTTATGGTATATTTTTATGTCAAATCCGATAACCTGATTTTATTCGAGCACACTCTCAGAAATGGATACTCAAATTTCAAGAAAATTTCAACATTTATGAAGAAAGTGTTTCTAGGAATATGCTCCGAGGGAACATTTCGTCAAATTGACGAAATTTGTTTCGTTACCTATTTGAGAATACGAATTTCGTCAAAAATAAAAAATATATATTTTCTCCTTCTTATTTCGTCAAATTGAGAAAATTACTTTCGTCACTTGTTTGAACATACGAATTTCGTCAAAAGTAAAGATACATTTTTTCATCCTAGTTTCATGATACAGAATAAAATACAAATTATAGAATTATAAAATTACTTGCAAGTTCGTTGCTTTAGGCATTAAATACTAATTATATTTAATGAAAATATAAATAAAATAGAGCAAACAAATAAAAATCATTTGGACATTTATTTGACAGATTTGAGACCTATAGTTACAATGATTTTTGTCTCAATTGGTCCATATTTTTACAGAAATTCACAGAAACAAGCGCACACAATGTTTTGTAGCCATAGGATATCACAAACATCTTGCACCACGATTCGAACCCGGAACGTGGGAATCCAGAAGGCAACCCCCTACCGACCGAACCAACCAGGCCGGCAAATAAAAGTCCATTAGCATCCATTTTGAGGATCATAAATATATCAGACAATTTCAAAATAACATTTATGATACTTGTATGAACATGATGGACTACAAATATTCTAATAGGAAAATTTGTAAGTTATTTAAGATTTTATCAACATAGCAAAATGGGGCGATATTTCATATAAATATGGATTTTGGGGAAAGTTGCATTGGAAATAGTAGCATGAAAATAAACTACGAAATTGATCCCAATAAAATAAATTAATAGATTAGAATAAGATAAATATATCGAACTGAATGGTGGGTAGCCCATTAGGCGAGGATTTTGTTCTGTCACTGTATCAAGCGTTTGCTCGAGTTCATTTCTCTTAACATGAATATAATATGTCCTGTACAAGAAATTTATGAGAACATACATATGATGGGAAACTGAGCAGAGTCCACCTATGCCAACTAGTTTATAAACAGCATAAAGAGCTAAGATCACGGCTCGACAAATAGTTACTTAACAAAACAGTATTAGGCGCACATCTTTTAAATACGAATTATTGCAAGCGCTTCGATAAATTTGCTGACGACTGTATAGGCATATGTTCAGTTTACTTTATAGCCCATTGTCACATTAATATTCGGTTTTGGTCAGGTACAAAATTTTCAACCATTCTATAGCTTTACAGAGCGATTAAAGAAAAAAAAAAAAAAAAAAAAAGAGGAAATGTCAAATGATTTTAGAAGAAGACGACAGTATATGGACAAACAGTCCCCTTGAGAATGTATACTGAATAATATATCTATCGGTAAAGCGATAGAGATACGATATTGAAACAGCGATACATTTTTGAGTCTTTATCGTACTGTATTAAAAAAAAAGAAGAAAAAAAGAATGAAAAAGAAAAAAAGCTGTAACTTTGAGGTAATCCATTATTTATAAAAAGGGAACTCAATCCAACGGGGAAGGAAGATTTTTCGCATCCACTGACGTGGCTGACAGTTCATAGCTTGAAGTTCTATTGTGATATCACTATTATATTTGTGTTTCGATATTTTTGTGATTTACTCTCTTCACATGCTATGTTAGAAAAGAAAAAATTCTTTTTCGCAAAGATCGAACCATAGTATTTCAAAACTTGTACACAATAACATTTTATTCAGCACAATGTTTTCTTATAACTGGCAAAAATTATGAATAAATCATCTGATCCTGTTTTGAGAATTGTTATTTTTGATTTATAAAATATCCGATAACCAAAACTGCGTCGCCCTTAAATATATATATATATATAATTCCCCCTCCCCTCACAAGATTTTTATTTATAATTTCAGATGCTCTTAAAATATATGAAAAATCCGAAAGTCTATGGGTGTGAAAATGTCTCTCAGAAAGAAACATTTTAATGGTAATCAGTAACTATTTTATGCCAGAAAGCTGAACATTAATTGATCACCCCTTAAAATGTAACCTTGTGAAAGACATGTCAAATACTGAGTTGAGTGGAGATTCGAATAAATCTCATGTCAATCAAATCGAGATTCTTTTCCGAAGACCTCCGATGCACAAACAAGGGATTCTACTCTCGTATTTTGTTTGCCCGGGGCAAATAGCCGTTGTTGACGCAACCGCCCCTAGATACACATCTTTAAGCGGCCTGCAGTCATCGGTGACGTCGAAGCGACGTCATCTCGAGGTTATCCCTCGAAACACCATGTTTGAAAACGAATTTTAAGGAGTTTATTTATACTTTTAAAGTTTTAATAATGCTTTGGGAGACGCGAGATCAGCGTTGTTTTATTTGAAGAGAGGCACTCTTTTACCGACATGTCGCTTCGAGTTCGTCGCGCACAAGGTAAAATTATTTTTAGAGACGAATTTATTTGTGTAAGACTAATGCGTTAATATCTTTAAAAGGAAGCATAAACTATTTTGAAACTTCGATTGTTTAACGGTTGTTACGCATGTCATACTTCTTTGTTATAGAAACTCGTTTCAAAATAGGCTTAAGTGTGTGTGAGGAGGGCAAAGTTTGCTTTTTTTTGTTTGTGTGGGTAGGAGAGTTTTAAATTTAAACTCTGAAAATAAGCTTTCTAATTCATGCATAGGTTCGAATAACGTTCAGAGTGGGTGTTCAATTCCTCCACGATTAATTTCTTGAGCTACAAGTATTTCCAGGAATCAATTTGATAAGATTAGTTTAAATTCCCTCACAGCACATTTGTTTCTAGTAAGTACATCGTACATACATCGCACCATCCTATTCTAAGACTCCTATATATACGAGCTGGCGCATCAGACATTTTGTTGCCTTAGCAACGCTAAGGCAACAAAATGTCTGATGCCACATGTACCCAGCATTTCCGTTTATAAACAAACGGCAGTCATTATTTCTATCGTCTTGTATTACTTTGGAATTAATTTTTACTTTCTCTTACCCATAAGGTAGAGAAAGTATTGTTTTTGGGTCAAATTTTCGAACGCGAGATTTTGTTATATTTACACGTTTTGAAGTCCCCTGAATACGAAAATCATGTTTTTAGCAAATGGTCTATGTGTATGTCTGTGTGTCTGTGTGTATGTCTTTGTGTATGTCTGTGTGTATGTCTGTTTGTCTGTGTGTCCGTGTGTGTGTCTGTCTGTTATCAGCATATCTCAAGAACAAATAGTAGCAGACATTCCAAACTTGGTATTCTGAATGTGTATCATATATAGATGCTACAGTAAGGATTTCGTTAAGATCAAGCAAATGGTTCGTGTACAGGGACAATCAAGAGAATTCTAATACATTACGTCTATGGGGAAAATTGCAGGTAAGTAAAGTTTAATGTCTATAGACTGCACTAAACCAAATGAAACGAATATATATATTTTGTAATAGAGATAGTCAACTGGGAAAAAAAATTTGTGTATGTAGGAGCCTCGCCTACCCCCCCTGGGGGGAATTCCCCCCTCGAGGGGAGTAAATTTTCATGATGGGTATCTTTCAAAAGATCTCGCCAATACCTTTAAAACGAATGGTTGAACCATCGATCTGTGATAATTTAAAACAAAGTTATCAATTCTTTTTTTTACTGTTAACAAAAAAAAAAAAAAAAACCCTCAGATTTTTTTTTTTTTTTTTTTTTTTTTTTTTTATATTGAGAATAAAATGGACTTTTTTTGGATATTTAGTGTTATACTACTTCTCTAATATGGAAATCGTCTGCATTATCATAAAAGATAATTTTTTTAAATAATAATTTTAATAAATTATTTTTTAAAAACAGAATTATTTTTTAATAACCGAATTAAACTTTATATAAATCTAGGTGCATTAATAAAACGGGGGGTATTGGGGGCGGCAGCCCCCCTCACACAGAATTAATTATCACATAAAACTCTTCCGAAGCCTAATTTGAATTGTTTAACATAGGTTTACATAACATCGTCATCTTACCTCTTAATCTCCAACCTGTATTTATAGTATTAAATTTCAGGGTACGAGAAAGTCGTGTGAGTAACACACCAGATTATTTAATCATTTTTATAATTTTAGCTCGGTAAATTATCATATGGGAGATTGTTTTGGAAAAATTTTCTATAATCACTCAAGAAAAGAACATGAAATGTTCAGATTTCCATAAGATAATTTAGGAAGAATAAAATAATATAACTTTTATTTACTTATATTTTTCTCTGTATTTTTGACATGTTCAAATGTAAAAATACAAAGAATGCGCTATTTTAATCATAATATTTATGTTAATAAACATAAATTAATTAAAGAAGACCTTTTATTACTGTGTGTTTGAGTTTTGGTGACATTTTCTGGGGTCGCCAAAGTTGTTTCATTTCCGTGACGTAGTTGTACTTATTTTAAGGTTCGTTTTTTTAAATCAATAGTATATGCTAGAAATAGCAGAAAAAGCAAGAAAATAAATAAAGATTTTCCACTTTGAAACAATAAGCACTTTTTTTTTTTTCAAAAAGTTATGATTTGTATTTGAAACAGACAGAAATAGTCCTAACAACACATCTTATCCCCGGTACACCCACAAAATATCCTGAGGATGAAAAAACATACCAAAAATGAACTGTTTGTAAATGTGTTGTTAGGGGTATTACATACTTGTTGCTTATTGCTCTTGACCGTCTTGGCCGATCGTAGCTTCAGATCAAGATTTCTTAAAAATCGCTAGTTAAGTGATAAGGGCGCCAAGCGGGAATGCTGCCCTTATCCGAGGCAACAAAATGGCGGCGATGCGCCGGCCTATATATTTTATTTAAGGGGCTCTATCCTATCCACGTGCCGTGTCTTTGTACAGTAAATAGTGCGTCTTTACGATAGCGTTTTGCAATATTTTAACAATTTCTGCTAAGTGGCCGATTTGGGCTGTAAAAAATACGTCCCTGACACAGCTATACTAATGCATGTCCGTAATACGTAAGCTATAACATGTACCAGGGCGATATATATGCGATGTCGCAATTCGTGTCGCAAATGGAGGACATGCCTACTTGTGTACAACAACCCCAACATATAATATGGAGTAGTTGGACGTGGTGGCTGCGATATCATCCGTGTCCTCTGCGTTATTTTTTCAATGTTGTAGGGATGTAACTGTGCTGTAAATGTAAAAAAAAAAAAAAAAAAAAAACTTTGTCATTTTGCCGTCTTTTTTTTTTCTTATAGTTTTGAATAAGCAAACATCAATTTGTTTGTCTTGTCTCTACTTAGAGTTAACTAACTTCTTGCAGCCTTTGCTTTTATAGGACTAAATAAAATAGATATAATTCATTTATTCTACTAAATTTTTAATTTTGTATTAACACATAATATTTTATGTCTGCCTACGAATCATTGATGCTAATAATATCATATTTTAATTTAAAAAAAAATTTATTTTGCATCTAAATAATAATTGGTGCTTTCGTTAGGTTTTGTGCAGTTTAAAAATACTTAAATAAATTTTAAAGAATGTCTCCCGTAGAATGCAATGTATCCGAATCACACAAAATTGTTTAAGTACATTATGAAGTATAAGTTGATGCATTCATTTTCAGTTGTTGTGGGGGTAAATATTATCTATTTCATTTCATTTATTATTATTGCACATAGTACTTTACTATATAACGTGTTTCGCATACGTAATTAACCGTATTACTGTTAAACATAAAAACAACCTATATTAAGCTTTTCTTTAAAAATTTTAATGTAAAGGTAATTTATCATTAATTTATCATTATAGAGGTGAAATGATGTAACACATTAGTACAGTTGTGAGTATTTAATAATTTAGGTGAACTACATGTTTTTCTTTATTTGATATTTATCGGTAAAGCTTTTCTTAACCATTTAATATATTTGGAAAAAAAAAAAAAAAAAATTATTTGTATCGCATCAAAAAACATAAAATAAATAATCTGGTGCATCACTGACACGACTTTCTCTTTCCCTGCATTTCAATACTATCAAGGCTCTTTGCAAATTAACCCTTTCCTTCTCGCGCCCGTGAAAATGATGGGCTGAGTTTTCGCTCTCTATTTCCCGTGCCCATGATATTACCGGGCGGGTTTTTTTATTTCTTATTTTACACTCGATATGGAAGTAGTAGATTAGTTAAAATGTAATCGGAAATAGTGGGTTTAATTTAAACTGTCAGCACCATCCAAATTTAAATATTTGTAATACTTATTTTGTAATCTTAGCTTAGTAAGCTTGAATGCATGTGATTTTATGCTCTACGGCAAAATACATTTTTTAATACTGTGTAAATTATGTAGCCAGAATCACAAAGTGACACGGATTCTAATTTTAGTATAAAGGCATCTGGGAGTAATTCGGAAATAAGTGATAGCCAAATAAGTCCGGAAAGTCCGGATAGCGAGTATGTTAACAGTGTAATTATACTTATAAAGTTATAAAGTTCTATTATACAGTCGGTAACAAAAATGTCCGAACACAAGCAAAAATGCCTATGTAAAAAAAGTACACTTCATACGGTTTTGTTAAATAAATCCTTATCGAATCATGTTCTTAGACTGGATTTGACAAGGATTTATTTAACAAAACAGTTTTAAGTGTACTTTTTTTACATAGGAATTTTTGCTAGTGTTCGGACACTTTTGTTAACGACTATACGTAAAATTATTTTTATAAAATTCTGTTTTAATATAAAACACATATATTTTATTTATTATTATTATTATTATTATTTCTTTTTTTTTTTTTTTTTTACTTATTTGAAAACCAACATTCAGGCATAATAACCCTGATTCTTGGTTTTTCTACAAAATTAAATTTCTTGATTTGAAGCTAAAAAATTTTCCAAAAATTAATAATGAATATATACATTATTCATACACTTTATTTTATACAATTTTCTTGAATAATAATAATAAATAAATAAATAAATAAAATAAAAAATAGGCACTGGTTTTACCGTTTTCTTGAAAATTACGAGATTGTTAAGGGGTTAAGAAATAAGTCAACAAGTGCCGTATAGGAACATGTTTTAAAAACAATGTAAAATAAGTTTAGGAATAGTTTTATTTCCAATACAATTCTGTCTGATGGGGCCTGATACCCCTCAATTCTCTGTTTAAATATACACTATTATATATATATACATTTATAAAGAATTCAAGGATGTCATTAACTTTTAAAGTTTATTACTATTTAGATAACTTTCACCTACATCACTACTTCGTACTTACCAATCTTGATCAAATTGTTCAATGACAACCTCATAATAACTCAAAATACAAATTTCAGTTGTCTGCAATCCTTCGTTTTTAGTTAGATCAACGTTAAAAACTTGACTTTTTATTCACAGCGCCTCCAAACGCCTTACTACACAGCTTCAAAACATGGAATAATACAAAAACCATCGTTGAAAATTAGACTTTAAAAA